>CM046882.1:304474393-305717737 GCA_025667525.1 Glebionis coronaria
AAATTGTACAATTCACAATATTATAATATAATGTTGACGTACATTGTTAAACACTTAAACTACTATATTTGGTAGTTTAAAAACTAACTGGTACAAATTTCTTGAAACATGTTAACTAACAAAAAATTAATGATGTGATTCTTGATAATACATATTGACAAAAAAAATGGTACATATTCGTTGATACATGTACAACTAGAAATTAATGCATGTTACTCGCACAGATTTGTTGATACATGCTAACCAACTTTGTCGAGTGAGCATACACGACTACAAGTCTATAACCCCATCAGAATTTGAAATGATAGCCATCTGTGTCGAGTGAGCATACGACTCTCGATTTAGCAACCGACCATTTTTTTTGCGAAAGATCTCAAAGTCCGTTATCGATGGCTATTTTCAATAGAGAATAACTAAAACCACAAAAAATTTACAAAATAAAATCCACAAAATGAGGTGTCAAGTTATATGTGGCTATCTCTTTCTTACTTTTTAAATCATGTCACACTCTAAACCAATAAGAATCTTGACAACTCATTATGTGGATTTTGTTTTGTAAAACTTTTGTGGTTCTAGCATATCTCTTTTCAATAACTCACACAGTTGGGATGAAGTAGTATATGATGATACATATTACTACGTATTTATTATACAAGGTACCAAAAATAACAAATCTTGAATCCACGATTGCTACTACGTATGCATATTTGGCAAAACAAAAAATATGATACACACTATGGTTTGTTAAATGTACACACCAAGATCTGAAGTTTCCATTAAGAATCTAAGCATTAAATTTATGATTCCATGAGCCAATAGTTTAGCAAGGCTAGAAAGTGGAACCATCTGCCATGGATCGGAGATATATCTTCGGAGATGCCGACTATAACAAAGATGATACCCATTTTAAGAGAGCTTATAAAACATGTAAATCCAAGGAAGTGCTGGCCGATTTGTCATAAAACATGTAAAACGTTAGATATGTCGACATGTATGTCGCCCACAGTTTGGGATCACTTTTTGTCTTAATCGACATAAATACTTAGCTAAAGCATCTTGCGGTGTCATTCCAACAGGGATGTCATAACCTGCTACATTAGAATTTGTAAAGGATGATTTGGAGGTTTTTTTATTTTGAGATGAAGAAAAGTTTGAGATTTACTTATAGGTTTTGGGAGGATGAGAGAGAGTGTCTTATTGCTAGAGAGAAAAAGAGACTTGTAGGTTTTGATTGACAGGGTAGAAGCGAATTTTAAGAAGGCAAGAGATGACTATAATACCCTCGGCTACATTAAATTTATTTGTCATTTTCTTTAATTGAAAGTGACACTTGTCAATGTCTTATTGGTGCCTATTATAGTCTATTTTAAAGTGTTCATCACTTGAACGCAAATATATATATATATATATATATATATATATATATATATATATATATATATATATATATATATATATATATATATATATATATATATATATATATATATATATATATATATATATATATATATATATATATATATATATATATATATATATATATATATATATATATATATATATATATATATATATATATATATATATATATATATATATATATATATATATATATATATATATATATATATATATATGTATATTAGTTTCGTAACCCGCCCAACGGGCGGGTTTGGTACGTAAATTATTTTTTGAAACGCGTGTATCGATCTATTATACTGGTTGGAAATTAGACATATAAAGTTTTGTGTGATTTAACTGTTTTTTAAATTAAACTAACAATTAAATTCAAAACAAAGAAAGCAATGATTTCTGAATTTGGTAGTTAATAATAATAATCAAAAGATTAATCTCTATTTTAGTAGATGATTATTATGATGACCAAAAAAAGTTGCTAAAGTTTAAGCCAATGTACATTTTATCTTGATAACACAAATGCCTACACGAGTTATAATAGGTTATGTATCTATCTCTGTGACATATGTCCTACATATCCTTTTGTTGTCGATATAAACAACATGGTTTGTACATCTTTATTAAAATATGTTTGTGCTTTTGTAATTTTTTTTAATTAATCTATCTCTCTGACTTATGTCTTATCTCTATATGTGTGTGACGATTGTTTATGCCACATATTCATTTTTTGTCGATATGAATAATAGTGATTTGTATGTGATGATGGGAAGTTTATGAGTTGTAAAAGGTTTTTTTCTAACGATTGACGCTATTTTCTTGTTTCTTTGTTTTTTTTTAATTTTTAACATGAAATAGTAATGAGTGTTTATTCTCTCAAACACTTGTTTAGAACGATTTATTATTAATATCTTTGTTTGTGTTTTTTTACCGACAAATAACACATATTTTATTAAAATTTATTTTATCATATTTCTTTTTACGTAGTTACATTATAGTTACAATCAATATTTTTAAACTCGGGTCAACCTGACCGAGATGTCTCAAATTAGGTCTTTTATCACATAAATATATATATATTTTATTGATTGCTTTTATTGACCCGATTTTTATAGTTTGCATATATAATTTTTGTTAATTACTATAGATTTTTGATTTTTTTATAGAAAAAACCGAGTTAAGCTAGGTTGTCTCGGGTTGACTCGTCTGGGTCAATTTATAAACCGGATTTAGAAAACATTGGTTACAATAAAAGGTCAGTAATAAATTTATCTTTCTTACACTTTATTTTTCATAAGATAAATTATGTTATCTATAAAATCTATTTCATTCCTTAGAATCATAAAGATGATAAGACATACGAAACCCATCTGTCACCCTCTTTTTGTCCAGCGACCGCATCATGAATATCACAAAAATGATAACACACACTAAATCCATCTCTCACCCAGTTTCCGGCTATCGGCATCACCCTGAATCATCCGATCTATATGCAATCGTTACCTGGGAAGTATGTTTTCAGTTTTTAATTAAAGGTTTGTCGTTTATTAGTATTTACTTTTATAACAGAAATGTTTTTGTTTGTTTTTCAGTTTTTTATTTATTTTGGTTATAACAGATTATTAAGAAGCATGTTTTAAATTTAAGATATATGTGAATATGATATACGATATACTTACTGCATCTAATGTTCCATATCTTCTAAAACAATATAGCAAACCAAGGCCTAATTGTGTTTGTTAGTATTTATTAGTATACAGTTGTATGAGCTCATTTACCCTTTAGCGTAATTGGGAAAGGGTTGAATATGGCTAAAGGGCCATTGTTATCCTTTAGTTTGTTCAGCTTATGTATGGACACCATAATCTTATTAAAATTCAAATTACGCTAGTGCTGACTTTTTGTGATTGTAGTCGTCTAGGTTAGGTCTTCCAACAATTTTGGCTATGTTTCCGGGTTACTTTCAGGAAGATCAAACTCCATTTACTTTCTTTTCTTTATGTAATAATCCTGTACGGGTTGAAATGTGAGAGCAAACAAATATATGAATCAATAACTTATCCTTATATAACCAAACATTGAAATATTCGTATGAGAATCTTGTAACAGCCAACATACTAAGCATACTGAAGCAACAGATGTAGCCTTTGCTTGATATGCAAAAAGGTATTTCGAAATTCAAACTCCCTAAAGGAATCATCTTGAACAATATGTCATGATTGACATTCAAAATATGTCATTCTTAGGCTCCTACATATGATACGGAAATTGAAAATAAATGAGATTTTCTTATTCTCTCCAAAACTACCTTTACTAAAGCTGAAGAATGTCTACTTTCTCCATTGTACCCACCTGGTTGTTTTCAGCAATTGCCCTTCCAACATCAAGCATTTCCCATGCTAAATCCAAGTCTGATTCATCCTCTTCATCATCACTTCCTTCAGCATTGATACAATGATTTTGTATGGGGTTCAGATTTAATCTCGGTATCTTCTCGAATTGATCACGGTTCAAGGTGGAATAGTTGTTCTTGGTTACTAAAAAGGGGATTAGTTTTCTAATCTACTAAAGGTTTAAATGCACTAAGATGTAAACTTAAACTAAAAGCAATTAATTTAATAGCAATTAATAAAACTTGAATTAAAATTTAAGTATTAAAAAAGAAACAGTAAATATCACTTAACTCTGATTCGAGATACTCAAATGAAAATTGATTCGGAAGTTTCTACTTTACCCTTGATCCGGAAGTCTTGATCCGGAAGTTTGGTTCGGAACTCTTCCGAATGAACCCTCTGGTTCGGAACTTCTTGATCCGGAACTCTTCCGGATGAACTCCTTGATTCAGAAGTCTTCCGAGTGAACAAGCTCGATTCGGAACTCTCTGATTCGGAAGTTTTCCTTGATCCGGAACTTTCGTTCGGAACTTTTTGATTCGGAACTCTTCCGGATGAACTCCTTGATTCGGAAGATTTTAGATTGGTTCGGAAGTTTATTCGGAACTTTTAAACAAAATTGATTCGGAACTTTTAAAGATTTTCATTCGGAACTTTAAAAATGAAACTGATTCGGAACTTTTGAAAAACCATTCATTCGGAACTTTTAAAACCATTCATTCGGAACAAATTGATTCGGAACTTTTTAATACAAATTGATTCGGAACTTTTCACTAAGATCCTTCATTCGGAAGTTTTGTGCTCATTCGGAACCTGGGAAAACTCAAGAACAGTAGGAGACAGAAAAACAGGGGAACACGATTTTAAGCCAAAATCCACCAAGTGTTTAACCAAAACTTAAACAAAACTAATGCCTAATCATCTACTAACCATAAACATCAAATTCCATCAATAAAAACATAAAAACCAATAACTTTTAAAAATCAAAATCAACCAAATAAGAATTTGAACTTTGAATCAAAAAGATGAAGATGAACAAGATGAAATGAAGGATTAAATTGATAGATTAATGTTTAAACAATCAAAAGACAAAGATTAAACTACAAGATTAGAAAAACAAGAATCAAAATCACCAAACACCCTAATGGTGTTGGTGATGCCTACGAACAGAAAATAGAGAAAAAAGGAGTAAAAAAAACTTAATGAAAAGTGTGAAGGGAATTCTTTATATAGGTCTTCTCTTTGGTTGGTGAGTGGGCTTTCTCCCGTTCTTCTTGTCTTCTCGTCTTTTCAGAAAAGTTGACGTTTTCGATTTTGATTGGGATTTATCGTCGATTAAATTCAACTCGTCTTTTAATTTCTTCGTTTAATAGACTTGAGTTTCTTCGACATATGTAAATCTTCCATCTTTGGTCCTTTTCTTCGATAAATCTTCAAATAGGCCCAGTGAATTCAAATCTTTTGCACCTCTTGGACAATAGACTTCGTCTTGAGTCTTTTTCTTCTATAAAACCCGTGCAATCCCATGTTTTCTCCATTATCCATCCGGTTGGCTCTGAAAACACAATAAACACAAAAACCACGCATAATTCCAAACAAATGATATTAAATACGCGTTTTGGTCTCGTTTTAGCCAGAATTAAGTGGTAAAAGGATGGGTGTTTTCACACCTATCAAATCCCCTACACTTAACCATTGCCATGCCCTCATGCAATGCTTAGTGATAAAGCAATTTTTTTACACTTTTCTCATAATCAATCAACCTTGGCCTTATTAAAATTCTACCAAACAAAAATTAAAGTACTAAAAGAAATTAAAACTTTAAAGGAAACAAAAGGATAGAAAACCATTTTCACTTGAAAATAGCTACATGGAAATAACTTGCAAAGAGATCAAGGACTTACATTAGGGCTTTGGTGCTGCGAAGATTTATCACCCTCAAGTTTCACGTTAAGCTTAAAAACGAGATCATTGTTATTATAAGTTAGCAAATCAGACACTTACACACATGGCTTAATTATATGCTTAAACTCCCTTATTCCTAGGTGTATCTCTTATATTTTATTTTTGTCTTAGAATGATCATGAAGATGCATTTTTGGACTTATTGTGATAGTTTATTTAGGCTGAAAGCAAAGTAGGACGATTGATCAATAGTTAGCTAAAGGACAAAATCTCTTAAAACTGCTTCTCGGGATATCAAAAAGTTCATATCTTGGCATAACTTAGTTCACGATTTGAGACCTTTCTCGGGCCGATATTTGGCATGTACTTCATACTTCATATCTTGAGAGACGTGCTTGAGATAATGGTCTTCTCATCGTTAATAGAGTTTCTTCACTTGGAGACTTTTGAGGGGTACTCCAACTTTGTTGACCACGAATTCATGATTATTTCTTCAATCGCTAATTGGGATTTTGAGATACAACGATCCGCCTCCTTTTCGGACTTGGATCTATTTATCCTCATACCTTGTTAGGGTCTTTTCGGATAGACTTCTCCATGATCTTTACGGGAGTTGATTGCTTTTCGTCGTGAGTCTTGATCCTTCATATTGATTTTGGGAATAATGCTTTTCACATCACCTTGGATCTTTAGCAATAAGATTGAATCCTCATGCCTTGTTAGGGCCTTTTTGGACTCGCCAATCTTCGCGCCTCGCTTCATAAGTTATGCCTTGGCTATGAACTCTTATCATTACCGAGCAACTTTTAAACGATCTTGGGCTAGAAGCTAAGTAACTTTTCAAATCGTACGACCTTACTTATTGCAGATAAATTATTAGCAAGTGATGGGAGAATAGGCAAATAATTACACCAAGTGAGCTTGTGCAAGAATACCGACTTATAATTGACTCTATCATTTCTCGTCCTCCACAATTTAAAATCTCAAGTAATGAGACTCGTGGATACTTAGCCTAATAAACCAATTAAGTTCTACATGGTTAAGGATACTAGCTAGAATAAACTTGGATATGTCTATTCGGGTTGAGTCAAAATAATCGCAACGGGCCTAATATGTCAAAGACTTCAAAACTAGCTACACCACTTTATTAATATTTTTGACTTTATTATGGGATATATACATATGAAAGCAACGATAAAAATTTAAAAATTACGACTATATGGCCAAAGTTAATAAAAAATTTGAAAAATGTTGAAAAAGATGATTTTCCGGTTAAATGAAGGCATTTTCATGGAAAAGTCCACTTAAAACTTCGATAGAAGTCCCCCCTACACTTAAGATAAACATTGTCCTCAATGTTTAAGCATGTGGGAAAAGTCTCCCCTACACTTATGACATTGTGCACGTGGTTAAAATCAAGCTAAGGAAGAGACGACTAACGTGATCAATTTCAAATGCAAGTATGATGAAAATTGAATCACGATAGTTGAGAGATAGAACCGGATTTTGGATAACAAGGGAGCACGGTTCTTCAAAGGTTCCAAAAGTGCATTCATCCCTGTAATCACATCACCACACAAACACAAACACCTATATAGGTCCCCCTACACTTAGGAGGTTAAAACAGAAAAGGATAGATACTCGGGCTGCCTCCCGAGGAGCGCTTGTTTTTGATAACCGAGTCACGAGCCTGACTCGGCCCAAAATTAGTTCATGGGGAACGTGGTGAGGGATGGAATCATCTCGTGAGAGATGTCCTCACCAAAGTACAACTTCACTCGTTGGCCATTCACCTTAAAATTAGGTCCATTAGGTTGAGCGAGCTCGAGAGTACCATATGGAAAAATTTGGGCAATGGTGAATGGGCCGGACCAACGAGATTTCAGCTTGCCCGAAAAGATTTTCAACCGAGAGTTAAAGAGCAAAACTTTGTCTCCAACTTGGAACTCTCGGTTCTTAATCTTAGAGTCGTGAATGAGCTTAGTCTTTTCCTTATAGATCAAAGAATTTTCATAAGCCTCATTCCAGAGTTCATTCAGATCATTGAGTTGGATCTTGCGTAGGTCACCGGCTTTGTTGATGTCGAAATTAGCCCACTTCAAGGCCCAGTAAGCCTTGTGCTCCAACTCAATGGGGAGGTGGCATGCTTTCCCGTACACGAGACGATATGACGTACAACCAATCGGAGTCTTGTAGGCGGTACGGAAAGCCCATAGAGCATCATCAAGTTTATCGGCCCATGAGGCACGATGCTCTCCCACGGTTCTTTCAAGAATTCGCTTTAATCCTCGGTTGGATATTTCAGCCTGGCCATTAGTTTGTGGGTTGTAAGCAGTGGAAAGACGATGATTTACACCATACTTAGCCATGAATCTTGAGAATTGGTCATTGCAAAAATGAGTCCCGCGATCACTAATAATGGCACGAGGCACACCGAATCTAGCGAATAGCGACTTCAAAAAGTTACAAACCACCCTTGCGTCATTAGTAGGTAAAGCTTTGGCTTCAACCCACTTTGAAACGTAGTCAACGACTACAAGGATGTATTTGTTTCCTTTAGAGGAAGGGAACGGCCCCATAAAGTCGATACCCCAAACATCAAAGATTTCTCATTCTTGTATGAAATTTTGAGGCATCTCATCTTTATGTGTGATCTTGCCTTGTTTTTGGCAAGCATCACAACGTTTAACCATCTCGTGAGCATCACGATAAATGGTGGGCCAATAAAATCCCGAGTTAAACACTTTTTTGGCGGTGTAGTTGGGACCAAAGTGACCACCGGTGGGTCCTTTGTGGCAAGCGTCAAGGATTTCTAAAGCTGCCGGTCCATCAACACATCAGCGAATAATCAAGTCGGCACATTGTTTGAATAGATACGGTTCATCCCAAAAGTAAGTCTTAATGTCTTTGAAGAACTTTTTCTTTTGCTGGGATGTTAACCCGTCAACGAGAATTCCACCCGCCAAGTAGTTTGCGATGTCCGCAAACCACGGGGTTTCATCGGAATTCGAGTTGATAGACATTAAGGTCTCCAAGGGAAAAGAATCATTGATTTCTTTGGTCGGATGATCCCCTTGGTAAGGATCCTCAAGTCTACTGAGATGATCCGCGGCTAGGTTTTCAGCTCCTTTTTTATCGCGAATTTCGATTTTAAATTCTTGGAGTAGCAAAACCCAGCGAAGAAGTCTTGGTTTGGAATCTTGTTTAGTTAACAAGTACTTCAACGCGGAATGATCGGTGTAAACGATTGTGGTGGAAAGGACAAGATAGGGACGAAATTTTTCAAAGGCATAGACAACAACTAAAAGCTCTTTTTCGGTTGTCGTGTAATGCAATTGAGCCCCCGTCATTGTCTTGCTAGCGTAATGGATCGGTTGGAAGTGTTTGTTCACTCTTTGGCCCAAAACCGCTCCAATAGCATAGTCGCTAGCGTCGTACATCAACTCAAAGGGAAGCTCCCAATTAGGGGTAACCAAGACCGGTGCCTTAGTTAGCTTATCCTTAAGCAAATTGAAGGCTTCAAGACACTCTTTGGAAAAGATAAAAGGAGTGTCTTTTTCCAAGAGGTGGGTCATCGGGTGAGCGATTTTAGAAAAATCTTTGATGAAACGTTGGTAGAAGCCCGCATGACCGAGGAAACTTCTCACACCCTTCACGGTTGAAGGTGGAGGAAACTTAGAAATAACATCGACTTTAGCACGATCCACTTCAAGACCGGCTTTGGAAATTTTGTGTCCTAGCACGATGCCCTCTTTTACCATGAAATGGCATTTTTCCCAATTAAGAACAAGGCGAGTGTCTTCACACCGCTTAAGCATACGTTCTAAATTGGCAAGGCAAGCAGAGAAAGAATCGCCATAAACCGATAAATCATCCATGAATACTTCCATAGTTTCTTCAACCATGTCATGGAAGATAGCCATCATACACCGTTGGAACGTCCCAAGAGCATTACATAAACCAAAAGGCATGCGTTTGTAAGCAAATTTTCCATAGGGACAAGTGAATGTGGTCTTTTCTTGGTCTTTGCGATCGATGGGAATTTGAAAATACCCGGAGAAACCGTCTAAGAAGTAGTAATAGTCATTACCAGCTAGACGCTCGAGCATTTGATCCATGAAAGGAAGAGGAAAGTGATCTTTTCTCGTGGCATCATTGAGCTTGCGATAATCGATACAAACTCTCCACCCAGTAACGAGACGCGTGGGAATCAACTCGTTGTGTTCATTGGGAACAACGGTTATTCCGCCCTTCTTGGGCACACAATGGACGGGACTTACCCATGGCGAATCCGAAATAGGGTAAATCAAGCCGGCATCTAGAAGTTTGATAACCTCTTGTTTGATGACGTCATGAATGCGAGGATTAACCCTTCTTTGGCTCTGGATTGCGGGTTTAAAGTCATCTTCCATGAGAATCTTGTGAGTACAAAAGTTCGGATCAATTCCGCGGATATCGGAAATTTTCCAAGCAATTGCCTTCTTATGATCTTTAAGCACGGCGATGAGGCGAGTTTTCTCTTCTTCTTTCAGGTCCTTCGCGATGATGACAGGCGACTTCTTGTTTTCGTCAAGGAACACGTACTCGAGATGGGGTGGCAACTCCTTAAGTTCTAAATCCGGAGGATTTTCGATGGGAGGCGTATTCAAAGTCGGAGCATCGATAGCAATAACCGTGGGAGATGGTGGAGAAATATTGTCTTCTTTAAGGAGGTTCTCAATGAGGCGAAGATCTTCATCCCAATCGGTGGGAGAATCGTCAGTTGCTAAGTTCACATCTCCCATGGTGGCTTCCAAATCTTTCCAAAGGAAATCACTTTCTCCAAATATAGATAGTGATGAATCGATAGAGGAAACGGTCTCAACATTGGGAAGAGAGGTAGGAATACTTTTGCAAGCATCTTTGAAGTGTTCTTCACAAGCCTCATCAAGAACGTCAATACAATTAACACTCTCGTTAGAATAAGGCTGTTTAGACAACTTTCCCATGTTGAAGACGATTTTATCATCACCCACTCTCATGATAAGCTCACCGGCTTCAACATCGATGAGAGTGCGACCGGTCCTCAGGAATGGACGACCAACAATTAATGGCACACGAGGGTCCATATCATAGTCAACAACGACGAAATCGGCAGGAAAAGTGAATTTGTCGACTCCTACAAAGACGTCTTCGGCTATCCCCACTGGATAAGCAACCGTACGGTTAGCTAATTCCAAAGTCATTTTGGTGGGGACTAGCTCAGGGAGAGATAATTGCTTCCAAACGCTTAGAGGCATTAGATTAATACTGGAACCTAGATCGGCTAGGGCCATGCAATTATCTACTCCCGGGAAGTTGCAAGGGATTAAGAAGCGACCCGGATCACCAAGCTTGGTTGGCAATTTCCTTAAGAGCACTGCAGAGCAATTCTCATTAAGTTGGGTGTTAGCAATATCAAGAAGCTTCTCCTTGTCGCTAAGAAGATCTTTGAACATTTTCGCATACTTAGGCATGTGAGCGAGAGCCTCAGCAAAGGAGATGTTGAAATTCAATTGTTTAAACATTTTTAGAAAGTTCGAAACTTGAATATCATCCTTGCTTTTGAGCTTCTCTTTCCTCAACCTTGATGGATAAGGTATATCGGAAGAAGAGGAAGTCTTTGGGAGAATAGGATCACTCACATTCTTGGGTGGAGGAGGGGTAGAAGTAAGAGGTGGAGAAATTGGGGAAGTAGAAGGATGAGGAATAGGAGCAGGTGACTCATTTTCCTTAGTCACAATCACCGGTGGAGGTATAGGAAGCTCGGGTTCCTTGGTACCTTTGCCACTGCGAGTGGTGATTGCTTTCATCTCCCCTCTTGGATTCGCAACGGTGTTACTCGGAAGAGTACCCGAAGAAGAGGATTGATTACCTTGGAAGAAACCAGCCATCATGTTCTTTAAGTCATTCGTTTGACTTGCCAAAGTGTTTCTCATATCAGCTCTCAGATCGTTTCCTTGTTTCACCATGTCTGCTTTCAAGTTGAGCACTTCCCACTGGAGATTTTCCATAATCACATCATTGGTCCGCATGTAGGTTTCAACATCTTGGTGTAATGCGTTGGGTTGGTTGGGAGGGGGAGCATGGTAAGCGGGCGGTTGATAAGCAGGTTGTTGGTACACTTGGTTGTTTCTTTGAGGTGGATATGGTTGTTTGTGAGGTGGTATGTATGGTGCACGAGGTTGTTGTTGTTGTTGAGGAGGGCGATTGAGGTTTTGTTGTTGGTTTGGGTTGTTAGGAGGAAAACCGGGTGGGGAAAGAAAGTTGTTAGAGCGGTAGCTAAGCAAGTTGCGGTCACCTTGAGGACGAGCTTGATAAGCGGTCGGAGGATAGGTACCGTATGCTGCATTCACATTCTCAGAAGGATAGTCTTGGGTGGCGGTACAAGTGGTGTAAGAATGAGGACCCCCGCATATTTCACATGGTTGGCTTACAGCATTGACTTGAGCGTTTTTAGCATTGATGTTGTTGGTGTTGTTAGCGGTGTGGGTAACAAGCGATTCAAGAAGCGTAGTAATTTTGTCAAGTCGCTTGTTGCTGTCACTAGTACTAGCACTAGCGGCATTGGTCCGCACACTCTTGGTTTGCACACGAGACTTATTCTCAATGATATCCCAAGCGGCATTGGAAGTCTTAACCAAAATATTACCCCCGAGGCACTGTTTAGTAAATCTTGGTCATTCATGCTTAAACCATTATAAAAAGTGTTAATTTGGTGCACTTTGGTAAAACCATGTTGTGGGCATTTTCTTAAAAGATCTTTGAAACGATCCCAAGATTCACTAAAAGACTCATCGTACTTTTGTTCAAAATTGATAATTTCATTCCGCAAAGCGGTAGTACGAGAGGGTGGGAAAAAGTAGTTTATAAACTTGGTCTCCAAATCCGTCCACGTCAGAATACTTTGTGGCGGTTCCTTTGCAAGACAATGCCGGGCTTGTCCCTCTAAAGAAAAGGGAAAAAGTTGCAAACGGATTACCTCTTGTGGAACACCATTGAATTTGACCGTATTCGTGAGTTGCAGGAATCTCTTGATGTGGTCATGAGGATCATCAATGGTACGCCCCAAGAATGGTTGAGCATAGACCATCTGGATAAAGCCGGATTTGAGCTCAAAGTTGTTGGCTACAATCGCGGGTATGACAATTGGATCATTGTTGCCGTCTACATGTGCTTGCAGAAGTTCAATCATCGGGCGATTGTCTGGTAAAGGCTCATTGTTGAGAGGTGGATTGTTATTGTTGTTGTTATTATTGTTGTTGATAGGTGGGTTATTGTTTTTGTTTTGTACACCGGCCATGTCTAAGTCTTCGAGAGGCTCGGGCTCTTGATAAGACGTTGATCGTGTACGCATGCACCTGCAAAAGAACTAACAAGGCAAAAACAAAGCAAAAATATTTTTGGTTTTTTATGTTTTTTAATTTTTAGGATTTTTGAAAATTTTATATTTTTTAGGGTTTTTGAAATTTTTTATGAAAAAGGTAACGTTCACGGCGAACGGATCCCAAAATCCAAGTTCTCACAAAAAACTGGTAATCTTAACGAGAAGAGCCGGCAGCGGCGCCATTTGATACAATGATTTTGTATGGGGTTCAGATTTAATCTCAGTATCTTCTCGAATTGATCACGGTTCAAGGAGGAATAGTTGTTCTTGGTTACTAAAAAGGGGATTGGTTTTCTAATCTACTAAAGGTTTAAATGCACTAAGATGTAAACTTAAACTAAAAGCAATTAATTTAATAGCAATTAATAAAACTTGAATTAAAATTTAAGTATTAAAAAAAGAAACAGTAAATATCACTTAACTCTGATTCGAGATACTCAAAAGAAAATTGATTCGGAAGTTTCTACTTTACCCTTGATCCGGAAGTCTTGATCCGGAAGTTTGGTTCGGAACTCTTCCGAATGAACCCTCTGGTTTGGAACTTCTTGATCCGGAACTCTTCCGGATGAACTCCTTGATTCGGAAGTCTTCCGAGTGAACAAGCTCGATTCGGAACTCTCTGATTCAGAAGTATTCCTTGATCCGGAACTTTCGTTCGGAACTTTTTGATCCGGAACTCTTCCGGATGAACTCCTTGATTCGGAAGATTTTGGATTGGTTCGGAAGTTTATTCGGAACTTTTAAACAAAATTGATTCGGAACTTTTAAAGATTTTCATTCGGAACTTTAAAAATGAAACTGATTCGGAACTTTTGAAAAACCATTCATTCAGAACTTTTAAAACCATTCATTCGGAACAAATTGATTCGGAACTTTTTAATACAAATTGATTCGGAACTTTTCACTAAGATGCTTCATTCGGAAGTTTTGTGCTCATTCGGAACCTGGGAAAACTCAAGAACAGTAGGAGACAGAAAAACAGGGGAACACGATTTCAAGCCAAAATCCACCAAGTGTTTAACCAAAACTTAAACAAAACTATGCCTAATCATCTACTAACCATAAACATCAAATCCCATTAATAAAAACATAAAAACCAATAACTTTTAAAAATCAAAATCAACCAAATAAGAATTTGAACTTTGAATCAAAAAGATGAAGATGAACAAGATGAAATGAAGGATTAAATTGATAGATTAATGTTTAAACAATCAAAAGACAAAGATTAAACTACAAGATTGGAAAAACAAGAATCAAAATCACCAAACACCCTAATGGTGTTGGTGATGCCTACGAACAGAAAAGAGAGAAAAAAGGAGTAAAAAAAAACTTAATGAAAAGTGTGAAGGGAATTCTTTATATAGGTCTTCTCTTTGGTTGGTGAGTGGGCTTTCTCCCGTTCTTCTTGTCTTCTCGTCTTTTCAGAAAAGTTGACATTTTCGATTCTGATTCGGGATTTGTCGTCGCTTAAATTCAACTCGTCTTTTAATTTCTTCGTTTAATAGACTTGAGTTTCTTC
Source organism: Glebionis coronaria (assembly GCA_025667525.1). NCBI lineage: Eukaryota > Viridiplantae > Streptophyta > Magnoliopsida > Asterales > Asteraceae > Glebionis > Glebionis coronaria. The sequence continues at coordinate 304,489,031 of CM046882.1, forward strand.
GACATATGTAAATCTTCCATCTTTGGTCCTTTTCTTCGATAAATCTTCAAATAGGCCCAGTGACTTCAAATCTTTTTCACCTCTTGGACAATAGACTTCGTCTTGAGTCTTTTTCTTCCATAAAACCCGTGCAATCCCATGTTTTCTCCATTATCCATCCGGTTGGCTCTGAAAACACAATAAACACAAAAACCACGCATAATTCCAAACAAATGATATTAAATACGCGTTTTGGTCTCGTTTTAGCCAGAATTAAGTGGTAAAAGGATGGGTGTTTTCACACCTATCAAATCCCCTACACTTAACCATTGCCATGCCCTCATGCAATGCTTAGTGATAAAGCAATTTTTTTACACTTTTCTCATAATCAATCAACCTTGGCCTTATTAAAATTCTACCAAACAAAAATTAAAGTACTAAAAGAAATTAAAACTTTAAAGGAAACAAAAGGATAGAAAACCATTTTCACTTGAAAATAGCTACATGGAAATAACTTGCAAAGAGATCAAGGACTTATATTAGGGCTTTGGTGCTGCGAAGATTTATCACCCTCAAGTTTCACGTTCCCCAAACTAAGCTTAAAAACGAGATCATTGTTATTATAAGTTAGCAAATCAGACACTTACACACATGGCTTAATTATATGCTTAAACTCCCTTATTCCTAGGTGTATCTCTTATATTTTATTTTTGTCTTAGAATGATCATGAAGATGCATTTTTGGACTTATTGTGATAGTTTATTTAGGCTGAAAGCAAAGTAGGACGATTGATCAATAGTTAGCTAAAGGACAAAATCTCTTAAAACTGCTTCTCGGGATATCAAAAAGTTCATATCTTGGCATAACTTAGTTCACGATTTGAGACCTTTCTCGGGATAATATGTAGGTTCACATACAGAAGCAATGGATTTGTGTTGGTTGAACGTGTAGTTGAATTTTTTCTTGTGTAGTTGTTAGATGGTGTTGCAGGTTGGTGTTGGTAACCCATCTTAGTGTTTTTCCTAGTTGCATGTCGACTCATGGTTGTGAAGATGTTTTGGGTTTTTGAAAACAATCGGTATAGAAGTTTGTAAATAATGGTTTTGAGGTTTTAGGATATTGTAAACGATCAGTAGAGAAGTGTGTAAATAATGGTTTGGGAGATCATGCTGTGTTTGTTAATATAGAATAACAATAGGGTTGAAAAGGTATGTGTAGATATCTACTGCTATTTTTATGTAAACATTAATTAAAATTAGAAAATAAAATAAAATAATGGATATTGTTATTATATATTTACTAAAAATAGATCTATTAACAAAGAAAATATTTATGAATAATTATGGAAAATTTTTTATAAAGACAGAATTTTTTGAATAAATATGGCAGATTTTTTATGAGCACGAATTTTTTGAATAAATATCTATAATATGTATTAGGTAAAAAATATGTAGGTAACTATATATTAGAAAAAAATATGTAGCCAATGAATAATGCCACATAGGATATGACATGGCAGCTTTTATTTTCTTATGTCAAACTTAGCCCCATATATATATTATATATATATATATATATATATATATATATATATATATATATATATATATATATATATATATATATATATATATATATATATATATATATATATATATATATATATATATATATATATATATATATATATATATATATATATACTAGTGGCAAAACCCGTCCGATGGACGGGTATGACTTATGATTGTCGTTTAACTTTTTTTATTTAGCAGTTTTTTGTTTGTATTTTTTTGTTGTTGTGTTTTAATGATTTTTTAATTGGCATGGTTTGTTTTAGTTGTCGATGTTTTTTATTTGTGAGAATAATTGTTTGTATGTTTTTTGGATAAATATTTGTCTTTTAATTGTAGCGTTGGTTGTTCAAATTTAGTTTTTCAACCTAAATTTATAAAAGCATCCGTTATGAAAGGTGTTTTTTAGAATGATAAATGCTAGTGGTTAGTGGGTCGAGTCGTGTAATAACAATTTGATTTTTTTAATGTAATCAACCATATTTGAAGATATGGATAAATCTACATTACATTCCCTTTATTTAATGCATAATATACATTAATGATAATTTATCATTTTTTTTCACCCGGAATCTACTACGGTCAACATTTTTCTAAGGACTTTGACAATGCCGTGAGCATTTTGAATTTTTTTCAAATAAAAGTAGGAAAAAAGCCATTCTATAAAGTGTGTATATTCACATTATAAGTTTATAACTCCAAACCCAAAATTCATAAAAATACTGAAAAAAAGATATCAAATTCATATGCAGTTGCTTTAAGCTCTAAGTATACCATTGCATATTCCTTTGTGAAGCTTCACTGAGTCGGTAAATGACATTCTTATAGACAACACTGATTATAGATTTGTTTTGGTTTTCATGCCCACTTTTAAACCCCTTTTTTAAACCCTAAAAACGCGTACATATGATTCGTCATACGAACAAAAGTCATTCCAAAAACAATTTCACCTTCATGTACGTCTTTGATTTTCCAGAACTTAAATTACGATATTGTACTCACTTTCACTTTAAGAAACAATACTTGAAAAATCATTTGCTTCCAATGGCTCAAACCAAACAGTGATATCTGCACCTTGACCACCAGATTGTTTTTGTGGCCAAATGATAATCACATTTAGACCTTTTCAAATATTAATGATGAACTAATAAGGGTGGAGCACTTTTTTCCCGTTCATTATTAACGATGGACTAATAGGCGTATGTAAAAAACTAATTAGGCTTTTCGGCGAAACTTTATATTTAATATTTTATCCCCGGCTTTCAAACAGGTATTATTATTTTTATTTTTATGTTGTTATATGTTTTTCTTTCACTTTAGCTTGCCCGTTTAGCCGTTCCATTTAGCTCGCACCCTTTTAACCCACGCCCGTTTTTTCCCGCCGTCCGCCTGTTTAGTGGACCTCCATTTCGAAATCTACACACATTCAACATAAAAAAGGACACAATAATGGATAACGTAATGGAAATGACACAAACATATGTAATAGCAAGTGAGCCATCATTGAACATGCTAATATGTGGATAATAAAAAAAATGACACACTAATTAATGTATACCTAAGTAAAAGGAGATAATTCATGTGGCCCGTATACTCTGTGTTTCAAAAATCAAATGGATAACGAAAAGACATAATCTTTTAGTCATTGAAACGAAATGATTTTAACTATGGCCTAAATCAACCAATAATAAAAATAAAAATAAAAATACCAAATCAATTTTTTTTGTTTCAAAAGTTAGATAATGTGAATACATGAAGCTTACGCAAAGTGACAACAAAATGAAATTAGTAAAAACTCAATACACAAGGAGAATGAAAATGGTAATTATTTACCAGCTGATACCTGGAATATTAATTGTTACGAAATACAATTTATTCATTGACCTGTTTACAACAAATTATATAACATCTTCAACTAACCATGGACGGGTACGGGCCAGACCAGTAAGATCGGTATGGCAACTCATTTGAGTGGATAATCTCGTGTGATAGTAAACACCGTTGACTGTAAGTTGGTAAGCATAAATCTAAACTATAGGAACAGAGATCAGAACGCCAAAATGATCAACTATATTCCTTCCAGAATGTATCATGAAACATGTACTACACATAAACAATTAACTAAACTAAAAACTGTTATATCAACTGCACGTATTAGTTACATTTAAGTGGACCTAAAAAACAATTGTTAATAACTGGTGGAGTTTTCAAGTATATGAAATTAATAAACGAATAACCTTGGCTCGGGCATTGATAAAAGTCGCTTGGTTGGCCATTAAAGGTGTAAGAGATCAACCTGCAAACACTTCTTAAGTAGGTCAAAACACAATTCTTATGATTGATTAGCAAACCAATTTACATAGGTCTAAAAAAGTCGCTTGGTTGGCATTAATACCGTTTTGTCATTCCTTGTACATAAAAATGTCTAGACCCTGTCATAATAAATAAGGTTAGGATATTGTTAACGTTCCATATTACCTACGATCATATAAGCAAATAGTTACATCCATACAACGATCCTATGGGATTTGTAACATAATGCAACTTTTAGCATTCCCTCCAACACCAGGTCTTTTGTGATAAGCAAGACATTATGCATCCAGGCTCATGATTTAGAGCTTTCTACGATTCCTTGATTGAAGTTATCTCCACTTCCAATTGAGTGATTGACTGAGAAAGCTTCAAATTTTGTGCCTCGACATCTAGAAAGTAACCTTCAGTTGATGCATCTCAGCGCCACTCCTAAGAGCTTGACAAGTGTTGTAGATCGTTGTTGAGAAATGATTTTTGGCTTGAATTTTCACTTGGCTTGAAGCTATAGATTACTGAGAAATGTTGCTAATAACCAAGGGTTTTCTTCCCTAAATTTCTCGTTTAACCCTTTGCCAATCCCAACCTCTTTTCGCTTATATGTGTATACATTAAGTTGTAGATGACGAACTGGTGATACTTGATCCATGTCACCATACACATTTACCCCATATGGCTATTTGCTGCCAAGGGGGAATTAGGATCTGTTGCTACATCTATTAGACAAATGTCCCCGATTCTGGCCAGTATCTTGAATGCCAAGTTTCCAAGAACACGCAAATAAGCTTCCAAACCGGATGTGCGATATCATGTATGCATTTAATGAGCAGTCGCATATTACTGAAATGTCCTCGGTTACCTTTTGGCCAAGTATAAAGAGTTTTGATGATTTTCTCATCTTTCTGTATTGTATTTTTATGACATCGAGAAAGTTTTGAGGGAGGATCGGGTATTTGATTCTGATTTGCTGCAAAATAACTTCAGCTTGGTTGATTAAAAACTCATTCTTTTCAAACATGTGACTTAGTGATAGATTGAATCAAGATAACTATAACAACGAAAAACCTTGTGTTCCTTGTCTGTCTTTGTGGTGCGCTCACGTGGCATGTTGCCTGCATTGGCATCATCTGCAATATATGTTTAGCATCAGAAAAATTAAAAGTTTCTAACTTGGTCATTATAGATGTTTTGGCGTCATGCGTAAATTAGTAATAAATAACAACTATGTTAAGTAATTATAACTTTTTAAGAGTGTTTCAATTTCTTTAAAACATTCAGTGAATTTAAAATTTAATACTACACTAAATGCCAATATGTGGTATACTCTTAAAAAGATATAAACAAATTAACCTGTTGATAGCGTTTACAATCAAAATTGATATCATGCGTGTGTGTTGTTTTTTATCTAACAGAAGTTTCTATAGTACGTACTGTGTAGCGTGCTGAACGGTATTTTTTACTTCAGTAAGTTCAACTTCACTGCCAAAGGAGCTCAAATGTGGATTGTACAAATTGCACTTCTGAAAAGAATAAGAATAAAAAGAATATTATAATGATAACACGATGTAGTTTTCAAAATTAATGAATAGTGAGAACCATAACAAAGCGACATAAGCTCATTAAGTATCGATTTCAGACTTTTTAAGACTAAGTTGTATGTTTAGGTTCCACGCCCAACATTTGAATACAAAAGAATTCTAGTTGTATGTCTAGGTTCATTGTTTAGTTTTTAAGCTCATTATTCGAGCTACACATTAAGATGCTTGTGTTTGTATGATCTACAATACAAGAGTTCGTATAAATAAACTCAAACAACAATTTCACCGTGTACCTGAGCCTTGGTGTCCAGAAAGTCGAGGATAATAGCTGGGATACAACCTCTGATTCCGCCACCATCGATACTAAGAACTGTGATCAAGTTCCCACAAGACGGGGGCTTTACTATTGAGTTAGATCTCTGCATCTCAGTACTCTATATGTTTGTTTGGTTAGATGTGTATACTATAGTGTCATCTATATTGTTGCCATGCCTATTTACAGACCCATGTTCTACGTTACTGATACACACTACCTTTTAAGGCTTCTTAAACTAAGCTTTAGTTTACTACTTTGGTTGGCAAGTCAATTTAGCATTCCCATACCAGAACTTTATCGTGTTGTAAGAAAAGTAACGTAAATTTTGTATCAACTTTAATCTTGATAAAATACTTCACGCTAATTCCTGTAGTGTTGTTGAACAAAAATACCTTAGCAGCACCGTAAATGGAATTTGTTGGATAAACTCTTGATGTTACCATTGCTCTTCCACCTTGTGCAAACCCCTCCACTATCGAATGATCCACCTGTTATTATATCATACCATAGTTACACTAAATATAAAGAACTTGAACTTTTTTAGACTAAAAGATGGTTATTGTAATTTGACTTACCAGTAACCTCATGTTATATTTTTCGCCTTCGAGTACAGGCACACTGCTTCCGTAAATCCATTTTCCTAATGTAAGATCCTCTGAAGATCTGGCATCAGTTTGTGTATTAGATCAATATTTAAGATACTCATTTAGTGAGTATGTGTTTTGGTGATTAAATTCAATTGAGATGATAAACTGAAAAAGAAAACTAAGAATAACCTTAGTTTTTGAGGTGCCATCGATTGCTTTAGCAATATAGAAATACATAGGAAGTTGCTCAGTACGTTCAGAACCAGCTGCAAGTGAGATCATAATGTTTTCAGTTCTCTAATTTATTTTCTTTTGTTTTGACATAGAACAATAAATAAAAGGATATGATGATTTTAAACTCACCTGTGTGCATGCCATGCCAATATCAAAGGGAATGGGTGATCTGACAAGGAGCTCCACGTGTTTAAATTCATCATATAGTGAGAGTACAAACCAAGTGAATGAAAGTAATTAGATTCTAAATTACCTTATGGCAACATTCATAATGCCAGTCAAATTTGATCATACTATGTGGATCACTATTATGAGAAAAACGGCCCAATTGATCCCAAAAGATTTTAGCAAAAAAGTAACATATATACTCAAAAATCTCAGTCTGATTACAATACCTCAAAGAAGGATATATATGAAGAAAAAAAAGCATGTGCACTATCAGGTACATGTGCTTAAAATTTTTAGGACTTAACAAAGATTGGTTAAAACTCTTAGTGTCTGTTATTTTGCTTGATCAAATGCTTCCACAATAGACAATCACGCCAAGAAACAAAACAACGAATTGTATCTGAACACACGATTAGCAGAACAGCAGCCAATCTTCCACGACTGACTCCGGATCTGCAGGTAATAACAACAAAAAGAAAAATTACCGTAATTAATTTATGAAATACTGCAGCTTAGATAAAATCTCATAAAAAAAACTATATAACGCATTCTTGGTGTACATGCGATAATGATGCATCCAACAACATGGTCGCAAATCTTCTCACAGTATCCTTTATTTGGAAACCTCATATATATATATATATATATATATATATATATATATATATATATATATATATATATATATATATATATATATATATATATATATATATATATATATATATATATATATATATATATATATATATATATATATATATATATATATATATATATATATATATATATATATATATATATATATATATATATATATATATATATAGCACCATCTGCTGGTTACAATGCACCATAACTTTGAACCGTTGCACCCTGGTTCTATGAAAAACTGACCAGCACCACATAAGAGAATGTCAGAAATACTAAAAGAATGTCAGAAATACTAAGTATATCATGGAAGGACAAATTAGCAAGTTGTTTGACATACCATTCTTTTAGGGATCCTAAGTCCCTATGAATTTTCTGAATTGCTTCTATCCGCTAATTGTTTTACATCAGATTCCGCGTCATCATAAACCCTCATCAAAAACCTTTTTTTTCACAAACATAAAAAATTATCAAACGATCATGACATAATCGTTGTTGTTATAATGAAAAAATAATACATAGAATTACATACACATAAACAATAATACAGATATTACGCACCTTTCATCATGAGAACTGCATTCATATAAACAACAAGGCTTAAAAACATACACCACACAGGTTATTAATCATACTTAAAACAGTAATATAGAAGATTATGTACCTTTAATCATTAGGGTTTTGTATAGGTTTCGTACTTGTAATTGTTATAGCATAGAAGTAAAAAAACATAGTAGCCAAGAAAATGTTTTTACCTTTATTTGAATGGTGAATACGTTTAGGGTTTATGATGAATAAGTTTTTCAAGATACATGTGATAAGTTTTAGGGTTTCCTAAAATTTGTTTTTTGAAAGATATGTTTTTAGGTTTATCATAAACATAATTTTTTAATGTATATATCTATATAAATATGAGTATAAAATTTACCTGACTTATATATTTTGATATCCAAGATACAAACATAAAAATCCTGTTGGTCTAATGGTAGAACATGTTTATAGTATTACTTTTACCATGATCTAGTGTTCGAACCATGCTAGTTCCTATTTTTTATTAAATAAAAAACGGAAACTACTTTATATGTAAAAAAAGATGCAAACCGGAATTAATATTATTAGAAAAACGCTTTACAAATTAAAAAAACGAAAATAAAAATTACAAAATTAATATAAATTAAATTAAATTAAAAAATGATGACGTGGATTAATGGGATGCTTATGTGGCATATCTCTCCGCTTATATATAATGTAGATATATATATATATATATATATATATATATATATATATATATATATATATATATATATATATATATATATATATATATATATATATATATATATATATATATATATATATATATATATATATATATATATATATATATATATATATATACATATATATATATATATATATATATATATATATATATATATATATATATACATATATATATATATATATGTATATATATATATATATATATATATATATATATATATATATATATATATATATATATATATATATATATATATATATATATATATATATATATATATATATATATATATATATATATATATATATATATATATATATATATATATATATATATATATATATATATTATATATATATATATATATATATATATATATATATATAGGGGTGGGATCTACAGAAAACAACTTTTGGGTGGAAAACATAGAAAACAAATATGTAAGATACCTTTTGCGAAATTAAAAAGCGGGGGGTAGGAAGTGAAAATTAGTAAAAAATGGAGGGGCTAAATCTGACAATACTACAAACTTAAACTTTTCAAACCCTAAACATAGATAATGGATAAAAACATACACAAACTCATTTCTCGCTAGCCACCACCATCGCCAAAACGACAACCACCACCGACGAAGGCCACCATCGTTCTCGTCATCCCAAATCATCTTTTCTGAATACCGACCATCACAGATCCCCGTCATCCCCGATCAGATGTGTTTCTTATCGATTACCACCTTTCCCCATCATCCACCACCATTCGATGTCATCACCATCGTTCACAGTTATCTACCACCATCGATACGACGGACACCACCATTTATCATTAGGTATTGTCTAATATTTTTTATTAAAATTGCACACCAAGTGTTTGATGATATGTTTGAATGAGATTTATGGATGTTTTCTGGATTTTTTATATTGTACGACACAAGCTAAGAAGGTAAATAAATAGTATTTGGTCTCTACCTTCACTTTATAAGTTAATCCGATATTCCAACTAGAAGTAATGCCATCTATTTGATTAATAGTTAGGCCATCTATTTAACTAATTAGTTAGACATTGTGTATGTTAGGTATCCGTTTGATTATTTAGTCAGGGAATCAATTTGATTATTTAGTCAGTGCATCCGTTTGATTATTTAGTCAATGCATCCGTTTGATTATTTAGTCAGTGCATCCGTTCAGTGCATCCGTTTGATTATTTAGCCAATGCATCCGTTCGATTCGGGATTTGTCGACTAATAAATTCAACTCGTCTTTTAATTTCTTCATTTAATAGACTTGAGTTTCTTTGACATATGTAAATCTTCCATCTTTGGTCCTTTTCTTCGATAAATCTTCAAATAGGCCCATTGACTTCAAATCTTTTGCATCTCTTGGACTATAGACTTCGTCTTTTCGTCTTTTTCTTCGATAAAACCCGTGCAATCCCATGTTTTCTTCAATATTTATCCGGCTGGCTCTGAAAACACAACAAACACATAAACCACACATAATTCCAAACAAATGACATTAAATACGTGTTTTGGTCTTGTTTTAGCAAGAAATAAGTGGTAAAAGGATGGGTGTTTCCACACCTATCATTTTCGTTGACTACGAGATGGATCCCCGTGTTCCATTAATCGTTGGACGTCTATTCTTGAGGACCGGTCGCACTCTCATTGATGTAGTCGCGGGCGAATTAATCATGAGAGTTGGTGACGATAAAATCGTCTTCAACATGGGTAAACTTTCTAAACAGCCTTCTGAAAACGAGAGCTTTAATTTCATTGACGTTCTTGATGAGGCTTGTGAAGAACATTTCAAAGAAGCTTGTAAAAGTAGTTCTTGTTCTCTACCCATTGTTGAGACCGTTGCCTCTATTGCCCCATCACTAACTCCATTTGGAGAAAGTGATTTCCTTTTGCAAGAATTTGAAGCAACTTTGGGAGATGTGGACTTACAATATGACGATTCTCCCTCCAATTGGGATGAAGACATTCGTACCATTGAGAAACTTCTCAATGAGGACCATATTTCTCCACAGTCTCCTAAGGAAATCTCTATCGATGATCCGAATTTGACTACGCCTTCCATCGAAAATCCTCCAGATTTAGAGCTTAAGGATCTACCGTCTCATCTCGAATACGTGTTCCTTGAAGACAATAAGCAGTTACCCATCATCATCGATAAGAATTTGAAAGAAGACGAAAAATCTCGACTTATCGACGTGTTGAAGAATCATAAGAAAGCGATTGCTTGGAAAATCTCCGATATTCGTGGAATTGATTCTCAGTTTTGCACACATAAAATTCTCATGGAGGACGACTTTAAACCCACTATTCAAAACAAAAGAAGGGTGAATCCCAAGATCCATGACGTTATCAAAAAAGAGGTTATCAAACTTCTTGACGTGGGAATGATCTACCATATCTCGGATTCACCATGGGTTAGTCCGGTCCATTGTGTGCCTAAGAAAGGCGGAATCACCGTTGTGCCTAATGAAAACAATGAGTTGATTCCTACTCGTCTCGTTACAGGGTGGAGAGTTTGTATAGACTATCGCAAACTCAATGATGCTACGAGAAAGGATCATTTTCCCCTTCCTTTTATGGACCAAATGCTTGAACGTCTAGCGGGTAATGACTATTATTGCTTCTTAGACGGTTTCTCCGGGTATTTTCAAATTCCCATCCATCCTAAAGACCAAGAGAAAATCACATTCACTTGTCCTTATGGAACATTTGCTTACAAAAGAATGCCTTTCGGCTTATGCAATGCTCATGGGACTTTCCAAAGGTGTATGATGGCTATCTTCCATGACATGGTTGAGAAAACCATGGAAGTCTTCATGGATAATTTCTCGGTCTATGGTGATTCTTTCTCTACTTGCCTTGCCAATTTAGAACGCATGCTTAAGCGGTGTGAAGACACACGCCTTGTTCTAAATTGGGGAAAATGCCATTTCATGGAAGGCATTGTGCTTGGACATAAAATCTTAAAAATCGGTCTTGAAGTCGACCATGCTAAAGTCAATGTGATTGCTAAATGGCCTCCACCTTCAACCGTGAAGGGTGTGAGAAGTTTCCTTGGTCATGCGGGCTTTTATCGTCGATTCATTCAAGATTTTTCTAAAATCGCTCACCCGATGACCCACCTCTTGGAAAAAGATACTCCTTTTATCTTTTCTAAAGAGTGTCTCGAATCTTTCAATCTTCTAAAGGATAAACTAACTAAGGCACCGGTCTTGGTTACCCCTAATTGGGAGTTACCTTTTGAATTGATGTGTGATGCTAGCGACTTTGCCATTGGAGCGGTTTTGGGCCAAAGAGTGAAAAAACACTTCCAACCAATCCATTACGCTAGCAAGACAATGACGGGGGCTCAATTGCATTATACCACTACAGAAAAAGAGATTTTAGCTGTAGTGTATGCTTTTGAGAAATTCTGCCCCTATCTTGTTCTTTCCACCACAATCGTATACACAGATCATTCCACGTTGAAGTACTTGTTGACTAAGCAAGATTCTAAGCCAAGACTTCTTTGTTGGGTTTTGCTCCTTCAAGAATTTAAAATCGAAATTCGTGACAAGAAGGGAGCCGAAAACCTAGCCGCGGATCATCTAAGTAGACTTGAGGATCCTTATCAAGGGGATCATCCGAATCAAGAGATCAATTACTATTTTCCCCTTGAGGCCTTAATGTCTATAATTTCCAATCTTGATGACACCCCGTGGTTTGCGGACATTGCAAACTACTTGGCGGGTGGTATTCTCATCGAAGGTTTAACATCCCAACAAAAGAAGAAGTTCTTTAAAGATGTTAAGTCTTACTTCTGGGATGACCCTTATCTCTTCAAACAATGTGTTGATCTGATTATTCGTCGGTGTGTTGATGGACCCGCAGCTTTAGACATTCTCGAAGCTTGCCATAAAGGACCCACCGGTGGTCACTTTGGTCCCAACTACACCGCGAAGAAAGTGTTTGACTCGGGATTCTATTGGCCCACTATTTATCGTGACGCTCACGAGATGGTTAAAAATTGTGATGCTTGCCAACGCCAAGGCAAGATCACACATAAAGATGAGATGCCTCAAAATTTCATACAAGAATGTGAAATCTTTGACGTATGGGGCATCGACTTTATGGGGCCATTTCCATCATCCAAAGGGAACAAGTACATCCTCATAACCGTTGACTACGTATCTAAATGGGTTGAAGCTAAGGCTCTCCCTACGAACGATGCGAGGGTGGTTGTGAACTTTTTGAAGCAGCTTTTTGCTCGATTCGGTGTTCCTCGTGCTATCATCAGTGACCGCGGGACTCATTTTTGCAATGATCAATTTGCTCGAGTCATGGCTAAGTACGGTGTCAATCACCGTCTTTCCACCACTTATCATCCTCAAAAAAATGGTCAAGCCGAGATTTCTAACCGTAGATTAAAGAGAATATTAGAGCGAACTGTGGGAGAGCATCGTGCCTCGTGGGCCGATAAGTTAAATGATGCTTTATGGGCTTTCCGTACCGCCTATAAGACTGCGATTGTTTGCACTCCATATCGTCTTGTGTACGGGAAGGCATGACACCTCCCTATTGAGCTGGAATATAAGGCGTACTGGGCCTTGAAGTGGGCCAATTTTGACATCAATAAAAGCCGGTGATCTTCGGAAGATTCAACTCAACGAGCTAAATGAACTAAGAAATGAAGCTTATGAGAATTCATTGATCTACAAGGAGAAAACCAAGATCATCCATGATGCAAGGATTAAGAACCGAGAGTTTCACGTTGGTGATCAAGTTCTACTCTTTAACTCTCGGTTGAAGATCTTCTCGGGCAAGCTGAAGAGCCGTTGGTCCGGTCCATTCACCGTCGCCAAAGTCTTCCCTTAAGGAACCATTGAGCGTTCTCAGCCAAATGGCCCTAATTTTAAAGTGAATGGCCAACGTGTGAAGCTGTACTTTGGTGAGGACATCTCTCATGAGATGATTCCATCCCTCACCATGTTTCCCTTGAATTAGTTATGGGTCGAGTCAGGCTCGTGACTCGGTTAACAAAAACAAGCGCTTCTCGGGAGGCACCCCGTTGATCTATCTTTTACCGTTTTCATAATAAGTGTAGGGGGAGCCCCGTATGTGTTTGTTGTCTTGTTTCTTATGATGTGTAGGGATTAAAGATTCAAAGATCCATTCTCGATGACTTTTGACGAACCGTGATCCTGTGTACCCGTCTTCCTGGTTCTATCCTAAACTGTCGTGATTCAATATTTCATATCTTATATGTTCACATTGAAATCACTATAGTTGTCCTTCCCTTAGCAAGATTTAAACAACGTGCACAATGTCCTAAGTGTAGGGGAGTTTACTCCCACATGCTTAAACATTGAGGACATGTTTATATCAAGTGTAGGGGGACTTATATCGAAGTAAGTGGGCTTTTCCATTAATTTGTCCTCATTTTAACCGGAAAATTTGATTTTTCGACATTTTTCAAAAATTTCAATCTATTTTGGCCTAGTAGTATAATAGTAGTTTCCATTGTTATCGTTATTTACTTTCTTTGCTAGAATAAATTTCTAATAAAGTGGTTTTAATTTTCAAACATTGTGAATCTTTTGACTCAACCCGAGTTTACTTATCCAAGTTTACTCTAGCTAGTATCCTTAACGTGTTTAAGTCAAGTTTTGCTAGGCTTTTATATAGGGAACTTTAAAACGCGAAAGTCTTAACTCTTACGTGTTAAGAACAAGAACTTTTCGCAAGTTCCTATAATTGATCCTAGAGAGTCGTTTATCAAGGGAACTTTAAAATGCGAATTCTAAACTTAAAAAAGTCTAAGAGTTTGCAAGATCCTATAGATGACTCAAAAACCCAATACTTTGATTTAGTTGGATAAGCATCCACGAGTCTCATTCCTTGAGATTTTAAATTGTGGAGAATGAGAGATGATAGAGTCAATTATAAGTTTGGAATTCTTTCGTGAATTTATGTGAGTTGATTATAAGCTTCTTCTCCCATCGCTTGTTAATATATATTTGCAATAAATAAGGTTATACGATTTTAAAAGTTACTTAGCTTCTAGCCCAAGATCGTTTAAAAGTTGCTCGGTATTAATTAGAGTTCATAGCCAAGGCATAACTTATTGAAGCGGGATGCAAAGATTGGCGAGTCCGAAAAGGCCCTAACAAGGCATGAGGGCTATATTTTGTTGCTAAGATCCCAAGTGATGTGAACAATCATTTATCAAAAATCAATATTAAGGATCGAGACACACGACGAAAAGCAAATAATCCCTTAAAGATCATGGAGAAGTCTATCCGAAAAGACCCTAGCAAGGTATGAGGATAAATAAATCCAAGTCCTAAAAGGAGGCGGATCGTTGTATATCAAAGTCCAAAATAAAGATTGGAGAAAAGAAGAAGTCGTGGTCCAAAATTGAAGAATCTCTCAAACACTTCAAGTGCAGAAATTCCTATTATGAAGAGAACACCATAATTTCAAGAACGTCTCTCAAGATTCGAAGTATGAAGTTACTCCCAAATATCGGTCCGAAAAAGGTCTCAAATCGTGAAGCGAGTTATGCCAAGATATGAACTTTAAGAGGTCTCGAGAAGCAGTTTTAAAAGATTTTGTCCTTTACCTAACTATTGCTTAAATCGTCCCACTTTATTTTCAGCCTAAATAACTATCAAAATAAGTCAAACAATGCATTCTCGTGATCATTCAAGACAAAATTGAAATATAAGAGATACACCTAGGAATAAGGGAGTCTAAGTAAATAATTGCCCACATGAATTTGTGTTAGTTTGCTAACTTATAATAACAATGATCTCGTTTTTAAGCTTGGTATGGGGAACGTGAAACTTGAGGATGATGAACATTCATGACAGCCAAAACCCCAATGTAAGTCTTTGATTTCTATCTTTTTAGTTTCCTTAAAGTTTAGTATTTAATAAAGGCCAAGGTGGGTTATTTATGATGAAAAATGTAAACCGTGCTTTGAAATTAATGCATTGCATGAGGGCTTTGTAATGGTCAAGTGTAGGGGATTTAATAAGTGTGAAAACACTTATCCTTTTACCACTTATCTCCAATAATAACAAGACCAAAACGTGTATTTTATGTCGTAAAACTCTGAATTATGCGTGGTTTGTGTTTTTATTGTGTTTCAGGATAAAAATATGCAAAAGGAAGAAAACATGGGCTATCACAGGCTTTTATCGAAGAAAACGAGAAAAGACGAAGTCAAAAGATCAAGGGTATAAAAAGAACGGAAGTCCAAGGCCTATTCTGAAGATTTATCGAAGAAAAAGTCTAAAGACGAAAGTTTAATGAAGTCGAAGAACTCAAGTCAAATAGAAGAAGAAAATTATAAGACAAGTTCAATTTATATCGACAAATCCCGAGACAACATCGAGAAAGACAAAGAATTTAAATCGAGTCGAGACGAAAAGAAAGAAGGAAGCAACACATGCACTCCCCACCTCCTATATATACCCTCTTAATGACACATTAGGAGGGTGTTAGTTAGTTAATTTAGCTAGTTCATTTTTTCTTTCTTTAGTTTTTCATTTTAGAGAGAGAAAGTGTTTAACTTTCTCTCACTAGAATTTCATCTTTTCTTCCTTTCATGTTTAAGTTTTAATTCAGTCTTGTATTTTGGAATCATTTATCTACAAGTTCATGTTAAGTTTTTCATATTCAATCTCTTTCTACCTTTCTTGATTTTTACTTATTTGATCCGAAAATTATCTTTCATTTTGTATAATCTTGATGTTTGATTTATTAAAAAGTTTATCTTTTGGTTTCTATCTAAGTTTTATACGGATTAAGCTTTGAGCTTATCATGCTTATTGGCTTATTTTGTGTTTAGCTTATTGTCTTTTAAGGTTTCTTAAAAGTTTAGTATTTTTAAAGTTTGTTTTATAAAGTTTGCATATTTCGTGTCTCAAAAGTTTTTAATTTTATGCTTGTTTTCATTTGGTTGGGATTCAAATAAGAGCTTATTCATCTTTGCTTATTAGTGCTTATTCGAGTTTTAGCTTATTGAATTCCATCCGAATATTGTTTCATTTCCATCACAATAGGGTTTCTATTATTGCGACGATATCTTCAGACGGTTTCATTGCGATCACAATAACCCTTAGGGTTTTACTTTGCGATCAAGTATTCAAATCACTTATTCCGATAGTACATTGCGATTGCTCCTGGCATCGTACATTGCGATCGGGTATAAGGCTTATTGAGATGAAATGCTGCCAAAATTTCAATAGCCATATTCCGACAGAAATTACATTCAGATAGAATATTGTGATCAATATTGCGATGGTTTAAATATTGCGACAGCTTACATTCACATTCAGATAGAACTGCATTCCGATAGATTTGATTTAATGTTTTTCCGATACTTTAATTTTTATTCCGATAGATTTCGTTTGTTACATTCAGATGGTTATTGAGACAAATTGTTCCGATAGTTTTTCTTGTGACACATTCCGATGGGATTCCGATCTAGACATTCCGATGAGTTAAAATGTTTATTTTTACAAAGTTTTTAGTTTAAAGTTTTAAATTCATTTTCAAGTTTATAATCATTTATTTTTAACTCGTACTCAATGACATTTTCAAATTTGCTCTTAGTTTAAAAGTAGATAATCAAACCATTTTATTTTCCACCAAGAACGACTGAGTCGCACTCTTAACTAGTAATCAATTCGAAAATACTGGAACAACGAAGTTTCATACATGGCTAAAAACTCTTGTATTACTTATCACCCCCAAACTGATGGGCAGAGTGAAAGGACGATACAGACACTGGAAGATATGTTGAGAGCTTGTGTGATAGATTTTGGTAAGAATTGGGATAAACATTTGCCTTTAGCAGAATTTTCATATAACAATAGTTATCATGCTAGCATTAAGGCTGCACCGTTTGAAGCTTTGTACGGTAGAAAGTGTAGATCTCCTGTATGTTGGAGTGAAGTTGGGGATACCCAGCTCACATCACCGGAATTGATCTAGGAGACTACGGAGATGATCGTTCATATTACGAAATGGTTCTTGACTGCCCGAAGTAGACAGAAAAGTTACGCGGATGTGCGACAGAAACCAATGTAGTTTGAAGTGGGTGACCGTGTGATGTTGAAAGTGTCGCCATGGAAAGGCGTCATAAGATTGGGAAATCGAGGGAAATAGAATCCCCGCTATATTAGACCATTTAAGATTTTATCTAGAGTAGGCCCGGTGGCTTACAAATTAGAGTTACCCCAAGAACTTCATGGTGTTCACAACACATTACATGTATCTAATCTGAAGAAATGTTTAGCAGCGTGTGATGAGAAAATCTCGTTGGATAAGGTCAGAATTGATGAGAAGTTGCATTTTATCGAAGAACCCGTAGAGGTTATGGATCGTGAGGTAAAGCAACTTAAACAAAGTTGGATACCTATCGTTAAGGTTCGGTGGAATTCAAAGAATGGGCCAGAATTTACATGGGAACGAGAGGATGAAATGTGGAAGAAATACCCACACCTCTTTGAGATCAATAAGAAGCGGGCATCAAAATGAAATGGATCACGAGGACGTTGATCCTTTTTTAGGAGGAAATGCTGTGACAATCTGACATTTTCAGGTAGTAAATTATTTCTCGTATATTATTTTGAAACTTATTTTTGTGTTGGTTTATGAACTCACAATTTACGGGTTGAAATTAGCGCTTGCGTGCATAATTTAACACCCTTTACGACTAAACCAGGAACCCTAGGTTTACTTATTTACGTTTTTGAACTCCGTTCTTGATGAGACAATTTTTATTAGATTCGTTTTGTGCCGTAGATTCATAATTTATAAAAACATTTTTTGTAAAACGACCCGAGGGCACGTAAATCGAGGAAACTAGAATCGAGGAGTACCCGTAAATTAGTGGGGATGAAACAAGTATACAATTTTCTCACCCCCACTATGGGCGGCAAGACAAAGCTACCAACACCATCTTGGTGTCAACTTTACATAAACTCTAAGGACACTTGTCCTTAGAGCGTTCCAAAACCACTTCACACAAACCAACTAACCATAAACCATTTCTCATACATGTAAAACAAGAAAACCTCTCAATCTCTCTCTATCTCTCTCCCTTCGCCGTCCCATACACCCCAACAAACACCACCATTAATCAAAATTTAACCATAAATCTTATGTATAATCTACATATGATGATAACCCATTGAAGACATGATGATTTGAGGTGATCTTAACAACTAAAAATGAGTTTTCAAAGGAGTTTAGGGCTGATTTCTCAAGGAGTCTACATATTCTTGGTGATCTCAAAAGTGGTCTTGATATTTCATAAGATTGGTTACCAAAAACCAAGTCTTGTTCTTAACCTTTCACTATATTGGTTGGTACAAGATCATTTCATCTATCATCTTGTTATTTTATAAATGTACTCATGTATTTTCTTCATAAATGTATATGTATATGATGATAGATGATGATCAAAATATTATGTGGGGATTTTGTGTTAATAGATTAGGTTAAAAAGATTAAAATCTACAAGTTAAAATGTTAAAATCATGGTTAGACACATAGGCTATATAAAATAGTAAGTATCAATATGATCACTTAGTTAAATGGCTTGGATTATTAAATATACAGATAGATAAATGATTTTTACATATGTGGTGAGTTGGCCACCCAATGGAATCATTAAAATGAGCAAGTTATGATCAAAATACTATTGAGGTACAAATCTGTACAGTCTGTGTTGGACGAATTATTAAAAATACTTAGAAGATGATTGAGCAGTGGCTATAATAGAGTTATCTGTATCACACCTCGTGTAGTTTATGCTGTTCAAATTTGAGCTTCTATCACCTTGTAGACCTCAAGAAATGGCAAAAATGGCGGGCATGACTTTTATAATCAGATTTGTAAATAAACTATATAATATAAAAAGAGCACTCAAGTAAATATTATTATAAAATAATTATATAAAAGCCACTAACTAACAATATATATTATGAAATGAGTTTGTATACTAAAATAAATAAACATGACATTTTATAAAAGTAAAACTCAAATGTTTTCTAAAACTACAAACTATATATAAGTTTTACGTCTTTTCGGCTAAAACCGAAAGATTAACGTTTTCGCCAAAAAAACATAGACGGTCGGACCCGTACAATGTAACATATACTGATATGTAAGCACATTTGACAAGTAAAAACCGATAAAACCGAGCTTTATAACTTATGGACCATAATGGGCCAAAGTAGCCTTATTGGACCACTAGGCCCAACTAGTTTGGCTTAACACTAATGGACTTACTCATGGGCTTTACCCACCTGGGCCCAACATATGAGTATAGGCCTGGTATTAAAAGTATAAATGGGCTAATATAATGCATTGGACTCTTAATGGGCTTATTGGGCATTAATACGTAAATAAGTTAAAACTAGTATAACTAGTCTAAATTAACTAACACATAACAACTATAATGTCGTATGAGAAGATAAAATCCCATTTCATCATCATCATACTTCTAATATAATCACATGTACATAATCATTATTTTTATAAAGTCATTTCACGAAAGTCTAAGAAAGAGTATTATTTTTCTAGGTTCTCCCGTGATTGGAGCACGCGTCGTACCTTCTAATCGCCGATAACTCGCCTTTCCTAATCAACGTGAGTTCATAGCCTTGCACTCTTTTAAATGTTTTATGAAATGTTTTGTAAACCCGCGAGGGAGATAACATGCTAGTTTTTATAAAAATAGAACACAAGTAGTCCCGATGGTATGCTTATTGATATGGACCCGAATGATATTATGACCCAATGAATGAGATGAAACGGATTATTATTAGTTAGATTATGTCACTAAAAGTCCCATTAGCATGAATTGTGAACTACCGGGATTTGGTAGACGCTTATGCATATAATAGAACTATTTGGGGAAGATCACCCCGTTCGCGCCTTGACGATTGATGCCCGTCCCGCTACATTGATTGGCAAGCGAATTTGTAAAACCCGTATTTAAATCTCCGAATATTAAATACGCAGCCTTGTTTTAAATAAATTACCACAACTAATTATTCAAAAAAAATAATGATCAGATCAGAAATATTATTACGTCCAAAAACAAAGGCGAGATCAAAATATGGATATACGCGAATAAAATTTAAATGTTAAAAAAAAAGGAAAACTATATGAAGTAAGGGGGAGCTGGCAGTTTGTAAAAAAAAGGAGAAAGACCATGGGCCGAGACCAACCCACGTTACAATTATCATACGGGAGTAAACTTTCCCATTGTCCAAACAGAAAAAAAAAATACGATGGAGTGCTAGGGTTGTGGCCGCCGACTAGAAAAAAAATACGGGTTTGATCTCTATTGTGATTCGTGATGTGCGTGCATCATCCCTTAACAATCTTACTAAGGTAATCATCCTATTCTTTCTGTGATTTATTAACCGACCCAAACTTGTAAAGGTAGGTTCGGGTTTTGTGTTGTACAACGGAAACCGAGAGCATAAAGCTCTCGGTTGTGTCTTTGTTGCCCAGCCGTGACCATTAGGCCGACGTGGGGGGAGTTTTCTTGGTTCTGCCGTGTGCAGCAAACCCATGCAAGGGTGTACCATATGACAAGGGTCGGGTTTGGTTTGGCGTATGTAAACCGAGACATAAAAGGTCTTGGTACCCTTTCTCTGCCCAACCGTGACCCACACAGGGGCGGCTCGGGCTGCATTCGACCATTTCTGTCAAACAAACCATCAGACAGTTTTTCTAAAAATAAAGGGGTGTTTGGGACTGTGGCGAACAGTGGGATATGTACAAAGAGCAGTGGGAACAAGGGTACATCAGCACATAGTTTTTGGACATAAATAGACACTTTTATTTTCAGTTTAGCGACAAGTTTTGTGACACTATTCTCTGTCGCAAAAAGTACTTTTCAGACAGCTTTTAAAATCCAGTTTTGGCGACACTTTTAGTGACACAGATTATGTCACCAATTTCATATAGGCAGATTTTACATATTTTTTTGTATCGTTTTAGTGCGACCGAGAAGGGGTATCTCGGTAGGCTCGGGACATAGTTAAAATAATAAAAACGAAGATTTTTAAATTATATCTTTTATTACATATTTTTTTTATAAATGTCTAAATTGTATTTTTAAAAGAATTAAATTAAAATAGTTTTGTAATAATTAAAAGGGTATAATTTTGTTAATGAAATTATAAATGATTTTAGAAACTTTCTAAATTAGGAAACTTTCTATTTTTAGCAGGGTTACCGATTATAGTACTAATATCACGTTAGAATACGTTTGTACCATAATTATTAGTAGATTG
Organism: Glebionis coronaria; assembly: GCA_025667525.1. Taxonomy (NCBI): domain Eukaryota; kingdom Viridiplantae; phylum Streptophyta; class Magnoliopsida; order Asterales; family Asteraceae; genus Glebionis; species Glebionis coronaria. The sequence continues at coordinate 304,510,993 of CM046882.1, forward strand.
ATAATACATTAAAAAGAATTATAAGAAAGATCAGATTTATTAGTTAACATACGTAAAGAAGTTCAGAAATAAATAAATAAATGAGAAGCCGATAAGATCAGTAAATTAAATAAAGATCAGATAACTTAATTGCGTCTATTATTATTGTAGCTTCTGTGAAGCACGAGTTGAATTCGTTCAGCTTTCCTTCAGTCAGTTACTGGACAAGAGGTACGGATTTTCCGTCCTTTCAGTAAGGATTTCCTTTCTATGCATGATTAGGATTCTCCGTCTTTAGCCAAATGTTTTTCCCCAGTATATGTTTAAGCTTATCAGTAATCATGATTAATAACGAAATAAATTGCCTGAGCATTATATACAAGCATGACAGTTTATGTACTAGTTACGGAGGTACCGTAACCATGGCACTAGAGGCACCGGTGTCGTGACTCACATGCAGGAGAGTGATATCCTGCATCGTCCACTCATGTTCAGTTTGGCCATTTTTATATGTATGTTTAGTGGGGCGTATGGATGCATCCTAGGCTTATCAGTTTACAAGTTATCAGGGTGAATGTGGTGTGTGCTCTACATCCTTCACATTGGAGCTGATCCCTCCACCCAACACAGTATTTAGAGGTCACCCCTCTACAGTTATTTAGAGGTCACCCCTCTACAACATGACGAGGTCACCCTCTAGTTATTCATGCACCGTTATTACAGCACATGACCTATATAAGCTCTGGCAATTAAAATACAGTAAATGCATGTTTTCAGATTTAACAGATAACAGTTCAGCTTTATGATTTATAAATCAGACATTACAGATTATACACAGATTTCCGCTGCAACTTTACTTATCAGTCTTACAACTCCAGTATTTTATCATCTGTTTCATTTCAGTAATTCCTTATCATACTTTATATCTGTTCACTGAGCGTTATGCTCAGCCGTAGTTCTTTCATGTTCTAACGGCAGGTACACCAGGACGCTCTTAGGATTCTGAGAGCATGTGCATTGAATGGAAGCTATCCGAACTTCTTACTTTATGCACTTCTTACATTATTCTGCTTATTTGGACATTGTTTAGTCCTTTCCTTCAGTATTCTATTTTTCATGTTTTGAGCTTAGGTTGGATTACTGATGTTTGATTCCGGTATTTCCATTATGGTCATTTAATGTTTTAGGACATTTACCTTATGCTTTGATGACACGCCATAAATACACGTAACGGTCCACTTATCCAAGTGGGGTGTTACAATTATGGTATCAGAGCGCTAGGTTTGACCTGTAGGCTATAAAACTTGACATGTGACTAGTGGGTAGTCACCAGGAACTTCCCAGATCTTGGCGTTGTTATCTTTTATGTTTCTCATGCATTTATCAGTCAGTTTTCTTCATGTATCGTTCAGTTTTCTTAAAATTTTGACTAAGTAAAAGGTTGGTACAGGACTGGCCATATTTAGTCGCATGTGCTTCCTGCGAATTTGGTTTTTGTGAACCGACCCATAGGCGTTCACCCTTGCCGTTCAGATTTTGTATTGGTAAACCGACCATAGGCGTTTACCCTTACTCATGACAGATTCATGTTTTCAGTCAAGTATTATTTGGTGAACCAGCCATAAACGTTAACCATTTCTCAAGTCAAATTTCATGCTTTTTAGTCAAATGATGTTTTGTGAAACGATCCACAGTTGTTCACCTTTATCATATCAAGACATTTCATATATTTTAACAAGTATGGATTGGACTACAGCCATCCATATTTAGTCCCAGATTGTAAATTCTATACATGACAGTTCTCATGAAATTTTGACAAGTATGGATCGAACCAGAATAGCCCATACTTAGTCACATGTTTTCTTCTTTGAATTATGTGGATTGAACCATAGCCGTCCACATCATTCTATATTACACCTCAGTTGATTAGACTTTTATGTTCCTTGTAACAGTCAAAATTGCATACCCTCACGTTGATGTCGTCTTCATGATGATTCAGTTTCATGTCTCCTTACGAGGATTATGTTTTCAACAAAAGTAATGATATTTTCATGTTAAGATACACAAGAACTTCAGTAAAACCCGTTTTTATGATAAATCATGATTGGCCTTCATTAATCATGCTTCATGCTGACCACTGTTGGGACTTCGATTATATCATAGTTTTCATCCTCGATACAACCAGCAGTAAGTCTACGCAGGAATTGTCAGCCTATCATGTTACTTATTTCAGATCGGTTTACTACCGTCTAAATCAAATTATTTGCTTGATCATGTCAGACAAGCGACACCAGTATCGATCATCCCATAAAATTTCCACCAGTGCCATGTACAATATTCCATATATACCCCATGTACAGTGTCTCAGTTATACTCCATGTACGGTATTTCATGTGTACTCCACGTACAGTGTCTCAGATATGCTCCATAAGCAATATTCATTTTGTACTTCATGTACAGTAGTCCATGTGTACACCAGGTACCCTACTCCATGGATATTTCTAATCGATCCTCAACCATCTCAGGCGTTGCCACTTGTCGATATTATACCAGGTGCTGATGCTGCTCGTGAGTTGAAGATTGTACCAAATGCTGATGCTGCTAACACTTTGAAGACCTCACAAATGTTGATGCTGCTGATACTTTGGAGATTTCTCAAGATATTGATGCCGTTCATAATATGAAGACTCTGAAGAACAAGGACGAAAACTATAAATTTGAAATTTCTGAAAAGAATAAAATTTCAACCATTAGACACTACCATTCCATTCTATACTTTTACCTTCTCAGCTAGATGTCACACTTCACTCAGCTAATCGTTCATTTAGGCAAGTGGTAACCGGAACCCAGTCGGCCACTCAGCATAATAGTTACATGAATCACGGTCATGATAATGACCGTCATAAAGTGACAGATAAAGCAGTAGTGTCAACCACCATGCTTATAATTGATCAGTCAGTAACTATCAGAACTCCGAAACGGACGTGACCAGAAATACAAGAGGTCAGTAGTCTAACCGTTCTGCCAATCCTAGCAGTTACTAGAAGTTCTTAACCTTATTCAGACTCACCATTAAAATACATGTCCAGACAACAGTTAAGACACAGGTCTCAAGTATCATTTCGGAAGACATTTGTCAGGACACCAGTCATGGTACACGTCATACGAATATCTTCTCAAAGTACGAGTCAGAACTCGTAACTCCGTATTTTTCTAAACCAGGCCCTCAATGATTCAGGGCACCCTCCAAGGGGATACACTCGCTCTATTATGCCACGCATAAATTAAATCATTTGAAAAATTCAGTCACCACCACTAGAGTATTATTCAGGTTAAACACGCAGTATTCACTCTGTGAGGTTACAGACGAACACATTCACTGAAAAGTCGCCATGTTTACTTCACGTATTCATATGTCAGCTTTATCTTAAATCAGGTAGTCACTTGCCTGTCAGCCAGAAAGTACCAACAGTATCACCATATTTATTAAAGTTTCATTTCAGTTAACTACGAGATCCGTCTTACCAACCCTGAACATATTCATTTTACTCCTGCCAGAAAAATCAGTACAAATTGTTTCAGCTCTACGAGCACGTGAATTATTATCTTTTAGCTGCGAAGACTTCTGGTCACCATTCATGATACGAATTCTGGAATACCTTAAATTCATGATCAACAGATTATCCCAAAGTTTCCAGATATAATTTCGGAAGGTTTTCCAGAAATTCATTCCTGACTACAAGACAGAATTTAACATCGAGTTAGTCTCAAGAACGGAACCTATTTTCAAAACTCTTTATTTCAAGACTTCAGCTAAGTTAAAGAGTTGCAGCATTTGCTGCAAAAGTTACAGGAACGAGGACTTATTCACCCTAGCGCATGTAAAACCCGTATTTAAATTAGAGGAAGGTAAATACGCGGTTTTTATTTTAAAACATTTACGTAGAAACTATCACAAGAAAACATTACAAGAAATACTTCTATGCAATTGTTATTATTACATTAGTTAAAAAAAAAAAAACAAAAATATATATAGAAGGGCCGGTTGTTAAAACTAAAAGAGATAATGGGCTTTAGCCCATTTTGGTTATACAAAAAAATCAAACGGGTGCTTTTTTTTTCCCATAATCAGTCGAACAAAAAAAAAAAAAAAAAACTAGGGTTTTCTCTAACCCTTGGTGGCCGCCGGTAATAGAGCAGGGAAAGGAGGTCCGGCCGTATTTTTGATCTAGCAAATCCTGTACGTATCTTCCGGTTATCAACTATTACGGTATTTATTCTTTTTGTATATCAAATTATAAATCAAAACCAAAACAAGAACCTGCGTTTAGGGGTGTCGGGTTTGGTTTGAGGATCAAACCGAGACCACAGTGGGTCTCGGTGTGGGCTGTGTCGGACGAACGGGGGTCAAAAGACCCAAGGAATGGGGTTCGTTTAGCTTAGGATGGCCAGGTGTGTTGGTTCATGTGAACCGAGACCACCATGTCTCGGTGACTCCAGCTTGGCCCAGCCGTGACCCACACAGGGGCGGCTAGGGCCAGATTCGACTAAGGGTACGTTTGGGGGGCTGCTAAAACATAAGGGTGTGTTTGGCTAAGTATAAACAGTGGGAAAACATACATAAACAGTGGGAATGTAATAACAAGTTAATGGGAAGAGATAGACAGAAAACAGTGGGAATTTAAAAGGGATTAGCGACAGTTTTGCGACAGAAAATTCTGTCGCAGAATTGTTGTGGGTGCAGTTTTTAAAACTCAGGTTTTGGTGACAGATTTAGCGACACCGGTTCTGTCGCAAAGGCTGTTAGTTATATGCAGTTTTAAAGGGGACAGTTTTTGCGACAGTTTTAGTGACTCAGTTTTGTCGTTAATTTCATATAGACAGATTTTTTTTAATATTGTTGTGGCATTGTGTAACGCGACCGAGATGGGCTCGGCATGCTCGGGACGTTATTATAAACCATAAAACAAATATGTTGATGTTATACCTTTTGTTTTAAATTTAATTGTTTGATAAATATTTAATATATATTTTAAGTGTATTAAATTAAAATAGTTCTTTAAATATTTTAAGAGGGGTATATTTTGGGAAATGAATTAAACTAATTGAGAACTTTCTAAATTAAGAAACTTCTAATTTAGCGGGATACTTATTATAGAAACACTTTATCGTCAGAAATACGTTTGTACGTAACTAATAGTAGAACGATAATACATTAAAACAAATTAATATAAGACCGGATTTAGCCGTTAATATACGTATGGAAATTCAGAAATAAATAAATAAGAAACCAATAAGATCAGTAAAATTTAATAACGGATATCAGTTAACTTATTCGCGTCCTTTATTCATGTAGCACGCGTGAAGCCCGAGTAGTATTCGTTCAGTCTTCCATTCAGTCAGTTACTGGACTAGAGGTACGGATTTTCCGTCCTTTCAGTAAGGACTTCCTTTCTATGCATGATTAGTATTTCCCATCTTCAGCCAAATGTTTTTCCCCAGTATATGTTTAAATTTATCAGTAATCATGTTAATAACTAAATAGAATTGCCTGAGCGTTATATACAAGCACGACCAGTTTATGTACTAGTTACGGAGGTACCGTAACCACGGCACTAGAGGCACCGGTGTCGTGACTCACATGCAGGAGAGTGATATCCTGCATCGTCCCACTCATGTTTCAGTTGGCCATTTTTTTTATATGTATGTTTAGTGGGGCGTATGGATGCATCCTAGGCTTATATGTGTTACAAGTTATCAGGGTGAATGTGGTGTGTGCTCTACATCCTTCACATTGGAGCTGATCCCTCCACCCAGCACAGTTATTTAGAGGTCACCCCTCTATAGCATGACGAGGTCACCCCTCCAGTTATTCATGCACGGTTGTTACAGCACGTGACCTATATAAGCTCTGGCAAATAAAATACAGTAAATGTATGTTTTCAGAATTTAGAGTTATATTCCAGTATCAGTATATATGAACCATGTCTTACAGATTTTATGCAAGGTTATACCACATGTTACATATCAGTCTTGTAGCTTCATGTTGACTTCTATTTCATTACCTTTCAGTACATTCTTATCATGCTATATCCGTTCACTGAGCGTTATGCTCAGCCGTAGTTTCCTTTCATGTTTCCAAACGGCAGGTACACAGGGACGATCTTAGGACTTCTAAGAGAGTACGTGCATTTGGATGGGAGCTATCCAGACTCCTTTATTATTATGCATACCTTACGTTACTTTACTTTGGTTGTTTGGACACTGTTTCGTCCTTTTCCTTTCAGTACTTAATCTTTATATTTTGGGCTTGTGGGACTACCGATGTTTGATTCCGGTATTTCCGTTTGGTCAGTTAATGTTTAATACATTTTCCTTGCATGCTTTTATGACACGCCATAAATACACGTAACGGTCCATTTATCCAAGTGGGGTGTTACAATTATGGTATCAGAGCGCAAGGTTCGACCTGTAGGCTCTAAAACTTGACCTGTGACTAGTGGGTAGTCACCAAGAACTTCTTGTATTTTGGCGTCGTTATTTTCCATGCTACTCATGAATTTTATCAGTCGGATTTTCAAATTTTGATTAAGTAAACAGTTGGTACAGGACTGGCCATACTTAATCGCATGTGCTTTTCAAGAACATTTCGTTTTGGTGAACTGACCATAGGCGTTCACCTTTGCCGCTTAAATTTTGTATGGATGAACTGACCATAGGCGTTCATCCTTACTCATGTCAGATTTATGTTTCAGAAATTGTCATTTTGTGAACTGACCCTAGGCGTTCACCAGTATTCATGTCATGTTTTGTTAGCTATACCTTCATGAATTACACTAAGCATATTCAGATTTATTACTTCAGGTTCTTACGTTTTTGTCGATTTATCCTCTTTTATTTCAGATGCCACCCAGGCGCGACACTGAGAATGATCCTAACGCAGCTGCCATTGCTGCTGCTGTTCAGGCTGCTATACAGGCCATGTTACCCCAAATTCGTGATGAGATCCGAGCTGAGTATCAAAATGGACCTCAGCAGAATAACAACCCTCCTGCTCCACCACCTGCCACTTTACCCGCTTGGTTGGATCTGTTCAACAAGCAGAAGCCCCGACTGTTTGAGCAGACTGTCGCTCCAACTGATGCAGAAGACTGGATCTACCATATAGAGAAGATTTTTGGGGCTATGGGTTGTGGTGATGTTTTCAAAGTTAGGCTTGCAGTTTACAAGCTGGAGGGTCCTGCTCTACATTGGTGGAGGTCTCAGAAACTGTCCAATGGGGGAGATGCTTGGGAGCTTGCATTGACCTGGGCACGTTTCAAGACGATGTTCTATGACCAGTTTTTCCCGCATGCGGAGCAAGCTAAGATGAAGAGGGACTTTAACGTTATTCGTCAGAATAATGGCGAGAACAGTATAGAGTTCATGCACCGATACCTCAGGATGGCTGGATTCTTAGGGGAGGCTGCGGGTACCGTAGAGGAGCAAGTGAAGCAATTTCGCTGGGCTCTTCACACTAGGACTGCAGATAGATTGATGAGTGCCACATTCACTAATGTGTCACAAGTAGCTAATGCAGCTCGGGACATCGAGATGCTTTTTGAGAGGGACGAGCTCGAGAATGTAGAGCGCCCGGAGAAGAGGTACATCTCACCCAACAGACTTAAACAATTTAGCCCATTATTTCTTGACAACTTATGTTATTAAAATCTTACAGACACAGAGGAGGAGACCGATCCCAATCGGCTACTCCGCATCAGAACTACAGGAACCACGGTCAGTCATATGACCGTAATCGGTCAGATAAGAGGAACGGCGATGATAATTACCGCGGCAGCTCCAACTCCTCTGGCAGCTACAGGTGAACCTTTAAGCTCCAAGAATACTAAACTATCGTGTAAAACAGATGTTAAATTTATTTGTAATTTCCAACAGAGATGCTGGACAGGGGCGTGACCAAAACAACAGGGGTCAACAGGTTGCCCGACCGGCAAATTCTGGTAATTTTAAAATTCAGTCAGTCAGCCTTATTTCAGTTAAGTTATCAGAATCGTGACACGTATATATCATCGTAAATCAGGTTCTCAGCAAACCAGAGCTACTTCCACCGGGTATACATATCCCACTTGCATCACATGTGGGAAGAAACACTCGGGACCTTGTCGTCGTGGTTCGGGTAATGGCTACAAGTGTGGTCAGCCGGGCCATTTGAAGAGGGATTGCAAGAGCGGGGATGCTGCAGGTACCTCAGGCCAGATTCCTCAGATTTTACCTCCCCCACCACCGATACCACCAACCACTGGTCGTGTCTACACTACTACCCGTGAACAAGCAAATAAGACCACAGGTACCATTACTGGCATTTTGTTTATACACGGACAGTCTGCATGCGTGCTTTTCGATACAGGCGCCACGCACTCGGTTATATCTACTTCATATGCTGTTAGAATAAACATGACCCCTACGCCACTAGACAATGCACTTAGTATATCTACCCCCATGCGAGACTCCGTACTCATTACCCAGGTGTATAAGGATCTCCCTCTTGAGTTTGATGATAAAATCCGTCCAGTCAGTGCTCTTCCTTTAGATATGTGTGAATTCGATATTATTCTGGGTATGGATTGGTTATCGGTTCATCATGCCACCATAGATTGCCATGCTCACCAGGTCATCTTTGGTGATGTCCAGACACCAGAATATATTCACCGAGGCTTCCTACCAGGAAAACATGTTCAGATCATTTCAGCTTTACAGGCTCGTACCTTACTATATCATGGTTGCGAGGGCTTCCTAGCCACAGTTCATGACACGACTTCAGAGACACCTTCAATTCATGATCAGCCAGTTGTGTCAGACTTTCCAGATGTCTTTCCCGAGGAACTTCCAGGTTTACCTCCCATGCGAGAGGTAGAATTTGGCATCGATCTCATTCCAGGTGCAGAACCAGTATCTAAAGCTCCTTACCGTATGGCTCCTGTAGAGCTTAAGGAACTGAAGGATCAACTTCAGGAACTTCTCGAAAGGGGTTTCATTCGTCCAAGCGTGTCACCATGGGGCGCTCCCGTTTTGTTTGTCAAGAAGAAGGATGGTAGTATGCGTTTGTGTATTGACTACCGTGAGTTGAATAAGCTCACTATTCGTAACCGTTATCCACTTCCTCGTATTGACGATTTATTCGATCAGCTTCAGGGTGCCAAGCACTTCTCAAAAATCGATCTACGATCAGGCTACCATCAGCTGCGTGTAAAAGAGCAGGATATATCTAAAACTGCTTTTCGCACGAGGTACGGTCATTACGAGTTTGTCGTTATGCCATTTGGTCTCACGAATGCGCCCGCAGTATTTATGGACTTAATGAACAGAGTTTTCCACGAATTTTTAGACAAGTTTATGATCGTATTCATCGATGATATCCTCATTTTCTCCAAATCCAAAGAGGAACATGAGAACCATCTCTGTACAGTTTTGCAGATTCTTAGACGAGAAAAACTATATGCTAAATTTTCGAAGTGCGAGTTTTGGCTGAATACAGTGGCGTTTCTAGGCCATATTGTTTCCGCAGAAGGAATAACTATGGATCCTGCAAAGGTGGAGGCTATCACCAAATGGCCAAGACCGACATCTGTCACAGAGATCCGTAGCTTTCTTGGGTTGGCGGGTTATTACCGCAGGTTTGTGGAAAACTTCTCACGTTTGGCGTTACCATTGACCCAACTTATGCGAAAGGGTGAGAAGTTTAGATGGACCGAGGAGAGAGAAAAGAGTTTTGAGGAACTCAAGCATCGATTGATCTCAGCACCGATACTTACTCTTCCATCCGGTACAGGCGGTTATCAGATTTACAGTGACGCATCAGGAAAGGGCTTAGGTTGTGTTCTTATGCAGCATGGGAAAGTCATTGCTTATGCTTCGCGTCAACTGAAGCCGTATGAGAAAAATTACCCTACTCATGATCTAGAGCTCGCAGCAGTCGTTTTCGCCCTTAAAATCTGGAGGCATTATTTATACGGTGAGTCGTGTGATATCTTCACCGATCACAAAAGTCTCAAGTATATATTTACACAGCGAGAGCTGAACATGAGACAGAGGCGATGGTTAGAACTACTAAAAGACTACGACACTAATATCCAGTATCACCCAGGTAAAGCGAATGTAGTGGCAGATGCCCTTAGCAGAAAGTCGGGTATGGTAAATGGCATCAAAGTTCAGGAAGAAATTATTCAGGACTTAGAGCGTTACGATATTGAACTCTTAGTACGCGGACAAAGAGGATACTGGGCTAGTTTGAGGGTAGAACCAGATTTGCTCTCTAGGATTAAAGCCGCACAAGAGGATGATGGTGAAATCTGGGCGATTATCCAGAACATTGACCGGCAGACCGGATTTCGCATCGATGACGATGGTATCGTATGGCAGGGTACCAAACTCTGCGTTCCAGAAGACCCTGCTCTCAGAGAAGCCTTAATGACTGAGGCTCACAGCTCTCCGTTCTCTATCCATCCGGGTTCCACCAAAATGTACCACGATCTTAAGCAGCATTTCTGGTGGAGCGGTATGAAACAGGATGTTGCAACATTTGTGTCTAAATGCTTAACCTGTCAGCAGGTTAAGATAGAGCACCAGCGTTCCAGTGGTCTTCTCCAGCCATTAGATATCCCAATGTGGAAGTGGGACAAGATCTCTATGGATTTTGTCACCGGATTACCATAGACTCAGCGGAGACATGATGCAATCTGGGTAGTTGTCGATCGTTTGACCAAGTCAGCACATTTCATTCCTATTCGTAAAGATTTCGCAGTCAGTAAATTAGCGAAACTATTCACCGAGGAGATCGTACGATTACACGGTACACCTTCGGAAATTATATCAGATAGGGATCCCCGTTTCACTTCTCAATTCTGGGGAGGTCTGCATAAAGCTTGGGGAACTAGGCTCAAGCTCAGCACAGCTTTCCATCCACAGACAGACGGTCAGTCTGAGCGTACCATCCAGACCTTAGAGGACATGCTACGCGCCTGTGCATTAGAATGGACAGGACACTGGGATGACTATATTTGCTTGGTCGAGTTTGCTTACAACAACAGTTGGCATGCTAGTATCAAGCGTGCTCCATTCGAGATGTTATACGGCAGAAAATGCCGTGCTCCTATTTGTTGGGATCAGGTGGGAGAACGTTTGATTGAAGGACCTGAACTGATAGAACTGACCAATGAAAAGGTCGCCATCGCTAGGGCAAAGCTGCAAGAAGCGCGTACTCGCCAGAAGAGTTACGCCGACAAGCATCGCAGAGATCTATCTTTTCAGACCGGGGATCGTGTGTTCCTCAAAGTATCACCCGCACGCGGTGTCAGACGTTTTGGCCTCAAAGGCAAACTTAGCCCTCGTTACATCGGACCGTTCGAAATCCTTGAACGTATTGGTGAAGTGTCATATCGATTGGCGTTACCGCCTCAGCTTTCACACGTCCACAACGTGTTTCATGTATCACTACTCAGGGGGTACAACTATCATGAGCTTCACAAAGTAAATTATCCACTCGATCAGATTCGGAAGGATTTATCCTATATTGAGGAACCCGAAGCAGTTTTAGATCGCCAGGATCAAGTTATGAGAAGGAAGACCATTCCTTTCGTCAAAATCCTGTGGAGGAACCATACCGAGCGGGAGGCCACTTGGGAAACAGAGGAGTCTATACGGACTTCTTATCCTCACTTTCAGTTTTGATTCGGGTATGTCTTTTCAGCTTTTATGTCGTTCAGTTTATTAGCATTTCAGCTTTTACTTCAGTCAGCTTAAATACCTTGTAATTCGGGGACGAATTTCTCTTTTAGAGGGGAAGAATTGTAAAACCCAGTACGGCCGTATTTTTAATTCGGGGACGAATTATCCTTTTAGAGGGGAAGAATTGTAAAACCCGTATTTAAATTAGAGGAAGGTAAATACGCGGTTTTTATTTTAAAACATTTACGTAGAAACTATCACAAGAAAACATTACAAGAAATACTTTTATGCAATTGTTATTATTACATTAGTTAAAAAAAAAAAAACAAAAATATATATAGAAGGGCCGGTTGTTAAAACTAAAAGAGATAATGGGCTTTAGCCCATTTTGGTTATACAAAAAAATCAAGCGGGTGCTTTTTTTTCCCATAATCAGTCGAACAAAAAAAAAAAACTAGGGTTTTCTCTAACCCTTGGTGGCCGCCGGTAATAGGAGAAGGGAAAGGAGGTCCGACCGTATTTTTGATCTAGCAAATCCTGTACGTATCTTCCGGTTATCAACTATTACGGTATTTATTCTTTTTGTATATGAAATTATAAATCAAAACCAAAACAAGAACCTGCGTTTAGGGGTGTCGGGTTTGGTTTGAGGATCAAACCGAGACCACAGTGGGTCTCGGTGTGGGCTGTGTCGGACGAACGGGGGTCAAAAGACCCAAGGAATGGGGTTCGTTTAGCTTAGGATGACCAGGTGTGTTGGTTCATGTGAACCGAGACCACCATGTCTCGGTGACTCCAGCTTGGCCCAGCCGTGACCCACACAGGGGCGGCTAGGGCCAGATTCGACTAAGGGTGCGTTTGGGGGGATGCAAAAACATAAGGGTGTGTTTGGCTAAGTATAAACAGTGGGAAAACATACATAAACAGTGGGAATGTAATAACAAGTTAATGGGAAGAGATAGACAGAAAACAGTGGGAATTTAAAAGGGATTAGCGACAGTTTTGCGACAGAAAATTCTGTCGCAGAATTGTTGTGGGTGCAGTTTTTAAAACTCAGGTTTTGGTGACAGATTTAGCGACACCGGTTCTGTCGCAAAGGCTGTTAGTTATATGCAGTTTTAAAGGGGACAGTTTTTGCGACAGTTTTAGTGACTCAGTTTTGTCGTTAATTTCATATAGACAGATTTTTTTTAATATTGTTGTGGCATTGTGTAACGCGACCGAGATGGGCTCGGCATGCTCGGGACGTTATTATAAACCATAAAACAAATATGTTGATGTTATACCTTTTGTTTTAAATTTAATTGTTTGATAAATATTTAATATATATTTTAAGTGTATTAAATTAAAATAGTTCTTTAAATATTTTAAGAGGGGTATATTTTGGGAAATGAATTAAACTAATTGAGAACTTTCTAAATTAAGAAACTTCTAATTTAGCGGGATACTTATTATAGAAACACTTTATCGTCAGAAATACGTTTGTACGTAACTAATAGTAGAACGATAATACATTAATACAAATTAATATAAGACCGGATTTAGCCGTTAATATACGTATGGAAATTCAGAAATAAATAAATAAGAAACCAATAAGATCAGTAAAATTTAATAACGGATGTCAGTTAACTTATTCGCGTCCTTTATTTATGTAGCACGCGTGAAGCCCGAGTAGTATTCGTTCAGTCTTCCATTCAGTCAGTTGCTGGACTAGAGGTACGGATTTTCCGTCCTTTCAGTAAGGACTTCCTTTCTATGCATGATTAGGATTTCCCATCTTCAGCCAAATGTTTTTCCCCAGTATATGTTTAAATTTATCAGTAATCATGTTAATAACTAAATAGAATTGCCTGAGCGTTATATACAAGCACGACCAGTTTATGTACTAGTTACGGAGGTACCGTAACCACGACACTAGAGGCACCGGTGTCGTGACTCACATGCAGGAGAGTGATATCCTGCATCGTCCCACTCATGTTTCAGTTGGCCATTTTTTTTATATGTATGTTTAGTGGGGCGTATGGATGCATCCTAGGCTTATATGTGTTACAAGTTATCAGGGTGAATGTGGTGTGTGCTCTACATCCTTCACATTGGAGCTGATCCCTCCACCCAGCACAGTTATTTAGAGGTCACCCCTCTATAGCATGACGAGGTCACCCCTCCAGTTATTCATGCATGGTTGTTACAGCACGTGACCTATATAAGCTCTGGCAAATAAAATACAGTAAATGCATGTTTTCAGAATTTAGAGTTATATTCCAGTATCAGTATATATGAACCATGTCTTACATATTTTATGCAAGGTTATACCACATGTTACATATCAGTCTTGTAGCTTCATGTTGACTTCTATTTCATTACCTTTCAGTACATTCTTATCATGCTATATCCGTTCACTGAGCGTTATGCACCGTAGTTTCCTTTCATGTTTCCAAACGGCAGGTACACAGGGACGATCTTAGGACTTCTAAGAGAGTACGTGCATTTGGATGGGAGCTATCCAGACTCCTTTATTATTATGCATACCTTACGTTACTTTACTTTGGTTGTTTGGACACTGTTTCGTCCTTTTCCTTTCAGTACTTAATCTTTATATTTTGGGCTTGTGGGACTACCAATGTTTGATTCCGGTATTTCCGTTTGGTCAGTTAATGTTTAATACATTTGCCTTGCATGATTTGATGACACGCCATAAATACACGTAACGGTCCATTTATCCAAGTGGGGTGTTACAGCGCACCACCAGGAAGTGCACCGTTTATGTCTATCAGGAAGAAGGCCGGTATCATGAGATCATGTATCGACCACTAAAATTTTTTACAAGATCACCATTCTTAATCAATGTTCGTTCCTTAAATAGCAGGTTTATCTGACCTGCTACGATGTCCTAAACATTTTCGAGAACAAATTTCCGATCATGCTACCATCAATGGTGAGAGAAAGAACATGACGTTTCCAGACTGCCGTTGCGCATATTACAGTCTCTCTAAAAATTTTGATTTTATACTTCTGAGCTCCCTAACGCTCCAGCTAGATTATGAAATTATGAATAATTTTTTTTCCATGACTCTCAGGCAATATCATCAGTATATTCATTGATCACATTCTGATCTGCCTAATGCTAGAGAAGAACACGAGACTCATCTTCTCACAATTGTACCGAATCTTTAATAGGAGTTATTTTTATACACAACTTTCCAGATATAAATCTCACTTGAACAAAGTGGCATTTCTGAGCCACCACATTTCAGCAGAAAGAAATTTCAGACAATCCTGCGCAGGTGAAGGCCATCACCTGATGGTCCCGACTGACGCCTGTGAGCGAAGTACAATTTTATAGAACTCAATTGACTACTACCGCAGAAATTGCCGATAGTTCTCACTAAAAATTTTTATGACTATTCAACCAGATTTCCACCAGAATGTTCCATAATCCCAGACAAAACTTTGATAGAATCCACATCACACATTAATGCAACTATGTTCATATCTAGATGCCTGACCTACTGCTGGTTCAAGATAGAACGCCGTCATGTAAGTGAGTTACTACAACCCTTAGAAATTTCTGAACAGAAATGAGACGAAATTCCATGAAATTGTTATCAGCTACCACAGGCTCAGAGAAAGTATGATACTATCTAAGTTATCGTCAACCATGTAATCAGCCTGCGTGTTTCTTTCATCCGAAAGGATCACGCAGTAGCAGATCTGCAGAAAATTTAGAAATTCAGCAGTAAATCATACGAATTCAAGGCATTCCATCGACCATCATATCAGACAGAATTCATGTTCACGATCACGTGTATGTTTACGTTTACGTTTATTTTCACTTTTACGTATACGTCTCATTCGCAGTATGATGCTGTTTTAGTTCATGTTTGTGTGATCTCATGATTTGAGCTCACGTTAGCGTTCATAACATTGTTCACGTTCAGGTTCGTGTGCCATTTCACGATACATATTTCACAGTTTATTACCGAATACGGTGACAGAAAACTTGAGAAACCATAATCAAGTTTAGCACAACTATTCCATAACCAGGCAGACGTTTCACATCTCAGGCCGTATCGTTCAGCATCCTTTCCTCAGTCATCATACGTTCATATGTTCTAGTATCACGTCCACAATACATTTCACGTATTACATTTATGATATACTTCTTGCACAACGTTCCTCAGATGATCGCGAACCACGTTCACAATTGCTCACGTAACCCGTTCATAATGGTTCACGTAGTTCGTCCCTATATATTGTCAGCAGTTTGCTCAGAGTTATAAATGTTATCTTTCAGAATATTTATACGTACCATTTCATGTATCATAAATGCTATAGTTTATTCAGTCTATCAGATTCATAAAATCCACCTTAAGTATGGAACCAGGAACTATTCAACATCATCAGGACAGGGTCATCAGGACCAAGATTTTATTATGTTTAGACCGTTGAAGGAATCGTCTCGAGCGGGAAGCCACTCGAAACGGAGGAGTCCATCCGGACCTCTCATTCATTTTCCTTTAATAAATCCAGTTAAGTCCTTTCAGTCATGTCACGTTCCATGTTCACTTCAGTCATGTCACGTTATACCCTTTTAGCAGCAGTATGTTCTATATCAAGGACAAATGGTCTTTCAGCTTATACGTCTTTCAGCTTATTAGCATTTTCAGTTTTTACCCAATCAGCTTGAATACCTTTATATTCGAGGACGAATTCTCCTTTTTAGAGGGGAAGAATTATAAAACCCAGTATGGTCGTATCTTTAATTCGAGGACGAATTATTCTTTTAGAGGGGAAGAATTGTAAAACCCGTATTTAAATCTCTGAATATTAAATACGCAGCCTTGTTTTAAATAAATTACCACAACTAATTATTCAAAAAAAATAATGATCAGATCAGAAATATTATTACGTCCAAAAACAAAGGCGAGATCACAATATGGATATACGCGAATAAAATTTAAAAGTTAAAAAAAAAAGGAAAACTATATGAAGTAAGGGGAGCTGGCAGTTTGTAAAAAAAAGGAGAAAGACCATGGGCCGAGCCCAACCCACGTTACAATTATCATACGGGAGTAAACTTTCCCATTGTCCAAACAGAAAAAAAAATACGATGGAGTGCTAGGGTTGTGGCCGCCGACTGGAAAAAAAAATACGGGTTTGATCTCTATTGTGATTCGTGATGTGCGTGCATCATCCCTTAACAATCTTACTAAGGTAATCATCCTATTCTTTCTGTGATTTATTAACCGACCCAAACTTGTAAAGGTAGGTTCGGGTTTTGTGTTGTACAACGGAAACCGAGAGCATAAAGCTCTCGGTTGTGTCTTTCTTGCCCAGCCGTGACCATCAGGCTGACGTAGGGGGAGTTTTCTTGGTTCTGCCGTGTGCAGCAAACCCACGCAAGGGTGTACCATATGACAAGGGTCGGGTTTGGTTTGGCGTATGTAAACCGAGACATAAAAGGTCTTGGTACCCTTTCTCTGCCCAGCCGTGACCCACACAGGGGCGGCTCGGGCTGCATTCGACCATTTCTGTCAAACAAACCATCAGACAGTTTTTCTAAAAATAAAGGGGTGTTTGGGACTGTGGCGAACAGTGGGATATGTACAAAGAGCAGTGGGAACAAGGGTACATCAACACATAGTTTTTGGACATAAATAGACACTTTTATTTTCAGTTTAGCGACAGGTTTTGTGACACTATTCTCTGTCGCAAAAAGTACTTTTCAGACAGCTTTTAAAATCCAGTTTTGGCGACACTTTTAGTGACACAGATTATATCACCAATTTCATATAGGCAGATTTTACATATTTTGTTGTATCGTTTTAGTGCGACCGAGAAGGGGTATCTCGGTAGGCTCGGGACATAGTTAAAATAATAAAAACGAAGATTTTTAAATTATACCTTTTATTACATATTTTTTTATAAATGTCTAAATTGTATTTTTAAAAGAATTAAATTAAAATAGTTTTGTAATAATTAAAAGGGTATAATTTTGTTAATGAAATTATAAATGATTTTAGAAACTTTCTAAATTAGGAAACTTTCTATTTTTAGCAGGGTTACCGATTATAGTACTAATATCACGTCAGAATACGTTTGTACCGTAATTATTAGTAGATTGATAATACATTAAAAAGAATTATAAGAAAGATCAGATTTATTAGTTAACATACGTAAAGAAGTTCAGAAATAAATAAATAAATGAGAAGCCGATAAGATCAGTAAATTAAATAAAGATCAGATAACTTAATTGCGTCTATTGTTATTGTAGCTTCTGTGAAGCACGAGTTGAATTCGTTCAGTTTTCCTTCAGTCAGTTACTGGACAAGAGGTATGGATTTTCCGTCCTTTCAGTAAGGATTTCCTTTCTATGCATGATTAGGATTCCCCGTCTTTAGCCAAATGTTTTTCCCCAGTATATGTTTAAGCTTATCAGTAATCATGATTAATAACGAAATAAATTGCCTGAGCATTATATACAAGCATGACAGTTTATGTACTAGTTACGGAGGTACCGTAACCATGGCACTAGAGGCACCGGTGTCGTGACTCACATGCAGGAGAGTGATATCCTGCATCGTCCCACTCATGTTCAGTTTGGCCATTTTTATATGTATGTTTAGTGGGGCGTATGGATGCATCCTAGGCTTATCAGTTTACAAGTTATCAGGGTGAATGTGGTGTGTGCTCTACATCCTTCACATTGGAGCTGATCCCTCCACCCAGCACAATATTTAGAGGTCACCCCTCTACAGTTATTTAGAGGTCACCCCTCTACAGCATGACGAGGTCACCCCTCCAGTTATTCATGCACCGTTATTACAGCACATGACCTCTATAAGCTCTGGCAATTAAAATACAGTAAATGCATGTTTTCAGATTTAACAGATAACAGTTCAGCTTTATGATTTATAAATCAGACTTTACAGATTATACACAGATTTCCGCTGCAACTTTACTTATCAGTCTTACAACTCCAGTATTTTATCATCTGTTTCATTTCAGTAATTCCTTATCATACTTTATATCTGTTCACTGAGCGTTATGCTCAGCCGTAGTTCTTTCATAATCTAACGGCAGGTACACCAGGACGCTCTTAGGATTCTGAGAGCATGTACATTGAATGGAAGCTATCCGAACTTCTTACTTTATGCACTTCTTACATTATTCTGCTTATTTGGACATTGTTTAGTCCTTTCCTTCAGTATTCTATTTTTCATGTTTTGAGCTTAGGTTGGATTACCGATGTTTGATTCCGGTATTTCCGTTATGGTCATTTAATGTTTTAGGACATTTACCTTATGCTTTGATGACACACCATAAATACACGTAATGGTCCACTTATCCAAGTGGGGTGTTACATAATTTATGTATGAGAAGATTTATACAACGTGATTTTTGTGACGACATGCTAATTTAGATGGGAAAATTGTTTGATGGGTTCGCGACCCGTTGTGTATTTTAGTAAGGTAGCAATGTCATGCGGCTGGTAATAATCCAAGACAATACAATCCAATGCAATGCAAATAACAATAATATTGAGACTACGGTCTCATGGACGGTATAAGATGTATGACTTGATTTATAATATATTGCCTGACTAGCAATACAAGGACTCACTTCTGATATTATACTTTTGTTCTGATTTCTATAACTGTTTTATATAACGATTTTATTAAACTCTATGAATTCACTCGGCATTCGCTGATATAATTTTCGTATGTTTTATCTCAGGTGCTTGAAGGTAACTTGGATGGAGATCAACTCTGATGGCCCACATAATAAAAATATTCATTCGATCTATGTTTTGTAAACTTTATGACTGTGAAACTGGGGGACCTTGTCTAAACTTTAAACTTCTACTCGAATGAATGTATGATAAACTTTATACAACCCTTTTTATGCGTTGTCTATGATTTGAGTTATTGTGCTATCCCGTAACACTCTATTGACCCTTCCGCTGACCTGATACAAAACTTGAGAGTGTTACAGATGCACGAACCTTCATCAACAAATGCAATGACTGCTAGGTACAAAGGACCATACCACGCCAACCCCAAGAGGAACTGACACCCATTACTTCCCCTTGGCCATTCTTCAAGTGGGGAATAGACATCGCATGACCTTTTCCCGTAGCTGCGGGTGGAATTAAGTTCCTAATAGTCGCGATGGATTACTTCACGAGAAGGATTGTAGCAAAGGCAGTCACAACAATCACAGGGAACCAAGTAAAAAGGTTTGTATGGGACAACATAGTATGTCGCTTTGGGCTACCTGGGGAGATAGTTTCTGATAACGGAAAACAATTCGCGGAGAACCCATTCAAAGATTGGTGCACTAAAAACAACATAAACCAAAGGTTCACATCGGTAGCCTATCCTCAGACAAATGGACTTATGGAAGAGAAAATAGGAGCCTGGGAGACGGCATAAAATCGCGATTAGGGGAACACAACAAAAAATAGGTCGACGAGTTATCACATGTCTTGTGGGCGCATCGCTCAATGATAAAAACAGCTACGGGTGATACCCCTTTCGCTCTTACATAAGGAACAAAGGCAATTATCCCAGTCGAAATTGGATTACAAACGCTCCGCATAGCAGAAGTAGACATGGTCACAAATGATGATGAATTACGATTGAACCTAGACATAATCGAGGAGCGGAGAGAGTTGGCAGCTATCCACGAAGCTAAGTCAAAAGTAAAAATGAAGGGAACTATCATGATAGGGCACGAAAGACTTCCTTTAGGCCAGGTGAATTCGTATATCGCTCAAACGCGGCCAGCCGCACTGAAAATACAGGAAAAATTGGGCCTAAGTGGGAGGGACCTTACATGGTGACAGATGCATTGGGGAATGGCGCATATCGGCTAAGCTACATGGACGGTCGCGACCTACAGAGGCCTTGGAACATATGTCACCTAAAGAAGTGCTACCTTTAGCGGCGAACTTCTGGAACCAATGTATTATTTTTTCTTTTATTTCATGTATTAAAAATCCTGCTAGTATTAATAAAATTTTCGTGGTCCCTAGCTAGTTCCACGACGCATTCTAAAAACATTTATTTTTGTCATACGTACTTTTTTCCTATGTTATATGTTGCCTACTGGCGCACGCGTGCACAACGTTTCCAAGAGAAATAAGAGGAATGAGCCTACCCTACTAATTAGACTCGTCGAGTAAGAGGGATGAAACCCCATCGACCACGGATCATGTATCCTTGGTAGGCCCCTTGCTATTAATGACGTCGTAGCAAGTTATGCAGCGAGTACACTCTGAGACTGATAAGACACAATCGTGCACACCTAATAATTGGTCAGCCTCACCTGGCCATCCTTATGGTAGTAGTGGTATACCGCACCTAATGAGCTTGCCTCACCCATAAGGACCATTTATGAGTTTACATTAACTCATTATACGAATCTGTGGTATAAACATTAAACATACTTATCATAACGAAAAATGGGAAGTATTTATTACAAACAAAGGCGAACATTCGCACATAGCAGTAAACAACAAATTTAAAAGTCAGATAAGTTGTTAGAGAGCAAATTGGTCTCAAACGAGGACCTCTTCAACTTCAGAAGGGGGGGGGGGGGGCAATAAGATGTGGTGCGGTGCTCTTTCATACCCTTCTCCATTAGGTCCAGTACGCGCGAGTCCCTTTCTAGCAGCGGCAAAGGTAGCACATGGATGGAGGAAGCAAGGTAGGCCACACCAATAAAAGGTGCAGCCTCTATATTTAGCATGGCCTTCTTAGCAGCAGCTTGACTTTCATGTGTCGCGAGCACCTTAGACAACGACACTTCCTTCTCAACCCTAAATGGGTCAAGTACATCCCTGGGCTGAACAAATATTGGTACTGTTAGCTGCTCCGCGGAACGCTTTAAGTCGAAATCTGGTTGTGCTTCTACGCCCTCTACCTTGTGGCAGCTCATGGTCCTTGTCGCCATGACCAAAGGATGAAAACGGACAGAAACTCATATCTTTTAGGGCTACTATGAGCTTAGACTCGGCAGTTGGGTCATAGAAAGGCATCTCTGTTAACTCTTTCTTCAATAAATCCGCCTTGTGCGCTTTCACCAAACCCTTGGAAGTACCCTCATTCACCGAAGCTATGATGGACTGGGCAAAGGTTGTAACACCCCATTTTGATAAATGGAAATGTCACGCGTGATTATGGCGTGTCATAAAAGCATACAAGGATAATGTATTAAACATCACATGACCATAAAGGAAATACCAGAAACAAACATCGGTATCCCAAAAGTAGAACTCATCACACACAAACATAAGTACTGTAAATGAAAAGAACTAAACAATGTCCATGGAAATGAGTATCAAAGTATAAAGAAATGCATAAAGTAAAGAAGTCTAGGAAGCTTCCAATCCATATGCACGTACGCTTAAAGTCTACGAGCGTCCCTGAGTACCTGCCGTTTTGGGAACATGAAAGGAAAACGGCTGAGCATAACGCTCAGTGCACGTATATACAAGTAAAGCATGAATAACATAAGCATATAAGCATAGAGCAGCGGAAAAGACTAAGTCTTGGATAACCTGGTATATCTTAATAAAACTGGTTTTATAGTTTGAAAAGCCTTATGTTTATCTTGTAAAAACTGTTTAACATGTTTACCATTAGCCAATATAGGTCATGAAATATCAACGTGCATGAATACTTGGAGGGGTGACCTCGTCATGCAAATTAGAGGGGATGCCTCTAATTTAATATACTGGTTTAGGTAGGAGGGATCAGCTCCTTGTGAAGGATGCAAGGCACACACCACATTAACCTGAATAATCTGCTGAAAACATGTAAACTAGGATGCACCTATACGCCCCAAATGATAATAATAATAATATGGCCAAAAGCTGAAGGGACGCCACGAGCTATCACTCCGTCATGGTGGAGTCATAACACTGGTGCCTCTAGTGTTATGGTTATGGTACCTCCATAAATAGGTGAAACTGGTCATGCATGTATATGTCTTTAGGTATCTAATTAAACATAAGCAATTTAGAAACATATAAAACATATACTGGGGAAAACAGTTGGCTGCATACGGGAAATCCTAATAAGAAAGAATGTCCATAATGAAAGGACGGAGAATCCGTACCTCATGTCCAGTGAACGAAGAAGACGAACGGAAGAGAGTCCTACTTCGGTATCACTAATGCTACATAAATACATACGTGTATAAGTATCTGATTACTGAGTACGTAACTGGTTCATATCATGTCTTAGCTTGTTTTATATGTTCATGTCATGTTTTACTGATTTAAGCTTTATACTACGTTTATCATGTATTCTGTCTATTCTATTTAAGTATTTCTTGTATTTATTGTATTATTATGCTTGTTGTGTAATAATAAGTAACTTTCTAAAAATAGCAGGCTTCCTAAAATAGAAAGTTTCTAAAAATAGAAAGTTTCCAAAAATAGAAAGTTTCCAAAAATAGATTTACTGCTTAAAATAGATAAGTTTCTAAAAATAGAAAGTTTCCATAAATAGATTAATATTTGGTATTAATATAACCTAAGTCATGTAAATTAATTAATTATAAGTCATGATTTTAATAATTAATTAATTATATAGTCTAAATAAAACGATAATTACTTAGGTTAAAATCCGTGTATTATTAATAATATTAATAACCTAAGTCATGTATAAAATAAATTAATCATGTACATGTTTTAATTAAGTTAATTTAATCTTGTAAAAATTATTAACCTTGTAAAATAATTAACTTGCAAAAATAACCCATGAACCAAACCCGTGTTTTGATCTAAACATGTCGTGAACCGGACCGGTTTAACCCATGAACCGGCCAACAAAACGCACCAGTAACAGTGGCTAGCCGGTTGCCACTGTTTATGTAAAACATCCACCGGCCCAAGCCGATGGTTCCCCCTATTTTCTCAGCCACCGGCTTATGCCGGTGGTGGTTCATGTTTCTGCCGAGACCCAACCGAGCCCAAACACACCCCCCGACATAGTCTGGCGTTCCCTTGCTCCTTGCGGCCGAGATCAACAACACCACACCGAGACCCGTAGGTCTCGGCTGTGTTCACATGAGGTACACCAAGAGCCTTGGGCTCTCGGTTTATGTGTCCGGCCAAAACAAACACCCCTTAAACCATAATTAATTTACCCCTATGATTTATTAACATGTTAATTACTTGTTTTTAATAAACCATGATCTCATGTGTTCTTCATTAAATAAAAACATAAAGAAAAAGGGGTTCAAGGATTTACCAATTACGTGTAACAATAGAGAACGATAATACTAACAACCTTGCAAGAAATCAATCACCAAAATAAACCAACACCCCCTTGTGTGTGTTCTATACCCGGCGGCCAAGAGAGGACAAAAGAGAGATTTAGTGTTTTGTTTATTTTCTAATTTCTGTAATTATGAAAATAAGTTTTCCCTTTATTTCTTGTTTAGTAAAAATTACATGGGCTTGGCCCTTTGTCTTGTGTCTAGCCGTGGGTAGGATGGGGCCCACAAGGGTAACCCATAGTTTTCTCGTGTCTAATATTAAGTGTGTTCTTGTGTTCGTGTTCACAGGATTTAAATAGTTATCGTTCGTGTCTTATTATATTTATTCATGATCGTAATAAATATACATAAATACGTAATACTAAGCTCGTGATTATTTACGTTCATGATTTCATGTTCGTATGTTCGTGATTATAATTATTATCGAAATAATTATCGTGTCTTAATACGTATTAAATACTTATCGTGATATATCACGTACGTAATACTTGTACATCTTGTTCGTAAATCGTAAACGTGCTGTAAAAGGAAATTTCTAATCATGTACGTACGATCATAAGGGTACTATTCATGATAAAAGCATACGGGTTTTACAACTCTTCCCCCCTAAAAAGAATAATTCGTCCCCGAATTATAGATAAAGTAACTGAAGAAGAAGAACATTCCCCAATTTAAATTATGAAATGAGGGTAAGAAGCCCAGATAGACTCCTCTGTTTCCCAAGTGGCTTCCCGCTCGGTATGATCCCTCCAAAGGATTTTGACGAATGGAATCGTCTTCCTTCTCATTACTCGTTCTTGTCTGTCAAGAACTCGTTCGGGTTCTTCTATGAAAGTGAGATCTTCACTGATCTGCTCCAGTGGATACTGAACCATGTGAAGGGGATGATACTTGTACCCTCTGACTAAGGACACATGGAAAACATCGTGAACGTGAGAAAGCTGCGGAGGTAATGCAAAATGGTAAGATACTTCACCGACTCGTTCAATGACATCAAACGGTCCGATGAATCGAGGACTGAGCATCCATTTGATTCCAAAACTTCTAACACCACGTGCCGGCGAAACCTTAAGGAAAATGTGATCTCCTACGTTAACATGTAAGTCCCTACGATGCTTGTCTGCATAACTCTTCTAACGTGACCGTGCTTCTTGCAGTTTCTGCTTAGCTACTGCGACCTTCTCGTTGATCAACTCAATCATTTCTGGTCCTTCAAGTGTTCGCTCACCAACCTGATCCCAGCAGATTGGGTCGTGACACTTTCTGCCATACAACATCTCGAATGAAGCACATTTGATACTTGCGTGCCAACTGTTGTTGTATGCAAACTCTACCAAATAGATGTAATCGTCCCAATCTCTCGTCCTTTCTAACGCACATGACCTAAACATGTCTTCTAATGTCTGAATCGTTCACTCTGACTGCCCGTCTGTTTGAGGATGAAAAGCCGTGCTAAGATTAAGTTGTGTACCCGAAGCTTTCTGCAGACTTCTCCAAAATCGAGAAGTGAATCGAGGATCTCTGTCTAAGACGATGCTGGACGGAGCACCATGTAATCTCATGATCTCGTTATTGTAAGTATCAGCGAGTTTACTGACCGAATCTTCCTTGTGGATTGGTAAGAAATGAGCTGATTTAGTAAGTCGATCAACGATAACCCAAATCGCATCGTGCTTCTTCTTCGTCGGCGGAAGACCAATAACAAAATCCATGGTGATTAATGAGACTGCTTTTATACATAGTCTCATCGTCCAAAAAAAGCTTAAAATGCATTAAATATCATCAAAATACCCATATATATGCTTTTGTTTGTTGCGTGTGTATTTTAGGTACATATATTGAGAAAATGACAAAAGATCACAAGAATCACACAAAATCGAACACGGGAAACAAAGCTGCACATTAAACTAAGCCCTAATGAAGAATTTTCCCAAGAAAACCCTTGAAGATTTGAAGAATTATGAAGAAGGGTCCTCCAATATGGAAGAATTGACACTTTATACCCTTGTATCCTCATAATTACAAGTTTGGTCCCTAAAGTTTGTCAATATTGCAAAAGGGCCCTCCACTTTGAAGAATTGGCAATTTTAGCCCCTCAACAAAGCTAAATTGTTAAATTGTGAATATTTGTCCTTCTCAAAGTCAAACATACCAATAAGGACTCCAAGTTACAAGAATGACAAATTTGGTCCTTTGAAAATACAAAATTACCAAAAGGACCATTGACTTTGAAGACTTGGCAAAAATGGTCCCTCATCAAACATGATTTAGCAATTTCAGTCCTCCAAAATGTCAATCATACAAGTTTAGACCATTATCCTTGAAGAAAATACCAAATCAGTCCTTCAAGAATCAAAAATTGGCAAGAATTACCCCTGAATTCACTTTACAAAACATTTTGGGGCAAAAGTGTGAAAAAGCAAAAGTTGTTATGAAGGATTTAGGCGTTGATGGAGTTTTTAACTGAAGTGACAAAGGGAAAAGAAGTAACGGACTAAAACTGGCCAGACAAGGAAGATACCTAGACTAATCACTACCCAACACGTGTCCCACTACCACTAAACAACCAATCAGCTCTTCCCATTATGCCACCTCACAATCCACTCACCCATTAAATTAACTAATCACAACTGATTAGTTAACTTGGCGCCTAAACACATTGTTTAAACACCAAAACATATCAAACCCCTTGTTCATCATGTTCTTATCAAAATTTGGGCTTTTTTTATTTACTCACAATTAAACCTTAAATCTTTCTAGAATTATGATTAAGGTTATACTTAACAAAACCCAACCTTAATACTGGCCACCACACTATTCACGTGTCCACATGGGACCTCCCCTGCACACACTTTTGGGAAGAAGACAAAGATGAGCCAACGATCCGACGTCCCATATTGTGGCTTACTTTCTAAGCTGTCTCTACACCCTTGGATGAAATTCCAACCTGCCAGCTACAACAAAACGCCAAAGAAGAGTCACATGATTCCATGAAGTTTAAATTTTGCAAGGGGTATTTTTGGGCTTCCACTACATTTAGGGTTCACGTTTTAGGGTTTACCTTCACTTCTTGTAGCCTATAAAAGGCAATGCACTAGTTCATTTGTAGTTTGCTTTTGGTTTTTCCTTGTTCACAAACTTGTAAACCCTACTTTCTGATTAATGAAATTGTGTTAAGTTTGTTGAAGAAAGACCAAGTTCCATCATTTATATCTGCTTATTATTGTTCTTAGTTTGATAATTTTGAATCTCAAAACCTGTTTTTAAGGAGGGTGCAAAAGTTTGCATTTTTCCTTCAAGCTTGATATTTTGCTAAGTTCTTGTTCAAACCTTGGAATTCTTGGGCTATAGGGCTGATCATAGCATCCTGATATTGTGTTATCAAGGTGTGGTGAGGCTTATAACTTGGGGATAATCAAGTGTGGGGTAACAAGGTTGCATCAATCAAGGCTTTTCACTTTTCTGATTTTACTATTTTTGCTCTTAACTTTGTTGATTCTTAGCAGGGTTGTTTAAGGAAGCTTGTACTTGTTCTTGCTAGTACATAAGCTCAAAATTCGTGGGTGTGGATGTACATCCATGAGGTTTGCATACTTAATTCCAAAATCTGCTTAAATCTTGATTTTTGGTGATATTTGTGTGTGACTTGTGTTCTTGTGAATTTTGTGGCTTAATATTGCGTGAATCTGCTTATCTTAGCTGTTATTGTGTTAATTTGGGCTTGGTTGGTCTTAAACCTCACTTTTGATTTGAAAATTTTGATTTTGAAAAGTTATAGGGGTGTTTGGGATTACCTGTTTGAAATCATTGTGTGTTATTGTGTTATTGGAAGTTTGTGTTTGTGTTTGTTATCTGTCATACACTTGTTTGAGAGCTATTTGCTGCAAGTTTTTGGACTTAAACCTTGAAATCAAACAATCTGCTATAAAATCTTTGTTATTGACTGTTTTGACCTAGGATCTTGGGAACACTTAGGGTGTATGCATTCTTAGGGCTAAAATAGGTTTAAACAAAGTCATTATAACCTGTTTGTGAAATTTGAGGGGTTGAATCTGGCTTGTTGGTCAATTGCATCAGCAAAGTGAAATCTGCTTGTGTTTAGTGTTCATCAGTAACCTTCATAAGTTTGAATCTTGATTTAGGCTTTAAGCCATTGCATGAAAACTGTTTAGACTTGTTCATTTGAGTTTATAATAGCTTGTATATGCTTTTGGTGCAATTTGGGTGGCTGAATATTGCTAAAACAGCTTATAAGTGCTTAACTACTTATGTGTTCATGTCTGTGAGTGATCTGGTGATGTTTTGATTTAACTGTATCAATTGGCTTGTTGGATTGTTGATTTTTTTTTATTGGTATTGACTTCTTATGATCCATTGATCATTTGGATGCCTTTGTGTAACTTGAATCTCCAAAAAAGTCACTAAAGACAAAAAAGTCAACAAGTCAAGCAGTGGAAACAGTTTCCACTGCTCAACACCCAAAACTAGCCCCTGCTAGTGTTAATTTGCTTTCAGCTTATCAATAAGCTATATTTGCTTATCCAGACCTGCAACAACTTATTTTTTTGTGATAGATCTTCATTATTTGACCCATTTGATTAGACTGGAGCTTATTGGACTCTGACTTTGACTTTTTGCTAGAAAACCAACTTAATTGACTTTTTCATAAGTGCTTATTTGCTTTTTCCAGCTTATTGAGTCAGCTTATTTGAAAACTTTTTGTTGATTTAGCTTATTTAAGTCATTTAAAAGCTTTAGAAACTTGAATCAGCTCTTGGGGTGGCCTAGAACTAAAAAACGACTATTTTGTCGTTTTCTATAGATTGCTTATTGCATTTTCAGGCTTATTCCTTTGGCTTATTTCAAATTTATTTTTACAGAAGTCTTATTTAGGACAAAAGAAGCTTGTATGTCTAATTTGAGCTTATGGCATTAGCTTATAGCTTTATGGGCCAAAAAGCCCACTAAGAATAAGCTGTTTGGTATAAGCTTGCTTATTTCACATTTTCAGCTTTTAGGCCTTTGGAAAAAGTTGTTTAAAATCAAATTTTGAGTCAAGTAGTGCTTTCTGTGCCATTTTTACAAACTTTTTCTTATTGGGCCAAATTTGGCCCATTTAAGTGACTGTTTTGGGTTTAGCCCATTTTCTAGGCCCATTAAGGGTATTTAGGTAATTTCAAGTTCATTTTTGTATTATTTAGGTTAAATTAAGCTAGTTTACAACTTTTTAGAATTTTTTTAGGATTTTTGGATTTTTATTAATATTTTAATATTATATTATTATTAAAAATTAGAAGTCTGATTTCCTAAGTTTTTATATTTTTCCTAGATTCTAGACACTTAATTAGGAATTTTACAACTTTCCAAATATTTTTAGGGTCTTTCAGTTATTTTCTAGAATTATTTTAAGTTTTTATAGCTTTTAATAGTTTTTAATTGTTTAAAAATAGTTTTTAGTGGTTTTAAAATTTTGAAAAATACTTTTTAGCTTAATTAGGTTATTTTAAAGGTTTAAAAACTTTAAGATCTTGATTTAGACTTTTTATTAGTTAATAATGATTTTTAGGGCTTTAATTAGCATTAAAAAGTTAATATTTAATTAATTAAAAGGTTTTAGCAAGTTTGGATTTTTTTGTAAACCCTTAGAATATTTTAATGGATTTTTAGTGATTTTTAGGAATTTTTAGAGTAAAATTTTAATTTTGGTGCTTTTTACGGTTTTACGTATACGACCTTCTGTCTTAGTGTAATCGTCATCGTAACCGTCATTCTCTTCTTATCCCATTTATATTTTCTTTCTCATAACAATATAATCACGAAGTTAATCATTTCATTACACACACACCAAGCCTCCTTGAGAACGATCCCCATTTTGGGTGATTAGTGCTTGGTTTTCCTAAACCGACACTTAATACTTGCCACTTTTGCTCTCTTTTCCTAAAGAGTAGTAAAACCACTACATCATTTTTTGGCACCGCTGCCGGGGAGGCGTGTTGTGTTTTGATTTGGAAATTGTTGTTTTTATATACTAACCATAATACTATTTGTATTAGTAGCACTCTACTAATACGTATTATCGGTTTTCGTTTTTTGTGTGAATACTATTACTATATTGTATACGTAGAACTATAAATTCACAAGTACTCCAAATACGTGAGAAATCACAACCTTGAATTGGGAGGTCATTACCCAATCATTGTATTCGAATCTCAAACCAAAGAAAAAGGCAAAAATAGATAAATACTTTCGTGAAGCTCGATTTTGAAAAATGCAAACTATAAGGTGGGTATAAGGCGGATATTATAAAATATATCCTAAGGAAAAAAGGCTCTTAAGTTCTTCGCGCCGCCTCGTTTCCCCGCTTGCTTGTGAGTATTTGATTTTGAGAGCTAATCGAGGGTTTTGCCGCCCAAAGTATTATTAAGTATCATATATACTTTCTTGGTTTCATTTGATTAAACCCTCTTGAACGTTTTGGTGTTCCACCAACGTTCTAAAGTCATCGAAGGCGTTCACTTCACGTGATCGTTTTCATTCCTTGAGGCTTCTTTAATCAAGAGATTTGATTAAGGAGGAGATTTGTAGATTTTTGTCTACTTAATACATTCACCAAAATCCAAAAAGGTTAATAAAATCAAAAACCACAAAAAAATTTTTGAAAAAAATACAAAACACCAAAAAGAATCTTCTTTGCTCACCCCCACGTTGTACGTGACATTTATGCTTACTCGTAATCAAGCAAGACGTGCACGTAAACGAAAGAACAAAACTCCCACTCCTAATCTTTCTAGTGAGGAGTCTCCTATTGACGAACCTATTGTAAGAGAAGCACCAACCATGGCGAATCAAACTATGACAGAGTTACTTCAAGCACCCACCAAGGGTTATTGAGAGGCTATTGTGATTCCCGCTATCCTTGCGGAGAATTTTGAAGTGAAAACGGGTTTGTTGTCGATGATCCAAAACAACAAATTCCATGGTGATGAGAAGGACAATCCGCACAACCATATCCGCCAATTCAATCGTCTTACTGCCACTTGCAAGTTTAAGGATGTCTCTAATGACTCGATTAAGATGATGCCTTTTCCGTATTCCTAAGCGGGGCACGCTAAAATTTGGTTGGAGAAAGAGCCACCCAATTCTATATTGACGTGGAAGGATCTCGTGTCTAAGTTCGTGAACCAATTTTTTCCGCCCTCTACGACTACGCATTTGAAAAACGAGATTTCAAAATTTTCACATAAGTTTAATGAAAGTTTTTCAACGGCTTGGAATAGGTTTAAGGAAATGTTACATGAGTGTCCTCATCACGGTTTTTCCGACTTGCATCAAATTTACACGTTTTACAATAGACTTAATGATCATGAGAGGGATTATCTTAATGCCGCCGCGGGTGGTAATTTTTTGTGTAAAACGGTTGAGGAAGCTTTGGTGATAATTGAGAATAGATCTAAGGTGTATAGTCCTCGTAGCACGTCTAGTGTTCGTAAGGCTTCGTCTTCGGCTTCACCTTCTTTGTCTACTACCATCGATGCTTGCCAAATTGAGGCGAACTTGGAAAACAAAATCTTTGATAAGCTTAAAGGTCTTTTGATTGAGTTCAAAGTTGGAGAACCAAGTGCTCCCGCTACGGCTAAAGCGGTTGAGGTTTCATGCATGTATTGTGGTGGAGGTCATGATTTCTCCGAGTGCATTACCAACGGTGGTAACACTTCGAGTGCCTACGCGGCCACGAGAACTTACAACCAAAACGGTCAAGTTACCCGCTCTAATCAATTTACTCCACCGGGTTTTGGTTCAAATCAAAATGCTAACAACAACTATCGCAACAATCAAGTTGGTTTCAAAAACAATTACAACAAGGGAAACTATGGTAATCAAGGGGCTAATAATCAAGTTTCAAACAAAAATCAAAATGATTTTCAAAACAACAACAAAAGTTTGCAAACTTTGAAAGATCTTCCAAATGATTTTGTTGAATACGCTAATCGGAACGATGCTAGGTTTGACAACATTCAAAGAGAAATCATTAGCCTAAGATCCGAGTTTAAGACTGACTAGAAGAAAGAGTTGAAAAATGAGTTAGCTAATGAGATTAAAATCCACACCAACAAAATGGAAGGGAATGTAACTAGGTTACAACAAAACCAACAAAAAATGGAACAAGGGAAACATGATATAAAACAAGAGATGATTAAAGCCGAGAAGAGGCAATCCATGTTTGAAGATAAAATCTCATCTATGTTTGAGGCAATTATGTGTAAACCGTCTTCGAGTAGTCTTCCTAGCAATACCGTATCAAACCCTAAGGGTGAGATGAAAGTGATTACCACACGTAGTGGTAAGACACTTAAGGAACCGACTCCTCAACCAATTGCTCCTACGGAGGAAGCAATTGAGGAAGAAGCCGAGGTGGTGGTCCAAAAGGAGCATGTCCCAATCCCACGAAGTACCGCTCATGCCACACCTACGGTTGACCCATTACCAACATTGGAACCCTAGATTCCAAAGGCTATGCCTATGCCTCAACCCACACCACCTTTGCCCTATCCATCGAGACTTAGAAAGGAGAAATATCAAGAGCGCGAAAATTACCAATTTGAGCTTTTTATGAAAATGTTTCGTGATTTGCACTTTAATGTGAGTTTCGCCGATGCTTTGGTCATGATGCCTCGATTTGCCGCTAACTTTAAGAGTATGTTGAACAACAAGGAGAAATTGCACCAATTGTCTAGTTGTTCGTCGGTTTATCTTAATCGCATACCTCAAAAAGTCGGTGATCCCGGTAAATTTTTGATCCCTTGTGCAATCCAAGATATGGAGGAATGCTTTGCCTTGGCCGATCTTGGTTCTAGCATTAACTTGATGCCACTTGCAATCTTCAAGTCGCTCAATCTTCCTAATCTTACTCCTTCACTAATGTCTATCGAGTTGGCCAACCATTCCACGATTCCCGCATGTGGATTGGCGGAAGACATTTTTGTGAAAGTTGGAAAGTTCTACTATCCCGTAGACTTTATCGTTGTCGATATTCCCACGGATCCTCAAGTTCCTCTCATTTTAGGTCGTTCGTTTTTAGATACGTTTATGGCTTTGATCGATGTTCATGCTAGAAAGATCACCTTACGTTTCAACGACAAGGAACTTTCTATAAACGTAACTCAAAACTCTCAAATTTCTCATGTTTATTCCGTTGCAACCATAAACCTCGTTGATATGATTTACGTGGTTTGCGAGGAATTTTCACAAGAAGTTTTAGGTTTTGGTGATGATGAAAATAGTGGCAATCCCACTATGTTAGATCCCATCCTTGATAACTCGACACCAACCTTCACTCCATTTGAAGGTGGTGGTTTTACGTTGGAAGAATTCGATGTTCCACGTACTTGTACCGAAGACCTCGACAACGATGAGGACTTCTCGATTATCAAGGATTTTTTTAACGATTTCCCATTTCCTCCACCCGAGGAGGTTATGAGTATCGAGCCCAAATCTTCAATTGAGGAACCACCTATCCTCGAGTTGAAAGATTTACCTCCTCATCTCGAATATGTCTATTTGGAGGTGGGCGACAAGTTACCGGTTGTTATTGCGAAGGAACTTTCAGATGATGAAAAAACCGCACTTGTCGATGTTCTAAAGGATCACAAAGCGGCAATTGCGTGGAAGTTATCCGACATTAAGGGAATCGATCCCAAATTTTGTACCCACAAAATCTTAATGGAGGAGGATTACAAGCCCGTAATCCAATGTCAAAGGAGGGTGAACCCCAAAATTCACGACGTCATCAAAAAGGAAGTCCTTAAACTCCTTGACGCGGGAATGATTTACCCTATTTCCGATAGCCCTTGGGTGAGTCCTATCCATTGTATCCCTAAAAAGGGAGGAATGACCGTTGTGCCAAACGATGCCAACAAGTTAATACCCACTAGACTCGTGACCGGATGGAGAGTGTGCATTGACTATCGTAAGTTGAATGACGCCACTCGAAAAGACCATTTTCCCTTACCCTTCATGGACCAAATGTTGGAGCGTCTTGCGGGAAACGATTTCTATTGCTTTTTAGATGGTTTTTCCGGTTACTTCCAAATCCCCATCGATCCTCGTGATCAAGAAAAAACTACGTTTACGTGTCCATATGGAACGTTTGCCTATCGTAGAATGCCATTCAGACTTTGCAATGCACCGGGGACCTTTCAAAGGTGCATGATGGCTATTTTTCATGATATGATCGAGAAGACGATGGAAGTCTTCATGGATGACTTTTCCGTGTTTGGTAATTCGTTCACTTCGTGTTGTCGAATCTTAAGAAAATGTTGAAGCGTTGTGAGGAAACCAACCTTGTGCTCAATTGGGAAAAATGTCATTTTATGGTTAAAAGTGGAATCGTCTTAGGGCACAAGGTCTCGAAAGCGGGGATTGAGGTAGATCAAGCTAAGGTAGACGTCATTGCCAAATTACCTCATCGCAAAACCGTTAAGGGAGTTAGGAGTTTCCTAGGCCACGCGGGCTTTTATCGTCGATTCATCAAGGATTTTTCAAAGATATCTCGACTCATTACACATCTTCTTGAAAAAGAGGCACGTTTTGTCTTTGACGAAGATTGTGTACGAGCCTTTGAAATCCTTAAGAGGAAACTTACCTAAGCTCCCATTCTTGTTGCTCCCAATTGGAACCTCCCCTTTGAGCTGATGTGTGATGCTAGTGACTACGCTATTGGGGCCGTATTGGGGCAACGTCATGAAAAGCACTTCTTGCCTATTCACTATGCTAGCAAGACGATGACCGAGGCTCAACTTAAATACACTACAACGGAGAAGGAGTTCCTTGCCGTGGTGTATGCATTTGAGAAATTCCGACCTTATCTCGTCTTGACGAAATGCATAGTGTATACGGATCATTCGGCTATCAAGTATCTTATGGCTAAACAAGATGCAAAGCCGAGATTACTTCGTTGGATTCTCCTCCTTCAAGAATTTGATCACAAAATTGTTGACAAAAAAGGAGCCGAGAATCTAGCGGCCGATCATCTTTCTCGTTTGGAAGATCCTCACCAAAGTGTTTACGAGCCCAAGGAAATCACCGAAACATTTCCGCTTGAGACACTTGGTGTAGTGAATTCTAAGCTTGATTCTTCCACCCCATGGTTTGCGGACTTTGCAAATTACCATGCGGGTAACATCATCATCAAGGGTATGACGACTCAAGAAAATACAAAAATTCTTTCGTGACGTCAAGTTCTACTTTTGGAACGACCCTTACTTGTTTTGAACTTGTGCGGATCAAATCATCCGACGTTGTGTATTTCGCACCGAAGCTTCTAAAATCCTTAGAGCTTGTCATGAGGGACCCACGGGTGGTCACCATGGTGCTAATCTCACGGCTAAGAAGGTGTTTGATGTCGGCTTCTTTTGGCCTACTATTTACCGAGATGCACAAGATCTTGTGAAGTCGTGTGACTCATGCCAACGACAAGGAAAAGCCTCACAAAAAGATGAAATGCCACAAAACATCATCCAAGTATGTGAGATATTTGATGTTTGGGGCATAGACTTTATTGGGCCGTTCCCATCATCTCGTGGTAATAAGTACATCCTTGTTGCGGTTGACTACCTATCTAAGTGGGTGGAAGCTAAGGCTTTGCCCACCAATGATGCTCGTGTGGTAGTCAAGTTTTTGAAAAGCTTGTTTCCTCGGTTTGGAACCCCTCGTGCGATCATAAGCGATCTTGGAACCCATTTTTGTAACGACCAATTCGAAAGGGTCCTAAGGAAAGATGGGGTTACACATCGGCTTTCTACGACTTATCACCCACAAACGAGTGGGCAAGTCGAGGTTTCAAACCGAGATTTTAAGAGGATCTTGGAGAGATCCGTTGGGGAAAACCGACAATCTTGGTCGGATAAGTTGGACGATGCTTTATGGGCCTTTAGGACCGCTCATAAGACGCCCATTGGGTGCAATCCCTATAAGCTTGTGTATGGGAAAAATTGTCATTTGCCAATCCAATTGGAACACAAGGCTTATTGGGCC
Source organism: Glebionis coronaria (assembly GCA_025667525.1). NCBI lineage: Eukaryota > Viridiplantae > Streptophyta > Magnoliopsida > Asterales > Asteraceae > Glebionis > Glebionis coronaria. The sequence continues at coordinate 304,547,020 of CM046882.1, forward strand.
CTGTAGCATTGTAATGATGATATGGAGACCGCGGGAAAACAACGGAAAATGCAATTAAATGAATTGGATGAATTAAGGGATATTTCTTATGAAAATTCATTGATTTATAAAGAAAAACTAAAAAGTTGCATGATTCTAAAATTAAAAACCGGGTTTTTAACATTGGGGATCAAGTTTTGCTTTTTAATTCTCGATTGAAAATATTTTCCGGTAAGCTGAAATCTCGTTGGTCCGGTCCATTCACCGTGACTCAAGTATTTCCTTATGGGACCATCGAGCTAGCTCAAAATGATGGACCCAATTTCAAGGTGAATGGACATAGGTTGAAGCACTACTTTGGCGGGGAATTTCCATCCTTGAACTACCTCGACCAAGTCACGTTCCCCAATGATAATTAGTATTGAGGGGATCGAGTCGAGCTCATGACTCGGTAATAAAAAACGAGGTGCCTCGTGGGGGAGTCCCATGCTTATCCTATGTACATATTATCGCTTTCTAATGTAGTTAACGTGTGGGGATTTGTGCCCTTCCAACCTTTGTTCCGTGGTTGTTTGTAAATTGTGGTTTTTAGATGATCATGATCTTCACGATTGGAGCCTCTCGTGTTCGTTTTATGGGAGCACTCGATCGTTTGCTTTGAAGACTTTCTCAATATCCATGATATATCCTTTGATGTTCTAACCTTAGGTTTTTAGCACACTTCATAAACGACTTTAGATTTAACGGTTACACCCTTTCTGTGCTACATTAGGCATTCGACTACGTCTCTAGTATGGGGGTGTTTGCACCCCTAGACTCGAAACATTGAGGAAAATGTTTAACTTTAGTATGGGGGGGTGAATAGATACTTGCCTGCCAAACCTTCACGGTTTCCAAAGTTTATCTTTTTGATTATCGTTTTGTTGCAAAATAAGGCTAAAAATGGCCAAATTTTAAATTTTTTCTCATGTTTTGTAAGTGTTTTAAGACACGAATGTAGATTTTCTGATGGCGAGAATAAGAGTAATTTTTGACTCGACCGTGCGTTTTGAGCACTTAGCTTTGGTTCCTTAACTTCACATTAGGCTAAGTCTCTTAAATGAGGACGAGAAATGATAGGGTTAATTATAAGTTACTATGCTAAACGTAGAGTACTCGTATTCTTTCAAAAACTCATGTGTTCTCGTTGTTTGCTTATTCTCCCTTCGCATGTAAATATTTTTTGCTTAATAAATATTGACTTAGCGGTTTAGTTGGGATTGTTGGGTTTCTAGTCTTTTCTAGTAGCTTCTGTGTAATTAAATTGGGAAGACATTAAGGTATCGCCAGCGTCACGGTTTTGAACTATTGGCACCCGAATAATCAAAAGCTTCACCCAATAATAAGATTTCAAGTGCTTAATAAGTGTGTAAACACTTATCCTTTTGCCACTAAAATCAAGGAAAAACAAGACCTAATCATGTGTTTAATGTCATAAAAGTCAGAATTATGCGTGTTTTTGTGTTTTTGTGATAAAATAGGTACAAATGATCAAAAGAAGATAAAACACGGGATTTCACGGTCAAATGTCGAAGAAAGGTCCAAGAAAGAGACAAAGACGAAGTCAAAGACCAAAAGTGTGCCAAGATCACGAAAACCGGCTAAACCGACACGAGCTTAAAGTAAATGATCAAGGAAGCTGAAATCATGCTCGACTTTAGTGGATTTAACCCTTTTGAAGATATTCGAGCCAAATGGGTCCCACATTTGGGTATTGGGCCTAAAAACCCAATAACCATTTTTCTTTATCAAATAAATGACTAAAATAAAGCCCATATGGACCAATGTTAACGAGAAGAAGTATTTACATTGGGCCAAGCCCATCCCATGTGAGCATATCAAACGAACCATATACACCCTTACACTTTCTGATGTCTACTACTTGAATATCATTGTACCCACTTTTTTTGTTTTCTTTTGCCGCTACAAAACAAACACGTGAAGTAATCTTCTTTTGCTTTACTCAACAATTTGGAACGGAGTGAACAAAGTTACATTTTGTTTTGTGAATAAAAAAATAACCCTGGTCAAACATCATCACCTCACTTCACTATTAAAACGTTTTTTATTACCCACCCCCCACCCCATTTGGTACGATACAAACAAAGAAACCACTCTCTCCCTCAAGTCTCTCTCATCCCACAGCCATCACCATTTTACCCTTCCTCATCAAACCCTAATCTCTAAATATCATAAAAATTACCAAAAGAAAAATAGGGCTTTTTACACAGGCGTGTGATTCACACGAACACAATAAAATCCCATCTTTTTTCGGAGAAAACACCAAAGTGGTCCTCAATCATCTCACAGACGTGGCCATTCCCTCCCATGTGATTGGTTTTCACACCTCACCACCAAAAAACCATCCAATAAGAGGCCTCCACATCATCATAGAAGAAATACAAAACCTCCATGTTGGCATTCCGCGATTCAAGACTTAATCTTAGCCGCATGATGAAGAGAGAGGATGAGAATGAAGATTAAAGGGTTGTGATTCTTCACCGTGGTCACCAAGGAGACCTAGAAGGTTCGGGGTTCCCCTATAAAAACCCCCATCTCATCATGTAATGGAGATAGCTTTTCTTTAATTTTTATTTTTCAAGAAAAATTAGATTAGTTTTAATCTTGTATTTTTTTAATTTCAGCACTTGTAATTTTAATTTTAATTAATGAAAAATTTATTTAAATTTAATTCAGTCTCATTTTTATTTCCAGTACTGTTTGGTTCTCAAAGTTTAATCCATTTTTCTTTATATTATTACTGTTCGTATCGTCATTATTATAAAAAAAAATCAAAAAAATCTATATATATAATACTGGTTCGAGAGTTTGAGGAGATAAAGCTATAGTGGTGATACGGGTTGATTAAAGAAGGTGGTGTTTCGGTTCATTGAGGTGGCTCAGCGCCAACCTACGGCTCAAAGGTTTCATCACAAGGTTCCATCTAATCTCCTTTAATTGTTTTTGTTTAAGTTTTCATTTAGTTTAACATCAATTGCTTATTTGTTTTAATCTGTTCTTGTTTAAATTCGTTTGGTGAATCTGCTTTTGTTTGTTTAAGTTTCTGTTTATAGGAATAGATTGGTGTTTAAATCTGTTTTATCTGCATTTTGGGTTTATTTGATGTCTGCTTAATAGATCGGTTGGATTTGCTTATAGTTCTAGCTATATATATTTTTCTTTTTTAAGCTTATTTGGTTACTGTATTATTTAGTTTATCTGCTTTTGACTTATTGTTTATCTGATCGTTCAAAATCCAAGTAAAAAAAAAAAAAAAAATATATAATAGAAATAGAAGATAGTTGTCTGTTTAATTTTCGATTTAGTTTGCTTCTGTTCTTTTTATCTATTTTAGTTAAGATTTAGTTTTTTTAGTAATCTGTTTGTCTATCTTAGTTTGTTCTTTTTTTTATTCAGTTTGAATTATTGATTAAGTCTTTATCTGATTTGCTTATTTCTAGTTTATATGCTTATCTTATTGTTTAGATCAACTTGCTTGATATAATCTGCTTATTTGGTTTCTTTTTTTATTGTTTAGTAATAAGTTGGTTTTTGCTTATTTCACTGCTTATTTGTTTATATTGCTGCAGTTAACAGATACAATTGATCTGTTAATTTTACTTGTCCAAATATAAAAAGTTCCAAAAAGTTTAAAATATAATAGCATAAAAGTGGTCCTGGTGGGATTCGACCCCCAGACCTCCAGCTCAACTGTCCTGCGCCCCAACCATCTACTCTATTACTCTCTTTGCAAATTGCTTTGCACTTTTAGTTTAATATAGGATTAGGTTTTCTTTGGCAGTTTTATTAAAAAGTTAATTAAGATTAGTTTAAGTTTATTTAAATTTTATTTAAAAAGTCTATGTTAATTTTCTTTTTATTATTCAGTTTTATAAAATAATATAAAAAGACAAAAAAAAATATATTTTAATTTTAATTACATTTAAAATTAGTTTAAATTTTATTAGTTTTAAATTTAGTTTAATTAAAGTTTTTAGTTTATTTAAAATTTAGATAAAAGTTTTAATTAAGTTTTGTTTTAATTAAGTTTTGTTTTAATCTAGTTTTCTTTTATGTCATTAAATTTAGTTTAAAATTTCTTTAGATTTAAATTAAAAAGTTTTTAGGTTAAAATTAATTAGGTTTAAAGTTTTATTTTTAAAAATAGATTTCATTTAAAAGTTTTTATTAGCTTAATTTTTAAATTAGATTAGTTTTATTTAAATTGTTTTATTAGTTTTTGATATTAAATAGATAAAACACCAAAAATATTATTTACCAAGAACAAATATAATCTTACGTTAAACCGGAAATCAATTCGAGTCGAGTCGAGGAAAACGAACTTAATTGCTTAAATTTGGATTAATTGACATACAAAATCTCTTTATTAAAATGGCGCCGCTGCCGCTTCGCTCGTACGATTGACGATTCTTCGTGAAGACGTTTGGATTTTGGGATCCGTTCTCTTTGAACGTTACGTTTCTTGCAACAAAATCAAAAACACAAAAAAAAATCAAAAACTTAAAAATACAAAAAAATTAAAAAATCACAAAAGCAATTTCTTTCCTAAGAATTGCACCAAAAAAATTAAAAAATCCAAAAGTAATACTTTTTCCTAAAAGTATTACACCAAAAATATTACGTATTAGTGTTAATTTTTATTTCGATTTCTTCCGATATTTCTTGTGAATATATATTTTTCTTAAAAAAAATACAAAAAGATTTTTCAATTTACTATATTCTATTACGTAGCACAATAATTTACCTACTTTTCAAATAAGCCTTAGTTGGGATTTCATCACCTAACTATTGTAGTAGAATCCTAAACGAAATAAAAAGGCAAAATAGATAAATACTAGTAAGACGTTTGAACTCAAAATATACAAACTATAAGGTGGGTATAAGGCGACGCGCTATAAAAGGCCGTCTAAGAAAAAAGGTTTTTAAGTGCTTTGTGCCACCTCGTTTCCCCGCTTGCTTGTGCGTATATTGAGAGGGATGACCGATTATTGGTTTGCCGACTCAATTAGTATTTAAGTATATATTTTTGTAGCTTTTTACTATTGCTCCTCGAGAGGGAAAATCCTTTTCCTCTCAAAGTCGACCGAGGTCACCTACCTCATTCCAAAGTTTTAATTATATGCGCACTCGCGCGCGTACATACATACCGAGTGGTGTACCAAATACTTCTAATTCTTCCAAAAAGAAGAAGAAGAAAAACAAAAAGACCGTCATTCAAGCCGATCCCGAGAATCGAGATTTCGACATAACGATGGCAACGGATAATCGACCAATGATTGAGATTCTTCAATCTCACGTTGAAGGAAACGATGATGCGATTGTGGTGCCGACCATTGGAGCTAATCATTTTGAACTTAAACCGGATTTTATTCGAATGGTTTCCGCTACACCATTTTTAGGTCGTACTAATGATGACCCACACGCTCATATCAAACGATTCATCCAATTAGCAAATACCGTCAAATACAATGGGGTGCCACAAGAGGCCGTTCGCCTACAACTTTTTCCTTTTTCCCTCGAGGGACAAGACCGGATTTGGCTTGATAAGGAACCACCCCAAAGTATTACCACATGGATCGACTTAGAGACCAAGTTCATTAATTACTTTTTCTCACCATCACGGACCACCGCTTTAAGAAATGAAATAATCAATTTGAGCAAAAATATGGGGAAACTTTTAGTGAGTCTTGGGATCGATTTAAAGAGCTTTTGAGAAAATGTCCACAACACGGTTTCACCAAAGTGCATCAAATAAATACGTTTTACAATGGTTTAACTCTAAATGACCAAGACTCACTTAATAGTGCCGCAGGGGGCAATATTCTTGTGAAAACCATGAACGAGGCCTGGGCCATTATTGAGAACAAGGCAAAAGTGCAAACTAAGAGTGTTCGGACTACAATAGCTAGTGCTAGTAATAATGAGGTGAATGATAAAATTAATAAACTTACTTCACTTGTTGAAAAACTCGCTCTAAGAACCGACGCCCTCACTACACATGTGCATGCCGTGAAAGATAATAGTGAAACGTGTGAGACTTGTGGTGGACCACATTCATATTTCAATTGTGACAAGGTTTATAATCAACAACAACAAGTTTGTGCTTTTAATGCTAATGAAAGGGTTCCATTTAAACCTAATGTTGATGTTAACCATTTGTCTTACAATAGTACTAATTATTTGGCTCCCCCGGGTTTTGTAGCACCACAAAGACCACCCCCATCCGCCCAAAATACCCAATACCAAAATAGGAACCAAGGTCCTCAAATGGGTAATTTTCAAGGGAATGCTAATCAAGGGAATTTTAATGGTCAAAACCAAGGGTTTCAAAATAATAATCAAGGTTTTTACAATAACAACGGTTTTCAATCTCAAAATCAAGGTTTTCCTAATCAAGGGTTTAATCAAATGAACATGCAAAATCCTCAAATGGACTTGGTTCTACAAAAATTGACCGAACATGAGAAAATCATGCAAGCTATGCAAGCATCTACTAGACAAATGCAAGAGTCCAACGATAAGAGATTTTTGACTATGTTGCAAACCCTTCGACCCCAAGGTGCCTTACCATCCAATACCGAGATTAACCCTCGTGCTAATGTGAGTGCTATCAATAATCGAAGTGGAGCCAATTTAGTGGGACCTTCCATCTCTTCGCCCATAAAGGAGAGACAAGGCCCGGATGTGACAATCCTGGTTTTGAGGTTCGTCACTTAGTTTTATTTTGAGCTAGTTACGTGTCTTTACGTGTTTATGTGCTAATTAGTGTGTATAGATTGTGGTTTGGATATCGTTTCCGGTATGGGTTACCTTGTGAGCGAAACGATGTGTGATGATTTCATGTTCATGAGTTGACAATGTAGTGACTATGAAATGAGATGGTGTTATTTGGTGGTTTTAAGTATACGTATATGTATTATAGAAAATCGTATTTTTACGATTTACGGTTTAGCATTTAGAGGTCTCGGATGAGGTAATTAATAATATGGATATTTTTAGGGATGGTTTTAATTCATTTAGGACTTAGTTATAAAGTTTATTTCAAAATTTGAGATTTTTTTTAAAAGTGTATATTTTACGTCTTTTACGGTAAAACGCGTAAATTTGACTAGTTTTACGGTTTTGGGGTTTTGGAGGCTTTAGGAGCTGAAATAAATTAAGGTAAATTAAGTTAATATTATTAATACATATATTAATAATAAAAATTATAAAAAACGAAATTAAGGAGGGTTTAAGTCGGTTTTGGACGCAAGAAAAGAAAAGAATAGGGGAAAAAAAAGGAAAAAGGGAACCGGGCTTTTGGAATGGGCCAAGGACTTGTTAGGAAACTATATAAATACTTTTTATTAACCAAAACACTTCATAAAATCTCTGAAGACCAAGTTTTAGTCGGCATCAATGGTGGTTTTAGGGTTCTTCATTAATTTTTTCTTCTTTCAAAAATTCTAAGGTAAAATCTTTAATACTCTTTTTAATTAAATTGTTTTAATTCTTTCTCAATCATCTTATGATGGATTTAGGTTAGGGTTTAAATAAGAATCTGTATTTTAATGATAACATAATGATTAGATGGTTTAGGGCTTGTAATTAATGGGGTTATGGGTAATTAATTAGGTTAATTTGATTAAACCCGTTTTTAAAAACTGAGCAGAATTTTGAGTCAATTGTTTTGATCATATTGGGAGTTCTACAAAATCTTATTTTAAGATCCAAGTATCCCTGAAAAGGTAATTGAAGTGGATTTCCAATTCAAGAAACTAGAACTAAATTGGAGGTCGGGAAGTAGGTCAAAAACAGGTTACAACAGTCGGAGGTCAATACAGTTTTGAATTCAGCCTGTTTTCTTTTTAATTTTTGGGTTGTTTGGGGTACTTAGGGTTGCATTGGGATCTTCTCACAAACATGAGAGATGGTTTATATAATTTAGTAAGTATCTGCACTTGGGCTAAGGTTGTGGTTTAGGGTAAGACCCCTTAATTGTAACAAACGTTTTGTATGTTTAAAATCAGGAAATCTGGAATGACAAAAGTATATATATATATATATCGGGGCCTTAACAGTAGCTTTAAGGTTAGGGCAAGTGGGAGGTGTTAGCTAACATATTTAAGGGTATGAATATTCCTTTTGTAGAGTTCATGGGTATGTTTAAGGGGGAGATCGACCCATAGTTTAAGGTATGAAAAACGGGACTGTTTTGGGTAAAAATGTTAACGGGATGTGTTATGAAGTAAAACGAGTTAAGGGCTTTATAGAGGGGTGTAATGAGATGCTTAGAGCATATATATGAGGTATATATATGGGAGAAGGTTAGATGTCCATCATAGGTTGATGAGCCATTTTAGTGTTTGGTTCATGTTTTGATTATGTGTTTTTGGTTGTTAGCTTTTTGCTAGTGCGCGGATGTTTGGGGAAGCTCAATCAGGTGAGTTTCATAGTCCCATGTTTAATATTGATTTTAACTTCCAGATGGGATGGAAGAGACACTGTGTTGAGTTATTTTCTAAATTGATGCTGTGAATGTGTTTTTGATTTGAGATGGACTTGTGTGTACATTATGTGATTAACTGCTATGTGATTCTTGATTGTGTATGATTTGGATCGGGGGACACGTGCCGTCTCAGTTATTGTGGTTTGACAAGGTAGTAGCCTTGTGGTTTGACAAGGTAGTGGCCTTGTGGTTTGACAAGGTAGTGGCCTTGTGGTTTATCAAGGTAGTGGCCTTGGGATAGGTACATAGTGTGATAATCTATGGTACCATGATGTTGTTTGGCAAGGTAGGAGCCTTAGATTGGTTTGGTATGATTAATATTGATTGATAGTTGTTAATGCATATTTGTAACACATTGTCCATATTTTATTGTATTGATGGTTGTTGTTCACAGCTTATAACTATTTTGGCGTTGGAGTCTAAACCTATGACTCTCACCAACTTTATGTTGACGTGTTTTAGTGTCTCTTTCAGGTGTGTATGTGGTTAAGCGTGAGGATAGAAGTGGCTAGACTTGGATGCATTAGGATTGCATATAGAAGGAGATCCCCGTTCCTTCTTAGTTTTCCTTTATGTTTTTTTGAATAAGTGATACTGTTGGCACCTATATGTTTGTTTTGTTTGTATTATTTGTTTGTCTTGGGTAAGAGGTAGGATTGTTACCTACTTACCTAGACTCCTGCATGTTGAGATATTGTCATGACATTTGTGTCGCCATTTATGACATTTCTTATATCATTTAGTTATCTCTATAGATACGCTATTGTTGTGATGATATCCATACGTCGTGCCCCATATTCCGCCGTGGTGGGGTGTGACAGAATGGTATCAGAGCCTGGTTATAGAGAATTAGGTTGCCTAGTCGCGTAGCCTAGTCTATAGCTTAAGGGTCCCTACATATAGGCGTCATAGGAGTATGTGTGCATTTTACATAAATTGATGTGTTGGGATGTTATTTATTGCGATGTTTTGACTAGTATGAATTGAACCATAGTAAGTTCATACTTAGCCACATGTTATTTTCTTTTCGGGTTGTGACTAGGGCGGGTTGAACCATAATCGTCCACGCTAGTCATTGTCGTATTTTGCTTAAATTGTACATTATAGTACATAATTTGGTACATGGTAGTTTCTATCTTTTGTCGAGTTATTTTACATACCTGAGGTATGTTACTTTTTCTTTAGATGTTTAAGTCATGTTCCCTAAGAATCGTGTGGTGGTTCGAGTTACTAGGAGTACATGGGTAGGAAGGATTTTAAGTTGTTTCCACTCTTATGGGCGACATGACTTATATCTGATTATGTTTTCGTTTTAGATTTAGTCTAGGCTATTTAAGCTAGACTATGGATTTCTGTATTCCAAGAGTTTTATTATGTTATTTTTATAGATTAAGTTTTGGATCTTATTGGTTATGTGGTTATGAGCTTATGTGAGTAGATGGATCTATGTGTTATATGTTGTATTGATTCTTATAAGTGTCATCATAGGAGGGAGTGCACTGGGGAAAGGGTAATTGTATAAGTATGGTGGCCAACATAGTTATACAAGTACCACTACTTCAATGGGTTCCCAAGTATGGTTGCATGAAAGAGGGTTAGTACATGCTTGTATATGATGAGATGTAGAATTTGGGTATACGTATTATATATGAGTTTATGTAATGGCTACCTACGATATGGCTATTGTTATTTTTGTGTTATATGTTTTGGGTTATAGATGTGTTGTGTGATTTTGGGGTCACACGATATGGTTTGGTTTTGGAGGTGGGCTTTATGCCTTGTTGTGGCACGGTGAGATGGTGATTACTCGTATGGAAAAAACGAGCGTATAAAGCGATTGATTGACTTACGTGTATGATAACGAGTATGTTTGGGGGATTCAATAGGTATACATATGCGGATGTATATATACTACTATGTGTTAAGTTATGGTATATGGTCGTTCACTACTTATTATAGCTTGAACGTACCTTGTGTTTGTTCGTGTTTTATGGTGCTGGAGTTTGGTGGAGTTTCAACGACGTTTTGAATCTTTTGAACTATGTCTTGTAGCGTATTCTTTGAGTTTCGTATTTCACGTGTACGTTTTAAAACGGTGTTTTTGGTTTTAAGTCTATTGAAATAACCTGGGTTTTCTTTTGAGATAATGAAATCTTTTGTGTTGAGTCTTACTTGTCTTTTGGTTGGTATATGGAAAAAGGGGACTTGGAAATCTAGTATAGGGTTAGATAGTTGGTCGTATTCGGTAAAATAAGGGTAATGTGTTGGGGTCGTGTTTGAAACAAGATGTAACATAAGATTTCTTTTTAGTCAACACTTATTTATTTCAAATTCTAAAAGACTTTCTTTAATATAAAGCGAAGTAAAATTTCTTTCTACTTACATAGTTTATATAATTGGGTTTAACCGATTCACGTCATTTATAATTATTAATACAAGGTTAAATTGAGTTTATGAAGATTTCACATACAATTTTATCTTTCATTAATATAAAACTGTTTTGGTCATAACTTGTTCGTTTTTAAAGCTTTTTGGATGATTCAAAAGCCTAAAATTATGTACTCGGAACGTACTTTTCAAATATTTAGAATGTATATTCATGGGAGGTCAGTATCTTGGCCGAAATTATTGTACAAGTGTCGGGTTAAAGGTTGAGTTTTAAATAGTAGTTTATTTTTATGATTTGGGATGCACGGGATACCTAGTCTTTGAGTTGAGTTTTGAGTTCGTCAAGAGGGTTATTTGTAGATTGTTTGAGTCACATAGATGTGGGAGATAATAATAAAAAAAAGAAGATATATATTCTTTTGGAAAAGTCGATCTTTTGCACGGTTTAAATAATATGTCGCGGGGCGTAATATGTTTGGTTGCCATTGGGTGTTTCTTGGATTATTTTTCGTTGTCATGGGTCATTTTGAATTGATACACGTTTTGGGTTTGAGTTTTCTTTCGAGTCTCATGGTTTTGACTTTTTTTAATTGGTGCACGTGAAATGTCGTTAGTTATCCGTTGGTTTGATTCGTTGATCGTATATGATGGATTCAGGATGTAGTTTTGGTTTCGTATTGTTCGGGAGCGTTGAGGTAGTCGTATGAAAGACTTGGTCACGCCTACACGCTTAAGTAGGTGACCATGAGAGAACGGTCGGAATACCCTTAGTAGGGAGGAAAGAAGTTCGTAGACGAACTAGTGTGGTCATGAGGTCTCTTAGGAGTACCAAGGAGATGAATAGAGATTTGTGGGATATTAGCACAAGTAACGCGCCATAGAGAGTGTTGTAAGGGGAAGTAATACCTCAAAGGTATTTATGATTGTTCGTAGGGCATGTAAGTTTTCCAAAAATTTCCTGAAATTTAGTAGGTTTGCCTATTACTATGAGGTAGAACCATAAATAGAGCAAGTAGGAGAAGTGAGAGGAGTTGTAGTTAGTGCCCTTCTAAGGCAAATCGTTGATGGAGTGATTTAAAAAAAACAAGAGCTGTTAGAGATTGCAAGGAATGCCGGATAAAAGTTGAGTTGCTTAGTAGTAGATTGGATGTGGAAAGAGGTTGAGTGGTCTGATGAGAGGAAGTACCAGTCTTTTAAGATGCGTGTAGAATTTTGCAAGTAGAACGAGGTAGGAATTTATTCGTATTGCCGTTAAGAGAGGGTGCAAGGAGGACATAGTTGAAACTGCTAAGGATGTTGTATGAACGCTTTTGGGTTTACGGTTATGTATTTGGCTTCACCAAAGCACTAGCGGTTTTCATGGTGTCAATGAACCAAGTGTGCATGAACGTGTATAAACGAGTTGTCATCGGGAGCGTCGACGACATCTTGAACTACTCAAATCTGAGAAGGAGGGTGAGGCGAATTATGTGTTGGTTTTGGAGTGGAGTTATACGTGAGATTTTCGAGTGTGAGTTTTTAGTATTAAGTTTACCATGATGAGTAGTTAGAGATGATAGCGTATCATGGAACCAGCAAAGGGCGAAGTGAAGAAGGATGAGGAACCGTTTTGGAGACTGAAGAAGTGGATTGGATAATGAGCCGATCTTGGCATTATCGGAAGGACTGGATGAATTCGCGAAGCATGACGATATGTGGATCAAGGATTTGGACGCGTACGAGGACGAGAAAGAAAGGCGATCGCTTATAGGTTGCAGGAACTGAAGATTTGCAAGAACTAATGGATATGTGAAAGACCGCCATAGGTCACTTTGTAAGGAGATTGGAATTTTTAAGTAGCTTGGGGTACGGACTGAAGGGAGTTGATGAACATGATTGGATATGAGTATATCCAGCGAACTGGGAAAAGGATAGGCAAGTGAGATATTTATACAACCTTCGGAGTTACACTGAGGGCATGAGTGATTGATAAGAGGGAGTTAGGAAACTCATTAGCGATGGCTGAGTTTTTCGTATAATGATAGTTATCATACTAGAAGTAGATAAATGCCATTTGAGGCACTATATGAAAGGATAGGGTGAGTTGTCCCCATGGTGGACTAGAATTGGTAAAAGAGGCTACCAATGCGGTAATGATGTAGAAAGGGGGAAACCACTAGAGTTAGTGACAAAGTTATGTAGGGAGTTTCACCCATAGTAGCAGGTGGTATGTTTTGCTAAAATGGGAGAGTTGATGTAGAGTTTTGTAGGTCCATTTATGATCTTTGGAAAGATCGGACCATTAGCTTATGAGCATAGAATTACCTGGGGGAAATGAGTTGTATACATGATACATTTCATGTATTGGGATTGGTAAAGGTTGTTTGAGAATGCATTTTGCATGTACGGTTATTCGGGACTGGTGTTAATGAGAGTCTTTGTTTTATCAAAGAGTCATCTGTGAGATTTATTGACTGTGAGGTAGAGAGTTTGGCAATGAGTTTAATTATTTTTGGGTTGTATACATGGTATTTGGAAACTTGAACTGAAGTTCACATGGATATGAGAGGAGTTCGTTTAGAACAAGTATCCTCATGTGATTTGTTGTTGGTGTGTTTGATCCTAAGGAGTAAATCTCGGGATGATATTTTTATTAGGAGGGAGTGATGTGACAATCCTGGTTTTGAGGTTCGTCACTTAGTTTTATTTTGAGCTAGTTACGTGTCTTTACGTGTTTATGTGCTAATTGGTGTGTATAGATTGTGGTTTGGATATCATTTCCGGTACGGGGTACCTTGTGAGCGAAATGATGTGTGATGATTTCATGTTCATGAGTTGACAATGTAGTGACTATGAAATGAGATGGTGTTATTTGGTGGTTTTAAGTATACGTATATGTATTATAGAAAATCGTATTTTTACGATTTACGGTTTAGCATTTAGAGGTCTCGGATGAGGTAATTAATCATATGGATATTTTTAGGGATGGTTTTAAGTCATTTAGGACTTAGTTATAAAGTTTATTTCAAAATTTGAGATTTTTTTTAAAAGTGTATATTTTACGTCTTTTACGGTAAAACGCGTAAATTTGACTAGTTTTACGGTTTTGGGGTTTTGGAGGCTTTAGGAGCTGAGATAAATTAAGGTAAATTAAGTTAATATTATTAATACATATATTAATAATAAAAATTAAAAAAAACGAAATTAAGGAGGGTTTAAGTCGGTTTTGGACGCAAGAAAAGAAAAGAATAGGGGAAAAAAGGAAAAAGGGAACCGGGCTTTTGGAATGGGCCAAGGACTTGTTAGGAAACTATATAAATACTTTTTATTAACCAAAACACTTCAAAAAATCCCTGAAGATCAAGTTTTAGTCGGCATCAATGGTGGTTTTAGGGTTCTTCATTAATTTTTTCTTCTTTCAAAAATTCTAAGGTAAAATCTTTAATACTCTTTTTAATTAAATTGTTTTAATTCTTTCTCAATTATCTTATGATGGATTTAGGTTAGGGTTTAAATAAGAATCTGTATTTTAATGATAACATAATGATTAGATGGTTTAGGGCTTGTAATTAATGGGGTTATGGGTAATTAATTAGGTTAATTTGATTAAACCCGTTTTTAAAAACTGGGCAGAATTTTGAGTCAATTGTTTTGATCATATTGGGAGTTCTGCAAACTCTTATTTTGCGGTCCAAGTATCCCTGAAAAGGTAATTGAAGTGGATTTCCAATTCAAGAAACTAGAACTAAATTAGAGGTCGGGAAGTAGGTCAAAAATAGGTTACAACAGTCGGAGGTCAATACAGTTTTGAATTCAGCCTGTTTTCTTTTTAAGTTTTGGGTTGTTTGGGGTACTTAGGGTTGCATTGGGATCTTCTCACAAACATGAGAGATGGTTTATATATTTTAGTAAGTATCTGCACTTGGGCTAAGGTTGTGGTTTAGGGTAAGACCCTTTAATTGTAACAAACGTTTTGTATGTTTAAAATCAGGAAATCTGGAATGACAAAAGTATATATATATATATATATATATCGGGGCCTTAACAGTAGCTTTAAGGTTAGGGCAAGTGGGAGGTGTTAGCTAACATATGTAAGGGTATGAATATTCCTTTTGTAGAGTTCATGGGTATGTTTAAGGGGGAGATCGACCCATAGTTTAAGGTATGAAAAACGGGACTGTTTTGGGTAAAAATGTTAACGGGATGTGTTATGAAGTAAAACGAGTTAAGGGCTTTATAGAGGGGTGTAATGAGATGCTTAGAGCATATATATGAGGTATATATATGGGAGAAGGTTAGATGTCCATCATAGGTTGATGAGCCATTTTAGTGTTTGGTTCATGTTTTGATTATATGTTTTTGGTTGTTAGCTTTTTGCTAGTGCGCGGATGTTTGGGGAAGCTCAATCAGGTGAGTTTCATAGTCCCATGTTTAATATTGATTTTAACTTCCAGATGGGATGGAAGAGACACTGTGTTGAGTTATTTTCTAAATTGATGCTGTGAATGTGTTTGTGATTTGAGATGGACTTGTGTGTACATTATGTGATTAACTGCTATGTGATTCTTGATTGTGTATGATTTGGATCGGGGGACACGTGCCGTCTCAGTTATTGTGGTTTGACAAGGTAGTAGCCTTGTGGTTTGACAAGGTAGTGGCCTTGTGGTTTGACAAGGTAGTGGCCTTGTGGTTTGTCAAGGTAGTGGCCTTGGGATAGGTACATAGTGTGATAATCTATGGTACCATGATGTTGTTTGGCAAGGTAGGAGCCTTGGATTGGTTTGGTATGATTAATCTTGATTGATAGTTGTTAATGCATATTTGTAACACATTGTCCATATTTTATTGTATTGATGGTTGTTGTTCACAGCTTATAACTATTTTGGCGTTGGAGTCTAAACCTATGACTCTCACCAACTTTATGTTGACGTGTTTTAGTGTCTCTTTCAGGTGTGTATGTGGTTAAGCGTGAGGATAGAAGTGGCTAGACTTGGATGCATTAGGATTGCATATAGAAGGAGATCCCCGTTCCTTCTTAGTTTTCCTTTATGTTTTTTTGAATAAGTGATACTGTTGGCACCTATATGTTTGTTTTGTTTGTATTATTTGTTTGTCTTGGGTAAGAGGTAGGACTGTTACCTACTTACCTAGACTCCTGCATGTTGAGATATTGTCATGACATTTGTGTCGCCATTTATGACATTTCTTATATCATTTAGTTATCTCTATAGACACGCTATTGTTGTGATGATATCCATACGTCGTGCCCCATATTCCGTCGTGGTGGGGTGTGACACCGGAGGTCATAATGAGTAATCCTACTCCCCCTCCGGTGATTCCGCCCACTACCACTCCTAGTTCTAGTCCTCCATTGCCGAAAGAGCCTATTCCTACGGTTGTTCAAGAAGCGAGTCCTTCTCCTTCTCAACCTAAGCCTAATATTCCTTATCCATCTAGGTTAGGCAAGACTAAAGTGCTCACCAAAGATGACATTCATGTCTCTAATTTTTTGAAAATGATTTCCAATGTGAATGTTAACGTAAGCCTTATTGAAGCACTTGCTCAAATGCCAAAATTTGTGAAAATGTTTAAAGATTTGCTTAATAAGAAAGAAAAAATGGTTGAGCTCGTTAACACCGTTTAAATGAGAATTGTTCCGCGGTTCTTCTCAAAGAGCTTCCCGAAAAGCTAGGAGATCCCGGACGATTCGTGTTACCTTGCTCGTTTCCTCAAATCGATGATTGTATGGCTTTAGCGGATCTCGGCGCTAGCATCAATCTTATGCCACTTTCGGTTTGGAAACAATTGTCATTACCCGACCTTGTACCGACTCGTATGACTTTAGAATTAGCTAATCGAACTCTCGCATACCCCGTTGGTATTGCTGAAGACGTTTTTGTTCGAGTTGGTACATTCACTTTTCCCGTGGACTTTTTCGTCGTCGACTATGAGATGGATCCTCGTATTCCGTTAATACTTGGTAGACCATTCTTACGATCCGGAAGAGCCTTAGTTGACGTGGCCCTAGGGGAGTTAATTCTTAGGGTTCGGGATGAACAACAAATTTTTAAAATGGGAAAAATCACAACTAGATCAAATGGAAAAGAGTCGGTCAATACGATTGATGTTCTTAATTATGATAATGACGAGATTTTTATAAATCCTTTTGGAATTGAAAAGTCTACTCAAAATGATTTTGTGATAAACTCATCCCTTCCCTTAGAGCCTCAAATTTTTGATACTCCCATTTATGACACCGATAGTGATGACACTTCTTCAAGTGATCACACTCTCTTCGGCTTAGATGACTCCACTTTTGACCCATCCACTTTCGACCCACCCATTTATGATCAACCAATTTTTGATGACTACGATGATGACACTTCTTTAAGTGATCTCATTAATTTTGATGACCCACCCCATGATCTTAATGCACCTCATATCTCTATGAGTGATTCTTCCATGGAGACTCCTTTTGACTTTTATACTCCAATTTTAGAAGTCATGACTATTGAGGAGGATCCTCCACTCTTAGAGATCATACCTACTTTAGAGGTTATTCCATTTGAGGAGGATTTAGATATCTTTCTAAATACCTATTTTCCTCATGAGGAAGAGTTTTCCTATGACTCCGATGATACTTATGTTTTCACATCAAGTTTGGAAGAGGATGACTTTCCCACTATGGATTTTGATGATATTTTGAGCTTAAATATCGACACCTCTTGCTATTTTCCCATTAAGGAACCGGTGTTTGATCCGGGAATAGAGACTTTTGTGCTTTCATTGCCATACCACCTTACCCTTCCTAGTAAGAGACTTTTGCCTAAGGATACCCCACTTTTCTATGACTTGCGTACCACCTCGGGGTTTATTTCCTTTTGTGATGGAAATTATGTGTTTGACCCGGGTGGATTTTCATGTGGTATGCCTTATATGACTTTGTTTCACCCTCTATCATGGAGAGATTTTCCTCCCTTGGAAATCTCGGTTTTCCATGATTTTCCCCTTTGAATGATGATATTCGGGAAATCGAGTCGAGCTAGAGACTCGTGATGAAAAATCAAGCATCGTTTAACTAGGATAGATTTTTACCTTTTCCACCCTTTTTACCCTTTTTCCCCTTTTTCACCCATTTTCACCAATAAGTGTAGGGGGGTGCCGTGTAGGTTGTTTTTTGTGTGTTGTGATTGTGTAGGTACATGTGCTTTGATGATCCACTTTTGGTACTTTTGACGAGACCTGTGTTCCCGTGTTACCCGTGTACCCGGTTCCTTCGATAAGTTTTTGCTATTGTGATTCTATCTTGTATATAAATAAAACGAATAATTGTAATCACTTTAGTTTTCCTTTCCTTAGCTCGATTTAAACAACGTACTCAATGTCCTAAGTGTAGGGGAGTTTATTCTCCCACATGCTTAAACATTGAGGAAAATGTTTACATTAAGTGTAGGGGGGATTTCTATCGAAATTTTAGTGGCCTTTTCCATGATTTGATCCCATTTTACCGGAAAATTTTTAAAATTTTCAACGTTTTTCAAATTTTTGATCTATTTTGGCCTTGTAGTATTTTTCTTTTATTTTCTCTTCTTTTGTCATCGCATCGTATAATTTCCATTTCAATAAAGTCAAAAATAAATAAATAAAATGGTTTTAACAAGTTTAGATGTCTTTGATATATTAGGCCCGTCGTGAATATTTTGACTCAACCCGAGTTTACTTATCCAAGTTTACTCTAGCTAGTATCCTTAACCATATGGACCTTAATTGGTTTATTAGGCTAAGCATCCACGAGTCTCATTCCTTGAGATTTTAAGTTGTAGAGAACGAGAGATGATAGAGTTAATTATAAGTTCGGTATTCTTTCATTAACTTATGTGAGTTAATTATGAGCTTTTTCTCCCATCACTTGTTAATAAATATATTTGCAATAAATAAGGTTGTACGATTTAAAAGGTTACTTAGCTTCTAGAACAAGATCGTTTAAAAGTTGCTCGGTATTAATTAGAGTTCATAGCCAAGGCATAACTTATTGAAACGGGACGCGAAGATTGGCTTATCCAAAAAGGCCCTAACAAGGCATGAGGATACCCGAGTCCAAAAAGGCCCTCACAAGGCATGAGGATTCACTTTTTGCTAAAGATCCTAAGATGATGTGAAGATCATTAATCCAAATCAATATGAAGGATCAAGACACACGACGAGAAGCAATTACTCCCCTAAAGATCATGGAGAAGTCTATCCAAAAAGACCCTAACAAGGTATGAGGATAAAGAGATCCAAGTCCGAAAAGGAGGCGGATCGTTGTATATCAAAATCCTAAATAAAGAAGAGGATAAATGAAGAAGTCGTGGTCAACATTTGAAGCATCTTTCACTCCTTATGAAGATGTATACCAAAATGAAGAGAAGACCATAATTTCAAGATCGTCTCTCAAGATTTGAAGTTTGAAGTACAAGCCAAATATCGGTCCGAGAAAGGTCTCAAATCGTGAAACGAGTTATGCCAAGATATGAACTTTATGAGGTTTCGAGAAGCCGTTTTAAAAGATTTTGTCCTTTAGCTAAATATTGATTAAATCGTCCCACTTTATTTTCGGCCTTAATAAATTATCGAAATAAGTAAAAAAATGCATCCTCATGACCATTCAAGACAAAAATAAAATACAAGAGATACACCGTAGGAATAAGGGGGTCTAAGTGATTAATTAAACCACATGAGTTAGTGTTAGTTGTGCTAACTTATATTGACAATGATCTCGTTTTTAAGCTTGGTATGGGGAACGTGAAACTTGAGGGTGATTAATATTCATGACATCAAAGCCCTAATTAAAGTCTTAGATTTCTTCGCGAGTTTCTTCCATCAAATAATTTCAAGCTAATAAAATTGTTATAACTTTTGTCTCCTTTTGAAGTTTTTGTCTTTTCGTTATAGTAATAATAGTAGATCTTAATAAAGGCCGAGATGGATTAATAATGAGAAAAATGTAACTTTTTGCTTTGAAATAATGCATTGCATGGGGTCATTGCAATGGTCAAGTGTAGGGGATTTAATAAGTGTGTAAACACTTATCCTTTTGCCACTAAAATCAAGGAAAAACAAGACCTAATCATGTGTTTAATGTCATAAAAGTCGGAATTATGTGTGTTTTTGTGTTTTTGTGATAAAATAGGTACAAATGATCAAAAGAAGATAAAACACGGGATTTCACGGTCAAATGTCGAAGAAAGGTCCAAGAAAGAGACAAAGACGAAGTCAAAGACCAAAAGTGTGCCAAGATCACGAAAACCGGCTAAACCGACACGAGCTTAAAGTAAATGATCAAGGAAGCTGAAATCATGCTCGACTTTAGTGGATTTAACCCTTTTGAAGACATTCGAGCCAAATGGGTCCCACATTTGGGTATTGGGCCTAAAAACCCAATAACCATTTTTCTTTATCAAATAAATGACTAAAAAAAGCCCATATGGACCAATGTTAACGAGAAGAAGTATTTACATTGGGCCAAACCCATCCCATGTGAGCATATCAAACGAACCATATACACCCTTACACTTTCTGATGTCTACTACTTGAATATTATTGTACCCACTTTTTTGTTTTCTTTTGCCGCTACAAAACAAACACGTGAAGTAATCTTCTTTTGCTTTACTCAACAATTTGGAACGGAGTGAACAAAGTTACATTTTGTTTAGTGAATAAAAAATAACCCTGGTCAAACATCATCACCTCACTTCACTATTAAAACGTTTTTTATTACCCACCCCCCCCCCCCCATTTGGTACGATACAAACAAAGAAACCACTCTCTCCCTCAAGTCTCTCTCATCCCACAGCCATCACCATTTTACCCTTCCTCATCAAACCCTAATCTCTAAATATCATAAAAATTACCAAAAGAAAAATAGGGCTTTTTACACAGGCGTGTGATTCACACGAACACAATTAAATCCCATCTTTTTTTGGAGCAAACACCAAAGTGGTCCTCAATCATCTCACGGACGTGGCCATTCCCTCCCATGTGATTGGTTTTCACACCTCACCACCAAAAAACCATCCAATAAGAGGCCTCCACATCATCATAGAAGAAATACAAAACCTCCATGTTGGCAATCCGCGATTCAAGACTTAATCTTAGCCGCATGATGAAGAGAGAGGATGAGAATGAAGATTGAAGGGCTGTGATTCTTCACCGTGGTCACCAAGGAGACCTAGAAGGTTCGGGGTTCCCCTATAAAAACCCCCATCTCATCATGTAATAGAGATAGCTTTTCTTTAATTTTTATTTTTCAAGTAAAATTAGATTAGTTTTAATCTTGTATTTTTTTAATTTCAGCACTTGTAATTTTAATTTTAATTAATGAAAAAAGTTATTTAAATTTAATTCAGTCTCATTTTTATTTCTAGTACTGTTTGGTTCTCAAAGTTTAATCCATTTTTCTTTATATTATTACTGTTCGTATCGTCATTATTATAAAAAAAAATTCTATATATAATACTGGTTCGAGAGTTTGAGGAGATAAAGCTATAGTGGTGATACGGGTTGATTAAAGAAGGCGGTGTTTCGGTTCATTGAGGTGGCTCAGCGCCAACCTACGGCTCAAAGGTTTCATCACAAGGTTCCATCTAATCTCCTTTAATTGTTTTTGTTTAAGTTTTCATTTAGTTTAACATCAATTGCTTATTTGTTTTAATCTGTTCTTGTTTAAATTCGTTTGGTGAATCTGCTTTTGTTTGTTTAAGTTTATGTTTGTAGGAATAGATTGGTGTTTAAATCTGTTTTATCTGCATTTTGGGTTTATTTGATGTCTGCTTAATAGATCAGTTGGATTTGCTTATAGTTCTAGCTATATATATTTTTCTTTTTTAAGCTTATTTGGTTACTGTCTTATTTAGTTTATCTGCTTTTGACTTATTGTTTATCTGATCGTTCAAAATCCAAGTAAAAAATAAAAATAAAAAAATATATATATAATAGAAATAGAAGATAGTTGTCTGTTTAATTTTCGATTTAGTTTGCTTCTGTTCTTTTTATCTATTTTAGTTAAGATTTAGTTTTTTTTATTAATCTGTTTGTCTATCTCAGTTTGTTCTTTTTTTATTCAGTTTGAATTATTGATTAAGTCTTTATCTGATTTGCTTATTTCTAGTTTATATGCTTATCTTATTGTTTAGATCTACTTGCTTGATATAATCTGCTTATTTGGTTTCTGTTTTTATTGTTTAGTAATAAGTTGGTTTTTGCTTATTTCACTGCTTATTTGTTTATATTACTGCAGTTAACAGATACAATTGATCTGTTAATTTTACTTGTCCAAATATAAAAAGTTCCAAAAAGTTTAAAATATAATAGCATAAAAGTGGTTCTGGTGGGATTCGACCCCCAGACCTCCAGCTCAACTGTCTTGCGCCCCAACCATCTACTCTATTACTCTCTTTGCAAATTGCTTTGCACTTTTAGTTTAATATAGGATTAGGTTTTCTTTGGCAGTTTTATTAAAAAGTTAATTTATTTAAATTTTATTTAAAAAGTCTATGTTAATTTTCTTTTTATTATTCAGTTTTATAAAATAATATAAAAAGACAAAAAAAATATATTTTAATTTTAATTACTTTTAAAATTAGTTTAAATTTTATTAGTTTTAAATTTAGTTTAATTAAAGTTTTTAGTTTATTTAAAATTTAGATAAAAGTTTTAATTAAGTTTTGTTTTAATTAAGTTTTGTTTTAATCTAGTTTTCTTTTATGTCATTAAATTTAGTTTAAAATTTCTTTAGATTTAAATTAAAAAGTTTTTAGGTTAAAACTAATTAGGTTTAAAGTTTTATTTTTAAAAATAGATTTCATTTAAAAGTTTTTATTAGCTTAATTTTTAAATTAGATTAGTTTTATTTAAATTGTTTTATTAGTTTTTAATATTAAATAGATAAAACACCAAAAATATTATTTACCAAGAACAAATATAATCTTACGTTAAACCGGAAATCAATTCGAGTCGAGTCGAGGAAAACGAACTTAATTGCTTAAATTTGGATTAATTGACATACAAAATCTCTTTATTAGTGCTCACCTAAATCAAGCAAACAATTTGAAGCCCCACAAGGCCGAAAAATCTATGCAAAAATGAAAGTGAATCAAGCTTTAATCTTTGAAGCTTTAAAGATCCAAAATTCGCCTTAGCGTGAGGATATACGTCTTTGGCTAATAAAACTACGATGAGGTGGATAATAAAAGGCAAGGCAAGACCGAAGTCATAATAAAAGCTTCATGGCGAAGTTGAATAAAGGATGGAGGTAAACCAAAGATAATAAGGCCCTTCCGTTAGGGGGCGTGATATGTGTGTAAACGCACATCTTTTCTACCACTTAATTACAATAATAACCGGACCAAAACGTGTATTTTATGTCTTTTATGTCGGAATTATGCGTGGTTTGTGTTTTTGTTGTGATTTAGGACGAAAAGGTGAAAAGTGGAGAAAACACGGGAATTCATGGGCATTTACGGACTTTTATTGAAGTAAAAGATGAAAGACGAAGTCAAGAAGTCAAGAGTGCAAAAAGAACGGAAGTCCAAGACCAATTCTGAAGATTTATCGAAGAAAAAGTCAAAAGACGGAAGTTTAATTAAAGCCGAGGAACTCAAGTCTTATTTATCGAAGAATTAAAAGACGAGTCCAAAGAAATCCCGAGCCAAAAGTCATCAAAGTCCAAGATTAACAAAGAGATTAAGAAGGAAGGACTTAATGGCGCAATTAAGAAGAAAGGAAGGAGGAGAGGAAGCTTCCTCTAACCACCCTCCTAATCTCCTATATATACCTCCCATTTTCATTTCATTAAGTTTTGTTGACTAATCGTGACAATTAGTTCTTCCACCTTTACTTTTATGCACCTTTATTTACTTGCACCTTTAATTACATGTCTTGCACCTTATTTACCATTTAATTTCAAGTAAGTTTTTCTTTTAATTCTCGCACCTTTACTTTATATTATTGATCTCATTCTACCTTTCTTTAATTTTTGATTTATAAGCTTTTTGTCTCGTCTATTTGTTTAAAGATTTCATTTTTATGCTTTTGATTGTTTTAAATCATTTATTCTTATAGCTTATTTGTTTTAATCTTTAAGTTTTTAAAGTTTTTATAAAAGTTATTTTTGTTTAAAAGTTGTTTTTCGTTAAGCTTTTCCATTTCGTGTTTTAAAAGTCTTCAAATTTTAGTTTAGTAGCTTATTTTCATACGGTTTACTTTAGAAATTTCGTCTAGTACTTATTTGATTAGTAGCTTATTTTTCTAGCTTATTTTCATTTTCATTTACTGTATTCCGATTGGGGTGATCGGAAAGGGGTTTATCACTCAGACCATAGCTCATTAGCTTGGTCGGAAAAGGGTTTACAACATTCCGATTAATACTGAGATTTTTACTCGTTGAAAGTTCGTTTTCTCGGTGTCTTTTCGAATTGATTTCCGGTTAATTGTGTGAGATTAGTTGTTCTTGGTGAAACAAATATTTTTGATTTTGGAAAATAAATGAGCAAGACTGAATAATAAATGACGAGAAACTAATACTAAAACAAGTTAAAATGAAAAAGGTGCGAAATTAAAACTTTAAAAGTAAAAGGCGAGAAATGAAAGGACGTAAAATTAAAACTCAACCAAAAGTAAATTGTGAAAATCAAAACTTTAAATAGTAAATAACACGAAATTAAACTTGAATAAAAGGAAAGCAAATAAAAGTGCACATAAATAAAAAGACGGGAAAAATAATCTTAAAAATAAAAGACAAAAACTTAAAAGGAAAAACAAACAAAAACAAACTTGACAGAACCCTTCATTCGGAAGTTCAAAACTTCCGAATGAAGCTCAAAACTTCCGAATGAAGATCAATCTTCCGAATGAAGCTCAAACTTCCGAATGAAGCTTCAAACTTCCGAATGAAGATCAATCTTCCGAATGAAGCTCAAAACTTCCGAATGAAGGAATCTTGATCCGGAACTTTTGACTTCCGGATGAAGGAATGTTGACCCGGAACTTTTAAAGTTCCGAATGAAACACCCTTGATCCGGAACTTTTAATGTTCCGAATGAAGGATCATTGATCCGGAAGTTTTCTGAGAATACAGTAACAGAAACACATCACAACGAAGAACAAGGGATATTCAGTAAATAAGATTTATCCTTAATTTAATCAAAATCGAACGAAAGATTAAACCAAAATAACCAATAAGCATCAACTAAAAATAATCAATCAAAACAAATCATCAAAACTAACAATCATAACCAAATCAATCAAAACCCACTTGATCCAAATCATAAAAATTCAAGAATATCAACAATGAAGATAAAGAACAAATCAAACAAGAAAGGAAGAAGATGATGAATTAAAAGCTTGATTAAAAAGTAAGGATTCAATAACAAAAGCTTAAACACAAATTAATCTAGAGAGAGAAAGCTTAAATCTAGAGAGAGAAACTACCTACTCCTAATCTAATCCTAAAACTAACCAACCCTTTCACATGATGTGAGGGTGGTATTTATAGGAGAGGGGAGTGGTTGGTGGCTCCCTCTTTCTTTCATTCTTTCTTGGTCCTCAGTCTTCCAGTCTTTCAGTCTTCTTAAATTATTCGAATTTTCAGACTTCATCTCGGGATTTCTTCATAATTTAGACTTGAGTTCTTCGGCTTTTAGTAAACTTCCGTCTTTTGACTTTTTCTTTGATAAATCTTCAGAATTGGTCTTGGACTTCCGTTCTTTTTCCACTTTTGATCTTTCGACTTCGTCTTTTGTCTTTTCCTTCAATAAAAGCCCGTGAAAGCCGTGTTTTCTCCACTTTTCACCTTCTCGACCCTGAAACACAATAAAAACACAAACCACTCATAATTCCGCCATTTACGACATAAAATATACGTTTAGGTCCCGTTTTAATGTAATTAAGTGGTAGAAAAGATGGGTGTTTTCACACCTATCAAATCCCCTACACTTAACCATTGCAATGCCCTCATGCAATGCTTAGTGATAAAGCAAGGTTTACACTCTCCATCATAATCAACCTACCTTGGCCTTTATTAAACAACTAAGGAAAAGATAGAAAATATCAAGATGCAACAAGGAAGAAACATGTAAAGAAATCTAAGACTTACATTAAGGCTTGTGTGTCATGAATGTTTATCACCCTCAAGTTTCCCGTTCCCCATGCCAAGCTTAAAAACAAGATCATTGTTAGTACAAGTTAGCATAACAAACATTTACTCATGCGGTTTAATTAATCACTTAAACTCCCTTATTCCTATGGGT
This sequence comes from Glebionis coronaria, assembly GCA_025667525.1. NCBI lineage: Eukaryota > Viridiplantae > Streptophyta > Magnoliopsida > Asterales > Asteraceae > Glebionis > Glebionis coronaria. The sequence continues at coordinate 304,573,201 of CM046882.1, forward strand.
ATCTCTTATGTTTTATTGATGTCTTGAATGATCACGAGGATGCATTGTTGACTTATTTCGATAATTTATTAAGGCTGAAAGTAAAGTAGGACGATTTGATCAATAGTTAGCTAAAGGACAAAATCTCTTAAAACTGCTTCTCGGAATATCAAAAAGTTCATATCTTGGCATAACTCGGTTCACGATTTGAGACCTTTCTCGGGCCGATATTTGGCATGTACTTCATACTTCATATCTTGAGAGACGTGCTTGAGATAATGGTCTTCTCATCGTTCATAGAGTTTCTTCACTTGGAGACTTTTGAGGGGTACTCCAACTTTGTTGACCACGACTTCATGATTATTTCTTCAATCTTTATTTGGGATTTTGAGATACCACGATCCGCCTCCTTTTCGGACTTGGATCTATTTATCCTCATACCTTGTTAGGGTCTTTTCGGATAGACTTCTTCGTCATCTTTTTGGGAGTTGATTGCTTTTCTTCGTGAGTCTTGATCCTTCATATTGACTTTGGGAATAATGCTTTTCACATCACCTTGGATCTTTAGCAATAAAATGGAATCCTCATGCCTTGTTAGGGCCTTTTTGGACTCGCCAATCTTCGCGCCCCACTTCATAAGTTATGCCTTGGCTATGAACTCTTATCATTACCGAGCAACTTTTAAACGATCTTGGGCTAGAAGCTAAGTAACTTTTCAAATCGTACGACCTTACTTATTGCAGATAATTTATTAGCAAGTGATGGGAGAAAAAGATCATAATTAACTCACATAAGTTAATGAGATACCAAACTTGTAACCAACTCTATCATTTCTCATTCTCCACAATTTAAAATCTCAAGGAATGAGACTCGTGGATGCTTAGCCTAATAAACCAATTAAGGTCTACATGGTTAAGGATACTAGCTAGAGTGAACTTGGATAAGTAAGCTCGGGTTGAGTCAAAATATTCACAACGGGCCTAATATATCTAAGATATCTAAACTTGATAAAACCATTTTATTAAAATAAGAGAAAAATACCAAAAATAATGGGAACTACAACTAGGCCAAAATAGATTAAAATTTTTGAAAAATGTCGAAAAATTGATTTTCCGGTTAAAATGAGGGCAAATACAAGGAAAAGACCACTTAACTTCGATAGAAGTCCCCCTACACTTAATATAAACATTGTCCTCAATGTTTAAGCATGTGGGAGTAAACTCCCCTACACTTAGGACATTGTTCACGTTGTTTAAATCTCGTTAAGGAAAAGACAACTAAAGAGATTCCTATTTTAATATTGAGAAATATAAAATAGTGAATCGAAAAGAGTTTAGGATAGAACCGGGAAGTAGGGAACACGGAATCACGGTTCGTCAAAAGTCATCAAGAGTGTGTCTTTGAAGCTCTAATCCCTGCATATGATAAGAAAGAGAACAAGAAACACCAACGGGGCTCCCCCTACACTTATGGTGAAAATAGATAGATAATTGGGTTGCCTCCCAAAAAGCGCTTGTTTTTGTTGACCGAGTCACGAGCCTGACTCGTCCCCGAATTAAATGGTCCATGGGGAAGCCTCGAATGTGATACCGGGATCAAAGACCTTGTCCTCGTTCCCGGAGGACATCAACAAAGGAGAGGCGGGGGGATAAGTCTTGAAAGGGAGAAAGGTCCTTTCAACATACGTATAGTATGTGAATTCAAGATCCACGGGAGGTGGGTTGGGTAGAGTAAGCACATTGTCCCCCCCCCCCCCCCCAAAGACAATGGAAGCTGAGCAAACGGCAAATCCGTGATGGTATCAATCATAGCATAATCAATGTCACCTCCCGGGTCAAAGCACTCATTCTCATTTCCCGGTATAAAACGAGTAGAGTAAAAGTGATACATCACCCGCTTGGGTGTGCACGTGGGAGGATGAGGTGGCAATATAATATGAGAAGTATGAGAACAATTACCTTCCACCTGCGTCCCTTTTTTAGTAGATTCACATCTTTCCACCTCTGGGATAGAAGGTGTAGTGTCATCGTGTAATAAATCCTCTAGAAAAAGTATATCTCCTTCCACATCAGCATACCCGGATATGTATTCCATGGGTGTATCAATATCAAGAAACTCATCGATCTCAGGAATGTGAAAACCATCATCACTAAGGAGTGAAGTATTTTGCTTTAGAAATTCCTCCTCGTCGAAAATAACCTCAATATCGTCATCACTCTCCTCATTATTTATAGGGCCAATAATATGCTTCGGGATATGGGTACTCGTCTGATCTTGCTGCTGTAAAAATGACTCCATACAAGTTCGCAGCGTGTGTAAAAGCTCTTTTGATTGCGCTTGAAAAGCTGTAGCAAGATCGACAATTGGTTCTTGGTAACTCATCCCGTGACGAGGCTGATGATCGAGTGAGTGCGGTGGGGGCTCAAGATTTTGAAAACCGGAATTAGAGCACGGTTGTGGCTCATAGTTGTTCATCGGTTGACAATAACAGGTATCGTGAGGACCCCCACAGTTGTTGCAAACCGGGTATGGAGAAAAATCAAGTGCGTCTGGTGGATAGCTATTATCATTGCCATAATTGTACCCCAGTTCTTGCCCGTGACCATACGGGTATTGAACCGGGCACGAAACATGCCAATGAGAATCGCTTCCACAATAGATGCACGGGGGAACAGGAGGTGGGTTCAAAACGAGGGAATTAGTCGAGTTGCACAAGGGACAAAATCCGAATTGTGTGTAGTTGATATCGTTTCCGCACCGCTCACATGTACACCATTGACAAGAGTTGTTCCCAGATAATTGTTTCCCACACCGGACGCAATGGACATAAAAATCCATGAAGAAAGATAGATAAGCAAGAAGAATATTTTTGGTGCAAAACTTTGAAAAAGAAATGCTTTTTATGATTTTTCAAATGTTTTTGGATTTTTGAAAATTTTTGACAAGAAAAATAACGTTCACAAGTGAACGGATCCCAAAAGCCAACGCGTCACTCATAAAAAACCTTCGATCTTCACGAAAAGAGCCGGCAGTGGCGCCATTTTAATACTGAGATTTTTACTCGTTGAAAGTTCGTTTTCTCGGTGTCTTTTCGAATTGATTTCCGGTTAATTGTGTGAGATTAGTTGTTCTTGGTGAAACAAATATTTTTGGTTTTGGAAAATAAATGAGCAAGACTGAATAATAAATGACGAGAAACTAATACTAAAACAAGTTAAAATGAAAAAGGTGCGAAATTTAAAACTTTAAAAGTAAAAGGCGAGAAATGAAAGGACGTAAAATTAAAACTCAACCAAAAGTAAATTGTGAAAATCAAAACTTTAAATAGTAAATAACACGAAATTAAACTTGAATAAAAGGAAAGCAAATAAAAGTGCACATAAATAAAAAGACGGGAAAAATAATCTTAAAAATAAAAGACAAAAACTTAAAAGGAAAAACAAACAAAAACAAACTTGACAGAACCCTTCATTCGGAAGTTCAAAACTTCCGAATGAAGCTCAAAACTTTCGAATGAAGATCAATCTTCCGAATGAAGCTCAAACTTCCGAATGAAGCTTCAAACTTCCGAATGAAGATCAATCTTCCGAATGAAGCTCAAAACTTCCGAATGAAGGAATCTTGATCCGGAACTTTTGACTTCCGGATGAAGGAATGTTGACCCGGAACTTTTAAAGTTCCGAATGAAACACCCTTGATCCGGAACTTTTAAAGTTACGAATGAAGGATCATTGATCCGGAAGTTTTCTGAGAATACAGTAACAGAAACACATCACAACGAAGAACAAGGGATATTCAGTAAATAAGATTTATCCTTAAATTAATCAAAATCGAACGAAAGATTAAACCAAAATAACCAATAAGCATCAACTAACAATAATCTATCAAAACAAATCATCAAAACTAACAATCATAACCAAATCAATCAAAACCCACTTGATCCAAATCATAAAAATTCAAGAATATCAACAATGAAGATAAAGAACAAATCAAACAAGAAAGGAAGAAGATGATGAATTAAAAGCTTGATTAAAAAGTAAGGATTCAATAACAAAAGCTTAAACACAAATTAATCTAGAGAGAGAAAGCTTAAATCTAGAGAGAGAAACTACCTACTCCTAATCTAATCCTAAAACTAACCAACCCTCTCACATGATGTGAGGGTGGTATTTATAGGAGAGGGGAGTGGTTGGTGGCTCCCTCTTTCTTTCATTCTTTCTTGGTCCTCAGTCTTCCAGTCTTTCAGTCTTCTTAAATTCTTCGACTTTTCAGACTTCGTCTCGGGATTTCTTCATAATTTAGACTTGAGTTCTTCGGATTTTAGTAAACTTCCGTCTTTTGACGTTTTCTTCGATAAATCTTCAGAATTGGTCTTGGACTTCCGTTCTTTTTCCACTTTTGATCTTTCGACTTCGTCTTTTGTCTTTTCCTTCAATAAAAGCCCGTGAAAGCCGTGTTTTCTCCACTTTTCACCTTCTCGACCCTGAAACACAATAAAAATACAAACCACGCATAATTCCGCCATTTACGACATAAAATATACGTTTAGGTCCCGTTTTAATGTAATTAAGTGGTAGAAAAGATGGGTGTGTTCACACCTATCACCGATCAAAGGCTTTGGTATTCCGATCAGGGTAGGATTTGGTTATTCCGATCAGGTAAGTGACAGTTATTCCGATTGGTGATCCTTTCTTCATTCCGATCGAGGTGTTATTTTGGGTATTCCGATTGGGATAGGTGACAGTATTCCGATCAGGGGTTCCGAACAGCATTCCGACCAAGTCTATCCCATATTCCGATCAGAGGTTAGTTCATATTCCGATCTGAAGAAGTGACATATTCCGATCTGTGGTTTCTGATCAATATTTCGATCAAGGTAGGGTTTGACATTCCGATTGTGTCTGATCAGAATATATTCCGATTGGAGTGGTTTTTGTGTTTTGTCTTGTTTATTTTTTACGTTATCATTTTTATACTTTGTCAATTTTAATTCTCGTCACGCTTTTATTTTTAGTCATTTAATTATTTTACTTTTCAAAGTTTTTAAATATCGCACCTTTCGTTTAATTAGAATTAGATTTATTTTAACGCATCTTAGTTTTACCGTCATTTTACTTTAACGCCATTTTACTTTAAAAGTTTTGCACTTTTTCATATACTACAACGACAACACTTTTGTTCCACCAAAATAAAACTGACTCACATAGAGAACCTAGATCAATTCGATTAGACCAACACAACGAACTTTAATTTTCATACGGGGTGTCAAAAACCTTGTATTAAATGGCGCCGCTGCCGGCTCTTTTCGTAAAGATTAACGGTTTTCTGTGAGAGACACGTTTTTTTTGGGATCCGTTCACTTGTGAGCGTTATTTTCTTGTTAAAAAAATTCAAAAAAAAATCATAAAAATTAAAAATTGATAAAAATTCATAAAAATAACAAATTTCAAAAATCCAAAAAGATTTTATCTTTATTGTGTATATATATTGTCTTTGTGTTTGGTTTCTTTTTCTTTTGCATTTTCAGGTGTATGCGTACTAGATCTTCTAATTATCAAGAGCCCGAGACTCAAGAAGATTTAGCTATGTCAGGTGTTAACAACAATAATATTCCACCGCACCTCAACAATAACAACAATGTTCTTCCACAGCCCGATCTTCGGACCATGGAGGAGCTTTGTCAACCTACAATGTTTGGACGAGGAGGACCGATTGCGCTGATGCAAATCAATGCTCCTGAGTTTTCGTTGAAGCACCACATGATTCAGCAAGTGCAAACTAACCCATTCCGTGGATTGCCTGATGATGATGCCAACAAACACCTCGACAAGTTCATTACAATCACCCAAAGCATGAAGTTGGCTGGTGCCACAATGGATGAACTTCGCCTACAAATCTTTCCACATCATGCCGAGAAATGGTTTTATCGTCTCCCAAAGAATTCTATTCACACTTGGGATGACATGACTCAACGCTTTTTGTCGCGCTTCTTTCCACCATCCATGGTCACGAGCCTTCGCAATCAAATCAGCGGTTTCATGCAAGATCCTGATGAATCTCTTTTTGATGCTTGGGAGAGATATAATGTCTTGATCGATAGATGTCCAATCCACAACATGCTCCCGGTGACCTTAATAGATACTTTCTACAACGGTTTGACTTTTCGAGATCGTGATACGATTAATGCAGCCGCCGGTGGCACATTCATGAAAAGGAGACCCGAGGAGTGTAGAGAGTTAATTGAGAACATGACTACTCACCACAAAAACTGGGATTCCTCTGCTTCTTCAAGGAATAATCCGAGAGTCAATGTTTCCTCCACTTCAGCAAACCCTGATATGACCGAACTCACCCGTGTGCTGACTGAAATGAGCAGAAGTATGCAACTCTTGGCTTCAAACCAACAACATCAAGTTAAAGCTGTTGCTACTCCTTGTGAAACATGCGGCGGTCCTCACTCATACACCGATTGTCCTTCGACTCAAGGAAATCCGGAAAATGTGTATGCAGCTTATGGTAATTATTCACCGGAAAATTACAAAGCTCGACCTCAAAGGGATAGAAATTTGCTGAGCTACCGGTCCAACAACTACCTTTCACCCGGTTTTTCTCCTCAAAACCAAAACCACGCCAACAACTACAAGAGAAGCAACCAAATCCCACCAAGAGCTTCTAATCCTTATCACCCACCGGCCCAACAAACCCCACCCAGTAATCCGGATGTTGAGGCCATCATGAGAACCCAAGGTGAGCAAATCAAGAATCTTCAGAGCCAAATTATCAATTTAAAAGGAGATATCACAGAGCAAGGAAATGAGATTAGATCCGAGCTTCGAGATAATATTCAATCCTCCTTCAGCAATCAAACAAATGATTTGAAGAATATGCTTGCTAGTGGTCTTGCCCGCAGCTCAACCTTCTACTTCAAGTTCTCTACCTTCAAACACCGTCACTAATCCTCGAGCCAATGTGAGTGCTATTACTACTCGTAGTGGAGTCACCATCGTAGGACCACCAATCCCACCACAATCATCAAAACCTCCTCCACCACCATCATCTACACCTCCTCCACCACCATTTATCCCTACTCCTCATACACCTAGTATTAGTGCACCATTACCGTCTCCGCCTCGACGTGATGAAGTTCCCACGAATGACCCTTCAACATCTCAACCTTTACCTACACCTGCACCTTCACCACCCAAACCTAATATCCCATATCCTTCTCGTTTAGGCAAGACCAAAATGCTAACTAAGGAGGACTCCGTAGTGACACGCTATATGAAGATGATTTCTCAAATGAACTTCAACATTAGCTTTCTTGAAGCACTTGTACACATGCCCAAATTTGTTAAAGCATTTAAGGAATTGCTTAACAAGAAGGAGAAGCTGATTGAACTCGCCAACACACGATTAAATGAAAACTGCTCTGCAGTTATTCTTAAAGAACTTCCAGAAAAGCTTGGAGATCCCGGTTGTTTTGTGTTGAATTGCGTGTTCAACAAAACCGAAGAATTTACTGCCCTTGCTGATCTCGGGGCCAGTATTAATTTGATGCCATTGAGTGTTTGGAAAACACTATCATTACCCGACCTCACTCCAACAAAGATGACTCTTGAACTTGCAAATCGCACTCTCGCTTACACCGTTGGTATAGCCGAAGACGTGTTCATTAAAGTTGGCACATTTACTTTCCCGGTCGATTTTGTCGTTGTTGATTATGAAATGGACCCTCGTATTCCTTTAATACTTGGTCGGCCATTCTTGAGAACCGGACGAGCTTTAGTGGATGTGGCCAAAGGTGAGTTAATCTTAAGAGTCGGGGATGATGCACACGTTTTTAAAATGGGGAAGCTTACAAGTACAACTTTTGGAGGCCGCGAATCAGTGAATATGATTAATGTACTCGATGACTTTACCGTCTACAACAATCCTCTATTCGAGTCTTGCATCGATAATCCACTTTTTCATGATGATGTGGATGATTCTCTCCCTACTTTGGAAGCTTCTCCCATTTATGATTCTCCACCGGTCTTTGATGCTTATGATGATGATTCTAGCTCAGACTCGGATGATTATGATGACCTTACTTCTGAGTATCCCGACATGCCCACTTTTGATGATTTTGAGGATGCCGATACTCTTTCGAGCGATACTTCTACTGATGACATTGCACCTACATTTGATGAAGATCCTCCGTCATCACTCGATCCTACTTTGGACGATTACTCATTTGAGGAAGATTTCTCTACGTTTCTCAACACTTACTTCCCTCATGAGAGTGATGCTCCTCCTTTGGACTTTGAATATTATCGTCTTGATCCTACTTTGGATTTGAAGAACATTCTTTCTAAGGAGAAGAAACCGGTCGACACCGATATCCTCAGCACGTATGAGTTAACACCTCTTTGTCCCACTTCTGAGGATGAGGTTGTGCTTCTTCGCGGATCTTCTTCCCATTCTGTTGAGCCTGGGTGCTATTTTCCTCTAAAGGAAAAGGTGTTCGACCCCGGTATTGACATTCTGCAGCCATCTCAGTATCCACCTGATGAAATAAAAGGAAAAATCTTTGGAAATATTAAAGACATGCTTGCACCTCACCATACTTGCTTCCACCGTGCTCCATCACTGCTTAAGGGAACCTTGCCTATTCTTCTTTAGCTTGCCTTGTTCGCCTTAAGCCTCTGCTATTTGATGGACGAAAACTATGTCTTTGATCCTGGTGGATATGTTTCATGCTTCTTCCGTTGATGATCAAGGTCGAGTCAGGCTAATGACTCGGTTAACAAAAATCAAGCGCTTCTTGGGAGGCAACCCATGCATCTATCTTTTTGCTTTCTTTATCATAAGTGTAGGAGAGACCCGTTGGTTTGCTTTCCTCTCCTCTCTTAATCAGGGATTCGAGCTTCAATGATCCACTCTTGATGATTCTTGACGACCCGTGATTCCGTGTCCACTTCTTCCCGGTTCTATCCTAAACTCTTTTCAATTCACTATTTTATATTTTCCAATATTAAAATAGGAATCTCTTTAGTTGTCTTTTCCTTAGCGAGATTTAAACAAAGTGCACAATGTCCTAAGTGTAGGGGAGTTTACTCCCACATGCTTAAACATTGAGGACAATGTTTATATTAAGTGTAGGGGGGACTTCTATCGAAGTTAAGTGGTCTTTTCCTTGAATTTGTCCTCATTTTAACCGGAAAATCAATTTTTCGACATTTTTCAAAATTTTTGATCTATTTTGGCCTATTTGTTTTGCCCTTTGCATAGTTATTTTCTTTCCTTATTAGAATAAATGTTTAAATAAGTGGTTTTGATTTTCAAACGTTGTGAATCTTTTGACTTAACCCGAGTTTACTTATCTAAGTTTACTCTAGCTAGTATCCTTAACGTGTTTAAGTCAAGTTTTGCTAGGGTTTTATATAGGGAGCTATAAAACACGAAAGTCTTAACACTCACGGGTTAAGAACAAGAACTTTTCGCAAGTTCCTATAATTGATCCTAGAGAGTCGTTTATCAAGGGAACTTTAAAATGCGATTTCGAAACTTGAAAAAGTCTAGGAATTTGCAAGATCCTATAGACGACTCGAAAACCCAAAACTTTGATTTAATAGGCTAAGCATCCACGAGTCTCATTCCTTGAGATTTTAAACTGTGGAGAATGAGAGATGATAGAGTCAATTATAAGTCCGGTATTCTTTCGTGAATTTATGTGAGTTAATTATGAGCCGATTCTCCCATCGCTTGCTAAATAATTTATCTGCTAATAAATAAGGTTGTACGATTTGAAAAGTTACTTAGCTTCTAGCCCAAGATCATTTAAAAGTTGCTCGGTATGGATTAGAGTTCATAGCCAAGGCATAACTTATTGAAGCGGGATGCGAAGATTGGCGAGTCCGAAAAGGCCCTAACAAGGCATGAGGACTATATTTTGTTGCTAAAGATCCAAAGTGATGTGAAGAATCATTTATCGAAAATCAATATGAAGGATCGAGACACATGACGAAAAGCAAATACTCCCCAAAAGTCATGGAGAAGTGTATCCGAAAAGACCCTAACAAGGTATGAGGATAAATAGATCCAAGTCATAAAAGGAGGCGGATCGATGTATATCAAAGTCCAAAATAAAGATTGGAGAAAAATGAAGAAGTCGTGGTCCAAGTATGAATCTCTCAAAACTTCAAGTGAAGAAATTCCATTATGAAGAGAAGACCATAATTTCATGAACGTCTCTCAAGGTTTGAAGTATGAAGTCACTGCCAAATATCGGTCCGAGAAAGGTCTCAAATCGCGAAGCGAGTTATGCCAAGATATGAACTTTATGAGGTCCCGAGAAGCAGTTTTAAAAGATTTCGTCCTTTAGCTAACTATTGATTAAATCGTTCACTTTATTTTCAGACTAAATAACTATCGAAATAAGTCAAACAATACATCCTCGTGATCATTCAAGAAAAATAATAAAATATAAGAGATACCCATAGGAATAAGAGAGTCTAAGTGAGTAATTGGCCTACATGAGTTCGTGATAGTTTACTAACATATAATAACAATGATCTCGTCTTTAAGCTTGGTTTGGAGAAAGTGAAAACTTGAGGATGATGATTATTCATGACATTTCCAAAACCAAAGGTATGCTTTTTGATTTCTTTACTTTTAATGTTTATAATCTTCTATAAAGGCCAACGTGGATTGATTATGATGAAAAATGTAAACTTGCTTTGTAACTAATGCATTGCATGAGGACATCGCAATGGTCAAGTGTAGGGGATTTGATATGTGTGTAAACGCACATCTTTTCTACCACTTAATTACAATAATAACCGGACCAAAACGTGTATTTTATGTCTTTTATGTCGGAATTATGCGTGGTTTGTGTTTTTGTTGTGATTTAGGACGAAAAGGTGAAAAGTGGAGAAAACACGGGAATTCACGGGCATTTACGGACTTTTATTGAAGAAAAAGATGAAAGACGAAGTCAAGAAGTCAAGAGTGCAAAAAGAACGGAAGTCCAAGACCAATTCTGAAGATTTATCGAAGAAAAAGTCAAAAGACGGAAGTTTACTTAAAGCCGAGGAACTCAAGTCTTATTTATCGAAGAATTAAAAGACGAGTCCAAAGAAATCCCGAGCCAAAAGTCATCAAGTCCAAGATTAACAAAGAGATTAAGAAGGAAGGACTTAATGGCGCAATTAAGAAGAAAGGAAGGAGGGGAGGAAGCTTCCTCTAACCACCCTCCTAATCTCCTATATATACCTCCTATTTTCATTTCATTAAGTTTTGTTGACTAATCGTGACAATTAGTTCTTCCACCTTTACTTTTATGCACCTTTATTTACTTGCACCTTTAATTACATGTCTTGCACCTTATTTACCATTTAATTTCAAGTAAGTTTTTCTTTTAATTCTCGCACCTTTACTTTATATTGTTGATCTCATTCTACCTTTCTTTAATTTTTGATTTATAAGCTTTTTGTCTCGTCTATTTGTTTAAAGACTTCATTTTTATGCTTTTGATTGTTTTAAATCATTTATTCTTATAGCTTATTTGTTTTAATCTTTAAGTTTTTAAAGTTTTTATAAAAGTTATTTTTGTTTAAAAGTTGTTTTTCGTTAAGCTTTTCCATTTCGTGTTTTAAAAGTCTTCAAATTTCAGTTTAGTAGCTTATTTTCATACGGTTTACTTTAGAAATTTCGTCTAGTACTTATTTGATTAGTAGCTTATTTTTCTAGCTTATTTTCATTTTGATTTACTGTATTCCGATTGGGGTGATCGGAAACGGGTTTATCATTCCGACCATAGCTCATTAGCTTGGTCGGAAAAGGGTTTACAGCATTCTGATCAAAGGCTTTGGTATTCCGATCAGGGTAGGATTTGGTTATTCCGATCAGGTAAGTGACAGTTATTCCGATTGGTGATCCTTTCTTCATTCCGATCGAGGTGTTATTTTGGGTATTCCGATTGGGATAGGTGACAGTATTCCGATCAGGGGTTCCGAACAGCATTCCGACCAAGTCTATCCCATATTCCGATCAGAGGTTAGTTCATATTCCGATCTGAAGAAGTGACATATTCCGATCTGTGGTTTCCGATCAATATTCCGATCAAGGTAGGGTTTGACATTCCGATTGTGTCTGATCGGAATATATTCCGATTGGAGTGGTTTTTGTGTTTTGTCTTGTTTAATTTTTACGTTATCATTTTTATACTTTGTCAATTTTAATTCTCGTCACGCTTTTATTTTTAGTCATTTAATTATTTTACTTTTCAAAGTTTATAAATATCGCACCTTTCGTTTAATTAGAATTAGATTTATTTTAACGCATCTTAATTTTACCGTCATTTTACTTTAACGCCATTTTACTTTAAAAGTTTTGCACTTTTTCATATACTACAACGACAACACTTTTGTTCCACCAAAATAAAACTGAGTCACATAGAGAACCTAGATCAATTCGATTAGACCAACACAACGAACTTTAATTTTCATACGGGGTGTCAAAAACCTTGTATTAGGGCGTATAAAAGTCTTGGTAATAAGTCTCATGTTCAAAACCGTTATAAAACCGTGTTTATCGATCCTTCTTGTTGACTTAATTTTTTGACATCGTTGTCTATTAGGAGGGGTTATTGATTTGATGGTCTTGGTTACACCGTTAGGACTCTAGTTTTAGACCTAAATCTCTATTATCGCATAAGTGAAACAATGTATCCTCGTGAAACATTCAAGACAAAATAAAATATAAGAGATACAACTTAGGAATAATGGGAGGATAAGTACGTGATTAGGGCATATGAGTAGTGTTAGCATTACTAACTTATAATGACAATGATCTCGTTGCACGCTTGGCATGGAATTGGGGTGAAAATCGAGGACGATGAAATTATTTCTAAACAAAGCATCCACGTGTTCTTATTCTATGAACCTAAACGTCTCATTTTGCGATGAAAATCATACATTATGTCTAAAACGCAAGTAGTATCAATAGTAGTAGTGTAGCTAGTTTATCGTTCAATAAAGTGAATAAAAAATTAATTTTAGAGGTGCTACGATACTTTACTCTAGCATTGCGTGAGGGCACGACAATGGTTTAGTATGGGGGAGGGATGAGACTGCTTTTATACATAGTCTCATCGTCCAAAAAGGGCTTAAAATGCATTAAATATCATCAAAATACCCATATATATTCTTGTGTATTTTAGGTACGGATATTGAGAAAATGACAAAAGATCACAAGAATCACACAAAAACGAACACGGGAAACGAAGCCGCACATTGAACCAAGCCCTAATGAAGAATTTTCCCAAGAAAACCCTTGAAGATTTGAAGAATTATGAAGAAGGGTCCTCCAATATGGAAGAATTTACACTTTATACCCTTGTATCCTCATAATTACAAGTTTGGTCCCTAAAGTTTGTCAATATTGCAAAAATGGCCCTCCACTTTGAAGAATTGGCAATTTTAGCCCCTCAACAAAGCTAAAATGTTAATATTTGTCCTTCTCAAAGTCAAACATACCAAGAAGGACTCCAAGTTACAAGAATGACAAATTTGGTTCTTTGAAAATACCAAAATTACCAAAAGGACCCTTGACTTTGAAGACTTAGCAAAAATGGTCCCTCATCAAACATGATTTGGCAATTTCAGTCCTCCAAAATGTCAATCATACAAGTTTAGACCATTATCCTTGAAGAAAATACCAAATCAGTCCTTCAAGAATAAAAAATTGGCAAGAATTACCCCTGAATTCACTTTACAAAACATTTTGGGGCAAAAGTGTGAAAAAGTAATACTAGGCTTTTACACCAAGTATAAAATATTTATCGTCCGATCTCTTCGAATTGATTACCGGCTAAGAGTGTGACTCAATTGTCTTTTGGAAAACAAGAGGATGTGTTTGTTTGATTATCTAAATTTCAAAACTAAAAGCAAGCAAGTAAGAAAATTATCGTTGTGTAAAATGAAAGCTTTAAAAGTTAAACTACAAATAAAAGCGTGCAATTCTTTGGAAATTAAAATGTAAATGATTAAAAACTAGGAAAGATGTTTAAAATTGACTAAGACAAAAGGCGGGAAAGAGTAAATTTGAAATTTTAAGAAAACAAATAAAAGTCTGAGTCCGATCGTAATGCGATCGTACTCAAATAGATGGATCGTATCCACCGATCGCACTCAACGCGATCACAACAAGGAATTGGATCGTACTCAGCAGTACGAAGGGTAGGGGTGATTGTACTCCCAGATCGCAACCATGATCGCAACTAGTGGATCGTGGTCCCTTGATCATAGGAAGTGATCGCAACACACCAGATCACAATCAATGCGACCGAAATCAAAGATTGTTACATGCCATCGCACCCACAGATCGTATTCAAACAGTACTTCCAGAACGCAGTCAGTGCGATCATAGCAAGGTAAAAGGACACGATCGCACCCACAGATCGCAATGAGGGATCTTGGCGTGTGATCGTACCAGGGAAGAACAAACATATTGCACTCAATGCGATCGTAGCCCAAGATCGAGACCAAGTAAAACCATCGAAGATGGAAATGGCGTTCAAATAGTAAATAAGCTTAAATGAATAAGCAGTTACCAATAAGCACTTTCAAACTTCTAAACAAAGATAAATAAGCACATTTTCAAAAACTTTTGAATCTAAACATGAAACTTAATAAACCGAACATAAAAAAGATAATTCAAACTCTTTAAAAAGCTTAAAAATAAATAAGCCAATAAGCACCAAAAGCTTATAGCTTATACCGTACAAAAGCTTACGTAGGGATAGAAAGATTAACTTTCTAAACACCAAAACATCAAATTCAAACACGAAACAAGTATGTTTCGGATCAAATTCAATCAAAATCAAGAAATGTAGAAAGAGAGTAAAGAACACAAACTTAAACTTAAACTTTTGATTAATAAAACTCAAAATACAAAGATTAACTAGAGCTTAACTTAAAAGAAAAGATGAAAGTTTTAGTGAGAGAAAGTTAAACACTTTCTCTCTCTAAAATGAAAAACTAAAATAAAGAAAATAAAACTAGCTAACCACCCTCCTAATGGTATTAGGAGGGTATTTATAGGCTAAGTGGGAAGTGCATGTATGGTGTGCTTCCTTCTTTCTTTTCTTCTCGACTCGATTTAATTCTTTGTCTTTTCTCGACGTCGTCTCGGGATTTGAACTTGTCTTAATAATTTTCTTCTATAATTTAGACTTGAGTTCTTTGACTTCATTAAACTTCCGTCTTTAGACTTTTTCTTCGATAATTCTTCAGAATAGGTCTTGGACATCCGTTCTTTAAGCACTCTTGATCTCTTGACTTCGTCTTTTCTCGTTTTCTTCGATAAAAGCCCGTGAAAGCCCGTGTTTTCTTCCTTTTTCATCTTTTGGTCCTAAAACACAATAAAACACAAACCACGCATAATTCTGACTTTTACGACATAAATTACACGTTTTGGTCTTGTTATTATTGGAAATAAGCGGTAAAAGGATAAGTGTTTTCACACTTATTAAATCCCCTACACTTGACCATTGCAATGCCCTCATGCAATGCGTTAATTTTAAAGCACGGTTTACATTCTTCATCATAAATAACCCACCTTGGCCTTTATTAAATACTAAACATCTAAGGAAAATAAGAAGATAGAAAACAAGTAAAGAAATCAAAGACTTACATTGGTTTTAGGCTGCCATGAACGTTTATCATCCTCAAGTTTCACGTTCCCCATACCAAGCTTAAAAACGAGATCATTGTTATTATAAGTTAGCAAACTAACACGAATTCATGTGGGCCAATTATTTACTTAGACTCCCTTATTCCTAGGTGTATCTCTTATATTTTAATTTTGTCTTGAATGATCACGAGGATGCATTGTTTGACTTATTTCGACAGTTATTTAGGCCGAAAATAAAGTGAACGATTTAATCAATAGTTAGCTAAAGGACAAAATCTTTTAAAACTGCTTCTCGGGACCTCATAAAGTTTATATCTTGGCATAACTCGCTTCACGATTTGAGACCTTTCTCGGACCGATATTTGGCAGCGGCCATACTTCGAATCTTTGAGAGACGTTCTTGAAATTATGGTCTTCTCTTCATAATAGGAATTTCTTCACATGAAGTTTTGAGAGATTCTTCATATTTACACCACGACTTCTTCATTTTTCTCCAATCTTTATTTTGGACTTTGATATACAACGATCCGCCTCCTTTTAGGACTTGGATCTATTCATCCTCATACCTTGCTAGGGTCTTTTCGGATAGACTTCTCCATGATCTTTTGGGGAGTACAGCTTTGTTGATGTCGAAGTTAGCCCACTTCAAGGACCAGTATGCCTTATGTTCCAGCTATATATGGAGGTGGCATGCTTTCCCGTACACAAGAGGATAAGGTGTACAACCAATAGGGGTCTTATATGCGGTACGGAAAGCCCACAAAGCATCATCTAACTTGTCGGCCCACGCGGCATGATGCTCTCCCACAGTATGTTCTAGAATTTGCTTCAATCTACGGATGGAAATCTTGGCTTGCCCATTGGTTTGGGGGTGATAGGCGGTGGAAAGACGGTGATTGACACCATACTTAGCCATAACTCTTGCAAATTGATCATTGCAAAAATGAGTCCCGCGGTCACTGATATAGCACGAGGAACACCGAATCGAGCAAACAGCTGCTTCAAAAAGTTCACAACCACCCTCTCATCGTTCGTTGGGAGAGCCTTAGCTTCAAACCATTTAGAAACCTAGTCAACGGCTACGAGGATTCAATTGTTCCATTTGGATGATGGACATGGCCCCATAAATTCGATGCCCCATACGTCAAAGATTTCACATTCTTGTATGAAATTTTGAGGCATCTCATCTTTATGTGTGATCTTGCCTTGGCGTTGGCAAGCATCAAAATGCTTAACCATTTCGTGAGCGTCACGATAAATGGTGGGCCAATAGAATCCAGAGTGAAACACTTTCATAGCGGTGTAGTTGGAACCAAAGTGACCACCGGTGGGTCGTTTATGGCAAGCATCAAGGATTTGTAAAGCTGCCGGCCCATCAACACATCGACGAATGATCAGATCAGCATATTGTTTGAAGAGATAAGGGTCATCCCAGAAGTAAGTCATAACATCTTTAAAGAACTTCTTCTTTTGTTGGGATGTTAACCCTTTGATGAGAATACCACCCGCTAAGTAGTTTGCAATGTCCGCAAACCACGGGGTGTCATCAAGATTGGAGTGAATATACATTAAGGCCTCAAGGGGAAAAGAGTCATTGATCTCTTGGTTCGAATGATCCCCTTGAAACGGATCCTCAAGTCTACTCAGATGATCCGCTGCTAGGTTTTCGGCTCCCTTTTTGTCACGAATTTCAATGTTGAATTCTTGAAGGAGCAAAACCCAATGAAGAAGTCTTGGCTTAGAATCTTGCTTAGTTAACAAGTACTTCAACGCGGAATGGTCGGTATAGACAATTGTGGTGGAAAGGACAAGATAAGGGCGGAACTTCTCAAAAGCATACAGTACAGCTAAAAGCTCTTTTTCGGTAGTGGTATAATGCAATTGAGCCCCCGTCATTGTCTTGCTAGCATAATGGATTGGTTGGAAGTGTTTGTTCACTCTTTGGCCCAAATCCGCTCCAATAGCAAAGTCGCTAGCATCGCACATCAATTCAAAAGGTAGCTCCCAATTAGGGGTGACTAAGACTGGTCCCTTAGTTAGCTTATCCTTGAGAAGATTGAAGGCTTCAATACACTCTTTGGAAAAGATAAAAGGAGTATCTTTTTCCAAGAGGTGGGTCATCGGGCGAGCGATTTTAGAGAAGTCTTGAATAAATCGACGATAGAAGCCCGCATGACCAAGAAAATTTCTCACACCCTTCACGGTTGAAGGTGGAGGTAATTTGGCTATGACATCCACTTTAGCAAGGTCTACTTCAAGACCGGCTTTGGAGATTTTATGTCCCAGCACAATGCCTTCTTTCACCATGAAATGACATTTTTCCCAATTCAGAACAAGGCGAGTGTCTTCACACCGCTTAAGCATGCGTTCCAAATTGGCAAGGCACGTAGAGAAGGAATCACCATAGACCGAGAAATCATCCATGAAGACTTCCATGGTTTCTTCAACCAATCATGGAAGATAGCCATCATGCACCTTTGGAATGTCCCTGGAGCATTGCATAAGCCAAAAGGCATTCTTTTGTAAGCAAATGTTCCATAAGGACAAGTGAATGTGGTTTTCTATTGGTCTTGGGGATCGATGGGTATTTGAAAATAACCCGAGAAACCGTCTAAGAAGCAGTAATAGTCATTACCCGCTAGACGTTCAAGCATTTGGTCCATGAAAGGAAGGGGAAAATGATCCTTTCTCGTAGCATCATTGAGTTTGCGATAGTCTATACAAACTCTCCACCCTGTAACGAGACGATTAGGAATCAACTCGTTGTTTTCATTGGGCACCACGGTGATTCCGCCTTTCTTAGGCACACAATGGACTGGACTAATCTATGGTGAATCCGAGATAGCGTAAATCATGCCCGCATCAAGAAGTTTGATAACCTCTTTTTTGATAACGTCATGGATCTTGGGATTCACCCTTCTTTTGCTTTGAATAGTGGGTTTAAAGTCGTCCTCCATGATAATTTTATGTGTGCAAAAGTGATGATCAATTCCACGAATATCGGAGATTTTCCAAGCAATCGCTTTCTTATGATTCTTCAGCACGGCGATAAGTCGGGATTTTTCTTCTTCTTTCAGGTCCTTTGCGATGATGACCGGTAACTTCTTGTTTCCTTCCAGGAAAACGTACTCGAGATGAGACGGAAGATCCTTAAGCTCTAAATCCGGAGGGTTTTCGATGGACGGCGTAGTCAACTTCAGATCATCGGTAGAGATAGCCTTAGGAGACTGTGGAGAAATATGGTCCTCATTGAGAAGTTTCTCAATGGTACGAATGTCTTCATCCCAATTGGAGGGAGAATCGTCATATTGCAAATCCACATCTCCCAGAGTTGCTTAAAATTCTTTCAAGAGAAAATCACTTTCTCCAAATGGATTTAGTGATGGAGCAATAGAGGCAACGGTCTCAACAGTGGGTAGAGAAGAAGAACCACTTTTACAAGCGTCTTTGAAATGTTCTACACAAGCCTCATCAAGAACGTCAATAAAATTAACACTCTCGTTTTCCGAAGGCTGCTTAGAAAGTTTACCCATGTTGAAGACGATTTTATCGTCACCAACTCTCATGATTAATTCGCCCGCGGCTACATCAATGAGAGTGCAACCGGTCCTCAAGAATGGACGTCCAACGATTAATGGAACACGGGGATCCATTTCGTAGTCAACGACAACAAAATCCGCCGGAAAGGTGAATTTGTCGACGCCGACGAAGACATCTTCGGCTATCCCCACAGGATAAGCAACCATACGGTTAGCTAATTCCAAAGTCATTCGGGTGGGGACTAGCTCGGGTAGAGACAATTGTTTCCAAACGCTTAAAGGCATTAAGTTTATACTAGCACCTAGATCGGCTAGGGCCATACAATTATCTACCCCAGGAAAGTTGCAAGGAATCAAGAAACGACCCGGATCACCAAGTTTGGTTGGTAATTTCCTTAAGAGGCGACAGAGCAATTCTCATTAAGTTGGGTCTGAGCGATATCAAGGAGTTTCTCCTTATCACTGAGAAGATCTTTAAACATTTTGGCGTACTTCGGCATATGAGCGAGATCCTCAGCAAAGGAGATATTGAAATTCAGTTGTTTAAACATTTTTAGAAAGTTAGAAACCTGAATATCATCCTTGTTTTTCAACTTCTCTTTCCTCAACCTTGAGGGATAAGGTATATTAGATTGAGATGAAGGCTTCGGAATGGAATTCTCACTAACATCCTTGGGTGGTGGAGGAATGGGGTAAGAAGGTAAAGGAGGTGAAGAAAGTTGTTCATTTACCTTGTTCACAATCACGGGTGGAGGTGTAGGAAGCTCGGGTTCCGTATAACCTTTTCCACTACGAGTGGTGATTGCTTTCATCTCCCCTCTTGGATTAGCAACAGTGTTACTCGGGAGATTACCCGAAGAAGAGGGTCGATTACCTTGGAAAAGCGAACCGATCATATCACGTATATTATTCGCTTGAGTGCTGAAAGAGTCTCTCATGTCTGCGCGAATATCATTGCTTTGTTTCGCCATGTCATTCCTTAGCTCGGCTTGAATATCACTCCCTTGTTTCGCCATGTCTCCCTTCAAGTTGATGAATTGACTCTGAAGATTCGTCACCATCTCTCTATTAGTCCTCATGAACGTCTCGAATTCTTGCTTCAACGCCGTAGGATGATTGAGAGGTGGAGCTTGGTAAGCTTGAGAATTTCCTTGCGGTGGATATGGGTTTCTTTGGGATTGATATTGATTGGTAGCACGAGGTTGGGTTTGGTTATTTCGGTTATAGCTTTGTTGTTGGTTTTGGTTTTGAGGAGTAAAACCGGGTGGTGCAAGATAGTTGTTTGAACGATAACTTAGCAAGTTACGGTCTCCTTAAGGACGAGCTTGATAGCCTCCCGTGGGATAAGTACCGTATGACGCGTTAACGTTTTCATAAAAATTGCCTTGAGTAGAAGGACAATCATTGTAAGATTGAGGACCACCACATGTGTCACAAGAAATAGCAATGGCTTTAGCTTGTTGAGTATAATTAGTAGCCAAAATTTGCATATTTTTGCTCATTTCGATAATGGCTCGTTCCATGGCGGACATGTCGGTGGTGGAAGAAGTAGATGAAACATTGACTCTCGGATTAGATCACGAGGATGCGGATGAATCCCAATTCTTGTGGTGAGTAGTCATGTTTTCAATCAACTCTCTACATTCCTCCGGTATCCTTTACATAAAAGTACCACCGACGGCGGCGTTGATCGTGTCACGATCACGAAAAGTGAGACCATTGTAGAAAGTATCAATGAGAGTGACGGGGAGCATGTTGTGATTTGGACAACGGTTGATCAAATCATTGTATCGTTCCCAAGCATCAAAGAGCGATTCATCATTGTCTTGCATGAATCCACTAATTTGGTTACGAAGGCTCGTGACCATGGACGGTGGAAAGTAGCGCGACAAAAATCGTTGAGTCATGTCGTCCCAAGTATGAATAGAATTCTTTGGGAGACGGTCAAACCATTTTTCGGCATGGTGAGAAAGCGAGTGGGGAAATAGTTGAAGGCGAAGTACATCCATAGAAGCACCGGGCAACTTCATGCTTAGGGTGATGGTAATGAATTTGTCGAGATGTTTGTTGGCATCATCATCCGGTATTCTACGAAATGGATTAGTTTGCACTTGTTGGATCATGTGATGCTTCAACGAAAACTCTTGAGCCGTGATTTGCATCGGCGCAATCGGGCCTCCACGTCCATTCATCGTAGGTTGGCATAGCTCCTCCATGGTTTGTAGGTCGGGTTGGGGAAGATTATTCATGTTGGGGTGGGGTGGATTATTATTGTTGTTGTTGTGTATACCGGCCATGTCTAAATTATCAAGAGTCTCGGGCTCGGGATAAGACGTTGATCGAGTACGCATACACTAAAAGAAATTGCAAGAGAATTTTTTTTTTTGGTTTTATAGGTTTTTTTTTAATTTTTTTGTATTTTTGAAAATTTTATATTTTTATGGGTTTTTGAAAATTTTTGTTCTTGAAATGAACGTTCCCGAAAGAACGGATCCCAAAATCCAATGCGTCTCTCACTAGAAACCGTTAATCTTAACAAAAAAAGCCGGCAGCGGCGCCATTTAATACTAGGCTTTTACACCAAGTATAAAATATTTATCGTCCGATCTCTTCGAATTGATTACCGGCTAAGAGTGTGACTCAGTTGTCTTTTGGAAAACAACAGGATGTGTTTGTTTGATTATCTAAATTTCAAAACTAAAAGCAAGCAAGTAAGAAAATTATCGTTGTATAAAATGAAAGCTTTAAAAATTAAACTACAAATAAAAGCGTGCAATTCTTTGGAAATTAAAATGTAAATGATTAAAAACTAGGAAAGATGTTTAAAATAGACTAAGACAAAAGGCGGGAAAGAGTAAATTTGAAATTTTAAGAAAACAAATAAAAGTCTGAGTCCGATCGTAATGCGATCGTACTCAAATAGATGGATCGTATCCACCGATCGCACTCAATGCGATCACAACAAGGAATTGGATCGTACTCAGCAGTACGAAGGGTAGGGGTGATCGTACTCCCAGATCGCAAGCACGATCGCAACTAGTGGATCGTGGTCCCTTGATCGTAGGAAGTGATCGCAACACACCAGATCGTAATCAATGTGATCGAAATCAAAGATTGTTACATGCCATCGCACCCACAGATCGTATTCAAACAGTACTTCCAGATCACAGTCAATGCGATCGTAGCAAGGTAAAAGGACACGATCGCACCCACAGATCGCTATGAGGGATCTTGGCGTGTGATCGTACCAGGGAAGAACAAACAGATTGCACTCAATGCGATCGTAGCTCAAGATCGAGACCAAGTAAAACCTCCTAAGATGGAAATGGCGTCCAAATAGTAAATAAGCTTAAATGAATAAGCAGTTACCAATAAGCACTTTCAAACTTCTAAACAAAGATAAATAAGCACATTTTCAAAAACTTTTGAATCTAAACATGAAACTTAATAAACCGAACATAAAAAAGATAATTCAAACTCTTTAAAAAGCTTAAAAATAAATAAGCCAAAATACAAATAAGCCAAGCTTATAGCTTATACCGTACAAAAGCTTACGTATGAATTGAAAGATTAACTTTCTAAACACCAAAACATCAAATTCAAACACGAAACAAGTATGTTTTGGATCAAATTCAATCAAAATCAAGAAATGTAGAAAGAGAGTAAAGAACACAAACTTAAACTTAAACTTTTGATTAATAAAACTCAAAATACAAAGATTAACTAGAGCTTAACTTAAAAGAAAAGATGAAGTTTTAGTGAGAGAAAGTTAAACACTTTCTCTCTCTAAAATGAAAAACTAAAACAAAGAAAATAAAACTAGCTAACCACCCTCCTAATGGGATTAGGAGGGTATTTATAGGCTAAGTGGGAAGTGCATGTATGGTGTGCTTCCTTCTTTCTTTTCTTCTCGACTCGATTTAATTCTTTGTCTTTTCTCGACGTCGTCTCAGGATTTGAACTTGTCTTAATAATTTTCTTCTATAATTTAGACTTGAGTTCTTCGACTTCATTAAACTTCCGTCTTTAGAATTTTTCTTCGATAATTCTTCAGAATAGGTCTTGGACATCCGTTCTTTAAGCACTCTTGATCTCTTGACTTCGTCTTTTCTCGTTTTCTTCGATAAAAGCCCGTGAAAGCCCGTGTTTTCTTCCTTTTTCATCTTTTGGTCCTAAAACACAATAAAAACACAAACCACGCATAATTCCGACTTTTACGACATAAATTACACGTTCTGGTCTTGTTATTATTAGAAATAAGCGGTAAAAGGACAAGTGTTTTCACACTTATTAAAAAGCAAAAGTTGTTATGAAGGATTTAGGCGTTGATGGAGTTTTTAACTGAAGTGACAAAGGGAAAAGAAGTGAGGGAATAAAACTGGTCAGACAAGGAAGATACCTAGACTAATCACTACCTAACATGTGTCCTACTACCACTAAACAACGAATTAGCTCTTCCCATTGTGCCACCTCACAATCTACTTACCCATTAAATTAACTAATCACAACTGATTAGTTAACTTGGCGCCTAAACACATTGTTTAAACACCAAAACAGATCAAACCCCTTGTTCATCATGTTCTTATCAAAATTTGGGCTTTTGTTATTTACTCACAATTAAACCTTAAATCTTTACAAAATTATGATTAAGGTTATACTTAAGAAAACCCAACCTTAATACTGGCCACCACACTATTCACGTGTCCATATGGGACCTCCCCTACACACACTTTTGCGAAGAAGACAAAGATGAGCCAATGATCCAACGTCCCATATTGTGGCTTACTTTCTAAGCTGTCTCTACACCCTTGGATGAAATTCTAACCTGCCAGCTACAACAAAACGCCAAGGAAGAGTCACATGATTCCATGAAGTTCAAATTTTGCAAGGGGTATTTTTGGGCTTCCACTGCATTTAGGGTTCACGTTTTAGGTTTTACCTTCACTTCTTGTAGCCTATAAAAGGCAATGCACTAGTTCATTTGTATTTTGCTTTTGGTTTTTCCTTGTTCACAAACTTGTAAACCCTACTTTCTGATTAAAGAAATTGTGTTAAGTTTGTTGAAGAAAGACCAAGTGCCATCATTTATATCTGCTTATTATTGTTCTTAGTTTGATAATTTTGAATCTCAAAACCTGTTTTTAAGGAGGGTGCAAAAGTTTGCATTTTTCCTTCAAGCTTGATATTTTGCTAAGTTCTTGTTCAAACCTTAGAATTCTTGGGCTATAAGGCCGATCATAGCATCCTAATATTGTGTTATCAAGGTGTGGTGAGGCTTATAACTTGGGGATAATCAAGTGTGGGGTAACAAGGTTGCATCAATCAAGGCTTTTCACTTTTCTGATTTTACTATTTTTGCTCTTAACTTTGTTGATTCTTAGCAGGGTTGTTTAAGGAAGCTTGTACTTGTTCTTGCTAGTACATAAGCTCAAAATTCGTAGGTGTGGATGTACATCCATGAGGTTTGCATACTTAATCCCAAAATCTGCTTAAATCGTGATTTTTGGTGATATTTGTGTGTGACTTGTGTTCTTGTGAATTTTGTGGCTTAATATTGCTTGAATCTGCTTATCTTAGCTGTTATTGTGTTAATTTGGGCTTGGGTGGTCTTAAAACTCACTTTTGATTTGAAAATTTTGATTTTGAAAAGTTAAAGGGGTGTTTGGGATTACCTGTTTGAAATCATTGTGTGTTATTGTGTTATTGGAAGCTTGTGTTTGTGTTTGTTATTTGTCATACACTTGTTTGAGAGCTATTTGCTGCAAGTTTTTGGACTTAAACCTTGAAATCAAACAATCTGCTATAAAATCTTTGTTATTGACTGTTTTGACCTAGGATCTTGGGAACACTTATGGTGTATGCATGCTTAGGGCTAAATGAGGTTTAAACAAAGTCATTATAACCTGTTTGTGAAATTTGAGGGGTTGAATCTGGCTTGTTGGTCAATTGCATCAGCAAAGTGAAATCTGCTTGTGTTTAGTGTTCATCAGTAACCTTCATAAGCTTGAATCTTGATTTAGGCTTTAAGCCATTGCATGAAAATTGTTTAGACTTGTTCATTTGAGTTTATAATAGCTTGTATATGTTTTTGGTGCAATTTGGGTGGCTGGATATTGCTAAAACAACTTATAAGTGCTTAACTGCTTATGTGTTCATGTATGTGAGTGATCTAGTGATGTTTTGATTTAACTGTATCAATTGCTTGTTGGATTGTTGATTTTTTTATTGTTATTGACTCCTTACGATCCACTGATCATTTGGGTGCCTTTGTGTAACTTGAATCTCCAAAAAAATCACTAAAGACAAAAAAGTCAACAAGTCAAGCAGTGGAAAAAGTTTCCACTGCTCAACACCCAAAACTAGCCCCTGCTAGTGTTAATTTGCTTTCAGCTTATCAATAAGCTATATTTCGTTATCCATACCTGCAACAACTTATTTTTTGTGATAGATCTTCATTATTTGACCCATTTGATTAGACTGGAGCTTATTGGACTTTGACTTTGACTTTTTGCTAGAAACCAACTTAATTGACTTTTTCATAAGTGCTTATTTGCTTTTTCCAGCTTATTGAGTCAGCTTATTTGAAAACTTTTTGTTGATTTAGCTTATTTAAGTCATTTAAAAGCTTTAGAAACTTGAATCAGCTCTTGGGGTGGCCTAGAACTCAAAAACGACTATTTTGTCGTTTTCTGTAGATTGCTTATTGCATTTTCAGGCTTATTCCTTTGGCTTATTTCAAATTTCTTTTTACAGAAGTCTTATTTAGGACAAAAGAAGCTTGTGTGTCTAATTTGAGCTTATGGCATTAGCTTATAGCTTAATGGGCCAAAAAGCCCATTAAGAATAAGCTGTTTGGTATAAGATTGCTTATTTCATATTTTCAGGTTTTGGGCCTTTGGAAAAAGTTATTTAAAATCAAATTTTGAGTCAAGTAGTGCTTTCTGGGCCATTTTTACAAACTTTTTCTTATTGGGCCAAATTTGGCCCATTTAAGTGACTGTTTTGGGTTTAGCCCATTTTCTAGGCATACTAAGGGTATTTAGGTAATTTCAAGTTCATTTCTGTATTATTTAGGTTAAATTAAGCTAGTTTGCAACTTTTTAGAATTTTTTAGGATTTTTGGATTTTTATTAATATTTTAATATTATTTTATTATTAAAAATTAAAAGTCTGATTTTCTAAGTTTTTATATTTTTCCAAGATTCTAGACACTTAATTAGGAATTTTACAACTTTCCAAATATTTTTAGGGTCTTTCAGTTATTTTCTAGAATTATTTTAAATTTTTATAGCTTTTAATAGTTTTTAATTGTTTAAAAATAGTTTTTAGTGGTTTTAAAATTTTGAAAAATAATTTTTAGCTTAATTAGGTTATTTTAAAGGTTTACAAACTTTAAGATCTTGATTTGGACTTTTTATTAGTTAATATTGATTTTTAGGGCTTTAATTAGCATTAAATAGTTAATATTTAATTAATTAAAAGGTTTTAGCAAGTTTGGATTTTTTATAAACCCTTAGAATATTTTAGTGGATTTTTAGTGATTTTTAGGAATTTTTAGAGTAAAATTTTAATTTTGGTGCTTTTTACGGTTTTACGTATACGACCTTTTGTCTTAGTGTAATCGTCATCGTAACCGTCATTCTCTTCTTATCACATTTCTATTTTCTTTCTCATAACAATATAATCACAAAGTTAATCATTACATTACACACACACCAAGCCTCCTTGAGAACGATCCCCATTTTGGGTCATTAGTGCTTGGTTTTCCTAAACTGACACTTAATACTTGCCACTTTTGCTCTCTTTTCCTAAAGAGTAGTAAAACCACTACATCAGTGATTTTGTCCCACTTCCATTCTGGAATATCTAACGGTTGGAGAAGACCGCCAGATCGTTGATGCTCGATCTTAACCTGCTGGGAGGTAAGACATTTGGAGACGTAAGTCGCAACATCCTGATTCATACTACTCCACCAAAAGTACTGCTTGATGTCATGGTACATCTTGGTCGAACCAGGATGAATAGAGAATAGGGAGCTATGAGCCTCAGCTAACAATGCTTCCCGGAGTTCTTGATCATCAGGAATACAAAGTCTCGTGCCCTGCCATAAGATACCATCTGCGTCTACTCAAAATAGTGTCTGCTTCTCCAAATTTTGAATTATCGCCCAGATTTCTCCATCATCTTTCTGTGCTTCCTTGATCTTAGATAGTAACTCGGGTTCTAATCTAAGATTAGCCCAGTAACCGTGCTGTCCACGTACCATGATCTCTATGTCTAGTCGCTCCAAGTCTCTTATAATTTCCTCCTCAATTTTAATGCCGTTTATCATTCCGGACTTTCTGCTAAGTGCATCTGCCACTACATTCGCCTTGCCGGGATGATACTGCAGATTAATGTCATAATCCTTTAACAGCTCTAACCATCTCCTCTGTCTCATGTTCAATTCACGAAGAGTGAAGATGTACTTCAAGCTCTTGTGGTCCGTGAAAATGTCACATGATTATCCATACAAGTAGTGCCTCCATATCTTCAATGCAAACACGACTACTGCAAGTTCCAAGTCATGCGTAGGGTAGTTTTCCTCATAAGGCTTAATCTGCCGTGAAGCGTACACGATCACTTTCCCATGTTGCATGAGAACACAGCCAAGTCCCTTCCCCGATGCATCACTGTAGAGATCTGAAATCCACCTGTTCCAGATGGGAGAGTAAGAATAGGTGCAGATACTAACTTCTGCTTTAGGTCTTCAAAGCTCTTCTCTTGTTCTTCAGTCCAAACAAATTTCTCCACTTTCCGCATTAGTTTAGTCAATGGCAGTGCTAAACGGGAAAATTCTCAACAAACCTACGGTAATAACCAGCTAAGCCTAGGAAACTACAAACTTTAGTCGCTGATGTCGACCTTGGCCACT
Organism: Glebionis coronaria; assembly: GCA_025667525.1. Classification (NCBI taxonomy): domain Eukaryota; kingdom Viridiplantae; phylum Streptophyta; class Magnoliopsida; order Asterales; family Asteraceae; genus Glebionis; species Glebionis coronaria. Next base: position 304,601,308 of record CM046882.1, read on the forward strand.
TGGTAATAGCCTCAAGATTTGATGGATCCATCATGATTTCTTCTGCTGATACAATGTGACCTAAGAATGCCACCTTGTCTAACCAGAACTCACACTTGGAGAATTTAGCATACAACTGCTTCTGGCGAAGAATCTGTAGTACTGTACGAAGATGGTCTTCGTGTTCCTCCTTGGACTTAGAGAAAATCAGGATGTCGTCAATGAAGGCAATGACGAACTTGTCCAGAAATTCATGGAAGATTCTGTTCATCAAATCCATGAACACTGTTGGAGCATTGGTAAGGCCAAATGGCATGACTACAAATTCGTAGTGGCAATAGTGTGTACGGAAAGCAGTCTTGGCGATGCCCTTCTCCTTAACCCGTAGCTGATGATAGCCCGACCTAAGATCAATCTTGGAGAAATGTTTGGCCCCTTGGAGTTGGTCAAATAGATCGTTAATACGTGGTAGTGGATACCTATTCCTGATGGTAATCTTGTTGAGCTCACGATAGTCTATGCAAAGACGCATACTTCCGTCCTTCTTCTTAACGAATAAGACCGGTGCGCCCCATGGAGATGTTCTCGGTCGAATAAAGCCTCGCTCCAGAAGTTCTTGCAAATGATCCTTCAGCTCCTTTAACTCTATGGGAGCCATGCGATAAGGAGCCTTGGAATTCCGCTCAGCTCCTGGGATGAGCTCGATATTAAATTCTACTTCACGTGCAGGTGGTATGCCCGGAAGTTCTTCTGGAAATACATCTGGAAATTCTGACACTATCTACTGTATCTGAATTGATGGGGATTCAACATCCATGTCATGAACAGTAGCTAGATAGCCCTCGTAACCATGTGAAAGTAATGCACGCGCTTGCAGGGTTGATATGATTTGTACAGACCTTCCGGGTACGAACCCGTTTTGAATGTACTTGGGTGCATTAACATCACCGAAGATGACTCGATATGAATGGCAGTCTATGGTAGCATGATGCTTGGATAGCCAATCCATGCCCAAAATCATGTAAAAATCATTCATGTCCAGCGGAAGTGCGTCAACAGGACGAATCTTGTCATCAAACTCTAGGGGAACGCTCTTGTACACATGGGTTAAGCGTACAGAGTCTCTCAAAGGCGTGGAAATATTCAGTATATTCTCTAGTGGCATGGGGAGTATCCTAACATTCTTGTCATAAGCAGTAGAAATGACTGAGTGAGTAGCACCCGTATCAAACAGAACACATGCAGCTTGACCATACATATACAAGATTCCAGTGATGGTACCTGTAGACTTGTTGGCCTGATCGTGAGATCTCATGTAAACGCGTCCACTAGTAGGAGGCGGCTTAGTATCAACATGTCCTGATGTGCCTTCCATATCGCCCTTGCGGTAGTCTTTCATGCGATGGCCAGGAAGACCACACTTGTAGCATGCGTCGCTGTCGCGGCGACATGGCCCTGGGTGCCTACGATGGCAGGTAGAGCAAAGAGGATGAGTATATCCTCCAGCAGGTGTCCTGACTGGCTGAGATCCAATGATAGCTGGATGGTTAGGCTATGAACCTCTCTGGTTCTGGTCCCTCCCGTTACCATGATTCCTGCTGTTGTTGGAGTGTCCGGTGTTGCTACGGTAATTATCATTACCACCACGTCTGTCCGTAGCAGAACGGTCGTAAGTCTAACCATTTCCCTTGGGCTGAGTAGGCTGATGCTGAGTAGCTGGCTGAGACCGGTCCCAGTCTTTTACCTGGAAGATACAGTTTAAAAGAGATGAAATATTGACATGTACTAAAAGAATACGGATTGATCGCCGTTTGAATACGAATGTTTACCTCTTATCGGGTCTCTCTGCTTCCCCGAACTCATCTCTTTCCTTCAGCATTTCCAGCTTACGTGCTGCATCGGCCACTTCTGCCACCGTGTTGAACGTAGCACACACTAAGTTGTTTGCGACCGATGTACGAAGAGCCCACCTGAAGTGGTGTGCTTGCTCTTCAGGAGTACCTGCTGTTGCACCAAGGAAACAAGCCAAGTGAAGAAAGCGATGCATGAACTCGTTGCTATTCTCCCCAGCTCTCTGTCGGATTCCATGGTACTCCCTCTTCAGCTTGTCTTGCTCAGCCTTGGGAAAGAACTCTCCCATCACCAAATCCCTGAACTGAGCCCAAGTCAAACCAGCCACCCAATTATCACCTCCTTCAGACTGCTTTAGTGCCATCCACCATGATAACACATCACCTTCGAACCTGTAGCAGGCCAACCTCGACTTGAAGACAAGGTCACAGCCCATAGCATCGAAGATCTTCTCAATGTGAGCCAACCAGCTTTCAGCTTCACTGGGGCTATCTGTTCTCTCGAAAGCTCGAGGGCGAAGCTTATTGAATCTCTCCAGCCATGTGACCAATGTTGCTGGAGGAGGAGGAGGAGGTATTGGGTGTTGCTGCTGGTTGTTGGCAGCCTAAACCTCGACCGTGATTTTGTTCCTCAGCTGAGGAAGCATAGCTTGCATTGCAGCTTGGATTGCTGCATTGAGTTTTTCCTGCTCGCGTGTGAGAACCATCTGACAGTATAACATAAAATACATGATTAAACTGATCAAAACATAAACTATATACATGAAAAAAAATTGATACCAATAAATCATGAGAAAAATTTTATGCAAGAAAATTTATACATGAATGCATGATGCAGTTTTATGAAAACTTTTGTATGCGCGAGAGTGAACGCCTACGGTCAGTTCACTCAAAACAAAAGACATGGAGAGGGGACGCCAATAGGTCGGTCCCAAATTTAAAAGTTTCGATAAAAGCACATGCGACTAAATAGGGCCAGTCCTCTACCAACCATTACTTAGTCCTAAACCTGCGACAATGACATATATATGTATGCATGAAAATGATGAATGCATGAAAACCGACTGTCAGTTCTAGGAAAGACCATAGTGACTACCCACTAATCATAGGTCGTGTTTTGAGAGCCTACAGGTTGAAGCCTTGGCTCTGATACCATAATTGTAACACCCTATTTTCATAAATGGAAATGTCACGCGTGATTATGGGTGTCACCAAAGCATACAAGGATAATGTATTAAACATCACATGACCAGAAAGGAAATACCAGAAACAAACATCGGTATCCTAAAAGTAGAACTCATCACACACAAACATCAGTACTATAAATGAAAAGGACTAAACGATGTCCATGGAAATGAGTATCAAAGTATAAAGAAATGCAAAAAGTAAACAAGGCTAGGAAGCTTCCAATCCATATGCACGTACGCTAAAGTCTACGAGCGTCCCTGAGTACCTGCCGTTTTGGGAACATGAAAGGAAAACAGTTGAGCATAACGCTCAGTGCACGGATATACAAGTAAAGCATGAATAACATAAGCATATAAGCATAGAGCAGCGGAAAATACTAAGTCTTGGATAACCTGGTATATATCTTAATAAAACTGGTTTTATAGTTTGAAAAACCTTATGTTTATCTTGTAAAAACTTTTTAACATGTTTACCATTAGCCAATCTAGGTCATGAAATATCAACATGCATGAATACTTGGAGGGGTGACCTCGTCATGCAAAATAGAGGGGCTACCTCTAATTTAATATACTGGTTTGGGTAGGAGGGATCAGCTCCTTGAGAAGGATGCAAGGCACACACCACATTCACCTGAATAATCTGCTGAAAACATGTAAACTAGGATGCACCCATAAGCCCCACATGATAATAATAATAATATGGCCAAAAGCTGAAGGGACGCCACGAGCTATCACTCCGTCATGGTGGAGTCATAACACTGGTGCCTCCAGTGTTATGGTTATGGTACCTCCATAACTAGGTGAAACTGGTCATGCATGTATATGGCTTTAGGTATCTAATTAAACATAAGCAATTCAGAAACATATAAAACATATACTAGGGAAAACAGTTGGCTGCATACGGGAAATCCTAATAAGAAAGAATGTCCATACTGAAAGGACGGAGAATCCGTACCTCGTGTCTAGTTAACGAATAAGACGAACGGAAGAGAGTCCTACTTCGGTATCACTAATGCTACATAAATACATACGTGTATAAGTATCTGATTACTGAGTACGTAACTGGTTCATATCATGTCTTAGCTTGTTTTATATGTTCATGTCATGTTTTACTGATTTAAGCTTTATACTACGTTTATCATGTATTCTGTCTATTCTATTTAAGTATTTCTTGTATTTCTTGTATTATTATACTTGTTGTGTAATAATAAGTAACTTTCTAAAAATAGCAGGCTTCCTAAAATAGAAAGTTTCCAAAAATAGAAAGTTTTCAAAAATAGAAAGTTTCCAAAATTAGAAAGTTTCCAAAAATAGATTTACTGCTTAAAATAGATAAGTTTCTAAAAACAGAAAGTTTCCATAAATAGATTAGCTTCCTTAATTAACTAAGTTTCTAAAACTAGAAAGTTTCCATAAATAGAAATAAGCTAGATTATTAAGCTAATAATATAAGCTTAAGTGTTTACTGATTAATATTATAAGTCATGTGATTAAATAGTATAGTTTATTAACTATTTCATGTAAATTAAATAAACTATAGGTTAAAGTATTTAATTAAATATATCATGATTTAATTAAATAAAAGGTAATAATATTTGGTTAAAACGTGTATTAATATTTGGTATTAATATAACCTAAGTCATGTAAATTAATTAAGTATAAGTCATGATTTTAATAATTAATTAATTATATAGTCTTAATAAAACGATAATTACTTAGGTTAAAATCCATGTATTATTAATAATATTAATAACCTAAGTCATGTATAAATTAAATTAATGATGTACATGTTTTAATTAATTTAATTTAATCTTGTAAAAATAATTAACCTTGTAAAATAATTAACTTGCAAAAATAACCCATGAACCAAACCCGTGTTTTAATCTAAACATGTCGTGAACCGGACCGGTTTAACCCATGAACCGGCCAACCAAACGCACCCTTAACAGTGGCTAACCGGCCTAGCCGGTTTCCACTGTTTGTGTAAAACAGCCACCGGCCCAAGCCGATGGTTCCCCCTGTTTTCTCGGCTGCAGCCGCCGGCTGGGCAAGGTTCACCCTACTGCCGCGGCTGTGGTCCCCCCTGCTTACCAAAAATAGCCACCGGCTTATGTCGGTGGTGGTTCCTTTTCTGCCGAGACCCAACCGAGGCCAAACACACCCCCCGACATAGTCGGGGGTTCCCTTCCTCCTTGTGGCCGAGATCAACAACACCACACCGAGACCCGTAGGTCTCGGCTGTGTTCACACGAGGTACACCGAGAGCCTTGGGCTCTCGGTTTGTGTGTCTTGCCGAAACAAACACCCCTTAGACCATAATTAATTTACCCCCATGATTTATTAACATGTTAATTACTTGTTTTTAATAAACCATGATTTCATTTGTTCTTGTTAAAATAAAAACATAAAGAAAAAGGGGTTTAATTATTTACCAATTACGTGTAACAATAGAGAACGATAACACTAACAACCTTGCAAGAAATCAATCACCAAAATCAACCAACACCCCCCTTGTGTGTGTTCTATACCCGGCGACCAAGAGAGGACAAAAGAGAGATTTAGGGTTTTGTTTATTTTCTAATTTCTGTAATTATGAAAATAAGTTTTCCCTTTATTTCTTGTTTAGTAAAAATTACATGGGCTTGGCCCTTTGTCTTGTGTCAGCCGCGGGTAGGATGGGGCCCACAAGGGTAACCCATAGTTTTCTCGTGTCTAATATTAAGTGTGTTCTTGTGTTCGTGTTTACATGATTTAAATAGTTGTCATTCGTGTCTTATTATATTTATTCATGATCGTAATAAATATACATAAATACGTAATACTAAGTTCGTGATTATTTACGTTCATGATTTCATGTTCATATGTTCGTGATTATAATTATTATTGGAATAATTATCGTGTCTTAATACGTATTAAATACTTATCATGATATATCACGTACGTAATACTTGTAAATCTTGTTCGTGAATCGTAAACGTGCTATAAAAGGAAAGTTCTAATCATGTACATACGATCATAAGGGTACTATTCATGGTAAAAGCATGCGGGTTTTACAAAGGTGGCTCGTAAAGTAGGGTCTTCCATAGAACCCATAGCGGCTAGGCTCAAACCATAGCGCACCAGCCATTGCTTCTCGGCTACCTCCTTCATCAACCGCGGGTATAGGTCTTCATCAGACTCAATGCTCAACCGCTTTAGGTGACTGCTAAGACCACTCACATCTTCTTTAACCTATGCACCCAATGCATCTACATCCGCCACAAACTTATTCTTTCCATCTTCAAAATCCCCATTGCAACTTTGTTGGAGGCCTTTAGATTTTAGAAGGTTCAGCTAGGCGCGTTCTTCTTCCAGTGCAAAGGCTAGCTTGTTTTTCTCTTCTATCAGGGAGTGGATGAGGGAAGCGTCTTGTCGGACTCTCTCGACCTCTTGGGTGATTTTCTCTTGCATTTCCCCTAGGGCGATAGAATTCTCCTCAATAATTTTCCCAAGTTTCTCTTCAGTGGTCTAAACTTTGGTGGACAGCTCCAAAAACCTCTTCTTGATGCGCGACATCAATGTCATGTTCTGCGATGAAAAATAGCTAACTTCGTCCGCCAGAACCGCATCGCTCATCTCCTCTAATATCACAGCTCGGCCAGGAGGCACGATGTTGTCCAAAAAGCTAGAGCAGTCGAATGCACCGGTCAACTCTAAAGACACGGGCAATTCCCAATCAATAGCGAAGACAGGTCTTGGTGGATCCCGCTTCCCCCCGCTGTTGAAGTCTCCTTTTGGGGGGAAGGCGTAGTATCAACCTTCGTAGAGGACTTCTCCTGGTCATCACTAATACATGAAACAAGTGGTTATAGAGATATAAGGGGGTGTATGGATGATATCTATAATACAAGGACAAGTGTTTACCTTAAGTTGATGGTGGAAGGAAGAGTACGTGGAGGAGTTCTCGCAAGATTCTCCTCAAATTCTTCCTCGGTCACGCGCGCCTCTGTCTATGAGGGGTCGATCCCCATACGTGCGGCTTTGCGCGACGATACTACGGGGCTCCTTTGCCTCTTCCCCAATGTAGAGTTCTCCTCTTCTTCAAATTCTTCCGTGGACTTCTCAACGTCCTTGGTAAGATTATCCGACGACAACGAGGAGCTGAGAAAGGGTGGTGGCTGCTGTTGTGCTGGTGGTTGTTGTTGTGGTTGTTGTACTGGTGGTGGTAATGGTTGGTGTGCGCCAGTATCCTCATGCTCTTGTGCGGCGGGGAAGCCTCCCCAACTTCGAAATCCATGGTGTTCTTCTACGCACGTTCCTGGATCGACTCCTCATTCTCCCTCTCAGGACGGGAGTAAACTATCAGATCTTCAAGGAAGGCACAACAAACGAGGTTAAGAATATCTATAGTTGGGAAGAAAACAAACAGACAAACAGGAGAAGATATTTTAGTTTTTTGGCACAAGATGGTACTTACAGAATGATATGAAGAACGTGGGAAGAACCACTAACCCTGGCCACTCTAGGTCTGGAAGAAAGGTACTTGATGTGCGCCACATATAACTTCACGACTCAGACCAAGGATTACCAACAACGTCTCAGGATAAGGTTGTATGGGGATGCGGTTGTTGTTCAAGGTCTCCACCTCCTCAGAGTTGTAGGTATTCGGGCCAAGCATTGGGTCCTTTCTCATCGTTCTAGGGGTCAAAAAGAGGAAGTAAAAAAGGAAAGGCGATGTCGACGTATAGTCGGTACTCCGGCCCGACAGGCCCGTGGCCCACACACACCTAACTTATTCTTCAAGAAACCCTAGCACTATATAAACAGGGCTAGGGGTCTCATTCTACATCAGGTTTTCTCTCACAACTATACCACTTTTACAATATATATCCCCGATACTAACTTGACCATCGGAGGTGGATCTCGGGGCTCCAGCCTCGGGTCCATGTCTAACCGGTTTACCTTTGTTTGCAGCATTACTCAGCACCCGGTAAGACGATTAACAGCCCAGGAGAGTCGTCGAATCGACCCAGCCAAACTATGCTCCAACAAGTTGGCGCCATCCGTGGGACCCGAACCCACGACCAAACTATCCTCCAACTGGCGGCTTCGTCAACCCAAAAGAACATATCATTCCAGTCCTTTAAGGAGTCTATTTTTCCATCATAGCATTGCATCCCACCCTTTCGCTAAGCAAATGAAACCCAACCATTGGCTAGTTGTCGTTGGTAGAAGACAAGAAATAAGTCTACTGTGGGCTCTATATCTAGTGTGCTGTAAGTAATTTAGAAATTCGAAATTTTGGCCGCCCCTATGCAATGCAATTTGGAGACGTTGGTCTCGTAATGCATCAGCACACTAACAAGAAAGCACAACATGGGTATGCGCTGATTTACGTAGTCAAAAAACCGGGTGTACACTCCTATCTTTCCTACTGGAGACTAGTTTATATTATGTCGAGGGTTAGGAATTTCTGGGTGTAGATAATTTGGAATGAAGTAATCCATCATGAATTGGTCTAACTCCCCTATGGTCAGGATCGAGGTGATATCGGATAATTGTCTCACCATGATGGCGTGTATAGAATGAGGTGGTCGCAAAGGTTACCTTAGCAGAAGTCTATTAACGATAGAATGTTTTTGAAGACAATAATGGAAGATTGAGAGGTTTACAATGAATAAACAGTCAAAAGGAGGCGTAGAGGGTATACATAGCCCTATTAAGTTACTGTTCACCGCCTAGATGTGTGCCACTTGTTACCCACTTGCTAAATCCAACGGTGGAATGTGAAGAGGTAACTATGACGTAGCAGATGCTTTTTCTGGGTTTCGAGGAGGTTAGGTGAAAGGGGGGATGAATGTCTTCATGGCGGGAGTGTTTGAATTAATTTCTCATGTGAGGTCTATGCACGTCTTGGTTTTTTGAGCACTTGGACGATTGTAGTCTAGTAGCCGCGGTTAGAACATGCGACCACTAGACTAGGGGGACATGATGACATATAGTCCCTAGTTGGGCTGGATAGTCTGACTCACGGGTACTACCTGTATCCATCACAAATGGATTAATGCTTATGTGATGTGCGTACGGCCCAGGAGGCCCGGTGGTATAATTTCGCACATACGGTTCATTGCTTAACCGTGTCCTCGTCGCACTGCGACATGATCAGACAGAATATAATCTATTCTATGGTTATATTTGCCTAAGGAAAGGGGATATACACTTACCTCATTTATGCGATTAGGATCAATCTATTTTGAATCATTATCTCTTCCTTAGGCCGCAAGAACGGGGCGCCCAGCGTGGACTCTCTCGAGTATAAAAGGAACCCCCATGGTTTCACAAAGGTACGATACACACAATAACCTAAACCCTAATACACTCAAATTGATTACTTACTCTCACGTTGGAGTCTAATCGTGGGTCACAAACCCACGGTAAGCCTGCGTAGGGTCCTCAAAGAAAATTTCACTTGGTGCAAGCGCCGGAGTCCACAAGACCCCGAAGTAAGCCTAATTTGGGTCAAGCTCGGTCCATCCAACTTTTGTATCAATACTAACAATGATGTGACCGAGACTTTCTTTGGAAAAACGTATTTCCAACAATCTCCCCATAAGGGAGGTCACACCATTTTAAAAAATCTTAAACCTAGCATACTATGCTTGAATCTTCGATCTTGTTCTTGTGAATATGCTGATCAGATTTTTGACTTTAGTCCTAAGCATGTTTCCTTTCCTTGACCTTGTGCATTCATCACTTGTGATATTCTCCTCCTCGTGACTTCATGTTCTACATACTTATACCTTTATGAATTCTTGAAAGCTTCAGAGTTAGATACAGAAGAAGACTTGACATTTAGGCTTTCTTAAATTTGTTGAAGTATTAAGTGAAGAAAGTATAAGCATGCGGGGACGACTTCTTCTCGGACACCGCAATGCCACCGTCTTGTTATGTTGCATAAGACAATTAGCAACAAAAACATAGACATGGATGAAATGGCTTTGAACATTTCAACCTAATTAGGTAGCATTTTACCTCCGGTCGGTGTAGACCGTTGGACGATATTAAATATCGTACTTGTGGCAGGTAGTTTCAATTAAGAACCTCCTTACTAGATTTCACGGGTAAACCCGTACTCTTTACTCGACCGTCCAAAGCTGACTGCGAACATAAAGAGTGAATCATTTGGATAAAATTATCCGCATGATTGAAACCGTCAATTCCGATTCCTGGAGCAAGTTTGATTCATTAAAGAATCGCACCATCGTTGCTTTCCAATTGTCACGAGCTTGATTACACCCATCTTTTCTACCACTTAATTACATTAAAACTAGACCTAAACGTATATTTTATGTCGTAAATGGCGGAATTATGCGTTGTTTGTGTTTTTATTGTGTTTCAGGGTAAAAATGTGAAAAGGAAAGAAAACACGTCTTTCACGGGCGTTTATTGAAGAAAAAGACAAAAGATGAAGTCGAAAGATCAAGAATGGAAAAAGAGCGGAAGTCCAAGACCAATTCTGAAGATTTATCAAAGAAAAAGTCAAAAGACAGAAGTTTACCAAAAGCCAAAGAACTCAAGTCTAATTTATTGAAGAATTACAAGACGAGTTCAAAGAAATCCCGAGCCAAAGTCATTATAGTCCAAGATTTAAGAAGATTAAAGAAAGGAGGGACCTAATGACGCAATTAAGGAAAAGAGGAAAGAGGGGAGGAAGTTTCCTTCCACTAATCCCTTCCTCCCCTATAAATACACATTATTAGCCATTTGTTTAAGTTGCTGGAGGCTTGACAAGCCTCTCTTCCCCATTTTTCATTCCTTGTTCTTCAATTTTATGCACTTTAATTCTCTTGTAATGCACCTTTAATTTTCTTTTAATTCCAAGTAAGTTTACCTTTAGTTGTTGTTAATCTTTATCTTATTGCCAATCTCCTTCTACCTTTCTTGTTTGATTTGTTCTTTATCTTCATTGTTCATGTTCTTGAATTTTTATGGTTTTTATCAAGTGGGTTTTGATTGATTTGGTTATGTTTGTTAGTTTTGATGATTTTTTTTGATTGATTATTGTTAGTTGATGCTTATTGGTTGTTTTGGTTTAATCTTTTGTTTGATTTTGATTAATTTGAGGATAGATTGTTGTTACTGTATCTCCCTTGTTCTTCGGTTTGGTGGTTTCTGTTACTGTATTCCCAGAAGTTCCGGATCAATGGTTCTTCATTCGGAAGTCTAAAAACTTCCGGATCAAGTGTTTCATTCGGAAGTCTAAAAACTTCCGGATCAAGAGGGTTCATTCGGAACTTTAAAAGTTCCGAGTGAAGCAAGCTTCATCCGGAAGTCAAAAGTTCCGAATGAAGCAAGCTTCATCCGGAAGTCCCAAAGTTCCGAATGAAGGTCTGTCAGTTTGTTTTTGTTTGTTTTTTTTCTTTTTAAGGTTTTATCTTTTATTTTCAAGTTTTATTTTTCCCGCCTTTTTCTTTATTTGAATTTTTATTTGCTTTCCTTTTAGTTTAAGTTTTGATTTGCATCATTTACTTTATTTACCTTTTAATTTTCTCGCAAATTACTTTTCGCCAAGATTTTATCTTTCATTGTTTCTTGTTACTGTCTTTACTTTATTTTTTATTTGTTTCAAGTTTTCATTTGAAATTAGTTTTAGACAACGACAACTCTTTTATTTGATTCACCAAGAACAATTGAGTCACGCAATTAACCAGAGATCAATTCGAAGAGATACCGAGAACGAACTTTTCAACTAGTAAAAATCTTGTTATTAAAATGGCGCCGCTGCCGGCTCTTTTCGTGAAGATCGAAGGTTTTTTGTGAGAGACGCGTTGGCTTTTGGGACCCGTTCACTTGTGAACGTTATTTTTCGTATCAAAAATTTTCAAAAATCCAAAAACATTTGAAAAATCATAAAAAGCATTTCTTTTTCAAAGTTTTGCACCAAAAATATTCTTCTTGCTTATCTATCTTTCTTAATGGATTTTTATGTCCATTGCGTCCGGTGTGGGAAACAATTATCTGGGAACAACTCTTGTCAATGGTGTACATGTGAGCGGTGTGGAAACGATCTCGACAATACACAATTCCTATTCGGATTTTGTCCTTTGTGCAACTCGACTAATTCGTCCTTTTTGAACCCACCTCCTCTTGTTCCCCCGTGCATCTATTGTGGAAGCGATTCTCATTGGCATGTTTCGTGCCCGGTTCGATACCCGTATTGTCACGGGCAAGAACCAGGGTACAATCATGACAATGATAATAGCTATCCACAAGACGCACATGATTTTTCTCCATACCCGGTTTGCAACAACTGTGGGGGTCCTCATGATACTTATTATTGTCAACCAATGAACTATTATGAGCAAACTCCGGGTCCTCAGTTTTCTTCACTTATGGATTATTATGAACCAAACCCGGTTTCTAATTATTCCCAACCGATGAACAACTATGAGCCACAACCTTGCTATAATTCAGGTTTTCAACACTATGAGCCCCCACATCACACGCTCAATCATCAATCCTCTCAGCAAATTCATCTTGACCCACAACTGTAGAATATTGATAACCTATGAATCTATGAAGGGGTTGATGATTTCTAGAGAGAGAAAGTTAGAGAGAGAAAGAGAGAGAAAACTATGTGTTATTTCAATAAATGAAAGTGAGAAACATTCAACAACCAACCCCTTTCCATGGTGGAAAGGGGTATTTATACTTCCAAGCTTACATTGGGCTTGGACCGGTCCATGACAAGCCCATGGACCGGTTCTTACTTAACTTAATAAGTAACAATTAACTATTTGTTAACTACGAGCTATTACAACATAAATCCTATTGTAGAGTGACCGATACTTCTAATATACGTTAAAACGTATTTCTAACAATCTCCCCCTAAGGGAGGTCACTCCACGTTAAAAAGTTCTAAACCTAGCATACTATACTAAGTCTTCGTTCTTTAGCTCGTAGACTTTTCTTCTTTTCTTTCTTTTGTTGTGAATATGTTGGTTTGATCTTTTAGGCTTTGGCTTGAGAGCATTGTTCTTTTGGCCTTTCACGTGCGATCTTTTGCCTTCTTGTGAATTTTGCCTCCTCGTGACTCCATGTTCCACACACTTATGTCTTTTTGTTGAATTCTCGAAAGTTTCAGAGTTTGGTACAGCGGAAGACTTTATCTTGTACTTTCTTGAATTTTTGCTAAACTTTGATGCAGAAAAACATAAGCATGTGGGAACGACTTCTACAGGTACACCGCAACACCACCGTCTTCACTGGTACACAGCAACGCCACCGTCTTCAACAGGTACACAGCAACGCCACCGTCTTTAACAGGTACACAGCAACGACACGAATAAAATGGCATTGAACATTTTATTCTAATTCGGTAGCATTTTACCTCCGGTCGGTGAAGACCGTTGGACGATATTAGATATCGTACCCGTGACGGATAGTTTCAATTAAGTAACTTTCTGACAGGATTTCGCGGGTAAACCCGTTCTCTTTATTCGACCGTCCAAAGCTGACTGCGAACATAAAGAGTGAATCACTTGGATAAATTATCCTTGTGATTTGAAGCCGTCAATTCATGAAATCAAAAGTTTTGTACCTTAGGTGTTTTGTTCATCAAAAACGCTCCCCCTTAACACGTGCTTTACACATATTAAGTTGGATAATCGTTAAGTCTTTTTCATCTTTTAGCCAAGTATCACTTAAGTCTCCTTAATCCCATTTTCTCCCCTTATCCAAAATGTTAACCATTAATATTTGGGATATTGAATGGATTAACCGGTCTTTGGGTAAAAATGAAATCGGTGTTTGGCCATAGAACAAGTTATTGCTCCCCCTAAAGTTAATAAGGGATAGTTGTAGTGCTTTAGTATGATATATTTTGAAAGATTTAGAATCTCGTGAGAAATTCTTGAAAAATTATCATACCTTAACACTACATCAAGCCATTAAAGCACATTATTCACAAATATACATATTCACAATTGAAAACCAATATAAAGTGGACCTGAAATGTACGACCCATTAGATGGATCGTTGCAGTAGCTTGTGGTGCACTAGATATGGTCGTCCACCAATGAATCTTTCCAAGCTCCTCATCAATCTACGTTCACGGAGCTTTTGATCAATCTTCTTGATCACATACTTCGCCATCTGCCGGTAACCCGGATGCCAATCCTCCGTCATCTCTGGCAAAGTCCCACCCGAGTTAAGATGCTCCAATTTTCCTCTGACTTGTAGAAGAGTCCCATCACTGTACTTATGGAGCTCACCCACCCTCATAAACTTCATCAAACCTCGACTGTTCAAGTAGAAAATGCCGTAATTCGGGACAGAAATGCCGGTATAGGGACATCTATCTACATGTTGAGGTAGCACTTGATTCACTGGACGGGTTAGGTTAAGCTTCCTTTGATAGCTTTCGACTCCCAACTGAAGATCTTCAACTCGTGTCTTGATGACAACGCTTCGTGTGAACATACGAAGTGCTGTATTCAAAGCAATGAGGTCTACACAAGGAATATGTGTGAGTTGATCTCGGGTCATCAGAAGCAGCATATCTTCGATATCCTCAAGGCGAATGATAGAAAAATCTCCCTGCTGGATTTTGTATTCTCTGTCATCCTCCCTTTTCAAACGAATCTCCGTCACATGATAATAGCCATTCTTGGCTTCATTTTTCAACCCTAAGATGCTGGATATGCGGATGTCGGATCTAACGTTGCTTCCAGAATTGACTAGGCAGCAACCCCTGTACGCCCTTCGGACTCGTTCGTCCCAATGAGATGCACCTATGACAGCATACATATCATAATTACGATTTACCTTTGGGACCCAGAGTCGGTTTACCTTTTCCTCGATAAAGGGTATTGTCCCCCAGTTGGCAGCTTTCAGCAAGGTCAGGGAGGTTGCGTACTTTGATGACCCCTTCAGAAGATACACAAGATCATTGGTGACGAAGAAGTCAAGAGCAATCTGATTATCTTGAGAAGGATCAAGTGGAGGTGGAGCTCTTTCTGGTTCATGAAGTCCTGGCCGTTGAACGGTATTCAGAGCTTTCAGGATCTCATCGGCATAATACTCGAACTCCATTTGGGTTAACCGGGTTTTGGCGCGAAGTCTCTTATCCTTCAGCGCTTTCTTCACCAAAGATGGAGTAACCGAAGTCTTATACTCATGAGCAAGAAATGCACATAAGTCAATCGGACTGCGGATACGGAGATACAACACATCTTTGTCAGCGTCTGTGATCAGATCATATTGTGCTGCTACCGTGATCCAAGCCTGTGGTGGTGCAGTCTCGTCAATCTCCAACGTGTCTGCCCAGTCTCGTGTGCTTGGTTCAGGAACCGTAGATTGTTGTGCTTGTTGTAGAGGAGTAGAAGCTCGAACATCTGCTGGTTCTGATTCAGGCATTTCGGCAGTGTCGTGAACAGGTGAGTGCTGTGCAGCTTCAGGTTCAGTTACTGATTCTGCAATCACAAAAGCAACAACAACAGAACTAATGGGGTTAGTGGTAATAGGTAAAGATACAGCAATAGAGGTACCGGGAATCGATGACGCCGTGGTAGCATTCACATCGTGGCGCCACTTAGATCGTCTTGATTCCGATGATGTTGATTTGTCCTTCTGTGCTGCATCTTTCTTGGACTTGGTTCTAGTCTTAGCAGTTTTCTTGGAGCTGGTAACCTTATCTCCCTCTTTAGGCTGTTCACCCCCATCATCATCCTCATTGTTATCCCCGTTGCTCCCCCTAGCACTCTCCTCATTACCATCACCACCATCATCGCCATCATCATCATCGTCATCATCATCATCATCCTCATCCTTATCCTCATCATCACCATCATCGTCATCCTTTTCCTCTTCTTCTCCTTCTTATTCCTCTTCCTCTTCACCAGTACCCTCTTCCTGCTCACTATCATCTTTATCCTCCTCAGGTAGAATGTGATAAGGTACCACACTTCCAAACGTTTTGAATAACCTATCATCCTCCATGATAGCGTCATTCAGGGATTTGTATAGAGCCCGTTGAATCCTAGACTTATCAAACGATCCAAGTTCCACCATACGAGCCTTAAGGATCTTCTTTAATTCAAAATCCGTTAACTCATAAGCAATTTTGTAGGCGGATTCTGAAGGATTGGATGACTTGATCATCAAGTTATCAGCTGCTAGTGTCATCAATTCATCACGCAGTTTAAGCATAATGGATTCAACAGATTCTTGCACTCTCTCTTCAACAGAAGCTTCAAGTGCTTCTTTCTGCTCCTTATATTTATCCCTCATCGCTTGAAGTCTGGTAATACGTGCAGCATGCTTATCAGCCTCAGCCTGCTTAACTCGAGCTAGTTCTTCTGCATGAGCTTTTCGCGTTAATTCCATATCTGCAGCGAACTTAGCAATCATCTCCTCTTGGGCTTTCCTAGATGCTTCTTCACTTTGAGCTCGTCTATGTAACTCTTGGCGAAGTTCATCCATTTCTCGTTTGTGATTATCCACATGTTTATCCAACATTTCGGCCATCACCAATGCAGCCATTGTAGATGTTGCAGAGCTGCTCTGGGTTGATTGAAGAGGCTCGGTTGTTACTACGGTACTAAGGATGGGAGTTATAGGTGGTGGAAGAAATGGTGTTGAAGCCGGTCTGGTTGGTAAGGGTTGTATTGGTGGAGGTTGAGTTGCTAAAGGTTGAGTTGACACCATGATCGTAGGAGCAACAGACTCCTTTTCCACACTTGCTGAAATAGGGATTGATGGATCCTTCGAAGTGGAATACCGTTCAGGTGACCCAAACTCATCAATATCATCTGGTTCCATGTACTCTTCTTCAACATTTACCCTTGCACCTGAACCACTACCGCCAGTATCTTTCCTACTCCTTTGAATTGCAATCTTCATCATTTGTTTCTCTGTCTTGTCAAGAGTAGGATCAACAACATCTTCTTCGTCACGTAGACGTAACTCATCAGCCTTACCCTTTCCCTTCTTAACCTCAGTCTTTTTCTTCTTGGTGTCGGGTTCAGGTAAAGCAGCTGGTTGCTTGCGTTTACCTTTACTCTTCACTGTTGTAGACGAGTCTTCTCCAGTCTGAAGGTTTGCTTTCAGCTTCTTGATTTCTAGCTGCAGTAGCTTGTAATCATCAGAACCTTGATTTTCTCCGTCAGAAGATAATCGGGAATTGGACCAGGAATCACACCACCAGACGGTCCTTCATGCCTTAGATCCACAGTATCATCAGCTTCTTCAGTGTGATAACGACTTGCTGCACGCCTATCAATAGTAGCATCATTTTTCATAAAATAATTAATGATAAGCTTGATAAACCGAGGATAAGGAAAGAAATTTGTCTTCAGCTTCTTGTTTTGGAAGAGTTGAAAGGTGAATTCTTCCCATATCAACAATGCATAATCTGCATTTGCAGCTTTGTACATGCCATAGAAGAGGTTTATAATAGGACTGCGCAAAGCATCATGGCCACTTGTTTTTGGTGTAAGACATCTACTGAGAATACCCAACAATGCTCTCCAAGGTTGTCCTACTTTAGCAGTGGTAAATTCAGACGCAACTCGTATGTCAGGACATCCAAGAGCGTCAAATAACTCCATGAGTTCATCTTTAGTAGGATCCCTCGAAAATGACATGCCTTTGGGTGTATCCCGTATACCAAAAATCTTACGGAAGTCTGAAACTGTGAGCGTCTGCTGCTTGTTGTCGATGGTGAAGGTGATCTTGTTTGAAGTGATTTCCTTGGTAGCCCAAAATTCATACATATACTCATAAGGCACCGAGGCACTACTTCTTAAAGCATTCTTAAAATGGGATTGATCTAGGATTGCGATGGCTACTTTAAATCCATGGTGAGTGGATTTTGAGACTTGCTTCAGTCGGTAATTGTTGGGTATGAACTTAAGGGTTCGTGCTTTAGCAATAGCGGCTTCTCTAGAGTCTTGGATTGCTTGTACTGTTGGATTAGTCATTTTATCTGCTTAAGATAAGACATGAAAGGTTGATGCACAAAAACATATAGATATATATCATTCTTACTTCTAAGCATAACACATTTCATAACATAATGCAACAAGTACATATAACATGCAAACAATAATAATCAAACAACTCTTCATCCGGAACTTTCCTTCATTCGGAACTTCTTCATTCGGAACATTCCTTCATGCGGAACTTCCTTCATTCGGAAGTTCTTCATTCGGAACTTCCTTCATTCGGAAGTTCTTCATTCGGAACTTCCTTCATTCGGAAGTTCTTCATTCGGAACTTCCTTCATTCGGAAGTTCTTCATTCGGAACTTCTTCATTCGGAAGTTCTTCATTCGGAACTCCTTCATTCGGAAGTTCTTCATTCGGAACTTCTTCATTCGGAAGTCCTTCGTTCGGAACTTCTTCATTCAGAAGTTCTTTCATTCGGAACTTCTTCATTCGGAAGTCCTTCATTCGGAACTTCTTTCATTCGGAAGTTCTTCATTCGGAACTTCTTCATTCGGAACTTCTTCATTCGGAACTTCTTCATTCGGAAATCCTTCATTCGGAACTTCTTCATTCGGAAGTTCTTCATTCGGAACTTCCTTCATTCGGAAGTCCTTCATTCGGAACTTCCTTATTCGGAAGTTTTTCAGAAAAATCCTTCATTCGGAAGTTTATAACCATGTTCATCCGGAACTTTTCAAACACAGCCTTTGATGATCTAATCTATGCGCGTTTGTGAGTTCTAAGGCAAACTAAGGCAATTAAACATCATCTAATGAGATTCCGAGCAAAACCCATCAACAACCCCTAAATAATTAACCCTAATTAAGGAATAAACCCTAAATCTGATAATGTTTATTATCCGAATCAATTAAAGGGATATAGATGATGAATTGGACGAATTTATAAGTTAAATATAGATGTTAATTACCTTGTTAATCGAATGAACAGGATTGGATGGATAAACAAGTTGTTTTTGAGTTTGTGTGTGTGTTTTAACAATGGCGGCAATAGTGAGAATAAACAGTGAATAAGAATAGAAAGGGGGCGGGGGGTTTTGTTTGACTAGGTCAAGTTTTTGACAAGTTTCAACAAATATCACCTTAAGTCCCTATATTTATCTATTCTTTTCCTTTTTGTTTCTAACTTTTTCATTTCATTTTTTACTTTTCCATTGATAAGTTTAGTTGACTTAATTTTGCTTAGTTAAACTAAACTCGACAATCTCACACAACTTAAGTATCGCATCCAATTAACATATCTCCAAGATCTAAAAGCAATGCCTATCATATAGAACGAACACAAGTCGTATTCTAAAGCAAACCCACTCAATTACCATTTAGCCATTAATTTTCCACAATTACTTTTGAAAAGATCGATTTAATGACGAAGATGATTTAATATTTTCTCCCCCTTAAACGATGACCCGTTTTCTATTTAAAGAGCTGTAGTCATAGTTTAAAGAGTCAAATATTGATGAAAACATTTCCAATTTGTATCTTGAAAAAGTTTGATTCGTGGTGTCAATAAGATTTCTCTTATTTTAACAAATTAATGCACTGAGACGTACATAAATTCATGTTAGACCAAGTTATAAAGTAAACTTGATCCCTTTGCATGATTTGGCTTGTAAATCATGCCCGAGAAAATTAATTCCCGTTCTGAGCCAACGTTTTCCAAGGAAATACGTGACTTTAATATGAAAACCGGGTTGCAGTCAGAAATAACTACAAGCCATTATGGGCATGTTTTAAAAAATGTACAACTTTTATACGGACTCTATTTATGGCACCGTGTCAATATTGATCGACATTTCTAAGGCCGTAAATATTACCGTACTAAAAGACATGCCCGTTTTAAAAACGAAAAATATTTTTGGTTTTTCTTGATTTTATAATTTTTTATGGTTTTTGTTGGTTTTATATTTTTTATGGTTTTTGTTGGTTTTATATTTTTTATGGTTTTTGTTGTTTATATATTTACTATAATATACATGATCACGAACAAAGGATACTCTGAATAGTTTACCACGACTATTCAGCTGATTCTTCTGCCAACTCTTTGAGAGTCGCTGGAGTGAATGATTTCATACCAAGCTTGTCGATCAAAAACTCAATTCGTCCTCGATCTAATGCTTTGGTGAACATATCCGCCAGCTGGTACTCAGTAGTGACAAAATACAGCTCGATCACTCCGTTCTCCACCTGCTCTTTAATGAAATGGTAGCGAATGTCTATGTGCTTGGCCCGGGAGTGTTGAACATAGTTGCAGCAAAGGGCAATGGCGCTCTTGTTGTCACAATACATCGGGATTTTGTTGAATCCCAAACCGTAGTCAGTTAATTGTGATCTCATCCAAAGGACTTGATCACAACAACCGGACATGGCGATGTATTCAGCCTCCGTGCTAGAAATTGCAGCGCTTTTCTGCCTTTTTGAAGACCAACTGATCAATCTATCTCCAAGGAGTTGCACAGATCCAGAAGTGCTACGCCTCGTGTCTTGACATCCAGCATGATCGGCATCTGCGTATGTTATTAAAGCAATAGAGGAATCTTTCGGATACCATAGACCACGATGAAGTGTTCCTTTTAGATACCGAAAGATCCTTTTCACAACATGTAGGTGCTTTTCGGTAGGCCGAGCCTGATACCGGGCACACATGCATACAACAAATTGCAAATCAGGCCTGCTAGCAGTCAGATATAGAAGGGTGCCGATCATCCCACGGTAAAGTTTTGGATCGACAATAGTCCCATTCCTATCTTCATCTAACTTGGATTTCTCCACCATTGGAGTGTCCACGGGGTCACAATTTTCAAAGTTATATTTCTTAAGAGATTCTAGAGCATATTTGGATTGATTAATAAAGATGCTTCTGGGATTCTGAGAAATCTGTAATCCTAAGAAAAATGAAATTTTTCCCATCATCGACATCTGAAAGCGTGTGGACATTATCTTCTCAAAGCGATTTGACAATTCTATGTTAGTGGCAGCAAATATTATATCATCAACATAAATTTGTACCAAAATCATGTCGTTGCCTTCCTTGAGAGTGAATAGAGTGGGGTCCACCTTGCCTTTGGAGAAGCCTTCCGAAATGAGATATGTTGACAGGAGATCATACCACGCGCGTGGAGCTTGTTTTAACCCATAGAGAGCCTTCTTAAGCTTGTACACATGATTAGGAAACTCCGTACTAACGAACCCATCCGGCTGACTAACATAGACCTCTTCCCTTAGTTCACCGTTCAAAAATGCCGTCTTCACATCCATTTGATAGACGATCATATTCATATGAGCAGCATACGCAAGGAATAGTCTAATTGCCTCCAATCTTGACACAGGAGCAAAAGATTCTTCAAAGTCTATACCCAAGGTTTGTTTATATCCTCTAGCAACCAATCTAGCCTTATTCTTCAATACCGCACCCATCTCATCAAGTTTAACCTTATAAACCCATAACAAGGTAAGGATGTTAACCTTGTCAGGGAGAGGAACTAATTCCCATACTTCAAGTCGTTGGAATTCATTTAGTTCCTCCTACATGGCTTCAATCCAAGATGATTGAGTCATAGCCTGCTGCCAATTTTTGGGTTCAACTTCAGAGAGAAATGCATCAAAGTAGCAATAGAGTGCACTCTCTTGTAATTGATGGCGTGTAGAGACTGGTCGATCTAGATCTCCAATGACATTCCTAATTGGGTGATCTTTTGTCCATTTAGTGCTATGGTTTTCAATCCTAGGTGGTCGGGAGTGAACAATAGAAGGAGCTTCTTCTGAGGTAGACGCGGCTGAAGGGTTTTCAGGTATCGCTACACCAATGAAAGGAAGCTCTTGCAGGTGAGCATATTCCAAGTCGTGATCAATAAAATCCTCTTCCACATCATTAGGCACAAGTAGGGGTGACGATTCAGGTGTAGTTTGAGAATCACTTGGTGAAGGTGCATCCGGTTCAATGTGAATTGAAGTTGCATTAGATAAAGGTTCATTAGCTTGAGCAACCACTTCAGGGATTGGAGCAATTACTACAGGTGCTGGAACTTCATCAGTAGGGGGATCGAAGAATTCATCAAACAACGGTTGAAACAGTTTATCCTACTCGGGCCTTGTTGGTGGTAAAAATGATGTAGAAGTAGGATTATTGGGAAGTAATCCGGAACTAATAGCACCGGTTCCCATCTCATGAAGCGCGGGTTCAGAGCTGTGTTGCTCAGAAGCCATCGCTGTCAGCTCATCAAAATCTGCGTCCATAGTTTCTACAATCTTGCCAAGACGACGGTTATAGATTCGGTATGCTTTCTTGGACGGTGAGTAACCAATGAAAATACCTATATCAGCTTTCGGTTGAAGCTTACCCAAGTTCTCACTATTGATGTTTGGATAACAAAGAGCAACAAACACATGAAAAAATGAAACATCGGGTTTACGGTCATGTAGAAGCTCATAAGGTGTTTTTCCATGGCGTTTCCGAATGATAGAACGGTTTTGGGTAAAACATGCAGTAGAAATCGCTTCTGCCCACAAGAACAATGGAGCGTTCGCATAAATAAGCATGGTCCTAGCAGCTTCCATAAGCGTACGATTCCGTCTTTCAACGACACCGTTTTGTTGTGGAGTGCGTGCAACGGATGTTTCATGTGAGATACCAACTCCTTCATAATAATCACGAAGAGTCTGGTTGACGAACTCTGTACCATTGTCTGTACGAATACGGCGGACAGTAGTATTCAAACGTACCTGAATGAATTTCAGAAAAGTGATGATAGCCTTCGGTGCTTCATCCTTTGTACGTAGAAATCTAACCCATGTAAACCTGGAGAAATCATCCACAATTACCAGAATGAATTTCTTACCGCTCACACTTTCAGTTCTCATTGGCCCACAAAGATCCATATGCAAAAGATGAAGTTTTTCTTGATTGGTGTCTTCAGCTTTGGGCTTGTAAGATTTCTTGGTACTTTTCCCCCTTGAACACGCGGAACATAAATGGTCTTTGTGAAATTTAAGCTTTGGAAGACCACGAACTAATTCGTTTTTAGCCAGATGATTAATAGCATCAAAGTTAAGATGAGATAATCTGCGATGCCATAACCATGACTTGGTCTTAGATGCTTTAGAGAGAAGACATACTGGAGAGGCGGCCATCATGTCTTGTAAGGACAAGGTATAAAGATTTGCACCACGAGATCCCTTCAACAAATCTTTTCCTTCCAAGTTGCGGATGAAACAAGTGTGTTGTCGAAAAGCAACCTCAAGGTTGGAATCACAAAACTGTCCTACTGAGAATAAATTATGACCAAGACCTTCTACATAGTATACCCTTGAAATCGTCACGTTTCCAATTTGATATTCACCATACCCCATTATCTTTGCTATATGATCATTCCCGAATTTAACCGTACCAAGAAACTTGCTGACGAAATTTCGGAGCATCGAGCGATCTCCGGTCATATGTTTTGAACAACCGGAGTCCAAATACCACAGGATGATTTGGACCACCTGAAAATATCACCACAGGAAGACAATGTAGAGGTATCGGAATCTGAGTGTTCCTTGTTATTAGCAGGTATAGATTTAATAATCTTAGATTTGCTAACTCTAGGTTTCTTAGATTTCCTAGCCTTCTTCTTCCTAATTGGTGGTGTAGATTCTAGTTGGCTTAAATCCTGAGGTATTTCTTCACTGATAGGCACTATAGTGGGGGCTGACCTAATTAAAGGGCGTTGTTTCCATACTTGAGTGCGAGTGTTCCTAACTAAAGGACGCTCAGACCTAACCTCAATGGATGCATTCCTAGTTAAAGGGCACATTTTTCCATCTAATGTAAAGGTCCTACCAGTGGGACGCCATTGCCAGCCAACTTGGGCACGAGTTCTACCCGTTGGCTTCCATTCAAGACCATTCTTAATAGCATTCATTTCATTTACATGATCAAGAAGACACAAATCATGACGTTGGGAAAACATACATTCATTACAATTCCAACAATTCAAATTAGAATTCACGAATGGTTTAGGCTTCTGCACAGGCGCAGAGCTTTTAGTCTTAACATGATTCTTTTTATTTAAAACTGAACTAGCATTCCTATTTTGAACTTCTACTTTCTTCTTTTTGGCACTACTAGTGGAGGGCTTGATCTTATCTTCCTTGAGTGGCGATCCTTTAGCCTTAGTAGTCTCTTTTAATCCTGTAGAAGGCAAAGTGGGAACATTAGCAACAAATTTTAAAGGTGCCTTACTTGATTGTGCCAATGACGGTTTTGCTCCTGGAGTCTTATTAAATAGAGTTACAGCAATGGGCCTATTAGTGAGTAGTGCAGAACCTGGTGTACCTATGTATTGCAAATATGCTAAGCAATATTGAACTCGCTTAATATATTCATGAGCCGAATAATAGTAGCTACTTGAGGGATCTAAGGCATAAAGATCGTCTAGAATATCCCTAACAAGATCTACATGCTTAATGGCATTCCTCATATAATCATCGTAGGTAACCGGGTTTCTCTTATGAAGCGGGTTCTTATAAAGCACTACTGACTTGGTTGTTGGAGCACTAGTGGACGGTGCAGAGTCGGTAGCTAAGTTATCAACAACTTCTTGTCGGGTGAGAAGAAGTGTCTCCTTTAACTCGGCCAAAACCATATTTTTGTCAATGAGCAGGATGTTCAAGTCAGAGATTTCCTCGCACTTTTGGTTCAGTTGTTCAACATAAGATTGTTGTTGTGCCGCATTAAAAGCGAAGCGTTCTTCTAGTGAACCATAAAGAGCGGATAGTCCCTGTCTTGTCCGATCCATCTCCCCTAGAACAGACGAAAGTCTAATTTCTAAGACCTGGTTTTTAGACTCTGCAGCCTCTAGTTCCAATTTTAATGTTTCATTTGATGACACATCTCTCTTCAATCTCATGATGTCTTCCTCTAATGTCTTAACAATTGCAATCATCTTGTCACTCGTCTCAACACCGTTTTCACAACCATTTGATATCAAAAGATCCTCATTTTGAGTTTGTTGTTTTAATTTTAAAGATATACAATGTTGTTCTAGTTGATTAAAGCGTTTTGAAAGTAAATTGTAAGAATATTGTAGCTTTAAAAACTCAGCGTTAGATTCGTGACAAGAATGATTATCTACCTCATTTACAGTATCAACAACATTTACAGAGAGATCACAAACATCATCACATATATGCACAACATCACAATTAGTCATAGCGGATGTAAGCTCATTCGAATAATTAACATTTACAGTAGTAAGCACATCACACGAGATTACTGCAGACAAGAATCGGTCATATTTGGTTAAAATCTTTTCTTTTTCAATTAGTTGTAGTTCGTAAGCGGTGTCCATTTCATAAAACACTTTTTGAACTTCACCAATTTCAAACACAAGATTTTCTTTAAGAGATGCAAAACTTCCTTTTAGACTTTCGACAAACGGATTGATCTCATTTTTAAACACCTCGTTCATATGTTCGAAAGCCCATTCTCCGGCATTTAAGCCATTTGAAGTCGTACATTCCAAAATGACCTTGTCAAAATTAGTAAAGTATTGATTAATCTCTTGCAAGTTTAACCATACAGTGCTAACAGGTGGAAGATCCTTTTGAATTTCCTTAGGACCTTCCATATTGACAAGTGTAGGAAATGTACTAGGGTTTTCTTCATCTAATATGTAGGTCGGTGCTGTTATGAGATCTTTGTCCATATGGAAGCGAATTCTAAAATCCGTTTTTGCAAGCTCCTTATTCAATTTAAAATAATCACACTCGGGATATTTTGCAGAATTGTATGACCGATCCTCATCAACTAGATCCTTACTTGTTCGATCATCGGGAAAAACAATCGGGTCTAAGGCCAATCCTAATTGAGTTGCATTATAAAGTCTAGGACTATGTCTTAAAGCTTGTTTTGCATACCGTGGATTAGGGGGAAGGCCTTTTTGACGAGATAGGTTAAATTCTCTAAACGAAGCATCAAATAAGTGCACTAGTTGAGAAGCAGCGTATTGTCTTAACAGCAAATAATCTAGACTTCTAATCTTATTAGTAGCATTAATCTCCATTTCATTCTTCTTAGACTCGAGTGATTCAAAATCCGTTTGAAGTTTTTGAAAATTAGTGACCACTAACTCCTTTTCTTTAAGTTCATTAGACAGATTTGCTCTTAAGTTTTCAATTTCTTGCAAGTGACCCATTTGTTTGTTTCTAAAATGATCATATTCGGGATTAGTTAGAACACTAGAAGAAGGCACTAATTTCAAGGTTTGAACTTTCTCATTGCTTAAGGCAAGCTCATCAGACAAATTCTTATTCATAGCTAAGGTTTCTAAGAGAGCAGCATTCATTTGGCTAAGTAATGTAGCAGGAACCATGACCAAATCTTGTTGAGCAGGAGTAGGCGTACGCGAAATGGGTCCCGGTTGTGATTCACTCAAAGTCTGGGGACTCACATTGATATTGCTATCATTGTTTGTCTCCTCATTTGAAAGACTCACCACTGAAGATTCATTCGAATCAGCACTCTCTTGCACAACTTGATGCGGTTGAATACTAGCATCAGTGGTATTATCGGTGGTATTAATAAGTACCTCAGATCTCTTTTCTGGCCCTAAGCTGGAGATAGTTGCCATAAGAGCAGCCTTTGCAGATTGAAAGTCATCACAGTCTGAGTCATACGCATCAAGATCATCGGCTTGGTAAGCTGCATTCTGTGTAGTGACAACGTCTTGTTCAGCAATCCCTGGATCAACAAGAAATGCAAGCTCCTCTTCATCAAGTTCCCTTCCTTGTGCCTGAGCATTTACCAGATAGATCTTTTCTGCAAACCATTGTCCATCCCTTCTCCTCTTGGGTTTCTTACAATCCCTGGACATGTGACCCTCTTCCTTGCAGTTGTAGCATGTAATCATTCTCAACTTGCCTGTGGAATTAGCTCGTGGAGCAGGATTGACCATTGGAGCCTGATTGACCGTGCGAGCATTGGTAGTTGATGTGGAAGGTCTCCCCTGATATGGTTGAATAGGCTGAACCATTACTCTGCCATTCTCAATAGTAGCTTGTTGGCGAGAATTAGATGAATTCCTCAACTGATTGTTGGTAGGAGCTGATCCCCTAAATCCTCGTTTGCTTAAAGTCCTTGTGAGATAAGCAGACATAGTGGTTAACACTTCAACTGGGTCAGCACCTTGTTTGAATACAGGAACGGGGACTTCCTCATCATTACAGTACATTGCTTGGTCTTGATGAGCTGCATAATCACTAGAAGGAATACTCATTTGATCAGGGTAGCTTGTTGGATATGTTGCATTCTCTTGATAAGAAGAATATGAAGATTGAGCATAAGGTGCAATACTTGCTGGGTGAGGTTGTGTAGCATATTGTGATGAAGGTGCACTAAACCGATATTGTTGCTGATATGAGGTGGGTGGTTGCGGTAAAATCGAGTATTGGGGAAAGGTTGGTGTCATGTAAGGTGATGGATGATAGGCTTGATGTCCCAAAATATAAGAAGTGTTGTTGTGAGACAAGCTTGGTTGATTCGCCATCAAAGCTAATGAATCAGGGTACATACCTCGTGGAGAACGGTGCATGATCACATGTTTCTCATGCTGCTGAAGAAAAGCATATAGTTGATCCAAATTGCACTTATGCAAATCCCTGGTTAACTTAACATCGGTAATATACTCACCCCATTCAGCTTGAGGTAAAGTATTCAAGAATTTGGTGTTAACCTGGAATGGAGCAATCACAAGATTGTATACATTCAGATCATTCATGAGTGTGGTGAATCTGAAGTAATAATCGTGAAGCGTTTCCCGTGGGTTGTACGTGAATCTATCAAACAGGTCATACAACTGACATTCCCTTTCCTGTTTGGTGAGAGACGTACCTTGTAGCAACACCTTTAAACGTTCCCATAAATCCTTTGCCACCGTATACTGACTTACCATCCTATAGATGTCATGGGGAAGAGCTTGGAGAATTATTTGAAGAGCTTTTTCGTCTGCATCGGCAACTAGTTGTTGAGCTGGTGTAAGTTCTTCAAATTCTCTTGGTCGAGACACATTGTTAGCCACGATGGTACCATAGTCAAGTGGACCATTTAAAATTGACTTAACCATAAGCCTCCCATAAACCGGTTTTCCCTTAAGATAAGACATCATCCGGCCTTGCCATGCTTCAAACACTTCTTTGATGAGCATTGGCGGGCGATTATCCGTTCCCGTAATGACAGAAATATCCGTAAGTGATGTCATCTGAGGCATTACTGAATTCGGATTCATTTTGTTAACTTCAAAGAGACAAAGATTATCGGTTGATCGAGCAGTGAAGTAAAGCTTGTGAATTGTGTTGAGTTTTTGTTGTAAGAAACCAAGATTAAATCCTCTAAAAAATCGTCGAAAAAACAAGCAAAATAACCCTTGATTCGGAACTTTTGTTGATTCGGAAGTGTTGATTCGGAACTTCTTGGTTCGAAACTTCTTGGTTCGGAACTTCTTGGTTCGGAACTTCTTGGTTCGGAACTTTTGGCTTGATCCGGAACTTCTTGGTTTGGAACTTTTTGGCTTGATCCGGAACTTCTTGGTTCGGAACTTCTTGGTTTGATCCGGAACTTCTTGGTTCGGAACTTCTTGGTTCGGAAGATCTTGATCCGGAAGTTCTTGATTCGGAAGTTTCCTTGGTTCGGAACTTTCCTTGGTTCGGAACTTTCCTTGGTTCGGAACTTTCCTTGGTTCGGAACTTTCCTTGGTTCGGAACTTTCTTGATCCGGAACTTTCTTGATCCGGAACTTTCTTGATCCTGAACTTTTTCGTTGGGAACTTCTTGGTTCGGAACTTTTGGTTGATCCGGAACTTGTTGGTTCAGAACTTTTGCTGGGTAATCAGAAGTTGTTACGGATGAACAGTCGACCACAAAAAGAAAGATTAAACCCAGATTTTGACCAAATGACCCAAAAAGTTTTGTGATTTCAACAATAATAAGTAAAAACTAATACTTATCCACTAATCCCAATCACAAAAACACCAAAAACACCAAGAATCAAGATGGATTTTCTTAAAGAACACTAATACAATCAAAAACTAAAAAACCACACAAATCACTACCTTAAATCACCCCATAGCTCTTGATACCAAATGTAGAATATTGATAACCTATGAATCTATGAAGGGGTTGATGATTTCTAGAGAGAGAAAGTTAGAGAGAGAAAGAGAGAGAAAACTATGTGTTATTTCAATAAATGAAAGTGAGAAACATTCAACAACCAACCCCTTTCCATGGTGGAAAGGGGTATTTATACTTCCAAGCTTACATTGGGCTTGGGCCGGTCCATGACAAGCCCATGGACCGGTTCTTACTTAACTTAATAAGTAACAATTAACTATTTGTTAACTACGAGCTATTACAACATAAATCCTATTGTGGAGTGACCGATACTTCTAATATACGTTAAAACGTATTTCTAACAACAACTCACTACCTTGAATGAAGAAACACACTCCATTGTTTTGCAACTTCAAGAGGCCGTTGTTTTGCTTAAAGAACTTCGGGAGGAAGAAAAGCGACTGCAACAAGAGCAAGTATCTAATCTTAGTGATTATACCCCTCCGCTTGTGCGTCAATGCTATTATGATGATGATGACGATGATGCTGTATGCACTTTCAACTCATCTTCTGAAGTTGCTGCTCCTACTCTCGATGTTCCTACTGCGTCTAAGGATCTAGATTCGTTGCATGAGCTCAGTGATGTTGGTCTCGACAAAGTATTGGATGATGAGGTTTGTGACTTACCTGCTATGGAGCCTAAGGACGACGTTGCTCTTACAGACGAGGTCGATCCTAGTGATGACGATTCTTCTCTCTGCTATGAGAATTTCACTTTTGAAATTTCTCAATCTCCACCGGGAGATGCAGAAAATGACGATTTATTCTCTCCGGTTTACGAGCAGTTCACCGATGAACATGATCTTGTGGATGAGGTGGAAGACGTGCTTCTTCGCGATGGATTACGGAAAGTGCACCTTCTTATTGCTCAAATCGAAGCGTTTACTTCTCCTTCTCTTTCCAAGTCTTTACCCCCATCTATTCCTCCCGTTGAAGATAATGACCCATTGCTGGAAGAAATCGATATCCACTCCATCCCTCCAGGTATTGATGACTCTGACACGGAGGGGGACATTATTTTTGATAATTTGCTGCAGGAAAGTATTGACCCAAGTCCCCCTCCCGAGCACCTTCCATCCTCCCTTTTAGCCACTATCACGGAGGATGAGTGCTTTGATCCGGGAGGTGACATTGATTATGCTATGATTGATACCATTACGGCTTTGCCGTTTGCTCAGCATCCATTGTCTTTGGGGGAGGACAATATGCTTACTATACCCAACCCACCTCCCGTGGATCTTGAATTCACATACAATACGTATGTTGAAAGGACCTTTCTCCCTTTCAAGACTTATCCCCCCGCCTCTCCTTTGTTGATGTCAACCGCGAACGAGGACAAGGTCTTTGATCCCGGTATCACATTCGAGGCTTCCCCATGGACCATTTAATTCGGGGACGAGTCAGGCTCGTGACTCGGTCAACAAAAACAAGCGCTTTTTAGGAGGCAACCCAATTATCTATCTATTTTCATCATAAGTGTAGGGGGAGCCCCGTTGGTGTTTCTTGCTTTCTTTCTTATCATGTGCAGGGATTAGAGCTTCAAAGACACACTCTTGATGACTTTTGACGAACCGTGACCCCGTGTTCCCTTCTTCCCGGTTCTATCCTAAACTCTTTTCGATTCTCTATTTTTATATTTCTCAATATTCAAATAGGAATCTCTTTAGTTGTCTCTTCCTTAGCGATATTTAAACAACGTGCACAATGTCCTAAGTGTAGGGGTGTTTACTCCCACATGCTTAAACATTGAGGACAATGTTTATATTCAGTGTAGGGGGGACTTCTATCGAAGTTAAGTGGTCTTTTCCTTGTATTTGCCCTCATTTTAACCGGAAAATCAATTTTTCGACATTTTTCAAAATTTTTAATCTATTTTGACCTAGTTGTAGTCTCCTTTATTTTTTGTTACTTTCTAGCATTTTTATAAAATGGTTTTAGCAAGTTTAGATATCTTAGATATATTAGGCCCGTTGGAATATTTTGACTCAACCCGAGTTTACTTACCCAAGTTCACTCTAGCTAGTATCCTTAACCATGTAGACCTTAATTGGTTTATTAGGCTAAGCATCCACGAGTCTCATTCCTTGAGATTTTAAATTGTGGAGAACGAGAAATGATAGAGTTGGTTACAAGTTTGGTATTCTCTCATTAACTTATGTGAGTTAATTATGATCTTTTTCTCCCATCACTTGCTAATAATTTATCTGCAATAAGTAAGGTCGTACGATTTGAAAAGTTACTTAGCTTCTAGCCCAAGATCGTTTAGAAGTTGCTCGGTAATGATAAGAGTTCATAGCCAAGGCATAACTTATGAAGCGGGGCGCGAAGATTGGCGAGTCCGAAAAGGCCCTAACAAGGCATGAGGATTCCATTTTAATGCTGAAGATCCAAAAGTTATGTGAAGAGCATTATTCCCAAAATCAATATGAAGGATCAAGACTCACGACGAAAAGCAATCAACTCCCATAAAGATCATGGATAAGTCTATCCGAAAAGACCCTAACAAGGTATGAGGATAAATAGATCCAAGTCCGAAAAGGAGGCGGATCGTTGTATCTCAAAATCCCAATTAGAGATTGAAGAAATAATCATGAAGTCGTGGTCAACAAAGCTGGAGTACCCCTCAAAAGTCTCCAAGTGAAGAAACTCTATAACGAAGAGAAGACCATTATCTCAAAAACGTCTCTCGAAGATATGAAGTATGAAGTACATGCCAAATATCGGCCCGAGAAAGGTCTCAAATCGTGAACCGAGTTATGCCAAGATATGAACTTTTTGATATCCCGAGAAGCAGTTTTAAGAGATTTTGTCCTTTAGCTAACTATTGATCAAATCGTCCTACTTTGCTTTCAGCCTTAATAAATTATCGAAATAAGTCAACAATGCATCCTCGTGATCATTCAAGACATCAATAAAATATAAGAGATACCAATAGGAATAAGGGAGTTTAAGTGATTAATTGAACCGCATGAGTAAATGTTTGTTATGCTAACTTGTACTAACAATGATCTTGTTTTTAAGCTTGGCATGGGGAACGTGAATCTTGAGGGTGATTAACATTCATGACATACAAGCCCTAAGGTAAGTCTTAGATTTCTTTACAAGTTTCTTCCTTGTTGCATCTTGTTATTTTCTATCTTTTTGATTTTCCTTAGTTGTTCAATAAAGGCCAAGGTAGGTTGATTATGATGGAAAGTGTAAACCTTGCTTTATTGCTAAGCATTGCATGAGGGCATCGCAATGGTTAAGTGTAGGGGATTTGATAGATGTGAAAACACCCATCTTTTCTACCACTTAATTACATTAAAACTGGACCTAAACGTATATTTTATGTCGTAAATGGCGGAATTATGCGTGGTTTGTGTTTTTATTGTGTTTCAGGGTAAAAATGTGAAAAGGAAAGAAAACACGGTCTTTCACGGGCGTTTATTGAAGAAAAAGACAAAAGATGAAGTCGAAAGATCAAGAATGGAAAAAGAGCGGAAGTCCAAGACTAATTCTGAAGATTTATCAAAGAAAAAGTCAAAAGACGGAAGTTTACCAAAAGCCAAAGAACTCAAGTCTAATTTATTGAAGAATTACAAGACGAGTTCAAAGAAATCCCGAGCCAAAGTCATTATAGTCCAAGATTTAAGAAGATTAAAGAAAGGAGGGACCTAATGACGCAATTAAGGAAAAGAGGAAAGAGGGGAGGAAGTTTCCTTCCACTAATCCCTTCCTCCCCTATAAATACACATTATTAGCCATTTGTTTAAGTTGTTGGAGGCTTGACAAGCCTCTCTTCCCCATTTTTCATTCCTTGTTCTTCAATTTTATGCACTTTAATTCTCTTGTAATGCACCTTTAATTTTCTTTTAATTCCAAGTAAGTTTACCTTTAATTGTTGTTAATCTTTATCTTATTGCCAATCTCCTTCTACCTTTTTTGTTTGATTTGTTCTTTATCTTCATTGTTCATGTTCTTGAATTTTTATGGTTTTTATCAAGTGGGTTTTGATTGATTTGGTTATGTTTGTTAGTTTTGATGATTTGTTTTGATTGATTATTGTTAGTTGATGCTTATTGGTTGTTTTGGTTTAATCTTTTGTTTGATTTTGATTAATTTGAAGATAGATTGTTGTTACTGTATCTCCCTTGTTCTTCGGTTTGGTGGTTTCTGTTACTGTATTCCCAGAAGTTCCGGATCAATGGTTCTTCATTCGGAAGTCTAAAAACTTCCGGATCAAGTGTTTCATTCGGAAGTCTAAAAACTTCCGGATCAAGAGGGTTCATTCGGAACTTTAAAAGTTCCGAGTGAAGCAAGCTTCATCCGAAAGTCAAAAGTTCCGAATGAAGCAAGCTTCATCCGGAAGTCCCAAAGTTCCGAATGAAGCAAGCTTCATCTGGAAGTCCCAAAGTTCCGAATGAAGCAAGCTTCATCCGGAAGTCCCAAAGTTCCGAATGAAGGTCTGTCAGTTTGTTTTTGTTTGTTTTTTTTCTTTTTAAGGTTTTGTCTTTTATTTTCAAGTTTTATTTTTCCCGCCTTTTTCTTTATTTGAATTTTTATTTTCTTTCCTTTTAGTTTAAGTTTTGATTTGCATCATTTACTTTATTTACCTTTTAATTTTCTCGCAAATTACTTTTCGCCAAGATTTTATCTTTCATTGTTTCTTGTTACTGTCTTTACTTTATTTTTTATTTGTTTCAAGTTTTCATTTGAAATTAGTTTTAGACAACGACAACTCTTTTATTTGATTCACCAAGAACAATTGAGTCACACAATTAACCATAGATCAATTCGAAGAGATACCGAGAACGAACTTTTCAACTAGTAAAAATCTTGTTATTACATAACAATGCTTGGATTGTACATGACAATGCTTGCTTCTGTCAACGCCTGATTTGTTCTTGACAACGCCTGGAATACACTTGTCAACGCTTAGACAAATGCCTTCATGTTTTCTTCGTTTTTGAGTTTCTGCCACATCAACTTTTTGACCCAACAATCTTCCCCTAGTTGATGTCGGCAAAACTCTTTGTGTATCTCTTGTAAGTTGTACATGATCTTCAAATTTCTTCCCCTTAATTGTAGCATGTATGTCTTCCCCTTTTTGTCACATCAACAGGGAAGTAAACAATGTATGCAACCTTGAAGATGCTCCAAACGTAGGCTCTATGTAATGATTTTGAAGAAAAATAAATAAAGTAATCTTTAACCCAAACCCATGTTCCATGTATTGTACTATCCACGTGATAAAGAACTTATACTCATCTCACAAAGTATAAGTAGACCTCGATCCCTTGTCAGTATTCTCATCCTTTGTGAGACACTGAGCACGATAATGTAACTCCTTCAAGTGTTATGACAAGTCTTCGTCATCAAACTTTTTAAGCACAAACAAGTTATCTTTAAAGTCAGTGTATGGCTCCACGACTTTAAGATATGATAGAACACAAACTCGCGAAAATCTTCTTCAAGCATCAAATTTACCATAAGAATTCTTCCCCTTAAGCCAACACCTCTTCATGACGAATCTTAATGAAATAATATCTTCATATCATATGTAAAAGTCTTACAACAGATAACTCTTTTACAAGGCTACCCCGATTACATAATCTAATCAAATATTAATCCAATAAAATACTTCACGAATTGTTGCTAACTTACGTTAAAATCATTGATCCCTTTAAAAATATCCGAGCCATAAATATCAACTTGATATTCTAAATAAAAACGGATATTCCATGTACCTTCGTGTGTAAATACCTCCTTTTTGTGTGCTAAAAACGTATCAATTTTCTCAAACAGCAGCTATCCTTTTGTTATCCGAAATCCTTCATTGTCCAATATCTCTGTCATGTGTATTGCCCAATATCGGACAAAACGTATCAACGCTTGAACAAAACATTTCTCGGACAACTCATGTCAACGCTTTCTATCAGCGTTTGACTTATTCTTGTCAACGTCAAATTAACAAACGTCAGCGTCTAAACCAACCTTGTCAGCGTCTAACGTCAAAAACCTGTCAGCGTCTCATTTATCCACTAACACTTACTGTGACTACCAGTCCCTTGAAAGCGACTGAGATACACTTGACAATAGCTAAAAGAGTATATTAGTGGCTAGAAAATATACCTTAAATGTACCACTTGATATGACCAATATTAGCTGTAATATACTCCCTCATAAATCACGCATGGATAATTCCCCATTATTTGCAAAAACTAGGAAGAATAAGATTAGCATTGACCCATATATTATTCCCAAATAATACGTATCTTCATCAAAACGTCACTTTCTTGAGCACATGCGCTTCATCCAATCACATTCCTATTCCCGTGTGAACACACAAATCAATCAACAAATATCTTTGCTGGTCATTGTGTGATTGTCAACGCTTAATGATTATATTCCTGTCTTGCATCAACGTTGAGCATGTAAACTTCTTTAGTCATTCTCCTTAGAACCCCACGTGACTTCTTGAATCACAACAATTCATGGACAAAGAAAACGTCTTGTCTCCTTGATGTGTTTCATACGAAGACTAATATAACCAAACAAACAGCACACCTTAGTTGACCAATACTTTTCTTTATTGGCTACTTCATTCACCAATCACGTAAAGACCTTGCTGCGATTGCTTTGTTAAAAAACTGGCTGCCATCTGATCACGACCTACTGCTTGGTGTCATATATTTATCTCCATACGAACCAGAACATATAAAACAAAGACCTTGTAAGCTTTGATCAGATCTAGGGTTCATAAATAAAATCCTAATAACGAATAATCTTCAACATCGATCTAGGGTTTTGTAACACCCTTTTTCTTGCTGCTTTTAACAATTCAACATGCTGCAAACATTCTCCTTCTATGTGGTAGAAACCCTAAATCATTATTGTAAGAGAAAACAAAAAAGTGGAATTCACCTCTGCAGCCAACTTTGACGCCTAATAACTTCTGATTGAGGGCTAATCTGAAAAATCCCTTCGGTGGATGTTTAGATATATGTATGTAGAACACACATAAAAAATTTCGTGACGATCCAACGGTCCAATCAAAAGTTATGACCTTCTGAATACTGCTGCGCACACAAAAACGTCCAAAAAACCCTAGACGGATTTTTCTTCTTTTCACCATTACGAACACCTTGTTGGTCCTAGCATCACGAGACACGAGGCCCTGATACCAATTAAGGAATCCTAAGATTCCGGATCTTTAAGCTACTAGGAATGCATCATGTTCATATGATTAGATAATCAAAGCGGAATTAGAACACGACACATTAACAAGGTGTTTAGGCACAAAACACATGAATTAAAACAAATGGATTGCTCATTATATTAATAACAAACAATCACTAAACGTGTATACATTGAATCCTACGTCTAGTCGACACATGCTTTAGGTTTACATTGTATATGAAAGTTATATATAAACCTAATACCCTTGGTTCCTTTTATAGTATAAGGAATAGGGTTTACAAGAGATAATTATGAATAAACATGTAAATCTTCTATTTAAATAACTATATACAAAATATATCCTGCATATATATCCAAATAGAAGCTTCCAAAGGCTTCTTGTCTACGTTTCTGTCAATGCTTAGTTTGTACATGACAATGCTTGGATTGTACATGACAATGCTTGCTTCTGTCAATGCCTGATTTGTTCTTGACAACACCTGGAATACACTTGTCAACGCTTAGACAAATGCCTTCATGTTTTCTTCGTTTTTGAGTTTCTGCCACATCAACTTTTTGACCCAACAGGATTTCCACTCATCACTGAGAACACTAAGGTGTCACTCTGAGTGTTCTGGCAAGATCACTAAGATATTGCGTAGAGGCCTGAAACGTGTTTAAATTCAATTAAGTATTAAACAGCTGGTGCTTTCTAGTTATCACAAGTTTGATTCATAAAGAATCGCACAAGTAACCTAGCATGAGATTTTGATGTTCGCTCTAGAAGGATTTCCATCTTCATTGTAAATACTTGCGTATTATTGGATGTTCAGGCAAGATCATGAAGATTTTGCGTAGGAGTCTTAATATGTTTCTTACTTTTCATAATGTGTGAAGAAGCAAACAAATTTGGAAGTGTGTCCTAATGAGATATTTGATGATCTCAAATGGATCTAGACCTGATCGTGCATTTAGGATTTTTAGTGATCGGAGGCTGGAGAGGAGTGCCCCCTTTTCAATATCAATATATTCAGAGTGAATAAATCTATAGATAATGCGTTGTCTCCGTGTGATTAAAACAAATATCTTTTGAGAGATATCTGAGTTAGCTGGGATGGGTTGTGCATTGCATCACTGGGTCCATGACGTCTATCTTCAATAACATATGAGTTGACCTGGTTTCTGCTTAAGGTTGTAAGGAGGTCTGTTTTCTTTTTAACCTTTATCTTTACAATTCTTTTTCATTCTTCAACCCCTTCAATGCTTACCAATACGTCATAACTAGAACCTTGTTGTAATTGTCCCAGTGCTAACTTAAGTACTTGGTCGGCATTCAACTACATAAACAATCTTTCCCCATCTTTCCTAAGGACTACTATTTCTAGCTATGGAACGTCCTTGGGAAGATTCCTCCGGTTCTAGAAGAATCATTAGACTTTAACCAATCATACCATCCTTATGTCACCACAATCGTCACCGTCGTGAATTAGGATGTTGTGGGTAAGTATATGTCACCATGGAATCCAATTTGAAGTACAAATTCATTTTGCTCCCCCTTAAGATATGCCACGATATTCGAAAACATGTCGCATACGTAGGAATGAGCCATCACATTAAGTCAATCCATTGAATTAATTGATCTCAATGTTAAATCACATTTTCTCCCCCATATTAAAAATATTAACCCAATCGATGTTTTTAACATCAATTGATTTAATGAAATTTTAAGAAAATTTGGGAAGAAAAAATGCAAATCCAATTATGTTCATGCTTTACACAAGCTCCCCCTCAAATTAATGAGGTTGTACTTGATACGTAAATTAAATACCTTTTAAACACAAGTGTAAGGTACTTCTCACAGGCAAGGATCATATATGATAATCTATTCACAAGATTGATAATTTACGAGGTTGGACCTCAATGATGAGAATATCATACGATATAATCACATCGTTCTTGTTCATGAATGTTGGTCTCTCCCGTAACATCTAAAATTATCTCCTCCTTTTTGGAAAGCGGTAATCTTTCATGACACCACATGTACAATTGATATCGTTTTCTTGACACCAATTTGTGAACTTGGCACTTTCGGCATCAAAGATTCTGAATGCTTGACAATTGCTCCCCCTTAATTGTTGACCCGTGTTCTATCGAAAGAGCTATAATCGCTGTTTTATTAGTCGCATTGTTGAGTATGTAGATATCAATTGTAAATTGATGCGGTTTTTGGAGATGATAACTTCATAAAAACAAGATTTCTCTTGTTTTAACAAAAAAATGCACTGATGCGTATATATATTCGTGTTAGGTTGTGTTATTTGATAAACACAATCCCTTACATGGTAATAAATAAACCATTTTCGAGAAAATTAATTCCCGTTGTTGAGTCAAAGCTTTCCGGTGAAATGCTTGACTTGAATATAAAAGGCGGGTTACTATCTGAAATAATAGCAAGCCTTTTTGAGTTGGTTTAAAATCATTTAAACTTCTGCTCGAACTTTATTTACAACCCCGTGTCATTATTGAACGACATTTCTAGGATTGTGAATATTATCGATTCTAGAAGACATGCACTTTTTATCAAAAACATTTTGAACACACAATTTTGAAAGATTTAGAAAAAGCTTTTGAAAAATTCTTGAAAAAATTTGTTCAACGTTTTGAAAACCAATTACTTGAGCTTAAGAATTTGAATATCTTACTAAACGAGCTCAATTCCGAGAAGTTGTAAACTTCCCGTTGTTAAGGATAACTTACCATCGGCGATACACTTTCCTTTTAACTGAAGAACGAGTCCTAAGTTGATATTTACTTAGAAGTCATTTTCATGAGCTTGAAAAACTTTTGAATGTTTTAACGTAAAGCTCATGACCGAGAAAGATGAATTTCTCGTTATGAGGAAAAGTTCTCTTATTTAAAAGATACATTTTCCTTTCTGAGCTTAAAACTTGGAATGTTTTTAATACAAGCTCATGACCGAGAAAAATTAATTTCCCGTTACGAGGATAAGTTATCATTATGGATAAGCTTTCCTAAATTTGAAGTCTGAGTTACAGTCTGATATTTAACTTTAAGTCATTGTGCATGAGCTTAAAAAAATTCGAATGTTTTTAATAAAATCTCATGCCCGAGAAAATTAATTTCTCGTTGCGAGGATAAGTTTATCATCGGCGATAAAATTTCCCTTTCTTTGAAGTTCGGGTCACAGACTGTGACTTGACTATGAGCCGTTTACACGAGCTTAAAACTTTTGAATAGTTTTAATGTAAGCTCGTGTCCGAGAAAATTTAATTTCTCATTTGTGAGGATAAGTTTATCATCGGCGATAAACTTTCCTTTCTTTGAAGCACGGGTTACAATCAGTCATGTGACTGCAAACCGTTGTGCATGATCTTAAAAACTTCGAATATTTTTAATATAAGCTCACGCCCGAGAAAAATTGATTTCTCGTTGTGAGGATAAGTTTATCATCAACCATAAACTTTCCTTTCTTTGATGCACATAATATAAAATATAGTTATATCAAAAATCAAAACAAATACATAACCATATAAATTTACTGCATCACACTTATAGAGTCTAGTTGAGACATTTTATCAAACATATTGTAAGCAACTTTTTAACACATTATTTATTTGTACAATTTGTTCAAAAAGAGATGAAGCAATAAAACCAGGGTTCATAAATCAACTTACGTGTTCATTTTAGACGCGTTAGATTCGTATAAAACATCGATAACACATTGATGTATACATGCTTCGATCATTATTAGAAGCTTTAACGATTCGATGTAGTTGTTATTCAATGTGTATGATTCGATGTAATAGCGATTCAATCGTGATTAGATAAGATTAAGACATGTATGGATTTCTAGTGTGAGAAAGTATGTTTAGAGAGAGGAAGTGAGATCTAGAAATGGGTCGAGATAAATGGTAGGAATTTTCTTGTATA
This sequence comes from Glebionis coronaria, assembly GCA_025667525.1. Classification (NCBI taxonomy): domain Eukaryota; kingdom Viridiplantae; phylum Streptophyta; class Magnoliopsida; order Asterales; family Asteraceae; genus Glebionis; species Glebionis coronaria. The sequence goes on from CM046882.1 coordinate 304,641,561, forward strand.
AAATACACAATTACAAGTTTCCCCCTGAACTTTGCCATATTTACCTCGCTGCCCCCTTTTTTATTTAATCTAAGAAGTTTTGATCCAAGGGCTAAGATCTTCTCTTACCCTTTTTATTATAAACTTTCTTTTATAATAACTCCACCCTATATATATATATATATATATATATATATATATATATATATATATATATATATATATATATATATATATATATATATATATATATATATATATATATATATATATATATATATATAGGGGAGAGATCAAATAAAAAGACTTTTTTTGGTGAGAAGGATAAGAAGGATTTTCAGCAATTGATTTAAAATCAATGGATGAGATTAAATCACAATCCTAACAAACTAACTAACTAACCATCTAAACATGTTTTTTTAAAGTTCTTCAAAAATTATGAAAAAATTCCAGTAGATTGGGTATGTTGGTGCAAAAAACTTCTGTAAAAAAGTTTTTTTAATTTGAAGTTTTTATGCTTTTTTAATGCACAAAAACGGAATTTTGATGCACAAAAACGTTTTCTTTTACGATTTTTAGATTTTTTGTGCATCAAGAATTCATTTTTATGCCCAACTTCTTTTGACTTTTAGCTTTAGAATATGATTCCGCATCAAACTATAATAAATTGAAAATTTTGTGAATGAAAAAAATTTTGTACACCAAAATTCACGTGTTTGTGCATCAAATTTTGTTTTTTGTGCATCAGAAAAACGTAAAAAACTCAAAATTAAAAAACGTTTATTCACAACTTTTTTATGCACCAACAAATCCGACAATTTGGAATTTTTCCAGAATTTTTTGAAGACTTTTTTAAAATCATGTTTTGGTGGTTAGTTAGTTAGTTAGTTAGTTAGAAATATGGATTGATCTTATCCATTGATTTTAAATCAATGGCTGAAAATCCTTCTTATCCTTCTCACCAAAAAAAGTCTTTTTTATATATATATATATATATATATATATATATATATATATATATATATATATATATATATATATATATATATATATATATATATAAATATATATATATATATATATATATATATATATATATATATATATATATATATATGTATATATATATATAGGTATATATATATATATATATATATATATATATATATATATATATATATATATATATGTATATATATATATATATATATATATATATATATATATATATATATATATATATATATATATATATATATATATATATATGTATATATATATATATATATATATATATATATATATATGTATATATATATATATATGTATATATATATATATGTATATATATATATATGTATATATATATATATATGTATATATATATATATATATATATATATATATATATATATATATATATATATATATATATATATATATATATATATATATATATATATATATATATATATATATATATATATATATATATATATATATATATATACATATATATATATATACATATATATATATATACATATATATATATACATATATATATATATATATATATATATATATATATATATATATATATATATATATATACATACATATATATATATATATATATATATATATATATATATATATATATATATATATATATATATATATATATATATATATATATATATATATATATATATATATATATATATATATATATATATATATATATATATATATATAAAAATCAGATCAAATCAAATCAAAAACCCTTATATAAGATGGGTGAAACAATGACACATGTAATTCATTAAAGGGTTTCCATAAAATGCTTCAAAAGAAAATAAGAATTACAAATGATGCCTTAAATATAAAATTCTATAAAAATAAATAAGGTAGGATGATGAAAGAATTTCTTAAATACAAAATTTCATAAAATGCTTTAAAAAGAAAATATGAATTACACATGATGTCTTAAATACAAAATTCTATAATAATATATAAGTAAGAATTGTGAAACAATGCCTTAAATAGAAAATTTTATAAAAATGACACATGTAATTCATTAAAGGATTTCTATAAAATCCTTCAAAAAGAAAATAGGAATTACAAATGATGCCTTAAATATAAAATTGCATTTTATCGAAACCTTTTAATGAATTACATGTGTCATTTTGATAGAATTTTGCATTTTATCGAAACCTTTTAATCAAAAACCACAAAAAGTTTTATGATTTTTACCAAATTAAGCTAAACCCAATCCTTATCAATTAATCCCAATAACAAAAACACCAAAAACAACAAGATTCAAGATTGATTTTTTCTAAAGATCACTAATTGATTCAATAACTAAAAAAAGCAACACAATCCTTACCTTAAATCACCCCATAGCTCTGATACCAAATGTAGAATATTGATAACCTATGAATCTATGAAGTGGGTTGATGTTTTCTAGAGAGAGAAACTAGAGAGAGAAAGTGAGAGAAACTATGTGTTTATTTCATTCAAATGATAAAAGTGAAAATCAACAACCAACCCCTTTCCAAGGAGGAAAGGGGTATTTATACTTCCAAGCCACTAATAGACTTGGCCGGCCCATGAAAAGCCCATGGGCCGGTTCTTACTTAACTAAATAAGTAACTATTAACTACGAGCTATTACAACATTAATAATATTGTGGAGTGACCGATACTTCTAATATACGTTAAAACGTATTTCTAACAATCTCCCCCTAAGGGAGGTCACTCCACGTTACAAAGTTCTAAACCTAGCATACTATACTAAGTCTTTGTTCTTTAGCTCGTAGTCTTTTCTTCTTTCTTTTTGTTGTGAATATTTTGATTTGATCTTTTAGGCTTTGGCTTGAGAGCATTGTTCTTTTTGGCCTTTCACGTGCGATCTTTGCCTTCTTGTGAATTTTGCCTCCTCGTGACTCCATGTTCTACACACTTATGTCTTTTTGTTGAATTCTCGAAAGCTTCAGAGTTTGGTACAGCGGAAGACTTTATCTTGTACTTTCTTGAATTTTTGCTGAAGTTTGATGCAGAAAAACATAAGCATGTGGAAACGACTTCATCAGGTACACCGCAACGCCACCGTCTTCAACTGGTACACAGCAACGCCACCGTCTTCAACAGGTACACAGCAACGCCACCGTCTTTAACAGGTACACAGCAACGACACGAATAAAATGGCTTTGAACATTTCATTCTAATTCGGTAGCATTTTACCTCCGGTCGGTGAAGACCGTTGGACGATATTAGATATCGTACCCGTGACGGATAGTTTCAATTAAGTAACTTCCTGACAGGATTTCGCGGGTAAACCCGTTCTCTTTATTCGACCGTCCAAAGCTGACTGTGAACATAAAGAGTGAATCACTTGGATAAATTATCCTTGTGATTTGAAGCCGTCAATTCATGAAACCTGGAACAAGTGAATTTCAATTAAGATTTTCACCATCGTTGCTTTCCAGTTGTCACGAGCTCAATTCATAAAGAATCTTGCACGTCACCTACCAAGTGCTGTTTGATGTTAACACTAGAAGGATTTCCACTCGTCACTGTGATCAATAAAGAGTCACTCTGAGTGTTCTGGCAAGATCATATGATAATGCGTAGAGGCCTGGAACGAGTTTAAGTTCAATTAAGAATTAAACCACTGTTTCTTTCCAGTTTTTTCACAAGATTGGTTCTAAAAGAACCGCATGTGTAACCTACCATGAGCTTGTTTGATGTTGGCTCAAGCAGGATTTCCATCTTCATTGTAATACTTGCGTATTACTCGGATGTTCTGGCAATATTACAGGAATACTGCGTAGGACTCATGAAAATCTCTTACTTTTCACAGTGTGTGAGAAAGCAAGGAATAAATGGAAAGTGTCCTAATGAGACTTTTGATGATCTCTTGGCTCTAGACTCGATTGTGCGTTTTGATTTAGTGAGCGATGGCTGGAGAGGAGTGCCACCTTTTCAATACCAGTCTATTCGGAGTGAATAAACCAATAGATAACGTGTTGATCTCTGTGTGATTAAAACAAATACCTTTTGAGAGATATTTGAGTTAGCTGGGAAGGGTTGTGCATTGCATCACTGGGTCCATGACGTCTTTCTTCAATATCGAGAATCATTAACAAAAATGATCTCAATAGCATATGTATTGACCCGGTTTCTGCCTAAAAGTTGTAAGGAGGGCTTCTTTCTTTACACCCTTTATCTTTACAATTCTTTTTCATTCTTCAACCCCTTCAGTACTTACCAATACATCATCACTAGCACCTTGTTGTGATTGTTCCAGTGCTAGCATCAGTAATTAGTCGGTACTCAGCTACGTTCACATTCTTTCTCCATCTTTCCTAGGACTTCTAATTCTATCTAGGGAATTGTCCTTGGGAAGATTCCATCGGCTCTGATGAATCATTGGACTAAACCTATTCCTACCACCCTTTTGTCACCACATTCGTCGTGAATTAAGCGTGTTTTGGGAAAGTATAGCCACCATGAAAAATCATTGAAAATCACCTAAAGTACTTGTGATATTGTCATCAAAAGTTTTGTACCTTAGGTGTTTTGTTCATCAAAAACGCTCCCCCTTAACACGTGCTTTACACATATTAAGTTGGATAATCATTAAGTCTTTTTCATCGTTTAGCCAAGTATCATTTAAATCTCCTTAATCCCATTTTCTCCCCTTATCCAAAATGTTAACCATTAATATTTGGGATATTGAATGGATTAACCGGTCTTTGGGTAAAAATGAAATCGATGTTTGGCCATAGAACATGTTAATGCTCCCCCTTAAGTTAATAAGGGATAGTTGTAGTGCTTTAGTATGATATATTTTGAAAGATTTAGAATCTCGTGAGAAATTCTTGAAAAATTATCATACCTTAACACTACATCAAGCCGTACAAGCACAATATTCACAAATATACATATTCACAATTGAAAACCAATATAAAATGGACCTGAAATGTACGACCCATTAGATGGATCGTTGCAGTAGCTTGTGGTGCACTAAATATGGTCTACCACCAACGAATCTTTCCAAGCTCCTCATCAATCTACGTTCACGGAGCTTTTGATCAATCTTCTTGATCACATACTTCGCCATTTGCTGATAACCCTGATGCCAATCCTCAGTCATCTCTGGTAAAGTCCCACCCGAATTAAGATGCTCCAACTTTCCTCTTACGTATAGGAGAGTCCCATCACTGTACTTATAAAGCTCACCTACCCTCATAAACTTCATTAACCCTCGACTGTTCAAGTAGAAAATGCCGCAATTCGGGACAGAAATGCCGGTATAGGGAAATCTATCTACATGTTGAGGTAACACTTGATTCACTGGACGGGTTAGGTTAAGCTTCCTTTGGTAGCTTTCGACTCCCAACTGAAGATCTTCAACTCGTTTCTTGATAACAACGCTTCGTGTGAACATACGAAGTGCTGTATTCAAAGCAATGATGTCTTCACGAGGAATATGTGTGAGTTGACCCCGGGTCATCATAAGCTACATATCTTCGATATCCTCAAGGCGAATGATAGAAAAATCTCCCTGCTGGATTTTGTATTCTCTGTCATCCTCCATTTTCAGACGAATCTCCGTCACATGATAATAGCCATTCTTGGCTTCAGTTTTCAGCCCTAAAATGCTGGAGATGCGGATATCGGATCTAACGTTTCTTCCTGAATTGGCTAAGCAGCAACCCCTATACGCCCTTCGGACTCGTTCGTCCCAATGAGATGCACCTATAACAGCATACATATCATAATTACGATTTACCTTTGGGACCCAGAGTCGGTTTACCTTTTCCTCGATAAAGGGTATTGTCCCCCAGTTGGCAGCTTTCAGCAAGGTCAAGGAGGTTGCGTACTTTGATGACCCCTTCAGAAGATACTCAAGATCATTGGTGACGAAGAAGTCGAGAGCAATCTGATTATCTTGAGAAGGATCAAGTGGAGGTGGAGCTCTTTCTGATTCATGGAGGCCTGGCCTTTGAACAGTGTTAAGAGCTTTCAGGACCTCGTCAGCATAGTACTCGAACTCCATTCGGGTTAATCTGGTTTTGGCGCGAATTCTCTTATCCTTCAGCGCTCTCTTCACCAAAGACGGAGTAACCGAAGTCTTATACTCATGAGCCAGAAATGCACATAAGTCAATCGGACTGCGGATACGGAGATACAAAACATCTCTGTCAGCGTCTGTGATCGGATCATATTGCGCCGCTGCCGTGATCCAAGCCTGTGGCGGTGCAGTCTCGTCAATCTCCAACGTGTCTGCCCAAACCCGTGTGCTTGATTCAGGAACAGTAGATTGTGGTTCTTGTTGTAGAGGAGTAGAAAAGTGAACATCTGCTGGTTCTGATTCAGGCATCTCGGCGGTGTCATGAACGGGCGAGTGTTGTGCAACTTCAGGTTCAGTTACTGACTCTGCAATCACAGGAGCAACAACAATAGAACTATCAGGGTTAGTGGTAACAGGTATAGATACAGCGATAGATGTACCGGGAATCGATGACGCCGTAGTAGCATTCACATCATGGCGCCACTTGGATCGTCTTGATTCCGTGGAAGTAGATTTTTCCTTTGCCGCTGCATCTTTCTTAGACTTGGTTCCAGACTTAGCAGGTTTCTTTGTGCTGGCAACCTTATCCCCCTTTTCAGGCTGTTTACTCCCATCATCTCCTCATCGTTATCCTCGTTGCTCCCCTTAGCACTCTCCTCATTACCATCACCACCATCATTACCATCATCATCATCATCATCCTCATCATCATCATCATCCTCATCATCATCACCACCATCATCATCTTCTCCTTCTTCTTCTCCCTCTTCTTCTTCCTCTTCTTCACCAGTACCCTATTCTTCTTCACTTTCTTCCCTTTCTTCCTCAGGCAGAATGTGGTAGGGTACCACACTTCCAAACATCTTGAACAACCGATCATCCTCCATGATAGCGTCATTCAGGGATTTGTAGAGTGTCCGTTGAATCTTAGATTTATCAAACGATCCAAGTTCCCTCATACGAGCTTTGAGGATCTTCTTTAGCTCAAAATCCGTCAAGTCATAGGCAATTTTGTAGGCGGATTCAGAAGGATTAGATGACTTGATCATCAAGTTATCAGCCGCGAGTGTCTTCAATTCATCACGCAGTTTTGGCATAAGGGATTCAACGGATTCTTTCACTCTCTCCTCAATAGAAGCTTCAAGAGTTTCTTTCTGCTCCTTGTAGTTATCCTTAATAGCTCGAAGTCTCGTAAGTCGTGCTTCATACCTGTCAGCTTCAGCCTTTTTGACCTGAGCAAGTTCTTCTGCATGAGCTTTACGTGTCAACTCCATCTCTGCAGCGAACTTGGCTAGCATCTCTTCTTGGGCTTTCTTGGATGCCTCTTCACTTTGAACTCTTCGAAGTAGCTCTTGGCGAAGATTATCCATCTCTCTTTTTTGATTATCCGTGTGTTTATCCAACATTTCTGCCATGACGAATGCAGCCATTGAAGATGTTCCAGAGCTACTCTGGGAAGGTTGAAGAGGCTCGGTTGTTACTACGGTACTAAGGATGGGAGTTATCGGTGGTGGGAGGAATGGTGTTGGTACCGGTCGGGTTGGTAAGGGTTGTGTTGGTGGAGGTTGAGTAGGTACCATGATTGTAGGAGCACCGGACTCTTTTTCAACACTTGCTGAAACAGGAATGGATGTCTCCTTCGAAGTAGAAAACCGTTCAGGTGACCCAAACTCATAAACATCCTCTGGCTCCTCGTACTCTTCTTCAATATTCATCTGAGCACCCGAACCACTACCGCCCGTATCTTTCCTACTCCTTTCAATAGCTATCTTCATTAATTTCTTCTCAGCTTTGTCAAGAGTAGGATCATCAACAACTTCTTCGTCACGGAGAACTAACTCATCAGCCAAACCCTTTCCCTTCTTAACGACGGTCTTTGTCTTTTTGGCTTTGGGTTCAGGTAAAGCTGTTTACTTGCGTTTACCTTTGCTCTTAACCGTGGTAGATGAGTCTTCACCTGCTTGAATGCTTGCTCGTTGATTCTCAATTTCTTGTAGCAAGTTCTTGTAATCAGCAGATGTGATAATCTCATCTGTCAGGAGATGACTGGGAATGGGACCAGGAATAACCATATTCGAATGAGTCTCCTGCCTTAAGTCTACCAAATCATCATCATCCATCGTGTGGTGACGACTACCTGTACGCTTGGAAATGGAAGCATCGTTCTCCATAAAGTAATGTATGATCAGCTTAATGAACCTAGGGTACTGGTAACTTTTAATCTTACCCTTCGTGTTTGTGAAGAGTTGAAAAGTAAACTCTTCCCACAGCAATGATGCATAGTCAATACCCATACCTCTGTATACCCCATAAAACAGCTTGATGATCGGTGGACGAACAGCATCAAATCCAGTTGTTTTGGGTGTGAGACATCGGCATAGAATCCCAAAAATAGCTTTCCATGGTTGACCAACTTTGGCAGTAGTAAACTCAGACACGGTTCGTATGTCAGGACATCCCATGACAGTGAACATTTCCATGATCTGATCCTTAGTCGGGTTGGCTGAGAATGATAGGCTTTTGGGTGACGGCCGAAATCCAAAGATCTTCCTGAAGTCTGACACATTAAGCGTCTACTGCTTGTTGTCCAAGGAAAATGTGATTTTGTTCGACGTCCTCTCCTTGGTAGCCCAGAACTCGTAAAGGTAGTCATAGGGCACTGAAGCACTTTGCCTTAGCGCATGCTTGAGTTTAGAGTTATCAAGTATGGCTGAACCTACCTTAAATCCGTTATGGGTAGAATGAGATACCTCCTTCAAACGGAAGTTGTTTGGAAGAAACTTTAGAGTCTTGGCTTCGGCAATGGCGGTGGATCTGGCGTCTTGTATTTGTTGTACTGTAGGGTTAGTCATCGTCTCTGCTTAAGATAAAAAACAAAGGTTGAAACATACAAATATGAATATCATTATGATTTTAAACCTAAGCATTGAACATATGACCTAATCCCTTAAGCTTGTAAAACACTCAAACATCTTCTATTCGGAATAAACATTCAATTCGGAATAATTGGTCTATGCGGAATAAACAACCTATGCGGAATAAAAATCCTATGCGGAATAAAAGGTCTATTCGGAAAGTTAGGCCAATGCGAAATAAAGCTTCTATTCGGAATGTTCACTCTATTCGGAATGATGCTCCTATGCGGAATAAAGCTTCTATTCGGAATGTTCATTCTATTCGGAATAAACCTCCTATACTGAATAAAACTTCTATTCGGAAAGTATGCCTATGCGGAATAAAAGTTCTATTCGGAAAGATCATCCTATGCGGAATAAAGCTTCTATTCGGAATGTTCATTCTATTCGGAATAATCCTCCTATACTGAATAAAACTTCTATTCGGAAAGTTCTCTCTATTCGGAATAAGTGCCTTATTCGGAAAGTTCATCCTATTCGGAATGTTTTCAACACTTATGAATTGTCTAATTAAGCACGAATTCGTTTGATTCAAGTGTTCTAAAGGCCATAACAGTTCATTTTGTTATATTCCGAGTCAATCCCAGGCAAAACCCCCAATTAATTAAACCCTAATTTAAGCAGAAACCTAATTCGATTTATTCCAATTAAAAAAGAGGTAATTAAATTGAATTGCATGAAATGTTAAACCGATTTGATACCTTTTGAAGATCTTGATCTAGAAGATGTTAGATTTCGTTTGTGTGTTTGTGTGTTTGTTTCAATGGCGGCCAAAGGGAAAAAACAGAAAGGTGAAAGAAAAGAAGAGACGGGGGGGGGGGGATGAATTTGACATGGTCAAACTTTCACAGGTTTGACACCTTGTCAAGTTTAATCCCTCAATTTTTCCTCTTTCTTCAATCAAAATTCTTTTGTTTTTCAAGTTTTAATTCTTGTCATTTTTGACCCTATCTTATGTTAAATTCCTGAGCCTTAGTGATTAACCTAACTTAACACGCGCACAAATCTATTCACGACAAACTTATGAGCAACAACTAGACAAGTGCCAAAGCTATCCAACCATTTAACCATTGAGCTACTTGAGTTTCCTCGAAAACTTTTGAAGATCTTTTTGATGTCAAAGATGATTTAACATTTTCTCCCCCTTAAACGATGACCCGTTTTCTATTTAAAGAGCTGTAGTCATTGTTTAACGAGGCACATGATGATGAAAAACATTTTCCAATTGATGTTTTGAAAAGATCGATTCGCTGGTGTCGACAAAATTTCACTTATCTAGACAAAATAATGCACTGAGACGTACACTAATTTGTGTTAGATCAAGTTGTAAAGTAAACTTGATCCCTTTGCATGATTTGGCTTGTAAATCATGCCCGAGAAAATTAATTCCCGTTGTGAGCCAACGTTTTCCAAGGAAATACGTGACTTTAATATGAAAACCGGGTTGTAGTCAGAAATAACTACAAGCCATAATGGGCATGTTTTAAAAATGTACAACTTTTATACGGACTCTATTTATGGCACCGTGTCAATATTGATCGACATTTCTAAGGCCGTAAATATTACCGTACTAAAAGACATGCCCGATTTAAAAACGAAAAATATTTTTGGTTTTTCTTGATTTTATAATTTTTATGGTTTTTCTAGGTTTTATATTTTTTATGGTTTTTGTTGGTTTTATATTTTTGTATTTTTCTTTTTGTGGTTTATATATGTACGATAATATACATGATCACGAACAAAGGATACTCTGAATAGTTTACCACCACTATTCAGCTGATTCTTCTGCCAATTCTTTGAGAGTCGCTGGAGTGAATGATTTCATGCCAAGCTTGTCGATCAAAAACTCGATTCGTCCTCGATCTAAGGCTTTGGTGAACATATCTGCCAGCTGATACTCAGTAGTGATAAAATACAGCTCGATCACTCCGTTCTCCACCTGCTCTTTAATGAAATGATAGCGAATGTCTATGTGCTTGGCCCGGGAGTGTTGAACATAGTTGCAGCAAAGGGTAATGGCGCTCTTGTTGTCACAATACATCAGGATTTTGTTAAATCCCAAACCGTAGTCAGTTAATTGTGATCTCATCCAAAGGACTTGAGCACAACAACCGGACATGGCGATGTATTCAGCCTCCGTGCTAGAAATTGTAGCGCTTTTCTGCCTTTTTGAAGACCAACTGATCAATCTATCTCCAAGGAGTTGCACAGATCCAGAAGTGCTACGCCTCGTGTCTTGACATCCAGCATGATCGGCATCTGTGTATGATATTAAAGCAATAGAGGAATCTTTCGGATACCATAGACCATGATGAAGTGTTCCTTTTAGATACCGAAAGATCCTTTTAACAACATGTAGGTGCTTTTCGGTAGGCCGAGCCTGATACCGGGCACACATGCATACGGCAAATTGCAAATCAGGCCTGCTAGCAGTCAGATAGAGAAGGGTGCCGATCATCCCACGGTAATGTTTTGGATCGACAATAGTCCCATTCCTATCTTCATCTAACTTGGATTTCTCCACCATTGGAGTGTCCACGGGGTCACAATTTTCAAAGTTATATTTCTTTAAAAATTCTAGAGCATATTTGGATTGATTAATAAAGATGCCTCTGGGATTCTGAGAAATCTGTAATCCTAAGAAAAATGAAAATTTTCCCATCATTGACATCTGAAAGCGTGTGGACATTATCTTCTCAAAGCGTTTAGACAATTCTATGTTAGAGGCAGCAAATATTATATCATCAACATAAATTTGTACCAGAATCATGTCGTTGTCCTCCTTGAGAGTGAATAGAGTGGGGTCCACTTTGCCTTTGGAGAAGCCTTCCGAGATGAGATATGTTGAAAGGAGATCGTACCACGCGCGTGGAGCTTGTTTCAACCCATAGAAGGCCTTCTTAAGCTTGTACACATGATTAGGAAACTCCGTGCTAACGAACCCATCCGGCTGACTAACATAGACTTCTTCCCGTAGTTCACCGTTCAAGAATGCCGTCTTCACATCCATTTGATAGACGATCATGTTCATATGAGCAGCATACGCAAGGAATAGTCTAATCGCCTCCAATCTTGCAACAGGAGCAAAAGATTCTTCAAAGTCTATACCCAAGGCTTGTTTATATCCTCGAGCAACCAATCTAGCCTTATTCTTTAATACTGCACCCATCTCATCGAGTTTAACCTTATAAACCCATAACAAAGTAAGGATGTTAACCTTGTCAGGGAGAGGAACCAATTCCCAAACTTCAAGTCTTTGGAATTCATTTAGTTCCTCCTGCATGGCTTTAATCGAAGATGATTGAGTCATAGCCTGCTGCCAATTTTTAGGTTCAACTTCAGAGAGAAATGCATCAAAGTAGCAATAGAGTGCACTCTCTTGTAATTGATGGCGTGTAGAGACTGGTCGATCTAGATCTCCAATAACATTCCTAATTGGGTGATCTTTTGTCCATTTGGTGCTATGATTTTCAATCCTAGGTGGTCTGGAGTGAACAATAGAAGGAGCTTCTTCTGAGGTAGACGCGGCTGAAGGGTTTTCAGGGAACGGTATACCAAAGAAAGGAAGCTCTTTTAAGTGAGCATATTCCAAATCGTGATCAGTAGAATCCTCTTCCACATCATTAGGCACAAGTAGGGGTGATGATTCAGGTGTAGTTTGAGAATTACTTGGTAAAGGTGCATCCGGTTGAATGTTAATTGAAGATGCATTAGATAAAGGTTCATTAGCTTGAGCAACAACTTCAGGGATTGGAGCTATCACTGCAGGTGTTGGAACTTCATCATTTGGGTGATCAAAGAATTCATCAAACAACGGTTGAAACAGTTTATCCCACTCGGGCCTTGAAGGTGGTAAAAATGATGTAGAAGTAGGATTATTGGGAACTAATCCGGAACTAATAGCACCGGTTCCCATCTCATGAAGCGCGGGTTCAGAGCTGCGTTGCTCAGAAGCCATCGCTGTCAGCTCATCGAAATCTGCGTCCATAGTTTCTACGATCTTACCAAGACGACGGTTGTAAATTCGGTATGCTTTCTTGGAGGGTGAGTAACCAATGAAAATACCTATATCGGCTTTCGGTTGAAGCTTGCCCAAGTTCTCACTATTAATGTTTGGATAACAAAGAGCACCAAACACATGAAAAAATGAAACATCGGGTTTACGGTCATGTAGAAGCTTGTAAGGTGTTTTTCCATCGCGTTTTCGAATGATAGAACGGTTTTGGGTGAAACATGCAGTAGATATGGCTTCTGCCCACAAGAACAATGGAGCGTTCGCATAAATTAGCATAGTCCTAGCAGCTTCCATAAGCGTACGATTCCGTCTTTCAACGACACCGTTTTGTTGTGGAGTGCGTGCAGCGGATGTTTCATGTGAGACACCAACTCCTTCATAGTAATCATGAAGAGTCTGGTTGACGAACTCTGTTCCATTATCTGTACGAATACGACGGACAGTAGTATTCAAACGTACCTGAATGAATTTCAGAAAAGTGATGATAGCCTTCGGTGCTTCGTCCTTTGTACGTAGAAATCTAACCCATGTAAACCTGGAGAAATCGTCCACAATAACCAGAATGAATTTCTTACCGCTCACACTTTCAGTTCTCATTGGCCCACAAAGATCCATATGTAAAAGATGAAGTTTTTCTTGATTGGTGTCTTCAATTTTGGGCTTGTATGATTTCTTGGTACTTTTCCCCCTTGAACACGCGGAACATAAATGGTCCTTGTGAAATTTGAGCTTTGGGAGACCACGAACTAATTCGTTTTTAGCCAGATGATTAATAGCATCAAAGTTAAGATGAGATAATCTGCGATGCCATAACCATGACTTGGTCTTAGATGCTTTAGAGAGAAGACATACTGGAGAGGCGGCCATCATGTCTTGTAGGGACAACGTATAAAGATTTGCACCACGAGAACCCTTCAACAAGTCTTTTCCTTCCAAGTTGCGGATGAAACAAGTGTGTTGTCGAAAAGCAACCTCTAGGTTGGAATCACAAAACTGTCCTACTGAAAATAAGTTATGACCAAGACCTTCTACATATTATACCCTTGAAATCGTAACGTTTCCAATCTGATATTCACCATACCCCATTATCTTTGCTATATGATCATTTCCGAATTTAACCGTTCCAAGAAACTTGCTGACGAAATTTCGGAGCATCGAGCGATCTCCGGTCATATGCTTTGAACAACCGGAGTCCAAATACCAGAGGATGATTTGGACCACCTGAAAATATCACCACACGAAGAAAATGTAGAGGTATCGGAATCTGAGTGTTCCTTGTTATTAGCAGGTACAGATTTAATAATCTTAGATTTGCTAACTTTAGGTTTCTTAGATTTCCTAGCCTTCTTCTTCCTAGTTGGTGGTGTAGATTCTAGTTGGCTTAAATCCTGTGGTATTTATTCACTGATAGGCACTATAGTGGGAGCTGACCTACTTAAAGGGCGCTGTTTCCATACTTGAGTGCTAGTGTGCCTAAATAAAGGACGCTCAGACCTAACCTCAATGGATGCATTCCTAGTTAAAGGGTACATTTTTCCATCTAATGTAAAGGTCCTACCAGTGGGACGCCATTGCCAACCAACTTGGGCACGAGTTCTACCCGTTGGCTTCCATTCATGATCATTCCTAATGGCATTCATTTCATTCACATGATCAATAAGACACAAATCATGACGTTGGGAAAACATACATTCATTACAATTCCAACATTTCAAATCAGAATTCACAAATGGTTTAGGCTTCTGCACAGGCGCAGAGCTTTTAGTCTTAACATGATTCTTTTTATTTAAAACTGAACTAACATTCCTATGGTGAGCTTCTACTTTCTTCTTGTTGGTACTACTAGTAGAGGGCTTGATCTTATCTTTCTTGAGTGGCGATCCTTTAGCCTTAGTAGACTCTTTTACTCCTGTAGAAGGCAAAGTGGGAATATTAGCAACAGATTTTAAAGGTGCCTTACTTGATGGTGCCAATAACGGTTTTGCTCCTGGAGTCTTATTGAATGGTGTTACAGCAATGGGTCTATTAGTGAGTAGTACAGAACCTGGTTTACCTATGTATTGTAAGTAGGCTAAGCAATATTGAACACGCTTAATATATTCATGGGCTGAATAATAGTAGCTACTTGAGGGATCTAAGGCATAAAGATCGTCTAAAATATCCCTAACAAGATCTACATGCTTAATCGCGTTCCTCATACAATCATCGTAGGTAACCGGGTTTTTCTTATGGAGCGGGTTCTTATAAAGCACTACTGACTTGGTTGTTGGAGCACTAGTGGACGGTGCAGAGTCAGTAGCTAAGTTATCAACAGCTTCTTGTCGGGTGAGAAGAAGTGTCTCCTTTAACTCGGCCAAAACCATGTTTTTGTCAATGAGCAGGATGTTTAAGTCAGAGATTTCCTCACACTTTTGGTTCAGTTGTTCAACATAAGATTGTTGCTGTGCTGCTTAAAAGCTAAGCGTTCTTCTATTGAACCATAAAGAGCGGATAGTCCTTGTCTTGCCCGATCCATCTCCCCTAGAATAGACGAAAGTCTAATTTCTAAGTCCTGGTTTTTAGACTCTGCGGCCTCTAGTTCTAATTTTAATGTTTCATTTGATGACACATCTCTCTTCAATCTCATAATCTCTTCCTCTAGTGCCTTAGCTATTGCAATCATCTTGTCACTCGTCTCAACACCATTTTCACAACTATTTGTTATCAAAAGATCCTCATTTTGTGTTTGCTGTTTTAATTCTAAAGATATACAATGTTGTTCTAGTTGATTAAAGCGTTTTGAAAGTAAATTGTAAGAATCTTGTAGCTTTAAAAACTCAGCGTTAGATTCGTGACAAGAATGATTATCTACCTCATTTACAGTATCAGCAACATTTACAAAGAGATCACAAACATCATCACATATATTCACAGCATCACAATTAATCATAGCGGATGTAAGCTCATTCGAATAATTAACATTCACAGTAGTAAGCACATCACACGAGATTACTTCGGACAAGAATCGGTCATATTCGGATAAAATCTTTTCCTTTTCAATTAGTTGTAGTTCGTAAGCGGTGTCCATTTCATAAAACACTTTTTGAACTTCTCCAATTTCAAACTCAAGATTTTCCTTAAGAGATGCAAAACTTCCTTTTAGACTTTCGACAAACGGATTGATCTCATTTTTAAACACCTCGTTCATGTGTTCGAAAGCCCATTCTCCAGCGTTTAGGCCATTTGAAGTCGTACATTCCAAAATGACCTTGTCAAAATTAGTAAAGTATTGATTAATCTCTTGCAAGTTTAACCATACAATGCTAACAGGTGGAAGATCCTTTGGAATTTCCTTAGGACCTTCCATATTGACAAGTGTAGGAAATGTACTAGGGTTTTCTTCATCTAACATGTAGGTTGGTGCTGTGATGAGATCTTTGTCCATATGGAAGCGAATTCTAAAATCCGTTTTTGCAAGCTCCTTATTCATTTTAAAATAATCACACTCGGGATAGTTTGCAGAATTATATGACCGATCCTCATCAACTAGATCCTTACTTGTTCGATCATCGAAAATAACAATCGGGTCTAAGACCAATCCTAATTGGGTTGCATTCTAAAGTCTTGGACTATGTCTTAAAGCTTGTTTTTCATACCTTGGGTTAGGGGGAAGGCCTTTTTGACGTGATAAGTTAAATTCTCTAAACGAAGCATCAAATAAGTGCACTAGTTGAGAAGCAGCGTATTGTCTTAAAAGCAAGTAATCTAGACTTCTAATCTTATTAGCAGCATTAATCTCCATTTCATTCTTCTTAGACTCGAGTAATTCAAATTCCGTTTGAAGTTTTTGAAAATTAGTGACCACTAACTCCTTTTCTTTAAGTTCATTAGAAAGATTTGCTCTTAAGTTTTCAATTTCTTGCAAATGACCCATTTGTTTGTTTCTAAACTGATCATACTCGGGATTTGTTAGAACACTAGACGAAGGCACTAATTCCAAAGTTTGAACTTTCTCGTTGCTTAAGGCAAGCTCATCAGACAAATTCTTATTCTTAGCTAAGGTTTCTAAGAGTGCAGCATTCATTTGGCTAAGTAATGTAGCAGGAACCATAACCAAATCTTGTTGAGCAGGAGTATGCGTATGCGAAATAACTCTCGGTTGTGTTTCACTCAAAGTCTGGGGACTCACATTGATATTACTATCATTGATTGTCTCCTCATTTGAAAGACTCACCACCGAAGACTCATTTGAATCAGCACTCTCTTGCACAACTTGATGTGGTTGAATACTAGCATCAGTGGTATTATCAGTGGTATTAATAAGTACCTCAGATCTCTTTTCTGGCCCTAGGCTAGAGATAGTTGCCATAAGAGCTGCCTGTGCAGATTGAAGTTCATCGCAGTCTGAATCATAAGCATCAAGATCATCTGCTTGGTATGCTGCATTCTATGTAGTGACAATGTCTTGTTCAGCAATCCCTGGATCAGCAAGAAATGCAAGCTCCTCTTCATCAAGTTCCCTTCCTTGTGCCTGAGCATTCACCAGATAAATCTTCTCTGCAAACCATTGACCATCCCTTCTCCTCTTGGGTTTCTTGCAATCCCTGGACATGTGTCCTTCTTCCTTACAGTTATAGCATGTAATCATTCGCAACTTGCCTGTGGAATTAGCCCGTGGAGGAGTGTTGACCATTGGAGCTGAATTGACCGTGCGTGCATTGGTAGTTGATGTAGTAGGTCTCCCCTGATAAGGTTGAATAGGTTGAACCATTACCCTGCCATTCTCAATAGTAGCTTGTTGGCGAGAATTGGATGAATTCCTCAGCTGATTGTTAGTAGGAGCTGATCCTCGAAATCCTCGTTTGCTCAATGTCTTAGTGAGATAAGCAGACAAAGTGGCTAATATTTCAACTGGGTCAGTTCCTTGTTGGAACTCAGGAATGGGAACTTCATCATTATCACAATACAATGCTTGGTCTTGTTGAGGAATACTCATGTGGTCAGAATAGCTTGATGGATATGCAACATTTTCTTGATAAGAAGGATATGATGACTGACCATAAGGTGCAATGCTTGCTGGTGAATATGGGTGAGGTTGTGAGGTATAGTGTGAAGCTTGTGGTTCTCCCTGAGGTGAAGGTGCACTAAACCGATATTGTTGCTGATGTGAGGTGGGTGGTTGCGGCAGAATCGAATATTGGGGGAAGCTTGGAGTCATGTACGGTGATGGATGATAGGCTTGGTGTCCCATGATATAAGGAGTGTTGTTGTAGGACAAACTTGGTTGATTTGCCATCAAAGCTAAAGAATCAGGGTACATACCTCGAGGCGAACAGTGCATAATCACATGTTTCTCATGCTGCTGAAGAAAAGCATAGATTTGATCCAAATTGCACTTATGAAAATCCCTGGTTAACTTAACATCGTTAATATACTCACCCCATTCAGCTTGAGGTAAAGTATTCAAAAACTTGGTTTTAACCTGGAATGGAGCAATCACGAGATTGTATACATTCAGATCATTCATGAGAGTAGTGAATCTGAAGTAGTAGTCGTGTAGCGTTTCCCCTGGGCTGTACGTGAATCTATCAAACAGATCATACAACTGACATTCCCTTTCCTGTTTGGTAAGAGACGTACCTTGTAGCAACACCTTTAGACGTTCCCATAAATCCTTGGCAACTGTATATTGACTTACCATGCGATAAATATCATGCGGAAGAGCTTGGAGAAGAGTCTGTAGAGCCTTTTCATCAGCATCAGCAATGAGTTGTTGTGCCGGTGTTAGTTCTTCATATTCTCTTGGTCGAGTCACGTTATTCACCACAATGGTACCATAGTCGAGTGGACCATTCAAAATCGATTTGACCATGAGCCTTCCGTATGTTGGTTTGCCCTTCAGGTTTTGCATCATGCGGCCCTGCCATGCCTCAAACACCTCTTTAATAAGCATCGGTGGACGATTATCAGTTCCCGTTATGATTGAGATATCCGTAAGAGATGTCATTTGAGGCATTCATGAACTCGGATTCATTGTGATCACTTAAAAGACTCAAAGATTATCGGTTGATCGAGCAGTGAAGAAAGGTTGAGAATTTGTGTTGTGTAGTTGAAATCAAGATTAAATCCACTAAAGATTGTCGAAAAAAACTCAGAAAAATACCCCTTGAACTTGCTATTCGGAATAATCCCTATTCGGAATAACCCTATGCTGAAAAACCCTTATTCGGAATATTCCTTATGCTGAATACCCGTATTCGGAATGCTATTCGGAAAGATGTCTATTCGGAATGTTGGCTATTCGGAAAGATGGGCTATTCGGAATGTTTGACTATTCGGAATGTTTCGGCTATTCGGAAAACTTTACTATTCGGAAAGATTTTGCTATTCGGAAAAAATTGCTATTCGGAAAGCTTTTTCTATGCGGAATGTCTATTCGGAAAATCCTGCTTTTCGAAAACTCTCCTATTCGGAATGTCTATTCGGAAAACCTTTATGCTGAATATCTAATATTCCGAATAGAACGTCTATTCGGAATAATCTAGGAATATTAAGTTCGAGACTTTGAATAGAGCTTTAAATCCGATTTTTTGATCAAAAACCACAAAAAGTTTTATGATTTTTACCAAATTAAGCTAAACCCAATCCTTATCAATTAATCCCAATAACAAAAACACCAAAAACAACAAGATTCAAGATTGATTTTTTCTAAAGATCACTAATTGATTCAATAACTAAAAAAGCAACACAATCCTTACCTTAAATCACCCCATAGCTCTGATACCAAATGTAGAATATTGATAACCTATGAATCTATGAAGTGGGTTGATGTTTTCTAGAGAGAGAAACTAGAGAGAGAAAGTGAGAGAAACTATGTGTTTATTTCATTCAAATGATAAAAGTGAAAATCAACAACCAACCCCTTTCCAAGGAGGAAAGGGGTATTTATACTTCCAAGCCACTAATGGACTTGGCCGGCCCATGACAAGCCCATGGGCCGGTTCTTACTTAACTAAATAAGTAACTATTAACTACGAGCTATTACAACATTAATAATATTGTGGAGTGACCGACACTTCTAATATACGTAAAAACGTATTTCTAACATCATCATCCTTCCTATATAAGGGTTTCTGATTTGATATATATATATATATATATATATATATATATATATATATATATATATATATATATATATATATAGATATATATATATATATATATATATATATATATATATATATATATATATATATATATATATATATATATATATATATATATATATATATATATATATATATATATATATATATATATATATATATATATATATATATATATATATATATATATATATATATATATATATATATATATATATATATATATATATATATATATATATATATATATATATATATATATATATATATATAGATATATATATATAGATATATATATATATATATATATATATATATATATATATATATATATATATATATATATATATATATATATATATATATATATATATATATATATATATATATATATATATATATATATATATATATATATATATATATATATATATATATATATATATATATATATATATATATATAAATATAACGGGTTAGGAAAAATTGTGGGTTTAAAGTAAGTATTAAGTTTAGGAAAAATTATGGGATATTCGAGAGACATGTAAGGGTATAGTGTTTTGGTTACAAAGGTGGGATATGAGAGCTTAAGGGAGTATCTATGTACGTTTTTTAACACTAAAAGTCGGGACTGTTTTGAGTAAAAATTGAACGATTTAGTTTATGAGCATAGTTTGTATAAGAAACACCTAGTGGGTTGACATGAGGCTCATATAGGATAGGTACTAGAGGTATCCATCATAGGGATTATTACATTGATGAAGGAATATGGTCCTTGAATCAATGTTAATGCGTGTCTTGTGTGTATGTAATTAGATATTGTTTGATCGCGCATAGACAATTGGATTGCTATCACAAGGTGAGTTTCATAGTACCTTGTTTACTTTAAATGTTTTACTCTAGTAAAGGGATGGAAATGATGCTTCTTTAAATGTATGTTGTGCTACTTGATTGTATGAGTCTGGACAATAATTGTGTTATATGTAACTTGCATGTTTGAAAGTAGTATGTTTCTACAAGGTTCTTGTAAGACTAAAGATACGATGTAGCGCATGTAGGGTGGGTAAGACTACAGACGGGATGTAACTCCATAGTGGTAAGAATGCAGCACATACCATATAAAGCACGCATGTAGATTTGAAGGAGATGTTTGAGTTGGATTGCTTGTTTATCTGTAGTAGTTATTTTCCATGTTTTGAAATGTTTTACTTTTGATGAGGCATAACAGGTGGTCGGTTCTGTGTCATAAACCTATGACTCTCACCAACTTAATGTTGACATGTTTTAGCATCATTTTCAGGTGAGCGGTGGTTAAGAATGAGTATAGAAGTGGCTAGAGAGACCTATAGGGGTCGCATTTCTTGGCTTTTCTTTACTTGCACTTAGCTGAACTTGTTGCATTTTGATATGTTGGATTGAATATTTGTTAGATTATGTCTTTACTTTTGATTGGATATTTACATATCATTTGTAAGACTCTTCTTGGATGTTTTGAGGTATTATCATGAGACTTTATGTCTTTATTATGCATTTTAGTCATTTATCTATAGAGACGCCATAGTGTTGTGATGTGATGTAGGTATTTAATACACTTGTTTAGGAAAACAAAGCGTAAAGCGGGCAAGTATTAAGTCTTGCGATTTAAGAAAACCGTAAAACCGATAAATGCGAGTTCGTTCTCGGCGGAGGTGTGTATGTGTTAGGCCAATATAATATAAAAAGAATGTTTGGATTAGTGTCGTTTTTGGGTTTTCAGAGAGAAAAAATAAAGATGAGTTACACTACGATTACACTACGACGTAAAACGTAAAACGATGAACTAATTACGTAAAACGCGGCGAAATTAAAAATTTAAGCTAAAAATTATATACAAATTAAAACTAACTGACAGGTGTGTAAACACCCATCCTTTTTACCACTTAATTACAATAATAACCGAGCCAAAACGTGTATTTTATGTCTTTTATGTCGGAATTATGCGTGGTTTGTGTTTTTGTTGTGATATAGGACGAAATTGTGAAAAGTGGAGAAAACACGGGCAATCACATGCTTTTATTGAAGAAAATGATGAAAGACGAAGTCGAGAAGTCAAGAGTGCAAAAAGAACGGAAGTCCAAGACCAATTATGAAGATTTATCGAAGAAAAAGTCAAAAGACGGAAGTTTACTAAAAGCCGAAGAACTCAAGTCTTATTTATTGAAGAATTTAAAAGACGAGTTTAAAGAAATCCCGAGCCAAAAGTCATTAAAGTCCAAGATTAAAAAAAGATTAAGAAGGGAAGGACTAAATGGTGTAATTAAGAAGAAATGAAGGAGGAGAGGAAGCTTCCTAAGCATTCCTTAATCCTCCCCTATATATAGTCATTAGGATTCATCTTTTCATTTTTGTTGGCTAGAGTGACACTAGTTCTTCCACCTTTTAATTACTTGCTCTTTAAATACATGTCAATTTAAATACTTGTCTTGCACTTTTAATACCTTTAATTTCCAAGTAAGTGTTCTTTAATTTTCTTGTTTTAAATCTCTCATTCTACCCTTCTTTCTTTGCTTGATCTTTATGTTTATGTGTTTATTTTCTTGCTTATTTGATTAAAGGTTATGTTTTTTATGCTTTTGATTGCTTCGGATTATTAATTCTAATAGCTTATTTGTGTTTATTTTAAGTTTCTAAAGTTTTTATAAAAGTTATTTTTATATATAAAATTTGTTTTCGTAAACCTTTTTCATTTTGTGTTTTCAAAAGTCTTTAAATTTTAGCTTATTAGTTTTATTTATACGAGTTTTTATTAGGATTTTAAGTGTGTGCTTATTTGATTCTTAGCTTATTAGTTGTGCTTATTTTCCATTCCTTTTACTGTATTCCGACCAGCCCTGGTCGGAAAAGGGTTTCGCATTCCGACCATAGCTTTATTGCTTGGTCGGAAAAGGGCTTTAATATTCCGATTAGTATAATTTTGGAGCATTCCGATCAGCTCTCTCTCCACTTATTCCGATTAGTATCATTCCGATCTGGGGTTTGCTTGGTTATTCCGATTTGGAGTTAGTGACAAGGATTCCGATCCTTATTCCGATTAGGGGTTCCGATCAACATTCCGATTGGAGGGTATTCCGATCAGTGGTTGTGTTTGGTTATTCCGATAGGTCAGGTGGTGACAGCATTCCGACCAAGGTTTCCGATCAACATTCCGATTGGAGGTGAGAGTACATTCCGATCATCATTCCGATCGGAATGTATTCCGATGGTAGGGTTGTTTTCATATTTTGTCTTGTTTAATTTTTAAGTTCTCATTTTAATACTTTGTCAAATTTTAATTCTCGTCACGCTTTTAAATTCCCGTCATTTAGTTATTTACTTTTCAATGTTTTTAATATTGCACCCTTTCTTTTAATTAGACTTAGATTTATTTTAACGCATTTTACTTTAACGTTATTTACATTCACGTCTTTGCACTTTTTAATTTAAAATCAACCAAAAATATTTGTTTTACCAAAATCAACTGAGTCGTACTTTAAACCGGAAATCAATTCGTTAAGATACCGAGAACAACAATTTAACCTAGCAAAAACCAAACATTAAAATGGCGCCGTTGCCGGCTCTTTTCGTAAAGATTAACGGTTTTCTGTGAAAGACGCGTTGTTTTTTCGGATCCGTTCACTTGTGAGCGTTATTTTTCTTGCATAAAAATTTACAAAAAACCATAAAAATTAAAAATTGATAAAAATCCATAAAAATTAATATTTTCAAAAATCCAAAAAGATTTTATTTTTATTGTGTATATATATTGTCTTTGTGTTTGGTATTGTTTTCTTTTGCCTTTGTAGGTGTATGCGTACTAGATCTTCTAATTATCAAGAGCCCGAGACTCGAGAAGATTTAAGTATGTCAGGTGTTAACAACAACAATAATCCACCGCACCTCAACAATAACAACAATGTTCTTCCACAGCCCGATCTTCGGACAATGGAGGAGCTTTGTCAACCTACCATGTTTGGACGAGGAGGACCGATTGCGCCGATGAAAATCACGGCTCCGGAGTTTTCGTTGAAGCACCACATGATTCAGCAAGTGCAAACTAACCCATTCCGTGGATTGCCTGATGATGATGCCAACAAA
The DNA here is from genome assembly GCA_025667525.1 of Glebionis coronaria. NCBI lineage: Eukaryota > Viridiplantae > Streptophyta > Magnoliopsida > Asterales > Asteraceae > Glebionis > Glebionis coronaria. Next base: position 304,665,812 of record CM046882.1, read on the forward strand.
CACCTCGACAAGTTCATTACAATCACCCAAAGCATGAAGTTTCCTGGTGCCACAATGGATGTTCTTCGCCTTCAACTCTTTCCACATACTTTATCACATCATACCGAGAAATGGTTTGATCGTCTTCCAAAGAATTCTATTCACACTTGGGATGACATGACTCAACGCTTTTTGTCGCGCTACTTTCCACCATCCATGGTCACGAGCCTTCGCAATCAAATCAGCGGTTTCATGTAAGATCCCGATGAATCTCTTTTTGATGCTTGGGAAAGATATAATTTCTTGATTGATCGATGTCCAAACCACAACATGCTTCCGGTCACATTGATTGATACTTTCTACAACGGTTTGACTTTTCGAGATCGTGATACGATTAATGCAGCCGCCGGTGGCACATTTATGAAAAGGAGACCCGAGGAGTGTAGAGAGTTAATTGAGAACATGACTACTCACCACAAAACTAGGATTCCTCCGCTTCTTCAAGGAACAACCCGAGAGTCAATGTTTCTTCTACTTCAGCAAACCCTGATATGACCGAACTCACCCACATGATGACTAAAATGAGCTAAAGTATCTTGCTTCTCGCTTCAAACCAACAACAACAAGTTAAAGCGGTTGCCAATCCTTATGAAACATGCGGCGGTCCTCACTCATACACCGATTGTCCTTCTACACAAGGAAATTCGGAAAATGTGTATGCAGCTTATGGTAATTATTCACTGGAAAATTACCAAGCTCGACCTCAAGGGGATAGAAATCTGCTGAGTTACCGATCAAACAACTACCTTTCACCCAGTTTTTCTCCTCAAAACCAAAACCCCGCCAACAACTACACTAGAAGCAACCAAATCTCACCAAGAGCTTCTAATCCTTATCACCCACCCACTCAACAAACCCCACCCATTAACCCCGGTGTTGAAGCCATCATGAGAACCCACGGTGAGCAAATCAAGAATCTGCAGAGCCAAATTATCAATTTGAAAGCGGATATCACCAAGAAAGGGAATGAGATAAGATCCGAGCTTTGAGATAATATTCAATCCTCCTTCAGCAATCAAACGAATGATTTAAAGAATATGCTTGCTAGTTTCTTGCCCGCCGCTCAACCTTCTTCTTCGAGTTCTCTACCTTCAAACACTGTCACCAATCCGCGAGCGAATGTGAGTGCTATTACTACCCGTAGTGGAATTACCATTGTCGATCCACCGATCCCGCCCCCATCATCTACACCTCCTCCACCACCATTTATCCCTACTCTTCCTACACCTAGTATTAGTGCACCATTACCGTCTCCGCCTCGTCATGACGATGTTTCTAGGAAGGACCCTTCAACATATCAACCTTTACCTTCTACGCCTTCACCTTCACCACCCAAACCTAATATCCCATATCCTTCTCGCTTAGGCAAGACCAAAATGCTAACCAAGGATGACTCTCAAGTGTCGAGCTATGTGAAGATGATCTCTCAAATGAACTTCAACATTATCTTTCTTGAAGCACTTGTCCACATGACAAAATTTGTCAAAGCATTCAAGGAATTGCTTAACAAGAAGGAAAAGTTGATTGAGCTCGCCAACACACGCTTAAATGAAAACTGCTCTGCAGTTATTCTTAAAGAACTTCCAGAAAAGCTTGGAGATCCCGGTCGTTTTGTGTTGCCTTGCGTTTTCAACAAAACTGAAGAATTTACTGCCCTAGCTGATCTCGGGGCCAGTATAAATCTGATGCCATTGAGTGTTTGGAAAACACTATCATTGCCCGACCTTACTCCAACGAAGATGACTCTTGAACTTGCAAATCGCACTCTCGCTTACCCCGTTGGTATAGCCGAAGATGTGTTCATTAAAGTTGGCACATTTACTTTCCCGGTCGATTTTGTCGTTGTTGATTATGAAATGGACCCTCGTATTCCTTTAATACTTGGTCGGCCATTCTTGAGAACCAGACGAGCTTTAGTTGATGTGGCCGAAGGTGAGTTAATCTTACGAGTCGGGAATGATTCACAGGTTTTTAAAATGGGGAAGCTTACAAGCAAATCCTTTGGACAAGAATCCGTGAATATGATTAATGTGCTCGATGATTTTGTCATCTACAAAAATCCTCTATTCGAGTCTTGCACTGTTAATCCACTTTTTCATGATGATGTGGATCATTCTCTATCCAATTTGGACGCTTCTCCCATTTATGATTCTCCACCGGTCTTTGATGCTTATGATGATGATTCTAGCTCAGATTCGGATGATTATGATGACCTTACTTCTGAGTATCCCGATCTGCCCACATATGATGATTTTGATGAGGCCGATACTCTTTCGAGTGATTCTTCACATGTTGAAGATCCTCCACCGCCATCACCCGATCCTACTTTGGACGATTACTCATTTGAGGAAGACTTCTCTACGTTTCTCAACACTTACTTCCCTCATGAGAGTGATGCACCTCCTTTGGACTTTGAAGATTATCGTCTTGATCCTACTTTGGATTTGAAGAACATTCTTTCAAAGGAGAAGAAACCGGTCGACACCAATATCCGCAGCACATATGATTTAACACCTCTTTGTCCCCCTTCTGAGGACGAGGTTGTGCTTCTTCGCGGATCTTCTTCAAATTTTGCTGAGCCTGAGTGCTATTTTCCCTTAAAGGAAAAGGTGTTCGACCCCGGTATCGATATTCTGCAGCCATCTCAGTATCCACCTGATGAAATAAAAGGAAATATTTTTGGAACTTATGGAAATCTGCTTGCACCACTTCACCCTTGCTTCCACCGTGCTCCATCGCTGCTTAAGGGAACCTTGCCTAATCTTCTTTGGCTTGCCTTGTTCGCCTTAAGCTTCTGCTACTTGATGAACGAAAACTATGTCTTTGATCCCGGTGGATATGTTTCATGCTTCTTCCTATGATGATCAAGGTCGAGTCAGGCTCACGACTCGGTTAACAAAAATCAAGCGCTTCTTGGGAGGCAACCCATGTATCTATCTTTTCGCTTTCTTTATCCTAAGTGTAGGGGAGACCCGTTGGTGTTTGCTACTCCTCTCCTCTCTTAATCAGGGATTCAAGCGCTCAATGATCCACTTTTGATGATTCTTGACGACCCGTGATTCCGTGTTCCCTTCTTCCCGGTTCTATCCTAAACTCTTTTCGGTTCACTATTTTATATTTTCTCAATATTAAAATAGGAATCGCTTTAGTTGTCTTTTCCTTAGCGATATTTAAACAACATGCACAATGTCCTAAGTGTAGGGGAGTCTACTCCCACATGCTTAAACATTGAGGACAATGTTTATGTTAAGTGTAGGGGGGACTTCTATCGAAGTTAAGTGGCCTTTTCCTTGTATTTGTCCTCATTTTAACCGGAAAATCAATTTTTCGACATTTTTCAAAATTTTTGATCTATTTTCGCCTATTAGTTTTTACCTTTGTATAGTTATTTTCTTTCCTTGCTAGAATAAACTTTAATAAAGTGGTTTTAATTTTCAAACGTTGTGAATCTTTTGACTCAACCCGAGTTTACTTATCTGAGTTACTCTAGCTAGTATCCTTAACGTGTTTAAGTCAAGTTTTGCTAGGCTTTTATATAAAAAGCTATAAAACGCGAAAGTCTTAACTTTCACGGGTTAAGAACAAGAACTTTTCGCAAGTTCCTATAATTAATCCTAGAGAGTCGTTTATCAAGGGAACTTTAAAACGCGATTTCTAAAACTTGAAAGAGTCTAAGACTTTGCAAGATCCTATAGGCGACTCGAAAACCAAAAACTTTGATTTAATAGGCTAAGTATCCACGAGTCTCATTCCTTGAGATTTTAAACTGTGGAGAACGAGAGATAATAGAGCCAATTATAAGTTTGGTATTCTTTCATGAATTTATGTGAGTTAATTATAAGCCTATTCTCCCATCGCTTGCCAATAAATTTATCTGCAATAAATAAGGTTGTACGATTTGAAAAGTTACTTAACTTCTAGCCCAAGATCGTTTTAAAGTTGCTCGGTATGGATTAGAGTTCATAGCCAAGGCATAACTTATTGAAGCGGGATGCGAAGATTGGCGAGTCCAAAAAGGTCCTAACAAGGCATGAGGGCTACATTTTGTTGCTAAAGATCCAAAAGTGATGTGAAGAATCATTTATCAAAAATCAATATAAAGGATCGAGACACACGACGAAAAGCAAAAACTCCCCAAAAGTCATGGAGAAGTGTATCCGAAAAGACCCTAGCAAGGTATGAGGATAAATAGATCCATGTCATAAAAGAAAGCGGATCGTTGTATATCAAAGTCCAAAATAAAGATTGGAGAAAAATGAAGAAGTCGTGGTCCAAGTATGAGTCTCTCAAAACTTCAAGTGGAGAAATTCCTATATGAGGAGAAGACCATTATTTCCTGAACGTCTCTCAAGGTTTGAAGTATGAAGTTGCTGCCAAATATCAGTCTGAGAAAGGTCTCAAATCGCGAAGCGAGTTATTCCAAGATATGAACTTTATGAGGTCCCGAGAAGCAGTTTTAAAAGATTTTGTCCTTTAGCTAACTATTGATTAAATCGTTCACTTTATTTTCGGACTAAATAACTATCGAAATAAGTCAACAATGCATCCTCGTGATCATTCAAGACAAACAATAAAATATAAGAGATACCCCTAGGAATAAGGGAGTCTAAGTGAATAATTGGCCCACATGAGTTCGTGTTAGTTTACTAACTTATAAGAACAATGATCTCGTTTTTAAGCTTGGTTTGGAGAAAGCGAAAACTTGAGGATGATGATTATTCATGACATTTCCAAAACCCAAGGTATGCTTTTGATTTCTTTACTTTGAATGTTTATAGTTTTCTATCTCTTTAATAAAGGCCAACGTGGATTGATTATGATGAAAAGTGTAAACGTGCTTTGTAACTAATGCATTGCATGAGGACATTGCAATGGTCAAGTGTAGGGGATTTGATAGATGTGTAAACACCCATCCTTTTTACCACTTAATTACAATAATAACCGAGCCAAACATGTATTTTATGTCTTTTATGTCGGAATTATGCGTGGTTTGTGTTTTTGTTGTGATTTAGGACGAAATTGTGAAAAGTGGAGAAAACACGGGCAATCACGGGCTTTTATTGAAGAAAAAGATGAAAGACGAAGTCGAGCAGTCAAGAGTGCAAAATGAACGGAAGTCCAAGACCAATTCTGAAGATTTATCGAAGAAAAAGTCAAAAGACGGAAGTTTACTAAAAGCCGAAGAACTCAAGTCTTATTTATTGAAGAATTTAAAAGACGAGTTTAAAGAAATCCCGAGCCAAAAGTCATTAAAGTCCAAGATTAACAAAAGATTAAGAAGGGAAGGACTTAATGGTGCAATTAAGAAGAAATGAAGGAGGAGAGGAAGCTTCCTAAGCATTCCTTAATCCTCCCCTATATATAGTCATTAGGATTCATCTTTTCATTTTTGTTGGCTAGAGTGACACTAGTTCTTCCACCTTTTAATTACTTGCTCTTTAAATACACGTCAATTTAAATACTTGTCTTGCACTTTTAATACCTTTAATTTCCAAGTAAGTGTTCTTTAATTTTCTTGTTTTAAATCTCTCATTCTACCCTTCTTTCTTTGCTTGATCTTTATGTTTATGTGTTTATTTTCTTGCTTATTTGATTAAAGGTTATGTTTTTTATGCTTTTGATTACTTCGGATTATTAATCCTTTTAGCTTATTTGTGTTTATTTTAAGTGTCTAAAGTTTTTATAAAAGTTATTTTTATATATAAAATTTGTTTTCGTAAACCTTTTTCATTTTGTGTTTTCAAAAGTCTTTAAATTTTAGCTTATTAGTTTTATTTATACGAGTTTTGATTAGGATTTTAAGTGTGTGCTTATTTGATTCTTAGCTTATTAGTTGTGCTTATTTTCCATTCCTTTTACTGTATTCCGACCAGCCCTGGTCGGAAAAGGGTTTCGCATTCCGACCATAGCTTTATTGCTTGGTCGGAAAAGGGCTTTAATATTCCGATTAGTATAATTTTGGAGCATTCCGATCAGCTCTCTCTCCACTTATTCCGATTAGTATCATTCCGATCTGGGGTTTGCTTGGTTATTCCGATTTGGAGTTAGTGACAAGGATTCCGATCCTTATTCCGATTAGGGGTTCCGATCAACATTCCGATTGGAGGGTATTCCGATCAGTGGTTGTGTTTGGTTATTCCGATAGGTCAGGTGGTGACAGCATTCCGACCAAGGTTTCCGATCAACATTCCGATTGGAGGTGAGAGTACATTCCGATCATCATTCCGATGGTAGGGTTGTTTTCATATTTTGTCTTGTTTAATTTTTAAGTTCTCATTTTAATACTTTGTCAAATTTTAATTCTCGTCACGCTTTTAAATTCCCGTCATTTAGTTATTTACTTTTCAATGTTTTTAATATTGCACCCTTTCTTTTAATTAGACTTAGATTTATTTTAACGCATTTTACTTTAACATTATTTACATTCACGTCTTTGCACTTTTTAATTTAAAATCAACCAAAAATATTTGTTTTACCAAAATCAACTGAGTCGTACTTTAAACCGAAAATCAATTCGTTAAGATATCGAGAACAACAATTTAACCTAGCAAAAACCTAACATTACTAACTCTAAAATAATATAAATAAGAATAAAAATTCAATAAATAAATTTTAAAACCTTTTATTAATTAAATATTCAATTTTAAATGCTAATTTAAGCCCTAAAATTAAATATAATTAACAAAAAGCCCAAAATATTATTTTATCAAACAAATTCTCACTTATATTATTTAAAAACTAGAAAGTATTTTTCCTAAATTTTTAAAACTATTTTTCTATTTTTTTAAATACTAAAAACACTTTTTAAACCAAAATAATGATTAAAAATAATAAAATAATGCTAAAATTAAATTTACTTTATAAAAATCCTATTTTATATTATCTAAACAGTAGAAAAATGAAAAAGTTGAAAAAAGTAATTTTTACCACTAAAAGACAAAATAGTTTTTATTAAGACCTATTTAAACCTTAAATTAATTCTAGAAAATAATTAAATAAAGTGAACAGTGAAATTCCTTTTGTAAAAGTCTTAAAATATATTAATTAAACTAAGAAAATTTTTAAAACTGAAAAGTAATAATTTTTACACTAAAAGACAAAAACAGTTTAACATAAAACTAACTAAAACTTAATTTAAATTTGAAAAAAATAAAATGAACAGTAAAATAAAGATAAACTTTTCTAAAAATATTAAAATAATTAAAGAAACACAGGAAAAATAAAAACAATGAAAAATAATTAAAACACCCATAACAGACAAAAAAACAAGAATCTGATGTGGTCAGGTCTGATGGCTTTTGTCTTTATGTGTAGCAGTGGCTATACTTGCACTAACAGTGGGAAGATCTTCCCACTGCTCTTAAACAGAAAAACAAAAATGGAGATTTGAGGCTTGTTTAATAAATTGTTAATTAGAAACAAGGGCACCCCCACACTCATGGAAGTGTGGGGAGTCAATGCAAATTAGAAAACAAGTAGGCTTAAAGCAAAATAAGCACACAAATGAGCTATTTAGGGTTACTGTATTGAGTATAGGTGGTCTAGGCTTAAGTTGCTGGTCTGTTTGACTATTTAGTGAGTTTTAAACGACCAAACCTTCACACAAACCTGACCAAACTACCAGATGACAGCACACAAGCCTAACACTAGCTTATACCTAACTGATTAACACGATTTCAAAACCAAACAATCAAAATCAAAGTTGTTTTAGACCTACTGAGTATCTATGACTGATTTTACCAAAATTCTAACTTGCAAATCCAGATTTTACACTAATATACTCAAGTAAAAGACTGATATCATAAACCAATATCTAATAGAGTATGTTTAGACTGATTTTAAGCCAAAAAACTGTCACTCACTTAAGTTAATATGCAGATCCAAATAACCCTTAAAAACAGATTACCAAAAATTTAAGCTAAGATTTTCAAAACTCTTCCAACTGATCTAGCTTATTCTAACATGCATCAAAACATTCTAATGGACATAAACCAATACTCGAACTAACATACAAACAGATTATCACACACATCACAAGTTCAAAAAAATCATCCAAGCAGGGTTCAAGCCTAGGATTTTTACCTTGTGGGACCCACATCCGGGCCCCACTATGGCTGAAAAGCCATATCCATCAATCTAAGCTTGAGCTTATGGTTTGTGGTGTTGCTGAATGTAGAGAGATGATGGTATGGACAACAACAGTCCAAATACCCTATATATCTTGAAACACTTGGTAGTACCTGAAATGGATTAACAAACCAAGTAGCCAAAAGCATGAGCCACAAGCTTGTTGTCAGCAAGCTTATGGTGAAGCTTTTGGTACAGTAAACAACAACAACCAAAAAACAATAAACTGATTTTTTATCTTGAAATAAAACTCCCACTTGAAACCTTTTGAAACAACTGAAAGTTAACAGATCCAATACCGGGATCAAGCTTGTCTTGTCAGGACAAACTCAACTCAAGACTTGAATTTGGGTCCAAAACTTTTCAAAAACCAACTTTTCTGAAAATATTTTGTAAAATGAAAACCTTTAATAACTTAACCTAACTTGAAAAATAAAGTAAAGATTATACTAAATAAAACAGTTAAATTGGAACTCAAAATCTTGAACAAATTACAAGGTTAAATTTCAAACTCTAAATATTCATGAAAAAAAAGTTTACAAAGATTGTTCAAAAAATCTGGAACAAGAGAGGAGGTGGCAGGGAGTAAGTGATGTGGTGTACTGTGGTTGGTGGAAAGGAGTAAGTGGGTGACGTGTCGTGCTCTGAGTGGGTGGTAGAGGTTCTGTTGTCTAGCAATATTAGTCCCCCATGTCCCATAAAGTTGTCATATCCAAGTTTAAACAGCCATAACTTGTTTCCCTTTTTTTATCCAAGTTTATTTTTTCTAACTTTGGCACAAATACTTTTGTAAAGTTATTTCAAGGACCATATATGCATATTATGCATTCTTCAAGGGCTTTTTTGAAATGTCTTCAAACTTCATGGATTAATCTTGTACAAATGATTAATGGAGGGTCATTGTGACAAGTCCTCAAAATTGAGGGACCAAACTTGCCAAATCTTCCAACATCAAGGGTATTTTTGGAAATTCATTTATCAGGTCCGGTTCTTTGTGCGGCTTCGTTTCCCGTGTTCGTTCTTGCTTGATTCTTGCACTCTTTTGTTGATTCCACGATATCCATACCTAAAACACACAATGAACAAACACAAGCATATTTTGGGATATTTTAATAATATTTTAAGCGTTTTAAGCCCGATTTGGACGATGAGACTATATATAATCGCAGTATCATCACTCCCCCATACTAGACCATTGTCGTATCCCCACGCAATGATAGAATTAAGTATCATGGCACTTCCAAAATTCCTTTTTATGTGACATTTATTGAAAACGTAAACTTAAATAAACTACTACACGTGTTTCTAGCATAATGTATTGTTTTCATCACTATTAAGTGACTTTTAAGGTCAAAGAATAAGAACACGTGAATGCCTCATAGGGATAAGTTCTTCATCCTCTATTTTCACCCGATTCCATGCTAAGCGTGTAACGATATCATTGTTATTATAAGTTAACAAAACAATCATTACTCATGAGTGTTAATTACATACTTAGACTCCCTTTTTCCTAAGGTGTATCTCTTATATTTTATTTTGTCTTAATGATCACGAGGATGCATTTGACTTATTTCGATATTTTATTAAGGCCGAAAAGAAAGTAGGACAATTTAATTGATAGTTAGCTAAAGGACACAATCTTTTAAAACGACTTCTCGTAATCTCCTTAAGTTCATATCTTGGCATAACTAGTTTCACGATTTGAGACCTTTCTCGGACCGATATCTGGCATGTGTTTCGAACTTTAAATCTTGGAAGATGTTCTTGAAATAATGGTCTTCTCTTCATATATGGAATTTCTTCAAACTTGGACCACGACTTCATCATTTTTCTTCAATATTTATTTGGGATTTTGATATACAACGATTCGCCTCCTTTTCGAACTTGGATATATTTATCCTCATACCTTGTTAGGGTCTTTTTGGATAGACTTCTCCATGATCTTTAGGGGAGTATATTGCTTCTCTTCGTGTGTCTCGATCCTTCATATTCATTTTGGAATAATGATACTTCACATCATCTTGGATCTTTAGCAACAAAATGGAGTTCCTCATGTCTTGTTAGGGCCTTTTTGGAACTTTGCCAACCTTCGCATCCCGTTTCAATAAGTTATGCCTTGGCTATGAACTCTATTCAAACAAGAGCAACTTTTAAACGATCTTGGGCTAGAAGCTAAGTAACCTTTTAAATTGTACGACCTTACTTATTGCATTTATTTAAACAAAAGCGTGGGGAGAAAAAGCTAATAATTACTACACATGAGACCCAGAAAGATTACGTAACTTATAATTAACTCTATCATTTCTCGTCCTCATTTAAGAGACTTAGCCTAAAAAGTTAAGGAATCGAAGCTAAGTGCTCAACACGCACGGTTGAGTCAAAAATTACTCTTATTCTCACCATCGGAAAACCTACATTCGTGTCTTAAACACTTATGTAAAACTAGAAAAAATTTAAAAGTTGGCCATTTTTAGCCTTATTTTGCATGAAACGATAACAAAAAGATGAAAATTGGATTGCGTGGTGACGTAAGCAAGGTGAAGTATCTACTCACCCCCCATACTAAAACTAAACATTGTCCTCAATGTTTCAAGTCTAGGGGTGAAACACCCCCATACTAGAGACGAAAGTCGAATGCTTAATCTCCAAAGGCAACGATCGAAGATCGAGTGATCCGTAAAACGAATACGAGAGGCTTCAATGATGACGATGAACCTAATGAATCACAATCACAAACAACCATGGAACAAAGGTTGGAAGAGCTTGTTGGGTCAAAAAGTTGATGTGGCAGAAACTCAAAAACGAAGAAAACATGAAGATTTTGTCTAAGCGTTGTCAAGAGCAATCCAAGCGTTGACAAGAGCAAATCCAAGGTTGACAAAGCAAGCATTGTCATGTACAATCCAAGCATTGTCATGTACAATGTAAGCATTGTTAGAAACGTAGACAAAGAAGCTTATGGAAGCTTCTATTTAAATAAACATGTAAGATATATTCTGCATAAGTTTATTTAAATAGAAGATTTACTTGTTTATTTGATTTTATCTCTTGTAAACCCTAATCCTTACACTATAAAAGGAACCAAGGGTCTTAGGTTTTATTCATAACTTATATTCACAATGTAAACCTAAAGCGTGTGTCGACTAGGTGTGGGATTCAATGTACACACACCTAGTGATTGTTTGTTATTAATATAATGAACAATCCAATTGTTTTTAATTCTTGTCTTGTGCCTAAACACCTTGTTAATGTGTTATGTTCTAATTCCACTTTGATTATTTAATCATATGAACATGATGCATTCCTAGTAGCTTAAAAGATCCGGAAACCAAGGTTTCCACAATTTGTATCAGAGCCTCGTGGCTCGTGCTGCTAGGACCAACAAGGTGTTCGTGTATGGTGAAAAGAAGAAAAATCCGTCTAGGGTTTTTCTGGACGTTTTTGTGTGCGCAGCAGTATTCAGAAGGCCATAAATTTTTATTGAACCGTTGGATCGCCACGAAATTTTTTATGTGTGTTCCACACACATATATCTAGATATCCACCAGAGGGATTGTCGAGATCTATCCCTAAGAAAAAGTTATTAAGCGTCAAAGTCAGCAGGGGTCATATGCTGTTTTCTGTGAACAGTAATAGTAAAAACGCGATTTCTCCTTCGTTAACCGTTGGATCATCGTGAAATTCGATCTGTAGGTTCTTGACACTTGTGTATAGCATCTCACCAAAGGGATCTTCGATCTGAGCTCTCATGAAGAAGTTATTCGATGTCGAAGTTCACTGCAGTTTATGGTTTTCACATAAAATCATGATTTAGGGTTTATAAAACCCTAGATCTATTACCCGCTGACATGTGTTATTTAGACGCTGATAGATGTTGGTGTGACGCTAATAGATGTTGGTGTGATGCTGACAAGGCATGGATGAGATGCTGATGGCCAGGCGCTGACAGGTACAAAGTTGGCGCTGACAGGAATAAGTTAAGCGTTGTTGGGAAGCGCTGACACTTATTGTCCGCTATACACATTTTCAAACGCTGACAAGTGTTGTCTGATATTGGACAACACGCAGTGTTAATATCTTGGACAGTGAAGGATATTGGACAACAAAAGGAATAATTGTTTTTGAGAAAATTGATACGTTTTTAGCACACAAAAAGGAGGAATTTACACACGAAGGTACATGGAATCTCCGTTTTCATATAGAATATCAAGATGATATTTATGGCTCGGATATTTTTAAAAGGTATTAATGATTTTAATGCGAGTTAGCAACAATTTGTGAGGTAATTTATTGAATTTGATTATGTAATCGGGATAGCCTTGTAAAAGAGTTATCCGCCTAATTGCTTTTACATATGATATGAAGATTAAGAATCATCATGAAGAGGTGTTAGCTTAAGGGGAAGAATTCTTATGATAAGTTTGATGTTTGAAGAAGATTTTCGCGAGTTTGTGTTCTATCATATCTTAAAGCCATGCACTTCCAGCCGCTGACTTTTAAGGTAACTTGTTCGTGCTTTACATGGTTGGTGACGAAGACTTGTCATAACACTTGAAGGAGTTACATTATGGTGCTCAGTGTCTCACAAAGGATGAGAATATTAACAAGGGATCGAGGTCTACTTATATTTAATCATCAATATAAGTTCTTCATCACGTGGATAGTATAATACATGGAACACAAGGTTGGGTTATTCTACTTCTACATCAAAAATATTATATTTGTTTTTCTTCAAGATCATTACATAGAGCCTACATTTGGAGAATCTTCAAAGATTGCATACATTGTTTACTTTCCTGTTGATGTGACAAAAAGGGGAAGACATACATGCTACATTTGAGGGGAAGCAATTTGAAGATCATGTACAACTTACAAGAGATACACAAAGAGTTTTGCCGACATCAACTAGGGGAAGATTGTTGGGTCAAAAAGTTGATGTGGCAGAAACTCAAAAACGAAGAAAACATGAAGATTTTGTCTAAGCGTTGTCAAGAGCAATCCAAGCGTTGACAAGAGAAAATCCAAGGTTGACAAAGCAAGCATTGTCATGTACAATCCAAGCATTGTCATGTACAATGTAAGCATTGTTAGAAACGTAGACAAAGAAGCTTATGGAAGCTTCTATTTAGATAAACATGTAAGATATATTCTGCATAAGTTTATTTAAATAGAAGATTTACTTGTTTATTTGATTTTATCTCTTGTAAACCCTAATCCTTACACTATAAAAGGAACCAAGGGTCTTAGGTTTTATTCATAACTTATATTCACAATGTAAACCTAAAGCGTGTGTCGACTAGGTGTGGGATTCAATGTACACACACCTAGTGATTGTTTGTTATTAATATAATGAACAATCCAATTGTTTTTAATTCATGTCTTGTGCCTAAACACCTTGTTAATGTGTTATGTTCTAATTCCGCTTTGATTATTTAATCATATGAACATGATGCATTCCTAGTAGCTTAAAACATCCGGAAACCAAGGTTTCCACAGGAAAAGATTTTAAAATTGGTTTAAAAGATTTTTCTACATATTTAACTCCGTCATCACATCGTTGTTTGAGTGCTACCACCTCGTCTACTCCTTTTGACGACGGTTGGTGTATATTTAGTGTGGGGGAAGCCCCTTATGTTTCCTCACATTTCTCCACTGAGGAAGAGGTATTCGATCCCGGAATTTCTTGTAAAGGGAAATCTTGGTCTTCCACCGATGCAATAAATGGAAATCTTATTCATTTGCTTGGTGTGAGTCTACCTCGAGTAGCTCATAAGTTTTTCTTACCCATTGTCCCACCCTTCTATTTCTCACCTCCTTTCTTTGACCTCTTTGAGGTTCCACTATCGGTTGAAGTAGCGTTGTTTCGTCTTTCATCCGAAAATGAAGACGCTATCTTTGACCCCGGTATACGTATATCCGGTTTTTAAAGTACTCAGTGTACTTTTGGGCATTGTTTATCATGTAAGCCCCACCAGAATTGACCATACAATGATTATCCCTAAATGATCACATTTATGGGGATTCGAGTCGAGCTTTAGACTCGGTTATCAAAAACAAGGTGCCTCATGGAGGATTCTTATGCTTATCCTTTTAAATATTATCGCTTTCTTAGATTAACGTAATGCAGGGACTTGAGCTCTGTTGATCCCAAACTTAGATCGATTTAGCTTTATGTATACGAGATAGATCAAGTAATACACTTAGAGAAACCTTTGTATATGCTTATGAATCTAAGTGTTATGCGGAATTTAACACTTAAACAAGAACACACAATGATATAAACAAACTTTCACTTTGATTAATGATATCAAACTTGCTTACAATGAAAGTAGTTTACGAATGAAAACTTATATGAAACATTAACCTAAAGGTCTTCTTTTATAGACATAAGAAGCCTTGTACAATAATCTACGTATCAGCTATTCTAGGTAAAGATAAATATAGAAAATACATTGTTGTTCCTATCTTTACTAGAAGTAATCTAGAATACAATAAACGCGTAGAGTATATCTTCCCATCAGTGCTTGTCTTCAATGTTTCAACGCTTGACTTTATCTTGTCAACGCTTGAGCTGTCAGCGCTTGTTTTGTTCTTGTCAACGCTTGTTTTACTCTTTTCAGCACTCAAGTGATTTGGCCTTAATTTATTCCCAACAATCCTCACCTAAACTTGATATCCACTCTTATGATCAAGTTTCTGAATAAGCATTAAGGACTAGGAGGAATCTTACAAACCTTCTCATATTGGTAATGAATAAATTTGATCAAGTCTTTTGCCATGTCACTTGAATAATCAATCTCCAGCTGAGTGTCCTTCATCTTCTCCAAAATAGCCTTGGATATGAAATACTGACCATCCACAAGTAGATACTCAACAAACTTTGTAGAACTCAAATGGTAAACACCAACAGCTGAATATAATCTCCATTGAAGACCATTGAGGTCATCTTCATGATCCTTCCAAATAGCAGGATCGTCATCTCTTGGTCCACACATTCTTTTGAATGTGGACCACAGTTTTATTCTATTAGCTGAAGTTGGTGCTTCAGCCTCATACTTGGTCTCTAGCATTCTCCATAGATCAACCAAGTCTTCTCTATCACAACTTGCAAACAAAGATATGAGAGTGGTAAAAGTGTGTACCTCTTTACCATATCTGCCAATCTTCCAAAACCCACATTCATCTTCTTCATAGCTCACAATTGGGTTTCTGGAATCTAATGGTAACACTTGCACCATATCTGAAGCTTCTAATGGTGAGAGCTTGAGGCTCTTTCTGATGACAGCTTCACTTGGATATAGTGGATCCATATCTTTGGGAAACTCAAGAGAAATTCCCTTTTTCACTGGCATGTGAAAAAACATAGCTTTCTTGAGCTCCATTTCTTCTGCAAGTTCTTCCTTTCTTTCATCAGAAAGAAGTCTAAGAGTGTTTGCTTCCTGCACTCTCACCCAAATAGGATAAGCCTTGCATTACAACTCATCAAATGTCAATGCCCTCAATTTCTGATAAGTCCATCCAACTCCATAACATCTGACCAACATGCATTATAGCTCCCTTCTATCCCTTTTCAACTCTGAGAGAATATTGCTTGCCTTGTGTTTCAATATTACCTGGCAATCCTTCTGAACTCTAAGAAGAATCTCCAAACCCCATATTTGATCTGAAATGGTCAAGTCTGGATTCTCCATACATCTTTCTTCCCAAGCATTATACATTTGAACCACCTCTGGCATGTCAAAGTCAACCTGCAATTTCAATTCTCTCAATTTTTTCCTTGGCCAACTCTTCTCCATACTCAAGTCTTTCTGGTTCTATAATCATCACACTTGAGTCTGAGCTAGCTCCATCACTTCCTTCTTCTGAAGTCACAACAAATGGTGACTCTTTTTTCTTCTTTATATCTTGTTCCATGATTTGTGCAGCCAATCTTCTATCAAACTCAACTTGAGCTGCATCCTTTGGAACAATCTCTTCTACCATAATTCCCTTACCCTTATCTGATAGTGCAATTGTTGGTAAGGTAGATGGTGACACCTGTGAAGAAACCTCCTTGATGATGGATGATGACTGGGATACATCACCCTCATGTGTAGGTCAGTCAACGCCCAATTTTGTTATATCAGCGCCCAAAATATTTCTGTCAACGTCCAAATTCTCCTTGTCAACGCCCAAATATCCTGCCTCATCGCCTTTTGTAACCTCTTTCAACATGGCTGTAAATGATAAATTCAAGTTGATAGGAGAGACTAAGGACGTATCAAAACCTGTTTGTTTCTTCAAAGTTGTAAGGGCCTCAGCAACATCCATTGATTGACCATCATGGTTGCCCTTATCACTCAGATTTATTGGATCTTCCTCCCCTTTGGAAGATTTCTCCATACCCCTCCTTGCACCAGCACTCTCCAAAACAACAATCCTCTCCCTCAATTGCTTGAGTTCAAGGCCTTGTGAGCTGACAACTTGTACTAAGTCTGCATTTTGCTTTTGCAAGCTCATGCAGACTGCCGTCAATTCCATAAGAGTCATTGGTTCCAGTCTGCCCTCTTCTAAAATGGGGATTTGACCTCCCAAGTCAGATTCATTGGGCATGGATGAGGACTTAATGATGGTGGGACTGCCTTGGCCAGCATCTAAGCCAGAACCAATAGTCCCAGCCTCATCCAGGTCACCAGCCACACTTGTGGTGGTGGTTCTCTCTGCTACATGGCTAGGACCACCAAAGGAGAACACTCTAGTAGTCCTTTGGCGTTTCATCAACCTATATTCAGGGGGTGTGGAAGATGGTGTGGAAGAATGGGTAGATGTGGGTTGGTTAAGGGGTGTTTGGGTTTGTGAAGGTTGTGTGTCAACGTTGGAAATAGGCACATCAACGACAACATTTAATGTGTCTGCGTTGAAGGGATCTTGGTCAAGTTGCATATGTTCAGGTGAAGGTAATGGTTCAGGTATTGGGTCAATTTGTGGTTGGGGGTCTGGTTGGGGTTGTGCTGCTGCAATAACAGCAAGCATAGCTTGGGTTAAAGGTAGGTCACGATGGGGTGGTGAGTTCATCTTCATAAAAATAGCTTTCTTTTGCTCAGGGATCTTATAAAAATCATTATGATCCCTTGTGCAGTATCCTTGAACATCAAAAACCAATTGTAAAAATCGAGGATAAGCTAAAGTCATTTGTTCCCCTTATTTTTACACATGCCCTCAAAAATCATTTTAGAATAATTAAATTTTTGCCCAGTTGCAAGACACACAATAACACTGGCAATGGATCTATTGATCTCATTGTGTGCAGTGCATTTGGGACTCAAACATTGAAGGAGGACATGTATGAGGTACTTCCAGGCTGGGGGAAATTCCTGTTTATGATACTTGTTTAAGGTACCTTCGTTAGGAAAAGGATATCCCAAATCCCTTAGCCCTTGTTCTATTTCATTGATGGGAAGGGTGGCTATACCAAAGCCTCAGTAACCACCCAAGGTCTCCCATGAACAATATAAGTCAATGTAGTCACTCTATTAACTGTTGAGGAACTAACAGTGTTCCAAAACTCCTTAATATGTGTGATTGGAATGAGTGGTGCATGAGAAAGAGCATACCTTAAGGGGGATGCGTTCAAATACGCCACCATTTGTGTGTATTGGGGAAACAGAGTATCATCAGCTTCAAGATACGCGATCATGTTATGTTGACTTCTGAACCCCAATTCCAAATCTGATGGTCTAAACTTTGGTGCCATTGTTGAAAGCTGTTAAATTTAAGTGATGAAGATGAAGTTGATAAGAGAAAATTGTGTTAGACAAGAATTATAGATACCCTGTTTAAAAATAGGAGCCAAATTTATAGGAGAAGAAAATGCATGTGATAGGCCCAAAAATAGGCAAGTATTTTCAAAAAGTAATCATGAAAATATTGAAAAATTATAAGTTTATCTCATGCATTAAATGAAAAGTAACAACTCCCAAAATTACGGCCTAAAAATATGTCAAAAAGTAACAACTGGGTAGAACCCATTGAGTGTCAACGGTAAAAAATAACCTATCAACGCCCAACGGCTATAATCTTGTCAAAGTTTGCCTATAGCCATGTCAGCGTCTAAATTGGTCACAACAACGCTTGGAAAATTGTTGTCAGCGTCCAAAAATAAAAATGTTTAAAAATGAAAAATGACCTTAACAAAGTAATTTATCCTAGAGAAGATAACTAAAAAGCTGATAATTATTATAGGGCGACAAGCACTGTCCAGTTATGCACACTTGCTTAAGCAAGATAGACATAACAGTCCTCTAGTGTCCCTTGCTAACCAAAACTCTTAACAACCAAGTTACCTTACAAAATTCCTTGTTAATCCCAGGTAAATCCCATAACAAAATTATTCCCAAGTCTCCCAACAGACCACAACCAATTCTAGGCCAAAAATGTCTTGGCAGCATGCATAGTATATCAACTTTGCATGCTACAGTGCCTCATGATTTAATAAAACTAACTCATACTCACCTGTGGACACAATCTAGAATTGTGATAAGAGTATCATATGGATACCCAAACATCCTAAAGGTTCCTAAAACCTCCACTTAAACTATGATACATAAGTTGCCAAAAATATGCATGAACATAAAAAATTTACGTCAAGATAGGAATTAAAAATTCCAACCATCATCCATAAATAAAAACTTGTCCAAATGCTTCTCCATTGATCCATAAGCAACTCTGTATCCAATGGTATACTGCTAACACCATCTGCACATTTAGATTGAAAACCACAAAACTAACATTGTTGCTGACAACGCCCCGATAACACATGACAGCGTTGAGGGAAGCTTTGTCAGTGTTAAACAATTATATTGCTGACAACGTTACAAAAACACTTATCAGCGTTCAAGCAACCTTTGTCAGTGTTAGAAAAATATAGTGGAAAATCTAAATCATCAATAAGACCAATAACAATGCATCATCCTGTACATATTTTTACAAAAAGACTCCAAAACACATATTATGTGAGATTGACCATTCCAATACTTGTTACCAAGTATTGAAATCTCCCAGCATCAAAAGGTTTAGTTAGTAAACTGACACATTTTCCTCAATGTCAACCCTATCTGGTTGTATTAAACCTTTCTCAAAGCAATCTCTAATAAAATGGTGTCTAATTTCTATGTGTTTAGTTTTAGAATGATGTACAGGATTCTTAATGATGCATAAAGTGTTGTTATTGTCAACAAATATCTTGGTATGCATGAAATTATACCCATAGTCCAATAGCTGGTTCTGAATCCACAAAACTTGGCCACAACAAGCAGCTGCAGCAACATACTCTGCTTCAGTTGTAGAATTAGCCACCACTGTTTGTTTCTTGCATTGCCAAGATATCAACCTGCTCCCAAGAAACTGACATCCACCAGTTGTGGATTTCCTATCAAATTTATCACCTCCATAATCACTATCTAAATAAGCAATCAGCTCCAATGGTGAATCCTTTGGGTACCACAAACCAAGACCAGGATAGCATCTTAGGTACCTAAAGATTCTCTTCACAGCATAAAGGTGACATTCTTTGGGAGTCACTTGATGGCGTGCACAAGCACACACAGCAAACATGATATCAGGTCTGGAGGCAGTAAGATACATCAAGGATCCAATCATGGATCTATAGTGCCTGACATCAACATCTCCAATCTTTCCCCAAGGGTGTTCTCTATCCATAGGAGTAGTAGCCCTCTTTTCATGTGGAGAAAAGCCAAACTTCTTCAAGATCTCAGCCACATATTTATCCTGGGAGATGAAGATACCATCTTCTTTCTGCTGAACTTGTAAACCAAGAAAGAAGTTCATCTCCCCCATATCACTCATCTTGAATTTGTCTGTCATAAGCTTGGAGAAATCCTCACTAATCTTTGGATCAGTAGACCCAAAAATGATATCATCAACATAGACCTGGACAAGCAACACATCCTTGCCTTTCTTCTTTGTAAACAGTGTCTGGTCTATGGTGCCCCTCTTGAATCTATTGTCCACCAAATAGGTAGACAAAGTACCATACCATGCTCTAGGGGCTTGATGAAGGCCATACATAGCCTTTTTGACTCTATACACTTTATCTGGATTCTCTGGATCTTCAAAACCAGGAGGCTGCATCACATATACTTCCTCAACAATAGTTCCATAGAGGAAGGCACTCTTGACATCCATTTGATAGACAGTGAAGCCCATGCAGGATGCATAGGCTAGAAAAATCCTTATGGCTTCAATCCTTGCAACTGGTGCAAAGACTTCCTCATAGTCTATCCCCTCCTCTTGTGTATATCCCTGAGCCACTAACCTTGCCTTGTTTCTGACCACAATGCCTCTTTCATCTCTCTTGTTCCTTAGAACCCATCTTGTCCCTATAGGTCTGACATATCTGGGACAATCAACCAGCTCCCAAACATCCTGAATTGCAAATTGGTGAAGCTCATCCTGCATTGCTTCCACCCAACTTGGTTCTTTGAGAGCATCAAATATTTTCTTGGGTTCCTGTTGTGACAGAATACAGGCAAACAAACATGCTTGCACAAGAGGGGTATCAACCTTCTTGTGTATATTGGCAATAAACCCACCAAGACCTTGATGAGATCTTCTAGTCTGAACTGGAGTCATAATATCACCAATGATTTGAGAAGTGGGGTGATTCTTCATTTTTGAAGTAAGAACTCCTCCTTTAAAAAGTCTGGTATCCTCAACCTCATGCTCCATGTTGCCAATATCTTCTTCATCAGACTCTCTTGCATCAACATGAGGATGAAACTCTTCATATATATTGGAAGGTTCACCTTGTTCAAAAATGGAAGAGAAAAGATGTGCAGAATTGTTGTCAACGCCTGAACTTTGTTTGTCAGTACTTGGGCTAACAACGTTTGAACTGTTGTTGTCAACGTCTGAACCATCAACGTCTGAATTGGTCTTGTCAGCGCTAGATTTGCCTTTGTCAGCGCCTGAAGGACCATGCATGTTTATATCTGGTGGTACTTGGGGACCACCATTATCTTTTCCAGCAGCAACAACAAAAGCATCTGTCCAAATGGGAATGGTAACATATTCTTGGATAGGAGATGTCTTTTCTGCTTGTGATCCAACCTTTTCATGAACCTGAGTAGCTGAAACATCAAAAACTTGTTCTTCCACAACATTTGAAGCTACCTTCACAATGTCTCGATTAGTGACAGGCATATAATTTAAAGTTCTAGATAAAGGTTCCAAGTCAAACAACCAATTAGGACCACTTTCAGGATCACTAGGTTTATTCTCTAAAAACCTAACATGCACTCTTTCAAGTATATGTTTTTCCTCTTTAAGATAAACCCTATATCCCTTGCTCTGCACTGAATACCCCATGAAGTAGCCCTCATCACCTTTTGCACTAAATTTCCCTAAGGCATCACTAGTATCTAAAACCACTACATGACAACCAAAAGGTCTGAGAAAACCAATATTAGGTTTTCTACCCCAAAGTAACTCATAAGGTGTTTTGTTCTGAATTTTGTTAACTAATGCTCTATTTTGAACATAACAAGCTGTATTAACAGCCTCAGCCCAAAAGGCTATAGGAAAATGAGCATCAGCCAACATTGTTCTGGCTGCTTCAATTAGGGTTCTATTTTTCCTCTCAGCAACCCCATTTTGCTGTGGGGTTCTAGCAATACTAAATTGCCTAGTAATTCCTTTCCTGGCACAGAAATCATCTAGCTTCTTATTCCTAAATTCACCACCATTATCACTCCTTAGCGTTTTAACTTCATTGCCAGACCTTTTCTCAATCTGAGTGATAAAATCAATTAGAATATCAGCTGTGTCACTCTTCATAGCTAGAAAGAATGTCCAAGTAAACTAGAAAAATCATCTGTGATGACAAAGCACTATGATTTACCATTCAAACTTTCTATATTGGTTGGACCAAAGAGGTCCATGTGTAGCATATGAAGAGGTCTAGAACTAGTATGCACCTGTTTGGACTTGAATGAGACCTTGTGTTGCTTGCCTTTAAGACATGCAACACAAGAGTGGTCATTGTGGAAGGCCTTCTCAGGCAAACCATCAACCAAACCAAGTCTCACAAGCCTATTTATATTCTTAAAATTTATGTGCCCTAGTCTCCTGTGCCACAAATTACTCTCATCTACTAAGGCTTTAGCATAAAAACAAGACATACTATTATTCATTTTAATCCCATTCAAATTCACATTATATATGTCCTTATGCCTAGGTGTTCTATACTCAATATATTTCTCATCAGGGATCTTAAAATCCTTGCTTAACACCAAACACTTAGTATCAGTAAACAGAACTTTATTTTGGTTATCACAAACTTGTGATACACTAAAAAGTTTGTAATCAAGTTCTTTTACCAGAAATACGTTCTCAAAACACAAATTCTTGGTGAGAAGGGTTCCTTTGCCTGTGATAGTACCATATCCGCCTCCAAAGTATACCTTATCACCATCCTTAATGGGAGTGAAGTTGGTCAAGTAGTCTTCCTTCCCTGTCATGTGCCTTGAGCATCCACTATCCCAATATCCATAATCATTGACCTGTCTTTGAATGCCCTGCACATAAAGAAAACAAATTAGTTTTCTTTGGGAACCCAAGTCTTAAAAGACTTGGATTCATCTGGTTATTCAATAAGAAAAGACTTAGTTCTCACAACAACCTCATTCTCATCCTTCTTAGGATGAAATACCCAGTTAACCCCAATAGGTTTTGTAATGACCTTTGAAATGTAATTAAATCTATTGCAGGTCATTGAAATCCCATTTTCATTAGGGTTTTGATCTTTCTTGGGTCTCCATGTTAAGCTTGAAGAAGCTTTAGACCCCTTACCCTGTGGTTGCAAATATTTAGGTCTGGTCACGTTTCTATCAGCGTTGGAATTGGTCTTGTCAACGCTGAGATTACCCTTGTCAGCGTTGAACCTAGGGTTTTCTACAGAAACCCATTGCCTATTTGACCAAGTGTTTGTCTTTTGAAATGGTCTTTGTCCATGAGTGTTAGACCCTCTAGTAAAGAATGGGGCAGGTCTAATCACTTGTGGACTTTGCTGCACACAAGGTTTGGGTCTGACAACGTTTGACTTCCTAACAACGTTGACTTTGTTCCTGTCAGCGCTGAAATTGTTCCTGTCAGCGCTGGCTTTGGGAGCGTTGACACACTTGTAAGCCAAGTGTGAAAAGCTACCACAAGTGTAACAAGCTTTTCTAGACACAACCTTAGGTCTAGAAGAGAAGAAGCCTGTTCCATTATTGCTAACTTGGCTCTTGGGTGACCTAGTATTCCTATACATCTCTGCATATTTAATGCTAGGTTTTCTATCAGTGTTTGAGCCTAGGTCAACAGCTTTACCAGTGACTGGGTTTGTAACATTAATGGGAGTTGACTCATTGGGACTTTCACATAGCAAGCCACCCTTAACAAACAAAGTAGGGTTAGCTTTCTTCCATTCATTCAGGTCAGTCAACTTTTGTTGGTACTCTTCAACTGGAGTGACAACTCTTGGTGGAGGAATGAATTCCTCCTCTTGGAATTCTGGCAAACCAGTCCAAGATAGGTCCTTTTGTTGGACACCATAGAAGTCACCAGCTGGTGGTGGAACCAAAGAGTAATCATTCATCCCAATCCCAGTCATGTCCTTAGGATCCCTTTGTTTACCCACACAGTCTCCTAGGGTTTGAGTGGCTCTATCAAATCTTTGAATTTTAAGGCCAACATTGTCTTTATTCTTAATGGCCTCATCTAATTTAGCCTGTAATTCACCATTAACCCTTTCCATGATGTTTCTAATATCCATACTAGCATCTAACTCATGTTTTAAGATATTAATTTTATCTTTTAAGTCAAATTCCATTTTCTTGTATTCAGAAACGGTTTTCTCAGTTTGAGTGAGCGCTACTTGGTAATTAGACAGTTTGCACTTTTCAGTACTCACATCACTCATTAATCTTAACACTTCTTTGTTAAGTTTCTCAGTGTTTAACCTACAACCTTTACTACAAAAAGCATCATTGTATACCTCATAATCAGATGAAGAGGAGGAGTGTGCCATGAGAGCATATTCAACATGCTCTTCTTCTTCAACCTCAACAACCAAAGCTTTATCCTCTTCAACATTCTTAGCCAGATAGCTCCAATCCCATCCCATACCATCAATTCCTTGAACTGCAACCATGGCTTTGGAATCCTGAGTTTTAACAACCTGACTTGAGGGTTTACCAGCATCAGATCTTCTAGGAGATCTGCATTCCCTCATGAAGTGCTCCATACGATGACAGTTGTAGCATTCAACTTTGGATTTGTCAAATCCAGCTGTGTCTTTTGCATTGAAGGTCATCTTCTTCTTAAACCTTCTGTTCCACCTGTTTGCTCTTATACTAGCAAGAGCCATGTTCCACTTAATGTCCAGCTCTTCCAAGTGCTCATCACTTATCTACTCAAGGTCCTCATATGTAATCACTGAACCATTGGGCAAAGAAGCAATATAAGCGCATACAGTATCCAAATCTAAACCAGCAGGTTTAACTCTTGGGGAGTCACTCTTGAATGTGTCAGCGTCTGAATAGGAGACGTTGACAGGACTTGTTCCAGCGCTGACATATGATGATCCAGTAACTGGATGCATGTAAGATTCCTTCTGATTGAATTGACCTTCACTATGAGAGAAGAAGGCCATGTTACTGGTGGTAGACTTGCTTCCATGCTCTAAAAGAGTTTCATCTTCCAACAGCCTTAGTTTGTTGTAGATGTCATCAAACGAGGAACTTTTGTAGGTATTATTGGCAAGAATAGATCTTGCCTCAATCTTCCATACCTCACCAAGACTTTTAAGAAAGGTAGCATTAATGTCGACATCACCAAGTTGTGTCCCCATAAAGGACAACTTGCTTGTAATGTCAAGCAATCTGCTTCTCACACTACTCAGTTTCTCATTGGGTTGAGCTTTGAAGACAGCATAATCATGCATGAGTTGCTTTTTCTTCTCTTCCTTAATGTCTACATTGGCACCATATGCAACTTCAAGAGCTTCCCAAAGGTTTTTAGCAGATTCATAGCCTCTATATTTATGCTGGTTCTCTTGTCCCAAAGAGACTTTCAGAATATTTACGGCTTTCATGTCGAACCTCTTCTTTGCTATGTCTTCAGCAGCCACAGCTCTACCATCTCCAGGTTTTTCTTTCTTATCCTCTTCAGAACATCCAGCAACAGCTGATCTTTGAGCAATAACATTAGCAATCTTTTGGGCTTTATCGAATGTGTTTCCATATTCAATAACCTCCCAGAGTGTGTAGTCATAGATTCCCAGATATTTATCAAAGTTGGATTTCCACAAATCAAAGTTGGTTGCATCAAGCATGGGAATCTTGATGTTTGGTAAAGATGAGGAGGAGGAGGTTATTGCTTCAGACATGATGTTGTTAGGGTTTTTGAGAAAATTAGGGTTTTGGTGATTTTTAGGGTTCTTGTGTTCTTTAAGATCGAAAGTTCCTCAACAAGCTCTGATACCACTTGTTGAACCCAAACTTAGATCGATTTAGCTTTATGTATACGAGATTAGATCAAGTAATACACTTAGAGAAACCTTTGTATATTCTTATGAATCTAAGTGTTATGCGGAATTTAACACTTAAACAAGAACACACAATGATATAAACAAACTTTCACTTTGATTAATGATATCAAACTTGCTTACAATGAAAGTAGTTTACGAATGAAAACTTATAAGAAACATTAACCTATTGGTCTTCTTTTATAGACATAAGAAGCCTTGTACAATAATCTACGTATCAGCTATTCTAGGTAAAGATAAATATAGAAAATACATTGTTGTTCCTATCTTTACTAGAAGTAATCTAGAATACAATAAACGCGTAGAGTATATCTTCCCATCAGTGCTTGTCTTCAATGTGTCAACGCTTGACTTTATCTTGTCAACGCTTGAGCTGTCAGCGCTTGTTTTGTTCTTGTCAACGCTTGTTTTACTCTTGTCAGCGCTCAAGTGATCTGGCCTTAATTTATTCCCAACATTTCCTTTTTCATCGTTAAAAACTCTTTATGAAAACCCGATTGAATTATGTCAAAAATATTTAGAGTTTCTAATTCAAAATTGGTCACGCTAAAAATCCTCACATTTAAGTCGCGGTTAGGGGGTGGTGGATTGTATAATTTCTCAAAATGTTGATTGACAAAGAACACCGCCCCCTCGAGGTCAACATATTTGTCATCCTCATGATCGTGAATCTCTTTGATTTCTTCATCGTAAATAGGGTTATCGAACCAAAGTTCTTCATAATCCTCATTAATGATATTTGAAATTCTCTCGAAGAGATCACGATCAAGCACAAAATCATCATTCATAAGGGAGGAGTGTTGATGAGGTAACTCCTCATGAATGTGATAAACGTAATTCTCATTTGAGGAGTATTGGTTAGGTAACTCCTCGAGAATGGTATTTTGGGTCACGTGAGTTGGTTCGTCATCAAAAATAAGGCGTTCCAACTCACCAAGTTCATCCTCGATTTTGGAAAGATCTACCTCACTTGTAGGTGGAAGTGGAGGCAAAAGAGCTAGCTCTCGTTCGATAATTTCCTCAATTTCGGGATCAAACTCATAATCATCGTACTTACCATGTGAAGAGGTACTTTTATGGGAATCCTAAAAATGGCATTTGGATTTTTAAGCGCGTGGTCAATCTCGGAAAAATCGCCATCGTCATCGTCAAAGAAAGAGTCGATGTGAGCATTCACAACCATGGTCTTACAAGCCCTAGGGCTATGCTTAGGTGACTTTCCAATGACGAGAGGATCGATGTCGATGAAACCTTTAGCCTCAACGGGTGTTGGGCTAGGAAATGGAGGCACTCCAATGGAATTAGAAGTTGAAGCCTCAAAGACGTGGTCCTTCGAAGGTGGTGAAGACGAGTCCATTTTTGTCATTGTCGTGATGGCACTAACGTCGCCCTTCGGAATTCGTTGTTCACTTATTTCACCGAATATATCCCAAAATGATTTTTCATCCATAAATTTACGAATACCCTTTTGAATTAAGTAAACATATTCTTTCTCATGAAAATCCTCATCTTTAAAACCGTTCATTTTCAACCTTTCAAAACATGCATCTAATCTCATTTTTTTGCTAAAGTATGAGCTTTGATATTGTCAAATTTTGAAATATCGGGTTTTGAAACGTCGTTTTTATCATTGAACATTTGAAACTTGGGATTTATTCGTGAAAAAGTCCATTTGTTCCTCTAACAC
Source organism: Glebionis coronaria (assembly GCA_025667525.1). NCBI lineage: Eukaryota > Viridiplantae > Streptophyta > Magnoliopsida > Asterales > Asteraceae > Glebionis > Glebionis coronaria. The sequence goes on from CM046882.1 coordinate 304,693,249, forward strand.
CCCCATTTTACATTGCGCAGCGGAAATACACAATTGGGTGCTAGACACAAGCATAATCACACAAGGTATATTGAACGACTCAAAAGAGAGACGTTTACACATAGACATAAACAAGATTTTCACAACATGTCTAAAACATAATTTCATCCATAATTTACTAAAACAACACCAGAGTAAAGCGTTTAGTCCCCACGGATCTCAACCAGCAAACCAATAAGTTTCAGTACAGTACATAAACATTTAACAAATTGTTCAACAGTAAAAAGGATTAGAAATTGTTTTAGAGCAACAACTTCAAAAGCCAAACCACAACATCCACAGCAAAGCTCCACCATCAATCACCTTCGATTACCTGAAATACATGCTTAAACGAGTCAACAATAATGTTGAGCGAGTCCATAGGTTTATCAAATCACATTTGAATACAAGAATAAAATCAATCATAATCATTTATAGAATTGTCGTGCACACAATCTATTTCAAGGCAACACATTGTATTTAAGCTCATGACACCAAACCCTTAACCAATTAGTCATCCACGCCAAATGCCAGCATGACTAGAATAAAAACCATTGCCCCTCTAGGGTATCAGTTGCTAGATATACCCAAATCTCATTCTCGTAAATTATCCTTCCCAAAGGTTACTCAACGTAATGCCCTGGCCTCAGATAGGGTGGTCAACCCATTAGTACTATCATTTGAATAAGCGGCTATTCCCAACTCACAACATCAAGTCATAACATGGTTAACGGTTCTTGAATTTAGGGTCTTTAGCAACAAGGTACTCAATACAATGTAAGGCAACATAGGCAACATTCGGGTCCAAACAATTAATCATGAATTGTGTTCATTTATTTTCAAATAGCATGTATCCCCCTCGTGGGTAATAAAACATTTAGTAGCTAGCATGAAAAGCGAGGCTACAGACCCACCTTAGTATAAGAGACCTAGCGAAATGATCGTCGATGATAGAGGATGCCTTTCAAACACGAGAACCGCTACCTATCAAATAAGGCGCGTTCATTAATAATGACTCGAGAAATTAATCATACATAAAAATATCAAACTCAAACTCATAAAATCACGACAAACTCGAGAGAAAATGATACAAGTAACACTATTACACTCTTCTACACATCTACATTACCATTCTATACGCTCGACAAAGTCCGCCGGCACATACCATATGTACTAGCTCATTTACCCCATTTAGACTCGTCAAACGTTTATGAAACGAATCGAGGAACTAACTTACTATCTATAGAAAGTCTTCTAACATGTTTATCAAATGGATTTACTTTTAAAGTTCCTTACCCGACTCATCTTCGAACTACCAAAACAGGACAGTTTTACGTTATCGACTCATACAACCGTTTTATCTTCTATAAACGAATCCATTTGCAAAAGCGACACTTAGGTTTGAAAATAGACTCACCCTCTAGGTTTTACACTTCTTCATCAGTATATGACTCATTTCAAAACTCAATCTATAGTCCCCGAGATTCGATCCATATATCGACAACAACTATATGTCGTGCCGATACTCGTCTCCTGATACATGAAAAATCAAACTATCATAACTTCTTGCTCGTTTAGATATAGAAGCTCTACTTTACACCAAATCGAAGCTAACCGAATTCTCTACAACCCAATGCAATTAGTTAAGCCTAAATAAAATCATAAGGTACCAAAAAATACAATTTTCCCACTGATCTAAATCACCCTTCTAAAACTTGCATGAAATCATGTTTTTCGCTAAAACCAACCATTGTTATGATCATCCCATAACCCTAATACTAACATATCTCAACTATAACACTTGTATCATCATCAAAATAAAAAATCCAAAATCAAGATCAAGTTTTTAACAAAAACTTAGCATGAAACTCTTTGATCATCATAAAAATCACATGCATGAGCATGGTTTTGACCTACCAACCCTAAAAAAAATAAAACATCATGCATGTACCCAAATTAGTATCAAAGTTATCTCCTTACAATTCTAAGGATGGGTCTTGTGTTAGTTTGGATTAAATCAAGCTAGAAATTTGATGAAAACTGATTATATGGAGCTAGGGGGTGACAACATATATTAGAGAAAGAGAGAGGAAAAGATCTTGGTGGTTTAGGTGTTATCTATGTGTAGTTAGGTGAAAGTTTAGGCTTATATATGGTGGTGGAGGGACCATTGTTGTCAATTTGCAATAGTTGTGGTCCAAAATGAAAATAGTTAGTTAAAAAGCGGGAAATGACTATTAGTCAAGTTTGAAAATATTCACGGGACTCGGGTTTCATAAAAATACTTTTAAAAAGTTAAAACCTAACTCAAATATAATAATTTCGTCTGCGACTCGACTTAACACATCATTTAAAAGAAAACATCAAAAATGACAAACATCGAACAACTGACAATAAAACGTAAAATATTACGCATCCATCGACATCACGCTTGCTAATACTCCTTATACTTATTAAATATAAAATATAAGTCTCCTAACATCAATTTAAACTTAAACCTTCAAAAATAAATATCATTCAAACTCATCAAAAATTTCAAAAATATCTGTAAAGTATGATTAAGCAATGACCTCGGTTTCAGGTTATCACATCCCCTCCTTCTTAAAAAGAGCGACGTCCTCGGCGCTTAATCACCTCTAAACAAATGAGGATACTTATCCATAAAGAATTCCTCACGTTCCCAGGTAAACTCTGGTCCACGTCTAGAATTCCGTCTCACTTTCACAATCGGAATCCTACTATGATTCAACTTCTTAACTTCCCTATCCATAATCTCTACCAGTTCCTCTATAAAATGCAACTTATCATCAAGTTGAATTTCCTCCAATGGAATCACCAAATCCCTTTCAGCTAAACACTTTTTCAAATTATGTTGGGAATAAATTAAGGCCAGATCACTTGAGCGCTGACAAGAACAAACCAAGCGTTGACAAGAAAAAAACAAGCGCTGACAGCTCAAGCGTTGACAAGTTAAAGTCAAGCGTTGACACATTGAAGACAAGCACTGATGGAAGATATATTCTACACCTTTATTATATTCTAGAATACTTCTAGTAAGGATAGGAACGATAATGTATTTTCTATATTTATATTTACCTAGAATAGCTGATACGTAGATTATTGTACAAGGCTTCTTATGTCTATAAAAGAAGAACTTTAGGTTAATGTTTGATATAAGTTTCATATAAGTTTTCATTCGTAAACTACTTTCATTTTAAGCAAGTTTGATATTGATAATCAAAGTGAAAGTTTGTTTATATCATTGTGTGTTCTTGTTTAAGTGTTAAATTCCGCATAACACTTAGATTCATAAGCATATACAAAGGTTTCTCTACGTGTATTACTTGATCTAATCTCGTATACACAAAGCTAATCGATCTAAGTTTGGGATCAACAAGTGGTATCAGAGCTTGTTGAGGAACTTTTGATCTTAAAGAACACCAGAACCCTAAAATCACCAAAACCCTAATTTTCTCAGAAACCCTAACAACATCATGTCTGAAGCAATAACCTCCTCCTCCTCAGCCTTACCAAACATCAAGATTCCCATGCTTGATGCAACCAACTTTGACTTATGGAAGTTCAACTTTGAACAATATCTGGGGATCTATGACTACACAATCTGGGAGATTATTGAATATGGAAACACTTTCAATAAAGCTCAAAAGATTCTTAATGCCATTGCTCAAAGAACAGCTGTTGCTGGATGTCCTGAAGAGGATTAGGAAGAAAAACCTGGAGATAGTAGAGTTGTGGCTGCTGATGACATTGCAAAGAAAAGGGTTGACATGAAAGCCCTAAATATTCTGAAAGTCTCTTTGGGACAAGAAAACCAGCATAAATATAGAGGCTATGAATCTGCTAAGGATCTTTGGGAAGCTCTTGAAGTTGCATATGGTGGCAATGCAGACACTAAGGAGGAAAAGAAAAAGCAACTTCTGCATGATTATGTTCTCTTCAAAGCTCAACCCAATGAGAAACTGAGTAGTGTGAGAAGCAGATTGCTTGACATTACAAGCAAGTTGTCCTTCATGGGGACACAAGTTGGTGATGTTGACATCAATGCTACCTTTCTTAAAAGTCTTGGTGAGGCATGGAAGATTGAGGCAAGATCTATTCTTGCCAACAATACTTACAAGAGCTCCTCGTTTGATGACATCTACAACAAACTAAGACTGTTGGAAGATGAAACTCTTTTAGAGCATGGAAGCAAATCTACCACCAGCAACATGGCCTTCTTCTCTCATAGTGAAGGTTAATTCAATCAGAAGGACTCTTATATGCATCCAGTTACTGGATCATCATATGTCAGCGCTGGAACAAGTCCTGTCAACGTCTCCTACAGACGCTGACACATTCAAGAATGACTCCCCAAGAGTTAAACCTGCTGGTTTGGATTTGGATACTGTTTGTGCTTACATTGCTTCTTTGCCCAATGGTTCAGTGATTACATATGAGGACCTTGAGCAGATAAGTGATGAGCACTTGGAAGAGATGGACATCAAGTGGAACATGGCTCTTGCTAGTATAAGAGCAAATAGGTGGAACAGAAGGTTTAAAAAGAAGATGACCTTCAATGCTAAAGACACAGCTGGATTTGATAAATCCAAAGTTGAATGCTACAACTATCATCGTATGGGGCACTTCATGAGGGAATGCAGATCTCCTAGAAGATCTGATGTTGGTAAACCCTCAAGTCAGGTTGTTAAAGCTCAGGATTCCAAATCTATGGTTGCAGTTCAAGGAATTGATGGTACAGGATGGGATTGGAGCTATCTGGCTAAGAATGTTGAAGAGGATAAAGCTTTGGTTGCTGATATTGAAGAAGAAGAGCATGTTGAATATGCTCTCATGGCACACTCCTCCTCTTCATCTGATAATGAGGTATATGATGATGCTTTTTGTAGCAAAGGTTGTAGGTTAAATACTGAAAGACTTAACAAAGAGGTGTTAAAACTAAAAGATGATATGAGTACTGAAAGATGTAAATTGTCTAATTACCAACTAGCTCTTACTGAAACTGAGAAAACCATTTCTGAATACAAGAAAATGGAATTTGACTTAAAAGATAAGATCAATATCTTAAAACATGAGTTAAAGGGTAGTATGGATATTAGAAACATCATGGAAAGGGTTAATGGTGAATTACAGGCTAAGTTAGATGAGGCCATTAAGAATAAAGATAATGTTGGCCTCAAAATTCAAAGATTTGATAGAGCCACCCAAACCCTAGGAGACTGTGTAGCTAAACAAAGGGATCCTAAGGACATGACTGGGATTGGGATGAATGATTACTCTTTGGTTCCACCACCAGCTGGTGACTTCTATGGTGTCCAACAAAGGGACTTATCTTGGACTGGTTTGCCAGAGCTCCAAGAGGAGGAATTCATTCCTCCACCAAGAGTTGTCACTCCAGTGGAAGAGTATCAACAAAAATTGATTGACCTGAATGAGTGGAAGAAGGCTAACCCTACTTTATTTGTCAAGGGTGGCTTGCTATGTGAAAGTCCAAATGAATCAACACCCATTAAGGTTACTAACCCAATCACTGGTAAAGTTGTTGACCTAGGCTCAAACACTGTTAGAAGACCTAGCATTAAATATACAGAGATGTATAGGAATACTAGGTCACCCAAGAGTCAAGTTAGCAATCATGGAACAGGCTTCTACTCTTCTAGACCTAAGGTTGTGTCTAGAAAAGCTTGTTACACTTGTGGTAGCTTTTCACACTTGGCATACAAGTGTGTCAACGCTCCCAATGCCAGTGCTGACAGGAATAATTTCAGCGCTGACAGGAACAAAGTCAACGTTGTTAGAAAGTCAAACGTTGTCAGACCCAAACCTTGTGTGCAGCAAAGTCCACAAGTGATTAGACCTGCCCCATTCTTTACTAGAGGGTCTAACACTCATGGACAAAGACCATTTCAAAAGACAAACACCTGGTCAAATAGGCAATGGGTTTCTGTAGCAAACCCTAGGTTCAACGCTGACAAGGGTAATTTCAGCGTTGACAGGACAAATTCTAACGTTGACAGAAACGTGACCAGACCTAAATATTTGCAACCACAAGGTAAGGGGTCTAAAGCTTCTTCAAGCTTAACATGGAGACCCAAGAAAGATTAAAACCCTAATGATAATGGGATTTCAATGACTTGCAATAGATTTAATTATATTTCAAAGGTCATTACAAAACCTATTGGGGTTAACTGAGTTTTTCATCCTAAAAAGGATGAGAATGGGGTTGTTGTGAGAACTAAGTCTGTTCTTACTGAACAACCAGATGAATCCAAGTCTTTTAAGACTTGGGTTCCCAAAGAAAACTAATTTGTTTTCTTTATGTGCAGGGCATTCAAAGACAGGTCAATGATTATGGATATTGGGATAGTGGATGCTCAAGGCACATGACAGGAAAGGAAGACTATCTGACGAACTTCTCTCCTATTAAAGATGGTGATAAGGTTTACTTTGGAGGCGGATATGGTACTATTACAGGCAAAGGAACCCTTCTCACCAAGAATCTGCGTTTTGAGAATTTCTTCCTGGTAAAAGAACTTGATTATAACCTGTTTAGTGTATCACAAGTTTGTGATAACAAAAATAAAGTTCTTTTTACTAATACTGAGTGTTTCGTGTTAAGCAAGGATTTTAAGATCCCTGATGAGAAATATATTGAGTATAGAACACCTAGGCATAAGGACATATATAATGTGAATTTAAATGGGATTAAAATGAATACCAATATATCTTGTTTTTATGCTAAGGCCTCAGTAGATGAGAGCAATTTGTGGCATAGGAGACTAGGGCACATAAATTTTAAAAATATAAATAGACTTGTGAGGCTTGGTTTAGTTGATGGTTTGCCTGAGAAGGCCTTCCACAATGACCACTCTTGTGTTGCATGTCTTAAAGGCAAACAGCACAAGGTCTCATTCAAGTCCAAACAGGTGCATACTAGTTCTAGACCTCTTCATATGCTTCACATGGACCTCTTTGGTCCAACCAATATAGAAAGTTTGAATGGTAAGTCATATTGCTTTGTTGTCACAGATGACTTTTCTAGGTTTACTTGGACATTCTTTCTAGCTATGAAGAGTGACACAGCTGATATTCTTATTAATTTTATCACTCAGATTGAGAAGAGGTCTGGCAATGAGGTTAAAATGCTTAGGAGTGATAATGGTGGAGAATTTAGGAATAAGAAGTTAGATGATTTCTGTGCCAGGAAAGGAATTACTAGGCAATTTAGCATTGCTAGAACCCCACAACAAAATGGGGTTGCTGAGAGGAAAAATAGAACCCTAATTGAAGCAGCCAGAACAATGTTGGCTGATGCTCACTTTCCTATAGCCTTTTGGGCTGAGGCTGTTAATACAGCTTGCTATGTGCAAAATAGAGCATTGGTTAACAAAATTCAGAACAAAACTGTTGTCCCTTGTATATGATTGTTATAATCACGAATTAAAGAAAGAAAGGAAGATATGAGAAGAATTCTAGAGAGAGAAAGTAGAGAGAGAAAGTAGAGAGAAAATGGTTGGAACTTGTGGAATGTTAGATTGAGAAGTGAGAATACAAATGAACCAACCACCCTTCCTAACATGCTAGGAAGGGTATATATAGTCCACCCACATGCGGGCTTCTTTATGGACTATATGGTTTGGGCCGGGCTTTCCTTTTGGGCTTTAGTTACTTATCAATGAACTTTAGCCTAAAGTTAAGCCCGTATAACACGACTAATATACTACCTATTACAACGTTCTAAAATACGATACATAATGAACATATGACCGAGCATTCTTGTTTGGCTCAATATTTTGAGGCTAACAATCTCCCCCAATGAGAGGTCATAAACCTTAGTCATTTAGGAAATTGTAGAGATTACTAATCTCGCCATAAATGAGTCTTGAACGTGTAATCGTAGTCTTGTTCCTTCATGCTGTGATCTTTGAGCCTTTGTCGTTGTCTTTCGACTTTGTCTTTAAGCTTGAGATCTTCAAATCATCCTTGAATTGTCTTTGCCATCTTGCGATCTTGTGTCTTCATCCACATGCTCACACTATTAATTGTTGAATATGTCTTTAGGCATGAGTATGTGGTTTCTGAATCATTGACTTTGATGAGTACACCGTGACACCACCTTCTCGAGACAAAACATAGACACGGACAGAATGGCTTTGACATTCGTCCTAAATCGGTAGCGTTTTACCTCCGGTCGGTGAATACCGTTATACGATATTAAATACCGTACCTGTGATCAGGTAGATTCAATTAAGAATCTCCTTGACAGGGTTTCGCGGCTGTACTAGCCGTTCTCTTTACTCGACCGTCTCAAAGCAAGACTGCGAACATAAAGAGTGAATCAATTGGATAGATATCTGCTTGATTAAAGTCGTCAATTCAAATTCCTGGAACAAGTTTGATTCTTAACGAATCTTACCATTGTTGCTTTCCAGTTGACACAAGTTTGATTCATAAGAATCTCACAAGTCACCTACCGTAGCGCTGTTTGAGGTTGACGCTAGAAGGATTTCCATTCGTCACTGTGAATATTAATGAATATCACTCTGAATCTTCTGGCAAGACCATAAAGATATTGCGTAGAAACCTGAAACGAGTTTGAATCAATTCAGAATCAAACCACTGTTGCTTTTCAGTTTTGCACATGTTCAATTCATAAAGAATCTTGCATATGACCTACCGCAGTGCTGTTTGATGTTAACACTGGAAGGATTTCCACTCATCATTGTGAATACTAAGTAGTATCACTCTGAGTGTTCTAGCAATATCACAAGGATATAGTGTAGGACTCTCTTGATCTTCATCTGTGTGTCCTAACGAGATTTGATTGATCTCTTGGCTCTAGACTCGATTTGTGCACTTTTAGTGGTCGGAGGCTGGAGCAGATGCCACCTATTCAATATCAACAATCTTGGAGTGAGAGAGTCAATAGAAGTCGTGTTGATCTCCGTGACAATAAAACAAACTTCTTTTGAGAGAAGCCTGAGTAGCTAGGAAAGGGTTGTGCTTTACATCACTGGGTCCATGATGAGTTTGTCTTCATGATGAGTTGACCCGGTTTCCGCCTAAGTTGTGTGGAGGGCTTCTTTCTTTAGACCCTTTATCCTTACATTTCTTTTTCATTCTTCAACCCCTTCAATGCTTACCAAGACATCATTACTAGCACCTTGTTGTGATTGTTCCAGCGCTAGCATCAGTACTTAGTCGGCATTCAGCTACGTTCACATTCTACTCCATCTTTCCTAAGGACTTCTAATAATCTATTGGATTGTCCCTGGGAAGATCCCTCCGGTTCTGGTTGGATCATAGGACTTAAACCTAACCACCCTTTTGACACCAATAACGTCGTGAATTAAAGATGTTGTGGGTATTTGATCGTAACCATGAAAACCACTTTAAATTCTAACAAAGTGTTTGGAAAACATTTAACACCTTGCTAGTTTTGTCGTTTCAGAAATGCTCCCCCTTCACATGTGCATCGATAATCGAAAGTGTTTCGCACATGTAGGTAAGAGTTAAAGTTCTTGAGTCTTATATTAGATCACATTTTAATCACATTTTCTCCCCCTATCTCTAATATATAAAATCTTTTGATATTAGAGATACCAAATTTGATTAAAATATATTTTGAAAAAATAGTCTTGAAATCTCTAGGAGAAAGATGTGTTAATCTTTTTCATGAAGTTAAAATGCTCCCCCTCAAAAATTGATCCAATTGAATTGTCATTATGAGGATATGATCCACATTTCTCTTTTTGAGGATGGGAGTTGTTGAACACACAATTTTTTGAAAGATTTTAAATATCACTGAAAAATTCTTGAAAAAATTGTGTTCAACGCTTTTTGAAAAATCAATTCTTTTTGTCGAAAGGTTTTTCTAAAGCATAAACTTGAGTTCATAGACTTTGAATGTCTTGACGAATCCACTCAAGTGTAAGAAGATTTAACTTCTTTTGCTAAGGGTAAGAGCACGAAATCGTACACTCCCCCGTGAATATAGAACCGGGTTGCAATCTGAAAGTGATTACAAGCCATTGTGTTGAGCTCAAAACGTTGGATGTTTTGTGACAAGCTCAACCCGTGATAGATTGCTCTACCCGTTGTTTGGAAATATTTGTCCAAAATAGACAATTTCCTTTATTAAAAGAAGAAATGACATGTTTTGAAAAATATTTACAACTTTCATTCGAGCTTTATGTACACACCCGTGTCGTTATTGAGCGACATTTCTAGGCACGTCCATATTATCGATACTGAAAGACATGTCGAGAAGAATATTTTTGGATTTTGAAAGATTTTTAATTTTGTGTTTTGCTTTTATGTGTTTTATATTTTTGTATTTTGTTTTTTTCAAAGATATTTACAAGTTGATGTTTGATAGATAAATCAAGCAGGCACCTTTGCCAGAATCTCCAGGTCTGCTGGAGTCAAACATCTCATACCAATTTGCCTAACGAGGTACTCAAACCTATCTTTTGATTGAGCTTTCGTAAACAAGTCGGCTAATTGGTAATCCGTTCCAACAAAGTATAATTCAACGATACCTCTTTCAACTTGTTCCTTTATGAAGTGGTATCTGACATCGATGTGCTTCGTGCGGGAATGCTGTACCGGATTGCAGGAGATGGCTATGGCCGACTTTGAGTCACAGTACATAGGTACTTTATCAAAGTGGAAGCCATAATCCGTGAGTTGTGTTCTCATCCAAAGAACTTGAGCACAACACGCAGATAGAGACACATACTCTGCTTCAGCTGATGAAAGTGACGTGCAATCCTGCTTCTTGGAAGACCATCCCACAAGCTTATCTTGACCTAGAAATTGTGCACCACCAGAAGTACTTTTACGTGTATCAAGACACCCTGCATGATCAGAATCTGAATAGGCCGTTAGAAAGAAACCGGTTTCCGTCGGATACCAGAGTCCCAAATGAATGGTATTCTTGAGGTACCGAAAGATCCGTTTAACCTCCTTGAGGTGCTTATTAGTGGGTCGTGCTTGATAACGTGCACAATAGCATGTAGCATGATGAATATCTGGTCTGCTTGCTGTCAAGTACATGAGGGACCCGATCATGGAACGATATCTCGTTTGATCTATGGGTAATCCCTCCAAGTCAGCATCTAGGGATGTGGTTGATAATGGTGTCCCAACGGGGTCACATGAGGTCATACCATGCTTTTTGATTATCTCTTGACAATACTTAGCTTGGTTTATAAAGATACCACTTGGGGATTGGTGAACTTGAATTCCTAGAAAGAATTTTAGTTCGCCCATCATTGACATTTCAAATTTGCTGTGCATTACTTTTTCAAACCATTTTGAAAGTTTTGGGTTTGTAGACCCGAAAATAATGTCATCAACATAAATTTGCACAAGCAAAATGTCATCCCCATATTTATAAGTGAACAAAGTTAGATCAATGGAACCTTTTAAGAAACCTTTGGATACCAGAAATTTTGAGAGCTCGTCGTACCACGCCCTTGGAGCTTGCTTGAGTCCATATAGTGCCTTGTGGAGACGATACACCTTGTCAGGATATTGAGGATTGACGAATCCTTCCGGCTGCGTGACATAGACTTCTTCCTTCAAAGGACCGTTAAGAAACGCCGTCTTTACGTCCATTTGATAGACAGTGAATCCCTTATGTGCAGCATAAGCAAGGAAAATCCTGACCGCTTCCATGCGAGAAACTGGTGCAAATGATTCATCAAAATCAATTCCCTCTTTCTGGCCATACCCCTTAGCCACTAGCCTAGCTTTGTTCTCGATGATCGTATTCTCTTTATCCATCTTGTTTTTCCAGATCCAACGAAGATTTAATAGAGTCACATCGTATGGTCTGTCAACAAGTTCCCAGACTTTAAGTCTTTCAAATTGTTGAAGTTCATCCGTCATCGATTCAATCCAAGCATGATCAGCCATTGCTTCTTTGATGTTTTTCGGTTCAGCTGTACTCACGGCGAGTGCGAACATACAAACATCGCCATCGGTTGCTAGTTGTCGTCTTGTACGAACAGGCTGTGAAGGGTTTCCAATTACGTGAACCAAAGGATGATCTCGGGTCCAATGATGTGTTGAAGGATGTCGTTGATAGAACGTATGCATATTTGATGGATCAACATGGCGAGTAGAAGACTCTCCAGTTTCGTGTACCGGTGTACCGAATGGGTTGATAAATTCGTCTTCGTCAGATAATGCATCGTCTGCTTGATTTGTGTTCTCTGGAGCAATGACAGTAGTTGTGGATGTTGTAGGATCGATTGTTGAAGTGATATTCTGAGGAGGTAAATCTGTAACAACCCGTGTTGAAGTAGATGAAGTTGTATCCTTTTGTTGATGATGATCAGTATCATCATTCGTATCATGAGTGACAGCGGAAGACTTCGATGCAACTTGTTTCTCCCCCGTGAAATATTCATCATACATTGGTCCATATAACATTTCCAACTCTTCAAGTGTCGAGTCCACTGTCATATCTGCTCTAGGAAGATGTTCAGGAACCATCTTTGAACTTGACGGTTCATTGTTGTGGTCTTGAGTTCCGAGTTCCGTGCGGTTGTGAACGGAAGTCGTGTGTCGTTGTGGATCGGGACTTAAACTGCTTTGTTCAAGTGCCATTTCTTGCAATTCATCAAATCTGATATGAATAGTCTCGAATATCAATTTTGTTCTCTTGTTGTACACTATGTATCCCTTTGACTGAGTTGCATATCCCACTAAAATGCATGCATCACCTTTCTCTTTCATCTTGTCCAGATTTTCACCATCTCGAATAATGTAACACGTACATCCAAAAACATGAAGGTGTTTGAGTGACGGTTTGCGGTCATTAATTATGTGATATGGTGTCTTTTCGTGTCTTGGGATAACTAAGGAGCGGTTTTGTGTGTAGCATGCGGTTGACACGGCTTCGGCCCAAAAGTATAGTGGAAGTTTTGAAGCGGATAATAATGTTCGAGCAGCCTCAACTAAAGTACGGTTTCGTCTTTCAACAACGCCGTTTTGTTCGGGTGTTCGAGCAATATATGTTTCATGTTCAATTCCTTCAGCTTCAAAATAGTTTCTCAGTTTTGAATTCAAAAATTCAGTACCTCTGTCAGTACGAACCACTTTAACTTGAGCTTGAAGACCACGTTGTATCACTTTAAGGAAGTTGATGAGAACATCGGGTGTTTCATCCTTGGACCTCAAGAAGTGAGTCCACGTGTACCTTGAGTAGTCATCGACAATTACCATAACGTATTTCTTCCCATTGATACTTTGAACACGCATGGGACCACACAAATCTATATGAAGAAGATCTAACCGTCCTTTAGAGCTAGGTGTAGTCTTTGTCTTGAAACTACTCCGTTTAGCTTTACAAAGCTCACAAGAAGAACAAAGATGATCTTTGATGAATTTCAAGTTAGGAAGGCCTCGCACAATATCTTTCTTAGAAAGCAAGTTGATGGTATCGAAGTTAAGATGAGATAAACGTTGATGCCATAACCAAGCTTGAGTCGTTGAAGCTTTAGCCATGAAACAGATTGGAGTTGAAGATGTGGAGTCTTGTAGTGAAATAGTGTAGAGATCAGTACCCCGTGTTCCGGTAAGTAAGTCATTCCCATCATAATCACGAACAAAACATGTCTTCTTTCTAAAAGCAACCTCCAAATACGCATCACAGAATTGATCAACCGAGAAAAGATTATGATTGAGCCCTTCGACGTAGTAAACCCTTTTGATAGTGATATTCCCCTGAACCAAGTCTCCATATCCTAGGATCGGTGCAAATTGATCATTTCCGAATCGGACCGTACCCGGGAACTTCTCTACGAAGTTAATTAGAAGCTTGAGATTCCCCGTCATGTGCTTCGTGCATCCGGAGTCCATTATGAAGAGAATTACTTCGATCACCTGCAGAAGAATTAGAACACGATGGAGCATTTGCTAAATTGGATTCCATGTTAGTTGTGATTTCCGATTCATTAGTTTCCCTAGTTTCATCACTTAGAGGCACACTAACGCTCGTAGTCACATTTTCTGTCCTAACCTTAGGCATCCATTTATATCCTGGAGGACATTGATTAGCAAACCACCATTTCCAAGGCTTGCTAGCAGACTCATATAATTCCCTAATTCTGCTTCTAGGGTTCTTAGTGGTGGAGTCTGATGCAATACTTTTCTTAGGGGGGGTTGCACCAGAATGGTTCACTTTGCGTTTGGGTTTTCTAGCACTAATAGGCATCACAGTTTGCTTCTTAGTTCTAGTTTCCACGCCTTTGACATTATTCGAAACACACATAGCATGATTAGCATTAGCACACTTTCCACATTTCACACAAACAAACTTAACTTTCATAGCATTCAAAGTCGAATCATTCAAATCATCATTACACGCGATTACAGACGTTTTATTCTTAGAAACATTGAAAATCCTAGGGTGGTCTTCTACTTGCTTCATCTTCCCTTGACTTTTGTTTTGCCAGACCTTTTCATTCATGCGAGTGCTCTTAAGCTGGGGCCGGCTAACACTAGCAGTGGGGACTACTCCTGTAGTAAAAGACACACGTCTATTAGTGTTTCTAGAAGTCTGAGGTGATTGACTTTCTTTGTTTTGTGTGGGTTTAGTGGTCAATCTATACATCCCTGGTTTAACCACATTTGTGTTCTTAATGCTTTGTGATCGAATATTTGTTTCGGGAGTGTTTTGTGGTAACCTATCCTTCCCATCTGTCTTGGGGGCAAACGCAGGTTTTGCAAATGCAGAATTAGAGAAAACATATGGTTTTCCCAAGACAGAGGGTCTAGTCACTTTTGAGCATTGGGTTGTATTACAACAGGTTTCTTAACACTAGGTTCCACAATCTTCCCACCCATCTTAGCAATGAGTTTCTGCAACTCTGCTATCGCTCTGTCCCTGTCTTGTAACTGAGCTTTCAACCCTTTAATTTCCAAATTTTGTTCGTTCATTTCTCGAAACGTTTGGGAAAGTTTTTCTTGCAATTTATTATCATGTGGAAAACTACCAACGTCTTTTTGCAAATCAAGTTCAAGAGAATGACAATGTTTTTGAAGGAAATCAGTTTTGTGTTGAAGTAACTCAAAAGCCTTTTTATCAACATTTTCTTTATGTTTCGAAAGCTCAAGTTCAAGACGCTCACACTCTTTGATTTTATCAAGATATTTGCATGCAACATCAGAATATTCATCGATATCAGCACAAGATTGAAGAGTAACACACAAAATATCTTTGGAGAGACATTCTTTTAAGAGTACATCATATTCGTTTGAAAATTCTAATTTGTCATTTTGAAGGTCATCAATTTCTTTTTCAAGAGACTCAACATATTTCAAATCATCAAACATTTCAGACTGAAATAAATTTTCAAACTCAAGAACATGTTCTTTTATTATCTTCGTATTTGGTATTAAAAGTTCTTTCACAAGCACAGTTATGTCGTGAGGAATCTCGGTTTTCCACTTATCCTTTTGACGTTTCTCCCAATCGCTTTCAACAATTGATTGAACATTATTAACGTGGTGTTTAAGAAAACCAAGTATTTTTCTACTTTTGCTTTTGGAAGCATCTAGAGGCAAATAATTAATATATTTAAAAACATTAATTTTCCTCTTAGTGGCAAAAGCTTTTTTCCATTGAATTCTTTTTTGTTTGCATTCTAAAAATAATTCCTCACGAGACTTCTGTTTTTGTGGAGTGAAAAGACCATAAAGACTGTTTTCATAAGCATAGTTATATGGTTTCACATAATCTTTATTGACCGGTGATCTACTCTCCTCATCCCAAAGGGACGTCTCTTCACTATCGAGGTTAGCTACAGGGCAATCATGATTGGTCCATTCGGACTCGTCAAGATATAAATGGGGGTTTGTAGCTTGAGCTTGTTCGAGGTACTTGGGGGTGGCAAAGCTAGGTTGACCCTTGAAAAACGACCGAGGTGCTATCCTTCTTACGGTTTGAATAGAGTCATGTGTATTGTAAACAATTTTTTTCAAAAAATCGACTTGTTCTTCGAGATCCTTTACTTTTTCAGTATCTTTGCTTTGTCTATTTTTGAAATCTTGTTTTAATGTTTCAACCTCTTGTTTCTTCTCGTCAAGAATTTTAGCAGAATCGATGGTGTTCATAGAAAGCCTCTGTTCAAGTTCATTAACTTTTGTTGTGGCAAGATACGTTTTTTGACGTTCATCACTTAATAAAACATTAAATTGACGTTTTTCTTTAGTTAACAAAGCAAGAGCTTCATTGTATTTATTTTCAAAATCGTCCTTTTTAACGTTGATGACACGACTTTTGTACCCCTCAAGCTCGTTGGTCTTTTGAAGAAGCTCAGCCCTATAACTATCAATAGTCTCACTAGATTTTATAAGAGCGGCTTTGCATTCTTCAAAGTTTTGAGTGAGCGCTGCGTTTGCCTTCTTTAATTGCTTTTGATTCTTTCTATTTTCATTGACATCTTTTTGTAAACTAGCAATTAAATTAGCAAGCGCGACACGCTCCTCGTCATCATACTCATTTGCATGTTGATCATCCTCAAACTCATTATTGCACATGTCTGATGAATTGGGTGTGGTATTGCTATCAACCGTTTCCATCATACACGTGTCAGTAATTGTTGTTGGTAGATCACTATGCTCATGTGTATCACCAAACACATTATATTCAGCCTCATCTTGTACCTTATCAATTAGCTCGGTATCAAAGATAGGACCATTGTCATCTTCAGTGACGTTAAGGACCTCATGAATCTTTGCCATGTATGAATAATGTGCCTCGAGTTCTTGGTCGGAGAGTTCATCATCTGTGTCGTCAAGCATTTCTCCTTCCTCAGCTGATAACTTGATTCCAGCTTCCATTTTCTTGCACAACAGCATCTTTTCCTTATGATAACCATAATCTTTAACCCTCTTTGGCTGTCTGCATTCCTTGGCCAAATGCCCAAAACCTCTGCAGTTAAAACACTGAATCCCACTTTGTTGCACAATTTGAGTACCAACAGTTTCCCTATTTCCAACAACAGTAGCCACCCTCTGATTATCATACTTAGGTTGTCGATCATACTTTGGAGGACTCTCAGCACGTCTTCGTGTGTCATACCTTGGATGACTCTGTCCATGGGTGTTCCTCGAGTTTGAAGATGTTCGAAGGTTGTTGTTGGTGGGTTTGTAGATTTTCTTATATTTCTTCATAACGAAAGCCATTTGTTGCTTGAATTCCCTAACCCTTTGAGCTACTTCTTCATCACTGTCTTCTTCGGATGATTTCTCAGGTATGGGTGATGGTGCTCTTGCAACTTCTTTGCCTCGGGATCGTGTTGGAGCATGTGACTTAGAGACAATGGATGATCGTGGTGATGATGATTGAGTAGAGTAGGTCTTTGAAGTACGGGAGTGATAATCTGGGTAATGTTGAGTGGTAGATACCAAAGCAAGTGGATTGGACATCTTTGCAACTCGTTCAGCTCGAAGTTCATTTGCCTCATTTTGAAATTGTTTCAAGATGTCAAAGAGCTTGTGATATGAAACTTCGTCTAACTTTTGTTGTTGTTTCACCAAGGTGACAAACCGTGTCCACTCTGGTTGAAGTTGCTGTAGAAATTGGACATTGACTTGCATGGTGGAAACTTGCAAGTTGTTTCGGGTCATATCATTCATCATCTTGTAGAATCGGGAGTAATAAGAATCAATTGATTCCCCATCCTTTGATGTAAACTTGCCAAAGTTCCAAAACATCTTGGTTTTCACATCTTGTTTGTTAAGTGATTCACCTTGTTGCAATCTTTCAATGGCCGTCCACATTTCTTGAGCAGTAGGACATGCGTCAACCGTAGAGTAAATTTCATCTCCAATGCCACTGAGAATTAAGTAGATTGCTTCCTTCTCTGCATCAAACCACGCACGGTTCTCTGGGGTGAGGTCGGTCCTCTTCTCATCACATTCATATGCGGGTTGTGCGTCACTTGTGTCTGTGGCTGTTACTGCAGGAACTTGAATCCTTGAGAGTTTATAGGGTCCTTCCAAAATACATTGCCTTAAAGCATCACCGTTAGGTTTTGTGTCAAGGTAACGTATAAAACGGGATTGCCATTGATCATATCGACCAGACACAAGCATTGGTGGTCTTTCCTTGTTACCTGCCACCATTATGTTGTTGTTCGTCACACGATATTCGGCAGTAGAATCCATCTCAATATTCTCTGAAATGATGAATCGAATGTGGATCTTAAGTAGTTGTGTTGTGATTGTTTGGTTGTTGAAATTCCGAAAATTGCAATTTTTTCTCAGCCCGACAATAAATTCCTCAGTCCGACAAAACGGTAGACCTAAAAAATTTGTAATCACCAAATTTTGAAATTGAGCTAGAAATGTCCTAAAACTAGTATGGAAAAAATTTGATTTTACTTGACCTAAAATTTTTAACTCTTTTTTTTTTTAAATCTTCGTGTAAACTACGTTCCGAAACTAGTCTAGATGGTGGCTAAATCTAAAAAATACTCAAACAAAATTTAGCTAAACATGTCATCGGAATGTGTCATCGGAATGCTCATCAGAATGTTGCTTAGATCGGAATGTCCTTTAGATCGCAATGTGCACCTGTCGGAATCCTTAGATCGCAATGTGTACTTGTCGAAATCCCAGATCGGAATATTCAGATCGCAATGTGTACCTATCGGAATCCTTAGATCGGAATGCGTACCTATCGAAATCCCAGATCGCAAAGTGGCTGTCGCAATGTGGGCAGAGTAACGTTTAAAGATTGCCTTAAAATCCGTCGCAATCCAGATCGCAATAACGATCGGAATGACCAGATCGGAATAAGGGGGCTATCGCAATACTGATCGCAAAGTAAAACCCTAGGGTTATTGCGATCGAAACCGTACTTACCTTTTTCGAAATTCAAGCTGTCGCAATAAGGGACCTTTTTTCCAACTTTTTAGGCAACGATTTTAGCAACTTTTAGGCAACAAATTTAGCAACTTTTAGGAAACAAGATCGTGTTTTTAACCAAACCAAAACAACCAAATCTCTACAACAAGATTAAAGAAGTTATACGATTAAGAAACACAATAAAAAACAAGAAAAATCTTGAATTCGAGGAAGAAAAATGGATCAAATCAAACGGATCATATGAAAAACACAACAACCAATCACAAAACTACCCCATGGCGATTGATACCAATTGTTGTCCCTTGTATATGATTGTTATAATCACGAATTAAAGAAAGAAAGGAAGATATGAGAAGAATTCTAGAGAGAGAAAGTAGAGAGAGAAAGTAGAGAGAAAATGGTTGGAACTTGTGGAATGTTAGATTGAGAAGTGAGAATACAAATGAACCAACCACCCTTCCTAACATGCTAGGAAGGGTATATATAGTCCACCCACATGCGGGCTTCTTTATGGACTATATGGTTTGGGCCGGGCTTTCCTTTTGGGCTTTAGTTACTTATCAATGAACTTTAGCCTAAAGTTAAGCCCGTATAACACGACTAATATACTACCTATTACAACGTTCTAAAATACGATACATAATGAACATATGACCGAGCATTCTTGTTTGGCTCAATATTTTGAGGCTAACAAAAACACCTTATGAGTTACTTTGGGGTAGAAAACCTAATATTGGTTTTCTCAGACCTTTTGGTTGTCATGTAGTAGTGTTGGATACTAGTGATGCCTTAGAGAAATTTAGTGCAAAAGGTGATGAGGGTTACTTCATGGGGTATTCAGTGCAGAGCAAGGGATATAGGGTTTATCTTAAAGAGGACAAACGTATAGTTGAAAGAGTACATGTTAGGTTTTTAGAGAATAAACCTAGTGATCCTGAAAGTGGTCCTAATTGGTTATTTGACTTGGAACCTTTATCTAGAACTTTAAATTATATGCCTGTCACTAATCCAGACATTGTGAAGGTAACTTCAAATGTTGTGGAGGAACAAGTTGTTGATGTTTCAGGTACTCAGGTTCATGAAAAGGTTGGATCACAAGCAGAAAAGACATCTCCTATCCTAGAATATGTTACCATTCCCATTTGGACAGATGCTTTTGCTGCTGCTGCTGCCGCTGGACAAGATAATGGTGGTTTCCAAGCACCACCAGTTACAAACATGCATGGTCCTTCAGGCGCTGACAAAGGCAAATCTAGCGCTGACAAGACCAATTCAGGCGTTGATGGTTCAGACGTTGACAACCACACTTCAAGCGTTGTTAGCCCAAGCGCTGACAAACAAGACTCAGGCGTTGACAACAATACTGAACATCTTTTCTCTTCCAATTTTGAACAAGGTGAACCTTCCAATTTATATGAAGAGGTTCATCCTCATGTTGATGTAAGAGAGTCTGATGAAGAGGATATTAGCAATATGGAGAATGAGGTTGAGGACACCAGACTTTTTGAAGGAGGAGTTCTCACTTCCACAATGAAGAATCACCCCCCTTCCCAGATCATTGGTGATGTTATGACTCCAGTTCAGACTAGAAGATCTCATCAAGGTCTTGGTGGGTTTATTGCTAATATACACAAGAAGGTCGATACCCCTCTTGTGCAAGCATGTTTGTTTGCCTGTTTTCTGTCACAAGAGGAACCCAAGAAAATATTTGATGCTCTCAAAGAACCAAGTTGGGTGGAAGCAATGCAGGATGAGCTTCACCAATTTGCAATTCAGGATGTTTGGGAGCTGGTTGATTGTCCTAGATATGTCAGACCTATAGGGACAAGATGGGTTCTCAGGAACAAAAGAGATGAAAGAGGCATTGTGGTCAGAAACAAGGCAAGGTTAGTGGCTCAAGGTTATACACAAGAGGAGGGGATAGACTATGAGGAAGTCTTTGCACTAGTTGCAAGGATTGAAGCTATAAGGATTTTTCTAGCCTATGCATCCTGCATGGGCTTCACTGTCTATCAAATGGATGTCAAGAGTGCTTTCCTCTATGGAACTATTGTTGAGGAAGTATATGTAATGCAGCCTCCTGGTTTTGAGGATCCAGAGCATCCAGATAAAGTGTATAGAGTCAAAAAGGCTATGTATGGCCTTCATCAAGCCCCAAGAGCATGGTATGGTACTTTGTCTACATACTTGGTGGATAATGGATTCAAGAGGGGCACCATAGATCAGACACTGTTTACAAAGAAGAAAGGCAAGGATGTGTTGCTTGTGCTATGTTGATGATATCATTTTTGGGTCTACTGATCCAAAGATGAGTGAGGATTTCTCCAAGCTTATGACAGACAAATTCAAGATGAGTGCTATGGGGGAGATGAACTTCTTTCTTGGTTTACAAGTTTAGCAGAAAGAAGATGGTATCTTCATCTCCCAGGATAAATATGTTGTTGAGATCTTGAAGAAGTTTGGCTTTTCTCCACATGAAAAGAGGGCTACTACTCCTATGGATAGAGAACACCCTTGGGGAAAGATTGGAGATGGGAAAGATGTAGATGTCAGGCACTATAGATCCATGATTGGATCCTTGATGTATCTTACTGCCTCCAGACCTGACATCATGTTTGCTGTGTGTGCTTGTGCACGACATCAAGTGACTCCCAAAGAATGTCACCTTTATGCTGTGAAGAGGATCTTTAGGTATCTAAGATGCTATCCTAGTCTTGGTTTGTGGTACCCAAAGGATTCACCATTGGAGTTGATTGCATATTCAGACAATGATTATGGAGGTGATATATTTTGATAGGAAATCCACAACTGGTGGATGTCAGTTTCTTGGGAGCAGGTTGATATCTTGGCAATGCAAGAAACAAACAGTGGTGGCTAATTCTACAACTGAAGCAGAGTATATGGCTGCAGCTGCATGTTGTGGCCAAGTGTTGTGGATTCAGAACCAGCTGTTGGACTATGGGTATAATTTCATGCATACCAAGATATTTGTTGACAATAATAGTACTTTATGCATCATTAAGAATCCTATACATCATTCTAAAACTAAACACATAGAAATTAGACACCATTTTATAAGAGATTGCTTTGAGAAAGGTTTAATACAACCAGATAGGGTTGACACTGAGGAAAATGTGTCAGATTTATTAACTAAACCTTTTGATGCTGGGAGATTTCAATAATTGGTAATAAGTATTGGAATGGTCAATCTCACATAATATATGTTTTGGAGTCTTTTTGTAAAAGTATGTACAGGATGATGCATTATTATTGGTCTTATTGATGATTTAGATTTTCCACTATATTTTTCTAACACTGACAAATGTTGCTTGAACGCTGATAAGTGTTTTTGCAACGTTGTCAGCAATATAATTGTCTAACGCTGACAAAGCTTCCCTCAACGCTGTCATGTGTTATCGGGGCGTTGTCAGCAACAATGTTAGTTTTGTGGTTTTCAATCTAAATGTGCAGATAGTGTTAGCAGTATACCATTGGATACAGAGTTGCTTATGGATCAATGGAGAAGCATTTGGACACGTTTTTATTTATGGATGATGGTTGGAATGTCTCATTCCTATCTTGACATAAATTGTTTATGTTCATGCATGATTTTAGCAAACTTTTGTATCATATTTTAAGGGGAGGTTTTAGGAACCTTTAGGATGTTTGGGTATCCATATGATACTCTTATCACAATTCTAGATTGTGTCCACAGGTGAGTATGAGTTAGTTTCTACTAAATCATGAGGCACTGTAGCATGCAAAGTTGATATACTATGCATGCTGCCAAGACATTTTTGGCCTAGAATTGGTTGTGGCCTGTTGGGAGACTTGGGAATGATTTTGATATGGGATTTACCTGGGAGTAACAAGGATTTTATAAGGTAACTTGGTTGTTAAGTGTTTTGGTTAGCAAGGGACACTAGAGGACTGTTATGTCTATCTTGCTTATGCAAGTGTGCATAACTGGACAGTGCTTGCCGCCCTATAATAATTATCAGCTTTTGGTTATCTTCTCTAGGATAAATTACTTGTTAAGGTCATTTTTCACTTTTTAAAATATTTTTATTTTTGGATGCTGACAAGAATTTTCCAAACGTTGTTGTGACCAAATTGGACGCTGACATGGCTATAGGCAAACGTTGACAAGATTATAGCCGTTGGGCGTTGATAGGTTATTTTTTACCGTTGACACTCAATGGGACCTACCCCGTTGTTACTTTTTGACATATTTTCAAGCCGTAATTTTAGGAGTTGTTACTTTTATTTAATGCATGAGATAACTTATAACTTTTTCAATATTTTCATGATTGATTTTTGAAAATATTTGCCTATTTTTGGGCCAATCACATGCATTCTTTTTCTCCTATAAATTTGGCTCCTATTTTAAACAGGGTATCTATAATTCTTGTCTAACAATTTTCTCTTATCAACTTCATCTTCTTCACTTAAAATTAACAGCTTTCATCAATGGCACCAAAGTTTAAACCAACAGAATTGGAATTAGGGTTCAGATCACAACACAACATGATTGCTTATCTTGAAGCTGATGATGCTCTGTTTCCCCAATACACACAAATGGTGGCGTATTTGAACGCATCCCCATTAAGGTATGCTCTTTCTCATGCACCACTCATTCCAGTCACACACATTAAGCAGTTTTGAAAAACTGTCAGTTCCTCAACAGTTAATGGAGTGACCACATTGACTTCTATTGTTCATGGGAGACCTTGGGTGGTTAGTGAGGCTTTGGTACGCCAAGCCTTGCATCTTGATGATGCTGATGGTATAGCCACCCTTCCCATAAATGAAATAGAACAAGGGCTTAGGGCTTTGGGATATCCTTTTCCTGATGAAGGTACTCTTAACAAGTATCATAAGCAGGAATTTCCCCCAGCCTGGAAGTACCTCATACATGTCCTCCTTTAATGTTTGAGTCCCAAATGCACTGCACACAATGAGATCAATAGATCAATTGCTAGTGCTATTGTGTGCATTGCAACAGGGCAAAAATTTAACTATTCTAAAATGATTTTTGAGGGGATGTGTAAAAACAAGGGGAACAAAATGACTTTAGCTTATCCCCGTTTTCTGCAAATGGTTTTTGATGTTCAAGGTTCCTGCTCAAGGGATCACAATGATTTTTACTTGACCTAAAATTTTTAACTCTTTTTTTTTTTTTTTAAATCTTCGTGTAAACTACGTTCCGAAACTAGTCTAGATGGTGGCTAAATCTAAAAAATACTCAAACAAAATTTAGCTAAACATGTCATCGGAATGTGTCATCGGAATGCTCATCAGAATGTTGCTTAGATCGGAATGTCCTTTAGATGGCAATGTGCACCTGTCGGAATCCTTAGATCGCAATGTGTACTTGTCGAAATCCCAGATCGGAATATTCAGATCGCAATGTGTACCTATCGGAATCCTTAGATCGGAATGCGTACCTATCGAAATCCCAGATCGCAAAGTGGCTGTCGCAATGTGGGCAGAGTAACGTTTCAAGATTGCCTTAAAATCCGTCGCAATCCAGATCGCAATAACGATCGGAATGACCAGATCGGAATAAGGGGGCTATCGCAATACTGATCGCAAAGTAAAACCCTAGGGTTATTGCGATCGAAACCGTACTTACCTTTTTCGAAATTCAAGCTGTCGCAATAAGGGACCTTTTTTCCAACTTTTTAGGCAACGATTTTAGCAACTTTTAGGCATAAATTTAGCAACTTTTAGGAAACAAGATCGTGTTTTTAACCAAACCAAAACAACCAAATCTCTACAACAAGATTAAAGAAGTTATACGATTAAGAAACACAATAAAAAACAAGAAAAATCTTGAATTCGAGGAAGAAAAATGGATCAAATCAAACGGATCATATGAAAAACACAACAACCAATCACAAAACTACCCCATGGCGATTGATACCAAATGTTGTCCCTTGTATATGATTGTTATAATCACGAATTAAAGAAAGAAAGGAAGATATGAGAAGAATTCTAGAGAGAGAAAGTAGAGAGAGAAAGTAGAGAGAAAATGGTTGGAACTTGTGGAATGTTAGATTGAGAAGTGAGAATACAAATGAACCAACCACCCTTCCTAACATGCTAGGAAGGGTATATATAGTCCACCCACATGCGGGCTTCTTTATGGACTATATGGTTTGGGCCGGGCTTTCCTTTTGGGCTTTAGTTACTTATCAATGAACTTTAGCCTAAAGTTAAGCCCGTATAACACGACTAATATACTACCTATTACAACGTTCTAAAATACGATACATAATGAACATATGACCGAGCATTCTTGTTTGGCTCAATATTTTGAGGCTAACAAAAACACCTTATGAGTTACTTTGGGGTAGAAAACCTAATATTGGTTTTCTCAGACCTTTTGGTTGTCATGTAGTAGTGTTGGATAGTAGTGATGCCTTAGGGAAATTTAGTGCAAAAGGTGATGAGGGTTACTTCATGGGGTATTCAGTGCAGAGCAAGGGATATAGGGTTTATCTTAAAGAGGACAAACGTATAGTTGAAAGAGTACATGTTAGGTTTTTAGAGAATAAACCTAGTGATCCTGAAAGTGGTCCTAATTGGTTATTTGACTTGGAACCTTTATCTAGAACTTTAAATTATATGCCTGTCACTAATCCAGACATTGTGAAGGTAACTTCAAATGTTGTGGAGGAACAAGTTGTTGATGTTTCAGGTACTCAGGTTCATGAAAAGGTTGGATCACAAGCAGAAAAGACATCTCCTATCCTAGAATATGTTACCATTCCCATTTGGACAGATGCTTTTGCTGCTGCTGCTGCCGCTGGACAAGATAATGGTGGTTTCCAAGCACCACCAGTTACAAACATGCATGGTCCTTCAGGCGCTGACAAAGGCAAATCTAGCGCTGACAAGACCAATTCAGGCGTTGATGGTTCAGACGTTGACAACCACACTTCAAGCGTTGTTAGCCCAAGCGCTGACAAACAAGACTCAGGCGTTGACAACAATACTGAACATCTTTTCTCTTCCAATTTTGAACAAGGTGAACCTTCCAATTTATATGAAGAGGTTCATCCTCATGTTGATGTAAGAGAGTCTGATGAAGAGGATATTAGCAATATGGAGAATGAGGTTGAGGACACCAGACTTTTTGAAGGAGGAGTTCTCACTTCCACAATGAAGAATCACCCCCCTTCCCATATCATTGGTGATGTTATGACTCCAGTTCAGACTAGAAGATCTCATCAAGGTCTTGGTGGGTTTATTGCTAATATACACAAGAAGGTCGATACCCCTCTTGTGCAAGCATGTTTGTTTGCCTGTTTTCTGTCACAAGAGGAACCCAAGAAAATATTTGATGCTCTCAAAGAACCAAGTTGGGTGGAAGCAATGCAGGATGAGCTTCACCAATTTGCAATTCAGGATGTTTGGGAGCTGGTTGATTGTCCTAGATATGTCAGACCTATAGGGACAAGATGGGTTCTCAGGAACAAAAGAGATGAAAGAGGCATTGTGGTCAGAAACAAGGCAAGGTTAGTGGCTCAAGGTTATACACAAGAGGAGGGGATAGACTATGAGGAAGTCTTTGCACTAGTTGCAAGGATTGAAGCTATAAGGATTTTTCTAGCCTATGCATCCTGCATGGGCTTCACTGTCTATCAAATGGATGTCAAGAGTGCTTTCCTCTATGGAACTATTGTTGAGGAAGTATATGTAATGCAGCCTCCTGGTTTTGAGGATCCAGAGCATCCAGATAAAGTGTATAGAGTCAAAAAGGCTATGTATGGCCTTCATCAAGCCCCAAGAGCATGGTATGGTACTTTGTCTACATACTTGGTGGATAATGGATTCAAGAGGGGCACCATAGATCAGACACTGTTTACAAAGAAGAAAGGCAAGGATGTGTTGCTTGTGCAGGTCTATGTTGATGATATCATTTTTGGGTCTACTGATCCAAAGATGAGTGAGGATTTCTCCAAGCTTATGACAGACAAATTCAAGATGAGTGCTATGGGGGAGATGAACTTCTTTCTTGGTTTACAAGTTTAGCAGAAAGAAGATGGTATCTTCATCTCCCAGGATAAATATGTTGTTGAGATCTTGAAGAAGTTTGGCTTTTCTCCACATGAAAAGAGGGCTACTACTCCGATGGATAGAGAACACCCTTGGGGAAAGATTGGAGATGGGAAAGATGTAGATGTCAGGCACTATAGATCCATGATTGGATCCTTGATGTATCTTACTGCCTCCAGACCTGACATCATGTTTGCTGTGTGTGCTTGTGCACGACATCAAGTGACTCCCAAAGAATGTCACCTTTATGCTGTGAAGAGGATCTTTAGGTATCTAAGATGCTATCCTAGTCTTGGTTTGTGGTACCCAAAGGATTCACCATTGGAGTTGATTGCATATTCAGACAATGATTATGGAGGTGATAAATTTTGATAGGAAATCCACAACTGGTGGATGTCAGTTTCTTGGGAGCAGGTTGATATCTTGGCAATGCAAGAAACAAACAGTGGTGGCTAATTCTACAACTGAAGCAGAGTATATGGCTGCAGCTGCATGTTGTGGCCAAGTGTTGTGGATTCAGAACCAGCTGTTGGACTATGGGTATAATTTCATGCATACCAAGATATTTGTTGACAATAATAGTACTTTATGCATCATTAAGAATCCTATACATCATTCTAAAACTAAACACATAGAAATTAGACACCATTTTATAAGAGATTGCTTTGAGAAAGGTTTAATACAACCAGATAGGGTTGACACTGAGGAAAATGTGTCAGATTTATTAACTAAACCTTTTGATGCTGGGAGATTTCAATACTTGGTAACATGTATTGGAATGGTCAATCTCACATAATATGTGTGTTGTTCCCAATCAATCCATAACACAAGATTCTTAGAGAGAGAAAGAGAAGAAAAGTAGAAAGAGAAAGTAGAGAGAGAAGTGGAAGGTTTACACTAAAACTATGTGTTTAATGAAATGAACCAACACCCTCTTTCACATGTGAAAGAGGGTTATATACCCTTGGCCTTTTGGGCCGTGGGCTTTGTTTCCTTGGGCCGGGCTTGGCTTTGTTTTGGGCTTACGCCCCTAACTTATACAATATTAGCTTAAAGTCCAAGCCCGGTTTTCCCGACTAACCTATTACAATATAAGACCTTTTAACGACTAAGATGACCTATTACATTCTTGTTCGACTATATAAAATATAGGGCTAACAATCTCCCCCAATGTATCGGTCATCTTAAAATGCTTAAAAAGCATAAGATGGTTGAGTGAATACATTCTTGTAGAGGAGATCTTCCTGCTTTGGTCTTGTATCTTGGTCTTGATCTTGTTTGTAACAGCTTTGTTCCTTCATGCTTTCGTGATCTTTATCTTGAGCCTTTGTCATTTGACTTTGAGTGCTTGATATCTTCATCTGTACTCCTTGTGACTAAGATGACCTATTACATTCTTAAATTCTTAGGTATCTTGATTATCGCCATCTTGTGCTCTTGTGACTTCTGAATCGACATCGGTTGCACAGCTACGCCACCTTCTTGATATGCAGCAACATGTACAGACACGGATAAAATGGCTTTGAACATTTCATCCTAACTCGGTAGCGTTTTACCTCCGGTCGGTGAAGACCGTTAAACGGTATTAAAATACCGTACCTGTGATCAGGTAGATTCGATTAAGAACCTCCTTGACAGGGTTTCCCAGCGGTAGTAGCCAGTTCTCTTTACTCGACCGTCTCAAAGCAGACTGCGAACGTAAAGAGTGAATCATAAGGATAAATTATCCGTCTGATTAGAGTCGTCAATTCAGATTTCCTGGAACAAGTTTGATTCTAAAAGAATCGCACCATTGTTGCTTTCCAGTTTGTCACAAGCTTGATTCATAGAGAATCTTGCGAGTTACCTACCGCAGTGCTGTTTGATGTTGACACTGGAAGGATTTCCATTCGTCACTGTGAACACTAATGAGTTTCACTATGAATGTTCTGGCAAGATCACATGGATTTTGCGAAGAAACCTGGAATCAAGTTTGAATCAATTAAGAATCGAAACTTAGTTGCTTTCCAGTTCTCACAAGTTTGATTCGTGTAGAATCGCACAAGTTACCTACCATGAGCTTGTTTAATGTTGGCTCAAGCAGGATTTCCATCTTCATTGTGAATCGTATCACTCAGATGTTCTGGCAATATCACAAGGATAATGCGTAGGACTCGATTGTGTCCTAATGAGATGATAGATAGATCTCGATTGGCTCTAGACTCAATAAGTGCATTTTGGTAATCGGAGGCTGGAGCAGACTGCCACCTTTTCAATATTAACTGGCTCGGAGTGAGAAAGTCAATAGATACGTGTTGATCTCCGTGACAATGAGACAAGTTTCTTTTGAGAGAAACTCGAATGGCTGGGAAGGGTTGTGCATTGCATCACTGGGTCCATGATGACTTGTCTTCAATAGATGTATTGACCCGGTTTCTGCCTAAGTTGCATAGAATATTCAACTCCTTCAATGCTTACCAATACGTCATCATTAGCACCTTGTTGTGATTGTTCCAGTGCTAACTTAAGTACTTGGTCCGCATTCAGCTTCATTCCACTCCATCTTTCCTAAGGACAACTATTTCTAGCTATGGAATGTCCTTGGGTAGATCCCTCCGGTTCTGGTTGGATCATAGGACTTAGTTTCCTATCCTAAACCACCTTTTGACTCCATCGTTCCGTCGTGGATAGTAGGTTGTTTTGGGTATAGATCGTAACCATTAAACCATTGAAAACCATTCAAAGTGTTTGATAAAAATCAAAACTTTTAACACTTGAAAGTTTTACATTTCCGAAAAGCTCCCCCTACACACATGCATCGATATACGAAATAGTTTGGCATGTGAAGGAAAGAGTTGCACTTGAGTCTTTAAGATCACATGTTGCAATATATTACATTTTAATCACATTTTCTGTTGTTCCCAATCAATCCATAACACAAGATTCTTAGAGAGAGAAAGAGAAGAAAAGTAGAAAGAGAAAGTAGAGAGAGAAGTGGAAGGTTTACACTAAAACTATGTATTTAATGAAATGAACCAACACCCTCTTTCACATGTGAAAGAGGGTTATATACCCTTGGCCTTTTGGGCCGTGGGCTTTGTTTCCTTGGGCCGGGCTTGGCTTTGTTTTGGGCTTACGCCCCTAACTTATACAATATTAGCTTAAAGTCCAAGCCCGGTTTTCCCGACTAACCTATTACAATATAAGACCTTTTAACGACTAAGATGACCTATTACGTTCTTGTTCGACTATATAAAATATAGGGCTAACAATCTCCCCCAATGTATCGGTCATCTTAAAATGCTTAAAAAGCATAAGATGGTTGAGTGAATACATTCTTGTAGAGGAGATCTTCCTGCTTTGGTCTTGTATCTTGGTCTTGATCTTGTTTGTAACAGCTTTGTTCCTTCATGCTTTCGTGATCTTTATCTTGAGCCTTTGTCATTTGACTTTGAGTGCTTGATATCTTCATCTGTACTCCTTGTGACTAAGATGACCTATTACATTCTTAGGTATCTTGATTATCGCCATCTTGTGCTCTTGTGACTTCTGAATCGACATCGGTTGCACAGCTACGCCACCTTCTTGATATGCAGCAACATGTACAGACACGGATAAAATGGCTTTGAACATTTCATCCTAACTCGGTAGCGTTTTACCTCCGGTCGGTGAAGACCGTTAAACGGTATTAAAATACCGTACCTGTGATCAGGTAGATTCGATTAAGAACCTCCTTGACAGGGTTTCCCAGCGGTAGTAGCCAGTTCTCTTTACTCGACCGTCTCAAAGCAGACTGCGAACGTAAAGAGTGAATCATAAGGATAAATTATCCGTCTGATTAGAGTCGTCAATTCAGATTTCCTAGAACAAGTTTGATTCTAAAAGAATCGCACCATTGTTGCTTTCCAGTTTGTCACAAGCTTGATTCATAGAGAATCTTGCGAGTTACCTACCGCAGTGCTGTTTGATGTTGACACTGGAAGGATTTCCATTCGTCACTGTGAACACTAATGAGTGTCACTCTGAATGTTCTGGCAAGATCACATGGATTTTGCGAAGAAACCTGGAATCAAGTTTGAATCAATTAAGAATCGAAACTTAGTTGCTTTCCAGTTCTCACAAGTTTGATTCGTGTAGAATCGCACAAGTTACCTACCATGAGCTTGTTTAATGTTGGCTCAAGCAGGATTTCCATCTTCATTGTGAATCGTATCACTCAGATGTTCTGGCAATATCACAAGGATAATGCGTAGGACTCGATTGTGTCCTAATGAGATGATAGATAGATCTCGATTGGCTCTAGACTCAATAAGTGCATTTTGGTAATCGGAGGCTGGAGCAGACTGCCACCTTTTCAATATTAACTGACTCGGAGTGAGAAAGTCAATAGATACGTGTTGATCTCCGTGACAATGAGACAAGTTTCTTTTGAGAGAAACTCGAATGGCTGGGAAGGGTTGTGCATTGCATCACTGGGTCCATGATGACTTGTCTTCAATAGATGTATTGACCCGGTTTCTGCCTAAGTTGCATAGAATATTCAACTCCTTCAATGCTTACCAATACGTCATCATTAGCACCTTGTTGTGATTGTTCCAGTGCTAACTTAAGTACTTGGTCCGCATTCAGCTTCATTCCACTCCATCTTTCCTAAGGACAACTATTTCTAGCTATGGAATGTCCTTGGGTAGATCCCTCCGGTTCTGGTTGGATCATAGGACTTAGTTTCCTATCCTAAACCACCTTTTGACTCCATCGTTCCGTCGTGGATAGTAGGTTGTTTTGGGTATAGATCGTAACCATTAAACCATTGAAAACCATTCAAAGTGTTTGATAAAAATCAAAACTTTTAACACTTGAAAGTTTTACATTTCCAAAAAGCTCCCCCTACACACATGCATCGATATACGAAATAGTTTGGCATGTGAAGGAAAGAGTTGCACTTGAGTCTTTAAGATCACATGTTGCGATATATTACATTTTAATCACATTTTCTCCCCCTATCTCTAATATAAAAACATCATATTAGAGATACTAATTGATTAAAATATGAAAATTTCTGAAAACCGATTGGGAGAGAAACATGTGTGCACGCATGAATCATGGAACATTTTCAGTCGGGTCGCTCCCCCTCAACAATATATGTGTGTCTTGAGACAAAATTTGACAAAATTTTAGAAAAACGACACCACAAAATATGTTGAGGTACGGAGTTGAGATGCCTTTTCCGATATAATATATTACATTTGACAATTTCATATCAT
Organism: Glebionis coronaria; assembly: GCA_025667525.1. Classification (NCBI taxonomy): domain Eukaryota; kingdom Viridiplantae; phylum Streptophyta; class Magnoliopsida; order Asterales; family Asteraceae; genus Glebionis; species Glebionis coronaria. The sequence goes on from CM046882.1 coordinate 304,725,480, forward strand.
TTTCGGAACGTGTTGGATACATAAAATATGACAATTTTAGAGATGTACCCAACAACATTAAAAGGCTTGATTTTAAAACGCTCCCCCTCAAAAATTTATCAAAAATAACATGTGACAATTTTGAGATATAAAAACCACTTATGAGGAAGGGAGTGTTGAACACACAATTTTGAAAGATTTAGAAAAACCTTTTGAGAAATTCTTGAAAAATTGTGTTCAACGGTTTTAAAATAATCAGGATAGAAGACTTATCTTCTATTGCTTAGGGAAAGCGCACTGAAACGTACACTCCCCTTTCGGGTCCGTTTTTCATGAGCTCAAAACTTTGATTGTTTTGTTACTAGCTCATGACCGAGAAAAATAAATTTCCCGTTGTGAAGGATAAGTTATCATCCGTGATAAACTTTCCTTAAGTTGAAGTTCGAGTTCTAAGCTGACATTTACTTAGAAATCGTTGTCATGAACTTAAAAACTTTGAATGTTTTTATGAGAAGCTCATGACCGAGAAATATGAATTTCTCGTTGAGAAGGATAAGTTATCGTCCGAGATAAACTTTCCTTAGTTGAGGTCTGAGTTCTAAGCTGTGATGCGCCTAGAAGTCATTTACACGAGCTTAAAACTTTCGAATAGTTTTAATGTAAGCTCGTGCCCGAGAAAAATCGAATTTCTCGTTTTGAGGATAAGTCATACTCGGGATGAACTTTCCTGTCTTGTGAGTCCGGGTTATAGTCTGTAATATGACTATAAGCCTTGTACACGAGCTAAAAACTTTTGAATAGTTTTAAGAGAAGCTCGTGTCCGAGAAATATTAATTTCTCGTTTTGAGGGTAACTAATCGTTGAAGAGATAAAGTTCCCTTTCTTTGACGTTCGAGTTACAGCCTTATATGTGACTGTAAGTCATTGTTGAAGATTAATTGTGAAACCCCCGAGACGCTTGTTTCTCTGATATTTGCTTCTTCAGCAACCAAACTCTAAGAGTGTCCTTTGTTGACCGGTATGTATAAGGAAAACCTTTGTGTTCTTGTTGAATCTTTACTTTATTACCTGCACTTACATCAGTAGTTTGTATGCTTGCATGTGGTTTAGCCATATCTTGATGAGAACCATGTGGGGGTTCACTATGAACCTTTGTCGAGCTAGAGGGAAATATCTTGCCAGTAGGAACCCACCTAAGACCAATTGTTTTAAAGGTTCTACCCGTTGGTATCCACCTAAGACAAGGTCTAGGAGACATAGTTTTCTCATGAACAGCGGAAGACTTATTTGGAGAATAACTATTTCTTTTGGGGTTCCGTCTTTGAGGTGCTCTAGCTTTTTGGTTCACCTTGTTCAGGACATTCGTTATACAATCATCATGAATGGCATTAAACACGCATTTGTTACATTTTGTGCAAACAAAGTGCTTAGCATCTGAGAAGGCTCTAGAGTTCCTAGGATTGGCAGAATTGTGCACATCATAGAAGGGTCTAGAATTCCTAGATGTGTGAACAACGCTCCTAGGTTGTGGTTTGGTCCTATCTCTTGCTTGTGTCTTGTTTTTAGCATCCGCTAGATAGTTTTTGTGACCCGCGTCATTTGAACTACGCCTAGGCATGTTCTTGGAGCTATTTCTAGAGTTGGTTGAAGCATTCATGTGATCGGGCTTTGCAGAAGCGGATTTTCTGAAGGAGGGTCTAGATTGTGGAGTGACTTGTTTAGGAAAATTGCTTCGCACGTCAACTTGGGATGCAAACCTCATATTCGACGTTTTGAGTCGTTCAGATTTAAACGCATTCGGTTGTCTAGCAACTGAGCGATTTCTGACTGGTTGAGAAGGAGGTTTTCCCAAGACTGACTGTTTTGCTAACTTAGTATCCACACTATTTCCTTTTAGTTTCCTTAATTCATTTTTCACCGCTGTCAATGCGAAAACCTTTTCCTGAATCTGAGCCTTTAAATGCTCATTTTGTAGAAGTAATTGAGCGACACGTTGTTCTAACTTAATGTTCATATTATCAAATATGGCGTTATCCGCATTCGCATCATTACTATCTACAATGTCGATAGGTTGCACAGATAATTCAGTTAATGAAGCAGGCGAAGGACTTGCATTTTGAGAAGCCAACTTTGATTCTAACAAATTTATTTGTTTCACAAAATGTTCTTTTTCCACGTTAAAATCTTGAATTTTACGATCCAATTTTTGTTCAAGAACAGCATTTGCTTTTTCAAGTTTTTCAAAGTAAGCTTCAAATTTGTTATTTTTCTTTGAAAAATCGAGTTTGGCATCCTCAAAATCTTTAGTCTTCTGAGCTAACAGAATTTCAAGCTCGTGAATCTTAGAATCAACATCCTGAGAAGTCTCTCCTCCATTAGTACTCGTATCTGATGAATCAGGTGTGGTATTGCTATCAACCGTTTCCACTAGATACGTGTCAAGAATGGGTTCAGATTGCTCAGTATGTTGAGGAACATCGTATTCAGCATTTAAATGTACCATAGCCATTGGTTGATCATCATAAATGGGTCTGATATCCGCATCATTGGTTGTTTGATCATTTCCTGAGCTGGTACTGGTATGCTGCGTTTCTGATTCTGTCGCGCTGCTCTCTGTATCAACCGATGAAGCATCCAATGCTTGATCTTTATCGACGCTGCTGTCTGTCAGTCTTTGATTCACCCTTCGTTCAAATTTCCTTTGATGGCGTATTCTATCAGCAATTGACTTCTTTAGAGTACTCAAATGTTGACGAAGTGTCTCTTTAAACGTTTGAGGATCTACGAGAGTATATTTGGTAAAGTATGTATTTGTGAACTCTCGATCGTTGTTGGATAAGCCACTTGAGTCAATGAATTGCTGGAACTGAATGTTGAGAGATAAAAGGATGTCCATTGATAGAGTCTCGTGAAGATCATCTTCGTTAAGTTCAAGTTGAAGATGGTCAATATTAAATAGCATCGTTTTGATGAATGTCTCAACATCTTGACCAAATAGTAGAACGAATACCCGTTTGAATCCAATTTCAATACGAGTGCCTTTTAGGTCTTCTCTTGAAAGAACCTGAAGGTGTGACTGAAGCAACTTTATGTGTTCCATGCATCTTTCTTTTGCTTTCGACATCTTGTATTTGATTGCATGAACGGTTTTGGTTGTAGAATCCTTGTTAGTAGGTTTATTGATTGGAGTCTCAATGTTTGTCTGAACCTTTGGATTCTGCATCTTCTCTTTATTCATCTCAGTCATGGACGTTGTTGGTGTTGAATCCACGAAGATGTCCATTGAACGGATGTCTCGAAGAGGATATGATGTGTATGGATTACGGATCTTAGTGGATGTGTTGTGATTTGATTGTGGTTGAAATTCCGAAAATTCCCAAAAAAAATTTTTTTTTTTTTTTTTTAGTCCGACAATAAATTCCTCAGTTAAGCCGAAAATTTTTTGAATCAGCAAATTTTGAAATCGAGTTAGAAATAGCCAAAAACTAGTAGGGAAAAATTTGAAAAATGAAAAATTTTGACAAAAAATAAAACCTAAAATGGCCTAAAAATTTGAATTTTGGTCCGAAAATTCGAATTTTTGATCGAAAAATTTTTCGCATCGCCAAAATTTGAAATTAACACTTAAATGGCCTAAAAATGGTCTAGGAAAAAATAAAATTTTTTGGAGTTTTCCCGCCAAAAAACTCTTTAGTGGCTAAGTCTAAAAATTACTCAAACAAGATACCCATCGGAATGTCCATCGGAATACTTATCGGAATGTCAAATCGGAATGTCCAGATCGGAATGTTCTATCGCAATGCACTGTCGCAATGTCAGATCGGAATGTTCTATCACAATGCACTGTCGCAATGTCCAGATCGGAATGTGGCTGAGAAAAATTGGACAGAGTAACGACTCAACAAAACCCTTATACCTGTCGGAATCCCAGATCGCAAAGTACGATCGGAATGTCCAGATCGGAATAAGTAATGAAATCCACGTATCGCAATGTAGAACCAAAACCCTTTCCGATGGTGATGGTTATTGCGATGGAAGCCCACTTTTCACTTGTACTTTCCGATGGTAACAGTTGCTTGAATTTCGGAATGAAGAAAAGCAAGAAATTTCGTAACTTTTGATCCAAAAAATTTGTGTTTTAGCCAAAACCAAGATACCCAAATCACTACTACTAGTATGTAGATGATTCGTATCAAGAAAAGACCATAAAAACACAAAAAGAGAAATGGGACGTGAGAAATGGATCAAAAAAGCCACGAAAAATCAAGAACACCACACACGAATCTTCAATCACCTATCCACTATAGGCTCTGATACCAAATGTTGTTCCCAATCAATCCATAACACAAGATTCTTAGAGAGAGAAAGAGAAGAAAAGTAGAAAGAGAAAGTAGAGAGAGAAGTGGAAGGTTTACACTAAAACTATGTGTTTAATGAAATGAACCAACACCCTCTTTCACATGTGAAAGAGGGTTATATACCCTTGGCCTTTTGGGCCGTGGGCTTTGTTTCCTTGGGCCGGGCTTGGCTTTGTTTTGGGCTTACGCCCCTAACTTATACAATATTAGCTTAAAGTCCAAGCCCGGTTTTCCCGACTAACCTATTACAATATAAGACCTTTTAACGACTAAGATGACCTATTACATTCTTGTTCGACTATATAAAATATAGGGCTAACAATGTGTTTTGGAGTCTTTTTGTAAAAGTATGTACAGGATGATGCATTATTATTGGTCTTATTGATGATTTAGATTTTCCACTATATTTTTCTAACACTGACAAATGTTGCTTGAACGCTGATAAGTGTTTTTGCAACGTTGTCAGCAATATAATTGTCTAACGCTGACAAAGCTTCCCTCAACGCTGTCATGTGTTATCGGGGCGTTGTCAGCAACAATGTTAGTTTTGTGGTTTTCAATCTAAATGTGCAGATAGTGTTAGCAGTATACCATTGGATACAGAGTTGCTTATGGATCAATGGAGAAGCATTTGGACACGTTTTTATTTATGGATGATGGTTGGAATGTCTCATTCCTATCTTGACATAAATTGTTTATGTTCATGCATGATTTTAGCAAACTTTTGTATCATATTTTAAGGGGAGGTTTTAGGAACCTTTAGGATGTTTGAGTATCCATATGATACTCTTATCACAATTCTAGATTGTGTCCACAGGTGAGTATGAGTTAGTTTCTACTAAATCATGAGGCACTGTAGCATGCAAAGTTGATATACTATGCATACTGCCAAGACATTTTTGGCCTAGAATTGGTTGTGGCCTGTTGGGAGACTTGGGAATGATTTTGATATGGGATTTACCTGGGAGTAACAAGGATTTTATAAGGTAACTTGGTTGTTAAGTGTTTTGGTTAGCAAGGGACACTAGAGGACTGTTATGTCTATCTTGCTTATGCAAGTGTGCATAACTGGACAGTGCTTGCCGCCCTATAATAATTATCAGCTTTTGGTTATCTTCTCTAGGATAAATTACTTGTTAAGGTCATTTTTCACTTTTTAAAATATTTTTATTTTTGGACGCTGACAAGAATTTTCCAAACGTTGTTGTGACCAAATTGGACGCTGACATGGCTATAGGCAAACGTTGACAAGATTATAGCCGTTGGGCGTTGATAGGTTATTTTTTACCGTTGACACTCAATGGGACCTACCCCGTTGTTACTTTTTGACATATTTTAAAGCCGTAATTTTAGGAGTTGTTACTTTTATTTAATGCATGAGATAACTTATAACTTTTTCAATATTTTCATGATTGATTTTTGAAAATATTTGCCTATTTTTGGGCCAATCACATGCATTCTTTTTCTCCTATAAATTTGGCTCCTATTTTAAACAGGGTATCTATAATTCTTGTCTAACAATTTTCTCTTATCAACTTCATCTTCTTCACTTAAAATTAACAGCTTTCATCAATGGCACCAAAGTTTAAACCAACAGAATTGGAATTGGGGTTCAGATCACAACACAACATGATTGCTTATCTTGAAGCTGATGATGCTCTGTTTCCCCAATACACACAAATGGTGGCGTATTTGAACGCATCCCCATTAAGGTATGCTCTTTCTCATGCACCACTCATTCCAGTCACACACATTAAGCAGTTTTGAAAAACTGTCAGTTCCTCAACAGTTAATGGAGTGACCACATTGACTTCTATTGTTCATGGGAGACCTTGGGTGGTTACTGAGGCTTTGGTACGCCAAGCCTTGCATCTTGATGATGCTGATGGTATAGCCACCCTTCCCATAAATGAAATAGAACAAGGGCTTAGGGCTTTGGGATATACTTTTCCTGATGAAGGTACTCTTAACAAGTATCATAAGCAGGAATTTCCCCCAGCCTGGAAGTACCTCATACATGTCCTCCTTCAATGTTTGAGTCCCAAATGCACTGCACATAATGAGATCAATAGATAAATTGCTAGTGCTATTGTGTGCATTGCAACAGGGCAAAAATTTAACTATTCTAAAATGATTTTTGAGGGGATGTGTAAAAACAAGGGGAACAAAATGACTTTAGCTTATCCCCGTTTTCTGCAAATGGTTTTTGATGTTCAAGGTTCCTGCTCAAGGGATCACAATGATTTTTATAAGATCCCTGAGCAAAAGAAAGCTATTTTTACGAAGATGAACTCACCACCCCATAGAGACCTACCTTTAACCCAAGCTATGCTTGCTGTTATTGCAGCAGCACAACCCCAACAAGACCCCCAACCACAAATTGACCCTCAACCACAACTTGAACCCATCCCTGAACCTTTACCTTCACCTGAACACATGCAACTTGACCAAGAACCCTTCGACGCTGACACACTCAATTTTGGCGTTGATGTGCCTATTTCCAACGCTGACACACAACCTTCACAATCCCAAACACCCCTTAACCAACCCACATCTACCCATTCTTCCACACCATCTTCTACACCCCCTCAATATAGGTTGATGAAACGCCAAAGGATCACTGGAGTGTTCTCCTATGGTGGTCCTAGCCATGTAGCAGAGAGAACCACCACCACAAGTGTGACTGGTGACCTGGATGAGGCTGGGACTATTGGTTCTGGCTTAGAAGCTGGCCAAGGCAGTCCCACCATCATTAAGTCCTCATCCTTTCCCAATGAATCTGACTTGGGAGGTCAAATCCCCATTTCAGAAGAGGGCAGACTGGAACCAATGACTCTTATGGAATTGACGGCAGTCTGCATAAGCTTGCAAAAGCAAAATGCAGACTTAGTACAAGTAGTCAGCTCACAAGGTCTTGAACTCAAGCAATTGAGGGAGAGAATTGTTGTTTTGGAAAGTGATCGTGCTAGGAAGGGTATGGAGGAATCTTCCAAAGGGGAGGAAGATCCAATAAATCTGAGTGATAAGGGCAGCCATGATGGTCAATCAATGGATGTTGCTGAGGCCCTTACAACTTTGAAGAAACAAACAGGTTTTGATACGTCCTTAGTCTCTCCCACCAACTTAAATTTATCATCTACAGCTATGTTGAGAGAGGTTACACAAGGCGCTGAGGGAAGATATTTGAGCGTTGACAAGGAAAATTTGGACGCTGATAGAAGTATTTTGGGCGCTGATATGACAAATTTGGGCGTTGATAGACCTGCACATGAATGTGATGTATCCCAGTCATCATCTATCATCAAGGAGGTTTCTACTCAGGTATTACCATCTACCTTACCAACCATTGCACCATCAGATAAGGGTAAGGGTATAATGGTAGAGGAGATTGTTTCAAAGGATGCAGCTCAAGTTGAATTTGATAGAAGATTGGTTGCGCAAATCATGGAACAGGATGAAAAGGAAAATTCACCATTTGTTGTGACTTCTGAAGAAGGATGTGATGGAGCTAGCTCAGACTCAAGTGTGATGATTATAGAACCTGAAAGGCTTGAGTATGGGGATGAGTTGGCCAAAGAGAAGCTGAGAGAGTTGAAATTGCAGGTTGACTTTGACATGCCAGAGGTGGTTCAAATGTACAATGCTTGGGAAGAAAGATGCATGGATAATCCAGACTTGACCATTTCAGATCAAATATGGGGTTTGGAGCTTCTTCTTAGAGTTCAGAAAGATTGCCAGGTAATTTTGAAACACAAGGCAAGTAATATTCTCTCAGAGTTGAAAAGGGATAGAAGGGAGCTATACTTTATTTTGCTTAGATGTCATGGAGTTGGATGGACTTATCAGAAGTTGAGGGATTTGACATTTAATGAGCTGGAAAGCAGGGCTTATCCCATTTGGGTGAGAGTGTAGGAAGCAAACACTCTCAGACTTCTTTAAGATGAAAGAAAGGAGGAACTTGTAGAAGAAATGGAACTCAAGAAAGCTATGATTGTTCCCAGGCCAGTGAAGAAGGGAATTTCATTTGAGTTTCCCAAAGATATGGATCCACTATATCCAAGTGAAGCTGTCATCAGAAAGAGCCTCAAGCTCTCACCTTTAGAAGCTTCAGATATGGTGCAAGTGTTACCATTAGATTCCAGGAACCCAATTGTGAGCTATGAATAAGATGAATGTGGGTTTTGGAAGATTGGCAGATTTGGCAAAGAGGTACACACTTTTACCACTCTCATATCTTTGTTTGCAAGTTGTGATAGAGAAGACTTGGTTGACCTTTGGAGGTTGCTGGAAACCAAGTATGAGGCTGAAGCACCAACTTCAGCTAATGGAATAAAACTTTGGACCACATTCAAAAGAATGTGTGGACCAAAAGATGAGGATCGTGCAATTTGGAAGGATCTTGAAGATGACCTCAGTGGTCTTTAATGGAGGTTATATTCAGCTGCTGGTGTATACCATTTGAGTTCTACAAAGTTTGCTGAGTATTTACTTGTGGATGCTCAGTATTTCATATCCAAGGCTATCTTGGAGAAGATGAAGGACACTCAGCTGGAAATAGATTATTCAAGTGACGTGGCAAAAGATTTGATTAGATTTATTCACTATCAATATGAGAAGGTTTGTAAGATTCCTCCTAGTCCTTAATGCTTATTCAGAAACTTGATCATAAGAGTGGATATCAAGTTTAGGGGAGGATTGTTGGGAATAAATTAAGGCCAGATCACTTGAGCGCTGACAAGAACAAAACAAGCGTTGACGAGAACAAAACAAGCGTTGACGAGAACAAAACAAGCGCTGACAGCTCAAGCGTTGACAAGTTAAAGTCAAGCGTTGACACATTAAAGACAAGCACTGATGGAAGATATATTCTACACGTTTATTATATTCTAGAATACTTCTAGTAAGGATAGGAACGATAATGTATTTTCTATATTTATCTTTACCTAGAATAGCTGATACGTAGATTATTGTACAAGGCTTCTTATGTCTATAAAAGAAGACCTTTAGGTTAATGTTTGATATAAGTTTCATATAAGTTTTCATTTGTAAACTACTTTCATTGTAAGCAAGTTTGATATTGATAATCAAAGTGAAAGTTTGTTTATATCATTATGTGTTCTTGTTTAAGTGTTAAATTCCGCATAACACTTAGATTCATAAGCATATACAAAGGTTTCTCTACGTGTATTACTTGATCTAATCTCGTATACACAAAGCTAATCGATCTAAGTTTGGGATCAACAAATTAGACACATGAAAAGTGTTATGAATAGCCTTAAGTTCATCAGGCAACTCTAACTTATAAGCAACCAATCCAATCCTTTGTGTTAATGCAATAATTCCTAAAAACGTTACTTGCATTTTTCGGTCTCGCTTAGTTTTGATTACGACAATATGTAAAACAAGTATTTATAAAAACAACACAAAATGAATTCTTGAGTTCAAGTATTTTTCATTTTACCCATTTTCACTTAAGGTATGAATAAACAAGTACTAACCTTAATCAAGTGATCAAGTGATTTAATCTTTTCTTAAAACTCACTTTTTATTAAGTGTGACAAGTTTTTAATTAAACTTTCTTTTTAAGAAAATGTTTTATTAATTTAAATATTTGAAAATTTGAAAATGGCATATTCCCTTTTGATTTAGAATATCCTTTCTGGATATTTTTATAACCAGATATGACCTCCACCACTAAAGGACAAAAAGGGAGCGGAGTCTAGCCCGGCGGTTCCTTAGCGCCTAGGCGGTTCCTTATCGATAAGGTACTGCCGGCTGAGATAAGGAACCGCGGGCAGATATAGACGTTGGCCCTTTGTCCTATAAATACTGGACCTTTCTCAGATTTTCAATCCACCTCTTTTGCACACAAATTTCCAGATTCAAACATACTTCTTAAATCACTCAAATCCTTGATTATTTGATTGATTACTACTTGTTTAGAAGTGAATCTATCTCACCCATCCCTTCCTCTTCAAGTGCAAAGAGAAGAACACTATCATTGTGAAGTGTTGAGTCCACCACCAAAGATCCTTTGAAGATCAAATCTTATACATTTGTTGTTATGTAATAGTTGTGAAGATCCAAGTAGTTGTGTCTCTTTGGAAGTTGTGTATGTACTAAGTATATTTGTGTAGATTGGTCCTAGCTACGATTAAGGCTCGACTTTTAGCTTAGAGTCAAAAATTGGTTAAGCGACGTGTACGGTTTTCTCCACCATAAGGAGCTTGTTGTGTAGTGAACTCTCGAGTAAAGAGTACTCGAGGCGTGGAGTAGGAACGAGGAGTGAGCTTCGGTGCCGAACCACTATAAATCCTTGGTGTTTGGTTTGATCTTTCTTTACCCTTAACTCTTTACATTCTTTATTCTTTGTGCATATATATTAGTTAGTATTAGTTTAAATTACACTATCATTGTTCATGTTGTGCATAAGAAGATTTCACTTATTTCCTTAAGTCTAAGTTTTTATGAAAAAGGATTTTTTGAAAACCATCATTTAACAAGTAAATATAAGAAACTATTCAACCCCCCCCCCCCCCCCGTTCTAGTTTCTACAATTGGTATCAGAGCGGGTTGCTCAAGTATTTTTAAAGTATATTGTATTTTAAAACATGAATCGATCTATGGATTCCAACAAGTACCTAGAAGGGAAATCTATGCAAAGACCACCACTTTTTGAAACCGATAGTTTTATTTATTGGAAAAATAGATTTGAGACTTATGTGAAATAAAAATATTTAGATCTTTGGCATGTTATTACCAATGGTGATTTTTTACCTAAGAAACTTTCGAAAAATAATGAGGCTAAAATGGTGATTTATAATTCTTTACCTAAGAAAGAGTATGAAAGGATTTTTATGTGTGAAACCGCTAAAGATATTTGGAACACTCTTTTAGCAACCCACCAAGGTAATAGCCAAGTCAAAGAAAGCAAAATCGATCTTCATGTCATCTTAGAAGATGAAGATATAGATAGTGCTTTTGCTAGATTTAACACTATTATTACTAGTTTAAAAGCACTTGATGAAGGTTTTTCTAGCAAGAACAATGTTAGGAAGTTTCTAAGGGCCTTACATCCGAAGTGGAGAGCAAAAGTCACGGCGATTGAAGAATCGAAAGATCTCTCAACTTTATCACTTGATGAATTCATAGGAAACTTGAAGGTTCATGAGACGATAATCTTGAAGGAATCGGAATTGGTAAAGACCAAGAGTGAAAGGAAGTCTCTTGCACTCAAATCCAAGAAGGCACAAAGCGATCATGATAGTTCCGCGGATAGTGATGACGAGGAGTATGCATTGGCGGTGAGAGATTTCAAGAGGTTCTTCAAAAGACGAGGTCAACACGTGAGGCAACCCAACAATGACAAGAAACCATTCTTAAAGAATCGGTTTGCCAAGAACGAAAAGGGTGATAGGAATTGCTTTAGATGTGGTGATCCAAATCATTTCATTAATGAGTGTCCAAAGCATTCACGCGATAAGAATCACACGACATTCGTTAGTGGTTCTTGGAGCGATAGCGGTGAAGATGTTGATGACAACCCCAAAGAGGAGAAATGTTTCATGGCTCACACTTTTAAAGAGATATGCTTGGGAATTGATTTGGAATCCGACGAGTGGATTAAGGATAGTGGTTTTTCTAAACACATGACGGGTAATCGAAATTTTTTCTCACGGTACAAAGCATATGATAGAGGTAACGTCACATTCGCTAGTAGTTTACGTGGTAATATCATTGGCAAAGGTACGGTTTCTCTTGACTCCATGACTATTGAAAATGTTGAGCACGTAGATAATTTAGGGTTTAACCTTTTAAGCATAGGTCAAATTTGTGACTATAAGTGTAAGGTCATCTTTTTGGGAAATGATAGTGAAATCGTAAAAGATGGAAAGGTCATTGGAAAAGGTGTTAGAAAGCATGGGATTTATGTCATGAAGGTCTATAAGAAGTCAAAAGAAAACATATGTCTTGCGACTATAGATGATAGTTCTACTCTTTGGCATGGGAGAGTAGGTCACGCTAATATGCGTCTAATTCAATCTTTAGTCTCTAAGGAGTTGGTAAGACACCTCCCCAAGATGAAGTTTGATAGTCACTTTTGTGATGCTTGCAAAGTTGGAAAGCAAGTTCACTCAAGTCATAAAGCCAAAAATTTGGTTTCAACCTCTCGGTGCTTAGAACTCCTACATATGGATCTCTTTGGACCTACCGCCATACGGAGTTATGGAGGTAACCTTTATACCCTAGTTATAGTTGATGACTATTCTAGATTCACTTGGACTAGATTTTTGGGATCCAAGAATGAAGCTTTCGATTATTTCGAAGTATTTAGTCGAAGAATTCAAAATCAACTAGGATGTCCAATTGTCTCTATTAGGACGGATCATGGTAGGGAATTTGATAATAAAGTGCAATTTAGTGCCTTTTGTGAAGCCCATGGTATTAGCCATAACTTCTCGGCTCCTCGCACTCCACAATCAAATGGGGTAGTTGAACGGAAGAATAGGACCATCCAAGAGATGAGTAGGACGATGTTAAACGAGCAATCTTTGCCTCAAAATTTTTGGTGCAATGCCGTGGACACATCGACTTATATTCTCAACCGAATTCTTATTCAACCTTTCCTAGGAAAGACCCCCTATGAGATTCTTAAAGGTAAGAAACCCTCTTTGGAATACTTTAGGGTGTTTAGAAGAAAGTGCTTTATCCTCAACACCAAAGACTACCTTACCAAGTTTGACCCAAAGTCTTACGAAGGTATCTTTTTAGGTTATTCCCAAACTAGAAAAGCCTACATAGTCCTTAATAGAACCTCGGCCGTAATTGAATGTTGGAAATACGTTTTTACGTATTTAGAAAGGATCGGTCACTCCAAAGATATATTCAAGTAATGGGCTCGTGATCCTATATGTAATCCATATAGCCCATATAGCCCACATGTAGGGTGGGCTATATGTGATCCTATATGTAATTGTTGGAAATTCACTTTATGTGGCGACATTTAAGAATTCCCATTAGTTATCATAGTCACACACGCTTAGACTAGACTAGGAAACAATGTATAGTTAAGTGTCGTGTGTGACTATATATACCCCTCCAAGGCTTCCAAGGAGGGGTGTTGCTTGTGTTTCATTTGTGTTTTCATTTCATTTAATACACCTTTTCTTATTTACACACAACCTTTTCTCTCTCAACTCATCCATGGCTTCCACAACCATCTACCACCCTACTAGACCACCGAATTACTAAAAAGCAAACTTATAATTGGCATCAGAGCCTCAGTTCAATCCTTGGATCGTGTTTTTGTTTCTGATTTGGTGGTCTAAAATTTTTTTATGGTCTGATTTGTTAATTTTTTGTCACGTTGGTCATCATTGTTGTCATAATCTGCTATCTTTGTTTAACAGTCCATCATGTTTACCAATATCTGTTTTCATCATATCTTGTCTGGCATCTGTCCCTAAACATAACATTTTTTCTGGTTTGATTTTGTTATCACTGTCATTTTTCTTTTTAATGGTCAAAGGCATTTTTTAGGGTTTTTTAGTTTTTTCTTTAAGATGCTAAAAACCCAGAAAATCCCCAGATCCAGAAAACTAGATCCACAAAAATCGGAAATAGTACAACTTATGGATAAGGTTTTTAGATATTGTTATGGTCACATTCAGATCGGAATATTGCGATCGCATAAACCAGGGGTTTCTACTTGCGATCGAATATTCCGATGGATCTCATTCCGATGGATTTATTCCGACGGATATATTCCGACAAATATATTCCGACGGATATATTCCGACGGATATATTCCTGGATATATTCCGACAGTTATATTCCGACAGATATATTCCGACGGATTTATTCACATTCCGATGGGACTTATTAATATTCCGATGGAATGTATTGACATTAAACATTGCGATGGGTTTCAGAAACAGACTTCGTTGACCTCATTTTTGTAACTTTACGATGTTGTTAAAAAGAACAACTTTGTGAAAAGTTTAATAAAACCCAAAACCATGTTTAAAAAAATATACCGAGACCTCACGGCTTTACCAGTGCAAACTTATCTCCAACCTTTTAACTTCCATCAACACCAATCACATTAATCCTAAGCCCATCGTCTCCTAAACCCCCATCGAATCATGATTCGAACTAAAACTGAAACATTGTATGATCTCAGATTTATACTCGTAGACATGCATGTCCAGATCTGTTTAGATCTTGTACACGAAGTATTCTATCATCACAGATTTGTGTGTGGTTTTACACCAATTTTTATCTACGAAATTAAATAAGGATTAATAACAAGCTTGTCATAATCTTTATTTTTTTCGATTAATTCAACAAATCGACGTGACTCATAGATCTAATGTAATGATGTATATCATCTTTGTTAATATTCGATACTCATGAATTAGAACATAAACAAGCATGTTTAGTTCCTCTTCTATTCGTTTATTCAGAAAAAACAACATGCAATCAACCACATCCACCTACCCGAGATCCCATCGAGATCTTGAAGCCACGTATTTCTTGGGTTCACTATGGTTCGAAAATATAAGAAAAAGCATAACCTGAGTTCGATTTTCAACACAGCACATAAAATGTTTCAACTTTTATGGTCTTTGATGGGTTTAAATGGGTTTCGTGATGTTTAAGATTCGGTAAGAGATGAAGATTTGTTTCGTGATGTTTGTTTGATATGAGATGGGAGCAGATTTATTATCAGATTGGGATGAGATTTGATGAGATGAGGTTGGAGGATTTAGGAGGCGGATATTTGAGGATGGAGGTTTGAAATGGTGGATGGGAAGATAAGATATGTGTTTAGGGTTAACAGTGTGAGACATTAGGAATTGGGGTATTTTATATACCTAATTTTTAGGTTTAGCATATTTGTTGGACCCGGTTTATCTTTGGCAGGACTGAGGTTAATTTAAAAAGGGCCATGAATGGATTGCAATTGATGTGGGTTGCGTCTTTTTAGTGGGCTGCATCTTCCCATGTATTGTTTGAAGATATGGCTTGGGCCGTATGGCTTGATATGGTATATACGCATTTTTTTTTTTCAAAATTTCTTACTTTTGAATAAAATTTGTGTGTATTAAGTTATACTTCGGTCATCATCCGGACATGACAAAATGGTTAAGTGACGTGACAAAGAGACGAGAAAAAGTGACAAAAATTATTTTGACGAGATCGAAGAAAAAATGGCGATATTTTTAGTGACTACGGATCTTTTGATCGGGTATAAATTATGTGAAGTTGGAGACGGATTTTTCGAAGGCGTAAACTTATTTTATCTTTCAAAGATAACTTGCTCGTCATTAATCTTAGGATGAAGACTTGTTTATCTAGTTTTCGGGTTCGGTGTGGTTGTTTGATGACTCGGATAACTATCACTTAAAGGGGTTACATTGTTGTACTTAGTGTCACGCGCTTAGTCGACGTGGATAATTTCAAGAGGTGTTGTGCTTATAGACTTCTTCAGTGATGCATTGGGTACTTAGAGATTTCTCCACCGTTCCTCATTCAACAATTGTGCAAGCTTAAGTCACAAGATTGAGGGATTCTTATTTAGTTTCATGTTTGGTATATCCGGTTCATTCTATCAGTGGTCACTTCAAATTGCTTACAAGGGGGGTTGGTAAAGATGGCCATGGAGAGTTTATGAGTAGAGAATTTCGATCAGCAGTTGATTCTCACAAAATATATAAGTCATCTTATATATTATTCTCACGAGATTTCAGGTATATGTGCGTAAGATTTATTGCTGGTTCCGAGTTTCGAAACCATCAAGAGGAAGAAGAAGACACATTAAACGCACAACGAGTACACGTGATGATCTTCATACCTTCTTTTGACTTGAAGACATTCTGGGAAGACAATTGTCATAACCGCAGAGAAAATCAGTGTTTTAACTCGTGGCGTTATCAATCTCTAAACGGTACACTACTGATTCGATGTTTAATTGTTTTGATGTTGCAATTATTCATCATCATTATCCTATATGGAGAGATATGCACTTCCGGGTCTTAATTGATTCTGGTGCATCTCCGAAAGAAGATATGTGCATTTCCGGGACTTAATTGACTCTAGTGTTACGATGTCAACTTCATGAATGGGATAAAGTGTCCACTTCAGTATTTGAGCTTCATACTTGGGATTGGTTTACTTTCTTCAACTATGTGGAGGAAGAAATGTCTTGATTCTTTCTAGTATGCATAACTCGAGCTCTTAGGGGAAAGCAAAATTCAGAAGAATTATTCAAGCGTGAGAAGAGAAGTTGTTGATCTACTTGGTGTACCCCTTACTTTCAATCCCTCATAGCAATATTATCATGTTATATGATGGGGTTTGCTTTTTAAATTCCGCTGTGCGCTTAATCATTCTAAGCTTTATTCAAAGCTTTGAATTTGCTTATGAGGATTGTCGGTTTAGGGGGAAGCTATTTAAAAGCTTCTACATCAAGTTTATGTGTCATGAATTAGGGGGAAGTTAATTCAGAAGCTTCTCCTTAACCAGAAGTATATGGATTACTTAGCTCGTGCCGTTACAGTATTTCTACTACAAGTTACTTTAAAGATGATTCGTTTTGAAGTCAAAGGCATCAGAAGACATCATCAGCATTGGACGCTTCATGAAAGCTTTTGTTCTTAATCATTATGTACTTGTTAGGAAAAATATTGTAAGGAATTCTACACGTCGTCCCATGGGGGAAGATTGTTGGAAATTCACTTTATGTGACGACATTTAAGAATTCTCATTAGTTATCATAGTCACACACGCTTAGACTAGACTGGGAAACAATGTATAGTTATGTGTCGTGTGTAACTATATATACCCCTCCAAGGCTTCCAAGGAGGGGTGTTGCTTGTGTTTTCATTTCATTTAATACACCTTTTCTTATTTACACACAACCTTTTCTCTCTCAACTAATCCATGGCTTCCACAACCATCTACCACCCTACTAGACCACCCGATTACTAAAAAGCAAACTCACATTAATTGTTGGAAATATGTTTTCCAAGGAAAGTCTCGGTCACATCATTATTAGCATAGATCACGAGCTATAGACTATTTAGGACATTGTAACTTGGAGTGACCTCCCTTAGGGGGAGATTGTTGGAAATACATTTTTACGTATTTAGAATGGATCGGTCACTCCAAAGATATATTCAAGTAATGGGCTCGTGATCCTATATGTAATCCATATAGCCCATATAGCCCACATGTAGGGTGGGCTATATATACCTCCTCCTAGCATGTTAGGATGGGTTAGTCATTCTCATTTTCACACACTTAATCTCTTTTTTCATTATTCTCTCCATCCTCTCTCTAGTTTCTCTCTCTACATCTTCATCTATCTCTCTATCTCTTTAGATAATCACAACACAAGGATAATACAAGGATTACGAGGACCTACATTGAAGAATCACTTAACATGACTTTTGATGAAACCCCTCCTTTGACCAAGACACCACCATTGGTTGATGATGACTTGGATGAAGTAGAAGTAGTTAGAGCCAAAAAGGTTAGAAAAATAGGAGTTGAAGGCCTTAGTGTTGAAAAGGAAGTAAACAATCAGGAGTTTAAGGATCATACTCTCAATAATATCATTGGTGACTTAAATCAAAGGACCCTAAGATTTCAAGTCCAAAACCAAAGAAACTTCTTTTGTTTCGTCTCCTTGATTGAACCAAAGAATGTTAAAGAATCTTTGAGGGATGAGAGTTGGGTCATTGCGATGCAAGAAGAATTGAATCAATTCGTTGCTAATGATGTTTGGGAACTTGTTCCTCCACCTAGAAGTTCTACCATCATAGGTGTGATAATCCGTTAATTTATGGTTGATATTTTATTCTCAATTGTTATTTAAAAACATTATTTTAATGTTATATTATAAACTCACTTATTTATGGGAAGAAATTTGGATTTACGTCTTGAAGTAGCATCGACTACGTCTAAACCGGAGGATTCTACGTTACGTGCTTACGTTTACATACGACGTTTTTGGTGACAGTCCGACATTTCAGAAAATAAATTTATCCGTGAATATTATTTTGAGATTTTAAATTTGTGTTTGTTCTAATATCACAAATTCACGAGAAGAGATTAGGACTTACGATTATAATTTAACGTCCTTTACGACTAAACCGGAAACCTTAGGATTACGTATTTACGTTTTTGAACTCCGTTTTTAATGAGACAATTCTTATTAGATTCGTTTTGTGTCGTTGATTCATAATTTATAAAAACGTTTTCCGTAAAACGACCCGAGGGCACGCAAATCGAGGAAACTAGAATCAAGGAATACCCGTAAATTAGTGGGATGAGACAAAAACAAGTTTTGCCTCACCCCACACATGGGATGGCCAAAGTAGCTCCACCACACCCATGAGGTGTCAACTTGTGGTTACAAGTTGCTACACATGTCTTACTTAGCTTAACAAATAAGCTTCACACATCAAAACCACCAAACATCTAAACCACTTCTCATTTATCTCATGCAAAAACCACCAAATGCTCTCCTCTCTCTCTCTAAAATTCTTCCACCACCACCATTAAACACCCCTCTTGATCAATTTTTACCATAAAATCATGTGTTATCTACACACATGATGATGCTCCTTTGAAGCCTTGAAGATTGGAGGTGATTCTAACATCCAAGATGGTGATTTGGTGATGTTCAAGGGCTGATTTATACAAGAAGTTTACAAGTATTGGTGGTCTTGAAGATTGGTATTGATCTATCACAAGTTTTGCCATCAAAAAACCAAGCCTTGATCATAAACTACTTAATCTTGGTGGTATAAAGATTGTTCTTCCTATCCTCTTGTTATTTTGATTATGTAATCTTGTAATTTCTTTATTTATGTACATGTATATGATTATGAATGATGATTAAAAATATTATGTGGGGATTTGGTTTTGATAGATTTGATAAACATGGTTAAAAAGATGGAAAACCATAGGTAAAAAGGTTAAATTCTTGCTTATAAAGTTGGCTGTATAAAAAAAGTAACTAACCAAATGATAAACTGATAAAATTGCATGGTGGAATCAATTTAAATTAAGTATTAGATGTCATATACATGTGAGAGTTGGCCATGCAATGGAATCATCAAAATGAGTAAGATATGATCAAAACAAAATTAGTAGACCAATCTGAATAATCTGTTTTGTAGGGACTGTTAAGGATACTTAGACATGGATTGAGCAGTAGCTATAGCTAACTTATTTGTATCACATAATATGAAGTTTATGTCATCCAAAAATGAGCTTCTATCTCCTTATAGAACTCAATATATGATAAAAATGGTGAAAGTGAAACTAAAAATCAGATTTTGTGAAATTAAAGTTTAATAGTATTATATAAGCACTCAAAATAATATAGTATAAAATGTGAAATTAAAACCCACTAACTTATATATTTCATTTATATAAATATGTATAAGGATAAATAAATGGACATTACATAAAAATGGTAGTTTGGTAAGTTTTATAAGTTATTAAAACCATAAACATGATTTTTACGTCTTTTCGGCTAGTACCGTAAAATTAACGTTTTTCGTCAATTAAAACTTAGACGATCGGACCCGTCTATTGTAAACTTTTTAAAATTCATATACTGATATATAAGTACTTAATAAAAGTAAAAACCGATAAAACCCGAACTAAATAACATATGGACATTAACGGGCTAAGTTAGTATTATTGGACTAATAATCCAACTAAATGGGCTAAACACTTATAAATTTACTTATTGGGCTTAACCCAATTGGGCCCAACATGTAAAGTATAATAATAATAATAAAAGTATAAAATGGTCTAATTTAAGGTAATGGACTTATAATAGGCTTACTGGACCTAAAACATGTAAATAGGTAAAACTAGTAAACTAGTATAAAAAAATGTTACCAACACATAAACACTATAATGAATGAGTAAAGATGTATAAACCCACTTGATCATCATCATATTTATAAAATCATCATATATGTACATAGTTATGGTTTTTATAAAGTCGTTGGTCAACAGTCTAAGACGAGTATTATTTGTCTAGGTTTCCGTGACTGAAGCACGTACCGTACATCCAAATCGCTGATAACTGCCTTCCCACAACAACGTGAGTTCATAGCCTCGCACTCTTTTAAATGTTTTTATGAAATGTTTTATAAACCTGCGAGGGAGATAACATGTTAGTTTTTATGAAATAGGACACTAGTTGTCCCAATTGTTTGTTTATTGATTTGGACCGGAATGATTGTATGACCCGATGAATGATTTTATGACCCGAGAGATGAAATGAAATGGATTATTAAAGTTAGGTTATGTCACTAAAAGTCCCATTAACATGAATTGTGAACTACCGGGATTTGGTAGACGCTTATGCATATGATAATACTATTTGGGGACGATCACCCGAGTTCGCGCCTTGACGGTTGATCCCCGTCGTGCCACATTGATTGGTAAGCGAATTTATGTATGAGAAGATTTACACAAGCGTCATTATTGTGACGACATGCTAATTTAGATGGGCAAATTGAGTTTCAGGTTAGCTACCCGTTGTTTGTTGTAGTAAGGTAACAATGTCATGCGGCTTATAATAATCCAAATAACGAAATATTGCTATACACACTGAATTACGATATATTGCCTGACTAGCAATACGGGGTCTTATTATTGATATTATGTTCATGTTTTGGTCTTACATAACCATATTCATATAACGGTTTTTATTTAATCTATACAACGTTATAAAACGTATTGTATGATGTTTTTAACGACAATGGTTCGTATAATGATTTTGAAGGCGAAAGCCTATATTATGATTTTTGAGAAGGATTTGTATAAAATGACTTTGGCTATTTTATGGCCTACTACAAAGATTTGTACAAAATGATTTTTGGTAATAAATATATACCGATGATATATTAATGGTTTTCATTAAACTCTATGAATTCACTCGGCGTTATCGCTGACCTTTTCTTTTAACATGTTTTATCTCAGATACTTGAAGGTAATTCTCGGGAAGACGACAAGAATTCATGGCCCGCACTTAAATAACAATTTCCATTCAAATACTTTGTAAAATCTGTATGAAATAATATGACTTGGGACCTATGTAAATTTGATATTTATGAATGGAAAATGCGTTATTATTAAACGACGCGATTTTTAAGCGTTGTCTATATCCCGTAACACGAACGAGTCTTCCGCTGTATTGAATTGTGTAAATTTGGGGGTGTTACAGTTTGGTATCAGAGCTCTCGTTATAGAGAACGAAAGATTTTTAAAACCAAGGTTTTGAATAAAACATTTCAAAATCTTTTAACTATAAATATTTGTCTAAAAATGTCTAAAAATCGTTTGACTATAACGGTGCCAAAGAATTCCCGAGTTATCGACAAGGCCAGACTGAGAAGTGTTATTTTAATATATATATATATATATATAAATTAGATTATATATAGATATAATTTGATTACATGATTGTTTGATGATTATTTCTATATTTATACGAGGTATTTATACGATGTAGATTGTCACAAGAAACCCTAACTCCCTTAGTAAATCAATCGAATCTATTCCCGTAGGAATTCTAGCTATTCCAGATCTAAACCAACTTGTGGATATTTATGATCCCAACAAAATGGTTGATGTTCGTAGAAATGTAGATATTAGTTGATTGTGATATTGAAGAAGAATTGGCGAGATTAAAACTGATATCGATGTCATGACGATCTTTCCTTATAGAGTGGAGTTTGACAAAACATTACCACCTGGGAAGGTGTCATCTGATTCGTTGTCAACCAATTCTTAAATTGAAATTGAAAGGGTGAATGTTGCACTTGAGGCTGTCATTGGAACCATTACCCAAAAGCCTCATGCCACTAGTACCTTTCCGAGAAGTCTGATTGAATGTGTGAGTCATGAGATGGCATTTATACATGATCTCATCGTTCTTTTCGGGCTTTAAATGCACAAAAATGTCATAAAATACCATATATATGCTTGTGTTTGTTTACTTATGTATTTTAGGTATGGATATCGTGAAAAAGACAAAAGATCACAAGAAACAAGGAAAAACGGACACGAGAAACGAAGCCGTATAAAGAACCGGATCCTAGTTCATGATTTATCCAACATTTACCCATGAAGACTTGAAGATATGCAACACTGATCCTCAAACAATGAAGAAATGACACTTAAAACCCTTGTGAATTCATAATTACAAGTTTGGTCCCTTAAGTTTATCAAAATTGCAAAAAGGTCCTTCAACTTTGAAGAAATGGCAAGATTAGTCCCTCATAAATTCTAAATTGTCAACAATGGTCCCTCATGAAGTCAAATTACATTGAAGACCTTTGAAGATCAAGAATGTCCAAGATCAGTCCCTCAAATATCCAAAAATGGCAAAAACAACCCTTTAAAACCTTTAGCCAAAGTTTTGTGCCAAAAGTGTAAAGTATGGAAGTTTGCTAACAAAGGGAATACGTTTATATGGGCTGAAAGACTTCATTTACAATCTTTCCCAAAGAACAAGGACTATAGTTGCCACAAATGAAACATTCAAATGTTTTTGCGCCAAACACAAACACAATCCATCAAAACCGGATCAAAATGTGTCACTGTAGCAAGTAAGAACTCAGTTTTTACATCACTTAAAACAAAGGGTAATTTTCAATTACCCACACTCACGTGTGATTCACACAAGCAGAAACTCATCCCAACCTTAAAACCCTCACACCCACTCACCAAAGGGTCCCACACCCAAAACCGTTTCACCCATCATGTGACAACTTTCTCTCCAAGGCCTGCCACGTGTCAAAATAAACGACAAAGACTCTTAGCTTCACCCCAAAGCTAAGATAAACGTCCCTGATCATTTTGGACAGCTCACAACTAAGAATCGTCTAGAAGACCTCAAGGATAATATTGGAATTTTACTTCTAGGGTTTGTGAATAGTGTTAGCTTGGCATTTACCTATAAAAGGAGACCTCAACCTGTGAGAGTCCCTTTGTTCCAGTTTTACCTTTTAAACATGTAATTCCTTTTTGAAATTTATAAAAGTTGGTATTTTGAGAAAATTGTAATTCCTTTTTATGTTTTTCAAAGTTGGTGTTGTTTAAAGGTGATTCAGAGTTCCATTTGTTGTTACAAGTGTGCTTGAATCACTTGGTTCAAGGACGTTTATGTTTGGTAAGTTTTTCAAGTTTGAAAAATCTTGAAAAGAGGTTTCTGAATTTGCTTATTATTGTGTACTAACCCTTAGCCAAAGGCCTTAAGCTCCTTCAAGCTTGTTGAAACCAAGCCTGAGAAGAGTTTTGAGCTCTTGGTTGAGTTGTTTGCTGATTTGTGTTGAAGATATATCATAATCAAAACTTGTTCTACTTTGAACATCAGAAGGTTTTGATCTTCCTTTTTGAAGAACCTTGGTCTTGTTCTAGTTGTTGAACAAGGTCCAAGGAGCATAGCTGGCCCTCCTAGGATGTTGTGGAGGGCAGGTATAATCCCTTGTTTAAGATTCCTTTAAAAAAATTCATGTTACTGCCTGTTTTGCATTTTGGTATATGATTTGGTGATTCTGTGTTAGTGCTTTGTGTTTTATGGTTGCAATCTGTTAGTTGTCACCTAGTGTAGCTGTTTGAATGATAAATTCAGAAGGTTGTGTTTAAAAATCATAAGTTGCTTTGAAAAGTGGTTGATTAAGGATTGTTTGGGTTTACTGGTTCATAAGGCCTTGTGGCCTTGTGCCCTTGGTTCTTAGGTTTTGGGTGGTCTAAACAAGTCATTTTGAACAAGTTTTAGTCATTGGTTAAGTCTCTGAAAGTTTGGAAAAAGGATTGGAAGTTTTGCTAAAATTTGATAAAAAGTGTTTTGGAATTGGTCAAACACATCAGATCCAAGAACTTCTTTGTTACTTGGATCTAAGGTCTGAAATCAGGCTTAGGAATAGTTTGGGTGATAAGCTATCTATTGGTTATCTGGTTGTTGAATTTGGTGGCTTGTTGTGTTTGTTATAGCTTATCAAAGTTGGCTGAAGTGGTCATTATCAGCAAAGTGACCACCTCATTTGGTGTTGCATTGTGATTTCTAGTATAAGGATTGTTGTTTTGTTGCTTGGATTCTATTTGTGAGCTGCTTGTGAGGTTATTTGGCTACTTGGATTTATCTGTTGATAGCTTATAAGCTTACTGGCTTATTGGCTTATTTCTGCCAAAACTTGTCAAGTCTACCCAACTGGTAGGCTTTGATTCACAAGGTTTGCACTCAAACCTTGACCAGCAGGGTGAAAAACAAGTCTAAACACTTCATTAAGTCTGTCAACGTCCAATTTGTGCTTGTCAACGTTTGAATTTCACTTATCAGCGTTTGACTTTTGGTCAAACTTGGTCTCATAACTTATTGAAACTGTTTTGCTTATTGGTACATGAAACAACTTAGTTTTTGTAATAGAACTCATTTTTCTCAGCTTAATATCAAGTCTGGAAGGTTACAAGTCTTTAGGATAAGCTTTTGCTAGGAAACTAGCTTATTTGGCTTTTTCAGAGTGCTTATTGGCTCTCATAGCTTATTCTACTTGGCTTTTTGTGATTTTTTTGATTGATTATTCTTAGTTAAGTTATTTGTGAGCTTTTTGCAAAAAACTAGAGCTTCTGAAACAGCCTAGAACTCAAACCCGACTATTTTGTCGTTTTGTAGATTTGTACTTTGCTTATTTCTGGCTTACTGAGTGTGCTTTTTCAAAATTTCTTTTTACAGATCTCTTTAGTAACCCAAAAGAAGGTTGTGTGTCAAATTAGAGCTTATGGCATTGGCTTATTGCTTAATGGGCTTAATGGCCCAATAAGGATAAGCTGTTTGCTTAATAAGTTGTGATAAGCTCACTTTCAGCTTTTGGGCCTTCAGAATTTTGTGTTTAGAATTAAATTTTGAGTCAGATTGGGCTTTTCCAAGTCAATTGGGCCAAGTTTGACTTTTTGGGCTAAAAAGCCCATTAGTGTTGACTGTTTTTGGTTTTGGCCCATTTGAGGGCCCAATAGGGGTATACTGGTCATTTCACTTTCATTTTCTGTTTAATTAGGTTAAAATAAACTAGTTTGCAAGTTTTTAGAATTTTTTATAATTTTTGGATTTTTAATATTATTTTAATATTATTTTATTATTATTTTTCAAATTTCACATTTTTGCACTTTTTACATTTTTCTTAGCTTAAATACATTAAAATAGGAATTTTGCAACTTTTAGATTAATTTTATCATCTTTAGATTAATTTTTATAATTATTTTAAGTTTTAATAGTTTTTAAATCATTTTAAATAGTTTTGGTTAGTTTAAAAAATTTCTAAAAATAGTTTTTAATCTTTTTAGGTCATTTTAGAGGTTTACCAATTGAAAAATCTTTATTTAGGCTTTTTGATAATTAATTTGATTTTTAGGGCTTTAATTAGCATTTAAAAATTGAACATTTAATTAATTAAAAGGTTTAAAAAAGTTTTGATCATTGGTAAACTCTTAGTTTATTTATTTTGATTTTTGGAGAATTTTTGGTAATTTTTAGAATTAATTTTTATTTTAGCTCATTTTACGGTTTTACGTTAAGTCGTAGTAGTAATTAATTTCACGTTTTCGTCATCCTCTTTCTCATCCCCTTCTAACCAATATTAATCTCAAACCAATTACGAATTACTCACACACATATACCTCCTTGGGAAACAAACTTCATTGGGTCATTAGTGCTTGATTTTCCTAAATCATCACTTAATATTTACCGCTCATTTACGCTCTTTTGTTTTCCTAAACAAGAGGTGTATTTTACACTACAATCATTTTGGCGCCGCTGCCGGGGAGGTGTGTCGTGATTAATTTGTCTTGTTGTTTTTAATATTAACCATAAATAGTATTTGTATTAGTAGAACTCTACTAATACGTATTATCGGTTATTTTTTTGTTTTTTCTTGTGAAATTATTATTACTATATTTTATTACGTATCACAATAAATACAAAATATCTCCAAAAGTGTGAAAACACAACCTTAATTGGGATTTGATCTCCTAATTATTGTATTCGAATCTCAAACAAAAAGAAAAAGGCAAAAATAGATAAATACTTTCGTGAAGCTCGATTTTGAAAAATACGAACTATAAGGTGGGTATAAGGCGGGTATTATAAAATATACCCTAAGGAAAAAGGCTCTTAAGTGCTTCGCGCCGCCTCGTTTCCCCGCTTGCTTGTAAGTATTTTGAGATTGAAGGCTAATCGAGGGTTTTGCCGCCCAAAGTATTATTACGTATAATATATTTGCTTGGTTTTCTTGTTGATTAAACCCTCTTGAACAATTTGGTTTTCACCAAAGTTCTAAAGTCATTCGAAGGCGTTCACTCCACGTGAGTGTTTTCATTCCTTTGAGGCTTCTTTAATCAAGAGTTTGATTCGAGGAGAGATTTGGTAGATTGTTGTCTACGATGATACACCAAAATCCCAAAAAAATAAAAAACAATCAAAAACACAAAAAAATTGTAAATTCACAAAACACCCAAAAAAGAATCTTCTTTGCTCACCTCCCATTCTTCGTGAAGTTTATGATCACTCGTAATCAAGCAAAACGAGCTCGTAAACGTCTTCAAAAGCAAGTCAATCAAGAGACGTTGATTGAAGAACAAACTCCAATTGTTGAACCTATTGTAGAACAAGAAGTCGTTATGGCTAATCGTACTATGATGGAGTTGCTACAAGCACCCACCGATGGTTTTGGAGAGGCCATTGTGATTCCCGCTATCCTTGCAGAGAATTTCGAGATTAAGACGAGTTTAATGTCGATGTTGCAAGCTAATAAGTTTAGAGGTCATGAGAAAGACAACCTGCATTACCACATAAGGAATTTTAACCGTCTCACCGCTACTAGCAAGTTTAAGGATGTTCCACATGACGCCATTAAGATGATGTTGTTTCCATACTCGTTAGATGGACCCGCTAAAAATTGGCTTGAGAAAGAACCGCCAAATTCGATTTTGACATGGGGTGATCTCGTTTCTAAGTTTGTGAACAAGTTTTTTCCACCATCTAAAACAACGCATTTGAAAAATGAGATTTCACGATTTGTTCAAAGAAATAATGAAAGTTTTTCAATGGCATGGGAACGATGTAAAGAGATGTTACATGAATGTCCACACCATGATTTTTCAGAATTGCATCAAATTGATACTTTTTATAATGGGCTTAATGATCATGAACGAGATTACTTGAATGCCGCCGCGGGTGGTAAATTTTTGTGCAAAACGACCGATGAGGCCTTAAAGATTATCAAGAATAGATCTAAGGTTTATAGCCCTCGTAACACACCGAGTGTTGCCAATTTGGGTTTGTCATCATCGTCATCGTCTCGTAGCATTAATGCCTTACATGATGAAGCTAATGAGGAAAATCGGTTTTTCGATAGATTTGCTAATCTTATGACTCATTGGAAAGCTCAAGAAGCTTCGAATTCCGCTTCGGTTAAAGCGGTTGCTAAGAGTTGTTTGTCTTGTGGTGGAGCTCATGATCTTTCCGAGTGCATTACCGCAGATGGTAACACTTCGAGTGCTTATGTAGCAATGGGAACTTATAACCACAACGGCCAAGGTTCCCGCCCAAATCAAGCTCCACCAAATCAAAATGCTAATAACTATCGAAACAACAATCAAGGTGGTAATTATCAAGGCAATTCACGTAACTACAACAAAGGGAATTATCAAAGTGGGAATGGACAAGTCACTAATCAAAACCAAAACCGTGATTTTCAAAACACTACACAAGGTTTTCAAAATGCTCACACTAAAAATCTTCAAGGAGAATTTTTGGATTATGCTAAAGCAAATGATGCTAAGTTTGATAACATGCAACATGAGATGATTAGCTTAAGATCCGAGTTGAAAAACGAGCTTAAAAATGAACTTTCTAATGAACTTAAAACTCATGCAAATAAAATGGAAGGAAATGTTCAACGTCTTCAACAAAACCAACAAAAGATGGAACAAGGACAACATGAGATTAAGCAATAATTGTTAAAAGCGGATGCTAGGTAATCAAAATTTGAGGACCGAATGGCAAAAATGTTTGAAGCAATCATGTGTAAACCCTCTTCCTCGAGTGGTCTTCCTAGTGATACCAATGCAAACCCGAAAGGAGAAATGAAGGTTATTACTACACGAAGTGGTAAAACTTTCAAGGAACCAATCTCTCGTCCAAGTACTTCTACGGAGAAGGAAATCGAGAAAGAACCCGAGGTGATGGTTGAAAAGGAGCACATTACAATCCCACGAAGTACCGCTCAAACCACTACTACGGTTGAACCAATACCAATCATGGAACCCGAGATTCCAAGGTCGTTGCCTAATGTCCAACCCACACCACCCTTACCTTACCCTTCGAGACGAAACAAAGAGAAATTGCAAGAATGTAACAAACAACAAATCGAGCTTTTTATAAAAATGTTTCAACAAGTGCATTTTGATGTGAGTTTAGCCGACGCGTTGTTATATATGCCTCGTTTCGCTTCCACTTTTAAAAGTATGATGAGCGATAAGGAAAAGCTTTCAAAGCTTGCTAATTGTTCTTCGGTTTATCTTAACCGCATACCGGAAAAAGTTGGTGACCCTGGAAAGTTTCTCATTCCTTGTTACATACAAGATATGAAAGAATGCCTCGCCTTGGCCGATCTTGGTGCGAGCATTAATTTGATGCCATTTTCCATTTGGAAATCGCTTTCGCTTCCGGCTCTTATTCCTTCGAACATGTCTATCGAGATGGCCGGTCATTCTACAATTTTAGCATGTGGAGTAGCCGAAGATGTTTTCGTGAAAGTGGGGAAGTTCTACTATCCCGTTGATTTTATAGTAGTTGACATCCCCGCGGATCCTCAAGTTCCTCTAATTTTAGGTCGTTCATTATTAGACACTTCGAGATCGCTTATCGACGTTCATGCAAGAACTATAACTTTGAGATTCAACGAAGAGGAACTTGTTATAAACGCTACTCAAAACTCGAAACCTTGTCATGTTTATGCAATCGCTACCATCAATCACATTGACATAGTTGATGTGGTTTGCGATGAGTTTTCACAAGAAGTGTTAGGTTTTTCCGATAGCTCGTCAAGTGGCAATCCCTCTATTTTGGATCCGATTCTTGCTAATGTACACCAAATCTCACCATTTCTTCCGCCGATGGAAGTTATGAGTGTTGAACCAAAATCTTCAATCGAGGAACCACCTATCCTCGAATTGAAAGATCTTCCATCTCACCTTGAATACGCATTCTTTGAAGGTGATGACAAGTTTCCGGTTATTATTGCAAGAGGCCTTGCTAATGATGAAAAAACTGAGCTCTTGAAAGTTATTAAGGCTCATAAAGGGGCAATTGCGTGGAAAATTTCCGACATTAAGGGTATTGACCCAAAATTTTATACTCACAAGATTTTAATGGAGGAGGACTACAAACCCGCAATTCAAAGTCAAAGAAGGATGAATCCTAAAATTCACGATGTCATTAAAAAGGAAGTTTTGAAACTCCTTGACGCGGGAATGATTTATCCTATCTCCGATAGCCCATGGGTGAGCCGAATCCATTGTGTCCCTAAAAAGGGAGGAATGACCGTTGTGCCTAATGAAAACAACGAGTTAATTCCCACTCGTGTTGTGACCGGTTGGAGGGTGTGTATTAACTACCGAAAGTTAAATGACGCTACTTGTAAAGACCACTTTCCTTTGCCCTTCATGGATCAAATGTTGGAGAGACTCGTGGGAAATTAGTTCTATTGCTTTTTAGATGGTTTTTCCGGTTACTTTAAAATCCCTATCGACCCTCGTGATCAAGAGAAGACTACGTTTACGTGTCCCTATGGAACGTTTGCTTATCGTAGGATGCCTTTCAGACTTTGTAATGCACCGGGTACGTTTCAACGGTGTATGATGGCAATTTTTCACGATATGATCGAGAAGTCGATGGAAGTGTTTATGGATGACTTTACGGTATTTGGCAATTCGTTCACGTCGTGTTTATCTAATCTCGAGCAAATGTTAAAACGTTGTGAAGAAACCATTCTTGTGCTTAATTGGGAAAAATGTCATTTTATGTGTAAACAAGGAATCGTCTTAGGACATAAGTTCTCGAAATCGGGGATTGAGGTCGATAAAGCTAAGGTAGACGTCATCGCCAAGTTACCTCATCCCAAAACCGTTAAGGGAGTTAGGAGTTTCCTAGGCCACGCGGGCTTTTATCGTCGTTTCATCAAGGACTTTTCGAAAATCTCTCGACCTATGACACACCTTCTCGAGAAGGATGCTCCTTTTAACTTCAATGAGGATTGTGTTAGAGCTTTCGAAACTCTCAAAAGGAAACTTACCGAAGCTCCCATTCTTGTTGCTCCTAATTGGGAATTACCCTTTGAAATCATGTGCGATGCAAGTGATTATGCTATAGGGGCCGTCTTAGGGCAACGCTATGAAAAGTATTTCCGTCCTATCCATTATTCTAGTAAGACGATGACCGAGGCTCAATTAAAGTACACCACAACAGAAAAGGAATTCCTTGCCGTGGTCTATGCTTTTGAAAAATTCCGACCTTATCTCGTCTTAACTAAAAGCATTTTGTATACCGATGATGTTGAGTAAAAACACGTCTTTTAGGAAAAAGAACGTATGAGTGCGACAAGTATTAAACTCGACGATTTAGGAAAACCGACAAGTCGAATAAATGCGGGTTCGTTCTCGAAGGAGGTGTGTGTATTAATGTGCCAATATATATGAAATCAAGTTTGGATTAGTGACGTTTTTGGTTTAAAGAGAGAAAAATAAAAGACGAGCTACGACTACGATTATGCTACGACGTTGACGTAAAACGATGACGTAATTACGTAAAACGCGACAAAATTAAAAATTAAACCTAAAAATTAATTAAAATATTAAACTAGGTCTTAAATAATATAAATAAGAATAAAAATCCAACAAATATATTTTAAAACCTTTTATTAATTAAATATTCAATTTTTAATGCTAATTAAAGCCCTAAAATTAAATATAATTAACAAAATGTCCAAAATATAATTTTATTGAACTAATAAGTTACATATTATTATTTAAAGACTAAAAATATTTTTCCTAAATTTTTAAAACTATTTTTCTATTTTTTAATCACTAAAAACTATTTTTAAACTAAAATAATCATAAAAATAATAAAATAATGCTAAAAATGATTTGACAATTTTAAAAATCCTAAATTACACTAATGAACAGTAGAAAAATGAAAAAGTTTGAAAAATGTAAAATTTTTCACTAAAAGACAAAACAGTTTAATAATAAACCCTAATTAAGCTAAATTAATTCTAAAAATTAAATAAAAAAGTGAACAGTAAAATAATTTTTAACTAAAAATATTAAATTAATTTTTTAAATCTAACAAAATTTTTAAAACTGACAAATAATAATTTTTCACACTAAATGCCAAAAACAGTAATTAAAAAGTTATTAAAATTAGCTATTTAATCTAAAAATTACTTAATGAACAGTAACAGAAAATTAAATTATACTAAAAAATCAGAAATTAAATAATAAAAATAATGAAACAAAAATGAAGTGCTAATTCCTAATTTTGCACACTAAAGACAAACAAAGAAAAATACTGAAAGTGACATATGGTATGTTTTGTCTGCTAGTAGAGCAGTGGTAAGTTTAATACAAACAGTGGGAACTTGGTTCCCACTGATAATGAAAAAAACAGGTATGTGGACCTTTTGACTTGTAACTTGAGCTTGGATTGGTTTTGTTGGACAAGAGGGGCACCCCTACACTCAGTGGAGTGTAGGGAGTCAAGATATGCAAGAAAAACAGCAAGTCTAACACAAGAAATTCACAAAAATCCCTAACTACAGTCACTGTTTATCAGAAAAGTAAGGCAGAATGGTTTGCTGATATGTTTGGTATTTTGGTGAGTTTCAGCTCACAAAATCTTACCCAATCCACTCACAAATCACAACTACCATAGCCTAAACCCTAGATGACACCTAGATCTAGCAGGCAATACAAAATGGTGGTCTATTTATAGCTAAACAAGCAGATTTGCATACTATCTGATTAAGCCATTTTTTTACCCAACTTGAATATGAAAAACACTTTAAATCCTATCTATACTGAAAACTTAATAACCAAGAATACTAGTAACTAACAATAAAGGTGAGTGGAACCAGTTTTTACTCAATCTTGTGTCACCTTGATTAAATAAAACACAAATCCAAACACCCCCTTATATACTGAAAATGAAAATTAACAAATCAAATGCTAGTGAAATCAACTTAAACAGACTACTTAATACCTAAACATGCAAACAAGCCTAAACAAACATGTATCCAAAGATTATCTAGCATACAAACACTTATCACACAAATCTCATACTTCAAGCAAGCTCTTAAATCCTACCAACTAAACTAGAAACAGAGGGTTCAAGCCTTTAAGGGGTTACCTTGTGGGACCCACATCCGGGCCCCACTATGGCTGACATGCCATCTCCATTCAAGCCCGGGCTTGAGCTGAACTAGCTTGATGTAGAGAAAGGGAAAGAAAATGCTTCCAACGCCAGACCTCCAATACTTTTTTAGCTATGACTCTTAGAACCTGCCAAAAAAGAGAGAAAAAGAAGACTGAACTGGAAACAAAACCAATAAGCTATAGAGTAAGCTTATTAATTAAGCAGCTATAGCTTATAGCTTATGCTTAAAGAAAAAAAAATGAACTTCCAAAAGAACTGAATTTTTTGGAAAACCTATTTAAACCTACTTGTAAATCTTTTAAAAACATTTTTAAACAAGATTAAAACTTCAGAAAACCAAACACCCAATTCCACTTTCACTTCCCTGGATTTTGGAATTTCTAAAAGTCTTAAAACCTATTTTAGAATTTCTGAAAACTGAAACTTCTTGAACAAAAACTCAGATGAACTTTTTAAACTAACATTGCAAAAGAAGTTAAAATATTACACTAAATAGACAGTAAAAGGGAACTCAGTGATTGCACAACTTAAAATTTTCATTTTCATTACTTTTAAAAAAATTGTACAATGACTGGAACAAATGAAAAGGAGACACAGGCGTCTCCTTTTATAGTACATGATGGATTAATCTAGAAAATAAACCCTAGTAAACAAAAAGCCTTAAAATGCCCTTGGTCTTGTGAGTTTGAACTTGGTCAACTTGAACATGTGATTGATGAAGAGATGCCAGCTGTTTTGGAGAAATCATGGCCCTTAAAATGGTCTTGGGGATGAAGAAACGTGATTGGAGCCGTTTATTTTCTAAAGGATTCGTTTTTTCCAAATATGGCTAAGCAGGGGAGCATGGGGGACCACTTGTGGTCACGGGGTGAGCAAAGTGAGTGGTGGGTTTTGATGTATGCCAAGTTAATTATCAATCTGGAAGTAATGGGGCGAAACCCCTTTGATTTGAAAAAGATTAGGATTTAGGGTTTGTGGGGATGGGGGTGATTAAAGAGGGGTGTTTGATTGGTTTTGGGTAATTAAAATTTAAAAAAGATGTTTACCCCAATTTTTTAAGTTAATAAAACCCGTTTGAAAAATTAGTGGGTGTGTTTGATCGGGTGTTGACTTGGGCTGGTGTTGGGTAAAAGTGGTGGGTATGGACTGGGTAAGGTCGGGTTTGGTTGGGTTTTTGGTGGATATGGGTTTGTTTTGTCCATGAATGCCCCCTGAACTCCCAAACTTCTTGAAAACAAAGTCTCAACAGCCATAAATCCCTTTTCCTTTGATAATGAGTTTGGATCACTTGTCATTTTTGGCACAATAGGTTTAAAAACTTTGTTTAAGGATCAATAGTGTAATAAACCTAATTTTCAAGGACCAAAATTGTACAATCTTCATTCTTAAAGGACCAATGTTGTAAATAGTGATTCTTCAAGGGATAAAGTTGACAATTCTCCAAAGATGAGGGACCAATCTTGCCAATTCTTCAAACTTCAAGGTCATATTTGCAAATTCCATACTTGGGCCCGGTTCTTTGTGCGGCTTCGTTTCTCGTGTTCGTTTTTGCTCTATTCTTGTAATCTTTTGGTGAATTCACGATATCCGTACCTGAAATACACAATGAACAAATACAAGCACATTTTTGGGTATTTTGATGATATTTTAAGCGTTTTAAGCCCGATTTGGACGATAAGACTATGTATAAATGCAGTCTCATCACTCCCCCATACTAAACCATTGCCGTGTCCCCACGCAATGCTAGAATTAAGTATCATAGCACTTCCTAAATTCATTTTATGATGACATTTATTGAAGACATAAATTTAAATAAACTACTACACGTGTTTTAGACATAATGTATTGTTTTCATCATAATAAAGTGACTTTTAGGATCATAGAACAAGAACATGTGAATGCTTCGTTAGAAATAATTTCGTCGTCCTCGATTTTTACCCAATTCCATGCTAAGCGTGTAACGAGATCATTGTTATTATAAGTTAGCAACACGATCATATCTCATGAGTGTTAATTACGAACCTAAACTCCCTTATTCCTAATTGGTATCTCTTATATTTTATTTTGTCTTAATGATCACGAGGATACATCATTGACTTATGCGTGAATAGAGATTAAGTCTAAAAATAGAGTCTTAACGGTGTAACCAAAATCATTAAATTAATAATTCATCCTAATAGACAACGATGTCAAAAAAATTAAGTCAACAAGAAGGATCGATAAACACGGTTTTATAACGGTTTTGAACATGAGACTTATTACCAAGACTTTTATACGCCCCCTAACGGAAGGGCCTTATTATCTTTGGTTTACCTCCATCTTTTATTCAACTTCGCCATGAAGCTTTTATTATGACTTCGGTCTTGCCTTGCCTTTTATTATCCGCCTCATCGGTGGTTTTATTAGCCAAAGACGTATATCCTCACGCTAAAGCGAATTTTGGATCTTTAAAGCTTCGAAGATTAAGGCTTGATTCACTTTCAATTTGGGCATAGATTTTTCGGCCTTGTGAGCTTCAAATTTTTGCTTAATTTAGGTGAGCACTTGAAATCTTATTATTAGGTGAAGCTTTCGATTATTCGGGTGCCAATACTTCAAAACCGTGACGCTGGCGATACCTTAATGTTTTCCCAATTTAATTACATGGAAGCTACCAAAACAAATTAGAAACCAACAATAGTGACTAAACCGCCAAATCAATATTTATTAACAATTTATTATGCAAAAGCGTGGGGAGAATAAGCTAATAATTACTACACATGAGATCGTGACGATTACGAGACTTATAAATAACTCTATCATTTCTCGTCCTCATTTAAGAGACTTAGCCTAAAAAGTTAAGGAATCGAAGCTAAGTGCTCAACACGCACGGTCGAGTCAAAAATTACTCTTATTCTCACCATCGGAAAACCTACATTCGTGTCTTAAACACTTATGAAAAACTAGAAAAAATTTAAAATTTGGCCATTTTTAGCCTTATTTTGCATAAAACGATAAAAAAAGATGAAATTTGGATAGCGTGGTGACGTAAGCAAGGTGAAGTATCTACTCACCCCCCCCCCATACTAAAACTAAACATTGTCCTCAATGTTTCGAGTCTAGGGGTGTAAACACCCCCATACTAGAGACAAAGTCGAATGCTTAATCTCGAGCATGGAAAGGGTAAAACGAATAACTTAAAAGCCGTTTATGAATTATGCAAATAAGATAAACGTTAGAACATAAAAGGATATCATCGGATATCGGAATCTCCAAAGGCAACGATCGAATCTCGAGTGATCCGTAAAACGAACACGAGAGGCTTCAATGATGACGATGAACCTAATAAATCACAATCACAAACAACCACGGAACAAAGGTTGGAAGAGCACAAGTCCCCTCGTCACATTAATCTAAGAAAACGATAATATATATAAGGATAAGCATGAGAATCCCCCACGAGGCACCTTGTTTTTGATAACCGAGTCAAAAGCTCGACTCGAATCCCCATAAATGTGATCATTTAGGGATAATCATGGTTTGGTCATTTTTGGTGGGGCTTACATGATAAACAATGCCCAAAAGTACATGGAGTACTTTTAAAATCCCGATAAACGTATACCGGGGTCAAAGATAGCGTCCTCGTTTTCGGATGAAAGACGAAACAATGCTACTCCAACATGAATCAAAACCCCGAAGGGGTAGAAGAAAAGAGATGAGAAGTAGGAAGGTGGGGCAATGGGTAAGTCAAACATATGAGCTACTCGAGGTAGACTCACACCAAGCAAACGAAAAGATTTTCCATTTATTGCATCTGTGGTAGACCGAGATTTCCCTTTATAAGCAATTCCGGGATCGTAAATCTCGTCCTCAGTGGAGAAATGGGAGGGAACATTTGGGGCTTCCCCCACACTAAAACCACACCAACCGCCGTCAAAAGGAGTAGACGAGGTGGTAGCACTCATAAAACGCGGTGATGACGGAGTTAAACATGTAGAAAAATCTTTTAAAACATTTTTAAAATCTTTTCCTTTTTCATCGTTTTTAAACTCTTTATGAAAACCCGATTGAATAATGTCGAAAATATTTGGCGTGTCAAATTCAAAATTATTCGCGCTAATAATCCTCACATTTAAGTCGCGGTTAGGGGGTGGTGGATTGTATAAATTCTCAAAACGTCGATCAACAAAGAACACCGCCCCCTCGGGGTCAACATACTCGTCATCCTCATGAACGTCGATCTCATCGATTTCTTCATCAAAGATAGGCTTGTCAAACCACGGTTTATCATTCCCCTCCTTGAGTATCTTAGAAACTCTCTCGAAAAGATCACGATTACGCACGAAACCATCATTCTTTTGTGGGGATCGTTGATAAGTTAGATCCTCACGAATGTGGTAAACGTCATTCTCAAATGAGGAGTGTTTATAAGGTAACTCCTCGAGAATGGGACTTGTGTCTATAGCAAGAAAATCATCGACCTCCTTAAAGAATTATTCATCATCACAATCGTGAAACGAAGGAGGATCGATGATATGGTCATCAACGTTCTCGAATTCATCATCAAAAATGGGATTATGATGAAAAATAGGTTCGTATACGGAATTCGAGTACGTTGTAAAAGTGTCGTCATTCTCATCATCATAAGAAATTTCCGACATGAGATCGTCCTCTTCATTTGAAGATTTATCAAAGGGTAAATCCTCGAAGATGGATGGCGGATTAGCAAGTATATGCTCGATCTTGGCAAAATCACCATCACCATCAAAGAAAGTGTCGATGTGAGCAAGTTCTCGAGTGGATTTCTCGAGAGTCACAACCATGGTCTTACAAGCCCTTGGGCTATGCTTAGGTGACATTTCTATGATGGGTGAGATTGCATTGGGTTGGGCCACTTCCTTAGCCTTATTGGATTTGGGGCTAGGAGTGGGAGGCACTTCAATGGGTTTAGAAGTATGGGCCTCAAAGTCATGGTCCTTCGAAGGTGGTGAAGACGAGCCCATATTGGTCTTTGTCGTGATGGCACTAACGTCGCCCTTCGGAATTGGTGGTTCACTTGTTTCGCTAAAAACATCCCAAAGTGAGTTTTCATCCATAAATTACTCATACACTTTTGAATTAGGTACACGTACTCTTTGTCATTAAAATCATCATCTTTAAAACCAATTTTCTTAATTCTTTCAAAACATGCATTAAGCTTCATTCTTTCCGCTAAAGTGAACATTTTGAAATCATTAGGATTTGAATCATTAGGTTTTGAAACCTTGGTTTTTTCATTCTCATTAAACCCTTGGGATTTTCTAGCGAAAAAGTCTATTTTCTCATCCCCATATCTCATAGTAAGTCTCCCCTCGTGAACGTCGATTACGGTTCGAGCCGTCGATAAGAATGGTCGGCCTAAAATAATGGGACATTTAGGGTCACACTCGTAATCGGATATAACGAAATCCGCGGGAAAAACAAACTTTCCAACTTTGACATAGACATCCTCGGCTATTCCAATTGGTATAAGTGGCGTACAATATGCAAGCTCGATTGTCATGTTTGTGGGGGTAAGTGAAGGCAATCTCATCAATTTCCAAAGATAATGAGGCATGAGATTGATGCTAGCACCTAAATCGGCAAGGGCTAAACATCCCTCAATCTCGGAAAAATCACAAGGTAGTAGAAATTGGCCCGGATCCTTTTCCTTTCTCGGCATACGCCTTTTGGGTTTTTTAAGAAGGATTGAAGCACAAGTTTCTTCAAGGGTTACTTTGGTAAGGTCGACAAAGCTCTCTTTTTGAACCGTGGATTGAATTTGAGGTACACGAGGGTGTGCACTCTTTTCCTTGGTCGCCACGTTCACCCTATCGACTTTAGAACAAGAAGACGTCTTAGAAGTCGAGGGTTGAGAGGAATAAACAACACGGGATCCTTCAAGGTTAGGGGTAATCACACGACCTTTCTCACGAGACGAGGCGGCTTTACATTGCTCCTTCGGATTTTCTACGGTGTCACTAGGTAACGAACTCGATGACGCACCCGAGGACTTGTTCATAATGGCCGAAAACATCTTTTTAAT
This sequence comes from Glebionis coronaria, assembly GCA_025667525.1. Lineage (NCBI taxonomy): Eukaryota > Viridiplantae > Streptophyta > Magnoliopsida > Asterales > Asteraceae > Glebionis > Glebionis coronaria. Next base: position 304,764,388 of record CM046882.1, read on the forward strand.
ATCAATTTGCCCTTGCTCAATCTTCGTGTTTTGCAATTTCAATGTATTAGAAAAGTCGTTTTTCAAAGTACCAATTTCTCCCTCTAATCGTCTCATATTAGCCTCATTCGTTTTCATGTAATTTTGAAAATCGTTTGACGAACTATTTTGATTAGAATTAAAGTTCCCTTGGTTTTGATTGTTTCTTTGAAAATTTCCTTGATTCCCACTTGAAAAATTGTTTCCTTGATTGTTGTTGTTTGAAAAATTCGAGTTTGGATTATTATCTCGATTTTGCCAAGTAATATTACGACCTTGATTATAACCTCCTTGATTTTGATTCGAAAAATTTCCTTGTTGATTATTTCCTTGAAAATTGTTTCGATTTTGAAAATTGTTGCCTTGGTTATAATTTCCTTGTTGTGATGGACCCGCGTTATTTTGATTAGAAAAATTGTTGTTTCCATTTAACGCACTCACATTAGACGTTTGGCCATCCGTAGCCGCACACTCGTAATAATTATGAGGTCCACCACAAAACGTACACGAAACCTCAACCGCTTTCACCGTAGCGGGAGCGTCTTTCTTTTGCATCTCAACGAGAAAAGACGTAAACACATTCGTCAACTTGTCGACTTTCGCATAAACTCTCTCAATGTTGCGATTAGAACTACTAACATTGGCGACATTGGTAACACTCGGTGCGTTGCGGAGTTGGTAAACCTTGGATCGGTTTTCGATAATTATCAATGCATCTTTCGGAGTTTTACACAAAAAGTTGCCACCGGCGGCGGAATTCAACGAATCTTGTTCGTGAAAATTAAGACCGTTGTAAAACGTATCGATTTGGTGCAACTCGGAAAAACCATGGTGAGGACATTGCCTAAGCAATTCCTTAAAACGATCCCACGCGTCTCTAAAAGATTCATTCGGTTTTTGCTCAAATTTCGTAATTTCATTCTTGAAAAACGTTGTCTTAGACGGTGGGAAAAAATAATTAACGAACTTAGAAACGAGATCCTTCCACGTAACTATCGAATTAGGTGGCTCTTTCTCGTACCAATCCTTGGCGGCACCATCGAGCGAGTACGGAAAAAGCATAAGCTTGACGACATCGGTATCGACGTTCTTAAACTTGCTCGTGGCCAAAAGACGATCAAAATTCCGAATATGGTCGTGAGGATTATCGGCTTCACGACCTCGAAACTTCGTAGCTTGGATCAACGAAAGCATTCCGCTCTTAATCTCAAAATTCTCCGCCTCGATAGCGGGAATTACGATCGCGTCTCCATAACCCTCGGTGGGCGCTTGGAGCAATTCCATCATCGAACTATTGTCGGCCATCTCCTCTACGGTTTCTTCAACAACGATATTAGGAACGTCGATTTCTAATTCTCGTCTACGTCGTCGATTCCTTCGACTACGATTGCGTTGATTCGAAGCTTCGCTAGAATTGGAATAATCCTTCGATCGAGTACGCATGCACTAAGCGTAGAATGGGTGGTAGCAAAGAAGATTCTTTTTGCGGTTTTTCGATTTTTCAATTTTTTGGTTTTTGATTGTTTTTTTTTGGATTTTTGAATGTATTACGTAGACACAAATCTACAAATCTCTCCTCGAATCGACTTTCTCGATTAAAGGAGCCTCAAAGAATGAAAACGATCACGTGGAGTGAACGCCTTCGATGACTTTAGAACGTTGGTGGAACACCAAAACGTTCAAGAGGGTTTAATCTTGAAAACACAAGCAAATATAATATACGTAGATAATACTTGAGTGGCAAACCCTCGATTGGCCTTCTTTCTCAAAACACGCACAAGCAAGCGGAGGAAACGAGGCGACGCGAAGCACTTAAGAGCCTTTTTCCTTTAGGTCGTGAAATACAACCGCCTTATACCCACCTTATAGTTTGTGTTAATTGAAATTAAGCCTCACGAAAGTATTTATCTATTTTGCCTTTAAACTTTTGCTTTAGATTCGAATACAATGACCGAGTGATGAAATCTCGAATCAAGGTTGCGTTTTCACGCTTTTGGAGTACTTGTATATTTATTGTTCTTACGTAGATACAATATAGTAATAGTATATTCACAATAAAAACGAAAACCAATATATCAACAATATAGTACAATGATTGATTTGTGTTTAATTTAGGAAAATTAAACACGATTTATTTGGATATTATAATATAATAGATAAAAATAACAAAAATGAGTATTTACGATATTCACGCTTTCCAAAAATTGAAAAGAAAAAACGCACTACTCACAAAAACACGATACTAATAATAATGGCACACTAAACACCTCCCCGACAGCGGCGCCAAATTGATGTTGAGTAAAATAAACGTCTTTTAGGAAAAAGAACGTATGAGTGCGGCAAGTATTAAACTCGACGATTTAGGAAAACCGACAAGTCGAATAAATGCGGGTTCGTTCTCGAAGGAGGTGTGTGTATTAATGTGCCAATATATATGAAATCAAGTTTGGATTAGTGACGTTTTTGGTTTAAAGAGAGAAAAATAAAAGACGAGCTACGACTACGATTATGCTACGACGTTGACGTAAAACGATGACGTAATTACGTAAAACGCGACAAAATTAAAAATTAAACCTAAAAATTAATTAAAATATTAAACTAGGTCTTAAATAATATAAATAAGAATAAAAATCCAACAAATATATTTTAAAACCTTTTATTAATTAAATATTCAATTTTTAATGCTAATTAAAGCCCTAAAATTAAATATAATTAACAAAATGTCCAAAATATAATTTTATTGAACTAATAAGTTACTTATATTCTTTAAAGACTAAAAAATATTTTTCCTAAATTTTTAAAACTATTTTTCTAATTTTTAATCACTAAAAACTATTTTTAAACTAAAATAATCATAAAAAATAATAAAATAATGCTAAAAATGATTTGACAATTTTAAAAATCCTAAATTACACTAATGAACAGTAGAAAAATGAAAAATTTGAAAAATGTAAAAATTTTCACTAAAAGACAAAATAGTTTAATAATTAAACCCTAATTAAGCTAAATTAATTCTAAAAATTAATTAAAAAAGTAAACAGTAAAATAATTTTTAACTAAAAATCTTAAATTAATTTTCTAAATCTAACAAAATTTTTAAAACTGAAAAATAATAATTTTTCACACTAAATGCCAAAAACAGTAATTAAAAAGTTATTAAAATTAGCTATTTAATCTAAAAATTACTTGATGATCAGTAACAGAAAATTAAATTATACTGAAAAATCAGAAATTAAATAAGAAAAATAATGAAACAAAAATGAAGTGCTAATTCCTAATTTTGCTCACTAAAGACAAAAAAAGAAAAATACTGAAAGTGACACATGGTCTGTTTTGTCTGCTAGTAGAGTAGTGGTAAGTTTAATACAAACAGTGGGAACTTGGTTCCCACTGATAATGAAAAAAAACAGGTCTGTGGACCTTTTGACTTGTTACTTGAGCTTGGATTGGTTTTGTTGGACAAGAGGGGCACCCCTACACTCAGTGGAGTGTAGGGAGTCAAGATATGCAAGAAAAATAGCAAGTCTAACACAAGAAATTCACAAAAATCCCTAACTACAGTCACTGTTTATCAGAAAAGTAAGGCAGAATGGTTTGCTGATATGTTTGGTATTTTGGTGAGTTTCAGCTCATAAAATCTTACCCAATCCACTCACAAATCACAACTACCCTAGCCTAAACCCTAGATGACACCTAGATCTAGCAGGCAATACAAAATGGTGGTCTATTTATAGCTAAACAAGCAGATTTGCATACTATCTGATTAAGCCATTTTTAACCCAACTTGAATATGAAAAACACTTTAAATCCGATCTATACTAAAAACTTAATAACCAAGAATACTAGTAACTAACAATAAAGGTGAGTGGAACCAGTTTTTACTCAATCTTGTGTCACCTTGATTAAATAAAACAAAAATCCAAACACCCCCTTATATACTGAAAATGAAAATTAACAAATCAAATGCTAGTGTTATCAACTTAAACAGACTATTAATAGCTAAACATGCAAACAAGCCTAAATAAACATGTATCCAAAGATTATCTAGCATACAAACACTTATCACACAAATCTCATACTTCAAGCAAGCTCTTAAATCCTACCAACTAAACTAGAAACAGAGGGTTCAAGCCTTTAAGGGGTTACCTTGTGGGACCCACATCCGGGCCCCACTATGGCTGACATGCCGTCTCCATTCAAGCCCGAGCTTGAGCTGAACTAGCTTGATGTAGAGAAAGGGAAAGAAAATGCTTCCAACGCCAGACCTCCAATACTTTTTTAGCTATGACTCTTAGAACTTGCCAAAAAAGAGAGAAAAAGAAGAGTGAACTGGAAACAAAACCAATAAGCTATAGAGTAAGCTTATTAATTAAGCAGCTATAGCTTATAGCTTATGCTTAAAGAAGAAAAAAAATGAACTTCCAAAAGAACTGAATTTTTTGGAAAACCTATTTAAACCTACTTGTAAATCTTTTGAAAACGTTTTTAAACAAGATTAAAACTTCAGAAAACCAAACACCCAATTCCACTTTCACTTCCCTGGATTTTTGAATTTCTAAAAGTCTTAAAACCTATTTTAGAATTTCTGAAAACTGAAACTTCTTGAACAAAAACTCAGATGAACTTTTTAAACTAACATTTCAAAAGAAGTTAAAAGATTACACTAAATAGACAGTAAAAGGGAACTCAGTGATTGCACAACTTCAAATTTTCATTTTCATTACTTTTAAAAAAATTGTACAATGATTGGAACAAATGAAAAGGAGACACAGGCGTCTCCTTTTATAGTGCATGATGGATTAATCGAGAAACTAAACCCTAGTAAACAAAAAGCCCTAAAATGCCCTTGGTCTTGTGAGTTTGAACTTGGTCAACTTGAACATGTGATTGATGAAGAGATGCCAACTGTTTTGGAGAAATCATGGCCCTTAAAATGGTCTTGGGGATGAAGAAACGTGAGTGGAGCCGTTTATTTTCTGAAGGATTCGTTTTTTTTCAAATATGGCTAAGCAGGGGAGCATGGGGGACCACTTGTGGTCACGGGGTGAGCAAAGTGAGTGGTGGGTTTTGATGTATGCCAAGTTAATTATCAATCTGGAAGTAATGGGGCGAAACCCCTTTGATTTGATAAAGATTAGGATTTAGGGTTTGTGTGGATGGGGGTGATTAAAGAGGGGTGTTTGATTGGTTTTGGGTAATTAAAATTTAAAAAAGATGTTTACCCCCATTTTTTAAGTTAATAAAACCCGTTTGAAAAATTAGTGGGTGTGTTTGACCGGGTGTTGACTTGGGCTGGTGTTGGGTAAAAGTGGTGGGTATGGACTGGGTAAGGTCGGGTTTGGTTGGGTTTTTGGTGGATATGGGTTTGTTTTGTCCATGAATGCCCCCTGAATTCCCAAACTTCTTGCAAACAAAGTCTCAACAGCCATAAATCCCTTTTCCTTTGATAATGAGTTTGGATCACTTGTCATTTTTGGCACAATAGGTTTAAAAACTTCGTTTAAGGATCAATAGTGTAATAAACCTAATTTTCAAGGACCAAACTTGTACAATCTTCATTCTTAAAGGACCAATGTTGTAAATAGTGATTCTTCAAGGGCTAAAGTTGACAATTCTCCAAAGATGAGGGACCAATCTTGCCAATTCTTCAAACTTCAAGGTCATATTTGCAAATTCCAAACTTGGGCCCGGTTCTTTGTGCGGCTTCGTTTCTCGTGTTCGTTTTTGCTCTATTCTTGTAATCTTTTGTTTAATTCACGATATCCGTACCTGAAATACACAATGAACAAATACAAGCACATTTTTGGGTATTTTGATGATATTTTAAGCGTTTTAAGCCCGATTTGGACGATGAGACTATGTATAAATACAGTCTCATCAACCGACCATTCGGCTCTCAAGTATCTCTTAGCTAAGCAAGATGCTAAGCCGAGATTGCTTCGTCGGATGCTCCTCCTCCAAGAATTTGATGTCACCGTGCTTGAAAAAAAAGGAGCCGAGAATCTAACGGTCGATCATCTCTCTCGTCTAGAAGATCCTCACAAAGATGTTTTCGAGAACAAGGAAATCACCGAAACATTTCCTCTCGAGACTCTCGGTGTAGTGAATTCTAAAGACACCACCCCATGGTTTGCCGACATTGCAAATTACCATGCGGGGAATTTCATAATCAAGGGTATGACGACACAACAAAAACGAAAATTCTTTCGTGACGTCAAGTTCTATTTTTGGGACGACCCTTATCTCTTTCGGGTTTGTGCGGATCAACTCGTTTGACGTTGTGTTTTTGGTGCCGAAGCTTCTAATATCCTTAGAGCTTGTCACGAGGGACCCACGGGTGGTCACCACGGTGTTAATCTCACGGCTAAGAAAGTGTTCGATGCCGTCTTCTTTTGGCCTTCTATCTATCATGATGCACACGCACTTGTGAAGTCGTGTGATTCGTGCCAACGTCAAGGAAAATCGTCTCAACGTGATGAAATGCCGCAAAACATAATTCAAGTGTGTGAGATTTTCGACATTTGGGGCATAGACTTTATGGGGCCGTTCCCATCGTCTCATGGTAACAAGTATATCCTTGTCCGATGGACTACCTTTCTAAGTGGGTGGAAGCTAAGGCTTTACCTACTAATGATGCTCGTGTGGTAGTGAAGTTTTTCAAGCAATTATTCTCTCGGTTCGGAACCCCTCGTGCTATTATAAGCGATCGTGGAACCCATTTTTGTAATAACCAATTCGAGAAGGTCTTAAAGAAATATGGAGTTACTCATCGTCTTTCTACGGCTTATCACCGCAAACGAGTGGGCAAGTCGAGGTTTCGAATCGATCTTTGAAGAGGATTTTAGAGAGGTCGATTGGAGAAAACCGTGCTTCATGGTCCGACAAAATCAATGACGCTTTATGGGCCTTTAGGACCGCTTATAAGACACCAATCGGTTGCACTCCTTATAAGTTAGTCTATGGGAAGAATTGTCATTTGCCCAATGAATTGGAGCACAAGGCATATTGGGCCCTTAAGCATGCAAACTTTGACTTGAAGACCGCGGGAGATCACCGGAAAATACAATTGAATGAATTGGATGAACTAAGAGACAATGCTTATGAAAATTCAATGATTTTCAAAGAAAAGACTAAAAAGTTTCATGATGCAAAGATTAAAAACCGGGTTTTTAAAGTTGGTGATCAAGTGTTACTTTTTAACTCTAGACTTAAGATATTTTCCGGGAAATTGAAATCTCGTTGGTCGGGTCCTTTCACCGTTATACAAGTGTTTCCTTATGGGACCATCGAGCTAGCTCAATATGATGGTCCTAACTTCAAGGTGAATGGATATAGGCCTAAGCACTACTTTGGTGGGGAAATTCCTTCAATGGTTGACCTCGACCAAGTCACCTTCCCCAATGATAACTAGCATTGAGGGGATCGAGTCGAGCTCATGACTCGGTAATCAAAAACGAGGTGCCTCGTGGGGGAGATCCCATGCTTATCCTTTTATGCTTACTAATCACTAATTAGAGAGGATTTGTATCCTTCCAAGTCGTTGTCTCATGGTTGTTTGTGATTGTGTTATCTAGATCATCATCATCTACGATTGAAGACTCTCGTGTTCGTTTACGTGAGTCTCCATCGTTTGCTTGAAGAAGTTTTTCACGAATCCATTGACATATCCTTTATTGTTCTAACAATTATCTTTTAGCATACTTAATAAACAGCTTTAGATATATTGTTGATCACCCTTTCCATGCTAGATCCTAAGCATTCGATTCTTCGTCTCTAGTATGGGGGTGCTCCACCTTTAGACTCCAAACATTGAGGACAATGTTTACTTTTAGTATGGGGGGTGAATAGGTACTTGCCTTGCTACGCCCTCACACTTTCAACTTTCAATGTTTTGTTTTGTTGCTAATAAGGCTAAAAATGGCCCAATTTTAAAATTTTTCGTAGTTTTCATAAGTGTTTTTGGCACGAATGTATATTTTTTGATGGGTATGTTAATCCCAAACTTAGATCGATTAGCTTTGTGTATACGAGATTAGATCAAGTAAAACACGTAGAGAAACCTTTGTATATGCTTTATGAATCTAAGTGTTATGCGGAATTTAACACTTAAACAAGAACACACAAGATGTAAACAAACTTTCACTTTGATTATGAATGTCGAACTTGCTTACAATGAAAGATTTTTACGAATGAAAACTTATATAAAACTTGATATTAAACATTAACCTAAAGGCCTTCTTTTATAGACATAAGAAGCCTTGTACAATAATCTACGTATCAACTATTCTAGGTAAAGATAAATATAGAAAATACATTGTCGTTTCTATCCTTACTAGAAGTATTCTAGAATATAATAAACGTGTAGATTATATCTTCCATCAGTGCTTGTCTTCAATGTGTCAACGCTTGACTTTAACTTGTCAACGCTTGAGCTGTCAGTGCTTGCTTTGTTCTTATCAACGCTTGAATTGTTCTTGTCAGCGCTCAAGTGATCTGGCCTTAATTTTTTCCCAACAATCCTCCCCTAAACTTGATATCCACTCTTATGATCAAGTTTCTGAATAAGCATTAAGGACTAGGAGGAGTCTGACAAACCTTCTCATACTGGTAATGAATAAATCTGATCAAATCTTTTGCCACGTCACTTGAATAATCTATTTCCAGCTGAGTGTCCTTCATCTTTTCCAAAACAGCCTTGGATATGAAATACTGAGCATCCACAAGTAGATACTCAGCAAACTTTGTAGAACTCAAATGGTATACACCAGAAGCTGAATATAACCTCCATTGAAGACCACTGAGGTCATCTTCAAGATCCTTCCATATTGCAGGATCCTCATCTTTTGTCCCACACATTCTTTTGAATGTGGTCCAAAGTTTTATTCCATTAGCTGAAGTTGGTGCTTCAGCCTCATACTTGGTCTCCAGTAACCTCCAAAGGTCCACCAAGTCTTCTCTATCACAACTTGCAAATAAAGATATGAGAGTGGTAAAAGTGTGTACCTCCTTGCCAAATCTGCCAATCTTCCAGAACCCACATTCATCTTCTTCATAGCTCACAATTGGGTTCCTGAGATCTAATGGTAACACTTGCACCATATCTGAAGCTTCTAATGGGGAGAGCTTGAGGCTCTTTCTTATAACTGCTTCACTTGGATATAGTGGATCCATATCTTTTGGAAACTCAAATTTAATTCCCTTCTTCAGTGGTCTGGGAACCATCATAGCTTTCTTGATTTCCATTTCTTCTGCAAGTTTCTCATTTCTTTCATCTGAAAGAAGTCTGAGAGTGTTTGCTTCCTACACTCTCACCCAAATGGGATAAGCCCTGTTTTCCAACTCATCAAATGTCAAAGCCTTCAACTTCTGATATGTCCATCCAACTCCATGACATCTGAGCAACATAAAGTAGAGCTCCCTTCTATCCCTTTTTAACTCTGAGAGAATATTGCTTGCCTTGTGTTTCAGAATCACCTTACAATCCTTCTGAACTCTAAGAAGAAGCTCCAAACCACATATTTGATCTGAAATGGTCAAGTCTGGATTATCCATGCAACTTTCTTCCCAAGCATTGTACATTTGAACCACCTCTGGCATGTCAAAGTCAACCTACAATTTCAAGTCTCTCAGCTTCTCTTGGGCAAAATCATCACCATACTCAAGCCTTTCTGGTTCTATTATCATCACACTTGAGTCTGAGCTAGCTCCATCACTTTCTTCTTCTGAAGTCACAACAAATGGTGACTTCTCCTTTTCATCTTGTTCCATCATTTGTTCAGCCAATCTTCCATCAAATTCAACTTGAGCTGCATCTTTTGGAACAAACTCTTCTACCATTTTACCCTTACCCTTATCTGATGGTGCAATGGTTGGTAAGGTAGATGGTAACACCTGAGTAGAAACCTCCTTGATGATAGATGATGACTGGGATACATCACCTTCATGTGCAGGTCTGTCAACGCCCAAATTTATCCTATCAGCGCCCAAAATACTTCTATCAACGTCCAAATTTGCCTTGTCAACGCTCAAATATTTTCCCTCAGCGCCTTGTGTAACCTCTCTCAACATATCTGTAAATGATAAATTTAAGTTTGTGGGAGAGACTAAGGACGTATCAAAACCTGTTTGTTTCTTCAAAGTTGTAAGGGCTTCAGCAACATCCATTGATTGACCATCATGGCTGCCCTTATCACTCAGATTTATTTGATCTTCCTCCCCTTTGGAAGACTCCTCCATACCCCTCCTAGCACGATCACTTTCCAAAACAACAATCCTCTCCCTCAATTGCTTGAGTTCAAGGCCTTGTGAGCTGACAATTTGTACTAAGTCTGCATTTTGCTTTTGCAAGCTAATGCAGACTGCCGTCAATTCCATAAGAGTCATTGGTTCCAGTCTGCCCTCTTCTAAAATGGGGATTTGACCTCCTAAGTCAGATTCATTGGGCAAGTATGAGGACTTAATGATGTTGGGACTGCCTTGGCCAGCTTCTAAGCCAGAACCAATAGTCCCAGCCTCATCCAGGTCACCAGCCACACATGTGGTGGTGGTTCTCTCTGCTTCATGGCTAGGACCACTAGAGGAGAACACTCCAGTAGTCCTTTGGCATTTCATCAACCTATATTCAGGGGGAGTGGAAGATGGTGTGGAAGAATGGGTAGATGTGGGTTGGTTAAGGGGTGTTTGGGATTGTGAAGGTTGTGTGTCAGCGTTAGAAATAGGCACATCAACGCCAACATTTGATGTGTCAGCGTCAAAGGGTTCTTGGTCAAGTTGCATGTGTTCACGTGAAGGTAAAGGTTCAGGAATGGGTTCAAGTTGTGGTTGAGGGTCAATTTGAGGTTGTGGGTCTGGTTGGGGTTGTGCTGCTGCAATAACAGCAAGCATGGCTTGGGTTAAAGGTAAGTCTCTATGGGGTGGTGAATCCATCTTCATAAAAATAGCTTTCTTTTGCTCAGGGATCTTATAAAAATCATTGTGATCCCCTGAGCAGTAACCTTGATCATCAAAAACCATTTGCAGAAAACGGGGATAAGCTAAAGTCATTTTTGTCCCCTTGTTTTTACACATCTCCTCAAAAATCATTTTAGAATAGTTATATTTTTGCCCTGTTGCAATGCACACAATAGCACTTGCAATGGATCTATTGATCTCATTGTGTGCAGTACATTTGGGACTCAAACATTGAAGGAGGACATGTATGAGGTACTTCCAGGCTGGGGGAAATTCCTGCTTATGATACTTGTTAAGAGTACCTTCATCAGGAAAGGGATATCCCAAAGCCCTAAGCCCTTGTTCTGTTTCATTTATGGGAAGGGTGACTATACCATCAGCATCATCAAGATGCAAGGCTTGGCGTACCAAGGCCTCAGTAACCACCCAAGATCTCCCATGAACAATAGAAGTCAATGTGGTCACTCCATTAACTGTTGAGGAACTAACAGTGTTCCAAAACTGCTTAATGTGTGTGACTGGAATGAGTGGTGCATGAGAAAGAGCATACCTTAGTGGGGATGCGTTCAAATACGCCACCATTTGTGTGTATTGGGGAAACAGAGCATCATCAGCTTCAAGATAAGCAATCATGTTGTGTTGTGATCTGAACCCCAATGCCAATTCTACTGAGTTAAACTTTGGTGCCATTGATGAAAGCTGTTAATTTTAAGTGTAGAAGATGAAGTTGATAAGAGAAAAGTGTTAGACAAGAATTATAGATACCCTGTTTAAAATAGGAGCCAAATTTATAGGAGAGAAAGAATGCATGTGATTGGCCCAAAAATAGGCAAAGATTTTCAAAAATCAATCATGAAAATATTGAAAAAGTTATAAGTTATCTCATGCATTAAATGAAAGTAACAACTCCTAAAATTACGGCTTGAAAATATGTCAAAAAGTAACAACTGGGTAGGTCACATTGAGTGTCAACGGTCAAAAATAACCCATCAACGCCCAACGGCTATAATCTTGTCAACGTTTGCCTAAAGCCATGTCAGCGTCCAATTTGGTCACAACAACGCTTGGAAAATTCTTGTCAGCGTCCAAAAATAAAATTATTTTAAAAAGTGAAAAATGACCTTAACAAGTAATTTATCCTAGAGAAAATAACCAAAAGCTGATAATTATCATAGGGCGGCAAGCACTGTCCAGTTATGCACACTTGCATAAGCAAGATAGACATAACAGTCCTCTAGTGTCCCTTGCTAACCAAAACTCTTAACAACAAAGTTACCTTATAAAATCCTTGTTACTCCCAGGTAAATCCAATATCAAAATCATTCCCAAGTCTCCCAACAGACCACAACCAATTCTAGGCCAAAAATGTCTTGGCAGCATGTAAAGTTGATATACTATGCATGCTACAGTGCCTCATGATTTAGTAAAACTAACTCATACTCACCTGTGGACACAATCTAGAATTGTGATAAGAGTATCATATGGATACCCAAACATCCTAAAGGTTCCTAAAACCTCCCCTTAAACTATGATACAAAAAGTTTGCTAAAATCATGCATGAACATAAAAAATTTATGTCAAGATAGGAATGAAACATTCCAACCATCATCCATAAATAAAAACTTGTCCAAATGCTTCTCCATTGATCCATAAGCAACTCTGTATCCAATGGTATACTGCTAACACCATCTGCACATTTAGATTGAAAACCACAAAACTAACATTGTTGCTGACAACGCCCCGATAACACATAACAGCGTTGAGGGAAGCTTTGTCAGCATTAGACAATTATATTGCTGACAACGTTGCAAAAACACTTATCAGCGTTCAAGCAACCTTTGTCAGTGTTAGAAAAATATAGTGGAAAATCTAAATCATCAATAAGACCAATAATAATAATGCATCATCCTGTACATACTTTTACAAAAAGAATCCAAAACACATATTATGTGAGATTAACCATTCCAATACTTGTTACCAAGTATTGACATCTCCCAGCATCAAAAAGTTTAGTTAATAAATCTGACACATTTTCCTCAGTGTCAACCCTATCTGGTTGTATTAAACCTTTCTCAAAGCAATCCCTTATAAAATGGTGTCTAATTTCTATGTGTTTAGTTTTAGAATGATGTACAAGATTCTTAATGATGCATAAAGTACTATTATTGTCAACAAATATCTTAGTATGCATGAAATTATACCCATAGTCCAACAGCTGGTTCTGAATCCACAACACTTGACCACAACATGCAGCTGCAGCCACATACTCTTCTTCAGTTGTAGAATTAGCCACCACTGTTTGTTTCTTGCATTGCCAAGATATTAACCTGCTCCCAAGAAACTGACATCCACCAGTTGTGGATTTCCTATCAAACTTATCACCTCCATAATCACTATCTGAATATGCAATAAGCTCCAATGGTGAATCCTTTGGGTACCACAAACCAAGACTAGGGTAGCATCTTAGGTACCTAAAGATCCTCTTCACAGCATAAAGGTGACATTCTTTTGGAGTCACTTGATGGCGTGCACAAGCACACACAGCAAACATGATATCAGGTCTGGAAGCAGTAAGATACATCAAGGATCCAATCATGGATCTATAATGCCTGACATCAACATCTTTCCCATCTCCAATCTTTCCCCAAGGGTGTTCTCTATCCATAGGAGTAGTAGCCCTCTTTTCATGTGGAGAAAAGCCAAACTTCTTCAAGATCTCAGCAACATATTTGTCCTGGGAGATGAAGATACCATCTTCTTTCTGCTGAACTTGTAAACCAAGAAAGAAGTTCATCTCCCCCATAGCACTCATCTTGAATTTGTCTGTCATAAGCTTAGAGAAATCCTCACTCATCTTTGGATCAGTAGACCCAAAAATGATATCATCAACATAGACCTGCACAAGCAACACATCCTTACCTTTCTTCTTGGTAAATAGTGTCTGATCTATGGTGCCCCTCTTGAATCCATTGTCCACCAAATAGGTAGACAAAGTACCATACCATGCTCTAGGGGCTTGATGAAGGCCATACATAGCCTTTTTGACTCTATACACTTTATCTGGATGCTCTGGATCCTTAAAATCAAGAGGTTGCATGACATATACTTCCTCAACAATAGTTCCATAGAGGAAAGCACTCTTGACATCCATTTGATAGACTGTGAAGCCCATGCATGAGGCATAGGCTAGAAAAATCCTAATAGCTTCAATCCTTGCAACTGGTGCAAAGACCTCCTCATAGTCTATCCCCTCCTCTTGTGTATAACCTTGAGCCACTAACCTTGCCTTGTTTCTGACCATAATGCCTCTTTCATCTCTTTTGTTCCTGAGAACCCATCTTGTCCCTATAGGTCTGACATATCTAGGACAATCAACCAGCTCCCAAACATCCTGAATTGCAAATTGATGAAACTCATCCTGCATTGCTTCCACCCAACTTGGTTCTTTGAGAGCATCAAATATTTTCTTGGGATCTTTGCTGGAAAGCAGCTTGAAGATGGCCGGACTTTGGCAGATTACAACATCCAAAAGGAGTCCACTCTCCATCTTGTTTTGAGGCTCAGGGGAGGCATGCAAATTTTTGTGAAAACCCTTACTGGTAAGACCATTACTTTAGAGGTTGAAAGCTCCGACACAATTGATAATGTGAAGGCCAAGATCCAGGATAAGGAAGGTATTCCCCCAGACCAGCAGAGGTTGATCTTTGCCGGAAAACAGTTAGAAGATGGTCGTACTCTAGCAGACTACAACATCCAGAAAGAATCCACCCTTCATTTTGTGCTCAGGTTAAGAGGGGGGATGCAGATCTTTGTGAAGACACTGACCGGAAAGACCATCACTTTGGAATTTGAAAGTTCAGACACCATTGACAATGTCAAGGCGAAAATCCAAGATAAGGAGGGTATCCCACCAGATCAGCAGAGGTTGATTTTTGCTGGTAAACAGCTTGAAGATGGCCACACTTTGGCTGATTACAACATCCAGAAGAAATCTACGCTCCATCTTGTGCTCAGGTTGAGAGGTGGTATGCAGATCTTTGTGAAGACTTTGACAGGAAAGACGATCACTTTGGAAGTTGAAAGCTCTGACACCATAGACAATGTAAAAGCGAAAATCCAAGATAAGGAGGGTATCCCGCCTGACCAGCAGAGGTTGATATTTGCCGGCAAGCAGCTAGAGGATGGGCGAACTCTTGCAGACTACAATATCTAGAAGGAATCAACTCTCCATTTGGTGCTTCGTTTGAGAGGTGGTATGCAAATTTTTGTGAAGACATTGACAGGCAAGACCATCACACTGGAGGTTGAGAGCTCTTATACCAATTGTGGAAACCTTGGTTTCTGGATCTTTGAAGCAACTAGGAATGCATCATGTTCATATGATTATACAATCAAAGCGGAATAAGAACATAACACATTAACAAGGTGCTTAGGCACGAATAACATGAATTAAAACAATAGGGATGTTCATTATATTAATAACAAACATCCACTAGACGTGTATACATTGAATCCCACGTCTAGTGCACACACACGTTTAGGTTTACATTGTGAATGAATTATATGAAAAACCTAATAACCCTTGGTTCCTTTTATAGTGTAAGGATTAGGGTTTTACAAGAGATAAGGATAAATAAACATGTGAATCTTCTATTTAAATAACTATATACAGAATATCTCCTGCATATATATCCAAATAGAATCTTCTAAAAGCTTCTTGTCTACAATTCTATCAACTCTTGAATTGCATGTAACAACTCTTGAATTGCACACGACAACTCTTGAGCCAACAACACTGGATTAACTCTTGTCAACGCCTAAATTGGTCTTGACAACGCTTGGACAATAACTTCATGTTTTCTTCGTTTTTGAGTTTCTGCCACATCAACTTTTTGAACCAACAATCTTCCCCTAGTTGATAGTGGCAAAATTCTATGTGTATCTCTTGTAAGTTGTACATGATCTTCAAATTGCTTCCCCTCAAGTGTAGCATGTATTTCTTCCCCTTTTTGTCACATCAACAGGAAAGTAAACAATGTATGCAATCTTTGAAGATTCTCCATATGTAGACTCTGTGTAATGATCTTGAAGAACAATTAATATAATATTTTTGATGTAGAAGTAGAATAACCCAACCTTGTGTTCCATGTCTTGTACTATCCATGTGACTAAGTACTTATACTCATGGAACTAAGTATAAGTAGACCTCGATCCCTTGTCAATATTCTCATCCTTTGTGAGACACTGAGCACGATAATGTAACTTCTTCAAGTGTTATGACAAGTCTTCGTCACCAAACATTTAAAGCATGAACAAGTTATCTTTAAAGTCTATGACTGGGAGTGCATGACTTTAAGATATGATAAAACACAAACTTGCGAAAATCTTCTTCAATCATCAAACTTACCATAAGAATTCTTCCCCTTAAGCCAACACCTCTTCATGATGAATTTAATGGAATAACATCTTCATACCATATGTAAAAGCCACTCTCAAGGCCACCCTAATTACATAGTTTAAAATACCCATCAAATTCCCACAAATAGTTGTTAACTCGCTTTAAGATCATTAATTCCTTTGAAAAATATCCGAGCAATAAATATCAACATGATATTTTAGATTA
Source organism: Glebionis coronaria (assembly GCA_025667525.1). Taxonomy (NCBI): domain Eukaryota; kingdom Viridiplantae; phylum Streptophyta; class Magnoliopsida; order Asterales; family Asteraceae; genus Glebionis; species Glebionis coronaria. The sequence continues at coordinate 304,780,979 of CM046882.1, forward strand.
AAACGGAGATTCCATGTACCTTCGTGTGTAAATAACTCCTTTTTGTGTGCTTAAAACGTACCAATTTTCTCAAATAGCAGCGATTCCTGTGTTGTCCAATATCCTTTTTCATCCAAGATCTAAGTCAGATGTATTGTCCGATATCGGACAATACGTGTCAGCGTTCAAAATCTCATATATCGGACAACACTGTCAACTCTATCAACGTTGACTTATGCTGTCAGCGTCAAACTTCTTCCCGTCAGCGTCGACTTCACACTTATCAGCACCTTTTTCCTGCTGACGTCATCTAGGGCAACATGGCAGAGCAGTTATAATAAATATAACAGGATAAAGATATTATCCATGTGAATTTCTTTTTAAATCAACCCCACGTCAAACTAGATCAGCTCCAATAATTTCGTGAGTCATCATAATTGTTTCCATAAATAGAACAATCTTCCTTTGTCACAGGTCCCTTTGTCAAGATTCAGTCAACCAAAAGATATCCTATCCTCAAACCACGCATATACCACGTCCAAAACTGAAGATATCTTATGACCATTAATCTCTCCTAAAAATTATCATGCGTGTTAGCCCTATATTTTATATAGTCGAACAAGAATGTAATAGGTCATCTTAGTCGTTAAATGGTCTTGTATTGTAATAGGTTAGTCGAGAAAACCGAGCTTGGACTTTAAGCTAATATTGTATAAGTTAGGGGCGTAAGCCCAAAACAAAGCCAAGCCCGACCCAAGATGAAGCCCACAAAGGCCTTAGGCCATGGCATATATAACCCTCTTCCACATGTGGAAGAGGGTGTTGGTTCATTTCATAAAACACATAGTTTTAGTGTAAACCTTCCACTTCTCTCTCTACTCTCTCTCTCTCTCTACTTTTCTCCTCTTTCTCTCTCTAAGAATCTTGTGTTATGGATTGATAAGAAACAACATTTGGTATCAAGAGCCTATAGTGGATAGGTGATTGAAGATTCGTGTGTGGTGTTGTTGATTTTTCGTGGCCTTTTTGATCTACGTCTCACGTCCAAAACTTCTTTTTGTGTTTTTATGGTCTTTTCTTGATACAAATCATCTACATACTAGTATTAGTGATTTAGGTATCTTGGTTTTGGCTAAAACCCAAATCTTTTGGATCAAAAGTTGCGAAATTTCTTGTTGTTCTTCATTCCGAAATTTAAGCAGAATCTCCATCGGAAAGTACAAGTGAAACGTGGGCTTCCATCGCAATAACCATCACCATCGGAAAGGGTTTTGGTTCTACATTGCGTTACGTGGTTTTTATTACTTATTCCGATCTGGACATTCCGAAAGGGTTTTGGTTCTACATTGCGTTACGTGGTTTTTATTACTTATTCCGATCTGGACATTCCGATCGTAGTTTGCGATCTGGATTTCGACGGGTATAAGGAAGTATTTTAAGTCGTTACTCTGCTTGAATTTTGTCAGCTACATTGTGATCTGAGTATTCCGATAGGCTTTGCGATCTGAGTATTCCGATAGGCTTTGCGATCTGAGTATTCCGACAGGCTTTCCGATCTGGACATTACGATCTGGACATTACGATCTGAGCATTGCGATCTGAGCATTGCGATTGAGCATTCCGATTGAGCATTCCGATCTGGACATTCCGATCTGGACATTCCGATAAGTATTCCGATGGACATTTCGATGGGTATTTTGTTTGAGTAATTTTTAGACTTAACCACTATCTAGACTAGTTTCGGAACGTAGTTTACACGAAGATTAAAAAAAAAAAAAAAATTTTCGGTCAAGTAAATTCAAATTTTTTCCCTACTAGTTTTTGGCTATTTCTAACTCAAATTCAAAATTTGGCGATACAAAATTTTTCGGCTTACCGTTTTGTCAGACTGAGAAATTTATTGTCGGGCTGAGAAAAGAATTTTTGAATTTTTCGGAATTTCAATTTTAACCACACATCATCACAACAAATCCACTAAGATCTGCAATTCATCCACAAGTATTCACCATGTCTAACAACAACATCAACATTGCAATTGCTAATCAAATTCGTTTGGAACAAGGTGGCAACGGTAACCCACCTGTGCTCACTGCCGGTTGCTACGTTCAATGGAGATCTCGTTTTCTCAAATTTCTCGACGGAAAAGAAAACTGAACTGCTCTTCGTCACTGCCTTGAGAATCATCCTCCAGTTTTTGAATTCAAACCAATTACCAAACAGGCAGAGGATGGTACTTCATCAACTATACGAGCTATGGAGGATTTTGACACATGTTCTGCTGAGAAAAAGAAACTCCTCCAAGCTGAAGCTGATGCTGTAAATTTCATACTCACTGGAATTGATAACGATATCTATTCCACAGTTGATGCATGTCCTAATGCTACGGAAATGTGGAATGCAATTCATCGATTGAAGCAAGGTGAGTCAATCAATGTTCAAGATCTCGAGACTAATCTACTTTGGGAGTTTGGAAAATTCACATCTGAAGATGGTGAATCCATTGACTCCATATTACTCGAGATTCTACAAAATAATGAATGAGCTTGTCAGAAATCAGTGCACCATCTCCAATCATCATGCCAATGTTCAGTTTCTACTTCAACTCAAACCGGAATGGCAAAGGTTTGTGACTTTGGTCAAACAAAGGGAGGATATCAAGACTATATCTTACCACAAACTTTATGATATCTTGAAACATTATCAGAATGAAGTGAATGAACTAAGGGCTGAAAAGGCAGAACGGTCTGCTAATTCTATTGCTTTTGTGGCTGCTACTTCAACAAAACCCGTTCTCCGTCAACAACCACCTACTCATTCCTCAAATTCATCAAGCTCATCCACCAAACCTCTAGTTGCTGCTAAACACAAAGCAAAAGCAACTGTCCCCACTCCACCTCCAAAGTATGACACCGAGTCAGATGGAGACAGTGATGATGAACAAACTTCAAGGGACAAGAAGATTGAAGAACTCATGTCTTTACTCACCACAACTTATAAGAAGATCTACAAACCTACCAACAACAACCTCAGATCATCATCCAATGCTAGATATAAGGAAGTTGATCATGCACCTAGGTATGATCGTGATGCTAGGTATGATAATCAGAGGATGCTGAATCAAGTTGGGGCTAGAGATACTGTAGGCACTCCGATTGTGCAGAAGACTGGGATTCAATGCTTCAACTGTAAGGGATTTGGGCACATGGCTAGGGAATGCAAGAAGCCAAAATGGGTTAAGGACTCAGGGTACCACAAGGAAAAGATGCTGCTCTGTAAGAAAGAAGAAGCAGGAATTCCACTAACAGCAGATGAAGTTGACTGGCGTGATGAAACTGATGATGAAGCCGATGATCAAGAGCTAGAAGCACATTATGTGTACATGGCAAAGATTCAAGAAGTGCTTCCAGAGACTGCTGATACTTCTGGACCTATCTTTGATACTGAGCCACTTGAAAAGGTACCATCACATGATAACTATAATGTGTTTGCTAATGAACGACGGCATCATGAGCAACCCGAAAGCATCAATGACACATATGTAATGGACACGGAGGATAGAAATATCTCTACGGATTCACAGCATATGTGTAATGATGACGGAAAAGCTGTTCAGGATACTGACTCGAATGAGGACCGTGATTTGCTTGCGTCTATTATTAATTCTTTAAAACGTGAAATTGATGAAAACAAAGAAGCTAATAAACGTTTGAAGCAAGCAAACACATCCTTAGCCGAGGAGATAGACAGGCTTAAAGAGTGTGATTATGTAAAAGAAGCTGATCGACGGGTTGCAATAGCTAATGGTTTGGTATATGAACGTAAGGTGCTCAACGAACAATATTGTTCTGAAGTAACACACGAAATTCATATGTCAAAACAGAAGATATCAGAACTTGAAGAACAATTGCTGCTACATAAACTCCAAATTACTGAATTAGAGTCGGTTAACAAAGAACAAACTGAGCTTTATAAAACTCGTGAAGAAAAGGATATTGAAAAAATTCTTGCTTTGGAAAAGAGAGTCGACGCGTTAAACAACATTGTTTACAAAACGGGTCAGTCTATTCAAACTATGAATATGCTCAATAGAAATATGAAAACGAGTTTTGTCAAGCCTGAATATCTCAAGAAAGCTCAAAGTACCAAGCCTGCTCTTTATGATATCGGTTGTTATGTTGATAATCTTGCTCTTATGCTTTCCCCTGACTGCGACGAAATCAGGTCAACAAGAAGAAAGTCGATCAAACTTAAGTGATTTAATAAACCTTTCTGATTTTAACAATCATATTAAGTTTGTCCCTCAAAAAGAACTTTCAAAAGAACAAAAGATGTATAATAGTGTTCCACCACCAAGTGATGAACCACAATCAATTTTGTTAGAAAAGCGAATTTTGGATGAAAAACGTAAATGGGATGAGAAAAGCAAAAGTGTTCAGCAATTTGAGTTTATAAAACAAGGGGTTTTAAATTTGTACAAAGGTGTCGTCGACTATGAAAAAGTTTCTAGGGATACCATTTGGAATATTAAACCTAACCCACAAATAGAAGTCGTCATTCAACAATGCATTGTTCCAACCATTGATGATCTTTCAAAAATGTGGAAATGTTTTATAATGCTCTTACTGAGGAAATGTTAACTGATTTAAGCTATGTCAAATCTCTTGAAGATGAAGTTGATTTTCTTCAAATTAAATTAAAGACACAAGAACACCAACTTTCTAACGAAATTGATCGACTTTCTAAGGAATACTTTTATGCTGACCATATGAATGCTATACTTTGTGTGTATACCAATCTTGATCAATATTGTCATGTAGCATGTCTAGTGTCAGAATCAGACGAGAAATGTCGCAATCTTGAAGTAGAGCTTTCAAAACAAATTCAGTCATATAACAAACTTTCGAAAAGCTTTTCTCAACTTGAGAAACACTCCATTTCTCTTGAACTTGCTTTACAAAAAGGTGAAAATTCTCATAATCATAAAAAGTGTCAAGAAATGTCAGCTTCTTCGTTTCGTCTACTGAATGAAAAAGATTTCGAAATAAATGATTTGAAAGCTCAGCTAAAAGAAAGGGACATAGCCATAAGTGAGTTATAGAAACTCATTGAGAAAATCAAAGGAAAGTCTGTTTTGGGTAAACCATCCGCCGTTCGTCAACCGAATGCGGTTAAATGCCCTAAATCATCTATTTTGGGACAATACCCACAGACTTTGCCTAAGATAGGAAATGATAAGAGCACTAATGTGATAGCACCTGGAATGTATAAGATGAACACTAGGTCAACTCAAACTGGAACAACGCAGTTATCTCAGAATACTAGGAAAACTAATCAACGTATGTCTTCTTATACAGGAGTAAATCCCACTACTAGTGTTAGCAGACCACAGCTTAAGAGCACTAGAGTTGAAGATAGAGTCATGCCTAACAATAGTCAAGGGAAGAAGAATGAAGTAGAAGATCACCGTAGGAATTTTAAGTTTTCTAAGAGTAAAACGTCTGTAACTGCATGTAATGACAGTTTAAATGCTAAGACCTCGAATGTTGAATTTGTTTGTGTTGAATGTGGCAAATGTGTTCGTACTTTCAATCATGATGCTTGTGCTCTTAATTATAATGGCGTGAATACTAGAACTAGGAAGCCTATTCGTATGCCCACTAGTACTAGTGAACCCACAAGAACTTTGAACCAATCCACTGAGCAACCACTTAAGAAACTAAGTGCATTAGAATCCACTACTCTACATAAACAAAGCAGGTTAAAGAAGCTTTATGAGAACATGATTAGGACATGTACACGGGGGTATTCAAGATTTACACCACCTGGATACAAATGGGTACCTAAGACAACCCCCATTCTAATTGGGTCTATGAATGTTAGCTTGCCATTAGAATCTAGGTCCACTACTATTTTGGAACCCGTTTCTATCAAGGGCTCCCATTTGTCAAATGCTACATTGTCTTCTAATTCTTCTGCAGCTCTTCGAACTCATCCTATTCATAATGGACTCCGGGTGCACAAAGCACATGACGGGCAATCTCAAGCTTCTCATTAACTTCATGGAGAAGTTTCTGGGTACGGTACGGTTTAGAAATGATCAATTTGCACCGATACTCGGATATGGAGACTTGGTTCAAGGGAATATCACTATCAAACGGGTTTATTACGTCGAGGGACTGAATCACAATTTATTCTCGGTTGGTCAATTTTGTGATGCGGATTTGGAAGTGGCTTTTCGGAAATCTACTTGCTATGTTAGAGACTACGATGGGAATGACCTTCTTACAGGTTCTCGTGGTTCTGATCTCTACACAGTAACTCTTCAAGACACATCTTCAACAAATCCAATTTGCTTAATGGCTAAAGCTTCATCATCTCAAGCATGGTTATGGCATCAACGATTGTCACATCTCAACTTTGACACCATCAACTTGCTTTCGAAGAATGATATTGTGACCGGTCTTCCTAAGTTGAAATTCGTCAAAGACCATCTTTGTTCTTCTTGTGAGTTGGGGAAAGCAAAACGGAAGTCTTTCAAAACAAAGACTACCCCAAGCTCAAATGGACGATTGGAACTTCTACACATGGATTTATGTGGTCCCATGCGTGTAGAGAGTATTAACGGGAAAAAGTATATTCTCGTGATTGTTGATGATTACTCTAGATACACATGGACTTTCTTCTTAAGGTCCAAAGATAAAACACCAGAGGTTCTCAAAAACTTTCTCAAGATGATACAACGTAATCTTCAAGCTCAAGTCTTAACCGTAAGAACGGATAGGGGTACTGAGTTTTTGAACAAGAACTTGCAATCTTACTTTCAAGAAGAAGGCATCGAACATCAAACGTCTATTGCTCGAACTCCTGAACAAAACGGCGTTGTCGAAAGACGGAACCGTACTTTGGTTGAGGCTGCTCGAACAATGCTTTTTGCTTCAAAATTACCGCTATTCTTCTGGGCTGAAGCAATTGCAACTGCCTGTTATACTCAGAATCGTTCTCTCGTCATCCCTAGACATGAAAAGACACCTTACCACATCATCAATGGCAGGAAACCTACTGTCAAATTCTTTCACGTATTTGGATCTTTATGCTACATCCTTAAAGACGGTGAAAATCTCGACAAGATGGAAGAAAAAGGTGATGCATGTATTTTTGTGGGGTATGCTACATTGTTGAAAGGATATCGAGTCTATAACAAGAGAACAAAGATTATTGTCGAAACAATTCATGTGAACTTTGACGAATTGCCACTAATGGTACTTGATCAAAACAGCTCAAGTCCCGCACCTCAAAATCCAGCAATGGCACCTACACAAAACAGTGTACGTCCCGTGCAAGAATGTCAACAAAGTACTCCTACAGCAGACTCGACGGATACAACACATATGAATGAGTTGGTTGACATATATGATCCTATGTTTGATGAATATTACTATGGAAACAATCAAGTTGTGTCAAAGCCTTCCGTTGTCAATACTGCTGATGCACCTGAACAAAATCAACAAGACACAACTGCCTCTACTTCAGCAACCGTTGCTCAAGAGACAATTCCAGTGGATACTCAACAAACTCAAGAAACTGTCATACAACCAACATCACCAACCGTCAATGCTGAAGGAGGAAACAATCAAGCAGTCGATGCACAACCTGACGATGAAGAATTTATCAATTCGTTCGGTACACCGGTACACGAAGTCGGAGAGTCTTCTACTCAACATGTTGATCCGTCCAACATGCATACATTTTACCAACCATATCCATCCACTCACCATTGGACACGTGATCATCCATTGGAGCAAGTCATTGGAAATCCTTCACAACCGGTTCGAACACGCAGACAACTTGAAACCGATGGCGATGTGTGTATGTATGCACTCACCGTGAGTTCAACTGTACCTACAAACATCAAACAAGCCATGACTGATCATCCGTGGATTGAATCAATGCAAGACGAAATTTATCATTTTGAACGCCTAAATGTTTGGGAACTTGTTGACAGACCCTATGGAATGTCAATTCTAGATTGCAAATGGATCTGGAAAAATAAACTTGATGAAGAACAAACCATCATCAAAAACAAATCTCGTCTTGTGGTTAAGGGATACCGTCAACAAGAAGGCATAGACTACGATGAATCATTCGCTCCAGTCGCTCGTTTGGAAGCTGTCAGGATATTCCTTGCTTATGCTGCACATAAGGGCTTCACGGTTTTTCAGATGGACGTTAAAACTGCTTTTCTCAACGGTCATTTGAAGGAAGAAGTGTATGTGAATCAGCCGGAAGGATTCATCGATCCTCATCATCCTGACAAAGTCTATCGTCTCAATAAGGCTGTATATGGACTTAAACAAGCTCCAAGGGCATGGTACGAAGAACTTTCAAACTTCTTGGTGTCCAAAGGATTCTCCAAAGGTTCTATTGATCCTACTCTATTTACTAATAAATATGGGGATGACATAATGCTGGTGCAAGTTTATGTTGATGACATTATTTTTGGTTGTACGAACCCAAAACTTTCAAAACGTTTTGAAAAATTAATGCACAGCAGATTTGAAATGTCAATGATGGGGGAGCTAAAATTCTTTTTAGGCCTCCAGATTCATCAATCCCCACGTGGTATCTTCATTAACCAAGCTAAGTATGCTCAAGAGATACTTAAAAAGCATGGTATGACCTCATGTGCTCGCGTTGGTACACCATTGTCGACCACATCCCTAGACGCTGACTTGTACTCATATCCCGTAGATCAAACGCGATATCGCAGTATGATCGGGTCACTTATGTACCTTACAGCCAGCAGGCCTGATGTTCATCATGCCACATGCTATTGTGCATGATATCAAGCCAGACCTACTCAAAAGCACCTCAAAGAGGTTAAACGGATCTTTCGGTACCTTAAGAATACCATTCACATGGGACTCTGGTATCCGAGGGAAACCGGTTTTCATCTAACGGCTTTTTCAGATTCTGATCACGCAGGTTGTCTTGATAGTCGTAAAAGCACTTCTGGTAGCATACAATTTCTAGGGGAAGACAAGCTTGTCAGCTGGTCGTCAAAGAAGCAGGATTGCACTTCGCTCTCATCAGCTGAAGCAGAATATGTGGCTCTATCCGCGTGTTGTGCTCAAGTCCTCTGGATGAGAACTCAACTCACGGATTATGGCTTCCACTTTGATAAAATACCTATGTATTGTGACTCAAAGTCGGCCATAGCCATATCTTGCAATCTGGTTCAGCACTCCCGCACCAAGCACATCGATGTCAGATATCACTTCATCAAGGAACAAGTGGAACGCGGCATCGTGGAATTATACTTTGTCAGAACTGAGTACCAGCTGGCAGACTTGTTTACAAAAGCTCTATCGAAAGATAGGTTTGCGTATCTCGTTGGTCGTCTTGGTATGAAGTATATGACTTCAGAAGACTTGGAGGTTTTGGCAAATGAAGCTGCTTGATATTCTCTTATAATGACTTCTAGGCGCATCACAGCTTAGAACTCAGACCTCAACTAAGGAAAGTTTATCTCGGACGATAACTTATCCTTCTCAACGAGAAATTCATATTTCTCGGTCATGAGCTTCTCATAAAAACATTCAAAGTTTTTAAGTTCATGAAAAACGGCTTCTAAGTAAATGTCAGCTTAGAACTCGTACTTCCACTTAAGGAAAGTTTATCACGGATGATAACTTATCCTTCACAACGGGAAATTAATTTTTCTCGGTCATGAGCTAGTCACAAAACATTAAGAGTTTTGAGCTCATGTAAATCGGAATTTATTTTAAAACCGTTGAACACAATTATTCAAGAATTTCTCAAAAGGTTTTTCTAAATCTTTCAAAATTGTGTTTTCAACACTCCCTTCCTCATAAGTGGTTTTTATATCTCAAATTGTCATATGTTATTTTGATCAATTTTTGAGGGGGAGCGTTTTAAAATCAATCCTTTTAATGTTGTTGGGTACATCTCTAAAATTGTCATATTTTATGTATCCAACACATTCCGAAAATGATATGAAATTATCAAATGTAATATATTATATCGGAAAAGGCATCTCAACTCCGTACCTCAACATACTTTGTGGTGTCGTTTTTCTAAAATTTTGTCACATTTTGTCTCAAGACACACATATATCGTTGAGGGGGAGCGACCCGACTGAACATGTTCCATGCTTCATACGTGCACACATGTTTCTCTCCCGTCGATTTTTTCGGAAAATGTCATATTTTAATCAATTTGTATCTCTAATATGATGTTTTTATATTAGAGATAGGGGGAGAAAATGTGATTAAAATATAATATATCAACATGTGATCTTAAAGACTCAAGTGCAACTCTTTCCTTCACATGCCAAACTATTTCGTATATCGATGCATGTGTGTAGGGGGAGCTTTTCGAAAAGATAAAACTTTCAAAGTGTTAAAAGTTTTGATCAAGCACTTTGAATGGTTTTCAATGGTTTTATGGTTACGATCATTACCCAAAACAACCTACTATCCACGACGGAACGATGGAGTCAAAAGGTGGTTTAGGATAGGAAACTAAGTCCTATGATCCAACCAGAACCGGAGGGATCTACCCAAGGACATTCCATAGCTAGAAATAGTTGTCCTTAGGAAAGATGGAGTGAAATGAAGCTGAATGCAGACCAATTACTTAAGTTAGCACTAGAACAATCACAACAAGGTGCTAATGATGACGTATTGGTAAGCATTGAGGGAGTTGAATATTTTGTGCAACTTAGGTAGAAACCGGGTTAACACATCCTTTGAAGACAAGTGTCATGGACCCAGTGATGCGATGCACAACCCTTCCCCAGCCATTCGAGTTTCTCTCAAAAGAAACTTGTCTCATTGTCACGGAGATCAACACGTATCTATTCACTTTCTCACTCCGAGTCAGTTAATATTGAAAAGGTGGCAGTCTGCTCCAGCCTCCGATTACCAAAAATGCACTTATTGAGTCTAGAGCCAAACGAGATCAATTTATCATCTCATTAGGACACAATCGAGTCCTACGCATTATCCTTGTGATATTGCCAGAACATCTGAGTGATACGATTTACAATGATGTTGGAAATCCTGCTTGAGCCAGCATTAAACAAGCTCATGGTAGGTAACTTGTGCGATTCTACACGAATCAAACTTGTGAGAACTGGAAAGCAACTAAGTTTCGATTCTTAATTGATTCAAACTTGATTCCAGGTTTCTTCGCAAAATCCATGTGATCTTGCCAGAACATTCAGAGTGACACTCATTAGTGTTCATAGTGACGAATGGAAATCCTTCCAGTGTCAACATCAAACAGCACTGCGGTAGGTAACTCGCAAGATTCTCTATGAATCAAGCTTGTGACAAACTGGAAAGCAACAATGGTGCGATTCTTTTAGAATCAAACTTGTTCCAGGAAATATGAATTGACGACTCTAATCAGACGGATAATTTATCCTTATGATTCACTCTTTACGTTCGCAGTCTGCTTTGATACGGTCGAGTAAAGAGAACTGGCTACCACCGCCGGGAAACCCTGTCAAGGAGGTTCTTAATCGAATCTACCTGATCACAGGTACGGTATTTTAATACCGTTCAACGATCTTCACCGACCGGAGGTAAAACGCTACCGAGTTAGGATGAAATGTTCAAAGCCATTTTATCCGTGTCTATATATGTTGCTGCATATCAAGAAGTTGGCGTAGCTGTGATACCGATGTCGATTCAGAAATCACAAGAGCCCAAGATGGCGATAATCAAGATACCTAAGAATGTAAGAATGTAATAGGTCATCTTAGTCACAAGGAGTATAGATGAAGATCTCAAGCACTCAAAGTCAAATGACAAAGGCTCGAGATAAAGATCACGAAAGCATGAAGGAACAAAGCTGTTACAAACAAGATCAAGACCAAGATACAAGACCAAAGCAGGAAGATCTCCTCTACAAGAATGTATTCACTCAACCATCTTATGCTTTTTAAGCATTTTAAGATGACCGATACATTGGGGGAGATTGTTAGCCCTATATTTTATATAGTCGAACAAGAATGTAATAGGTCATCTTAGTCGTTAAATGGTCTTGTATTGTAATAGGTTAGTCGAGAAAACCGGGCTTGGACTTTAAGCTAATATTGTATAAGTTAGGGGCGTAAGCCCAAAACAAAGCCAAGCCCGACCCAAGATGAAGCCCACAAAGGCCTTAGGTCGTGGCATATATAACCCTCTTCCACATGTGGAAGAGGGTGTTGGTTCATTTCATAAACACACATAGTTTTAGTGTAAACCTTCCACTTCTCTCTCTACTCTCTCTCTCTACTTTTCTCCTCTTTCTCTCTCTAAGAATCTTGTGTTATGGATTGATAAGGAACAACAATGCGAACCTGCGATCTTCATAATTCCCATCTAGAAAATCAGCAACTAAATGTATCTGCATTATACAGATCTTAGATCTCTGTATTCTAGGATGCGTTGTACAGAAACAACACACATGAAGATTATCAATATGTCTGTATACTCATGTGGGAATCACGTTCTTTTTTTTGCAAACAAAGATAATGTAGATCAACTGTCAGTGTTTAATTAAAGCTTTGTCAGTGTTAAGAACACCCAAATCATAACAGCTACGTCACATCTCCTTTGTGCAGTCTTGCGGCTGCTATGTTGAACATGGATCTAGGGTTTGATCAAACCCTAAAAACGAGTCACCACATCTGTACTTTTAACCTAGGGTTTTGGGCAAACCCTAACCATTTTATCACCTCCAATTTGCCGCAAAACATCAGATTTTTTGTTATATGCCACGATCTAGGGTTTTCAGAAACCCTAAATCATGATTTCATGTGAATATAAAAATCTGAAAATCACCTCTGCTGCCTACTTTGACGCTTAATAACTTTTGCCTGGGGATAAAACTCGACAATCCCTTAGGTGGATGTTTAGATCTATGTATGTAGAACACACATATAAAATTTCGTGACGATCCAACGGTTCAATCAAAAGTTATGACCTTCTGAATACTGCTGCGCACACAAAAACGTCCAGAAAAACTCTATACGAATTTTTCTTCTTCTTCACGATACACGAACACCTTGTTGGTCCTAGCATCACGAGCCACGAGGCTCTGATACCAATTGTGAATCCCAAACTTAGATCGATTAGCTTTGTGTATACGAGATTAGATCAAGTAAAACACGTAGAGAAACCTTTGTATATGCTTTATGAATCTAAGTGTTATGCGGAATTTAACACTTAAACAAGAACACACAAGATGTAAACAAACTTTCACTTTGATTATGAATGTCGAACTTGCTTACAATGAAAGATGTTTACGAATGAAAACTTATATAAAACTTGATATTAAACATTAACCTAAAGGCCTTCTTTTATAGACATAAGAAGCCTTGTACAATAATCTACGTATCAAATATTCTAGGTAAAGATAAATATAGAAAATACATTGTCGTTTCTATCCTTACTAGAAGTATTCTAGAATATAATAAACGTGTAGATTATATCTTCCATCAGTGCTTGTCTTCAATGTGTCAACGCTTGACTTTAACTTGTCAACGCTTGAGCTGTCAGCGCTTGCTTTGTTCTTATCAACGCTTGAATTGTTCTTGTCAGCGCTCAAGTGATCTGGCCTTAATTTATTCCCAACAGGGTAGAATAAGAGCTAATTTTTGACTTGATGGGCATTTGGAGCCATTTACATTCCTTAACCCGCTCAATTCAAGTTTTGCTAGACTTTTATATAGGGAACTTTAAAACGTGAAAGTCTTAGCTCATTCGGGTTAAGAACAAGAACTTTTCGCAAGTTCCTATAATTGATCCTAGAAAGTCACTTATCAAGGGAACTATAAAATGCATTCTCTAAACTTGAAAAAGTCCAAGAAAGTGCAAGATCCTATAGGTGGCTTGAAAACCCAAAACTTTGATTTGATATAGTCTTAATGAAAGCTAATCCAAATTTGGCTTAATTTTGACTTGCATGGCTAAGTATTCATGAGTCTTTAATTAGAGGTCTTTATATAGTGAAGAACGAGAGATGATAGAGTTAGACAAGTGACCATGCTAAACGTAGAACATGAAAATATTCTTTCAAAAACTCATATGTTTTTAATTGTGGCTTTTTCTTCCCATAAGATCAATGCATTAGGAACACAAATAATTGCAATAAGTAAGGTCGTACGATTTGAAAGGTTACTTAGCCTCTAGCGCAAGATCGTTTAAAAGTTGCTCGGGGTTGAATAGAGTTAATAGCCAAGGCATAACTTATTGAAGCGGGACGCGAAGATTGGTGAAGATCCAAAAAGGCCCTAACAAGGCATGAGGAGCTATATTTTGTTGCTAAAGATCCAAGATGATGTGAAGTATCATTATTCCTAAATCAGTATGAAGGATCGAGACACACGACGAAAAGCAATTACTCCCCTAAAGATCATGGAGAAAGTCTATCCAAAAAGGCCCTAACAAGGTATGAGGATAAATATATCCAAGTCTGAAAAGGAGGCGGATCGTTATATCAAAGTCCAAAATATAGATTGAAGAAAAATGATGAAGTCGTGGTCCAAATATGAAGAATCTCTCAAAAACGTCAAGTGAAGAAATTCCAAATATATGAAGAGAAGACCATAATTTCAAGAACGTCTTCCCAAGATTTGAAGTATGAAGTACATGCCAAATATCGGTCCGAGAAAGGTCTCAAATCGTGAAACGAGTTATGCCAAGATATGAACTTAAGGAGATACACGAGAAGCCATTTTAAAAGATTTTGTCCTTCGGCTAACTATCGATTAAATCGTGCTACTTTGCTTTCGGACTAATAACTACTTAAGTCAATATGAATCACTTGTGATCCATGAAAAATAGTTAAAAAATGCTAGTAACCCATTTCCCTTTATAATAACTAGGAGTGCGGGGAGAAAAAGTATTACACAATTTGGACGTATGAGTAGTGTTAGCATCGTGACTTGTACCAACAATGATCTCGTTTTTGCACTTAGCAAGGAATGTATGACAATCAAGGATGACGAAATTTACTATAAGGGACATTTGCTTGTTTCTATTCTTTGACCCTAAAAGTCACATTCGTGATGAAAATCATACATTATGTCTTTACACATCTTCGTAGTAATGTTGCAAGTCTTTTACTTTTCAATAAAGGTTAATAAAATTTAATTTTGGTGATGCTTAGATACTTTATTCTAGCATTGCGTGAGGGCACGACAATGGCTTAGTATGGGGGAGTGATGAGATGGCATTTATACATGATCTCATCGTTCTTTTCGGGCTTTAAATGCACAAAAATGTCATAAAATACCATATATATGCTTGTGTTTGTTTACTTGTGTATTTTAGGTATGGATATCGTGAAAAAGATAAAAGATCACAAGAAACAAGGAAAAACGGACACGAGAAACGAAGCCGTACAAAGAACCGGATCCTAGTTCATGATTTATCCAACATTTACCCTTGAAGACTTGAAGATATGCAAGATTGATCCTAAAACATTGAAGAAATGACACTTAAAACCCTTTTGAATTCATAATTACAAGTTTGGTCTCTTAAGTTTGTCAAAATTGCAAAAAGGTCCTTCAACTTTGAAGAAATGGCAAGATTAGTCCCTCATAAATTCTAAATTGTCAACAATGGTCCCTCATGAAGTCAAAGTTACATTGAAGACCTTTGAAGATCAATAATGTCCAAGATCAGTCCCTCAAATATCCAAAAATGGCAAAAACAACCCTTTAAAACCTTTAGCCAAAGTTTTGTGCCAAAAGTGTAAAGTATGGAAGTTTGCTAACAAAGGGAATACATTTATATGGGCTGAAAGACTTCATTTACAATCTTTCCCAAAGAACAAGGACTATAGTTGCCACAAATGAAACATTCAAATGTTTTTGCGCCAAACACAAACACAATCCATCAAAACCGGATCAAAATGTGTCACTGTAGCAAGTAAGAACCCAGTTTTTACATCACTTAAAACAAAGGGTAATTTTCAATTACCCACACTCACGTGTGATTCCCACAAGCAGAAACTCATCCCAACCTTAAAACCCTCACTCCCACTCACCAAAGGGTCCCACACCCAAAACCGTTTCACCCATCATGTGACAACTTTCTCTCCAAGGCCTGCCACGTGTCAAAATCATTGGCAAAGACTCTTAGCTTCACCCCAAAGCTAAGATAAACGTCCCTGATCATTTTGGACAGCTCATAACCAAGAATCGTCTAGAAGACCTCAAGAATAATATTGGAATTTCACTTCTAGGGTTTGTGAATAGTGTTAGCTTGGCATTTGCCTATAAAAGGAGACCTCAACCTGTGAGAGTCCCTTTGTTCCAGTTTTACCTTTTAAACTTGTAATTCCTTTTTGAAATTTATAAAAGTTGGTATTTTGAGAAAATTGTAATTCCTTTTTATGTTTTTGAAATTTGGTGTTGTTTAAAGGTGATTCTGAGTTCCATTTGTTGTTATAAGTGTGCTTGAATCACTTGGTTCAAGGACGTTTATGTTTGGTAAGTTTTTCAAGTTTGAAAAAGCTTGAAAAGAGGTTTCTGAATTTGCTTATTATTGTGTACTAACCCTTAGCCAAAGGCCTTAAGCGCCTTCAAGCTTGTTGACACCAAGCCTGAGAAGAGTTTTGAGCTCTTGGTTGAGTTGTTTGCTGATTTGTGTTGAAGATATATCATAATCAAAACCTGTTCTACTTTGAACATCAAAAGGTTTTGATCTTCCTTTTTGAAGAACCTTGGTCTTGTTCTAGTTGTTGAACAAGGTCCAAGGAGCATAGCTGGCCCTCCTAGGATGTTGTGGAGGGCAGGTATAATCCCTTGTTTAAGATTCCTCTAAAAAATTTCATGTTACTGCCTGTTTTGCATTTTGGTATATGATTTGGTGATTCTGTGTTAGTGCTTTGTGTTTTATGGTTATAATCTATTAGTTGTCACCTAGTGTAGCTGTTTGAACGATAAAATCAGAAGGTTGTGTTTAAAAATCACAAGTTGCTTTGAAAAGTGGTTGATTAAGGATTGTTTGGGTTTACTGGTTCATAAGGCCTTGTGGCCTTGTGCCCTTGGTTCTTAGGTTTTGGGTGGTCTAAAAAAGTCATTTTGAACAAGTTTTAGTCATTGGTTAAGTCTCTGAAAGTTTGGAAAAAGGATTGGAAGTTATGCTAAAATCTGATAAAAAGTGTTTTGGAATTGGTCAAACACATCAGATCCAAGAACTTCTTTGTTACTTGGATCTAAGGTCTGAAATCAGGTTTGGGAATGGTTTGGGTGATAAGCTATCTATTGGTTATCTGGTTGTTGAATTTGGTGGCTTATTGTGTTTGTTATAGCTTATCAAAGTTGGCTGAAGTGGTCATTTGCATCAGCAAAGTGACCACCTCATTTGGTGTTGCATTGTGATTTCTAGTATAAGGATTGTTGTTTTGTTGCTTGGATTCTATTTGTGAGCTGCTTGTGAGGTTATTTGGCTACTTGGATTTATCTGTTGATAGCTTATAAGCTTACTGGATTATTGGCTTATTTGTGCCAAAACTTGTCAAGTCTACCCAACTAGTAGGCTTTGATTCACAAGGTTTGCACTCAAAACTTGACCAGCAGGGTGAAAAACAAGTCTAAACACTTCATTAAGTCTGTCAACGTCCAATTTGTGCTTGTCAACGTTTGAATTTCACTTATCAGCGTTTGACTTTTGGTCAAACTTGGTCTCATAGCTTATTGAAACTGTTTTGCTTATTGGTACATGCAACAACTTAGTTTTTGTAATAGAACTCATTTTTCTCAGCTTAATATCAAGTCTGGAAGGTTACAAGTCTTTAGGTTAAGCTTTTGCTAGGAAACTAGGTTATTTGGCTTTTTTAGAGTGCTTATTGGCTCTCATAGCTTATTCTACTTGGCTTTTTGTGATTTTCTTGATTGATTATTCTTAGTTAAGTTATTTGTGAGCTTTTGCAAAAAACTAGAGCTTCTGAAACAGCCTAGAACTCAAACCTGACTATTTTGTCGTTTTGTAGATTTGTACTTTGCTTATTTTTGGCTTATTGAGTGTGCTTTTTCAAAATTTCTTTTTATAGATCTCTTTAGTAACCCAAAAGAAGGTTGTGTGTAAAATTAGAGCTTATGGCATTGGCTTATTGCTTAATGGGCTTAATGGCCCAATAAGGATAAGCTATTTGCTTAATAAGCTGTGATAAGCTCACTTTCAGCTTTTGGGCCTTCAGAATTTTGTGTTTAGAATTAAATTTTGAGTTAGATTGGGCTTTTCCAAGTCAATTGGGCCAAGTTTGACTTTTTGGGCTAAAAAGCCCATCAGTGTTGACTGTTTTTGGTTTTGGCCCATTTGAGGGCCCAATAGGGGTATTCTGGTCATTTCACTTTCATTTTCTGTTTAATTAGGTTAAAATAAACTAGTTTCTAAGTTTTTAAAATTTCTTATAATTTTTGGATTTTTTATATTATTTTTATATTATTTTATTACTATTTTTCAAAATTCACATTTTTGCACTTTTTACATTTTTCTTAGCTTAAATACATTAAAATAGGAATTTTGCAACTTTTAGATTAATTTTATCATCTTTAGATTAATTTTTATAATTATTTTAAGTTTTAATAGTTTTTAAATCATTTTAAATAGTTTGGTTAGTTTAAAAAATTTCTAAAAATAGTTTTTAATTTTTTTAGGTCATTTTAGAGGTTTACCAATTGAAAAATCTTTATTTGGGATTTTTGATAATTAATTTGATTTTTAGGGCTTTAATTAGCATTTAAAAATTAAATATTTAATTAATTTAAAGGTTTGAAAAAGTTTTGATCATTGGTAAACTCTTAGTTTATTTATTGGAGAATGAGGTAGGATGTAGCATTGAGTATAAGTTGATTGAAACTTGAATAAAGTAAAATTTAACTTTTATGGAATATGAGATTGATAAGAGGAAGTCGTTACGTTCTATGATTGAATTATATGGTTTTAATTGATTGTTGGTTCGTGTTAAGGGTTGTTCCTAGGCCATTGTTCACTAACGAGGATGCCTAGTGTCCAAGAAATAAATTGAAGAAATCTTCTTTTGAATTGGGACCGATGGATCTTTCGGGACATGTGGAACACCTAATGACTCTTGTAGATTAGTATTCATTGTGGTATCTTTTAAAAATCCCTAACTTAACTGAGACATCAGTTGGTAGGATGAGTTCTTGGAATTGTATGACATAGTGACACACAATGTGTTACGGTACAATTCTGACTTGTTTGTGATTAATGAAAAGACTACCTTTGATTTCTAAATTCTACATGTATCGATGTTATCTATCTTTTCTTGCTTCTTTCTAATGCTCGCATTAGTGATGCAACCATTGAACAAGTACTCACCTCGAATTGAGTTACGTTGTGGATTATTCATTTTGAGTGCCATCGAGGTCATGACCCTCATGATTATTTGGGTAAGCTCATTTCCTATTATATTTTAGTTAGTTCTTGGTGAACAACTTTTCATCACTCTTTTGCAGATCACTCATTGTTTTTATAAGATAAAACAGTATCCCTTGAGAAAAATTGAATTTTCATCACTATAAGGTTTATTCAAAGTGAGATTTATAAGTGATCGTTATCGGAATGAAGTTGTTTATGAAACACCATGGAGAACTTAATTGTTTTCATAACAAAGAACATCTTTGTAAATTTATTTTTGATTCTTATTTAAGAATTAAGCATGAAAATGTTTTTATTATAAACATGATGATAAAATTTTGACGAACTGAGTATTGCATCGTTAATCTTGAAATTGTATATAGTTGCACGCCTACATACAATTTGGAAGTGACCATGCAAGGCTGATTAGTAGCCACCATGAAATTATTAATAAACACTAAATTCTCTTTGAAGATTGTGAATGATTAAATTTTATGAGATCTGCAAGAAGTGCAAAATAGAGACATATTGTTAGGGACACCTACATATGTGCCCGTACCATTTATTCTTCTGAGTCGAATTTACTCATCTGTGGAAATTGTCTTATTTGACAGTTGATATTCCCTTCTTGTCCAATTCTCTCGTAGTGAGATTCTTAGGAAAAGTATCTGATTGCCGAGTGTTGATACCCGACTGGATGTATCGACGTTCCCATCATTTCTTTTGATTAAGATTTCGTTTGAATGACCTGGGTAACGATCCGAGGAGCTTTCGAATGCGTACTCAAATTATGAAAACATGGGATATATTCATATTCATTAAATGTTTTCGTTTGTATCTGATTTGAAATTCTCTCGCGTAGATTATGCGTTGACCTTACTCTTTTAATGATAGTTGTGTCTCCATATATCCTTGAATTTGTGAAGGATTATGAGTTATTATTAGTCTTTTGAGAAGTTCACATCTTATCAACGGTGACGAGACTGGAAAGTTGATAATGCCAGTAGAATGGATTGATTGATTATGACATGACGACATTGTCTTAATTGATGGGAACTCGAATAGAATGCCCCTAAATGATAAGATGTTGATTATCAAAAGTAATCTAAATAATTCTTGATGGATGACCATATCCTGCATTTAGACTTGAAATTATACCGTGAATGGTTGTGAATTAGTCATAGATATTATAATCTAGAAAGAACTTAAAGTAAATTTATTAAAAGATGTTTCCGCTATCTGAAACTGTAGGAGGTATTTATTGGTGAATTACCTAGACTTTTGCCATTAAGGCAAGTTGAAATTGGTATTGATTATATTCCCAGTGCTGCACCTATGGCTTGTGCACTATACGTCAGCACCATCTGAATTAAAAGAATTACCGTACAACTGAGAGAGTTGTCGGAGAAAGCTTTTATTCTACCAAGCTCGTCATTATGAAGACCTATGGTGTTATCATTCCTTATATTTTTTGAATTACCGTGAACTAGGTAAATTGATGATAAAAATCTATATCCACTACCCAAGATGATAGATTTGTTCGATCATTTACCAAGTTCTAGCGTATGTTTTAAAGATTTGATCCATGGCATGGTTATCATCAACTTCGCGTCCGCGAAAAGGATTATCTATTCCAATCACTACATCCAGAACTTGTAATGACCATTATGAGTTTCATGTTATGTCGTTTGGATTGACCAATGCACATATGGCATCCATAAATTGGGTGAATCACGTGTGTAGGCTGTAAACTGATAAATTCATGCTTGTGATCATTAAGGACTATTTGTTTGTTTATAAGAATGAGTTAATAATTATTTATAGACTGCCCTGAAGTGGCCGAACAATGAAAACCTGTACCGTGAGTATTTAACATGAGATTTAAGGCTTGATCCTTTACATAAATTGATCGTTTGATTAATGATGGTAAGATAAATATATATTGACTCTTCAAAAATTAGAAGTCATTTAAGACTTTTGGCTTTACCAAAAAGAAAGTGCAAAAATGTTTTGACAAATGTTTTATCAAAAGGATTTTCAAGGGATTATCCCCTCAAACCCAAAACATTGAACTAAACTCCTGTTTAGGGTTAAATGTTTGTGTTTCCTCAAGACAACTTAAGAGGGATTTAAGAAACCATTTAAACCAAGACTTGAAATTTAAAACTACAATTTTTGCTTGTCAACTAAGAAAATTGTGAACAAAGTATAAACGAAGATTTTTCGAACATTTACGAATCTCACTAATTATTTTCGGTAAATCAACAAAAATTGTGTTAATTAAATTCAAATTTATTCTTTTGAACATTTTTATATAATTGGTCAAACTAAGAAATTTTAAAAAAACTTTACTTTTACGTTTCATAAAAATTAAATATTTATTATTTAATTTGTTGTAATAACTATCGACGCTTTAGACGTTGGATTGAGTAAAACTGATAAAAGTGATAGTTGAGACGAAAGTAAAACATAGAAGATATTAAGAAAGAAATTTTGAATTAATACGGTCATGATATATATATTTCATCAGGTGAAGGTGAATGTAGATACTGACACATTATGAAGAAAGGATAAAGAATTAATTAGGATGTGTTCCTTAATAATGACGGTGCAAAGTAATTTGCCCGAACAATTTAGAAATAACTGAGGCTTGTAAAAAGAGGTGATATAGATAATAAAAGGGGTTCGCGGCTAATGTGAACCATTAGAATTGAGAAGCCGATAGCGTTAAATGTATAAAAGGACACTTGTGGTTGCCTAAATATTGAGATGTAGTCATGTTGGAATCTCGTAAGCTTAAGTAATCTATTCATGCTATTTCTGATTTAGTGTATCTTTATCTGAAGAAGTTGTACTGATGGCAAATTATGAAGGCAGACATCGCCTTATACATTAGTAAATGTCTAACTATTGCAAAGGTCATCATCTGAATTTGATTCGATTTGGGTCATCGTCGACAGAATGACCAAATCTGCTAATATCATTCCTGTTAATGATAGATTCGTGATGAAGAAATTGACTCTTTTTATTTAAAGGAGTTGCGTAAACACAGTGTGCCTGTATCGACCATCTCTATCAAGATCCTCGCTTCGCATCGAATTTCTAGAGATTTGCTCAGAAGTCATTAGGAACGAACCTTGATGAGAGTACAGTTTACCACCTCAAATCGAAGGGACGAGGTAATGTAATGATACAAAACACTATAAGTCTTGTTTTATGTTTGAATGATTAACCTTTGGTAATAAACCGTGTAATCGTTTTCCTTTGGAAGGATTATCATTGATAATCATCGTATTAGGATTGAGATCGAATTTTGTGAGGATTTAAATATTAGAGAGCATCTGTAAGTAGGAGTTGGGATGAAGACACCCGACATACACCCATTGTGAGTTGGACATGTCTTTTAGGTTTAAGGTTGCCTATGATGACAAACCTAACCTTACAAAATACCCGACTCGCGAGATCTGAAATGATTGTTGAAATTAGGATCTGATTATTGGCTGCCAGTAGTGGGGAGGAGGTTATGTGAATATGAATTGTAGATCTTGAAGTGCAGGATGGGTAGCGAAGTTATGCCAAAAATTGTTACTTTAGAAAAACGAATAGATGATCTGAAAGATCATGGGAAATAAGTCCCCGTTGTATGGGACCATTGAGATGATGTAAAAAGTTGGTTTGAAAGGCATATAAGCTGGATCTACCCTAGGACTTCAAGAGCTACGTGAATTATGTTTCGTATATCGAACTTGATGAAATGTCTATCAAGTGAAAATCTGACTATTCCTTAATGAAGTTTAGATCGGCGAAAAGTTGCATTCATCAAAAACCCGTGAACATCATGGATAGAGAAAGTAAGTCAACATTAAGCCTGATCTTATTTCCGTAGTCATGTTTTATGAAACTCGCGTATTGTAATGAATTACACTTGTGAGAAAAGACCTAATGTGGAGGAAATACCCACATGGCTTTAACTTTATAAGAAGCGAGTAGTAAGATAAATTGATCTTTGAGGACAAAGATCCTGTTTAGGGGTAAATGCTGTGACAATCCGTCAATTTATGGTTGATATTTTATTCTCAAGTGTTATTTAAAAACATTATTTTAATTTTATATTATGAACTCACTTATTTATGGGAAGAAATTTGGATTTACGTCTTGAAGTAGCATCGACTACGTCTAAACCGGAGGATTCTACGTTACGTGCTTACATTTACATACACCATTTTTGGTGACAGTCCGACATTTCAGAAAATAAATTTATCCGTGAATATTATTTTGAGATTTTAAATTTGTGTTGGTTCATAAACTCACAAATTCAAGAGAAGAGATTAGGACTTACGATTATAATTTAACGTCCTTTACGACTAAACCGGAAACCTTAGGATTACGTATTTACGTTTTCGAACTCCGTTTTTAATGAGACAATTTTTATTAGATTCATTTTGTGTCGTTGATTCATAATTTATAAAAACGTTTTCTGTAAAACGACCCGAGGGCACGCAAATCGAGAAAACTAGAATCGAGGAATACCCGTAAATTAGTGGGATGAGACAAAAACAAGTTTTTCCTCACCCTACACATGGGACGGCCAAAGTAGCTCCACCACACCCATAAGGTGTCAACTTGTGGTTACAAGTTGCTACACATGTCTTACTTAGCTTAACAAATAAGCTTCACACATCAAAACCACCAAAACATCTAAACCACTTCTCATTTATCTCATGCAAAACCCACCAAATGCTCTCCTCTCTCTCTCTAAAATTCGTCCACCACCACCATTAAACACCTCTCTTGATCAATTTTTGCCATAAAATCATGTGTTATCTACACACATGATGATGCTTCTTTGAAGCCTTGAAGATTGGAGGTGATTCTAACATCCAAGATGGTGATTTGGTGATGTTCAAGGGCTGATTTATATAAGAATTTTACAAGTATTGGTGGTATTGAAGATTGGTATTGATCTATCACAAGTTTTGCCATCAAAAATCCAAGCCTTTATCATAAACTACTTAATCTTGGTGGTATAAAGATTGTTCTTCCTATCCTCTTATTATTTTGATTATGTAATCTTGTAATTTCTTTATTTAAGTATATGTATATGATGATCAATGTTGATTAAAAACATTATGTGGGGATTTGGTGTTGATAAATTTGATAAACATGGTTAAAAAGATGGAAAACCATAGGTAAAAAGGTTAAATTCTTGCTTATAAAGTTGGCTGTATAAAAACAGTAACTATCCAAATGATAAACTGATAAAATGGAATGGTGGAATCAATTTACAGTAAGTATTAGATGTCATACACATGTGAGAGTTGGCCATGCAATGGAATCATCAAAATGAGTGAGATATGATCAAAACAAAATTAGTATACCAATCTGAATAGTCTGTTTTGTAGGGACTATTAAGGATACTTAGACATGGATTGAGCAGTAGCTATAGGTAACTTATTTGTATCACATAATATTAAGTTTATGTCATCTAAAAATGAGCTTCTATCTCCTTATAGAACTCAAGATATGATAAAAATGGTGAAAGTGAAACTAAAAATCAGATTTTGTGAAATTAAAGTTTAATAGTATTATATAAGCACTCAAAATAATATAGTATAAATGTGAAATTAAAACCCACTAACTTATATATTTCATTTATATAAATATGTATAAGGATAAATAAATGGACATTATATAAAAATGGTAGTTTGGTAAGTTTTATAAGTTGTAAAAACTATAAACATGATTTTTACGTCTTTTCGGCTAGTACCGTAAAATTAACGTTTTTCGTCAATTAAAACTTAGACGATCGGACCCGTCTAATGTAAACTTTTTAAAAGTCATATACTGATATATAAGTACTTAATACAAGTAAAAATCGATAAAACTCGAACTAAATAACATATGGACATTAACGGGCTAAGTTAGCATTATTGGACTAATAATCCAACTAAATGGGCTAAACACTTATAAATTTACTTATTGGGATTAACCCACTTAGGCCCAACATGTAAAGTATAATACTAATAATAAAAGTATAAAAAGGTCTAATTTAAGGTAATGGACTTATAATAGGCTTATTGGACCTAAAACATGTAAATAGGTAAAACTAGTAAACTAGTATAAAAAAATGTTACCAACACATAAACACTATAATGAATGAGTAAAGATGTATAAATCCACTTGATCATCATCATATTTATAAAATCATCATATATGTACATAGTTATGGTTTTTATAAAGTCGTTGGACAAGAGTCTAAGACGAGTATTATTTGTCTAGGTTTCCGTGATTGAAGCACGTACCGTACATCCAAATCGCTGATAAATGCCTTCCCACAACAACGTGAGTTCATAGCCTCGCACTATTTTAAATGTTTTTATGAAATGTTTTATAAACCCGCGAGGGAGATAACATGTTAGTTTTTATGAAATAGGACACTAGTTGCCCGAATTGTTTGTTTATTGATTTGGACCCGAATGATTGTATGACCCGATGAATGATTTTATGACCCGATAGATGAAATGAAATGGATTATTAAAGTTAGGTTATGTCACTAAAAGTCCCATTAGCATGAATTGTGAACTATCGGGATTTGGTAGACGCTTATGCATATGATAGTACTATTTGGGGACGATCACCCCAGTTCGCGCCTTGACGGTTGATCCCCGTCGTACCACATTGATTGGTAAGCGAATTTATATATGAGAAAATTTACACAAGCGTGATTATTGTGACGACACGCTAATTTAGATGGGCAAATTGAGTTTCGGGTTAGCTACCCATTGTTTGTTGTAGTAAGGTAACAATGTCATGCGGCTTATAATAATTTAAATAACGAAATACTGCTATACGCACTAAATTACGATATATTGCCTGACTAGCAATATGCGGTCTTATTATTGATATTATGTTCGTGTTTTGGTTTTACATAACCATATTCATATAACGGTTTTATTTAATATATACAACGTTATAAAACATATTGTATGATGTTTTTAACGACAATGGTTCGTATAATGATTTTGAAGGCGAAAGCCTATATTATGATTTTTGAGAAGGATTTGTATAAAATGACTTTGGCTATTTTTTGGCCTACTACAAAGATTGTACAAAATGATTTTTGGTAATAAATATATACCGATGATATATTAATTGTTTTCATTAAACTCTATGAATTCACTCGGCGTTATCGCTGACCTTTTCTTTTAACATGTTTTATCTCAGGTACTTGAGGGTAATTCTCGGGAAGACAACAAGAATTCATGGCCCGCACTTAAATAACAATTTCCATTCAAATGCTTTGTAAAATTTGTATGAAATAATATGACTTGGGACCTATGTAAATTTGATATTTGTGAATGGAAATACTTTATTATTAAACGACGCGATTTTTAAGCGTTGTCTATGATGTGAGTAATGTGCTATCCCGTAACACCAACGAGTCTTCCGCTGTATTGAATTGTGTAAATTTGGGGGTGTTACAATAGGCACCAAATGGGATATAGGAATAAGCTAGATGAGAATGGTGTTGTGTCTCGTAACAAAGCTAGACTTGTAGCACAAGGCTATAATCAACAAGAAGGGATTGATTATGACGAGACATATGCACTGGTAGCTAGATTAGAATCCATTAGAATCCTTTTAGCCTACGCTTGTGCCTTAGATATTAAGCTTCAACAAATGGATGTAAAGAGTGCGTTTCTTAACGGTTTGATCAATGAGGAGGTGTATGTGGCTCAACCTCCCGGCTTCATTGATTTTGAGAAACCGGATCATGTTTACAAGCTTAAGAAGGCACTTTATGGGCTTAAACAAGCACCCAAATCTTGGTATGATAGACTTAAGGCGTTTCTTGTTAAACATGAGTATACCATGGGAATGGTAGACAACACTCTCTTTACAAAGAAGAAAGGTTCTCACCTCATAATCGTGCAAATATATGTTGATGAAATTATATTTGGCTCAACTTGTCAAGAATTATGTGATGACTTTGCCAAAATCATGCATGATGAGTTCGAAATGAGTATGATGGGAGAACTTAACTTCTTTTTAGGACTCCAAATTAAACAAATGGACGATGGTATTTTCATTAGTCAATCTAAGTACGCTAAAGAAATGCTAAAGAAATTTAGATTAGAAGAATCTAGACCAATGAAGACCCCTATGGCCTCAGATACTAAACTCACCGTAGATGATGATTGTGAGTCGGTAGACAACACCAAATATAGAGGTATGATTGGTAGTTTATTGTACCTAACGGCAAGTCGATCGGATATCATGTTTAGTGTTTGCCTTTGTGCTCGCTTCCAAGAGGCTCCCAAAACCTCTCACTTTGAAGCGGTTAAGCGTATCTTCCGATACATTAAGGGCACTATACATTTAGGATTATGGTATCCTAAAGGGACCGACGTAGAAACCGTTTTCTACGCGGACTCGGATCATGCGGGAGACTATGTGGACCGGAAAAGCACTAGTGGTGTTTGTACCTTCATGGGTTGTTGTTTATCTTGGTTCTCCAAGAAACAAACCGCTCTTGCGATATCCACCACGGAAGCCGAGTATGTGAGTGCCGGAAAAGCATGCCAACAAGGTCTATGGATGAAGCAAGCGCTTGTCGATTACGGGATTTGTCTTGATGATGTTCCCATCATGTGTGACAATAAGGATGCTATAGACCTTAGCAAGAATCCCGTGCAACATTCGCGAACCAAGCACATAGAAATTCATCACCATTTTCTTAGGGATAATGTTCAAAAGGGGAACATTTCAATTGAGAAGGTGCCCTTCGAGGATAACTTAGCCTACATCTTCACTAAGCCACTTAAGAGGGAACCTTTTAATTACTTACGTCTAGGTCTAGGATTAATGGAACATATTCCTTAATTGCTTTCCTTTATTAAGTCTCTTACTTTACTTTGAGTCTTGTATCACTTTGAGTCTTTGAGTCTCCTAAATTCTTCTTGAAAATCTTCTCTTCTCCTTTTCAAATTCCTCAAAGTCTCTTTCAAAAATGGTTGATAAATGTTTTGACATTGTTAATTCAATCTAAAAACATTTTTCATAGATTCTTGCTATTAATCTCGAGCTTACATAAGTCATATTTATGATTCTCTCAAACATAGCAAGAACAAGATAGAATCATGGAGGATCATTGTGTCATGACTTAAGGTCTTGTCTTACACACCTCCTACATCGATTTTTAAAATCCATGTATTTTTTGTCTATCTCTATTTGGTGAGTTAGTATGTGTTCTCTTTGTCTATCTTTGCTTTTAAGCATATCCCTATGATAAGTTAGACTAGAAAAATAAGATTTGCTGAAAAATCTTCCTTCACCACCAAAACTCAACCACTGTAGGTGGTTCCATATATGAACTGCGGTTCCATATCAATAAGGAACCGCCGTAAGCAATAAGGAACCACATACAGTGCTTCCTTATTTTTTTGAGTATTTCTGAAATTCCAAATTTGTTCCAACATTTTTGAGAATCTTTGCTTCAACCCTTTGACCACCCCAAGAATACCTTGATCCTTCCCTATTAAACCATAAGCATTTTGCCTTACTTCACATTCCAAAATGTCTCACTCTCCTAATGAAAGCCTTGATTCTCCTCCATTCTCCCCAATTGCTTTCAATCCCAACTCACCGAAGAACAC
This sequence comes from Glebionis coronaria, assembly GCA_025667525.1. Classification (NCBI taxonomy): domain Eukaryota; kingdom Viridiplantae; phylum Streptophyta; class Magnoliopsida; order Asterales; family Asteraceae; genus Glebionis; species Glebionis coronaria. Next base: position 304,810,020 of record CM046882.1, read on the forward strand.
TTTCAATCCAAATTCACCCAAGAACACTCTTAATCAAATCTCTCCTACCAATAATGTTGATTGTGGAACATCTTTTCTTCCACCACCACCCTTTAGTGTTCTTCCTCCTTCTCATGATAATGTCATGCACCATGGGACATGTTGTCATTGTTGTCAATTTCAACATATTGCTATGGCACACATCTATGAGGAGTTGAGCTACATCAAGAGTCTCTTAATCAATCCTCCTCTTCACTTTGATTATGAGATCTCCACCAAGCCACCACCACCACATTCCGCCACTATCTTGTCTTTCATATAAGCATTGGTTGCTTATCCACAAGACACCTTTTTTAAGCAAATCTTAGAATTCTAGATTAACTAGGATTAGATTTATGCTTTTGGCTTATTTTCTATTTCATACATCTTTGTATGACTCTTTTCTTATTTTTATATGACTTCACTTGGATCTTAGTCTTTGTGTTTTCTTCTCTTTTATTCTTTTAGTGTGACCTTTAGCTATGTCTTGTTGGTAGTTTCTTTTGTTCAACTAACCCTTCTATGTAGCTTGTCACCGTATCTCGATTCCTCGGTGCCCCAAGCTAGGGGAGTAAGCACCAAGGGGGAGTCTTTGCAAAGTCCGTCTCTTCAACACCGACTTGTGAAACCTTTTTGCTTCGACAAAGGGGGAGAAATGAATAAACTCGTCTTCGAAAATCTTGTGTTTTGTGTGATTGAGTTTATATATTGTCGGAATAAAAAAGAGGGAGATTGTTAATGCAATAATGCCTAAAAACGTTACTTGCATTTTTTGGTCTCGCTTAGTTTTGATTACGACAATATGTAAAAACAAGCATTTACAAAAACAACGAAAAACGAATTCTTGAGTTCAAGTATTTTTCATTTTACCCATTTTCACTTAAGGTATGAATAAACAAGTATTAACCTTAATCAAGTGATCAAGTGATTTAATCTTTTCTTACAACTCACTTTTTATTAAGTGTGACAAGTTTTTAATTAAACTTTCTTTTTAAGAAAATGTTTTATTAAATTAAATATTTGAAAATTTGAAAATGGCATATTCCCTTTTGATTTGGAATATCCTTTCTGGATATTTTTATAACCAGATATGACCTCCACCACTAAAGGACAAAAAGGGAGCGGAGTCTAGCCCGGCGGTTTCTTAGCGCCTAGGCGGTTCCATATCGATAAGGTACCGCCGGATGAGATAAGGAACCGCGGGCAGATATAGCCGTTGGCCCTTTGTCCTATAAATAGTGGGCCTTTCTCAGATTTTCAATCCACCTCTTTTGCACACATATTTCCAGATTCAAACATACTTCTTAAATCACTCAAATCCTTGATTATTTGATTGATTACTACTAGTTTAGAAGTGAATCTATCTCATCCATCCCTTCCTCTTCAAGTGCAAAGAGAAGAACACTATCATTGTACCAAAGATCCTTTAAAGATCAAATCTTATACATTTGTTGTTGTGTAATAGTTGTGAAGATCCAAGTAGTTGTGTCTATTTGGAAGTTGTGTATGTACTAAGTATAGTTGTGTAGATTGGTCCTAGCTACGATTAGGGCTCGACTTTTAGCTTAGAGTCGGAAATTGGTTAAGCGACGTGTACGGTTTTCTCCACCATAAGGAGCTTGTTGTGTAGTGAACTCTCGAGTAAGGAGTACTCGAGGAGTGGAGTAGGAACGAGGAGTGAGCTTCGTTACCGAACCACTATAAATCCTTGGTGTTTGGGTTGATCTTTCTTTACCCTTAACTCTTTACATTCTTTATTCTTTGTGGATATATTAGTTAGTATTAGTTTAAATTACACTATCATTGTTCATATTGTGCATAAGAAGATTTCACTTATTTCCTTAAGTCTAAGTTTTTGAGAAAAAGGATTTTTTGAAAAACATCATTTAACAAGTAAATATAAGAAACTATTCAACCCCCCTCCTTTATAGTTTCTACACTTTGGATAATCTTAAATGGTCCAATGTATCTTGGGCTCAAGTTTCCTCTCTTTCCAAAATGAATAACTCCTTTCCATGGAGATACTTTCAACATAACCATGTCTCCTACTTCAAATTCCAACGGTTTCCTTCTGTTATCAGCATACCTCTTTTGTCTACTTCTGGCAGATAACAAACACTTCTTAATTTGCACAATCTTTTCAGTTGCCTCAAATATCATTTCAGGTCCAATCAATTGACTTTCTCCTACATCACTCCAACAAACTAGAGATCTACACTTACGTCCATACAAAGCTTCAAATGGTGAGGCTTTACTACTAGCATGATAACTGTTATTATATGAGAATTCAACCAACAGCGAATGCCTATCCCAACTATTTCCAAAGTCAATCACACACGCTCGAAGCATATCCTCTAACATTTGAATCGTCCTTTCACTTTGTCCATCAGTCTCCGGATGATATGTTGTACTCAAACTTAATTCCGTTCCCATTGCTTTATGCAAAGATTTCCAAAACTCTGAAGCAAACCTACTATCACGATTTGAAATTATCGACAAAGGCACACCATGTCGACAAACAATCTCCTTCACATACACTGTCGTCAATCTCTCCATACTACCCGTATTCTTCATTGGTAAAAAGTGAGCAGACTTTGTCAATCTATCTACAATCACCCATATCATATCACAACCACTAGAAGTCCTTGGCAAACCTGTTACAAAATCCATAGTAATCTTCTCCAATTTCCACTCAGGAGTTTCAGGTTGCACTAATAATCTAGATGGCTTCTTATGTTCAACCTTCACCTTCGTACAAGTTAAACACTTATTAACATACTGGGCTATATTTGCCTTCATATTCAGCCACCAATATACTTTCTTAAGATATTGATACATCTTGTCCGATCCAGGATGTATTGAATACTTATACTTATGAGATTCATTCATCACAAAATCTCGCACTCCTAAAGAATCTTTCTCAGACGGACACAATGGTAACCAAATCCTATTCTCAAAATATCTCAATCCATTCGGCCTTACTTCAAACAACGGTTTTAACATTCTACCCAAATTTTCTGCCTCGATATTTTCTTTCTTCAAACCATTAGCTTGGGATTTCAATATCATCTCTGTCAAATCAATACTTTCCACCATTGCCAAAGCTCTGACTCTTAAAGACCTATCTCTTTCCTTTCTACTAAGTGCATCAGCTACCACATTCGCTTTACCAGGGTGGTAACGAATCTCGCAGTCATAGTCACTCAGTAATTCTACCCAACTCCTTTGTCTCATATTCAATTCCTTTTGATCCAAAATATGTTGCAGACTCTTATGATCAGTGAAAACCACACACTTGGTTCCATACAAGTAGTGTATCCACAACTTTAAAGCAAAAATCATAGCTCCAAGTTCCAAATCATGAGTAGTGTAATTCTTTTCATGCTTCCTTAATTGTCTCGACGCATAAGCTATTACTTTCTCCCTTTGCATCAATACAACTCTAAATCCTTTATGAGACGCATCACAATACACTACAAAATCTTCAGATCCTTTTGGCAAAGACAAAATCGGCGCAGAACACAACTTATCCTTCAGCGCATTAAAGACAATATCTTCTTCTAATCCTCATTCAAACACTCTATTCTTTTCAGTAAGCTTAGTCAATGGTTTAGCAATTAGTGAAAACTTCTCGATAAACCTTCTATAATACCCAGCTAGACCAAGAAATTGGCGAACTTCAGTCGGGGTTGTTGGTACCGACCAATCTTTGATTGCCTTAATCTTAGCAGGATCCACACGAACACCTTTACTATCAATCACGTGCCCCAAATATTGCACTGATTTCAACCAAAACTTGCACTTAGAGAACTTCACATACGTCTTTTCTTTCTTCAACAGTTCCAAAATTATGCTTAAATGATTTCATGTTCTTCTTCACTCTTAGATTAAATGAGAATATCATCAATGAATACGATAACAAACTCATCCAAATACGACTTACACACATGATTCATCAAGTCCATGAATACGGCAGGCGCATTCGTTAATCCAAACGGCATCACTTGAAATTTAAAATGTGCATATCGAGTACGGAAAGCTGTTATAGGAATATCTTCTTCCCTAACTCTCAGTTGATGATACCCAGACCTCAAATCGATCTTCGAGTATACACTTGATCCTTGCAACTGATCAAAAAAATCATCAGTCCTATGCAATTGATACCGCTTCTTGACAATCAATTTGTTAAGCTCTCGATAATCAATACACATTCGAAACGAACCATCTTTCTTCTTAACAAACAAAACAGGAGCACCCCACGGCGACGAACTTGGTCTAATAAATCCCTTATCCATCAATTCCTTCAATTGATCAGATAATTTCTTCATCTCAGACGACGCTAAACGATACGGTGCACTAGCAACTAGCGCAGCTCCCGGCATAAATAAATACGGAACTCCACTTCACGGTGCGGCGGTAATCTCGATAAATCCTCAGGAAAAACTTCAGGATACTCTCTAATCACAGGCACATCCTCCAGTTTCCTTTCGTTCACACCATCATTACTTATCTTGGCAAGAAATACATCACAACCCTCTTCTATATTCCTCATCATTTTCAAACAAGAAAAAACTCTCAAACGAGAAGTACACTCATCCCTCTTCACCGTCAATACCCTATTCCTTAGCGGTATCTGAACTAATCTCTCTCTACAAACAATCACTACACCATTCGTAACTAACTAGTCCATACCAATAATCACGTCAAAAGATCCTAACTCTTGGGCATCAAATCAATACTAAACACATAATTACCTAACTTTAAGGAACAACCTTTCAGTATAGAACTAGTGCTAACAACCTTACCATCAGCTAACTCCACATTATAACTAGTTGTCAATCTTACTGGTTCTCTATCCAATAGCTGACTGAATCTAACATCTACGAAACTTCTATCGGATCCAGAATCAAACAACATACTAGCATATCAAGCATCGAGTAAGAACGTACCAGTCACCACATTTCGACCTTGAGGTTTGTCAGCATCTCCCACGACATAGGCTGGAGCAGCAGTCCCAACAGCAACAGCAGCAACATTGCCTCCCTATCGAGCACCAACCCTCGGTCAGTTTCCTTGCTTATGTCCACGGCCTCCACATCTAAAAAAATTAACCACCTTGACAACATTGGCTCCAGTGGCCACACCCTTGTTCCTACAGTCTGCCATTTTATGTCCGGCCTTCCCACACTTGATGCAAGCAGGTGAACAATTCCCAACATGATACAGACTACATCGACCACACTTCGGGTTCCCTTTGTTTCCTTGAGTTCCAGTAGCAGCACGAACACCATCATTTATCCTAAAGTTATATTGCTGATTCCTATTCGGTCCTTGGTTATTGTTGTTACGATAACCTCCTCTATTCTGCCCTTGGTTTGAGTGTGCAGCTTCCCACTTTCTCTTATTTCCCTCAGCAATACTATCCTTTCTATCGTGCAGCTTCACGTCCATCAAAGCATGAGCCATCTGAACAGCTTCATCAAAAGTCTTAGGTTTCGACGAAGTAGTGTCTCCCTTGATATTACTAGATAACCCTCTGATATACTGCTTCATCTTCTTACGGTCATCACCAAAAGCATCAGGACACAACAAACACAAATTAGAAAACCCTTTTCGTATAAGCCACAATATCATTATTCCACAGCACCAAATGCCACAACTCATCCTACAACTGACCTAACTCTTCCTCAGGACAAAACTTAGCAGTTAACAGTCCTTTGGTCATAGTCCATGTTCTAGCATTAGCCTCAACCAAACCTACAGTAGCTACCTGACTATTCCACAAAGTTAATGCATCATCCTGAAAAGTAGCGGCAACAAACTTCACCTTACTAGCTTCTGAACATCCACTGATTTCAAAAGTACTTTCAACCTTCTCAATCCACCTTATTAGCTCCAAAGCACCACCAGTACCACAAAATTGGGTAGGTCCACATTTCATGAAACTAGCATCAGAACATTCCTTTTGAACTTGCTGAGCAACAACATTACCTCCAACTTGACCAGAAGCATGTCCTCCAACCGGTTAATCAACATTACCTTCAACTGGATTAGCATCATTCCCTCCAACTTGACCCGCATCACGTTCGTCTTCCAACGCCCTAGCAATATCTTGCTCAATCATGGTATTCACAGTAGCAGTTGTCAATTTCGGCGACATGTTTCTGACATTGCAAATGAAAGAAAATAGGTGAGTATTCATATCAAGCTAAGAAGAAGGATTTCTTTATCAAGAGGTGTCATGGATACTACATGCACAAACAACACAATTCACATTGAATCATCAACCAAATCACAAAATAACTAAAAGACAAATCATAGATCATGAAGGTAATTTAGATTGCACTTGGAAAATTTCCACAAAATTGTGACAAGTAATGTTAGTACAACCCTTCATCACGACAAACTTAAAAGTAATTAAGTTTCATCATAAACTACTATACCAGTCTACTTAAGTTCTATTACAACAAGGCTAGTAAAACAACATAAAGAATAACACTAAACATTTGATCCCCGCAGCTTCTTGTACATCGGTTCGTCATCACTTCTGCTATCCTCTTCCTCAGAAACTTCATCCACTTTTTCCTTTCCTTTCCAACTTCCTCCTTCACCTGATTTCACCAACACCTGAGCTTCAACCTGACTTGGCACATCATGAATCACCATACCTCGACTAGGAAAAGACCTCATTGGTATTTCCCACGCATTCAACCTTGCATCCCTTTCTTGTTCCTCACGAAACCTTTCAAATTGTTCACTTAGATTCAACACCATTGCTCGCAGACAAGCAACTTCATCCATTTCCCTTCCCCGTACATACTCTGACCTTTTCACACTAGTAACAAACCTGTCAAACTGTCTTTCATTCTGCTCAAACCTTTTTATCACTCGGGTATCAACTACATACCTTTCAAATAAAGACCTATCAAACTTTTTAAGAAACCAGAAAATATCTTCATATGATCTAGGACATGGACATTACACCTTAGCAATATCATCGTGAATAGATCGGGCACTAGCAGCATTACTGGACTCAATAGAGAAATCATTCCTAACACGGGACACTCTAGGCAAACCGCTCAAATAACTATAACAAGTAGGCAAAGAAGAACGTACAACAGGTTGTTGACATTCCTGAACAGTCGGTGGCACCACATTAGCTCTCGGAACATAACTACCCTGAATTACCTCTGGCTCAGTCTGCCCAACTGCAGTAGGAGCAATCCCATCATCCAGATATTCATAGGGCTCCTCATCGTCACTAGCACCAAAGTTATCTACTTCCTCACCTTCTAACATATCATTCATTTCAATCCAATAATTTTCCCGGGGTATATCAGCCATTTTCTACAATTATAAGGGTTCAAGGATACTTAAGGTCATTGTTAAAAATTAATATGCAATACTCATGCATCACAAATGTTATACGTAACCCATGATATGCAATGCAAGGCAAATAATATTTATGCAATGCTCGCAAAAATAAAATATGTAATGACAAGCACTCATCGCACTTTCTATAACCTCGATACAATATCATAGTATTTACTTAATAAATACTCGGGAAACATTTCAGTTCCGAGGGATACATCTATAATACAAAACAAAACTAAAAGAGATCTTACCAGAGCGTTGCAGAGAAGTTGTGTGCTTTTGAAAATTAAATACTTTCGCGCCAAAGTTATAGTTTAGGACAATTTTCAAAATCGACCCAGTTCTGTATAATTTGTGGCTCTGATACCAATCTCTAACACCCCCAATTTACTTGGGCAACGGAAATACACAATTGGGTGCTAGACACAAGCATCATCACACAAGGTATATTGAACGACTCAAAAGAGAGACGTTTACACATAAAATATAAACAAGATTTTCACAACATGTCTAAAACATAATTTCATCCATAATGTACTAAAGCGACACCAGAGTAAAGCGTTTAGTCCCCACGGATATCGACCAACAAACCAATAAGTTTCAGTACAGTACACAAACATTTAACAAATTGTTCAACAATAAAAAGGATAGAAATTGTTTTAGACCAACAACTTCAAAAGCCAACCCACAACATCCACAGCAAAGCTCCGCCATCAATCACCTTCGATTACCTGAAACACATGCTTAAACGAGTCAACAATAATGTTGAGCGAGTCCATAGGTTTATCAAATCACATTTGAATACAAGAAGAAAATCAATCATAATCATTTATAGAATTGTCGTGCACACAATCTATTTCAAGGCAACACATTGTATTTAAGCTCATGACACCAACCCCTTAACTAATTAGTCACCCACGCCAAATGCCAGCATGACTAGAATAAAAACCATTGCCCCACTAGGGTATCAGTTGCTAGATATACCCAAATCTCATTCTCGTAAATTATCCTTCCTAGAGGTTAGTCAACGTAATGCCCTGGTCTCAGATACGGTGGTCAACCCAATAGTACTATCATTTGAATAAGCGGTTATTCCTAACTCACAACATCAAGTCAGAACATAGTTAACGGTTCATGAATTTAGGGTCTTTAGCAACAAGGTACTCAATACAATGTAAGGCAACATAGGCAACATTCGGGTCCAAACAATTAATCATGACTTTTGTTCATTTATTTTCAGATAGCATGTATCCCCCTCGCGGGTAATAAAACATTTAGTAGCTATCATGAAAAGCAAGGCTACAGACACACCTTAGTATAAGAGACCTAGCGAGATGATCGTCGATGATAGAGTATGCCTTTCAAACAAGAGAACCGCTACCTATCAAATAAGGCGCGTTCATTAATAATGACTAGAGACGTAAATCATACATAACATATCAAACTCAAACTCATAAAATCACGACAAACTCGAGAGAAAACGATACAAGTAATACTATTACACTCTTCTAAACATCTACTTTACCACTCTATACTCTCGACAAAATCCGCCGGGACATACCATATGATACTAGCTCATTTACCCCATTTAGACTCGTCAAACGTTTATGAAACGAATCGAGGAACTAACTTACTATCTATAGAAAGTCCTCTAACAACTTTATCAAATGACTTTACTTTTAAAATTCCTTACCGGACTCATCTTCGAACTACAAAAACCGGAAAATTTTATGTTATCGACTCATACAACCGTTTTATCTTCTATAAACGACTCCATTTACAAAACCGACACTTAGGTTTGAAAATAGACTCACCCTATAGGGTTTACACTTCTTCATCAGTATATGACTCATTTCAAAACTCAATCTATAGTCCCCGAGATTCGATCCAAATATTGACAACAACTATATGTCGTGCCGATAATTGTCTCTCGGTATACGAAAAATCAAACTATCATAACTTCTCGCTCGTTTGGAGCTAGAAGCTCTACTTTATATCAAATCGAAGCTAATAGAATTATCTACAACTCTATGTCATTAGTTAAGCCTGAATAAAATCATAAGGTACCCAAAAATACACTTTTTCCCACTGATCTAAATCACCCTTCTAAAACTTACATGAAATCATGTTTTTAGCTAAAACCAACCATTGTTATGATCATCCCATAACCCTATACTAACATATCTCAACTATAACACTTGTATCATCATCAAAATCAAAAAACCAAAATCAAAATCAAGTTTTTAACAAAAACTTAACATGAAAACTCTTTGATCATCATAAAAATCACATGCATGTGGATGGTTTTGACCTACCAACCCTAAAAAAATAAAAAAATCATGCATGTACCCAAAATTATTATCAAAATGATATCTTTACAATTCTAAGAATGGGTCTTGTGTTAGTTTGGATTAAATCAAGGTAGAAATTTGATGAAAATTGATTATATGGAGCTAGGGGGTGATAGTATATATTAGAGAAAGAGAGAGGAAAAGATTTTGGTGGTTTAGGTGTTATATATGTGTAGTTAGGTGAAAGTTTGTTGGAAATACGTTTTTACGTATTTATGAAGGATCGGTCGCTCCAACGATATATTAATGTATTAGGCTCATGATCCAAGTATAGCCCATATAGCCCACATGTAGGGTGGGCTATATATATACCCCTCCTAGCATGTTAGGAGGGGTGGTTCTTCTCATTTCATCTTTTCATTAATAATAAAACATCTTTCTCTCTCTACTTTTCTTTTCTCTCCTTTCTCTCTCTACACCATCATCTCCTTCCTCCCCATCTCCACCATTAAATCAATAGATCTAATCCTTTAATTACCAAATCATAAGATATCGTAGACCTTCAATTGGTATTAGAGCCATGGTTAAATCTTAAGATTTGCGTTTTTTTTATCTATTGATTTTATAATAAAAACCCTTTCTTTCTAAATCACTTTGTCTCTTTTATAATCTTTTATAAAAATCATTTTTTTTATAATCACTCATTTTTTATAATCATTTTCATCTATTGTTTTATCAATTTTTATTTTTTTTTATTATTTTATTTTATTTTTCTATCAGTTTGCGTATCAATTTTTTTATTATTAAATCATCAGTTCTTGTCCAATCAGTATTTTTTTATCAAACTTTTTATAAAAATCATCCGTTTTGTTTTTTTTTTAGATCAGTTTTTTAATCACAATTTTTTAATCAGTTTTTCTTCTTCTTTTTCATACCAGTCCAATCCAGTCTGTCAAAACTGTCTACAGTCAAAATTGTCCAAACATATCCAAAGCTATCAGTTTTCGTATCAGTTTTCGTATCAGTTTTCCGTTTTTCCGAATAGACTTTCCGCATAGACTTTCCGCATAGACTTTCCGCATAGACTATTCGGATAGACTTTCCGAATAGACTATTCTAACAACAAGACTCGATCGACTCTCAGACCCACACACTCACGACTCCAAATAACCCAGACGCGAGATCAACATCAAACCCTCGACTCATCAGTAGCACGCAGACTCGACTCGAAACCAACCCTCACCTCTCCTCTCTCGACTCGAACCCAATACCCTCGTCTCCTCACCCCCACCCTCGACACATCTCACCCCAAACCGACTCACACCTTCACACTCTCGACTAAAAATCTTTCGACAGACTCCCTCAAACAACAACCTCACCTCTCGACTCAATACTCTCACCCACACCCCCTCACAATCCCTCGACACTTTAACACCACATACACGAAACCATACATGAAAACGACACTCAGTATTTTTAATTGACTTAAACATAAAAACCAGACTCAAACAAAAACCTTTTTCAAGACTCAAATCCAACTCTTTGACTCGACATACCCACCCTCGACTCCAACACACCCACCACCCTCGAATCAAAACACTCTCGACTCAAAACAGATTAACCCTTGACTTAGATTAACCCATCAACAGCAACAACCACTCTCGACTCAAGCAACTACCCCTCGACACCAATCTAACTCATCCCACACCCACCAAAAACTCGACACGACATCCTCGCTAGACAGAAAGACACTACAGATGAGAGAGACTACAATTAAAACTTAAATTAAAAGGAGACACCTACCCGTGACCTTCATGTGAAGATCTTGTAGCCGATTAAGTATATTAAGATTTGCGTTTGTGGGTTTGAAAGGCCGGAGGTGTATTGGTTGTTTTGTGTGAGAGAGTTTTTGGGAGAGATGCAAGAGACGGAATAAACAAAGATGGAGTTTTGTTTTTTTAGGAGGAAGAGATAAAAAAGGGGGGCTCTTTGTTTAAGATATAGGGTCAAGGGACGGAGTAAACAAGAAGAGGGATTTAGGGTTACATCGAAAGTCAAAGGAAAATTAAATTGGACGGAAGATACAAAGTTTGCCACGTTTTTTGGCAACTTTGATTTTTGGGACACGCATCAAATATATCCGATTTTTTTATTTGTTTTATTTCTTTTACTTTTATTTTTATTTTCTAATTTTAAGTTAACTTTTTAATTTAGTTAATTTAGTATTTTTGTCAATTAATATTTGTCATTTTTGTATTTTAATCTAGTAAATTTTTGGTACATCGTATTAGGCGGGTATTCCGAAAAAATTAAAGTGGTAAAATATTTGATGGCCCAATTATTATATTTATCGTAGCTTGGTTTTATTTGTTGGCGGGTTTTATTTTTGAAGTGAGCCGACTTTGCTTTGATCTCCGGTTTATTTTATCATCGTTTGAGCCAACAACATCTTTTGAACCGATTCGAATTGTAAAAACCTGACAACAACAACATCCACATCATTTTTCTTTATCTTTCCTCGATTTTCAATGGATTCGTTCAATTCGACACTTAAAGAGGGAGACTTGCATCGAATGCAAGACAAAGCTAGAGAAAGTGGTATAAATTCATTTCAAATGCTTCAGTGTCATCTAGTTACTCTTTTACGAATTCAAGGAGGGAGCGAATTTGTGACAATCTTTGGTCAAGATCGTCATATATTCATGGAATCAATGTTCACCATCTTGACCCAACTCGCAGAGCAACTCAACAATGAAAATTTTAATCACTCTGCATCGGCACTTGCTTATAAGGCTCTTGTGACACAACTAACGCCTTTCCTCCAATTCAATATCATCAAGTCTGAAAGTTCGATGCTTTGCCAATCTTTTCTTTGAGATACACATACCGAGCTTCGAGTTTTTCATGATACAATATTGAAACTCATGACCTCGGTCTCGTTTTCGATTTATGAAAGATCTCGACTTCAGCAAGGGTATGATAATGGAGTGCAAGACTCTTCGATGCAAGAGGAAATTGGTCATACGATTGACAACTTGGATCCTAACGATGGCAAGAGCACGGAATCAGGAGGACAACATGATACCAGTGACACGTCAGGGAATGTTCACGAGATCTCTTTTGATGACACCTTACCCATTTATGATCCAGAGCATGCAAACATGGTACAATATAATGTTGTTTATGATGTATATGCTGATGACATGCCGCATATTGAGCATTCTGAACCTAATTATGACAAACATGGGATGGAAAAGAGTGATAGCAATACCACTTCTGATTCATCCGATGTGAGTCATAATGGGGGAGAAAGTGTTCAAAATGCTATAGTACATCATGATAAATGCTTTATAACTGCCTCGTTAACTGATTCTGATTCCAAGATTAAAGAGCTCGAAACGATCGTAGCTCGACAATCAAAAGATCTTGAGGATGCCAAACTTGAATTTTCAAAGAAAACGAACAAATTTGAAACATATTTTGAAAAACTTGAAAAATCAAATGTTGTTCTTGAAAGAAAATTGGATCAAAAAGTGTTAGATTCTAAAGCTGAAAAGGATAATCTTTTGAAACAAATTCAACTGCTTGAATCTAAGTTTGCATCCCAAGATAACTTGCTCAAAGAGAATGAGACTTTAAAGGCCCAAGTACAGGAAAAGGTGTTTGCTATAGCTGCGTTGAAAAACGAGTTAAGGAAAAATAGAGGACCTAGTGTGGACACTAAGCTTGAAAAACCATCAATCTTGGGGAAACCGCCTACAAATCAGTTCGTCAGACAACCGATTGTCAGACAACCTACTGCATTTAGATCCGAGCGACCACAATCCTCGAGACCGCGGTTTGCCTCCCAAGTTGATTTGGGTCATATTTCTAGAACAGTCACTCCACCAACTAGGCCTAATGTGACTAAATCAGTTTTAGCAAGACCTCATCACATGATTGCCCCTAGTTTCTCTAAAAATAGTCCAATGAACACGTCTAGAACTAGTTCAACTGATGTGCGCCATGATTCTGGTCAAAGGGAAGCTATTCAAAAGACACATGTAAGAGATAGCAATGTCCAACCTAGTCAGATGCCTTCTAGATTACCCAACACTGCTAACCGTAGCATGTCATCTCCTAGGAGCATCGATCAATCATCTAGGAATTACTCGGACATTAAATATGCTACTTGTAAAACATGTAGGAAATGTGTCTTTACGGCAAATCATGATGCTTGTGTCAAGAAATTACTTGATGAGGTGAACTCCCGTGCTAGAATTAAGTCCTAGTGGATAGCTAAAATCAAACCCTTTGGTAAAGTTTGGCGCCCCACTGGTAGAACTTTCACTCTTGTAGGAAACGAGTGCCCTTTAACTAGGATAATCTCCGACTCTACTAAGACTGCTAGGAAGGAAATTGAAAAAGATGATACATCTCTTAAGCCTGGACTTAAGGTTTTCTATAAAAGGAAACGTTTGCCAACTAAGATAAGTGAATCATCTACTCAGGTCACCTCTGACACAAGTAAAGCCAATTGTGAACCCCCACGTGCTTCTATAATTGATATCGCTAACCCATGCAAAATTATACAAACTCCTAATGAGAATGCAGGTACCAAAGTTGATGTTCCAAAAGAACGAAGCGGTCCAATCGTTGTATACCGTTCAACTAAGGACACTCTTAGAGTTTGGTTGCTGAAGAAGCAGATGTTGGAGAAACAAGTGTCTCAGGGGATTCATGGCTAAGCTCACAAGGACTTACAGTCACATAACAGACTGTAACTCGATCTCAAAAGACAGGAAAGTTCATCCCGATGATGACTTATCCTAAAAACGAGAAATTCATTTTTCTCGGGCATGAGCTTATGTTAAAAACATTCCACGTTTTTTAAGCTCATGCACAAAGGCTTATAGATAAATGACAGTCTGTAACCCGTTCTTCAAAGGCAGGAAAGTTTATCGCCGATGATAAACTTATCCTTACAACGAGAAATTAATTTTTCTCGGGCATGAGCTAATATTAAAAACATTCGAAGTTTTTAAGCTCATGCACAATGACTTACAGTTAAATGTCAAATTGTAACTCGAACTTAAAATAAAGGGAAGATTATCTTTTATGATAACTTATCCTCTTAACGAGAAATTCACCTTTCTCGGTCATGAGCTTGTATTAAAACATTCGAAGTTTTAAGCTCATAAAGGAAAGTGTATCTTTTAAATAAGAGAACTTTTCCTCATAACGAGAAATTAACCTTTCTCGGTCATGAGCTTTCCGTTAAAACAGTCAAAGTTTTCAAGCTCATGAAAACGACTTCTAAGTAAATGTCAGCTTAGGACTCGTCCTTCAGATAAAAGGAAAGTTTATCGCCGATGATAACTTATCCTTACAACGAGAAGTTTACAACTTCTCGGACTTGAGCTTTCCCAAGATATTCCAAATCTTAAGCTCAAGTAATTGGTTTTCAAAACTTTGAACACAATTTTTCAAGAATTTCTCAAAAGGTTTTTCTAAATCTTTCAAAATTATGTGTTCAAAAACGTTTTGATAAAACGAGCATGTCTTCTGGAATCGATAATATTTACGAACCTAGAAATGTCATTCAATAATGACACGGGGTTGTAAATAAAGTTCGAGCAGAAGTTTAAAACATTTAAAACATGCTCCATATGGTTTGCTATTATTTCTGATAGTAACCCGCTTTTCACATTGAAGTCAAGCATTTCACCGGAAAGCTTTGACTCTACAATCCGAAGTTATCAACTCCACAATCCGAAGTTCGTTGCAATTGATATCTACATACTAGACGATGCGACTGCTCAAACGACGACTACAGCTCTTTAAGTAGAACACGGGTCAACAATTGAGGGGGAGCAATTGTCCAGCATTCAGAATCTTCGATGCCGAAAATGCCATAGTTCACAAGTTGGTGTCAAGACAACGATATCAATTATCCATGTGGTGTAAAGGAGAAGATAATTTCAGAAGTTACGAGGAAGACCAACATTCGTGAACAAGAACCATGTGCTTCTTTCATATGATGTTCTTCATCATTCAGGTCCAACCTCGTAAATTGCTAATATTGTGAATTCATTATCATATATGATCTTTGCACGTGATAAATACCTTACACTTGTGTTTAAAAGGTATTTAATTTACGTTTCAAGTACACCCTCATTAATTTGAGGGGGAGCTTGTGTAATTCATGAAGATAATTGGATTTGCATTTTTCTTCCCAAATTCTCTTAAAATACTATTAAATCAATTGATATTAAAAACATCGATTGGGTTAGTATTTTTAATATGGGGGAGAAAACGTGATTTAATATTGAGATCAATAATGGTTTGACTGAATGTGCTGGCTCATCCCGACATGTGCGAAATGTTTTCGAATATCGTGGCATATGTTAAGGGGGAGCAAAATGGAATTGGATATAAAAATGGATTTCATGGTGATTTATACTTACCCGCAACCCATTTATTTCACGACGATGAAGATTGTGGTGACATAAGGATGGTAGGATAGGTTAAAGTCCAATGATTTCTCTAGAACCGGAGGAATCTTCCCAAGGACATTCCATAGCTAGAAATAGTAGTCCTTAGGAAAGATGGAGAAAGATTGTGAACGTAGCTGAATGCCGACCAAGTACTTAAGTTAGCACTGGAACAATCACAACAAGGTGCTAGTTATGACGTATCGGTAAGCATTGAAGGGGTTGAAGAATGAAAAAGAATTGTAAAGATAAAGGGTGTAAAGAAAGAAGCCCTCCTTACAACCTTAGGCAGAAACCGGGTCAATTCATATGCTATTGAGATCATTTATGATTCGATATTGAAGATAGACATCATGGACCCAGTGATGCAAGGCACAACCCATCCCAGCTAACTCAGATATCTCTCAAAAGATATTTGTTTTAATCACACGGAGACAACACATTATCTATTGATTTATTCACTCCGAATAAATTGGTATTGAAAAGGTGGCACTCCTCTCCAGCCTCCGATCACTAAAATCCAAAATGCACGATCGAGTCTAGAGCCATTTGAGATCATCAAATATCTCATTAGGACACACTTTCATATTTACTTGCTTCTTCACACACTGTGAAAAGTAAGAAAGTTCTTAAGAGTCCTACACAAAATCTTCATGATCTTGCCTGAACATCCGAGTAATACGAAAGTATTTACAATGAAGATGGAAATCCTTCTTGAGCAAACGTCAAAAAACTCATGGTAGGTGCTTGTGCGATTCTTTATGAATCAAACTTGTGATAACTGGAAAGCAACAGTGGTTTAAACTCTTAAATGAATTTAAACACGTTCCAGGCCTCTACGCAATATCTTAGTGATCTGTCCAGAACATTCAGAGTAATACTATTAAGTATTTACAGTGACGAATAGAAATCCTTCTAGTGTTAACATCAAACAGCACTTGGTAGGTAACTTGCAAGATTCTATACGAATCAAACTCGTGACAACTGGAAAGCAACGATGGTGCGGTTCTTAATTGAACTTCACTTGTTCCAGGAACATGAATTGACGGCTTCAAATCATGCGGATAATATTATCCAAATGATTCACTCTTTACGTTCGCAGTCAGCTTTGGACGGTCGAGTAAAGAGAACGGGTTTACCCGCGAAATCTTGTCAAGGAGGTTCTTTATTGAAACTACCTGCCACAAGTACGATATTTAATATCGTCCAACGGTCTTCACCGACCGGAGGTAAAATGCTACCGAATTAGAATGAAATGTTCAAGGCCATTTCATCCGTGTATATGGTTTGTTGCTAACTGTCTTATGCAGCGTAACAAGAAGGTGGCATTGCGGTGTATAATCCAGAAGAAGTCGTCACCACATGCTTATACTACATACACTTAGTACTTCAACAAATTCAAGAAAGTCTGAAGGTCAAGTCTTCCGCTGTATCAACTCTGAAGCTTTCAAGAATTTAAAGGTATAAGTATGTGGAACATGAAGTCACGAAGAGGCAAATTTCACAAGTGATGAATGCACAAGGTCAAGGCAAGGAAACATGCTCAAGACTAAAGTCAAAGATCACATCAAACATATTCACAAGAACAAGATCGAAGACTCAAGCATTTTATGCTAGGTTTAAGATTTTTGTAAAATGGTGTGACCTCCCTTAGGGGGAGATTGTTGGAAATACGTTTTTCCAAAGAAAGTCTCGGTCACATCATTATTAGCATAGATCACGAGCTATAGAATATTTAGAACTTTGTAACTTGGAGCGACCTCCCTTAGGGGGAGATTGTTGGAAATACGTTTTTACGTATTTATGAAGGATCGGTCGCTCCAACGATATATTAATGTATTAGGCTCATGATCCAAGTATAGCCCATATAGCCCACATGTAGGGTGGGCTATATATATACCCCTCCTAGCATGTTAGGAGGGGTGGTTCTTCTCATTTCATCTTTTCATTAATAATAAAACATCTTTCTCTCTCTACTTTTCTTTTCTCTCCTTTCTCTCTCTACACCATCATCTCCTTCCTCCCCATCTCCACCATTAAATCAATAGATCTAATCCTTTAATTACCAAATCATAAGATATCGTAGACCTTCAAAGTTTAGGCTTATATATGGTGGTGGAGGGACCATTGTTGTCAATTTGTAATACTTGTGGTCCAAAATGAAAATAGTTAGTTAAAAAGCGGGAAATGACTATTAGTCAATTTTGAAAATTCACGGGGCTCGGGTTTCATAAAAATACTTTTCAAAAGTTAAAACATAACTCAAATATAATAATATCGTATCCCAACTCGACTTAACACGTCATTTAAAAGAAAACATAAAAATGACAAACATCAAACAACTGACAATAAGACGTAAAATATTAGGCATCCATCGACATCACGCTTGATAATACTCCTTATACTTATTAAATATAAAATATAAGTCTCCTAAAATCGGTTTAAACTTAAACCTTCAAAACTAAATATCATTCAAACTCATCAAAAATTTCAAAATATTCGTAAAGTAAGATTAAGCAATGACCTCGGTTTCAGGTTATCACAGTTCTTCCCATATCTCATAGTAAGTTTCCCACCGTTGACGTCGATTACAGCTCGAGTCGTCGATAAAAAGGGTCGACCTAAAATAATAGGACATTTAGGATCACACTCATAATCGGATATGAATAATTCCGCAGGAAAATCAAACTTTCCAATCCTAACATAGACATCCTCGGCTATTCCAATTGGTTCTAAAGGTGTACAATTTGCAAGATCGATAGTCATGTTCGTGGGGGTAAGACTAGGCAATCTCATCAATTTCCAAAGAGAATGAGGCATGAGATTGATGCTAGAACCTAAATCGGCAAGGGCTAAACATCCTTCAATCTCGGAAAAATCAAAAGGTAATAGAAATTGGTCCAGATCCTCTTCCTTTCTTGGCATATGCCTTTTAGGTTTCTTAAGAAGGATCGAAGCACAAGTTTCTTCAAGGGTTACTTGGGTGAGGTCGATAAACCTCTCTTTTTTTAATCATGGATGGAATTTTAGGTACACGAGGGTGTGCACTCTTTTCCTTGGTCGCCACGTTCACCCCATCAACTTTAGAACATGAAGGCGTATTAGAAGTCGAGGGTTGAGAAGAAGGAACAACTCTAAATCCATCAAGGTTAGGGGTAATCACACGACTTTTCTCACGAGACGAGGTGTCTTTACATTGTTCCTTTGGATTTGCAACGGTGTCACTAGGTAACGAACTCGATGACGCACCCGAGGCTTTGTTCATAATAGCCGAAAACATCTTTTTAATATCAATTTGTCCTTGCTCAATCTTCGTGTTCTGATTTTTCAAAGTGTTGGAAAAGTCATTTTTCACAGTACCAATTTGTCCCTCTAAGTGTCTCATATTAGCCTCATTCATTTTCATATATTCTAGAAAAATCGTTTGACGAACTATTTTGATTAGCATTAAAGTTCCCTTGGTTTTGATTGTTTCTTTGAAAATTTCCTTGATCACCACTCAAAAAATTGTTTCCTTGATTGTTGTTTGAAAAATTCGAGTTATGATTGTTGTCTCGATTTTGCCAACTCAAATTACGACCTTGATTATAACCTCCTTGATTCAAAAAATTTCCTTGTTCATTATTTCCTTGAAAATTGTTTCGGTTTTGATCAAAATTGTTGCCTTGGTTATAATTGCCTTGTGATGGACCCGCGTTTTGATTTTGAAAATTGTTGTTTAACGCGTTAACACTCGACGTTTGGCCATCCATAGCCGCACACTCGTAATAATTATGAGGTCCACCACACAACGTACACGAAGCCTCAACCGCTTTCACCGTAGCGAGAGCGTCTTTCTTTTGCATCTCGATAAAGAACGACGTAAACACATTCGTCAACTTATCGACTTTGGCATCAACCCTCTCAATATCGCGATTAGAATTACTAACATTGGCGACATTGGCAACACTCGGTTCGTTGCGGAGTTAGTAAACCTTGGATCTTCTCGATAATCATTAATGCATCTTTCGAAGTTTTACATAAAAAGTTTCCACCGGCGGCGAAATTCAACGAATCTTGTTCTTGATAACTAAGAACGTTGTAAAATGTATCGATTTGGTGCAACTCGGAAAATCCATGATGAGGACATTTCCTAAGCAATTCCTTAAAACGATCACACGCGTCTCTAAAAGATTCATTTGGTTTTTGATCAAATCTCGTAATCTCGTTTTTGAAAAAGGTCGTCTTAGACGGTGGGAAAAAATGATTAACGAATTTGGAAACGAGATCCTTCCACGTTATTATGGAATTAGGTGGCTCTTTCTCGTACCAATCCTTGGCGGCACCATCGAGCGAGTACGGAAAAAGCATAAGCTTGACGACATCGGTGTCGACGTTCTTAAACTTGCTCGTGGCCAAAAGACGATCAAAATTTCGAATGTGATCGTGAGGATTATCCGCCTCATGACCTCGAAACATCGTATCTTGAATCAACGAAAACCTTCCGCTCTTAATCCCAAAATTCTCTGCTTCGATAGCGGGAATTACGATCGCGTCTCCCTAACCCTCGGTGGGAGCTTGGAGCAATTCCATCATCGAACGATTGTCGGCCATCTCATCTACGGTCTCTTCAACAACGATATTAGGAACGTTAGTTTCTAATTCTCGTCTACATCGTCGATTCCTTGGATTTTGATTGCGTCGATTCGAAGCGTCGCTAGAATTAGAATAATCCTTCGATCGAGTGCGCATGCACTAAGTGTAGAATGGGGGTAGCAAAGAAGATTCTTTTTGGTGTTTTTAGGTTTTTCAATTTTTTTGGTTTTTGATTGTTTTTTTAATTTTTTTGGATTTTTGTTGTATTACGTAGACTCAAATCTACAAATCTCTCCTCGAATCAATTTCTCGATTAAAGGAGCCTTAAGGAATGCAAACATACACGTGGTGTGAACGTCTTCGATGACTTTAGAACGTTGATGGAACACCAAAACGTTCAAGAGGGTTTAATCTTGAAAACAAGCAAATATATATGATACGTAGATAATACTTGGGTGGCAAACCCTCGGTTAGCCCTCTTTCTCAAAACACGCACAAGCAAGCGGGGGAAACGAGGAGACGCTAAGCACTTAGGAGCCTTTTTTTCCTTAGGTCGTGAAATACAACCGCCTTATACCCACCTTATAATTTGTGTTAATCAAAATTAAGCCTCACGAAAGTATTTATCTATTTTGCCCTTAAACTTTTGCTTTAGATTCAATACAATAAATGACTGATGAAATCCCAATTAAGGTTACGTTTTCACGCTTTTGGAGATATTATAAATTTATTGTGATACGTAAATACAATATATTAATGATATTCACAAAGAAAAACGAAAACCAATATATCTATAATATAATAAAAAGATTGTTGTGTGTTTAGTTTAGGAAAAGTAAACACGTTTTATTTGGATATTATAATATAATAGAGAAAAATAACAAAAATGAGTATGTACGATATTTACGCTTTCCGAAAATTGAAAAGCAAAAACGCACTACTCACACAAACACGATATATATAAGGATAAACACACCCTCCCCGGCAACGGCGCCAAAATTGATGTAGGTATTTAATACACTTCTTTAGGAAAACAAAGCGTAAAGCGGGCAACTATTAAGTCTTACGATTTAGGAAAACCGTAAAACCGATAAATGCGAGTTCGTTCTCGAGGGAGGTGTGTATGTGTTAGGCCAATATAATATAAAAACAATGTTTGGATTAGTACCGTTTTTTGTTTTGAGAGAGAAAAATTAAAGACGAGTTACACTACGATTACACTACGACGTAAAACGATGACGTAATTACGTAAAAGCGACGGAATTAAAAATTTAAGCTAAAAATTAATTAAATAATAAAACTAAGTCTAAAATAATATAAATAAGAATAAAAATTCAAGAAATAAATTTTAAAAACTTTTATTAATTAAATATTCAATTTTAAATGCTAATTAAAGCCCTCAAATTAAATATAATTAACAAAAAGCCCAAAATATTAATTTATCAAACAAATATCTAACTTATATTATTTAAACAGTAAAAATTATTTTACCTAAATTTTTAAAACTATTTTTTCGATTTTTTAAATACTAAAAACACTTTTTAAACTAAAATAATGATTAAAAAATAATAAAAATAATGCTAAAATTAAATTTACTTTTTGAAAAATCCTATTTTATATTACTAAATAGTAGAAAAATGAAAAAGTTGAAAAAAGTAATTTTTACCACTAAGAGATTAAAACCTATTTAAAGCTTTAATTAATTTTATAAAATAATTAATTAAAGTTAACAGTGAAAATCTTTTTGTAAAAATCTTAAAATATATTAATTAAACTAAGAAAATTTTTAAAACTGAAAAGTAATAATTTTTTACACTAAAAGACATAAATAGTTTAACATAAAACTAATTAAAACTTAATTTAAATCTAAAAATATTAAAATGAACATTAAAATAAGAATAAACTTTTCTGAAAATATTAAAATAATTAAAGAAACACAGGAAAAATAAAAACAATGAAAAATAATTAAAAACACCCACTATTGGAAAAAAAACAAGAATCTGATGTGGACATGTCTGATGGCTTTGTCTTTATGTGTAGCAGAGGCTACACTTGCACTAGCAGTGGGAAGATTTTTGTGCTACTCTTAAACAGAAAAACAAAAATGGAGATTTGAGGCTTGTTTAATGATTGTTAATTGGAAACAAGGGCACCCCACATTCATGGAAGTGTGGGGAGTCAATGCAAACAAGAAAACAAGCAGGCTTAAAGCAAAATAAGCACACAAATGAACTATTTAGGGTTACTGTATTGAGTATAGGTGGTCTGGGCTTAAGTTGCTGGTGTGTTTGACTATTTAGTGAGTTTTAAACGACCAAACCTTCACACAAACCTGACCAAACTACCAGATGACAGCACACAAGCCTAACACTAGCTTATACCTAACTGATTAACAAGATTTTAGAACCAAATAATCAAAAACAAAGTTGTTTTAAACCTACTAGGTATCTATGACTGATTTTACCAAAATTTTAGCTTGGAAATCCAGATTTTACACTAATATACTCAAGTAAAAGACTGATATCATAAACCAATACCTAATGGAGTATGTTTAGACTGATTTTAAGCCAAAAAAACTTTCACTAACTTAACTTATATGGAGATCCAAACACCCCTTAAAAATAGATTTCCTAAAATTTAAGCTAAGATTTTCAAAACTCTTCCAACTGATTCTAGCTTATTCTAACATGCATCAAAATATTCTAATGGACATAAACCAATACTCAAACTAACATACAAATAGATTATAACACACGTCACAAGTTCAAAAAAATCAGCCAAAGAGGGTTCAAGCCTAGGATTTTTACCTTGTGGGACCCACATCTGGGCCCCACTATTGCTGAAAATCTATCTCCATCTAGCTAAGCTGGAGCTTATGGGTTGTGGTGTTGCTGAATGTAGAGAGACGATGGTATGGACTACAACAGTCCAAATACCCTATATATCTTGAAACACTTGGTAGTACCTGAAATGGATTAACAAACCTAGTAACCAAAGCTTGAGCCACAAGCTTGTTGTTAGCAAGCTTGTGGTTGAGCTTTTGGTATAGTAAACAAAAAAAAATAATAAACTGATTTTTTATCTTAAAATAAAACTCCCTCTTGAAACCTTTGAAACAACAGAAAGTTAACAAATCCAATATTGGGATCAAGCTTGTCTTGTCAGGACAAACTCAATTCAAGACTTGAATTTGGGTCCAAAACTTTTCAAAAACCAACTTTTCTGAAAATATTTTGTAAAATGAAAACCTTTAATAACTTAAGCTAACTCGAAAAATAAAGCAAAGATTAAACTAAATAAAACATTTAAATTAGAACTCAGAATCTTGAACAAATTACAAGGTTAAATTTGAAACTCTAAATATTCATGAAAAAAAAGTTTATAAAGATTGTTCAAAAAATCTGGAACAAGAGAGGAGGTGGCAGGGAGTAAGTGATGTGGTGTACTGTGGTTGCTGGAAGGGAGTAAGTGGGTGACGTGTCGTGCTCTGAGTGGGTGGTAGAGGTTGTGTTGTCTGGCAATATTAGTCCCCCATGTCCCATAAGTTGTCATATCCAAGTTTAAACAGCCATAACTTATTTCCCTTTGTTATCCAAGTTTGTTTTTTCCAAATTTTGGCACAAATACTTTTGTAAAGTTATTGCAAGGACCATATATTCATATTATGCATTCTTCAAGGGCTTCTTTTGACATGTCTTCAAACTTCAAGGATTAATCTTGTACAAATGAATAATGGAGGGTTATTTGTGACAAGTCTTCAAAATTGAGGGACCAAACATGCCAAATCTTCAAACTTCAAGGGTATTTTTGGAAATTCATTTCTCAGGTCCGGTTCTTTGTGCGGCTTCGTTTCCTGTGTTCGTTTTTGCTTGATTCTTGCAATCTTTTGTTGATTTCACGATATCCGCACCTAAAATACATAATGAACAAACACAAGCATATTTTGGGGTATTTTAATGATATTTTAAGCGTTTTAAGCCCGATTTGGACGATGAGACTATGTATAATCGCAGTCTCATCATGATGATACTCATGAAGTGACACCTCGTGTTTCCGCGTAGGCGGGGTGTTACAAATTGGTATCAGAGACTATGATTATAGAGAACTAGGTGATCCGCCTACACTATAACCTAGGATCCCTGCATATAATGATATCTTAGAAATAGTGTGCATGTATGTGCTTATAGTGTAATTTTATGTTTATTAGATGTGTTAATTTCACTTATTTTTGTCGCACTGATGATAAGTTAATATATATGTTATTTTATGATGAGCTTATTTTAGTTAGACGTCATGGTTTTATGTTTTCCTTAGATATGGCTCGAATTTTATTTACTGCCCGTAGGAGAGTTAGGTCACCCCCACCACCAGTGGTACTACCAAAGGATGCCATTGATGATATCCCCGCCGGAGACCCCATGATGAGGAACACTGGGATGATCTGGAGGAACCTCAAGAAGAGGAAAATGAGAATATGGGTAGGAAAAATGAGGAGGAGTCAGAGGAAGACTCGGATGAGGAACCGGAGGAGGTTCCGGAGGAAGGGGAGAAGGTGCAAATGGAAATCAAGGAGAAAATGATGGAGAGGAGGACCAAGGCGAAGAGGGAGAAAGCGCGGATAGGAATCAGGATGGAGGAGATGAAGAGGAAAATCAAAATCTAGATGAGGTTGAAGAAGAGGAAGTTCCCGCGCCACCTGAAGAAGGATCAGCGCATGCAGCGATAAACATCCCTTCGGATGATGATGATACAATCGGTGGAAATGGAAGACCGCCTAAGAGGGCTAGGCGTCGGTCCGTCATAGTCAACGTGTCTTACACTTTTAATTTCGGAATTTAATTTTTCTAAGACCATCAGTATTTTCTTTGGATTACGAATTTGAGATTTCCTACGGGGTTTGATTGTTGAACTATTTTATTCAATGGAGTGGACTATTTGCATTATTTTTGTTTTGGTTTGATTGGCTGATTTGAGGCATGTTGGGGTTTAATGTGTTATGTGTTGCATGATGCACCAAGATTAGTTAATGTTGTCATAGATGCAAATCATGCGTGGAATGGGACATGTATAATTGTTGTGGCCAACGTAATTATAGGTGTGCCATAATACGGATGGATTTATAAATACAATGACATCAACTAATCTCGGTTGGCATATTTTCTTGTCTGGCATGTATGTATCATAGGTACATGTATAGTTATGTAATATATGTAAGTCATTGTATGTAAGGGATTATAGGTTGCTAATGACAAATTTATGGTTTGGTATAGAATGATGAATGCACAAAGCGATGATGAGAGTATGAATGGTTTGGACATCACTGTGTTGGTTGTTGAACACGTAATTATTCATGTTTTTAGTGCTAATATCCCTTCATTTATGCCATAATAAATAACAAAAATGTATTTTAGTGCATATATCGTTTATATGTGTTATTTATTATTGTAGGTACAAATATCAAACAAAATGAGCAAAATCGAAGCCAAAGAGCCAAAAACGAGCACGAGAAATGGAAGAGCGCGAAAAACGAGTCTGACGGTGCCTCTATCTTTTAATGGGCCGACCCAACACCATTTAAATGGGTCGGACAGACCCATTATTCACAAACTGCTGGCCCGAATACAACACATCCCATTATCATTCCCGCAGTAGTGTTCAGCCCGAAATTAAGAAAAAGAAAGAAGCCCAATATTAATCTGAAGCCCAAATCAGGCCCAGCAATATACATATTAGATCTATGATAAAAAAAAAGAGGGGATATTTTCCTTATTTTTAAGGTAACGCAGGTTAGAAAAAAACAGAGATAGATCGATTTTTGTTTTTTAGTATCCTCACTTTATTTTTCTTTATGATTGCGTTTTGTTTTGAGGAGATAATAGCATCTAATTTTTCCCCTGTCTTTTATTCGGAGGTAGGGCAGCTTACAATATAGGCATCATATCTCTTTTTTTATTTATTATTTTATTTTCATACGTTTTGTTATAGAGAGAGATGTAGCAACTTTTCTCTGTTTTTGTTTTTTTATTCGGAGGAGAGTATCCAGTTTATGATTGAAGATTCGATGGAAGATTTGATATTCGGTTAATGTTTGTGTTTCGAATGATGATCTAGTTTTCGTTTAAAGATTTATAGTTTTGGTTGATGTTGATGTTGTTTTGTGATTCAGTAGCAGTAATAAGTAGTTGATTAGAGATTTGGATCCGGTGAGTTTTATGTAGGTTATAGCTTGCTATTCATTTTTTGTTTTCATCTTTTTCTTTACCCAATGAGATGCAACATTTTATATGGGGAGAGTCTGTTTTATTTTCTTAGTTGGAAGTTAGTTTTAAATCTATAGCTTACACAATACGCATCTCTTTTTTTAATGTTCATTTTTTTCCTTTCCTGCGTTTTTTAGATTAGGTGTAGGACCATTTTTGTTACAATTTAAATTCAGTTTTATATCAAAATTCAATCACAGCTTCTTTGTTTATTTAAACCTTGCTGCTGGTACAAAAAAAGAAACGAAGGAAACAAATATAAAAAAATGTGCCGTAGTAGGTTTCGAACCCACGACCTATATTTACCATCTAAGCATTTTTACCGTTGCACTAGACAAGTTTTCTTGTTAGGACTCTCATTTAGGAATTAATATAGGTTAGCCTGATTAGTAAATTCAGCTTATAGTTTTAGTAATTAAACTTTTTAGTAATCGTTTGTTTCAAAAGATGTTTTTACAAAGATGTTAAAAAAAAGTTTAATTACTTTATTAAAATCAAGTAGTTTTAAAATATATATTTAGGTTTTATCTCATTTTTTTTAATCCGCATCTCATAGCTTTTGTGATTCGTCTTAACGTTTTATGTTTGTTTGATCTTGCGTTTCTTCTACATCATTTTCGAATCTTCATTTTGGTATCTACCTTCGTTCCCTTTTCTTTATTTTATTTATTTATTTTTTATTCGCTTATTATTATTTTATCGTTTGCTTGATCCCGTAGATTTAATTAGTGTATACTACTTGTTGCTACCTTAAGAATTACTAAAATTATTGTTTCTTTTATATCATTTAATATTTTTAGTCATTAAAACTATTAGTTTTTTAAATCAAGATCAAAACCTTTTTATTCGAGCATCAAAATCGAGACATACACTCGGATTTCCATTCACACTTCGCTGGAACTACGACAACCTCACGGGTATACTCAAAACGATTTGTATCAAAATGGCGCCG
This sequence comes from Glebionis coronaria, assembly GCA_025667525.1. Taxonomy (NCBI): domain Eukaryota; kingdom Viridiplantae; phylum Streptophyta; class Magnoliopsida; order Asterales; family Asteraceae; genus Glebionis; species Glebionis coronaria. The sequence continues at coordinate 304,837,963 of CM046882.1, forward strand.
CTGCCGGGGAAGTATGTAGCGATATTTGCGTTGTATTTTTAGTTAGTGTCTTGAAGATCCTTTCGCTTTGTAAGTTTATTTTCGTATTTCTATATATATATATATATATATATATATATATATATATATATATATATATATATATATATATATATATATATATATATATATATATATATATATATATATATATATATATATATATATATATATATATATATATATATATATATATATATATATATATATATATATATATATATATTATATATATATTATATATATATATATATATATATATATATATATATATATATATATATATATATATATATATATATATATATATATATATATATATATATATATATATATATATATATATATATATATATATATATATATATTTATATATATATACATATATATATATATATATACATATATATATATATATATATATATATATATATATATATATATATATATATATATATATATATATATATATATATATATATATATATATATATATATATATATATATATATATATATATATATATATATATATATATATATATATATATATATATATATATATATATATATATATATATATATATATATATATATATATATATATATATATATATATATATATATATATATATATATATATATATATATATATATATATATATATATATATATATATATATATATATATATATATATATATATATATATATATATATAATTTTTTTAAAAATCCTAAAAAATATAAAAAATGAAATCCTAAAATATTTTTTTATTTTATCTTCTTTTCTTTATTATTATATATATCACTTTGAAAAATCTAAAAATATTTTTCTTTTCTATTTTATTTTTCTTTAGCTATATATTATATATGATATAGTTTTATATAGTATATTATAACCTAATATTTTCTTTTTATTATTATTTTATTTTTAAACAAAAAAAAGTTTCAAAAATATTCTTCTTTATCTTCTATCGTGTTTAAATCTTTTCTCCTCACCCTCTTATCATTTAATTCTTATCTTCTACTTCTTTCTTTCTATAATTCTTTTTCTCAATCCCTCTTATTTCTAATTCTTCATGGATTCGAATGTCTATTGCGTAGGGTGAGGGAGACCATTGTATGGTTTTCAATCATGTCAATGGTGCTCATACGAGCGGTGCGGAAGAGATCTCCACAATTCACAATTTGGACATTGTCCATCGTGCAATTCGATCAATTCGTACTTCACCTCTAATGAAATTATCTCCCCCTCTTGCATATATGGGGATACTTACCCGCACGTTGTACCGGGTTTTTCTCAATACCCGTGTTTCAACAATTGTGGGGGCCCTCACGACACTTTTCTTGTCAACCGATGAATTTTTATGAGCCCGATTCGTGCTATATTTTCGGTTTTGATAAATTTGAGCCACCACATTACACCCTCGATCATCAACCTTCTTTCGGAACGAGTGACGAACTACGAGCCACTATTTCGAATGAACTTCTAAAAGTTCATGAAGGTTTAGTTAGACTTAGCGAAAAATTTCAAGAGGAAAATCGACAAGAGCAAGTATCTAGTGCTTATACCTCTACGCCTCTTGTGATTCCTTATTGTTATGATGATGACTAGGATGATATTTACGATCTCAATCCATCATGTGAGACTACCACTCCTATTCTTGATTCTTCCACTACGGAGACCGATTTCTCTCTCATCATGGGGATGAGGGTCTTATCACTATTCCTTCTGACGAGATTCTTATTCCAATCCAAAGTGAGCCTACGATTGCTTCCGATAGTGATAGTGAGCGTGAATCTCTTTCTAGTGATGATTCATTACCTCCCACGAACATCTTGTGAGATGATTCTTTGGCTTTCTCTAATCCTCTTTTTGATCTCGATGATGATTTTACTTCTAGTGATGACGAGTCACTATCTGATGAAGACGTTCTGAAGGAATATTCCAAGATTTATTCAAACCCTTTATTTGATTTTGCTGACGCCTATATCTCTAGTGAGGTGAATCCTCTCTTTGAAGAGGGGATTGAAGACATTGATAGCGCCGACTCAATTGCTATTGATGAGCATTCTTTGTTAGCCATGCCACCTCCCATCGTAGAGAAGGTGGAGAGATTTGAACCTACCTTATGTTTGATTCGGTCTGGAGAGGTGACGCGGGTGGTAGATATTTCTTCTTATATTTCTCATATTATGTTGCCACCCCGTCCTACCGCGTGCACGCCCAAGCGGGTGATGTATCGCTTTTACTCTCCTCATTTCATACCAGGAAATCAGGATGAGTTTTTTGATCCTGGAGGAGACGTCGATGTTGCTATTTCATGTGATGTTTAACCGGTTATCCCATCAACTCTTGCTTTGTGTTTCTATCAAGTGTCATCTGGTGACACTTTGATATGTTTTTCTCATACCCTCTCGCCTTTGGCGAAGACGAGTATTTGTAAGGATCGCCTTTATACCTATTTCTCGTATGTTATAAGAATACTTCTGCTTTTCTTGACTTATACTATGGATTCTTCTTCTTTATTCTCATCCGGTAATGAAGATACGATTTTTGACCCTGGCATATCTGTTTTGAGCCAGTGGTGATTCTCTTTCTCCCCCATAGACCATTTAATTCGGGGTCGATTCAGGCTCGTGACTCGGTTAACAAAAACAAGCGATTCTTGGGAGGCAACCCGAGGATCTATCATTCTTTATCTATTTTCTAACATAATTGTAGAGGCATGCTTCTCTCCATGTGTGCTTGGTGGTATTTGTTTTTGTGTGCAGGGTTCCCTTTGATCGAGAAGAGTTTCAGAGGGTTGATGTTGTTGTTTTACATCGTCTTCTTCATTCAGTCTCTGATCGATCTTCATGTTTATATCAGGGGAGTACTCAGTTCTCATTATTATCTATGCATATCAAATTGTGTTCTCCTTCTTACACTTGGAATTCTAGCATTAGCCTTTTGTGTTCTTAAGTGTAGGGGTGACACCTTATCACTTTTGAACATTGAGGCCAATGTTCAGTTCTAAGTGTAGGGGGTTTATATCAATATGATCATATTCATGCCTACTTGTTTGCCCCCATGCATCCTATTTTGATCAAATATGTGTTTGTTTTTTTATTTTATTAAAAAAAATAATAAGACTAAAAAATAATAAAACGTTTTTTACCGTGCGTGATTGACTTGTCCCGTAGGCTAGAACAAAGGGGATCCTGACTCTGCCAGAGTGTTGATCTGGTTGCTCCCTTAACTTTAAGACTAAGCGTTTAGGAATTGTGCAAATTAAAATTCTAAACATGGAGTAGTTGGTTCTCTTTAGAGCTTATATGAATAACATGTAGCTTTTCCTCCTCTAAGATAAATACATTGAATATGTGTGTTTTTTTTCAAGCTGTTGATCCCAAACTTAGATCGATTTAGCTTTGTGTTAACGGGAGTAAATCAAGTTTAACACGTAGAGAAAATTTTTGTATTCAACAATCTAAGTGTTATGCGGAATTAACACTTAGAACAAAGAACAAAGCAAAAAAAACAATGTAAACCAAACTTTCACTTCGATTAATAATCAAACTTGCATACTGATGTATCGATGATAGTATAGTGATAATTAGATACGTTATAGGGTAAATTAGAAGATTACCTTTAGGAAAAAGTAATAGTCTAAAATTACCAAAGACGAATTCAATTAAACACGTGGTGAACCAAGTTCGTTGTACACGAAGATCTTATGAATTTGAGACGTTTTGTATCGATTTGGACAATTGATTCGAATTGGTTGTCGGTTTTTAAACTAATATTAATCCTACAAATTTTAAAACCTAAGTGCATGAATCGTAAACCCGGATTAATTTAATCTAAAACAATTGCTTAAAAATAAAAACTTTTAAACTATTTAAAATAAACAATCTATTTAAAAATCAAGATTAAATTTAATCTATTCAATTAAAATATTTTTACTCTATTTAAAAATCTATTTAAAATCTACTTTACTTTTTATTAAACAAAATTTATTTTTAAAACTATTTTTATTTAAATCTAAAATAATAAAAATCTAATTATTTGAAAACTAATTAAACTTTTAAAATTAATAAAAACATTTTTTATTTTATTTTTTTATTCAAAATATTATAAAAACTGAAGCTATAAAAGAAAGTGATTAAACTTTGAAATAAAAAAATCAAGATTAAGTATATGTCAAATTAAACTGCCAGCAATAAAACCACTGTCTATATTAATTATATGTAGCAAATATAAAACCAAATGAGCCCCTAGCTCAGATAGTTAAAGCGTATGGTGTTGAACCGTGAGGTCACGGGTTTAAGTCCCATTGAGGACAACATTTTTGTAATTATTATTTTTGGACGAAAATAAATCAGATTAAAGTCACAGGAGTGACTTGTATGATGTTTCTATTTTAAACAGCTTATAAGAACAGTAATAAGCTATCAGATCAGTAGGATCTGACAGCAAAAGCTACACAACAAAATTTATATGGAATACAATATCTAGAATTTCAAAAACTCATACAATTCCTCACTACAGTCAAGTTATAACAAGAAAAATAAGAAAGTTAATAAGATAAAAGCAGCTTGACTGAACTTTATTAGCTAAAAACCAATCAGTTTTATCAAACTTAATAGCATTAAAACATTCTTTGTGCTCAACTGAATCTTAAGCTTAAACAGTAACACCATTCAAACTTACAGTATAACATAAAACTAGAACAGATTCATAGATTAACATACCAAACGAATCCAAATATCTCATGGACAATTAAACTAGCAGATTCTACAACCATTTAACTCAAACAAACACAGCTAAACCCCTACGAATGAAATCATACCTCAATACGTAAACTATTAACGAGATTCAGTAACCAATAATCACTCAGCCTAACAGATCAATATGAATTAGAACAAAACCACCAAACTAAAACAGTTCATTCATCATCTATTATATCAATACTTTCATAGCAATTAAATAACCTTAGACAGTTAAGTAGATTAAATAAACAAACTAAAGCAGATTATATCTAAATTAACATAATCAATAGTCAAATACAAACTCAGATATAATAACCACAAATTCAACTACAGCATATTAAACTAAGCAGATTATAAATAGCTTTAAATTTAATAACAAAAATTGTAATAGGATTAAAACCTTTTGAAGATTCCGTTGAGCTGAACAACCTTAATGAACCGAAACGAAAACACCATCATTCACCAATTTCCACCATTCGAAAACCAGTCAAGACCATCAGCATCGCAGCTTCGATCCAATACCATCAATCACACTTTTTGACTTTAATTTTATCAAACCATTGGGGTTTGAATTTATTCACAATTTAACTTTAATATTTATAATATCAAATAAGAAAGTAGATTAAAACTGAAATCAACTTAACAATCTTAAGAAAAACGCAAAGCACAGTGAATCTCAAATAGCTTTTCATTAATTTCAAGAAAACATTACAAAGCTTATAAAAACTAAAATACAATTTTTACCTAAATCTAATCTAACATTATAATATTAAAGAAAAACTGGAATATAAATTACAATTATTTTAGGGGTTTATATAGCCAACCCCCGAGGCTGTTGAGGGGAGGTTGTTGAAGCTGAAATCCATCTCGACCCTCCAATGAGCATCTCCTTATTCTCTCTCTTTATTGCTTCCCAATCTACGGTTGATAAATGCTCCCCATCACGCGGATTGCCAGCGTGTAACTTTTTATGCTAGTTGTGCTTTCACTGGAGCTGAGGTGGAGGTTCTTTATTGGATGATTGACGGGATGTGATGTGTCTCACCCAATTAGCAAAGGCCTTTGATGAGAGAGGGTGCCACGTCACCTACACCCCTCCATCATCTACATCCGAAAATCTTGGGGAATTAATTCCCCAAGTGTGTGATTCGTTCGTGTGAATAAAACCCCAATTTTATTGATTTCCTAGGGTTTGGGTGAAAAACAAAGTTACTGGTTATTTGTTTTGGTGGTGAAAAAGAGAATGGAGGTGAGTTTATTGTTTTCATCTAAAATATATAAACAAGTGTGTGGGTGTGGGTAAATAAAGAAGCTGGCATAAGAAATAACGAAAGATTTAAATAACGTGTGTGAATATAAACGTGTGACTAAATAATGTAACTTTCGTTACAATTCTTCTTTGTGATGGGCTTTTGTTTAGACCCAATTCATTTCAAGTTACTTCAATTAAGGGCTTGTGCCCATATATTCCACTTCTTATCAATCCATTTGGGCCCTAAATAATTCCATCCGTCTATTGTAATGTTGTTATTGGGCCTTGATGGGCTTGGCTATGATAAATGAGTATTTAGTTTTCACTAATGGGCTTTTGAGCCCATTTTCCCAATGTGGGACCCACTTGGCCCATTTTTCTTCATAAAGGTTAAATCCACTAAAGTCGAGCTCGAAATTGGCTTTGTTGATCTTTTCTTCAAACTTGTGCCGGTTTTTGTCGGTTTTCGCGATCTTTGGTACCTACACACATGAAACACAAAACAAGCATATACAAGGCATTTTTCTTTGATAATCTTCATTTATTGTTCGTTTTAAGATACAAATGATATGAGTAAAATCACTCATATCAAACTCCCCCTTGCTAAGCAATTGCCGTGTCCTCACGCAATGATAAAATAAAACACTAACTAGACCATTATTCAACTTTTTAAACTTTATTTTGCAAAGACATAATGTATTGCTTTCATTATTTGAAAAATAACTTTTAGGATCATAAAACTCAAATAGATTCATCGTCCCCGACTTTTCACTTTTCCATGCCAAGTGTAAAAACAAGATCATTATCAATCATAAGCCCCAAAATTAAACCAACTCATACAAGTAATTTGTGTTAAACTCAATATCTTATTATTTCTAATTGTATCTCTAGATTTTATTTGTCATTCACCCAAAGGCTCATCTGACTTTATTTTGATATTTATTAGTCCAAAAATGAAGACAAGAACGGTGTAAACTCAACACTCAAAACCTAACCTTGACTTCAAAAACCGTTGTCACTAAAGAAAGCCCACATCAAGGATAACTTAACACGATTTGAGGGATAAATCCCCGGACCCGAAATTTGGCTAATAGTTCTACTTAAAAGCAAAAATAAAACCTCCAAAGTCAATTATGACCTTATTAATGGAGTTAGCAACAATCACATCATAACACCTTGTGGCTCTTTAAGATGCAATTGTGCTCCTTATTTAAAATCCAGACGTGAAGGCTCCTTGGACAAAATTAAGGGAATTGACATCACCATCCCACCTTACGGCTCATGATGATGAAGCAATTTTTATTAAACACGTCCCCTCGCCATACACCCTAAGGCTCTAATGACAAGGTTAGTGCTACATGACTCCCACCCGAAGGCTCCTAGAGAACATGTTTTTATTTATTCTTCTTTATTAATATGATATTTATAGTAAGCCAAATTTCCGCAATCCCATGATCAAAAGTCCATGACGCTGACACCCTTAATGTGTTCTCACTTTAATTACAAGAGAAGAAAAATAAGGAGTTACGAGTTAAGATATCAAGCCTAAACCGCTAAAAACTTCATTTATTAAGTAATTATTATTAAAGTGTGGAAAGTAAATACGAGGAGATTAAATCAAACACTAAAAATACTTGCACAAAGAAGAGTTAATTTTAGAAACTTATGATTAAACTCTATCATCTCTTGTTCTCCATATTGAAAAATTTCAAAAATGTGAAATCAATGGATACTTAGCCTATTAAATCAAAGTTTTGGGTTTTCAAGTCATCTATAGGATCTTGCATCTTCTTATACTTTTTCAAGTTTTAGAATTTGCGTTTTAAAGTTCCCTTGATAAACGACTTTCTAGGATCAATTATAGGAACTTGCGAAAAGTTCTTGCTCTTAACTCGTATGAATTAAGACCTTCGCGTTTTAAAGCTCCCTATATAAAATCCTAGGAAAACTTAATTCAAATACGTTAAGGAAAAGCTAAGGTAAAAACCGAGTCGAGTCAAAAACTATTTTTATTTTCACCAACGGAAAGCCTACATTTGTGTCAAAAGCACTTATTTTATTTATTAAAACTTAAAAATAACACTAAAAATTTAAATTTTTTTATGAAAAATGAGAAAAACAATTACATTTGGACATGACAAAAGCAATTGAAAGCGATTATATCGATTGACTCCCCCATGCTAAAACCAAACATTGTCCTCAATGTTTCTTAGCTCAAGAGTAACACCCCCTTGCTAAAACACGAAGAGTCCAATGCAAAATCCTAACATGGAAAGAGCACGCAAATCTATAAGCTGTTTATTAATTATGCCTCAAGATAAAACGTTAGTCGATAAAAATCAAAGGGTAAAGAGTGTGCCCCTTTTTGGCATTCAAAGAATGGAAGATCAAGTGGACCGGAAAAAACCGAACACGAGAGTCTTCAAATATAAGGGTCATACCTAAGATTCACAACACAACAAAACACGAGCACGAGCTTGAAAGATCAAGCCTTATTAGTTGTAGAAAATAGAAAGAAGATAGAATGTATGGGACTCCCCCACAAGGCACCTCGTTTTTGTTAACCGAGTCATGAGCTCGACTCGATCCCTGCATTCATTGGTCCTTAGGGAAAATGGTGAAAACCGGCATAATGGAATAAAATCCAATATAAAGCGCGATGCCGGGGTCAAAGATCACATCCTCGTTGTCGGATGACAAACGAAAGGATAAAACTCCAACACAAATCTCCAAAAAGAGATAGTGGTCACGAATCATGAAATGTATGTAGCATGCTCCCCGAGATAAACTCGCACCAAGATGATCGAAAAATCTTTCAATTATTGCATCGGTGAAAGGCTGAGATTTCCCTAAATCAACGATTCCGGGGTCGAATACCTCGTCCTCGGTGGAGAAAGGAATAGACAACACGGTGTCGTCCCCCCATGCTAATCCATGATCATATAAAGCACATGGTAAAGGTGGTATAAAAGTCTCAACACTAGTGGTTTCAACTTGCATGACTTTGTTGACCTTATCACTCTTATGAATGTGAACAAAGGGGTCATGGTACGTAAAATGAGTTGCATAAAAAACCCGCACATTAAGATCAAAGCGAGTGGGAAGGATAATTGGAGCAAAATTAATTTCTCCCTTCGGGTCAACATTATCATCATCATAAATCGGGTGATCAAACCAAGTATCTTCATCACCGTCATTAGACTCTTCCTCAAATTCCGAAGGAATGTCTATATAAAGGAATTCATCAACCTCCTTCAAGAGAAGATCATCATCACAAAGGTTGTGAGATGTAGGAAGTATGATGCTCTCAAAATCCTCTTGAAACAATGGATTATTGTGCATTGAAGCTTCAAAGAGAGGATTTGAGTAGGTCACAAAAGTGTCATCAATCTTGTCATCACAAGAAATTTCCGACAAAGTATCAAGTGTGTCACACTCGGATACAAGATCATCATTCTCATTAGAAGGAAATTCATCGGTGAATTCCTCGAGAATGGTAGGTAAAACATGAGAATCACGCTCGATCTCGAGATCGGAAACATCTTCACTTCCCCGTGGAAGTGGATCAATAATAGCAAAAAGTTCATCGGCGAACTTATCGAATGAATAGTCACTAACCTCACTCGGTGTGAAGTTAGGAATCAAAGGCTCTTCAACGGAAGATTGTGCCTTAGGAACATCAATTTGATCCTTCGAAGAGAGTGAAAATGAGTCCATTTTCAAAGATTGTTCAATTAAAGCAATATCACTCTCGGGATCAAAATTCTCACTATTAAACTCACTAGCATCAAATGGTGCACTTAAGTAGTCATCAATTTGTTTTTCAATCTTAGAACTATCATCCTCGTATGGAGTGAATGGAGATGAGGAAAGATTATAACATGATTCAACAAAGCAAGCTTTACTAATACGTATTATTGGTTTTTCGTTTTTTTGTGAATACTATTACTATATTGTATACGTAGAACAATAAATTTACAAGTACTCCAAATACGTGAGAAATCAGAACCTTGACTTGGGAGGTCATTACCCAATCACTGTATTCCAATCTCAAACCAAAGAAAAAGGCAAAAATAGATAAATACTTTCGTGAAGCTCGATTTTGAGAAATACAAACTATAAGGTAGGTATAAGGCAGTTGTATTTCACGACCTAAAGGAAAATGGCTCTTAAGTGCTTCGCGCCGCCTCGTTTCCTCCGCTTGCTTGTGCGTATTTTGAGATTGAAAGCTAATCGAGGGTTTTGCCGCCCAAAGTATTACTAAGTATCATATATATTTTCTTGGTTTCTATTGATTAAACCCTCTTGAACGATTTGGTGTTCCACCATCGTTCTAAAGTCAACGAAGGCGTTCACTTCACGTGATCGTTTTCATTCCTTGAGGCTTCTTTAATCGAGAGATTTGATTAAGGAGGAGATTTGTAGATTTTGTGTCTACCTAATACATTCCAAAAATCCAAAAAAAAAAAGTAAAAACAATCAAAAACCACAAAAAAAATTGAAAAAGTAAAAACACCAAAAAGAATCTTCTTTGCTCGCCTTCTCGTTGTACGTGACGTTTATGCAAACTCGCTCTAAAGCAAGACGTGCTCGTAAATGAATAAACAAATCCATCACTCCTTCTAGTGAGGAGTCTCCTATTGACGAACCCATTGTAGTGAAAGAAGCACCCATGGCTAATCGAACTATGATGGATTTGCTTCAAGCACCCACCGAGGGTTATGGAGAAGCGAATGTGATTCCCGTTATCCTTGTGGTGAATTTTGAGATTAAGACATGTTTGTTGTCCATGATTCAAAACAACAAGTTTCGAGGTGACGAAAAGGACAACCCTCATAACCACATTCGCCAATTTAATCGTCTCACCGCCACTTGCAAGTTTAAGGACGTCTCAAACGACTCGATTAAGATGATGCTTTTTTCCGTATTCCTTAGCGGGGCCCGCAAAAATTTGGTTAGAGAAAGAGCCACCCAATTCTATATTGACGTGGAAGGATCTCGTTTCAAAATTCGTGAACCAGTTTTTTCCGCCCTCTAAGACTACGCATTTGAAAAACGAGATTTCAAAGTTTTCGCAAGAGTATAATGAGAGTTTTTCTACGGCTTGGAATAGATTTAAGGAAATGTTGCACGAATTTCCTCATCATGGTTTTTCCGACTTGCATCAAATTGACACATTTTACAATGGCTTGAACGATCATGAGCGTGATTATCTTAATGCCGCCGCGGGTGGTAATTTTTTGTGTAAGACGGTCGAGGAAGCATTGTTAATCATTGAGAATAGGTCTAAGGTCTATAGTCCTCGTAGCACGTCGAGTGTTCGTAAGACTTCGTCTTCGCCTTCGCCTTCATTGTCACACACCGTTGATGCTTGCCAAATCGAGGCTAATTTGGAGAACAATATTTTTGATAAGTTGAAAGGATTGCTAATTGAATTTAAAGTTGGTGAACAACCCACTCCCGCTACGGCTAAAGCGGTTGAGGTTTCTTGTATGTATTGTGGTGGAGCTCACGATTATTCCGAGTGCATTACCAACGGTGGTAACACTTCGAGTGCCTTCGCGGCCGCGGGAACTTATAACCAAAACGGTCAAGTTCCTCGCACTAATCAATTGACTCCACCGGGTTTTCCACCAAATCAAAATGCTAACAATTATCGAAACAATCAAGTTGGTTACCAAAGCAATCAAAGGAACAATTTCAAGGGTAATAACAACTATGGGAATCAAGGAACTAGTAGCCAATTGCAAAATCAAAACCAAAACCGTAATTTTCAAAACACGAGTCAAGGTCTTCAAAATGTTTACACTAAAGAACTTCCAATGGACTTTTTGAATTACGCCACGGCAAATGATAAGATTTTGGAAAATATACAAGAGCAATTGGCTAGTCAAGCTAGGGAAACGGCTAAAAACACAAAGGAGTTGGCTAATTTTGTGAAAGAAAATCTTAACATGAGAAATGAGTTGAAAAATGATTTTGCTAATCAAATTAGAGGTCAAAACAATAAGATTGAACAAAGTCATGCTAGGCTTGAACAAAGAATTGACCAAAAAGCCGCTAGTCAAGATTTGAAGTTTAATAGTCAAGATGCTAAGCTTAAAACCATTTTAGAAGCCGTCATGTGGAACAAAGCCTCTACTTCGAGTAGTTTGCCTAGTAACACCGTTTCAAACCCGAAGGGAGAGATGAAAGTGATTACCACACGAAGTGGTAAGACACTTAAAGAACCGACTCCTCAACCAATTACTCCAACGGTGGAGGAAATTTGAGGAAGAACACGAGGTGGTGGTCGAAAAGGAGCATATTTCAAGCCCACAAAGTACCGCTCATGCCACACCTACGGTTGACCCATTACCAACATTGGAACCCGAGATTCCAAAGGCTATGCCTATGCCCCAACCCACACCACCCTTGCCTTACCCATCGAGACTTAGGAAAGAGAAACAACAAGAGCACGACAACTATCAATTTGAGCTTTTTATGAAAATGTTTCGTGAGTTGCACCTTAATGTGAGTTTCGTCGATGCTTTGGTCATGATGCCTCGATTTGCCGCTAACTTTAAGAGTATGTTTAACAACAAGGAGAAATTGCATCAATTGTCTAGTTGTTCGTCGGTTTATCTTAATCGCATACCTCAAAAAGTCGGTGATCCCGGTAAATTTTTGATCCCTTGTGCAATTCAAGATATGGAAGAATGCTATGCCTTGGCCGATCTTGGTGCTAGCATTAACTTGATGCCACTTTCAATCTTCAAGTCGCTCAATCTTCCTAATCTTACTCCTTCACTAATGTCTATTGAGTTGGCCGACCATTCCACGATTCGTGCATGTGGTTTGGCGGAAGACGTTTTTGTGAAAGTGGGGAAGTTCTACTATCCCGTAGACTTTATCGTTGTTGATATCCCCACGGATCCTCAAGTTCCTCTTATTTTAGGTCGTTCTTTTTTAGATACGTCTATGGCTTTAATTGATGTGCATGCTAGAAACATCACCTTACGTTTCAACGATGAGGAACTTGTTATAAACGCAACTCAAAATTCTCAACTTTCTCATGTTTATTCCGTTGCTTCCATAAACCTCGTTGATATGATCGACGTGGTTTGCGAGGAATTTTCACAAGAAGTTTTAGGGTTTGGTGATGAAGAAACTAGTGGAAATCCCACTATGTTAGATCCAATTCTTGATAATTCGACACCAACCTTCACTCCTTTCGAAGGTGGTGGTTTTACGTTGGAAGAATGCAATGTTCCACGTACTTGTGACGAAGACCTCGACAACGACGAGGACTTCTCGATTATCAAGGATTTTCTCAATGATTTCCCATTTCCTCCACCCGAGGAGGTTATGAGTATCGAGCCCAAATCTTCACTTGAGGAACCACCTATCCTCGAGTTGAAAGATTTACCTCCTCACCTCGAATATGTCTATTTGGAGGTGGACGACAAGTTGCCAGTTATTATTGCGAAGGATCTTTCGAATGATGAAAAAACCGCACTTGTCGATGTTCTTAAGGATCACAAAGGGGCGATTGCGTGGAAGTTATCCGACATTAAGGGAATCGATCCCAAGTTTTGTACCCACAAAATCTTAATGGAGGAGGATTTCAAGCCCACAATCCAAAGTCAAAGGAGGGTGAACCCCAAAATTCACGATGTCATCAAAAAGGAGGTCCTTAAACTCCTTGACGCGGGAATGATTTACCCTATTTCCGATAGCCCTTGGGTGAGTCCTATTCATTGTGTCCCTAAAAAGGGAGGGATGACCGTTGTGACAAACGATGCCAACGAGTTGCTTCCCACTAGACTCGTGACCGGATGGAGAGTGTGCATTGACTATCGAAAGTTGAATGAAGCCACTCGAAAAGACCATTTTCCCTTGCCCTTCATGGACCAAATGTTGGAGCGTCTTGCGGGAAACGATTTCTATTGCTTTTTACATGGTTTTTCCGGTTACTTCCAAATTCCCATCGATCCTCGTGATCAAGAAAAAACTACGTTTACGTGTCCATATGGAACGTTTGCCTATCGTAGAATGCCATTCGGACTTTGCAATGCACCGGGAACTTTTCAACGATGCATGATGGCTATTTTTCATGATATGATCGAGAAGACGATGGAAGTCTTCATGGATGACTTTTCCGTGTTTGGTGATTCTTTCACTTCGTGTTTGTCGAACCTTGAGAGAATGTTAAAACGTTGTGAGGAAACCAACCTTGTGCTCAATTGGGAAAAATGTCATTTTATGGTTAAGAGTGGAATCGTCTTAGGGCACAAGGTCTCGAAAGCGGGGATTGAGGTAGATCAAGCTAAGGTAGAGGTCATCGCCAAATTACCTCATCCCAAAACCGTTAAGGGAGTTAGGAGTTTCCTAGGCCACGCGGGCTTTTATCGTCGATTCATCAAGGACTTTTCAAAGATTTCTCGACCTGTTACACATCTTCTTGAAAAAGAGGCACGTTTTGTCTTTGACGAAGATTGTGTACGAGCCTTTGAGATCCTTAAGAGGAAACTTACCGAAGCTCCCATTCTTGTTGCTCCCAATTGGAACCTCCCCTTTGAGCTTATGTGTGATGCTAGTGATTACGCTATTGGGTCCGTTTTGGGGCAACGTCATGATAAGCACTTCTTGCCTATTCACTATGCTAGCAAGACGATGACCGAGGCTCAACTAAAATACACTACACCGGAAAAGGAGTTCCTTGCCGTGGTGTATGCATTTGAGAAATTTCGACCTTATCTCGTCTTGACGAAATGCATAGTGTATACGGACCATTCGGCTATAAAGTATCTCATGGCAAAGCAAGATGCTAAGCCTAGATTACTTCGTTGGATTCTCCTCCTTCAAGAATTTGATCACACCATCGTTGACAAAAAAGGATCCGAGAATCTAGCGGCCGATCATCTTTCTCGTTTGGAAGATCCACACCAAAGTGTTTACGAGCCCAAGGAAATCACCGAAACATTTCCGCTCGAGACACTTGGTGTAGTGAATTCTAAGCTTGATTCTTCCACCCCATGGTTTGCGGACTTTGCAAATTACCATGCGGGTAACTTCATCATTAAGGGTATGACGACTCAAGAAAAACGAAAATTCTTTTGTGACGTCAAGTTCTACTTTTGGAACGATCCTTACTTGTTTCGTACTTGTGCGGATCAAATCATCCGCCGTTGTGTATTTGGCACCGAAGCTTCTAACATCCTTAGAGCTTGCCATGAGGGACCACGGGTGGTCACCACGGTGCTAATCTCACGGCTAAGAAGGTGTTTGATGCCGGCTTCTTTTGGCCTACTATTTACCGAGATGCACAAGATCTTGTGAAGTCGTGTGATGCATGCCAACGACAAGGAAAAGCCTCACAAAAAGATGAAATGCCACAAAATATCATCCAAGTGTGTGAGATCTTTGACGTTTGGGGTATAGACTTTATGGGGCCGTTCCCATCATCTCATGGTAATAAGTACATTCTCGTTGCGGTTGACTACCTTTCTAAGTGGGTGGAGGCAAAGGCCTTGCCCACCAATGATGCTCGTGTGGTAGTCAAGTTTTTGAAGCAATTGTTTTCTCGGTTTGGAACCCCTCGTGCTATCATAAGCGACCGTGGAACCCATTTTTGTAACGACCAATTTGAAAGGGTTCTAAGGAAATATGGGGTTACACATCGGCTTTCTACGGCTTATCACCCACAAACGAGTGGGCAAGTCGAGGTTTCAAACCGAGCGTTGAAGAGGATCTTGGAAAGATCCGTTGGGGAAAACCGACAATCATGGTCGGATAAGTTGGACGATGCTTTATGGGCCTTTAGGACCGCTCATAAGACGCCCATTGGGTGCACTTCTTATAAGCTTGTGTATGGAAAGAATTGTCATTTGCCTATCGAGTTAGAACGCAAGGCTTATTGGGCCCTAAAGCATTGTAATGATGATATGGAGACCGCGGGAAAACACCGGAAAATGCAATTGAATGAATTAGATGAATTGAGGGATATTGCTTATGAAAATTCATTGATTTACAAAGAAAAAACTAAAAAGTTGCATGATTCTAAAATTAAAAACCGGGTTTTTAACATTGGGGATCAAGTTTTGCTTTTCAATTCAAGATTAAAAATCTTTTCCGGTAAATTGAAATCCCGTTGGTCCGGTCCATTCATCGTGACTCAAGTGTTTCCGTATGGGACCATCGAGCTAGCTCAAGATGATGGTCCTAACTTCAAGGTGAATGGACATAGGTTGAAGCACTACTTTGGCGGGGAAGTTCCATCCTTGAACTACCTCGACCAAGTCACCTTTCCCAATGATAATTAGTATTGAGGGGATCGAGTCGAGCTCATGACTCGATAATCAAAAACGAGGTGCCTCGTGGGGGAGTCCCATGCTTATCCTATGTACATATTATCGCTTTCTAATGTAGCTTACGTGTGGGGATTTGTGCCCTTCCAACCTTTGTTCCGTGGTTGTTTGTGAATTGTGGTTTTTAGATCATGATCTTCACGATTGGAGCCTCTCGTGTTCATTTTATGGGAGCAATCGATCGTTTGCTTGGGAGATATTTCTCAATATCCATGATATATCCTTTTGATGTTCTAACCTTAGGTTTATAGCACACTTCATAAACGGCTATTAATTTATTGGTTACACCCTTTCCATGCTAGATTAGGCATTCGACTACGTCTCTAGTATGGGGGTGTTTGCACCCCTAGACTCGAAACATTGAGGACAATGTTTAACTTTAGTATGGGGGGTGAATAGATACTTGTCTTGCCAAACCTTCACGCTGTCCAAAGTTTATCTTTTTGTTTATCGTGTTGCAAAATAAGGCTAAAATGGCCAAATTTTAAATTTTTTCTCATGTTTTATAAGTGTTTGAAGACACGAATGTAGATTTTCCGATGGCGAGAATAAGAGTAATTTTTGACTCGACCGTGCGTGTTGAGCACTTAGCTTTGATTCCTTAACTACACATTAGGCTAAGTCTCTTAAATGAGGACGAGAAATGATAGAGTTGATTATAAGTTACTATGCTAAACGTAGAGTACTCGTATTCTTTCAAAAACTCATGTGTTCTCGTTGTTTGCTTATTCTCCCTTCGCATGTAAATATTTTTTGCTTAATAAATATTGACTTAGCGGTTTAGTTAGGATTGTTGGGTATCTAGTCTTTTCTAGTAGCTTCCGT
This sequence comes from Glebionis coronaria, assembly GCA_025667525.1. Classification (NCBI taxonomy): domain Eukaryota; kingdom Viridiplantae; phylum Streptophyta; class Magnoliopsida; order Asterales; family Asteraceae; genus Glebionis; species Glebionis coronaria. Next base: position 304,855,183 of record CM046882.1, read on the forward strand.
GTAATTAAATTGGGAAGACATTAAGGTATCGCCAGCGTCACGGTTTTGAAGTATTGGCACCCGAATAATCAAAAGCTTCACCTAATAATAAGATTTCAAGTGCTCACCTAAATTAAGCAAAAATTTGAAGCCCCACAAGGCCGAAAAATCTATGCAAAATTGAAAGTGAATTAAGCCTTAATCTTCGAAGCTTTAAAGATCCAAAATTCCCTTTAGCGTGAGGATATACGTCTTTGGCTAATAAAACCACCGGTGAGGCGGATAATAAAAGGCAAGGCAAGACCGAAGTCATAATAAAAGCTTCATGGCGAAGTTGAATAAAAGATGGAGGTAAACCAAAGATAATAAGGCCCTTCCGTTAGGGGGCGTATAAAAGTCTTGGTAATAAGTCTCATGTTCAAAACCGTTATAAAACCGTGTTTATCGATTCTTCTTGTCAACTTAATTTTTTGACATCGTTGTCTATTGGGAGGGGTTATTGATTTGATGGTCTTAGTTACACCGTTAAGACTCTATTTTTAGACCTAAATCTCTATTATCGCATAAGTCAAAAAATGTATCCTCGTGAAACATTCAAGACAAAATAAAATATAAGAGATACAACTTAGGAATAATGGGAGGATAAGTACGTGATTAGGGCATATGAGTAGTGTTAGCATTACTCATTTATAATGAAAATGATCTCGTTGCACGCTTAGCATGGAATTAGAGTGAAAATCGAGGACGACGAAATTATTTCTAAACGAAGCATTCACGTGTTCTTATTCTATGAACCTAAATGTCCCATTTTGCGATGAAAATCATACATTACGTCTAAAGCACAAGTAGAAGTAATAGTAGTAGTGTAGCTAGTTTATCGTTCAATAAAGTGAATAAAATGAATTTTGGAGGTGCTACGATACTTTATTCTAGCATTGCGTGAGGGCACGACAATGGTTTAGTATGGGGGAGTGATGAGACTGCTTTTATACATAGTCTCATCATCCAAATTGGGCTTAAAATGCATTAAATATCATCAGAATACCCAAATATATGCTTGTGTTTGTTGCTTGTGTATTTTAGGTACGGATATTGAGAAAATGACAAAAGATCATAAGAATCCGTCAAAAATGAACACGGGAAACGAAGCCGCATGATGAACCAAGCCCTAATGAAGAATTTTCCAAGAAAACCCTTGAAGATTTGAAGAATTATGAAGATTGGTCCTCCAATATGGAAGAATTGACACTTTATACCCTTGTATCTTCATAATTACAAGTTTGGTCCCTAAAGTTTGTCAAAATTACAAAAAGGACCCTTAACTTTGAAGAATTGGCAAATTTAGTCCCTCAACAAAACTAAATTGTCAATAATGGTCCTCCAAGAAGTCAACAAACAAGTCAAAGCCTTAAAGTATGAAGACATGCCAAAATCAGTCCTTCAAATATGAAGAAATTACATTTCAAGCCCTTGTTTCAAGTTTGGAAAGTATTTGTGCCAAAAATGACAACTACCCAAAAGTTGTTATTTGTAATTTAGGCGTTGAGGGCTGTTTATTACAAAGTGAAAGAAACTTAAACCTTTGGGGGCCATTCTTGCCAGACAACCAAACTCCATCCACCCACTCACAAGCTGCCACATCACCCACTTCCACCCCACACCCAATCAAAATCACCCTTTTCACCACGTCACCTCTCCACTCACTCATAAACTGATTTAATTAATCAGTTTAATCTTCCCACCAAAACACTTTTTTTAAATACTTTAACCCCAAGCCAGATTAAACCACCTCCTAATCCACCCTTAAACCCTAAAAATTTCCAGGATGAACATCAATTAAAACAAAGGGGTTTTTGTTTATTTGCTCCACATCCCTGATTAACCATCACTTAAACCTAAACCCATCCTTAAACCCCCATCACCATCACCTCACATGCTTGCACCACCCTCCCCTGCCCCACTATTCACTCCCAAACAAAAAGATGACAGCAGGATCAACAACTCACAACGTTTTCGTGCTTCCAAAGGGAAAATGGACGTCCAAGATCATCTTTTTCCTCACTGTCATCCCACATACATCCAAGATCATCACATGGGTTCTTGACTAAAATTCAAAAAATGGCATCTTTCTGGAATCTCCAAGGGCAAAGTTGGGAGTTCAAGTTATTAGGCTCTTTAGCTTCTTATCAGTTCTAGAAACATTTGTGACCCTATATAAAGGGCGTTTAGGACTTAGGTTAAACTGTTCTTGTTTTCCTGTTTTCACAACCTTGTAAATCTTTTTGTTCTGAATGAGAAACTAAGTTAAGTGTTGGTGATGAAAACAAGTTCCATCTTACATTTCAGTTGATTTAAGTTATAATTGTTTGAGTTTGGTTTTAATTTTCAGCAAAGTTTATTAAGTTTTCAAAGTTTCTGTTTCATTTCAAGGTTTTCTCAAATCTCACATTTTCATACAAATCTGAATATGGTGATGACATGTGTTGGTTTGATGGTGTTTAAGATTAGGTATGTCCATAATACCATGGCTTGTTCTGGTATAGTGGGTACCTATTCTTAGGCAGCCATTGTTTGGTCCTTTGTTTACATATTCTTAATCTAACCCAAGCTTTAAGCTCTCTTCTAGCTTAATCTATAAGCTAGGGGGAAGCCCTTGAGCTTTTACACAGCTTTGTTCCTTCTCTCTTAGCAGGTTCAAAACAAGAGCTATTTTAATCCATTTTTTGTTAAGAAGTTCTTCATAATCATCTCAGCAAAGTTCTGCATAGGCCCCAGCCTATTTGGAGGTGGTTAAGCAACCACTAAGGGACCTGGATGTAGGTCCCTTAAGGTAGTTCCTTTTTTCCCTTTTCAGTTTTCAGTTTTGTGTTTTATATGGTGTTTATTTGATTTTGCATGAAATTTGTTAAGAAGTTGTGAAAGGTGTTTAAAGTGACTGTTGCTTGTTTGACTATGCTTATTATGCATGCTTAGGCAGATTTGAATCAGTTTGGTTGAGTATTGTATGCATTTGCTTTGAAAAAATTGATTTGTAGTATTTAAAGGGGTGTTTGGATTAGGATATAAGTAGGGTTTATTGTTTTGAATTTAGCTTAAAACCTGTTTAGACACATCTCTTAGGTTATTATTAGGTGTTAAGTGTGATTGGTTTTCAGTTTGAACAAGTTAAAATACATTTGTATGCTAAAAATTGGGTAAAATAGCAAAAATCAGAAAACTGCCTATTGTTCATGATTTTGTGTTAATTTGACCTTCAAACTTGGTTACCTGTTAGGAGATAGGTTATCTAAGGATTGTGATTCAGTTACATGCTACTTGGTGGATTTTTATGCTAGTTATGAGCTTTTGAAATTGGCTTGTGTGCATAGTGTATCAGCAATATATTCATCAGAAACATAGCCTTTATCAGAACTTGTTAAGTGCATTTTGTGTGATTTGAGTGCTAAGAGCTTGTTGGTTTTGTGTTGTTCTTGACTTCCCACAACCAAACTGGTTGTGGGAGTGCCTCATTGTCCATCAAACACCATAAAAATCCAAGTTCAAGTCCTCTTGAACCTTAACTGCACATGTGAAGAAATCAACTTGTGTTCATCAGTCAAGCAGCCTACCCGGGCACTTGTTTTGATTTTAGTAGCCTTAATTCTTGTTAATTTGTTATAAAAGTGTGTTTTTAAGTTAAGTTAAGTAACTGATTTTGGGTTTTTTAAGTTAAAAAAAAAGTTTTTCAAAAAAGGACTGGCTAGGACTCGAACCTGCGCCATCCTCCTGACAACACAACTCACATAGTGTTACGCCCTAGGGACTTTGACTGCTAGAGTTCCATTTGATATTATACTTAAGGGTTGTTTGTTTTGTAGCTTATTTGATCAGCAGCTTATTAATAAGCTTATTCTAGCTTATTTCCTTAAGGTTCTTACCAGTTAGCATTTTTCTTCTGTTTGTATTAGGATTAGGGACTTTTCTTTTTAAAAAGTTTATTTTTCCCTTTATTAATTAATTTTCTAGAATTATTTTAAGTTTTAATTTTAAAAAGTCATTAAAAAATAGAAAAAGGTAATTTAAAAATCTAAAAAAATAGTTTTTAGGTTTTGAATTATATCTTTGAGGTTTTCAGCTATTTAAGTTTTCAATTTAGCTTATTTTTGATTTTATAGGATTTTAGGGTTTTTAGCTAATTTTAAAATTCAATATAAAATTATTAAATAGGTTTCAGAAAATTTTAATTTCATTTTTGTCTTAGTTACATTATTCTAGATTTTTGGTAATTTTTTAGAATTTTTTTATGAACTTTGAATTTTTTTGAATATTTTAATATTATTTTATTATTAAAAATTGAATTTTGATTTTTTTTAGTTTTTTCATTTTTCCTAGGTTAAGGACACTTAATTAGGAGTTTTGTCACTTTCCAAATATTTTTAGGACTTTTCAATTATTTTTTAGAATTAATTTAAGATTTAATTGATTTTAATAGTTTTTAAGTGTTTAAAAATAGTTTAATTTGGTTTTAAAATTTTTAAAAATACTTTTTAGCTTAATTAGGTTATTTTTGAGGTTTACAAACTATAAGATCTTGTTTAAGGCTTTTTAATAATTAATTTTGATTTTTAGGGCTTTAATTAGCATTAAAAAGTCATTATCTAATTAATTTAAAGGTTTTAACAAGTTTGGATTTTTTGTAAACTCTTAGAATATTATTGGGGATTTTTAGTAATTTTTAGGAATTTTTAGGTTAAAATTTTAATTTTGGCACTATTTACGGTTTTACGTGTTCGCCTTTTTCTTCTTAGTTTAATTCATTTTCGTAACCTTCTTTCTCTTCTAATCCCATTTCTTTCTTTCTTTCTCAATCATATAATCACAAATCAATATCAATTCTTAACACAACGCACTAGCCTCCTCGAGAACGAACTCACTCTTAATTGGTCATTAGTGCTTGGTTTTCCTAAACCAACACTTAACGCTTACCACTACTTTGCCTCTCTTTTCCTAAAGGGTTGCAAAAACTCTACAATCATACTACTACGTAAAAGTTATAGTTTCAATAGACTTGTATGTGTTTTTCACATGCTGATAATACTCATGCTTCCTTTCTAGCAGTCCGCGTGGCCACGGACTGGGACATTCGTGGTTTAGTTTGGAGCCTGTTTCTATAATTCATCTCTTCGCCTGTTTGTAGCAGCAGGTTATGTGTTTCATAATCAGAGGCAAGTGTATGTAATGTTTGGTATGATTACTTTCTTCAAGTTATAATCTCGTCTGCCATTTAAAAATCTTAGCAGTTAACGAGAGATTAATAGTTTTGCGGATGGTCTGTTTGGTGTGTTGATCAATATTATTAGAATAAAGCAAGCATCTCGCAGGAACAGGTATATTCATGCCATCTCTACTTTCGTAATTTATGGCGTTCTGTTAGATGTCACTATTTTTGTTGAATTTTTTATTTAAGAATAAGATGACATAGAAGGTTCACTTAACATCTTTTACCTATACTTACTAAAAAATTATAATAAAACTCAAATTTTATTAACATTACGTTTGGATGATTTGATGTGTGAGTTAACTTCTATTCAGTTGAAAATTCTTACAAAATTACTATTTTAACCTTTTTGGGTTGGTCAATTTTTAGACTCTATCTGAGGTAGCCACATTCAAAGTTTGATATTTTGACTCTATCTGATGTCTATGCAAATCATTAAATAAAATATCTTTATGCAAAGTGGGGTCATTACTACTTATGTTGCAAGTTGTGATCATATCACTAGTAAAAAATCCTTATGCCCTGTAAAGTGGGATCACTACTACTGATGTTTCAAGGGTACTCAGAATGGTTCATACAATGCCAAGGAGCATATCTTACTGTTGAAAGCAAAGGTGCATGACAGGACCGTATCTAATATTAAAATTAAAACTTGATGGAAATACTAACTAAATAAACATTTAGTATTATTAGTAGTGGTGACAAAACGGGGGGCGGACTAAACGGACAACGGGCTAAACGGGCGGCGGGCTAAGCGGGCGCGGGCTAAACGGGCGTTGGCTAAACGGGCGCGGGCTAAACAGGCAGGCTAAACGGGCGCAAGCTAAAATGGAAAAAAGTATATATAAAAGCGTAGAAATAAAAAATAATAATACTTGTTTAAAAGCCGGAGATACAAAATTAAATATAGAAGATTTCTCGATTGCATAATTAGTATTTTACATACGCCCATTAAGCCCATTTAGTATCTTACAAATGCGTCCGTTTAGCCCATCAACAATAATGGGCAAAAAGTGCCCCATCCTTTTTTTGAAAAGTGTCAAAAAGTGCCCATATTTAGCAAAATGGGCAAGATTTGCCACCTCTAATTATTAGGGTATTAATGAGCAAAATTGGGGTATCAATAGGTATTATTAGGGCATCGATTTAGTATTGTTAGTGAATCAATGTGTATTAATATTTAATAGTCAATCTGATGTAGAAAAGAACATGTAACTTATAACTGATGTTTAGGTTGCAATTATTAAGAGTGTAACGTCAACATCACTTAACCAATGAATTTATGTTCTGTCGTTCTTAATTTCAGAGTTGGAATATCGGTGATCTTGTTGGAAAAGTCAAGAGGAACATCCTTGAAGACGGTCCCAAAACTCCGGTGGTAAATAATTCTTCAACTTGTTCTCCGGTTTATAGTTCTGCATATGCATTTCCACTCCAATGAATATTTCTATTGCTAGTATCTTTCAAGAAAAACCATAATTGTTTTATAATGTTGCTTTGGTTACACATTTGCAGATGTTACATGATGTTTTCTTACAACACACAGAATGCTACTGACAAGTTTCTTGATGCAAATTGTTACCCCATTCTAGGTACTCATCATGTTCCAACAATACACCGCGTTTCTTTTTGGCCCCGATCCTTCCCAACCTGAAAACTTTTTGAACTGTGCGTAGTCTTGCTTCCTCTTCAGCAATGTTATTTGTTTAATTTTAAGCTGATAATTTGAAGTTTAAAGTTTTCTAAAGAGTATACTGCTCTATTTCTGTGAGTGACGTGTTGTTTAATGTTATGCATGCTTTGTTTCAGGGATTTTCACCTGATGCTATGTCTTTTTTAAACTATTTGAATCTTTGAGGAAATACTTTGGACGATCACTGTATCTCTGACTTACAGAGACTCTTGAAGCTTTTACTGACTTGTATTCACTGAAGGTATGTTAAATCATGAAATCATTTTAGTTTTCTCATTTCGGGCCTATTTTTTATATATTGATCCAACTTCAGCATATTTTTATTTTTGTTTTATTATTTCAGTTGATGTTGCATCTTGAAAACAAGATTATATCTGATTCCAGTTTCTGCAAATACATAGGAATTACTCTTATTTCAATTGAATTTTCGGTATTGCATAGGATCATATCACTAGTATAAAAGTGCCCTGGGAAGTTGGGTCAGTATTACTCATGCTGCAATGATACTCGGAATTGATCCAACTATGGCCAAGGAACATCTGCTTTCTGCTGAGAGCAAAGGTACGTGATAAGACCCGTATAATATATATAGTAAAATTTGAAGGAAATCCTAAGTGCATCAATGAGCATTATTAAGGCATCAATGGGTATTATTAGAGCATAAATTGAAGTTTTAAATGATATGGTACATAACGAATATTAGGTTTAGGGCGTTCGTTTTGTTTAATACATCTGTTTGTTAAAAAAATAAGACAGCGGGTTAGTGTGTAAAGAACATAAGATTTAAGGAATATATTTGTTAAAATTATGGCATCGGTCTAAGTGTATGAGTGCTTTTAGATCAAGTAATACTAGGTTGTATGTTTGACTAGGGAGTATGTTTCCACATTGTGATATGGCATCAGTATAAAAACATGGCAATGCATCAGTTTAGTAATATTGGGGAATTGGTTTCAAGCTGTGTTAAGGTTGAATATGTGGAATCAGTCGCAATTCATTTTTTTCTTTGAAAATATAAATTATGTTTGGAATAAGATTTTTGTAGGCAAATAATAGTTTTGGTCAACACGTGATAGTACCTACCTGACTGGACCATCTAGTATCGCAATAAATAAATTTCCTGTTTTTTTCTCAAATTCATTTTTACCCGTTGTCTTGTCCGATTTCCTTCTATGTTGCATCCTTGAGTGGTGATTGTTCCATTTGTAAAAATGAGTGGGAGGGATGTTTTTGTTTTAATTCCAACTGGATGTGGAGAAATCTCGACTTATATTATGACCTTAGTTAATTAGTTAATATAAGGAACTTAGTAGGTATAAGATTTGTGCTGTGTGTATATCTCATTTGATAGTTAAATAGAATATGTTAGATTTAGATACATTCATAAGAGTGTGTCAGTTGGGAGGGACGTTTGTTTTGTTTACATATGTTTCTTAAAGATAATGCATTTGTTTGGTAAAGATAATGCATATGTTTGTTAACGATAATGCATCTATTTGTTAACAATAGGGCATTTGTTCTATAAACTCGTACGTTTGTTTAATTTCATCAACCGAACCGGAACCCAATGAAAGCGACTAAGTAGACACAAAAATAGATACATAAGATACTGATCAAGATGACAATCAAAATGCTAGATAATTGTATGAACTCGCAAAGTTCCTAATCGAGGTAGCACCCTTGAACCAAGTGCTCAACTTTTATTACATGCTACTGATTCGTTTCCGATAATTTTGACGGCTATCTTAGTAATGTCGCTTCCATTTGTATCATACCATTTTATTTTTTTGGAAGTACATATTATGTTCATATTGATGAGATTGTGCCACTTTTCAGGTGGCAGATCTGACAAAGCTAAATCACGAAACCATCGGGAAATGGATGGGGTATTGTATCGAAGGTGTTCCATTTACACGAATGTTGGTCTTCGGATATGCATCCAATCAGAAATAGAATCGCCTTTTACCACATATGAGATGAACTCTAGTGTAGTATATCTTACAGAAGATTGTTCACCAAAGGTAACTAACTTTATACAAATAATGGATATAGACATTAATTCAAAAACACTTAGCATTTTTCGCTTTATGGATTCTTGCAGCTAGTTGATTTTGAAATATGGAAAACCGTTATTACTAGATCGAAGAACAACTCCAGTACTAACAGCAACGAATGTGCACGTTTGTTAAACGCACGCCATTTATAACCATTGTAAGATGTGTTCTTTTGGTTTTCTGTCGTAAATAGTTACTAGACGCCCTCTAATCTGCAAAGACAAAGGATTCCTGGAGGATTGGATACGAATTCCCATTTGCAAAACATTATTTTGGGTTGGATATCGGGTCGAATTGTCTGGTTGATTTGAGTTCTAATAGCGTGGACGAAACACACATTAGATTCAATAAAAGTTAACGAGTCAGACCAATGTGTTCTATTTTTGTGTAGTAATGACAAGACTTTTAAAAAATGGTATGTCTTTGGCTCAATCTTCGGACTCAACTACATAACTTGTCACTAATGGATCATTTATTACCAGGAGGGGATATCTTTCGTGTGCAGGTTTATGGGACAAAATTCATCTAATGCGACAAATAGAAAAGTACATATTTCTGTTATTTATTCCTCAGATTGGTGATTATTTACAATTTCTGATTAAACTTGTTAATTCTTCAAACTGTAGGTATGCTGATATTGAAACAAATAGAGTGTCAAATTTTCTTAATTATACACCGTTCAAGTATTCATGCTCACGGGAACAGGTATATTATCGCCTTTCACTCAGCTATCTTAAACTAAATTTGTAAAAATAAGAGCTATGTGTAATTTAGCTTATCTCAAAGTATCTTATTTTCGACGATTGGATCTAAATTTTGCCTTGCTTTATATACTTTATGTATGATAGTGAGATGTATGGAAAGGAGCCGATGGATCTGTGGAATGAAAGTTGATAGGAAGTTTCAAAATACACTATTTTCTATTTCACGAGCCGTGCTCTTTACAAAAAAATTATTACTTCTTTATCTAGAATTTGTGACTTTGTGACTTACTCCCTGCACTTTCGTTGGGGTTAAAATATGTTACAAGGACTAAACACTAACGCGTATTTGATTGGTTATTTTGTCATACCAGGTGATTAATATAGACCCGAGTGATTAAAATGATATGAGATTCTTAGAGGAGAAGAACTCGAATATTTATACAATGGCAAAGAGCAATTTTGCAGCTAAAAACATGGTGGATCTTATTTGCAAAGATTTGCATGTAAAGCTCTAGTTTTGATCATTAATCCATTGGACTTTGCTTTTTTCTGATTGGATCCCGCATGCTCTATCAAAGATACACGTTGTTAAGCTGTACTTATTAAGCTATTTAATTTGCAAGTTTACTACTATAAGTTTAAAGCTATTTTATTTGCATCTGTACTTTATGTGATTTGTCAAATGTTAGGATATGAAATAATTGCAAGAGCACAAGAAAACGTTAACAGGAAAAAAGCGCTAATAGAACAAACATACGTAAGCAATGTTAAAAACACAATCCTAGAAAAGATATCGAAGAAAGAAGAAAACTTGCAATCTGCTAAAAGCTAAGACACACTATCATGTACAGTATCAACATTAGAAATTGAAAAATATGCAAAATCAGCCCTTAGATTTAAAGAAAGTGACAAAAAGACCCCTGGACTTTAAAACAAAAAAAAGGAGGGGAAAGACTTTTGATCCAACGGTTGGGAGGAAGTTTTCTAAATTTTCTTTTGAGATGAAGTTTTCTATTAATCCCATCTCTCTCTCTCTCTCTCTCTCTCTCTCTCTCTATATATATATATATATATATATATATATATATATATATATATATATATATATATATATATATATATATATATATATATATATATATATATATATATATATGTATAGAGTTAAGTTATTGTAGTGTAGCTATTTAAAATTGTTAAAATAAAAAGGATTGTACATTGTTGGATTCACAAGTTAGTATTTGATGATATTAATTGTTGATCATAGTACTTTTGCAATTAAAACGTTTCATTGACCACAATAATATAATTATCTCAAACTCAAAGTATTAATTGCAAATGTTAAAATAATACTGAAATTCATTCCACGTACTTTTTACGTTTCATTTATAGCAAATTTAATATTTATGGTACATGATACCATGCATGTTTCTACAACATTTATTTTTATACTAAAATTGACAACGTTCGACTTTTTTGGTTGTTTTTGTTACGTATTATTATTTTCTACTACTACTTTTTTTATAAGCGTATATATATACACACACTAGTGATACATATATTCACAATCATGAGAAACTAGATAGCAAACGATATACAGATAAGAAACAACAAAAAGTTATTGATGTACGAGTGATACATAGACCTACAACGAGCTGCTAAACAATTGCTACACATCATCGACAGAACGAACGTTAACAACTCGTACATCAACTACTTGTACACCACGGACTGGTACGCCATGGTGAGCACGAGCTATGCCACACACGCCTCGTAAACCATCGACCCATACACCTCGAACTCGTACACCAAAAACTTATACACCATGGTGAAATCGATCCTTGTGACACACGACTCGTACACCAGCCATTCGCACACAAGGAGCTTATACACCGTGGTAATCGCGAGCCTTGCTATACACAACTCGTAACTATCGAGACTCATACACCATATACTCGTACACCATTGTAATCGATACACATACATGCACAGAATTGATGATACACATACATACATGCACGTAGCTGATGATACACATAATGCACGTAATTGATTTATTGTAATCAAGTACTAAAATACAAGCTTAGGTTGATACATATATGACTAAAATAGTCATATTGTTTACACGTGAGCATGCATAGCCTCTATATATACAAAAATGTTCTCAGACCCGGGAAACACGGTCGGGTCAACCGGTTAATCCGGTTCCGGTCGAAAAACGGGTCATTTTGACTCAGGTTTTATATATTTGAAACCCGGTTTGACCCAGCGGATTTGGGGTGACCCGGGTCAACCCGGTTCTTGAGACCCGGCCGGATTTTGATTTTTTCGGGTTTTTTAAAAGAATATGTAAAATTTACGTATTTACGAGAAATATTATTTTTACAAAATATTGGTTAGTATACAATTTATATTCTAAATATTCAGAAATTTTTATGTATAACTTTTATTAGTTATTAAAAATATAAAACAAAAAAATTTTGAAAACCGGGTTGACCGGAGTCGACCGGATTAACCCAGACCCGATGACTCGACCGAGTCGATTTAAAGCCCGAATTTCAAAACATTGATATACGATAGGTTGATACATATATGACTAAACTAATTTAGACATGATTAATTTGAAAGTACTACATGACAAGAAAAGTTGATATTTGTTATACTAAAACAAATATATATTCTTTAGCGAAAACTTCGAGATTTTATGTTCGCTGCCACAGATTTATTTTTCATGTTCTTTTAATGAATTTAATGTGAATTTAATTATACAGGAGATCTAATGGTCAAAAGAACTTTTCATTTTAACAATTATAAGACACTAAACTATAATAACTCAAATCTATATGTATATATATATATATATATATATATATATATATATATATATATATATATATATATATATATATATATATATATCTATATTATATATAGGTATAATTATGATTTGAAACCACAGTTTTAATCCCAGTCATATCCCAGTCACATCTTTTAGCCAATAGTATTTCAGAATTTTCTAGAAAATCTCCAAATCCCACAAAATTTGGAATTAAAATCGCAGTTTTTTGAAAATCGCGTTTTGGTACCACAATTTTGAAAACTGCAGTTTGAAAATCGCGTTTTGAAGGTCTGGGATGAGCCGGGTCTGGACCGGTTCGGTTTAGTAATTTGAAAATTTCGGATTTTGTTTAAAAAAACATGGCCAGGGGAAGATTTGAACTTATGACCTTTGATTCAGAGACAAATACCTTTACCAACTACGCTAGCCAATTATTTGTGATTCCCTATTAAAAACTTTAATAATAACTTCTATAAAAAAACACACACAAACTATCAATCTTCTTTATTTTATATATACGTATCTCAAATCACTTTTCACCTACAATTTTGGAATTTATGAAAATCTGTTACTAAAATATAGGTTTTTAAAGATACGTTTCTTTTGTTTTATCCAAACCCTAATGCTCATATGCAAAAACATACGTAGCAGATAAATCACTCATTCTTCTCAAACCCTAATAATGTATGTTTTTTTTCTCAAAACCTTAATGATCTTATATTTGTTTATTGTATTTGCAGAAATATGGTGAGGCTTTGTGGGTGTTTTGGCTGGACCTGTAGAAGAAAACCACAAGTATATCTTCCACTTTGCTTTTATGTTTTGTTGATTAAAAACCCTAGCTTACACAAACTAAGTTTCATGAATTTTTTGATAAGTATGATGTGTACTTCTTTTTTTAATAAGTTATATTCTGGTAACATTGATGATAAGAGGTACCAAAGACCATACTCGTGTGTTTCTTATCAGTTATGTCTCTATTATGTTCCATCTTCTATTAATCACAATTTTATCAAGTATGTAACCATTAGCATATGAAACACATAGATCTGATGTTTGATCAAGTTACATGTATTTGAAAAAGATTTGTTAACTCACTAAAAACGCACGTAATATACTACAGGTGTGGAACATCGATGCAGAACCTGCTGATGTAAATGCTATGGCGCTGTCATTACATAATGGTAAAAGAGTAATACGTGATAGACATGTTTGCTATTTGCCTGAAACTTAACCCTTTTCTCACATGTGGGGCACTCACACACCTATATGTTTACCTTCTTCGATCAACCATATATACTTATGGATTTTAGTTTTAATATTTTGGTTTTTAGATCTATGATAAAATTGAAGATTTTAAGATGACTTTTAAGTTTTTAGGTTTTGATGTGTCAATAGAGTTGCAGGTAAAAAACACTTGCTGATTTTGAAGTTAAATGTGTCGGTTCTAGGTAACTCTTATGTCTTTGGGTCTTTAAACTATTAGCTTTGGCTTATTCAGTAGTGATTGACATGTTTGTTTGTTGTGATCTAAGCTTCTGATCTCTATATCAATTTTACTTGAGAGAGGAGCTACCATGTAAAGTTGGTTGTAAAGTAAAGCTCAATGAATTAATACTGTATAATATGGTCAATTTTATGATATACTGATAATGCAGTGAGGTATATATATCCTACAACAGATTTCCTGAAATATTGGACTCAACGTGTAATGTAATAGTATACCAAATAAGTCAAAGTATAAGTTTTTCTTGAAAATATATTGCTATTTGGTGATCTTTTCTACACAGATCTAATTTAATCCTGCTATATACGTACATGGACTTTTTTATAAAAAGTATGCACTTTTGTCAGGAATTCTTTACATGGGGCGATGTTTACTTTGGTAGTAGAAACTTGTCTGTAGACACGTTAGTGTGTGTACTTTGTTGTTGTCTGTCATTTTATGTGTTAAAACCTTGGTTATTCCAGATGAGGTTATTCATCATAAAACATTATATAATGATGATGATTCTGACGCAGATATGATTTTTCTAATGACGAGCCGTTGCATATAGACTACAATTACAAATGAATAAACTCTGTTTTTATATTATTTTATTGTGTTATGTAGCAACTATTAACAATCTAATAAACTTTATTTTTTATCAGTAAAATCACTATTTTATAGCATCAATAGGGTCTCTATAAAAGGTGTTGTCAAAGGCTGGTGTTATTTTCCAAATTGCTATCTATATACAAAATTTTGAATTTGGTTTGAAATCTGACCACTAAAATTCGGGTTCAATACACTATGCCCAAACACTTGAAACAGACTTCATTGCTTCTTGATTTTTTTTAGGTTTAGGAATGGTTATGCCATTAGGATGTGGAGTAGAAACTACATTGTAACACCCCATTTTGATAATGGAATGTCACGCGTAATTATGGCGTGTCATCAAAGCATACAAGAATAAATGACTAAAACATTACATGACCATAAAAGGAAATACCGGAATCAAACATCGGTAGTCCAAGAGTAAATCTCATCACACTCAAACATAAGTACTGTAAAAGAAAGGACTAAACAATGTCCATGGAAAGAGTATTAAAGTAAAGATAATGCATAAAGTAAAGAAAGGCTAGAAAGCTTCCAGTCCATATGCACGTACGCTTAAAGTCTACGGGCGTCCCTGAGTACCTGCCGTTTTGGAAACCTAGAAAAGGAAAACGGCTGAGCAATACGCTCAGTGCACGGATGTACAATAAAGCATGAACAATATAAGCATATAAGCATATAACAACGGAAGAAACTAAGTCCCGAATAACCCGGTTAAGTCTTGGTAAAACTGGTTTTATAGTTTGAAAATCCTTATGTTTATCTTATAAATACGGTTTAACATATTCTACCATCAGCCAATATAGGTCATGAAAATCCACCGTGCATGAATACTTGGAGGGGTGACCTCATCATGCAAATTAGAGGGGCTGCCTCTAATTTAATATACTGGTTTGGGTAGGAGGGATCAGCTCCTTGTGAAGGATCCAAGGCACACACCACATTCACACTGAGTAATCTGCTGAAAACATGTAACTAGGATGCACCCATACGCCCCACATGATAATATAATAATATGGCAAAAAGCTGAAGGGACGCCACGAGCAATCACCGCCGTGGGGAAGTCATAACACTAGTGCCTCTAATGTTATGGTTATGGTACCTCCATAACTAGGTGAAACTGGTCATGCATGTATATGGCTTCAGGTATTCTAAATTAAACATAAGCAAATCAAACATATAAACTTATACTACGGGAAAACAGTTGGCTGCATACGGGGAAATCCTAATAAGGAAAGAATGTCCATACTGAAAGGAAGATAATCCTTACCTTATGTCCAGTGAACGAAGAATACGAACTGAAGAGAGTCCTACTTCGGTACCACTAATGCTACATAAATACATATGTGTATAAGTATCTGATTACTAAATATGTAACTTGTTTTATGTCATGTCTTAGCTTATTTTATACGTTCATGTCATGTTTTACTGTTTTTAAGCTTTAACTGTGTTTATCTTATATTCTGTCTATTTTGATTAAGTATTACTTGTATTTCATGTATTATTATACTTACTGAGTAATAATAAGTAACTTCCTAAAAATAGCAGGTTTCCCAAAATAGAAAGTTTCCAAAAATAGAAAGTTACCAAAAATAGAAAGTTTCCAAAAACAGAATGTTTCTAAAAATAGAAAGTTTCCAAAAATAGAAATTCCAAAAATATAAAGTTTCCAAAAATAGAAAGTTTCCAAAAATAGAATTACTGCTTAAAATAGATAAGTTTCTAAAAATAGAAAGTTTCCATAAATAGATTAGCTGCTTTAATTAAATGAGTTTCTAAAAATAGAAAGTTTTCATAATTCGATATAAGCTGGTTAAATAAGCTAATTATATAATCTTAATTGTTTTTTGATTATTTTTCTAAGTCATATTGATATAAGGTATAGTTTATTAATTATTACATGTAATTTAAATAAACTATAGGTTAAAAGTATTTAATTAAATATATCATGTTTTTAATTAAATAAAGTTAAATACTTAGGTTAAAACATGTATTATTAATTATTAATAATAAAACTAAGTCATGTTAATTAATTAATTATAGCCATGGTTTTTAATAATTAATTAATTATAAAGTCCAGAAAATATAAATACTTAGGTTAAAAAAAATTCATGATCTAATAATTAAATTATAACCTAAGTCATGTTTATTAAATTAATTATGTCATGCTTTATTAATTTAATTGTTAACATATGATTATTAAAATCATAAACCTTAACATAAACAATGAACCGGATCGTGACTAGAAACCATGAACCGGACCCGTAATCAACACCATACCCCGAACCACTTTGGGGTTTCGCCCTATTTGCTGCTGTCGTGGGACCCACACCATCAAACCGAGACCATGAGGTCTCGGTGGTGGTTCATAAGCCAAACCGAGACCCCTTGGGGGTTCGGTTTAGGCGTCGGCCACATCAAACACCCCTAAATCCCTTGTTTTGATTGACCCCATAACCATTTACATGTTTAATTAATGTTTTTAATTAGCTTTTTAAAAACATCATGATCTTATGCAATTTATTAAATCAAAACATAAAAGAAAAGGATTAAAAAGGTATACCGAATGCGTGGATCAAACGAGGATGAACACACACGAATGCTTGCACAAAATTCAAGATCAAAAATCAAACGAACACCCCCTTTTATGTCTTTATATCCGGCGGCCAAAGATAGAGCAAGGAGAAGGAGAAAATCTTTTTAGGGTTTTTGTTATTTTACTATAAAGTGAAAAATGACTAAAAGATTTACCTTAACCCCTTTGTTAGTAAAATTTAAATGGGCTTGGCCCATTGCCTTGGTGTAGCCGCGGGTAGGAGGCCCCACATGGGGTAACCCGTACCTTTTTCCGAGTCTAATTATTTTAGTGTTCGTTCGTGTTTTATCGTGCTCGTGTTTTATGTGTCCTCGTTAATTATTAACCGTGACTTAATATATTTATTCGTGTTCGTAATAAATATATATATGTGATTAATATTAGGTCTTGATTTATTTACGTTCATGATTTCATGATCGCATGTTCGTGATTAATTATTGTTTAAATATTGTGTGTTCATACGTAATAAATACTTATCGTGTTCTAACACGTACGTAATACTTAAAATTCTTATACGTGAACGTAATCATACAATAAAAGGAAAGTTTTAATCTAGTATGTACGATCTTAAGGGCACTATTCATGGTAAAAGCATGCGAGTTTTACAACTCTTCCCCCCTAAAAAGAATAATTCGTCCCCGAATTATAGATAAAGTAAACTGGAAAAGAAGAACATACCCGAATTCAAAATATGAAATGAGGGTAAGAAGCCCAGATACACTCCTCTGTTTCTCAAGTGGCTTCCCGCTCGGTATGATCCCTCCAAAGGATTTTGACGAATGGAATCGTCTTCCTTCTCATGACTCATTCTTGTCTAGCAAGAACTCGTTCGGGTTCTTCTATGAAGTTGAGATCTTCACGTATCTGTTCCAGTGGATACTGAACCATGTGAAGGGGATGATACTGGTACCCTCTGAGTAAGGACACATGAAACACATTGTGTACATGCGAAAGCTGCTAAGGTAACGCTAACCGGTAAGATACTTCACCGACCCGTTCGATGATATCAAACGGTCCGATGAAACGAGGACTGAGCTTCCCTTTAATCCCGAAGCGTCTAACAACACGTACCGGCGAAACCTTAAGGAAGACGTGATCTCCTACGTTAAAATGTATGTCCCTACGATGCTTATCGGCGTAACTCCTCTGACGTGACCGTGCTTCCTGAAGTTTCTGCTTAGCTACTGCGATCCTTTCATTGGTCATCTCTATGATTTCTGGTCCTTCAAGTGTTCACTCGCCAACCTGATCCCAACAGATTGGGGCGCGACGCTTTCTGCCATACAACATCTCGAAAGGAGCACACTTGATACTTGCGTGCCAACTGTTGTTGTATGCAAATCTACTAAAAGATGTAATCGTCCCAATCACCTGTCCATTCCAACGCACATGACCTGAGCATGTCTTCCAATGTTTGAATCGGTCGCTCCGACTGTCCGTCTGTTTGAGGATGAAAAGCCGTGCTAAGCTTAAGTTGTGTACCCCAAGCTTTCTGCAGAGTCTTCCAAAATCGCGAAGTGAAACGAGGTTCTCTGTCTGAGACGATGCTGGATGGAGCACCGTGGAGTCTCATGATCTCTCTTCTATACGTATCGGCGAGTTTACTTACCGGATCTTCCATGCGGATCGGTAAGAAATGAGCTGATTTGGTAAGTCGATCTACGATAACCCAAATTGCGTCGTGCTTCCTCTTGGTAGGCGGAAGACCAGTAACAAAATCCATGGTGATTTTGTCCCACTTCCACTCTGGAATATCTAACTGTCGAAGAAGACCACCAGATCACTGATGCTCGATCTTAACCTGCTGGCAGGTAAGACATTTGGAGACGTAAGTGGCTACATCTTGTTTCATACCACTCCACCAAAAGTACTGCTTGATGTCATGGTACATCTTAGTCGAACCAGGATGTATAGAGAATGGGGAGCTATGAGCTTCAGCTAACAAGGCTTCCCCGAGTTCTTGATCATCAGGAACACAAAGTCTCGTGCCCTGCCATACGATACCATCTGCATCTACTCTGAATTCCGTCTGTTTCTCCAAATTCTAAACTATCGCCCAGATTTCTCCATCATCTTTCTGAGCTTCCTTGATCTTAGAGAGTAACTCGGGTTCTACTCTAAGATTAGCTCAGTAACCGTGCTGTCCACGTACCATGATCTCGATGTCTAGTCTCTCCAAGTCTCTTATGATTTCCTCCTCAATTTTAATGTCGTTGATCATTCCGGACTTCCTGCTAAGAGCATCTGCTACTACATTTGCCTTTCCGGGATGATACTGTAGATTAATGTCATAATCCTTCAACAGCTCTAACCATCTCCTCTGCCTCATGTTTAATTCACGTTGAGTGAAAATATACTTCAAGCTCTTGTGGTCCGTGAAAATGTCACATGATTCTCCATATAAGTAGTGCGTCCATATCTTCAATGCAAACACGATTGCAGCAAGTTCCAAGTCATGCGTAGGGTAATTTTTTCATAAGGCTTAAGCTGTCGTGAAGCGTACGCGATCACTTTCCCATGTTGCATGAGAACACAGCCAAGTCCCTTCCCCGATGCATCACTATAGATTTGAAATCCACCCGTACCAGATGGAAGAGTAAGAATAGGTGCAGATACTAGCTTCTACTTCAGGTCTTCAAAGCTCTTCTCTCGTTCTTCAGTCCAGACGAATTTCTCCCCTTTTCGCATCAGTTTGGTCAATGGTAGTGCTAAGCGGGAAAAGTTCTCCACGAACCTACGGTAATAGCCAGCTAAGCCTAAGAAACTGCGGACTTCCGTCGCTAGTGTCGGCCTCTGCCACTTAGTAATGGCCTCAACCTTTGCTGGATCCATAGTGATTCCTTCTGCTGATACAATGTGACCTAAGAATGCCACCTTGTCTAACCAGAACTCATATTTGGAGAATTTAGCATACAACTGCTTCTGGCGAAGAATCTGTAGTACTGTACGAAGATGGTCTTCGTGATCCTCCTTGGACTTTGAGAAAATCAGGATGTCATCGATGAAGACAATGACGAACTTGTCCAGAAATTCATGGAAGACTCTGTTCATCAAATCCATGAACACTACTGGAGCATTGGTCAGGCCGAATGGCATAACTACAAATTCGTAGTGGCCATAGCGGGTACGGAAAGCAGTCTTGGCGATGTCCTGCTCCTTAATACGTAGCTGATGATAGCCTAACCTAAGATCAATCTTTGAGAAGTGTTTGGCCCCTTGGAGTTGGTCAAACAGATCGTCTATACGCGGCAGTGGATATCTATTCCGGATAGTAATCTTGTTGAGCTCGCGATAGTCTATGCAAAGACGCATACTGCCGTCCTTCTTCTTAACAAATAAGACCGGTGCGCCCCATGGAGATGCGCTCGGTCGAATGAAACCTCGTTCTAGAAGTTCTTGCAGTTTATCCTTCAGCTCCTTTAACTCTATGGGAGCAATGCGATAAGGAGCCTTGGAGATCGGTTCTGCTCCTGGAATAAGCTCGATATTGAATTCCACTTCTCGTGCAGGTGGTATGCCCGGAAGTTCTGCTAGAAATACATCTTGGAATTCCGACACTATTGGTTGATCCTGAATTGAGATTCAACATCCATGTCGTGAACCGTAGCTAGATAACCCTCGCAACCATGTGACAGTAGTGCACGCGCTTGCAGGGTAGATATGATTTGTACAAACCGTCCGGGTACGAACTTGTTATGAATGTACTATGGTGCATTAACATCACCAAAGATAACTCGATATGAATGGCAGTCTATAGTAGCATGATGCTTGGATAGCCAATCCATGCCCAAAATCATGTCAAAGTCATTCATGTCCAGCGGAAGTGCGTCAAAAGGACGAACCTTATCGTCAAATTCTAGGGGAAGACTGTAACACCCCCAAATTTATACAACTCAATACAGCGGAAGACTCGTTGGTGTTACGGGATAGCACATTACTCACATCATAGACAACGCATAAAAATCGCGTCGTTTAATAATAAATCATTTCCATTCATAAATATCAAAGTTACATAGGTCCCAAGTCATTATATTTCATACAAAGTTTTACAAAGTATTTGGATGGAAATTATTGTTTAAGTGCGGGCCATGAATTCTTGTCGTCTTCCCGAGAATTACCTTCAAGTACCTGAGATAAAACATGTTAAAGAAAAGGTCAGCGATAACGCCGAGTGAATTCATAGAGTTTAATAAACCATCAATATAATATCGGTATAAAATTATTACCGAAAATCATTTTGTACAAATCATTTTAATAGGCCATAAAATAGCCAAAGTCATTTTATACAAATCTTTATCAAAATCATAATATAGGCATTTGCCTTAAAAATCATTATACGAGCCAATGTCGTAAAAACAATCATACAATACGTCTTATAACGTTGTATGAAAATAAAAACCGTTATATGAATATGGTTATGAAAACCAAACACGAACATAATATCAATAGTATGACCCTTTATTGCTAGTCAGACAATACATCGTAATTCGGAGCGTCTAGTAGTATTTCGTTAATCGGATTATTATAAGCCGCATGACATTGTTACCTTACTAAACCAAACAACGGGTAGCTAACCCGATATTCAATTTGCCCATCTAAATTAGCGTGTCGTCACAAAGGTCACGCTATGTAAATCTTCTCATACATAAATTCGCTTACCAATCAATGTGGCACGACGGGGATCAACCGTCAAGGCGCGAACTGGGGTGATCGTCCCCAAATAGTACTATTAAATGCATAAGCGTCTACCAATCCCGGTAGTTCACAATTCATGCTAATGGGACTTTTAGTGACATAACCTAACTTTAATAATCCATTTGATTTCATCTATCGGGTCCTTTAATCATTTATCGGGTTATACATTCGGTTCATACAATCATTCGGGTCCAAATCAATAAACAAACAATCGGGACAAATGGTGTCCTATTTTATAAAAACTAACATGTTATCTCCCTCGCGGGTTTATAAAACATTTATAAAAACATTTAAAAGAGTGCGAGGCTATGAACTCACGTTGATGTGGGAAGGCGGGTTGTCGGCAATTCGGGCGTACGGTACGTGCTTCAATTACGGAAACCTAGACAAATAATACTCGTCTTAGACTCATGTCCAATGACTTTATAAAAATAACAATTATGTATACATATGATGATTTTATATATATGATGATCAAGTGGGTTTACATATTCTCATTTACTCATTTTTGTGTTATGTGTCGATAACTTTTATACTAGTTTTCTAGTTTTACCTATTTACGTGTTTTAGGTCCAATAAGCCTATTATAAGTTTATTAACTTGTATTAATCCATTTCATACTTATATTATCAGTATTTAAACTTTCAAGTTGGGCCCAAATGGTTTAAGTCCAATAAGTTCTTTTTATAAGGGTTTAACTTATTTAGTCCAATTATTAGTCCAATATGTTTACTTAGCTCGTTAATGTCCGTATGTCCTATAGTTCGGGTTTTATCAGTTTTTACTTGTTATACATGTTTATATATCAGTATATAAGTTTTATAAAGTTTACATTAGACGGGTCCAACCATCTAAGTTTTATTTAACAAAAACGTTAATTTTACGGTATTAGCCGAAAAAGTCGTAAAAATCATGTTTATAGTTTTATAACTTATAAAACTTAACAAGTTACCATTTTTATAAAATGTCCACTTATTTACCATTGTACATATTTATATAAATGTATTATATAAGTTACTGGGTTTTAATTTATTTTTTATACTATTAAATTTTGAGTGCTTATATAATAGTATTATACTTTAATTTCCAAAATCTGATTTTTATCTTCACTTTCACCAAAACTGCCATATCTAGAGTTCTATATGGAGATAGAAGCTCAAATTTTTATCACATAAACTACATGATATGTGCTCCATTTAACTCTTCTATAGATACTGTTGAATCATCATCTAAGTATTTTCTAAAAATCGTCCAAAACAGTGAACTCAGATTTGTACCTTAAACTTGTTTTGATCATATCTCACTCATTACAATGATTCCATTGCATGGCCAACTCTCACATGTGTACAAGACCCATAGCTTACTGTTTATTCATTAATATATGCCATTTTTATCAGTTCATCATTTGATTCTTTACTGTTTTATAGAGCCAACAAATTTAAACAAGATTTTAACCTTGTTTCTTATAGTCTTTCATCTTTTTAAGCATGTTTATCAACAACAAATCTCCACATAACATTTTTATCATCATATACATATAAGATAGGAAATAAAATACATGTTTACATAATCAAAATAACAAGAAGATGAGGAGGATAATCTTTATACCACCATGATGAGGTAGGTTGTGATCAAAACATGGATTTTGATGGAGAAACTTGTCATGCACCAAGACCATCTTCATGACCACCAATCTTCATAAACTCCTTGTGGAAAATCAGCCTCAAGACACCAAGGAAACTCCTCCATGGATGTTATAATCACCACCATTCAAGAGAGCTTCAAGAGGGCATCATCATATGTATGTATAACATAGGATTTTGTGGTTAAATTTTGATCAAATGGGTGTTTAAAGGTGAAGTATGGACGGCACAATGGAGTGGGATGAGAGAAAGATGTAGTTGTTTGCATGGTGTGTGTGTGGGAAGTGGTTTAGCTAACCATGGTTTTGTTTATGTGTAGCTTCAAAGTGAAGCTAAGGACATGTGTAGTATTTGTTCATGAGGTTTTGACACCTCATGGTGTTAGTTGCTTAATGTTGGCCGGTTTTGGGGGTGGGACAAGTGTCCCACTTGTCTCATCCCCAATTATTTACGGGTACTCCTCGATTCTAGTTTCCTCGATTAGCGTGCCCTCGGGTCGTTTTACTAAAAACGTTTTTATAAATTATGAATCAACGGCAGAAAACGAATCCAATAAAAATTGTCTCATCAAAAACGGAGTTCGAAAACGTAAATACGTAATCCTAAGGTTTCCGGTTTAGTCGTAAAGGACATTAAAATAAAATCGTAAGTCCTAGTCTTTTCTCGTAAATTTGTGAGTTTATGAACCAACACAAATTTAATACTCCAAAATAATATTCACGAATAAATTTATTTTCTGAAATGTCGGACTGTCACCAAAGACGGTGTATGTAAACGTAAGCATGTAACGTTGAATCCTCCGGTTTAGACGTAGTAGACGCTACTTCAAGACGTAAATCCAAATTACTTCCCAAAAATAAGTGAGTTCATATTATAACATTAAAATAGTGTTTTTGAATAATATTTGAGAATAAAATATCAACCATAAATTGACGGATTGTCACAGCATTTACCCCTAAACAGGATCTTTGTCCTCAAAGATCATCTTACTACTCGCTTCTTATAGAGTTAATGCCATGTGAGTATTTCCTCCACATTCGGTCTTTTCTCACAGTGCAATTTATTACAATACGCGAGTTTCATCAAACATAACTACGGGAATAAGATCAGGCTAAATGTTGACTTACTTTCTCTATCCATGATGTTCACGGGTTTTTGATGAATGCAACTTTTCGCCGATCTAAGCTTTACTAAGAACAATCAGATTTTCACTTGATAGATATTCCATCAAGTTCGATTTACGAAACAAAATTCACGCAGTTCTTGAAGTCCTAGGGTAGATCCAGCTTATATGCCTTTCAATCCCATTCTTTTACATCATCTCAATGGTCCCATACAACGGGGACTTATATCCCATGATTTGTCAGATCATGAATTCATTTTTTCCAAGGTTAAAAATTGTGGCATAACTTCGCTACCCATTTGGCACTTCAAGATCTACATTTCATATTCACATAACCTCTTGCCCACTATCGGCAGTCAATAATCAAATCCTAATTTCAACAATCATTTCAGATCTCGTGGGTCAGGTATTTTGTAAGGTTAGGTTTGCCATCATAGGAAACCTTAAACCTAAAAGACATGTCCAACTCACAGTGGGTGTATGTCAGGTGTCTTCATCTCAACTCTTGCTTACAGATGCTCTAAGATTTAGATCCTAACAAGATTCGATCTCAATCCTAATACGATGATTATCAATGGTAATCCTTCCAAAGGAAAGCGATTATACGATTTATTACCAAAGGTCAATCATTCAAACATAAAACAACACTTATAGTATCTTGTATCGCTACTTTACCTCGTCCCTTCGATTTGGGGTGGTATATAGTACTCTCATCAAGGTTCGTTCTCAATGATTTCTGAGCAAATCTCTAGAAATTCGATGCAAAGCGAGGATCTTGATAAAGATGTTCGATACAGGCACACTATGTTTACATAACTCTTTTGCATTTATCATTAACGGGAATGATATTAGCAGATTTGGTCAGTCTGTCGACGATGACCCAAATCGAATCAAATTCAGATGATGACCTTTGCAATAGCTAGACGTTTACTAATGTATGAGGCGATGTCTGCCTTCATAATTTGTCATTAGTACAACTTCTTCAGACACAGATACTTCTAGTCATCAATGACATAAATAGAATAC
Source organism: Glebionis coronaria (assembly GCA_025667525.1). Classification (NCBI taxonomy): domain Eukaryota; kingdom Viridiplantae; phylum Streptophyta; class Magnoliopsida; order Asterales; family Asteraceae; genus Glebionis; species Glebionis coronaria. Next base: position 304,880,890 of record CM046882.1, read on the forward strand.
TTATACTTACAAATTCCAACATAACTATATCTCACAATCCTCCATATTTAGACAATCACAAGTGGTCTTTAAAACATTTAACGCTATTGGCTTCTCAATTCTAATGGTTCACATTAGCCTCGAACCACTTTTATTATCTATATTATCCTTTTATAAGCATCGGCTATATTTTAAATTCTTCGGCAATTTATTTTGCACAGTCATTATTAAGAAATATATCCTAATTGGTTCTTTATCCTTTTTATATAATACGTTGGTATCTATATTCACCTCTCATGATGATATAATTATCTTGTTCACAATTCTCTCAGATATTCTTTCTATATTATGCGTCAGTAATTACGTTCACCTTTTTTTCATATTTTCTAAGTTTCAGTTTCGTCTCATCTATCATTTTTATCAGTTTTTCTCAATCCGGCGATTAAAGCATCGATAACTATTACAATTAATTAAATAATAATTATTAAATTTTTATGAAACGTAAACGTAAGAATTTTAAATTTCTTAGTTCGACTGATTATATAAAATGTTCAAAAATAAATTTGAATTTAATTAACAAGATTTTTGTTGATTTATCGAAAATATTTAGTAAGATTCGTAAATGTTCGAGAAACCTTTGTTTATATTTTGGTCAAAATTTTCTTAGTTGAAAAGCAAAAATTGTTGTTTCAGATTTCAAGTTATGGTTTAAATGGTTTTCCTCAATCCTTTTTAAGTTATCTTGAGGTATACACAAACATTTACCCCTAAACAGAAGTTTAGTTAAATGGTTTGTGTATAAGGGAATAATCCCTTAAAATCCTTTGTTAAAATATTTGTCATATATTTGCACTTTCTTTTTAGTAATACTCAAAGTCTTAAATGACTTCTAAATTTTAAAGAGTCAATTTATATTCCATTATCTATTATTCACACGGTTAAATCATGTAAAGTATTAAGTCTTAAATCTCATGTTAAATATTTAAGATACAGGTTTTTATTGTTCGGTCAATTCAGGGCAATCTATAAATAGTTATTAACTCATTCTTATTCTTATAAACAAACATATAGTCCTTAATGATCACGAGCATGAATTTATCAAATTACAGCCTACACACGTGATTCACCAAATTTATGAATGGTACATGTGCATTAGTCAATCCAAACGTCACCACGTGAAACTCATAATGTTCATTACAAGTACCGGATGTAGTGATTGGAATACATAATCTTTTCCGCAGATGCGAAGTTGATGATAACCATGCCGTGGATCAAATCTTTAAAACATACACTAGAACCTTGTAAATGATCGAACAAATCTTCCATTTCGAGTTATGGATATCGTTTTCGATTGTCAATTTACTTAGTCACAGTAATTTATAAATATAAGGAATGATAACACCAAAGCTCTTCATGATGACAGGCTTGGTATAATAAAATCTTTCTCCGACAACTCTCTCAGTTGTACGGTAATTCCTTTAATTTAGATGGTGCTGACGTACAGTGCACAAGCCACAGGTGCAGCACCGGGAATATAATCAATACCAAATTCAACTTGCCTTAATGGCGAAAGTCTAGGTAATTTATTAACAAATACTTACTAAAGTTTCAAATAACAGAATTATCTTTTCAATAAATTAATTTTAGGTTCTTTCTAGATTATAATATCTATGACTAATTCACAACCATTCACGATATAATTTCAAGTCTAAATGCAGGATAAAATCATCCATCAAGAATTATTTATATCACTTTTGAAAATCAACATCTTATCTTTTTAGGGGAATTCTACTCGAGTTCCCATCAATTAAGACAATGTCGTCATGTCATAATCAATCAATCCATTCCACTGGTACTATCAACTTTTCAGTTTCATTGCCGTCGATAAGATGTGAACTTCTCAAAAGACTAATAATAATTCATAATCCTTCACAAATTCAAGGATATATGGAGACACAACTTTCATCTAAAGAGTAAGGTCAACGTAAAATCTACGCGAGAGAATTTCAAATCAGGTACAGACGAAAAAATTTAATGAATATGAATATATTCCATGTTTTCATAATTTGAGTACGCATTCGAAAGCTCCTCGAATCGTTACCCAAGTCATTCAAATGAAATCAAATCAAAAGAAATGATAGGAACATCGATACATCCAGTCGGGTATCAACACTCGATAATCAAATACTTTTCCTAAGAATCTCACTACGGGAGAATTGGACAAGAAGGGAATATCAATTGTCAAATAAGACAAGTTCCACAGATGAGTAAATTCGACTCAAAATAATAGATGTTACAGGCACATATGTAGGTGTCCCTAACATTATGTCCCTATTTTTCACTTCTTGCAGATCTCATAAAATTTAATCTTTCACAATCTTCAAAGAAAATGTAGTGTTTATTCATTAGTTTTATGGTAACTACTAATCAGTCTTGCATGGTCCATTCCAAATTGTATGTAGGCGCGCAACTATATACAATTTCAAGATTAACAATGCAATACTCAGTTCATCAAAATTTTATTATTATGTTTATAATAAAAACATTTACATGCTTAATTCTTAAATAAGAAGCAAAAAAAAATTTACAATGATTTTCTTTGTTATGAAAACAATTAGGTTTTCCAAAGTGTTTTATAAACAGCCTCATTTCGTTAACAATCACTTATAAATCTTACTTTAAATAATCCTTATGGTGATGGAAATTCAATTTTTCTCAAGGGATACTATTGTATCTTATAAAAACAATGAGTGATCTGCAAAAGAGTGATGAAAAGTTGTTCACCAAGAACCAACTACAATCTAATAGGAAATGAGCCAAATAATCATGGGGTTTATGACCTCGATGGCACTCACGAAGAATAATTCACAACGTAACTCAAATCGAGATGAGTACTTTTTCAATGGTTGCATTACTAATGCGAGCATTAGGAAGAAGCAAGAAAAGATAGATAACATCGATACATGTAGAATTTAGCAATCAAAGGTAGTCTTTTCATTAATCACAAACAAGTCAAATTGTACCGTAACACATTACGTGTCACTATGTCATACAATTTACAAAACTCATCCTACCAACTGATATCTCAGTTAAGTTAGGGATTTTTAAAAGATACCACAATGAATACTAATCTACAAGAATCATTAGGTGTTCCACATGTCCCAGAAGATCCATTGGTCCCAATTCAGAAGAAGATTTCTTCAATTTATTTCTTGGACACTAGGCATCCTCATTATTGGACAATGGCCTAGGAACAACACTTATCACAAACTAACAATCATTTAAAACCTTATAATTTAATCACAGGACTTAACGACTTCCTCTTAACAATCTCATATTCCATACAGGTTAAATTTCACTTCATTCAAGTTTCAATCAACTCATACTTAATGCGATATCCTACCTCATTTTCCAATACTTTCAATCTTATTCTTAAACCTTAATAGAGCAATATAAGCTCGATATGATCAACACTTAATTTCCAATCCTATTAGCTCTTAGAACAACAATTATCAAATGAGTCACTAGTATGAGATGACTCATACATTCAATTAGACTTCTCGGAAAGGTATTAGTGGCATGAGGCTTTTGGGTAATGGTTCCAATGACAGCCTCAAGTGCAACATTCCCCCTTTCGATTTCAATTTAAGAATTGGGTGACAACGAATCAGATGACATCTTTCTAGGTGGTAACGTTTTGTCAAACTCCAATCTATAAGGATAGATCGTCATGACATCGATATCAGATTTAATCTCGCCAATTCTTTTTCAATATCACAATCAACTAATATCTACATTTCTACGAGTATCAACCATTTGTTGGGATCATAATTATCCACAACTTGGTTTAGATCTAGGATAGCTAGAATTCCTACGATAATAGCTTCGATTAATTTACTAGGGGATTTTAGGGTTCCTTGTGACAATCTACGTCGTATAAATACCTCGTATAAAAATCAAAATAATCATCAAACAATCATGTAACAAAATTACATCATATATATAATCCAAGTTATATATATATTAAAATAACACTTCTCAGTCTGGCCTTATCGGTAACTCGGGAATTCTTCGGCACCGTTATAGTCAAAAGATTTTTAGACATTTTTAGAAAAATGTTTATAGTTAAAAGATTTTGAAATGTTTTATTCAAAACCTTGGTTTTAAAAATCTTTCGTTCTCTATAACGAGAGCTCTGGTACCAAACTGTAACACGCCCAAATTTATACAACTCAATACAGCCGAAGACTCGTTGGTGTTACGGGATAGCACATTACTCACATCATAGACAACGCATAAAAATCGCGTCGTTTAATAATAAATCATTTCCATTCATAAATATCGAAGTTACATAGGTCCCAAGTCATTATATTTCATACAAAGTTTTACAAAGTATTTGAATGGAAATTATTGTTTAAGTGCGGGCCATGAATTCTTGTCGTCTTCCCGAGAATTACCTTCAAGTACCTGAGATAAAACATGTTAAAGAAAAGGTCAGCGATAACGCCGAGTGAATTCATAGAGTTTAATAAACCATCAATATAATATCGGTATAAAATTATTACCGAAAATCATTTTGTACAAATCATTTTAATAGGCCATAAAATAGCCAAAGTCATTTTATACAAATCTTTATCAAAATCATAATATAGGCATTTGCCTTAAAAATCATTATACGAGCCAATGTCGTAAAAACAATCATACAATACGTCTTATAACGTTGTATGAAAATAAAAACCGTTATATGAATATGGTTATGAAAACCAAACACGAACATAATATCAATAGTATGACCCTGTATTGCTAGTCAGGCAATACATCGTAATTCGGAGCGTCTAGTAGTATTTCGTTAATCAGATTATTATAAGCCGCATGACATTGTTACCTTACTAAACCAAACAACGGGTAGCTAACCCGATATTCAATTTGCCCATCTAAATTAGCGTGTCGTCACAAAGGTCACGCTATGTAAATCTTCTCATACATAAATTCGCTTACCAATCAATATGGCACGACGGGGATCAACCGTCAAGGCACGAACTGGGGTGATCGTCCCCAAATAGTACTATTAAATGCATAAGCGTCTACCAATCTCGGTAGTTCACAATTCATGCTAATGGGACTTTTAGTGACATAACCTAACTTTAATAATCCATTTGATTTCATCTATCGGGTCCTTTAATCATTTATCGGGTCATACATTCGGTTCATACAATCATTCGGGTCCAAATCAATAAACAAACAATCGGGACAAATGGTGTCCTATTTTATAAAAACTAACATGTTATCTCCCTCGCGGGTTTATAAAACATTTATAAAAACATTTAAAAGAGTGCGAGGCTATGAACTCACGTTGATGTGGGAAGGCGGGTTGTCGGCAATTCGGGCGTACGGTACGTGCTTCAATTACGGAAACCTAGACAAATAATACTCGTCTTAGACTCATGTCCAATGACTTTATAAAAATAACAATTATGTATACATATGATGATTTTATATATATGATGATCAAGTGGGTTTTCATATTCTCATTTACTCTTTTTTATGTTATGTGTCGATAACTTTTATACTAGTTTTCTAGTTTTACCTATTTACGTGTTTTAGGTCCAATAAGCCTATTATAAGTTTATTAACTTGTATTAATCCATTTCATACTTATATTATCAGTATTTAAACTTTCAAGTTGGGCCCAAATGGGTTAAGTCCAATAAGTTCTTTTTATAAGGGTTTAACTTATTTAGTCCAATTATTAGTCCAATATGTTTACTTAGCTCGTTAATGTCCGTATGTCCTATAGTTCGGGTTTTATCGGTTTTTACTTGTTATACATGTTTATATATCAGTATATAAGTTTTATAAAGTTTACATTAGACGGGTCCAACCATCTATGTTTTATTTAACAAAAACGTTAATTTTACGGTATTAGCCGAAAAAGTCGTAAAAATCATGTTTATAGTTTTATAACTTATAAAACTTAACAAGTTACCATTTTTATAAAATGTCCACTTATTTACCATTGTACATATTTATATAAATGTATTATATAAGTTAGTGGGTTTTAATTTATATTTTATACTATTAAATTTTGAGTGCTTATATAATAGTATTATACTTTAATTTCCAAAATCTGATTTTTATCTTCACTTTCACCAAAACTGCCATATCTAGAGTTCTATATGGAGATAGAAGCTCAAAATGTTATAACATAAACTACATGATATGTGCTCCATTTAACTCTACTATAGCTACTGTTGAATCATCATCTAAGTATTTTCTAAAAATCGTCCAAAACAGTGAACTCAGATTTGTACCTTAAACTTGTTTTGATCATATCTCACTCATTACAATGATTCCATTTCATGGCCAAATCTCACATGTGTACAAGACCCATAGATTACTGTTTATTCATTAATCTATGCCATTTTTATCAGTTCATCATTTGATTCTTTACTGTTTTATACACCCAACAAATTTAAACAAGATTTTAACCTTGTTTCTTATAGTCTTTCATCTTTTTAAGCATGTTTATCAACAACAAATCTCCACATAACATTTTTATCATAATATAATCATCATATACATATAAAATAGGAAATAAAATACATGTTTACATAATCAAAATAACAAGAAGATGAGGTGGACAATCTTTATACCACCATGATGATGTAGGTTGTGATCAAAACATGATTTTGATGGAGAAACTTGTGATGCACCAAGACCATCTTCATGACCACAAATCTTCATAAACTCCTTGTGGAAAATCAGCCCCAAGACACCAAGGAAACTCCTCCATGGATGTTATAATCACCACCATTCAAGAGAGCTTCAAGAGGGCATCATCATATGTATGTATAACATAGGATTTTGTGGTTAAATTTTGATCAAATGGGTGTTTGAAGGTGAAGTATGGACGGCACAATGGAGTGGGATGAGAGAAAGATGGAGTTGTTTGCATGGTGTGTGTGTGGGAAGTGGTTTAGCTAACCATGGTTTTGTTTGTGTGTAGCTTCAAAGTGAAGCTAAGGACATGTGTAGTATTTGTTCATGAGGTTTTGACACCTCATGGTGTTAGTTGCTTAATGTTGGCCGGTTTTGGGGGTGGGAAAAGTGTCCCACTTGTCTCATCCCCAATTATTTACGGGTACTCCTCGATTCTAGTTTCCTCGATTTGCGTGCCATCGGGTCGTTTTACGAAAAATGTTTTTATAAATTATGAATCAACGACACAAAACGAATCCAATAAAAATTGTCTCATCAAAAACGGAGTTCGAAAACGTAAATACGTAATCCTAAGGTTTCCGGTTTAGTCGTAAAGGACATTAAAATAAAATCGTAAGTCCTAGTCTTTTCTCGTAAATTTGTGAGTTTATGAACCAACACAAATTTAATACTCCAAAATAATATTCACGAATAAATTTATTTTCTGAAATGTCGGACTGTCACCAAAGACGGTGTATGTAAACGTAAGCACGTAACGTTGAATCCTCCGGTTTAGACGTAGTCGACACTACTTCAAGACGTAAATCCAAATTACTTCCCAAAAATAAGTGAGTTCATATTATAACATTAAAATAATGTTTTTGAATAATATTTCAAAATAAAATATCAACCATAAATTGACGGATTGTCACAAAGACTCTTGTATACATGGGTGATTAATATAGAGTCCCTCAAAGGCGTGGAAATAGTAAGTCTATTCTCTAGTGGCATGGGGAGCATCCTAATGTTCTTAGCATAGGCAGTAGAAATGAACGAGTGAGTAGCACCCGTATCGAAAAGAACACACGCAGCTTGACCATACATATACAAGATTCCAGTGATGGTACCTATAGACTTGTTGGCCTGGTCTCGGGATGATGTGTAGACACGTCCAGTGGTAGGAGGCGGCTTGGTATCAGCATGGCCCGATGTGCCCTCCATCTCGCCCTTACGGCAGTCCTTCATGAAATGGCCAGGAAGACCACACTTGAAGCATGCGTCAGTGTTACAACGACATGTCCATGGGTGCCTATGGTGGCAAGTAGAGCAAAGAGGATGAGTATATCCTCCAGTAGGTGCTCTGGCTGGCTGAGGACCTGATAAAACATTTTACATGAGACATGATAATAGGATACAAAGGACAATGCGAATAAGCGTACGATTGAATACCAGTGATAGCTGGACGGCTAGGCTGTAAACCTCTCTGGTTCTGGTCCCTACCGTTTCCATGGTTCCTGGTAGAAGATTTGCTAGAGTGTCAGAATATGAGTTATAACATGAAATCATAAGAAAATGCGTAAGTATTAGGACCTGCTACCGTTGGAGTGTCCAACATTGTTACGGTAATTATCATTACCGCTACGCCTATCCATAGCAGAACGGTCGTTAGTCTGACCGTTTCCCTTGGGCTGATGAGGCTGCTGCTGAGTAGCCGGCTGAGACCGGTCCCCAGTTTTCTGCCTGGGAGATACAATTTAAGAGATGAATAATTGACATATAAATAAGAATACGGATTGGTCACCGCTTGAATACGAATGTTTACCTCTTCTCGGGTCTCTCAGCTTCCCCGAACTCATCTCTCTCCTGCAGCGTCTCCAGCCTACGTGCTGCATCGGCCACTTGTGCTACCGTATCCAACGGAGCACCTCCTAAGTTATTGGCGATCATTGGATTAAGAGCCCAACGAAAATGTAGTGCCTGTTCTTCAGTGGCGCCCGCAGCTGCTCTCAGGACACCGGCAAAATGAAGAAAATGCTACATGAAGTCATTGCTGTCTTCGTCAGGTCGCTGTCTAATGGTATAGTATTCCCTCATGAGCCGATTCCTTCCTTCCATGGGGAAAATGTTAGGCGGGGGAGGATAGTTGTCGTTCTGATGAATGATGTCTTGCATATCTGCATCAGTGTGACACCCTAGAACCAAGGTCATTAACGTTACCCTAAATTACGCTAATTTTTGAAATTTTTAATAAATTTTAATTTCTATATTTATAAGTATTTTGGTTAAACCCGATGTTCGAGGTTATAATTTTTACGATTGACGATTCAAGAAGGACGATGACGATTACGATCCCGATGGATGCCCAATTTTATATAATTATTGACGATTTATCGATAATGTAATTTTTCGAGAATTTTATTTACGGTTCGTGTTAAGTTGAGTCGGGTGAGTTTTATAGCCTTCCGAGTACATTTAAAGTATCCCAAAAATATTTTGGAGTGTTCGGGAAGATTTCCGACTCCCGTAAAATTTTCAAAATTGACTAATGAGTCGAACCCGCAAAGTTTTGAGGACGTTTTCAACTTAAGGCCAAAAGAAACCAAATATTGCAAATTGGTCCCTCCCAATCCACCAAAAAGCCCAAAATTGACACAAACACAAACACATAGAACATATCACCAAAAATAATCAACTCTCTCCCTCTCTTGCTCTCTAAAGCCGACGGACACCCCCAACCCACCAAGAACACCATCAAAAACTTTTTTTCACTTTATTTTCATAAAAATTAAGGTTAGACCACATCTAATCTTGTCATTCCCTACATTTCTATGTACTTAAAACCCACATGCATTCAAGTAAATTTTCCAAAAATTTTCATGATGATCCAAATTCGTTTTTGAGGCTAAATGTTGTAATGCATGTTAAATTCATGTGTTATGGAAGCATAAACACCAAGAAAACCCACCAAAATCAATTTGGTTGTGGTGATTGGGGCACCCAAACCCCACGGCACAAGGGGTGTTTGGGGAGCCATGGTGGTTGATGGATTTTGAGCTTAGTCTTGTGTTTGGTTATGTGTTTAAGGATGTTTTACATAGGTTTAATGGGTTGCATGTTTAATTTCTTTGATTTTTGATTTTGAGATTGGTTGATCAATAGGGGTAGGACTGAATTTTTGTGTTTGGATATGTTTAGGGAGGCTTAGGATGTTGCCTAGTGGTGGTTAGAAGGTTTGAAATCGAGTCTAAGCGTGACTTTGGAGTAGCCAAATTTAGGCAGAAACTTTATGGTCATTTCATAAAAATTATTTTTCTTCCAGGTCTTAAAAACAAAATGTAGTTGTAGAGGGTCTTTTTATCTTTAATTTGGTATAAGGTAGAGCCCGTGACTCAAAACGAGCTAAAAGTTATGACGTTTTAAAGATCGAGTACCGGGAGACGAGGACTTTCATAATCCGAATTTATGTAAAGTTTTAGTCAAATCCCGAGGGTCACAAGTATGAATTGGTAAATGGTCAAGGGTCAAAATTTGGTCCCAAACCTGTATAAATGGGTCTATATGTTGACTTAGGAGTCAAAGAAGTCAAAGGTACTTTTCATATAGGTCAAAGAGGTCAAAGTTGGTCGAAGTGCAAATTCAGCCCGTAAAATGTAGATTTGGAAAAGCGTTGCGTAACGGGTCGTAAAAGTAAAAACTTTTATTGGGCTTAAAAACATGTCATCTACAGGTCTTATAGGATTTTTGAGAATTTTGTCAATTTTTATAAGTGTGGTTAAATAGGGTAAAACAGCCCGTACTTTCGGTGAGTACCGGCGGAAATAAATAAAAAAATGGATAGCGTAAGTAGTAAGAACGAATGGTATAAAATGAGTGATGCTTGTTGTTTTGTTTTTGGCGTGAGTTATAATTGTCCTAAGTGACTATTACTTATGTATTTTATACAGTACCGTAAGGTATTTAAATGAGATTACTCATTACGCGTTATTTGTGATAGGTGTTGATTTAACCGGGCATCCGTTTCATCGTCAGTGATCATCCCTCGAACTACCGACTACTTAATATCTAAGGTGTGAATTTATAGCCTCGCTTATGTTTATTTCAAATTGTTTTACCCGCGAGGGAAATGCATGCTAGTTTTAAAAGGAACGTATATCATGAATGATTGTTAGACCCGAAAGTTGCCTTAGAAATTGTGTTGAGTACCAAAGTTGCAAAAGTCCCTAAAATCATGAACTATTAACTATTGTCCTGCCCTCGAGTAGGGGGAAATAGCCGCTTATGCAATTTGTAGTACTACGGGGTTAACGACCCAATGCTAGCCGAGAAGCTGTACGTTTAGTAAGTTCTGCGGTAGATTATTTTGTATGAGAAATAAGGTATAATTGCAACTGATGCCTTTAGAAGGGGCACTGGTTTCATCTTAATCACGCCGGTATTTATTACGCGGGTGATTGAGTTAACGGATTAGTGTCATGAGCTTAAACACAATTTGTCAGTATCCTGATTATAGATTGTTTGATCGACAAGTCTATAAATGATCACGAATGGTTTTTATTTTATATACGTTCAAATTGATTGAAAAACCTATGAATTCCACTCAACGTTTTCGTTGACCAAAATTTTTGGCATGTGTTTCAGGTAACCGTTGAAGTGTAGAATGGAGCATGCATGGGATGGATGTTGTGTGTATGGCTTGGAGTCCGCTTGTTTTTCCTCCTTTTTCTACTTAAACATTTTAAGTTTTAATGTGATGTTGTTGTAAACTGAAATTCTTAGGTTGAGATTCATGGGGACCGAAAACGCTTAACTCTGTTGCACCAAATTGGGGTTGGAAAAACCGTGGACATGTATCATCTAACTATTTTTAATTCAAGTTTTATGTTGACGTCTTTTTAGCGTCGTTTGATATATCTTGTGTGCAATGAATACTGTGTAGCACCCATTGTTGTAGTTCCGCTGCGCATAGCAATTGTGGGGGTGTTACAGATTGGTAATCAGAGCCACGAGTTATAGAGAACTAGGTCGTTTTTGAAAATCCTAAACTATAACTTTTGGTGTCGTAAGAAATGGTCCAAGCACACACAACTATCCTGCATGGCTCCGGTAAGATTTATTGTTGTATTTATGGCATTTGACGTATACTTTTGAGTAAAGTATATATGTGGGTAATTATTACGTAAGTATGGAATTACTATATGTAGAAGTTGAATTTTACGTGGAATATCCGACATCGTAATTTTTGTATTAATCATGCATGAGCATCATATTATTACATTTCGGGCATATATACCACCTTTGCATTGCATTTGCATGCATGTATTTATAACTATTGTATAATTACTTATGTACCCTCCGAAATTCGCTGTTATTGAAGGAATGGCCGAGGTACCGCCTAATGATAATGGAAACGATTACGTCGTAGGTCACGAAGGGGGACCGTTTCCTCCGAACCCGCCGGACAATAATAATGGATGGATCGCTCCAGAAGACGAAATAGGGCCAGAAAACGACAATGACGAAAGCGAGGTGGATAATTTTAGCATCAGTAGCGACGAGAGTGAGGATTCTGAAGAAGAGCCCGAGGAGCTAATGGATGATGGCATTCCCGAGGATGCTATAGGCCAGACCGAACCTGATTTGTTTCAATCCCCGAATTCGCCGAAGGGTTATGAGGTACCACCGACCGGTCGTTATGAGCAGCAACCCTTTAATCGCCCGATGGACAATTGTAAGGATTATTTGAGAACAGTGCCAGGATTTGTTCGAGTAAGTAATGGGAGCAGTGGAGAGTCCAGCAAATCATCCAAGTCGCCATCGATTCATGAGAATATTGCAAGGGTCTACTTTCCGAGACCGAGACACTACTGGGATCCCGCAGGTCGTTTGGGGAGGATGGAAAGGTTGATGTATGAGCGGTTTGTAGTTGAGACCAGGGTAATTATGAAGTTTGATAAGACTGAAAGGGAACACCAAAGACTGTTGGAAAGGACTGCAAGAGTTGAGTATGATGGGAATGTGAACAAAAGTGACATCAACAGTTTAAGATCAATGGTTGCAAATTTGAGTGCTAGTCTTGACCGTGTTAAGGAGGATCAAATGAGGTTGTCAAGATGCAGAGTTGGGAGCATCGTGTGAGAGCATCATTGCCCCCGGATTGGAGATTCGTGGACGATTTGGAGATGGAGGCGAACGACTTCATGATTCAGCCGCCTACTGGAGGTGCTTGTATTACGGTGGGAAGTCAGGTAGTGATTGAGTGTGGATCCACATCAGGGACGAAAAAGGAGATGGAATGTGGGCCGGATGATAAAGGAAAGAGAAAAGTGGATGATGTGGATGAGGACGATAGTGATGAGGAAACCGAGGAAGACGACGACGAGCCGCCATCCAAGAGGCAGTGTGGATCACCACATGCCTAGTTACTTGTTTTGTATTTTCTTTGATCATTGTAATAGAACTGTTTTAGACCTTTGTATGATGGTGTTATGACGAGAAACTCAAGTACTTGAAGTTTTGTGGTGAACGATTGTAGTGGCAATACTTGTCACGATTTTGGTTAATTATCAATACAATCTATGTTACCTTTCATGATCTGTGATATGTCTTAAATTTGATCTTTTGTGATGTGAATTGATGAATATTAGTAACTCCGTAGTGATGTGTCGTTGTATGTATATTATGTCTGGGAAACTTGATATGTATACTTACATTGTTTTTCTATTTTCCCTGTCTTGCAGAAAGAGATATTCGATAACACCATGCCTCCAAAGTTGACCGCCGATCGTGTTAACACCATGATTCAGGAAGCTATAGCAAATGCGTTGGAAGCGGACCGAGCCGGGAGAAATCAGGATCAGGGAAGGAACGCGGGGAGACAGCAAGGCCCGAGAGTGTGTACCTATTCTAGCTTTATGAAATGCGGTCCCACGCAGTTCCGTAGAACGGGTGGAGCTTTAGAACTTAGACGATGGTTGGAAAAGGTTGAAAGTACGTTCGAAATCAGTGGTTGTGCAGAAGCGGATAAAGTAAAGTTTGCAGCTGCTACGTTTCTTGATGATGCGTTAAGTTGGTGGAATACCCAGGTAGCTACGGTTGGATTGGCTGTAGCAAATGCAAGGACGTGGAATGCGACAAAAGCTCTGTTGACTAAGAAGTTTTGCCCGGAAGAGGAATTGGGGCAATTGGAGGATGAGTTGAGGCACTTGACCTTGAAGAACAACGATATAGCTGCTTACACCAGGAGGTTCAACGAATTAAGCCTTTTGTGTCCAGATATTTTTGCCAATGATGCCAAGAAGATGAAGCAGTACATTAAGGGTTTATCTAGCAATATCAAAGGTGAAACAACCTCGTCAAAACCTGGAACGTTTGATGAAGCGGTCCAGATGGCTCACGCTTTGATGGACGTCAAGCTTCAGGACAAGCAGAACTACATTGCTGAAGGCAACAAGAGGAAATGGGAAGCGGCACAAAGCAATCAATCCCAAGGCCAGAACCGAGGTGGAAATCGAAACAACCATGGGCTGAACCGTAATCAGCAGTTTAACCAAAGAAGGAACGAAGGGATGAGGGCAGTGACGAACCCTAGAGGTGTGAAAGTGAACCCCCATTGTGGTAAGTGCAATTTGTACCATGTTGGAAATTGCCCGCCTACATGCGGCAAGTGTGGGAAAGCAGGTCATAGGACATCTGGTTGTCGAACGGGAGGAGTAGCCACTGGGGCTAATGCTATCAGGATGAGGGGATGTTATGGTTGTGGAGAAAGGGGTCATGTGCAAGCGAATTGCCCGAAGGCAGGAAACAGGCGGGGAGGTAATAATGCGGCTGCTGTGTATCAAGTGGGAACGGCTGATAAACCACAGGGTCCTAATGTGGTTACCGGTACGTTTTTGCTAGACGCTTGTTATGCTAGTATTTTGTTTGATTCTGGCTCCGACAAGAGTTTTATAGATGTTAAATTTAGTCGTCATATTGATAGAGAACCGGTGTCGTTAGCGACTAGTTATAACGTTGAGTTAGCCGATGGAAAAATTGTTAGTACGAATTCTATACTGAAAGGGTGTACCTTGAAGTTAGGAAATTACGCTTTTAAAATCGACTTGATGCCTATAGAGCTAGGATCGTTTGACGTGATTGTGGGAATGGATTGGCTAATGGCGCACAGTGCTATGATCGTCTGTGGCGAGAGATTGGTTCAGATTCTGTTGAGGAACAAAGTTTTGACGGTGAAGGGTGACGAATGCACTTCTCGTTTGAAAGTGATTTCGTGTTTGAAAATGATGAAGTACGTAGAAAGCGGATGCGATGTGTTTTTGGCACAAGTTTCGAGTGATGGTGATTTAGGGGCGAGGATTGAAGAGGTACCAGTTATTTGCGAGTATCCGGAAGTTTTTCCAGACGAGTTGCCAGGTTTACCGCCTACCCGTGAGGTCGAGTTTCGAATTGATTTAGTGCCAGGAGCTGCGCCGGTTGCACGTTCACCTTATCGCTTAGCACCATCTGAGTTAAAGGAGTTATCGGATCAACTGAAGGAATTGATGGACAAAGGATTTATTAGGCCGAGCTCATCACCTTGGGGAGCGCCAGTGTTGTTCGTAAAGAAGAAAGATGGTTCGTTTCGGATGTGTATTGACTATAGGGAACTCAATAAGCTGACGGTTAAGAATCGGTACCCATTGCCGAGGATTGACGATTTGTTCGATCAATTGCAAGGTTCCAGTGGATACTCAAAGATCGATTTAAGATCAGGGTATCATCAACTGCGTGTAAGAGAGGAGGATATCCCTGTAACTGCCTTTCGTACGCGGTATGGACACTTTGAATTTCGAGTGATGCCGTTTGGGTTGACGAACGCGCCTGCTGTATTCATGGATCTTATGAATCGCGTGTGCAAGCCGTATCTAGATAAGTTTGTTATTGTTTTTATCGACGATATACTTATTTACTCTAAGAGTAAGGAGGAGCACGAGAAGCACCTAAGAAAGATTTTGGAGTTGTTAAGGAAGGAGAAGCTGTATGCAAAATTCTCTAAGTGTGAGTTTTGGTTGGAATCAGTGCAGTTTCTAGGTCACGTGATTGATAGTAAGGGAGTTCGTGTGGATCCCGCCAAGGTCGAAGCAATCAGGGAATGGTCAGCACCGACGACGCTGACTGAAGTTCGACAATTCCTTGGTTTAGCTGGGTATTATCGAAGGTTTATCAAAGGATTTTCGTTGATTGCAAAACCGTTGACAAGGCTTACCGAAAAGAATAGGGTGTATGAATGGGGAAATGAGGAAGAACTTGCTTTCAAAACGCTCAAGGATAAGTTATGTTCCGCACCGATTTTATCATTGCCTGAAGGAACCGAAGACTTTGTAGTGTATTGTGATGCGTCTCGTAAGGGTTATGGAGCGGTATTAATGCAACGTGAGAAGGTGATAGCTTACGCGTCGAGGAAACTAAGGAAGAATGAGGAAAACTACACGACGCACGATTTGGAATTAGGAGCTGTAGTTTTTGCGTTAAAGTTGTGGAGACACTATCTGTATGGGACGAAGTGTGTTGTATTCACTGACCACAAGAGTTTGCAACACATTTTAGATCAAAAGGAGTTGAATATGCGACAAAGACGATGGGTTGAACTACTGAGTGATTATGACTGCGAAATTCGCTACCACCCTGGCAAGGCGAATGTTGTAGCGGATGCACTGAGTAGGAAGGAACGGGAGAAACCTTTGAGGGTCAGAGCTTTAGTGATGAGTGAGAGCGTTGACTTAACCGAAACTATACTGAAGGCTCAGGAGAGAGGACTAATGAAAGGGAATGTTGAAGCTGAGAACTTGGGACGAATGTTGAAACCTCTCTTCGTGATTAGGTCAGACGGACTGAGATATTTTGAGAATCGGATTTGGTTACCACTGTGTTCATCTGAGGAAGGAAAGCCTGGAGTTCGAGAATTGGTTATGAATGAGTCGCATAAGTCGAAGTATTCGATACATCCTGGATCGGATAAAATGTACCACGACCTGAAGAAAGTTTATTGGTGGCCGAATATGAAGGCGGATATTGCTCGTTACGTTAGTAAGTGTTGGACATGCGCGAAGGTTCAAGCAGAACATAAGAAACCATCTGGATTGTTGGTACAACCAGAGATCCCAGAATGGAAATGGGAGAAAATCGCTATGGATTTCGTGACGGGTTTACCTAGGACTCCTAGTGGATGTGATATGATATGGGTGATTGTGGATAGGTTAACGAAATCTGCTCATTTCTTACCTATGAAGAAGACGGACAGCATGGAAAAACTCGCCAGCGTGTACGTGAAGGAGATCGTCTGTAGACATGGAGTGCCGTTATCGATCATTTCGGATCGCGATAGTAGATTTACGTCGGAATTTTGGAAATCGCTTCAACGTGCGATGGGAACTGAATTGAGTTTAAGCACGGCTTATCACCCGGAAACTGACGGCCAGAGTGAACGAACTATTCAAACGATGGAGGACATGCTCCGAGCATGCGTGATTGATTTTGGAGGAAGTTGGGAACGCCACTTGCCTCTAGTGGAATTTTCGTACAATAATAGTTATCACGTGAGTATCAAGGCAGCACCGTTCGAAGCATTGTATGGAAGGAAGTGTAGATCGCCTGTGTGTTGGAGTGAAGTAGGGGAAAGTCAATTGACTGGACCCGAAATGGTTTTAGAAACGACAGAGAAGATTGTGCAGATCAAGAACCGACTACTTGCTGCGAGAAGCCGACAGAAGAGTTATGCCGATAACCGAAGGAAACCGTTGGAGTTTGAAGTTGGAGATATGGTTATGCTCAAGGTATCGCCGTGGAAGGGTGTAATTCGTTTTGGGAAGAAAGGTAAGTTGAGTCCGAGGTATATTGGACCGTTTAAGATCGTTGAACGAATTGGACCAGTAGCGTACAAGTTAGAATTGCCGAGCGAGCTTAGTGCTATTCACGACACGTTTCACGTATCGAACCTGAAGAAGAGTTTGGCGGACAAGGAATTGGTGATTCCTTTGGACGAGATTCGACTAGACGACAAAATGCACTTTGTGGAAGAACCCGTGGAAATTATGGACCGAGAGGTCAAGCGGTTGAAGCGTAGTAGGATTCCTATTGTGAAAGTCCGATGGAATTCTAAGCGTGGACCGGAATACACTTGGGAACGCGAGGACTTTTTCAAGGAAAGGTATCCTCATCTGTTTCAGTAGAACGAAATGTGAGTACAAGAAGAGGCGAGCGCCGGGACGTCGCTCTCTTTAAGGAGGGGTGGATGTGACACCCTAGAACCAAGGTCATTAACGTTACCCTAAATTACGCTAATTTTTGAAATTTTTAATAAATTTTAATTTCTATATTTATAAGTATTTTGGTTAAAGCCGATATTCGAGGTTATAATTTTTACGATTGACGATTCAAGAAGGACGATGACGATTACGATCCCGATGGATGCCCAATTTTATATAATTATTGACGATTTATCGATAATGTAATTTTTCGAGAATTTTATTTACGGTTCGTGTTAAGTTGAGTCGGGTGAGTTTTATAGCCTTCCGAGTACATTTAAAGTATCCCAAAAATATTTTGGAGTGTTCGGGAAGATTTCCGACTCCCGTAAAATTTTCAAAATTGACTAATGAGTTGAACCCGCAAAGTTTTGAGGACGTTTTCAACTTAAGGCCAAAAGAAACCAAATATTGCAAATTGGTCCCTCCCAATCCACCAAAAAGCCCAAAATTGACACAAACACAAACACATAGAACATATCACCAAAAATAATCAACTCTCTCCCTCTCTTGCTCTCTAAAGCCGACGGACACCCCCAACCCACCAAGAACACCATCAAAAACTTTTTTTCACTTTATTTTCATAAAAATTAAGGTTAGACCACATCTAATCTTGTCATTCCCTACATTTCTATGTACTTAAAACCCACATGCATTTAAGTAAATTTTCCAAAAATTTTCATGATGATCCAAATTCGTTTTTGAGGCTAAATGTTGTAATGCATGTTAAATTCATGTGTTATGGAAGCATAAACACCAAGAAAACCCACCAAAATCAATTTGGTTGTGGTGATTGGGGCACCCAAACCCCACGGCACAAGGGGTGTTTGGGGAGCCATGGTGGTTGATGGATTTTGAGCTTAGTCTTGTGTTTGGTTATGTGTTTAAGGATGTTTTACATAGGATTAATGGGTTGCATGTTTAATTTCTTTGATTTTTGATTTTGAGATTGGTTGATCAATAGGGGTAGGACTGAATTTTTGTGTTTGGATATGTTTAGGGAGGCTTAGGATGTTGCCTAGTGGTGGTTAGAAGGTTTGAAATCGAGTCTAAGCGTGATTTTGGAGTAGCCAAATTTAGGCAGAAACTTTATGGTCATTTCATAAAAATTATTTTTCTTCCAGGTCTTAAAAACAAAATTTAGTTGTAGAGGGTCTTTTTATCTTTAATTTGGTATAAGGTAGAGCCCGTGACTCAAAACGAGCTAAAAGTTATGACGTTTTAAAGATCGAGTACCGGGAGACGAGGACTTTCATAATCCGAATTTATGTAAAGTTTTAGTCAAATCCCGAGGGTCACAAGTATGAATTGGTAAATGGTCAAGGGTCAAAATTTGGTCCCAAACCTGTATAAATGGGTCTATATGTTGACTTAGGAGTCAAAGAAGTCAAAGGTACTTTTCATATAGGTCAAAGAGGTCAAAGTTGGTCGAAGTGCAAATTCAGCCCGTAAAATGTAGATTTGGAAAAGCGTTGCGTAACGGGTCGTAAAAGTAAAAACTTTTATTGGGCTTAAAAACATGTCATCTACAGGTCTTATAGGATTTTTTAGAATTTTGTCAATTTTTATAAGTGTGGTTAAATAGGGTAAAACAGCCCGTACTTTCGGTGAGTACCGGCGGAAATAAATAAAAAAATGGATAGCGTAACTAGTAAGAACGAATGGTATAAAATGAGTGATGCTTGTTGTTTTGTTTTTGGCGTGAGTTATAATTGTCCTAAGTGACTATTACTTATGTATTTTATACAGTACCGTAAGGTATTTAAATGAGATTACTCATTACGCGTTATTTGTGATAGGTGTTGATTTAACCGGGCATCCGTTTCATCGTCAGTGATCATCCCTCGAACTACCGACTACTTAATATCTAAGGTGTGAATTTATAGCCTCGCTTATGTTTATTTCAAATTGTTTTACCCGCGAGGGAAATGCATGCTAGTTTTAAAAGGAACGTATATCATGAATGATTGTTAGACCCGAAAGTTGCCTTAGAAATTGTGTTGAGTACCAAAGTTGCAAAAGTCCCTAAAATCATGAACTATTAACTATTGTCCTGCCCTCGAGTAGGGGGGAATAGCCGCTTATGCAATTTGTAGTACTACGGGGTTAACGACCCAATGCTAGCCGAGAAGCTGTACGTTTAGTAAGTTCTGCGGTAGATTATTTTGTATGAGAAATAAGGTATAATTGCAACCGATGCCTTTAGAAGGGGCACTGGTTTCATCTGAATCACGCCGGTATTTATTACGCGGGTGATTGAGTTAACGGATTAGTGTCATGAGCTTAAACACAATTTGTCAGTATCCTGATTATAGATTGTTTGATCGACAAGTCTATAAATGATCACGAATGGTTTTTATTTTATATACGTTCAAATTGATTGAAAAACCTATGAATTCCACTCAACGTTTTCGTTGACCAAAATTTTTGGCATGTGTTTCAGGTAACCGCTGAAGTGTAGAATGGAGCATGCATGGGATGGATGTTGTGTGTATGGCTTGGAGTCCGCTTGTTTTTCCTCCTTTTTCTACTTAAACATTTTAAGTTTTAATGTGATGTTGTTGTAAACTGAAATTCTTGGGTTGAGATTCATGGGGACCGAAAACGCTTAACTCTGTTGCACCAAATTGGGGTTGGAAAAACCGTGGACATGTATCATCTAACTATTTTTAATTCAAGTTTTATGTTGACGTCTTTTTAGCGTCGTTTGATATATCTTGTGTGCAATGAATACTGTGTAGCACCCATTGTTGTAGTTCCGCTGCGCATAGCAATTGTGGGGGTGTTACAATCAGCAACTGCAAACATATCCCAGAGATTGTTTGTGTTTGCCATCTGACAGTATAACATAAATCATATGATTTAACAGATCAAAACATAAAATATATTTACATGAAAAAAATTTATACCAATAAATCCAGAGAAATATTTTATGCAAGAAAATTTGTGTATGAATGCATGATGTAGTTTTATGAAAACTTTTGTATGCTCGAGAGTGAACGCCTATGGTCAGTTTACCCAAAATAAAAGACATGGCGAGGGGACGCCTATGGGTCGGTCCCAAATTTAAAAGTTTCGATAAAACACATGCGACTAAATAGGGTCAGTCCTGTACCAACCATTACTTAGTCATAAACCTACGACAATGACATATATATGTATGCATAAAAATGATGAATGCATGAAAACGAATGTCAGTTCTAGGAAGACCATAGTGACTACCCACTAATCACAGGTCATATATTGAGAGCCTACAGGTCGAAGCCTTGGCTCTGATACCATAATTGTAACACCCCATTTTGATAATGGAATGTCACGCGTAATTATGGCGTGTCATCAAAGCATACAAGGATAAATGTCTAAAACATTACATGACTATAAAAGGAAATACCGGAATCAAACATAGGTAGTCCAAGAGTAAAGCTCATCACACATAAAGATAAGTATTGTAAAAGAAAGGACTAAACAATGTCCATGGAAAGAGTATTAAAGTAAAGATAATGCATAAAGTAAAGAAAGGCTAGAAAGCTTCCAGTCCATATGCACGTACGCTTAAAGTCTACGAGCATCCCGGAGTACCTACCGTTTTGGCATAGAAAAGGAAAACGACTGAGCAATATACTGAGTGCACGGATGTACAATAAAGCATGAACAATATAACCATATAAGCATATAACAGCGGAAAAAACTAAGTCCCGAATAACCCGGTTAAGTCTTGGTAAAACTGGTTTTATAGTTTGAAAAGCCTTATGTTTATCTTATAAAAACTGTTTAACATATTCTACCATTAGCCAATATAGGTCATGAAAATCGACCGTGCATGAATACTTGGAGGGGTGACCTCATCATGCAAATTAGAGGGGCTGCCTCTAATTTAATATACTGGTTTGGGTAGGAGGGATCAGCTCCTTGTGAAGCATGAAAGGCACACACCACATTCACACTAAGTAATCTACTGAAAACATGTAACTAGGATGCACCCATACGCCCCACATGATAATATAATAATATGGCCAAAAGCTGAAGGGACGCCACGAGCAATCACTCCGCCGTGGGGAAGTCATAACACCAGTGCCTCTAATTTTATGGTTATGGTACCTCCATAACTAGGTGAAACTGGTCATGCATGTATATGGCTTCAGGTATTCTAAATTAAACATAAGAAAATCAAACATATAAACTTATACTACGGGAAAACAGTTGGCTGCATACGGGGAAATCCTAATAAGGAAAGAATATCCATACTAAAAGGACGAGAATCCGTACCTTATGTCTAGTGAACGAAGAAGACGAACTAAAGAGAGTCCTACTTCGATACCAATAATGATACATAAATACATACGTGTATTAGTATCTGATTACTAAATACGTAACTGGTTTTATGTCATGTCTTAGCTTATTTTATACGTTCATGTCATGTTTTACTGTTTTAAGCTTTAACTGTATTTATCTTATATTCTGTCTTTTCTGATTAAGTATTACTTGTATTTCATATATTATTATACTTACTGAGTAATAATAAGTAACTTTCTAAAAATAACAGGTTTCCAAAAATAGAAAGTTACCAAAAATAGAAAGTTTCCAAAAATAGAAAGTTTCAAAAAATAGAAAGTTTCCAAAAATAGAAAGTTTCCAAAAATAGAATTACTGCTTAAAATAGATAAGTTTATAAAAATAGAAAGTTTCCTTAAATAGATTAGCTGCCTTAATTAAATAAGTTTCTAAAAATAGAAAGTTTCCATAATTAGATATAAGCTGGTTAAATAAGCTAATTATATAAGCTTAAGTGTTTTCTGATTACTTTTCTGAGTCATATTGATATAAGATATAGTTTATTAATTATTACATGTAATTTAAATAAACTATAGGTTAAAAGTATTTAATTAAATATATCATTTTTTTAATTAAATAAAGTTAAATACTTAGGTTAAACCATGTATTATTAATTATTAATAATATAACCTAAGTAATGTTAATTAATTATTTATAGCCATGGTTTTTAATAATTAATTAATTATAAAGTCTAGAAAATATAAATACTTAGGTTAAAAAAATTCATGATCTAATAATTAAATTAAAACCTAAGTCATGTTTATTAAATTAATTATGTCATGCTTTACTAATTTAATTGTTAACATATGATTATTAAAATCATAAACCTTAACATAAACAATGAACCGGATCGTGACTAGAAACCATGAACCAGACCCGTAATCAACACCATACCCCCACTTCGGGGTTTCCCCCTGTTTGCTGCTGCCGTGGGACCCACACCATCAAACCGAGACCATGTGGTGGTGGTTCATAAGCCAAACCGAGACCCCTTGGGGGTTCGGTTTAGGTGTCGGACACATCAAACACCCTTAAATCCCTTGTTTTGATTTACCCCATAACCATTTACATGTTTAATTAATGTTTTTAATTAGCTTTTTAAAAACATCATGATCTTATGCAATTTATTAAATCAAAACATAAAAGAGAATGATTAAAAAGGTATACCGAATGCGTGGATCAAACGAGGATGAACACACACGAATGCTTGCACAAAATTCAAGATCAAAAATCAAACGAACACCCCCTTTTGTGTCTTTATATCCGGCGGACAAAGAGAGAGCAAGGAGAAGGAGAAAATCTTTTTAGGGTTTTTGTTATTTTACTGTAAAGTGAAAAATGACTAAAAGATTTACCTTAACCCCTTTGTTAGTAAAATTTTAATGGGCTTGGCCCATTGCCTTGGTGTAGCCGCGGGTAGGGGGCCCCACATGGGGTAACCCGTACCTTTTTCCGAGTCTAATTATTTTAGTGTTCGTTCGTTTTTTTATCGTGTTCGTGTTTTATGTGTTCTCGTTAATTATTAATCGTGACTTAATATATTTATTCGTGTTCGTAATAAATATATATACGTAATTAATATTAGCTCGTGATTTATTTACGTTCATGATTTCATGATCGCATGTTCGTAATTAATTATTGTTTAAATAATTATTGTGTGATCATACGTAATAAATACTTATCGTGTTTTAACACGTACGTAATACTTAAAATTATTATACGTGAATGTAATCATACAATAAAAGGAAAGTTTTAATCTAGTACGTACGATCTTAAGGGCACTATTCATGGTAAAAGCATGCGGGTTTTACATACATGGAAGCGGTTGATCAAAGGGGAGAGTGGTATTCGGGCTATATCTTCCGAGGACCTAAAGATGACTGAATTTGATAAAGATACTCAGTCGTGTACATTTGATCAGTTGACTTCTAATGTTTCTGCTATTGTACCATGTGGTACAAACCGTGGCGATTTCAACGAGCAATCATGGCTAGATTCTAAGGTTTACTATCTTAATAAAAGTCTTTGCCAAATGCTGAATATAATGTTTTGATACTTAGTATAACCAACACTCCCATGTTTCTAAATGATGCATTGTGTGCTGCAGACGAAGCACTTAGACAAGCACTCCTGCTTATAGCTATGATGGATCCCACATGCAAACCACTTATTCCATAACACAGACCCATTTGCCTCATCGTTTGAGGAATCAGTTCCAAGTACACCTGGTTACACTAATGCTGGCTCACCTCGGTGCCCATTTACTTCAGTTTTTGCAGCTTCAGTTCCATGCTCCCATGTTTGCCAACGATGGTCCAGAATAGTAAAATAGTTTGAGGTTGCCTTAAAAGCTAATCAGGTAATTTTTCCAGAATCTATAAAGTATACATTTTGTCGCTCCCTTCTAGTTTTATAAGAGCTTGTAATACTTGAGCTGTGTTTAGGCTTTAAGCTAAGACCTAACATCACCGTTACCCTTTCAATTAATCTTTTTAATTTGACTGTTTGAAATAAAAAAACCCATATTGACCCATTATTTAGTAAATGGATTCACGTACGGTGTGTTTTATGGTAGATTGAGCACTTTGTAAAGGATATATCCTGGCGTAACTCATCGCTGGACCGTCCGTTATAAATTATGACGATGAAGCAGCTAGAAATTGTGCTTTTGAGGCTCATCAGGATCTTGTGGACTAGTTTGACAAGTGTCTAACGACAAACAACTCGACCCTGTGAAAACCTAATCATGTAATTAAAACATACATTTACAGGTTTGAGAAGCTCTATCATCTGAATAAAGCATGTTTCGACATGTTATGTTGTATTTTCAAATATTTTGTTCAAGTACTTAACTAAATACAGATTATGTGTTTGCGTAATGGATTCTGAGCTGCTATTAGATGATTTATTCTAATATTCTTATATAATGTCGTTGTTAGTATGTGTCTAATAATAAAATTCAAACAAACGGTTAGATCAAAAGTAAATGTTTAGAAAAAAGAAGTGGACACAGATATGTGTCTTAAGTGATAAATTGTTATGGATGTTTTTAGTCTTGTGTTTTAATATTGGAGCTAGAGCTGAAAACTTGTTGGATACCCTCTCAGATACAGAAGTAACAGGGGACGGATTCCTGGCTGAAAAGGTTCTTGGATTGCGAAATGCAACATGAGACGAAATAAGACGCCTTGCTCTAATGAAGAGAAAAGAGTTGTTCGGGTAATTTTCTCTTATAGGAAGGTTAGTCGTGTAGTGTATTGTTATATTGATCTGGTGTCTAAGTTTTTGTTAATATTTATCATCAGGGACTTAGGATAAAACAGGAGTTGTCTTCAAATGGTGGTAAATTATATGTTATTCCTCAACCGGTCCTTGAAGGATTGGAAGAGATAAAAAAAGAGGAAGAGGGGCTGGCTTGCATGGTGCCGCGCAAGATGCAGTCTTAGAACAACAGACCTACTTGGCATCTACACGTTTAGTACACGGGTCAATCTTGGTGTAGGGACTTCGAGAAGTGAAGTGCTCGTGGAGATCGTGTATATACAACAATTAGTCATTTTAACATCATACATTTCTAATGCCACCAAGAGGCTAAGAGATCAGATACTGCACTCAAGACTCCAAAGAAGGAATGGGTGGGGATGCTCTCAGAAATAATGAGACACTAAGAGGCCCGGCTGTTCCACTAACTCAGTATATGTTAGAAATACGTTTTAACGTATATTAGAAGTATCGGTCACTCCACAATATGATTTATGTTGTAATAGCTCGTAGTTAGTAATTAGTTATTAGTTGCTTATTAACTTAAGTAAGAACCGGTCCATGGGCTTGTCATGGACCGGCCCAAGCCCAATGTTAGGCTTGGAATATAAATACCCCTTTCCACTAAGGAAAGGGGTTGGTTGTTGTTCCATTTGCATTTTCATAGTAATAAAATCATACACATTTTCTCTCACTTTCTCTCTCTAGTTTCTCTCACTAGAAAACATCAACCCACTTCATAGATTCATAGGTTATCAATATTCTACATTTGGTATCAAGAGCTATGGGGTGATTTAAGGTAAGGATTGTGTTGCTTTTTTAGTTTTTTGAATCAATTAGTGATCTTTAGAAAAAATCAATCTTGAATCTTGTTGTTTTTGGTGTTTTTGTTATTGGGATTGATTGATAAGGATTGGGTTTAGCTTATTTTGGTAAAAATCATAAAACTTTTTGTGGTTTTGGATCAAAAATCGGGGTTAAAAGCTTCTTTTTAAGTCTCGGAAACAATTTTTTCCAGATCTTTCCGAATAGGGATTCCGAATAGGGAAATTTTTCAGTATAGAAGGTTTATTCCGAATAGGGATTCCGAATAGGAGAATATTCAGAATAGAAAAAGTTTCCGTATAGACTTTCCGAATAGAAGAAATCTTTCCGAACAGCAGTTTTTCCGAATAGCAGAAATCTTTCCGCATAGCCAAAACTTTCCGAATAGCCTATATCTTTCCGAATAGCCAGATTTTTCCGAATAGCCAAAATTTTTCCGCATAGGAGAAATATTCCGAATATCTTTCCGAATTGCCCATCATTCCGAATAGGAGATTTTTCCGAATAAGCCAAATTTCCAGATATTCCGAATTGAAGAAATATTCCGAATAGGAGGTTTTTCCGCATAAGGGTTAGTCAGCATAGAGTTTATTTCGAATAGGGTATTTTCAGCATAGGATTATTCCGAATTGGTGTTATTCCGAATAGGGCTTATTTTAATTTTGGGTTATTCCGTATAAGAAAGTTCAAGGGGCATTTGAGTTTTTTCGACGATCTTTAGTGGATTTAATCTTGAGTTCAACCAACACAACACAAATTCTCAACCTTTCTTCACTGCTCGATCAACCGATAATCTTTGAGTCTGCTAAGTGATCACAATGAATCCAAGTTCATTAATGCCTCAGATGACATCTCTTACGGATATCTCGATCATAACGGGGACTGATAGTCGTCCACCGATGCTTATTAAAGAGGTGTTTGAAGCATGGCAGGGCCGTATGATGCAATACTTGAAGGGCAAACCAACATACGGAAGGCTTATGGTCAAATCGATTTTGAATGGTCCACTCGACTATGGTACCATTGTGGTTGACGACGTGACTCGACCACGAGAATTTGAAGAACTCACTCCAGCTCAACAACTTGTTGCAGATGCAGATGAAAAAGCTCTTCAAACAATTCTCCAAGCCCTTCCCCATGACATCTATAGGATGGTGAGTCAGTATACGGTGGCAAAGGATTTATGGGAACGTCTTAAGGTGTTGTTACAAGGAACGTCTCTCACCAAACAGGAAAGGGAATGTCAGTTGTATGACCTGTTTGATAGATTCACCTACAACCCAGGGGAAACACTTCACGATTATTACTTCAGATTCACCACACTCATGAATGATCTGAATGTATACAATCTTGTGATTGCACCATTCCAGGTTAACACCAAATTCTTGAATACTCTACCTCAAGCTGAATGGGGTGAGTACATAACCGATGTCAAGTTAACCAGGGATCTGCATAAGTGCAATTTGGATCAAATATATGCCTTCCTTCAGCAGCATGAGAAGCATGTGATTATGCATCGTTCTCCTCGTGGTATGTACCCAGATTCCTTAGCTTTGATGGCGAATCAACCAAGTTTGTCACACAACAACACACCTTATATCTTGGGACATCAAGCCTATCATCAATCACCTTACATGACACCAGCCTTTCCCCAATACTCGATTTTACCACAACCACCCACCTCACATCAGCAACAATATCGGTTCAATGCACCTTTACCACAGTATGCTTCACAACTTCATCCAGCAAATGTTGCACCTTATGCTCAGCCTTCATATTCTTCTTATCAAGAGAATGCAGCATATCCAACAAGCTATCCTGATCAAATGAGTATTCCGTCTACTGATTATGCAGCTCATCCAGATCAAGCACTGTATTGTGATGATGAGGAAGTCCCCGTTCCTGTATTCCAACAAGGAGCTGACCCAGTTGAAGTGCTAACTACTATGTCTGCTTATCTCACAAGAACTTTAAGCAAACGAGGATTCAGAGGATCAGCTCCTACCAACAATCAGTTGAGGAATTCATCCAATTCTCGCCAACAAGCTACAATTGAGAATGGCAGGGTAATGGTTCAGCCAATTCAACCATATCAGGGGAGACCTTCCACATCAACCAATGTTCGCACCATCAATCCTGCTCCTGCTCCAATGGTCAACAATCCTCCACGGGCTAATACAGGCAAGTTGAGAATGATTACATGCTACAACTGCAAGGAAGAGGGTCATATGTCCAGGGATTGTAAGAAACCTAAGAGGAGAAGGGATGGACAGTGGTTTGCAGAAAAGATCTATCTGGTAAATGCTCAGGCGCAAGGAAGGGAACTTGATGAAAAGGAGCTTGCATTTCTTGCTGACCCAGGGATTGCTGAACAAGACGTTGTCACTACGCAGAATGCTGCTTACCAAGCCGATGATCTTGATGCGTATGACTCCGACTGTGATGACTTTCAATCTGCAAAGGCTGCTCTCATGGCAACTATCTCCAGCTTAGGGCCAGAAAAGAGATCTGAGGTACTTATTAATACCACCGATAATACCACTGATGCTAGTATTCAACCACATCAAGTTGTGCAAGAGAGTGCTGACTCGAATGAATCTTCGGTGGTGAGTCCTTCAAACGAGGAGACAAACAATGATAGCAATATCAATGTGAGTCCCCAGACTTTGAGTGAATCACAACCGGGACCCAGTTCGCATACGCCTACTCCTGCTCAACAAGATTTGGTCATGGTTCCTGCTACATTACTTAGCCAAATGAATGCTGCACTCTTAGAAACCTTAGCTAAGAATAAGAATTTGTCTGATGAGCTTGCTTTAAGCAATGAGAAAGTTCAAACCTTGGAACTAGTGCCTTCGTCTAGTGTTCTAACTAATCTCGAATATGATCACTTTAGAAACAAACAAATGGGTCACTTGCAAGAAATCAAAAACTTAAGAGCAAATCTGTCTAATGAACTTAAAGAAAAGGAGTTAGTGGTCACTAATTTTCAAAAACTTCAAACGGATTTTGAATCACTTGAATCTAAAAAGAATTAAATGGAGATTAATGCCACTAATAAGATTAGAAGTCTAGATTACTTGCTGTTAAGACAATACGTTGCTTCTCAACTAGTTCACTTATTTGATGCTTCATTTAGAGAATTTAACTTATCACGTCAAAAAGGCCTTCCCCCTAATCCACGGTATGCAAAACAAGCTTTAAGACATAGTCCTAGACTTTATAATGCAACTCAATTAGGATTGTCTTTAGACCCGATTGTTTTTCCCGATGATCGAACAAGTAAGGATCTAGTTGATGAGGATCGGTCATACAATTCTGCAAAATATCCCGATTGTGATTATTTTAAAATGAATAAGGAGCTTGCAAAAACTGATTTTAGAGTTCGCTTCCATATGGATAAAGATCTCATCACAGCACCAACCTACATGATAGAGGAAGAAAGCCCTAGTACATTTCCTACACTTGTCAACATGGAAGGTCCTAAGGAAATTCCAAAGAATCTTCCACCTATTAGCACTGTATGGTTAAACTTGAAAGAGATTAACCGATACTTTACTAACTTTGACAAGGTCATTTTGGAATGTACGACTTCAAATGGCTTAAACGCCAGAGAATGGGCTTTCGAACACATGAACGAGGTGTTTAAAACTAAGATCAATCCGTTTGTCGAAAGTCTAAAAGGAAGTTTTGCATCTCTTAAGGAAAATCTTCAGTTTGAAATTGGTGAAGTTCAAAAAGTGTTTTATGAAATGGACACCGCTTACGAACTGCAACTAATTGAAAAAGAAAAGATTTTAACCGAATATGACCGATTCTTGTCCGAAGTAATCTCGTGTGATGTGCTTACTACTGTAAATGTTAATTATTCGAATGAGCTTACATCCGCTATGATTAATTGTGATGCTGTGAATATTTGTAATGATATTTGTGATGATGTTTGTGATATCTCTGTAAATGTTGTTGATACTGTAAATGAGGTAGAAAATCAGTCTTGTCACGAATCTAACGCTGAGTTTTTAAAGCTACAAGATTCTTACAATTTACTTTCAAAACGCTTTAATCAACTAGAACAACATTGTATATCTTTAGAATCAAAACAACAAACTCAAAATGAGAATCTTTTGATATCAAATGTTTGTGAAAACGGTGTTGAGAATTGTGACAAGATGATTGCAATTGTTAAGACATTAGAGGACGAGATAATGAGATTGAAGAGAGATGTGTCATCAAATGAAACACTCAAAATGGAACTAGAGGCCGCAGAGTCTAAAAACCAAGTCTTAGAAATTAGACTTTCGTCTGTTCTAGGGGAGATGGATCGGACAAGACAGGGATTATCCGCGCTTTATGGTTCACTAGAAGAACGCTTCGCTTTTAATGCGGCACAGCAACAATCTTTTGTTGAACAATTGAACCAAAAGTGCGAGGAAATCTCTGATTTGAACATCCTGCTCATAGACAAAAATATGGTTTTGGCTGAGTTAAAGGAGACACTTCTTCTCACCCGACAAGAAGTTGTTGATAACTTAGTTACCGACTCTGCACCGTCCACTAGTGCTCCAACAACCAAATCAGTAGTGCTTTATAAGAATCCGCTTCATAAGAGAAACCCGGTTACCTACGATGATTATATGAGGAATGCCATTAAGCATGTCGATCTTCTTAGGGATATTTTAGACGATCTTTATGCCTTAGATCCCTCAAGTAGCGACTATTATTCGGCTCATGAATATGTTAAGCGAGTTCAATATTGCCTAGCATATTTGCAATACATAGGTACACCAGGTTCTGCACTACTTAATAATAGGCCCATTGCTGTCACTCCATTTAATAAGACTCCAGGAGCGAAACCGTCATTGGCACAATCAAGTAAGACACATTTAAAATCTGTTGCTAATATTCCCACTTTGCCTTCTACAGGATTAAAAGCGACTACTAAGGCTAAAGGATCGCCACTCAAGAAAGCAAAGATCAAGCCCTCCACTAGTAGTGCCACAAAGAAGAAAGTAGAAGTCCACAATAGGAATGCTAGTTCAGTTTTAAATAAAACGAATCATGTTAAGACTAAAAGCTCTGCGCCTGTGCAGCATCCTAAACCATTCGTGAATTCTGATTTAAATTGTTGGAATTATAATGAATGTATGTTTTCCCAGTGTCATGATTTGTGTCTGATTGATCACGTTAATGAAATGAATGCTATTAAGAATGGTCTTGAATGGAAGCCAACGGGTAGAACTCGTGCCCAAGTTGGCTGGCAATGGCGTCCCACTGGTAGGACCTTTACACTAAATGGTAAAATGTGCCCTTTAACTAGGAATGCATCCATTGAGGTTAGGTCTGAGCGTCCTTTAGTTAGGAACATTCGCACTCAAGTATGGAAACAACGCCCTTTAATTAGGTCAGCCCCCACTATCGTGCCTACCAGTGAAGAAATACCTCAGGATTTAAGCCAACTAGAATCTACACCACCAATTAAGAAGAAGAAGGCTAGGAAGTCTAAGAAACCTAGAGTTAGCAAATCTAAGATTATTAAATCTGTACCTGCTAATAACAAGGAACACTCAGATTCCGATACCTCTACATTGTCTTTGTGTGGTGATATTTTCAGGTGGTCCAAATCATCCTGTGGTATTTGGACTCCGGTTGTTCAAAACATATGACCGGAAATCGCTCGATGCTCCGAAATTTCGTCAGCAAGTTTCTTGGTACGGTTAAATTTGGGAATGATCATATAGCAAAGATTATGGGGTATGGTGAATATCAGATTGGCAACGTGACGATTTCTAGGGTATACTATGTAGAAGGTCTTGGTCATAACTTATTCTCAGTAGGACAGTTTTGTGATTCCAACCTTGAGGTTGCTTTTCGACAACACACTTGTTTCATCCGCAACTTGGAAGGAAAAGATTTGTTGAAGGGATCTCGTGGTGCAAATCTATAT
Source organism: Glebionis coronaria (assembly GCA_025667525.1). Classification (NCBI taxonomy): domain Eukaryota; kingdom Viridiplantae; phylum Streptophyta; class Magnoliopsida; order Asterales; family Asteraceae; genus Glebionis; species Glebionis coronaria. Next base: position 304,913,209 of record CM046882.1, read on the forward strand.
ACCTTGTCCTTACAAGACATGATGGCCGCTTCTCCAGTATGTCTTCTCTCTAAGGCATCTAAGACCAAGTCATGGTTATGGCATCGCAGATTATCTCATCTTAATTTTGATGCTATTAATCATTTGGCTAAAAACGAGTTAGTTCGTGGTCTTCCAAAGCTTAAATTTCACAAGGACCATTTATGTTCCGCGTGTTCAAGGGGGAAGAGCACCAAGAAATCTTACAAACCCAAAGCTGAAGACACTAATCAAGAAAACCTCCATCTTTTGCATATGGATCTTTGTGGGCCGATGAGAACTGAAAGTGTGAGCGGTAAGAAATTCATTCTGGTAATTGTGGATGATTTCTCAAGGTTTACATGGGTTAGATTTCTACGTACAAAGGATGAAGCTCCGAAGGCTATCATTACTTTTCTGAAATTCATTCAGGTACGTTTGAATACCACTGTCCGCCGTATTCGTACAGACAATGGTACAGAGTTCGTCAACCAGACTCTTCGTGATTATTATGAAGGAGTTGGTATATCACATGAAACATCCGCTGCACGCACTCCACAACAAAACGGTGTCGTTGAAAGACGGAATCGTACACTTATGGAAGCTGCTAGGACCATGCTTATTTATGCGAACGCTCCATTGTTCTTGTGGGCAGAGGCTATTTCTACTGCATGTTTCACCCAAAACCGTTCTATCATTCGGAAACGCCATGGAAAAACACCTTATGAGCTTCTACATGACCGCAAACCCGATGTTTCATTTTTCCATGTGTTTGGTGCTCTGTGTTATCCAAACATCAATAGTGAGAACTTGGGTAAGCTTCAACCGAAAGCCGATATAGGTATTTTCATTGGTTACTCACCGTCCAAAAGAGCATACCGAATCTATAACCGTCGTCTTGGCAAGATTGTAGAAACTATGGACGCAGATTTCGACGAGCTGACAGCGATGGCTTCTGAGCAACACAGCTCTGAACCCGCGCTTCATGAGATGGGAACCGGTGCTATTAGCTCCGGATTAGTTCCCAACAATCCTACTTCTACATCATTTTTACCACCATCAAGGCCCGAGTGGGATAAACTGTTTCAACCGTTGTTTGATGAATTCTTCGATCCCCCGACTGATGAAGTTCAAGCACCTGTAGTAATTGCTCCAATACCTGAAGTGGTTGCTCAAGCTAATGAACCTTTATCTAATGCATCTACAATTCACATTGAACCGGATGCACCTTCACCAAGTGATTCTCAAACTACACCTGAATCATCACCCCTACTTGTGCCTAATGATGTGGAAGAGGATTCTACTGATCACGACTTGGAATATGCTCACTTGCAAGAGCTTCCTTTCTTTGGTGTAGCGATCCCTGAAAACCCTTCAGCCGCGTCTACCTCAGAAGAAGCTCCTTCTATTGTTCACTCCAGACCACCTAGGATTGAAAACCATAGCACTAAATGGACAAAAGATCACCCAATTAGGAATGTTATTGGAGATCTAGATCGACCCGTCTCTACACGCCATCAATTACAAGAGAGTGCACTTTATTGCTACTTTGATGCATTTCTCTCTGAAGTTGAACCTAAAAATTGGCAGCAGGCTATGACCCAATCATCTTGGATTGAAGCTATGCAGGAGGAACTAAATGAATTCCAACGACTTGAAGTATGGGAATTGGTTCCTCGCCCTGACAAGGTTAACATCCTTACTTTGTTATGGGTTTATAAGGTTAAACTTGATGAGATGGGTGCGGTATTGAAGAATAAGGCTAGATTGGTCGCTAGAGGATATAAACAAGCCTTGGGTATAGACTTTGAAGAATCTTTTGCTCCTGTGGCTAGATTGGAGGCGATTAGACTATTCCTTGCGTTTGCTGCTCATATGAACATGATCGTCTATCAAATGGATGTGAAGACGGAATTTTTGAACGGTGAACTAAGGGAAGAAGTTTATGTTAGTCAACCGGATGGGTTCGTCAGTACGGAGTCTCCTAATCATGTGTACAAGCTTAAGAAGGCTCTCTATGGGTTGAAACAAGCTCCACGCGCGTGGTATGATCTCCTGTCAACATATCTCATGTCGGAAGGCTTCTCCAAAGGCAAAGTGGACCCCACTCTATTCACTCTCAAGGAAGGCAACGACATGATTCTGGTACAAATTTATGTTGATGATATAATTTTTGCTGCCACTAACATAGAATTGTCAAACCGATTTGAGAAGATAATGTCCACACGCTTTCATTTTTCTTAGGATTACAGATTTCTCAGAATCCCAGAGGCATCTTTATTAATCAATCCAAATATGCTCTAGAATCTCTTAAGAAATATAACTTTGAAAATTGTGACCCCGTGGACACTCCAATGGTGGAGAAATCCAAGTTAGATGAAGATAGGAATGGGACTATTGTCGATCCAAAACTTTACCGTGGGATGATCGGCACCCTTCTATATCAGACTGCTAGCAGGCCTGATTTGCAATTTGCTGTATGCATGTGTGCCCGGTATCAGGCTCGGCCTACCGAAAAGCACCTACATGTTGTGAAAAGGATCTTTCGGTATCTAAAAGGAACACTTCATCGTGGTCTATGGTATCCGAAAGATTCCTCGATTGCTTTAATATCATACGCAGATGCCGATCATGCTGGATGTCAAGATACGAGGCGTAGCACTTCTGGATCTGTGCAACTCCTAGGAGATAGATTGATCAGTTGGTCTTCGAAAAGGCAGAAAAGCGCTGCAATTTCTAGCACGGAGGCTGAATACATCGCCATGTCCGGTTGTTGTGCTCAAGTCCTTTGGATAAGATCACAATTAACTGACTACGGTCTTGGATTTAACAAAATCCCGATGTATTGTGACAACAAGAGCGCCATTGCCCTTTGCTGCAACTATGTTCAACACTCCCGGGCCAAGCACATAGACATTCGCTACCATTTCATTAAGGAGCAGGTGGAGAACGGAGTGATCGAGCTGTATTTTGTCACTACTGAGTACCAGCTGGCGGATATGTTCACCAAAGCCTTAGATCGAGGACGAATCGAGTTTTTGATCGACAAGCTTGGTATGAAATCATTCACTCCAGCGACTCTCAAAGAGTTGGCAGAAGAATCAGCTGAATAGTCGTGGTAAACTATTCAGAGTATCCTTTGTTCGTGATCATGTATATTATGGTAAATATATAAACCACAAAAGAAAATACAAAAATATAAAACCAAGAAGAACCATAAAAAATATAAAACCAAGAAAAACCATAAAAATTATAAAATCAAGAAAAACCAAAAATATTTTTCGTTTAAAACGGGCATGTCTTTTAGTACGGTAATATTTACGGCCTTAGAAATGTCGATTAATATTGACACGGTGCCATAAATAGAGTCCGTATAAAAGTTGTAATGTTTTAAAACATGCCCATTATGGCTTGTAGTTATTTCTGACTGCAACCCGGTTTTCATATTTAAGTCACGTATTTCCTTGGAAAACGTTGGCTCAGAACGGGAATTAATTTTCTCGGGCGTGATTTACAAGCCAAATCATGCAAAGGGATCAAGTTTACTTTACAACTTGATCTAACACGAATTAGTGTACGTCTCAGTGCATTAATTTGTTAAAATAAGAGAAATCTTATTGACACCACGAATCAAACTTTTTCAAGATATCAATTGGGAAATGTTTTTCATCATCCTGTGCCTCGTTAAACAATGACTACAGCTCTTTAAATAGAAAACGGGTCATCGTTTAAGGGGGAGAAAATGTTTCATCATCTTTCACATCAAAAAGATCTTCAAAAGTTTTCAAGGAAACTCACAAAGCTTAATAGTTAATGGTTGGATTGCTTTGGCATTTGTATTGTTGTTGCTTATAAGTTTGTCGTGGATAGTTTTGTGCTTGTGTTAAGTTAAGTTAATCACTAAGGCTCGGATAGTTAACATAAGATAGGGTCAAAGTGACAAGTGTTAAAACTTGGTACACAAAAGAATGTTGAATGAAGCAAAAAGAAAATTTGAGGGGGCAAAGTTGACAATATGTCTAACTTGTGGAAAAGTTGACCTAGTCAAAACCTTCCCCCCCCCCCCCCGTTTCTTCTATTCTCTCACTGTTCCCTAACTTCATTGCCGCCATTGATATTCAAACACACACACACTCACGGAAATCAAACAAACACGAAACAATCAACATCTTCTAGATCAGATCTTCACAAAAGGTATCAAATCGGATTAATCTTTCATGCACAACAAGTTAATTAACTGTTTAAATTGAAAACAATCGAAATCAAATTACTGCTTAATTAGGGTTAATTAATTTGGGGGTTTTGCTTGGGTTATATTCGGAATTGATCTATTTGCCCAGATTTGTCCTTTAGAACACTTGAATCACACGATTGCATGCTTAATTAGAAAATATAAGTGTTGAAAAATGTTCCGAATAGGAGTTTTTTTGTTCCGCATAGAAGAATGTTCCGAATAGGATATCATTCCGAATAGGGCAAAAGTTCCGAATAGGGCAAAAGTTCCGAATAGGGCAAAAGTTCCGAATAGGGCAAAAGTTCCGAATAGGGCAAAAGTTCCGAATAGGGCAAAAGTTCCGAATAGGGCAAATGTTCCGAATAGGGCAAATGTTCCGAATAGGGCAAATGTTCCGAATAGGGCAAATGTTCCGAATAGGGCAAATGTTCCGAATAGGGCATGTTCCGAATAGGGCAAATGTTCCGAATAGGGCAAATGTTCCGAATAGGGCAAATGTTCCGAATAGGGCAAATGTTCCGAATAGGTCAAAATGTTCCGAATAAGAACTTTATTCCGCATAGGCCAAAGGTTCCGAATAGGGAATTTATTCCGCATAGGCCAAAAGTTCCGAATGGGGAATTTATTCCGCATAGCCCAAATGTTCCGAATAGGGAATTTATTCCGTATAGGCCAAAAGTTCCGAATGGGGAATCTATTCCGCATAAGGCTCAATGTTCCGAATATGATGTTATTCCGCATGGGCATATGTTCCGAATAGACTCATGTTCCGCATAGGACTTATATTCAGTATAGACCTATTATTCCGAATTGAGTGATTATTCTGAATAGAAGATGTTTGAATGGTTTCAAAGCTTAAGGGATTATGTCATATGTACAATGCTTAGGTTTAAAGTCATAATGATATTCATACTTGTTTGTATCAACCTTTGTGTTTTATCTTAAGCAGAGACGATGACTAACCCTACCGTACAACAACTACAAGACAACAGAGCCGCCGCCATTGCTGAAGCCAAGACTCTAAAGTTTATTCCAAACAACTTCCGCTTGAAGGAGGTATCTCACTCTACCCATAATGGCTTTAAGGTAGGTACAGCCATGCTTGATAAATCTCATTTCAAGCATGCGCTAAGGAGAAGTGCTTCGGTGCCCTATGAATATCTTTACGAGTTCTGGGCTACCAAAGAGAGGACGTCGAACAAGATCACTTTTTCCTTGGACAACAAGCAGCAGACGCTTACTGTGTCAGACTTCAGAAAGATCTTTGGATTTCGACCGATACTCAAAGGTCTACCATCATACTCACCCAACCCAACCAAGGACCAGATCATGGAGATGTTCACCGCCATTGGATGTCTTGACATACGAACCCCGTCTGAGTTTACTACTGCCAAAGTTGGTCAACCATGGAAAGCTATTTTTGGGATTCTAAGCCGATGTTTAACACCCAAAACAACTGGGTTTGATGCTGTTCGTCCACCAATCATCAAGATGTTTTATGGTATGTTTAAAGGTATGGGTATTGATTATGCATCACTGCTGTGGGAGGAGTTTACTTTTCAACTCTTCACAAACACGAAGGGTAAGGTTAAATGTTACCAGTATCCTAGGTTTATTAAGCTGATCATACATTACTTTATGGAAAACGATGCATCCATTGATAAGCGTGCAGGCAGACGTCAACACACGATCGATGATGATGATTTGGTAGACTTAAAGCAGGAGACTCATTCGAATACGGTTATTCCTGGGCCCATTCCCAATCACCTTCTGACCGATGAGCTTATTGCATCCGATGATTACAAGAACTTGCTAAAAGAAATTGAGAATCAACGAGCAAGCCTTCTAGCAGGTGAAGACTCTTCCACCGCGGTTAAGAGCAAAGGTAAACGGAAGCAAGCAGATTTACCTGAACCCCAAACCAAGAAGAAGAAGACAGAGGGTAAGAAGGGAAAGGGTAAGGCTGATGAGATGCGTCTACGTGACGAAGAAAACATTGTTGATCCTACTCATGATAAAACTGAGAAACAAATGATGAAGATAGCCATTCAAAGGAGTAGGAAAGATACTGGCGGTAGTGGTTCAGGTGCAAGGGTAGAAATTGAGGATGAGTACGTGGAACCAGATGATGTTGATGAATTTGGGTCACCTGAACATTATTCCACTTCGAAGGAGCCATCAATCCCTGTTTCAGCTGGTATTGACAAAGAGTCGACTCAACCTTTGGTAACTCAACTTCAAATAACTCAACCCTTACCAACCAGACCGGTTTCTACACCATTTCCTCCACCACCAATAAAGCCCATCCTCAGCACCGCAGTCACAACCGAGCCCATTCCATCAACCCAGAGCAGCTCTGCAACGTCTGCAATGGCAGCAATAGTGATGGCCGAGATGTTGGATAAACATGTGGATAATCACAAGAGAGAAATGGATGAACTTCGCCAAGAGCTAAATAGAAGAGCTCAAAGTGAAGAAGCATCAAGGAAAGCTCAAGAAGAGTTGATTGCCAAGTTCGCTGCAGACATGGAAGCTACACGTAAAGTTCATGCAGAAGAACTTGCTCAGGTTAAAAAGGCTGAAGCTGATAGGCATAAAGCACGAATTACGAGACTTAAAGCTATTAAGGATGACCTCAAAGAGCAAAAAGCAGCTATTGAAGCTTCTATTGAGCAGAGAGTGAAAGACTCCATTGAATCCTTAATGCCTAAACTGCGTGATGATTTGAAGACGCTTGCTGCTGACAACTTAATGATCAAATCATCCAATCCTTCAGAAGCCGCCTACAAGATCGCTTATGACTTGACGGATTTTGAACTTAAGAAGATCCTCAAAGCTCGAATGAAGGAACTTGGATCGTTTGATAAATCGAGGAATCAACGGGCTCTCTTCAAATCCCTGAATGACGCTATCATGGAGGATGATAGGTTGTTCAAGACGTTTGGAAGTGTGGTACCCTACCATATTCTCCCTGAAGAAGAAAGGGAAGAGAGCGACGAAGAAGAGGGTACTGGTGGAGAGGAGGAAGAAGAAGAAGAAGAAGATAAGAATGAGGATGATGATGAGGATGATGAGGATGAGAATAATGATGATGATGAGGATGATAATGATAAGGATGATGATAATGATGATGAAGATGATGATCATGATGAGGATGAGGATGATGATGATGAGGATGAGGATGATGATGATAATGATGGTAATGATGGTGGTGATGGTCACCAGGAGAGTGTTAAGGGGAGCAATGCGGATAAAGGTGAACAACCTGAGAAAGGGGATAAGGGTGCCAGCTCAAAGAAACCTGTTAAGTCTGGCACCAAATCCAAGAAAGATGCAGCACCAAAGGAAAAGTCTACATCCACGGAATCCAGACGATCGAAGTGGCGCCATGATGTGAATGCCACTACAGGGTCATCTATTCCTGGTACATTTATCCATGCATCAATACCTGTTACCACTAACCCTGTTAGTTCTATTGTTGTTGCTCCTGTGATTGCAGAATCGGTAACCGAACCTGAAGCTGCACAACATTCACCCGTCCATGACACTGCTGAAATGCCTGAATCAGAACAAGCAGATGTTCACGTCTCCACTCCTCAGCAACAAAACCCACAATCTACTATTCCTAAACCAAGCACAAGGAACTGGGAGGACACGTTGGAGATCGACGAGACTGCTCCACCACAGGATTGGATCACGGCAGCGGCGCAGTATGATCCGATCACCGACGCCGACAAAGATGTCTTGTATCTTCGTATCCGAAGTCCAATTGACTTATGTGCATTTCTTGCTCATGAGTATAAGACTTCGGTTACTCCATCTTTGGTGAAGAAAGTACTGAAGGATAAAAGACTTCGCGCCAAAACCTGGTTGACCCAAATGGAGTTCGAATATTATGCCGAGGAGATCCTGAAGGCTCTAAATACCGTTCAACGGGCAGGTCTTCATGAATCCGAAAGAGCTCCACCTCCAATGGATCCTACTCAAGATAATCAGATTGCTCTTGACTTCTTCGTCACCAATGATCTGGTGTATCTACTGAAGGGGTCATCAAAGTACGCAACCTCCCTGACCTTGCTGAAAGCTGCCAACTGGGGGACAATACCCTTTATCGAGGAAAAGGTAAACCGACTCTGGGTCCCTAAGATAAATCGTAATTATGATATGTATGCTGTCATAGGTTCATCTCATTGGGACGAACGAGTCCGAAGGGCGTACAGGGGTTGCTGCTTGGTCAATTCTGGAAGCAATGTTAGATCCGACATCCGCATCTCCAGCATTTTAGGGGTGAAAACTGAAGCCAAGAATGGCTATTATCATGTGACGGAGATTCGTTTGAAAAGGGAGGATGACAGGGAATACAAAATCCAGCAGGGAGATTTTTCCATCATCCGCCTTGAGGATATCGAAGATATGCTGCTTCTAATGACCAGAGATCAACTCACACATATTCCTCGTGAAGACCTCATTGCTTTGAATACAGCACTTCGTATGTTCACACGAAGCGTTGTGATCAAGACACGAGTTGAAGATCTTCAGTTGGGAGTCGAAAGCTATCAGAGGAAGCTCAACCTAACTCGTCCAGTGAATAAAGTGCTACCTCAACATGTAGAAAGATGTCCCTATACCGGCATTTCAGTCCCGAATTACGGCATTTTCTACTTGAACAGTCGAGGTTTAATGAAGTTCATGAGGGTGGGTGAGCTCCACAAGTACAGTGATGGGACTCTTCTACAAGTCAGAGGAAAGTTGGAGCATCTGAACTCGGGTGGGACTTTGCCAGAAATGACGGAGGATTGGCATCCAGGTTACCGGCAGATGGCGAAGTATGTCATCAAGAAGATCGATCAGAAGCTCCGTGAACGTAGATTGATGAGGAGCTTGGAAAGATTTGTGGGTGGTAGACCATATGGAGTGCACTACAGGACACTGCAACGATCCATCTAATGGGTCGTACATTTCAGGTCACTCTATTTTGGTACTATTTGTGAATATGTATATTTGTGAATAATGTGCTTTAATGGCTTGTTGTAGTGTTAAGGTATGATAATTTTTCAAGAATTTCTCACGAGATTCTAAATCTTTCAAAATATATCATACTAAAGCACTACAACTATCCCTTATTAACTTAAGGGGGAGCAATAACTTGTTCTATGGCCAAACATCGATTTCATTTTTACCCAAAGACCGGTTAATCCATTCAATATCCCAAATATTAATGGTTAACATTTTGGATAAGGGGAGAAAATGGGATTAAGGAGACTTAAGCGATACTTGGCTAAAAGATGAAAAAGACTTAAAGATAATCCAACTTAATATGTGTTAAGCACGTGTTAAGGGGGAGCGTTTTTGATGAACAAAACACCTAAGGTACAAAACTTTTGATTTCAATATCACAAGTACCTTATGTGATTTTCAATGATTTTTCATGGTGGCAATTCCTTCCCAAAACACGCTTAATTCACGACGAATGTGGTGACAAAAGGGTGGTAGGAATAGGTTTAGTCCAATGATTCATCAGAGCCGATGGAATCTTCCCAAGGACAATTCCCTAGATAGAATTAGAAGTCCTAGGAAAGATGGAGAAAGAATGTGAACGTAGCTGAATGCCGACCAAGTACTTAAGCTAGCACTGGAACAATCACAACAAGGTGCTAGTGATGACGTATTGGTAAGCATTGAAGGGGTTGAAGAATGAAAAAGAATTGTAAAGATAAAGGGTGTAAAGAAAGAAGCCCTCCTTACAACTTTAGGCAGAAACCGGGTCAATACATATGCTATTGAGGTCATTTTTGCTAATGATTCTCGGTATTGAAGAAAGACATCATGGACCCAGTGATGCAATGCACAACCCTTCCCCAGCTAACTCAAATATCTCTCAAAAGGTATTTGTTTTAATCACACGGAGATCAACACATTATCTATTGGTTTATTCACTCCGAATAGACTGGTATTGAAAAGGTGGCACTCCTCTCCAGCCATCGCTCACTAAATCAAAACGCACAATCGAGTCTAGAGCCAAGAGATCATCAAAAGTCTCATTAGGACACTTTCCATTTATTCCTTGCTTTCTCACACACTGTGAAAAGTAAGAGATTTTCATGAGTCCTACGCAGTATTCCAGTAATATTGCCAGAACATCCGAGTAATACGCAAGTATTACAATGAAGATGGAAATCCTGCTTGAGCCAACATCAAACAAGCTCATGGTAGGTTACACGTGCGGTTCTTTTAGAACCAATCTTGTGAAAAACTGGAAGGTAACAGTGGTTTAATTCTTAATTGAACTTAAACTCGTTCCAGGCCTCTTCGCATTATCATATGATCTTGCCAGAACACTCAGAGTGACTCTTTATTGACCACAGTGACGAGTGGAAATCCTTCTAGTGTTAACATCAAACAGCACTTGGTAGGTGACGTGCAAGATTCTTTATGAATTGAGCTCGTGACAACTGGAAAGCAACGATGGTGAAAATCTTAATTGAAATTCACTTGTTCCAGGTTTCATGAATTGACGGCTTTTAATCACAAGGATAATTTATCCAAGTGATTCACTCTTTATGTTCGCAGTCAGCTTTGGACGGTCGAATAAAGAGAACGGGTTTACCCGCGAAATCCTGTCAGGAAGTTACTTAATTGAAACTATCCGTCACGGGTACGATATCTAATATCGTCCAACGGTCTTCACCGACCGGAGGTAAAATGCTACCGAATTAGAATAAAATGTTCAAAGCCATTTTATTCGTGTCGTTGCTGTTTACCTGTTAAAGACGGTGGCGTTGCTGTGTACCTGTTGAAGACGGTGGCGTTGCTGTGTACCAGTGAAGACGGTGGTGTTGCGGTGTACCTGTAAAAGTCGTTCCCACATGCTTATGTCTTTTGCAACAAAGTTCAGCAAAAATTCAAGAAAGTACAAGATGAAGTCTTCCGCTGTACCAAACTCTGAAGCTTTCGAGAATTCAACAAAAAGACGTAAGTGTGTGGAACATGAAGTCACGAGGAGGCAAAGTTCACAAGAAAGGCAAAGATCGCACGTGAAAGGCCAAAGAACAATGCTCTCAAGTCAAAGCCAAAAAGATCAAATCAACATATTCACAACAAAAGAAAGAAAAGAAGAAAGGACTACGAGCTAAAGAACGAAGACTTAGTATAGTATGCTAGGTTTAGAACTTTGTAACGTGGAATACCTCCCTTAGGGGGAGATTGTTAGAAATACGTTTTAACGTATATTAGAAGTATCGGTCACTCCACAATATGATTTATGTTGTAATAGCTCGTAGTTAGTAATTAGTTATTAGTTGCTTATTAACTTAAGTAAGAACCGGTCCATGGGCTTGTCATGGACCGGCCCAAGCCCAATGTTAGGCTTGGAATATAAATACCCCTTTCCACTAAGGAAAGGGGTTGGTTGTTGTTCCATTTGCATTTTCATAGTAATAAAATCATACACATTTTCTCTCACTTTCTCTCTCTAGTTTCTCTCACTAGAAAACATCAACCCACTTCATAGATTCATAGGTTATCAATATTCTACAGTATACATGATATGTTGATCAGTATTGGGATTTTCTTAATGGACTCGGACGTGCAGATGGAAGACGACTTCAGTTATTGACTTATGATGTAGCTCTGGTACTCAACACTTATTCCTTTTTTAGTCTTTTGATGTCTTGTATTACTTCTAATAGTATTATATCTAAAGGATACTATATATTTTGCAAATGTTGGCACTCTTCGACACATGTGCATCATTCAGCCTGTAGAGGTGGAGGAAAAGAAAGCAATGCTAAGTTTTTTCCGTTTATGATTTAAATGGGTCGCTATTTTGGTGATCATGATTCTTCTCATCCACATAATCTGGCGAAGTCTGTGGGAGAATATCTTGCTTCTTGCACTTCCGCATCCACATCAGACTCTAAATCCCCTGCATCATCCTCTACTGGAACAGAGGAAAGTAGGAAACGGTTCAGTTTATGATGGTGAACTCACTTCTTTCAGAATCTTCGAGTCGTGGTTGCAATGCCATCGAGCGCTCTTGTAGGGAGGTATATACCATTCATACATGAAGCGGAGTCATGGAGGTCATCCCACAGTTCCTCTTCAGCATCGTCACCATCACCATCTACTCCCACCAAACCTATGATTACATTGCATCAATAAGGTCAGCAGATCCCCAGATCTTAGGCAGGGTATTATTCTTTTCATATCATATGTCCTCAATTTGAGTTAGAATTACAGGTTTCAAGATGAACCTATTGACCAACATACACTTTTTTATTAGTGTTGTCATTACAGGACATGTAGAGATACGCGATGTAGACTTTTCATACCCTGTCTGGCCTGATGTCATGATCGTCAATGGGATCCCCATCAATATAGAAGCTGAGAAATCAACTACGTTGGTTGGATAGGTTTGGAAAGTCGACCACACACATCTATACAAGTTCCAACTATGTTAATACATAACATTGTTTCTCCAAATGAAATGGTTAGTTCATCTTCACGACTTCTATTATAATTAACATAACTTTTTTCAGTTTTTCAAGGTATTCGTATTATAATTGTTTTTCTCAGTTTATAGTGTACTTACCTGCAACACATATTATAGAAACTCCTAAGTCGTAAGTTCTCATCAATCTGTGATCTTTTACAGGATAATACTCTTTTTGCTGATCAAGTGACTTTAGAATGGCTACAAAGGCTAGGTACAAAAGCTATAGTACTAATTAATATATGAACCTGTCATAAGATCTGTGTAACTTTTTATTTTTTTGGTCCACGTTAAATTATGGAATTGGATAAAAGGATTTTTTTGGTCAACGTTTAACCAACCTAAATTTAAGAAAAAACCGATATCAATACGAAGAAGATTAACATGAGACAAAACACGTCCGTTAGGTGGCGAAGCCCTAAATTATAAAAAATTAGTTTCGTTTACGATTTGTTTTAACAAAAACTAATCACGCTACAAACAAATAAAATAAATACCCAAACATACTTTTACAAAAAAATTGCAAAACAACCCCGCCCGTTGGGCGGGTTACGACGCTAGTATATGTATATATATATATATATATATATATATATATATATATATATATATATATATATATATATATATATATATATATATATATATATATATATATATATATATATATATATATATATATATATATATATATATATATATATATATATATATATATATATATATATATATATATATATATATATATATATATATATATATATATATATATATATATATATATATATATATATATATATATATATATATATATATATATATATATATATATATATATATATATATATATATATATATATATATATATATATATATATATATATATATATATATATATATATATATATATATGTATATATATATATGTATATATATATATATATATATATATATATATATATATATATATATATATATATATATATATATATATATATATATATATAGAGGGGCGTTATTGTGAGTACCACCCTTAACATAGAAACAATAGGAACCATTTTGGACCGTAGGATCAAAATTTATTATTGATGAGTAAAATTAATAAACAAATGGCATAGTTGTAAATCTTATACAACACAAAGGGCATTATGTATCGGTTGTAAAAATAATAAGTAAACAAAAAAAAACTAAATAAATCATTTGTATTAAAACATTATATCAGTATCCCCAATTTACCTCTCTCCGATCAAAATTGAAACCTGATTTCATGCTCCTTGATTAAAAATTTTATTCAGTATCCCCCACGAATCGCTTTGTATCAATATCCCCATCCACAATTGTGTATAAAATGTAGCATTCGAAGAAGACAATTCGAAGGTCAATTTTTCTTAACAAGTCAATTGAAAAACCTGAGAATAGATGGATATCCTAAGTGGTAAGTGATACATTCTGCGTGTATTTTGATTGCATTATATGATACATATAGTTTTGTTGTGTTTTATAAAGATCTTTACTGGTTTTTTTTCTTTTGTTTTGTTCTCTGAATGGTGATTTAGTTAGAAGAAGTGGAAGGCTGGCTGATCGGAAAAATAGTGATGGGATTGGTTTTATTGATTTATCGGCTATGGAATCGGATGACGAAGGTGTCGGTATGTAAACTGTTAACTGAATTAATTAATTATACGTTATCAGTGTGTGTTAGTAGTGATTATACTGTATTGTATTGTGAAGTGTTTCTTGGTGAGGAAAATATGGATGTGGATGATGCTTCCAATAAAGAATCTGAAAAAAAAGCCGGAAACAATGATATTCTGAAAGTTGGTATCAAGAAAAATATTAAAGGTGATTAATTTTAAGTATTATGTTTATTTTAGGTATTTTATATTACTGGTTAGTGATTGATTTTATGTATTCTATTGTTTCTGGTTAGTGTCACCAGGTGAAAAGTTTCAAAAAAAATGAGTGCCCTAGGTGTAAAGATAAATAATGCACGGGCTATGAAATGTAAGTAATCAGGTCATATCGGATGAAAATATATACTTTACTACTTTTGTGCAAAGTTATAATATCCGATTTTTTTTGTTTTAGTGCCTGGTCAACATGTAGCTCGTAAGGGGAAATTGGCAGCAGTGGTTGATAAAACAAAACGTAACCACGATGGAAAAGGTAAGGACTGGCTAAATCAGTTATAGTTCATGGTAATTAATCGTAAAGTATAATTATTCTGTTAGCTTTATGGTAATTACTGAAACACGAACCTTGGCCTTTTTGATAATCACTATTTGAGTCACTGGCGGAGTTTATATTCTAGTAATATGCTATTTGGTTTGCCATATGCATATGCATTTGTCACAGCAATATGCTTGGTACATTATATATGTATGTGACACACAAACAAACATAACAGATCGTATCCATATATCACAGCAATAACAGAATGGAGCACACAATTAAACACAACAATATGCTTTGGACACACATAAATGACGCAACATACCAAAATCGATATTTAGACACTCATATACATCAGCGACACACAATTAAACATAGTCGTTTTATTTACACAAACACAAATGACTCGACACACCCTAGCACTATGTCAGACACTCATATACATACGCGACATTCCATTATTAATACGACACACCTATTTTAATACTGACATATAACTTACCTTTATCAAATATGAATGATTCAGCTGCTATACGTGTTGATGGTAAGAGTGCGAAGGTGTGGGGAGATGAAAAAGGGAAAAGAAAACTTGTAGATGTTGAAAATGCATCATCTATAGGTAAAGCAAACTGGTTTTCATACTAAGTAGATTGTTGGTTACAAAAATAGGTTTAAATGATATTATCGTCTTTGTATGTGTGTCAGGTAAAAAAATGGAGGGTATGATGATGGAGATAACTCCGATGATGACTTTGTTTCTAACAAACAAACAAAGATCAGTAAAGTGAATAAGAAATTGGGAAATCAGGATGTTGCGAATGAAAAAGAAGGTACATGAAGTTTGTCCATATCATATATTTTAGGCTGTGTCGCATAAATTTTAATGTTTAACTGTTATGTTTAATTTCCTTAGGGATTAAAGGTAATAAACGTGGAGTGAGACTTGATGCGAAGAAGGGTAATGGGAGAACTAAAATGGACGACACTAAAATTGGATCTATTAAGGGTAAGTTAATTGTTGTTCAAACCTGGTGTGTCTTATTCTGTAGTTAGTCTTAGGTGAATGTAATGGTAGTCTGCGATGGGCAAAACTTTAGACACTGTATGCCGCTTAGTCGGTGTGTGCCACATAACCGTATATAGGGTGTGTCACATAGACAGTTTGTGGAAAACATAGACCTTTTATTAAGTTTGTGGCGTATTTTGTTTGTGTGCATTAGATAGGGTGTGTCAAATATCCAAATGGAGGTAAATGTAGTATATGTCAAAAAAATTTACGCCACTGTGTGCCACCTAGTCGGTGTGTGCCACATAATCGCAAATAGGGGGTGTCACATATAGAGTGTGTGTCAGTCGCAACCTTTTAGACAGTATGTGTCGTATTTTGGTAGTGTGCCGTGAATAGGGTGTGTTACATAGACGGTGTGTGGGAAGCACAAACTTTCTAGAAAGTGTGTGTCGTGTTTAGTTAGTGTGCCGTGATTAGGGTGTGTTAAATAGACAAATGTAGGTAAATGTGGTATGTGTTATCACAATTTTTTGCCAATGTGTGCCACATAGTCGGTGTGTTCCACATGGTCCCACATAAGGGGGTGTCACATATACAGTGTGTCAGACACAACCTTATAGACAGTGTGTCGGATGTTGGTAGTGTTTCGTGAATAGGGTGTCACATAGAACATGGATCAATGTAAGATGGCACCATCTTTACTATTGGTTATAATTCCTCTATAGGGCTTTTTCCAAAGGAGAACAAATGAAAATAGGTAAAATGTAAAAAGTAAAATCTTAGCAAAGAACAAAATTGGGCAAATATTCGAAGAAGTCGAAGTTACTAATGCAGCGAATTCTGCTTTTGGTTTTGACATATGCCGATCTAGTGACATGTGTATCTCAGAACTTGCAACTTTTCTATATATGCATGATCAAAAACTTATTACAAAATTATATGCGAGCATGGATAGCCTAGACATTAGAATTTGGCAGAAGAGCTACTTCGTTCGGGATTCTGCATACAAACGTTACTCGAAACAATTAAACAAAGTTCTGAAAATGGCGAATCACAATGGAAAAATCCCTCTTCGATCTCACCCCTTATAAAATGGAGAAATTTGAGCTTTCTCACAGGTATCTCAAACATCATATGAGAAAATTATCTTAGATGATATGTGGCATGCGCGCAAACTGCTGCATTACTATCTTTTAACTGTAGGAGTGGACATACTTGAGTAAGAGGGTATGCACGTGCATAACACCCTTTAAGCACCATCAGTAGTGTCAAATAGTTCATATTCAAAAACCCGTATCAGAGTTTAACACTAGGTGTACTCTTTTCCGTTTCGCTGAAAAAGTGCACATTCTTAGTAATAATAATATCTGGAAAATACGTTGTTTAGGGTGTGTCACATAGACAATGTGTGTCAATAACAACCTTTATACATGTTTAGGGTTAGTCATAATAATATCTAGAAAATACGTTGTTTTAGACAGTGTGTGACGTAAAGGGAGTGTGTGTCAAACATAAGCTAAAAGTCTGTGTTGCACAGTCGCCGCTTAAAAGTCTGTGTTGCACCGTATTGTAGGTCCCACCTGCACGAATAGATAAAATGTAAAAAACCTATATAATGTATATCATTGACATATTTTTGATTATGATATAAACAGATAGTTTTCTGTTTTGGTCAATCATACTGGGAAAAAAGCTAGTAAAGTCGAAATCATAATGGTTGTTTGGCTCTTGGGATGTGTATGTTTCATATAACTAACACACATTGGAAAAATTATGTATGAAGATTATAATGGGTGTTTGGGTCTGTGTTGGGAAAAAGGGTATCATTTTAGTATTACTTCTGTGTCAATCACAACCTTTATACTTTAGGGTTAGTGATAATAGTATTTGGAAAGTCGTTGTTTTGGACAGTGTGTGACATAAAGGGAGTGTGTGTCAAACACAACTCGTGTGTACAATGTGTGCCGTGTATAAATAAAGTGTGTTACATCATCTTTAGTTTTATTCAGTGTGTGTCATGTCTAATATTAAATTAGGCTTCCAGTATGACCGTATTATCGCTATAGGTAGTGTATGTCATATAGTAAGTGTAGGATATATTGTTAGTGTGTGTCGAGTCATTTTAGGTTGTTAAAACGTGGAACTGATATGTATATGGTAAATGTATGTGTTTCAACAGATAAGCATCCCAAAGAACCTATAAACGAGTTACGATACGATCTCGAAATCTGCCATGTACGCTCTTTAAAGTGATAACTCAATTGAATCAAAACCAAAAACAGGATGTTATAGATATAGGGTTTGGGGAGTTGCTTGAGTTCAAATTCAAGAAAGTACCAACACGACTAGCTTTCTGGTTGTTGGAAAGGTTTGATGCAGATACATGTTCATTAAATTTAAACGGTAAGACTATAGTGATTACTAGGGAGGTTGTACGAGATACGTTAGGGGTCCCGATAGGAGAGGTGCATATAGATGCGGGGGATGATGCGGATTGGAGGAACCCATTAACAAGGGAATGGAAGGCTCAATTTGCCGATAATGTAAAGAGGTACTATCCTTCGATTGTTGAAAAGGAGGTTCTGGAGAATGGACTAAGCGGATACATGTTTAAGCTTAATTTTCTAGTGTTATTTTTCACGGCGATCGGAGACTGGAATCTAAGCAATACATTTAATCTTAAATTTCTGCCGTGTATCAATTCAGAAGATGATATACCTAAATTGGACTGGTGCACATACATGATTCAGTGCTTGAGGAAAACAAAAAGATCATGGAACCCGGATGGGTATTTCAATGGTCCTATAATCCTGCTTCTGGTATGATATGATACGTGTTAATAATTATATTTATTTTATTTTGTTGTATTAATTTAGCTGACCAATGATTTTATGATAGGTTCTGTATGCACGTTCAGAGATGCCACTCAAAATATGGTCTTCAGATATGTTACTAAAATTGCAAGATGTCATGTTTCCGAATGATAATGTTAGTGACACAGATGTTGGCGAAGAAACCGAAGATCATTGTAAGTGTGAGGTTATTCCCAGACAAATTTGTATGAAATAGAAAGTTGATACAGAATGCTATACATTAACTGTTGTAATATATACTCGTATGCAGTGTTTGATGATGGAATGAATTGTGGAAAAGATGAACAATCTGAATGGTGCAATACGGCAAATATGAAAACCGATCTGGATGTGATGATTATTTTTTTACACGTTTCAATATTGTGTATCGATTCATTGATGCAGGCATTTGTTAATAAATTAAAAAATGTGTGGTTCTTTAGGGTGTGAAGAAATATGTAGCATCATATCTACGGAGGGCGAGAGAGCTGATGCGCACGGCATATGAATTGTTAGATCAAGGACTTGAAAGTAGCCCAAACGACACTGATATACTAGAGTTAAAGAACATGAGAAATCAGATGTTTGTGGCTCGTAGCACAGCGCAACAACCAGCAAACAATGAACAAGAAAATAAGGAAATGAATGATAACTGCTACACACCAGAAAATGGTGTAAATAAGCCGGACAGTGGTAATCAAGATGAAGGGGTGATGACATTCACGCAGGAAGCAATTTTATTGTCAGATATGGTGTGGGAAGAGTTTGAAAGAAACCAACAACAAATACCTGTGAGGCTTAATTTTGATGATGATTGTAAGCTGGATTTGAATGTTACACAGCCACCCGCAACACAAGGAGAGGTATTAAGTGATCAAAAGGATGCGGACGGACTGGAACACGACCAGGCTTTGCTTGAAAGTCTAATTAGCTATGACTCACTAGAACCCGCAAATGTCGGTGAATTCACAACGCCACATCAACCTATTCGTGGCTGTACATGCAAACTCACTTCGTCGGGCAAACAATCAAGGTTTGGGCATGAAAGTTTGGCAAATAGTGGAAGTGCAGTAGTACCAATACATGACGATCCGCAGCCGTTACAAACAGTGTTGCCGGCGGCATATGGAGGTCAGAGGGTTAAACGTGAACCGATACTACCTAAAGTTTTTAGATCACCTTATGTTACAAGAGAGGTGTCTTTGTTAGATAATATCTCACCACCCGAGTCGATTGTGTCTGCTTGCTTGTTCAGTGGTAGATTACCAGCAAAGTAAGTCGATTTGTATCGTTTACAGTATATATAACGAATTATATAAGGTATGTTCATAATTAGCTAGCTGATACTTTTATGAAACTTATATGACAGTGATATCGTGTTCAAGACACCATATGTGGATGTGGAAAGGGTTGTGTTAGAAATGTTGTACCCAAAAATAGAAGTAGCTGCTGGGTTGATTGACATCTTCACTCATGTGCTAAACGATGCTGAGAAGCAAAGAAACAAGAAAATAGTCAAAAGAGTTTTCTTCCATACGTCCATGATGGTAAGTTATGACATAAAATTGTTATGATCAATCTAAAAAATTTTGTTATCGCGTAATTGTTTTGGATTACAACAAGTTTTATTGATTCTTTATGTGAATGCAGACGAGTGATATGATAAAATGGGGGTATGAAAAAGCATCAGCTAAGTTCAATGAAAACATGAAAAGTGTTTTGGAGCGTACCGTGTATAAAACTCTATGTGGCGTTGATTTGGTAAGTATAACTTTTTAAATAACACATTGAACCTAAAATGATATCCAAAATTGAATGACTTAGTTACATGCATTTGGGTTCATTCTGCAGGTTTTTTTTCCGGTACTCAAAGAAAAACATTTCTTTGTTGTATGCATGAACCTAAAGCATAATGAGGTACAGATAATGGATAACATATTTTCGACCAATACGAAGGTGGAACAATTATATGCTAAAGTTATCTTGCTATTGGTAAGTAGAGTATTAGTACAACATACAAAGTATATATTTGTATTATGTATTAATAACAATGTTTTTGTGTGTACTAACAGGTTCCTATGTTTGAGGATTATTTGAGGATCGAGAAGAATCCGCATTATGCTTATCTGAGTGCTGCTGCTGCTGAAACCAGTGTGCTGTCATTAGGGTGCAGGACAACAACAAACTATGTAGATTGCGGTGTATTCACTATGCGCCATATGGATACCTACAAAGGTGAGGGTTCTCGTGGTGACCTTTGTGAGCTTAGTAAAGAAGGTGACAAACAAAGTAATGAACTAAATGACCTGCGCGCCAAGTATGCTGCAAAAATACTACTGGCCGATTGCAATCTGTGTAAAAAGAAGATTGAGAAAGAAACGCGTGCGTACAAGTCGATATCAGCAGTAGAAAAGAAGCAGGTAGCTACTTCTGCTTATGAAAGAATCAGTTTGCGTGTCAAGGAGGCGATGAAATGAAACGTTTAAGTTTATGTATTTTCGATTAAATAAGTATGGACAATGGTCGTGTATGCTTACCGACTAATCTTTATTATAAGTATTGTTATGATTGTCGAATAAGTTATGTTTTTTTTGGGAAATTTGTTTAATACACTGTCTATGTGACACACTATTTATATGAATGCATATTTTAAACTATGACATGTTAGCAGATACCATGTTTTTCTTGTAACATCTATACATTCTGGTATGGTAAAGTCTATACAGTTTTTTTTTGACATTTGAGTTCAATCAGCCCATGTTTTACTGTTTGGCACACACTTTATCAGTTATATACATATTGGAATGGTAGAGTTTATACAGATTTATTTAGACAAGTTCATATATATATGGGACACAATATACCTATGACAACTTTACACGATTCTAGGTTTATTATAACAGGTACAGTTTGGTATGTGATAGTTTATGCAGTTATATAATGACATGTTTATATATGGCACACACTCGATATATGACATGTTTACTTGTTTACAGAATTCCTGAATAATATGTTGACATTTGAGTTCAAACAAAGTCGATAATTCATTTGCGGAAACTTAATAAACATGATGAACTATGGTTCAAAACATGACTTTAAAAAAAGCCATTAAAAAAAGCCTTTAAAAGCTTAACTAATAAACTTGAGTACATGACACGGATTCAAATGAAACACAAAAAGGAAAACCTTCATCATTTGAAGTGAATTCTGAACCAATAACAGATGTAAAGACATTCCTTCTGAATGGGCAGTGCCTTGAATCATGACCATATGTGACACAATAACGACATTTACGCAAGCGACGATCGGCTAGGTCTGTATCAGATGTGGTGGTGGATTGACACACAATCTTTTCGCCGATTGTGATACATATACATATGAGCATCAACTTGACAATAAAACTCATGGTGATAAGTATAAAAAAGTAATGAGTTAGGGGTGTGTGTTTTGTAAGGGATGTATCAAACAAAATATCAAGATATGGAATCAGAACACTTACTGCCACCCTTGACCAAATCAACCCATTTGATAAAATCAACAAATATTCAAATAAGCTTTATAGGATTGAATATAATATAAGACACTGACAACCAAAACATAAAAAAAATACGCAATTAACAATGGAAATATGAAATGGTATTAAAAAACAGTGAGTTCATTGACATTATTTCAAACTTAACAAACCATAAAACTGGAAATAAATTAATTGACCACTTAAAAAAACTTATAAGCTGAGCTATCATGATCCAGAATTGAACTACTCACTAGCTTGATCCATGTCATCCTCACTGTCGTCATCCATGTCCGTATCCTGATCTTGTAAACCTTTCTTTTTTAACGGACAATTCCTAGAATCATGCCTAGCATACTTAAAACAAGTGTTGCACCTTCTCTTAGGTTTCTGGCCTAGCTTCATTGCAATCTCACTCTTTGATTTGTGCCTCGTGCGCAAAACTTGACCCTTATTAGTGATATCTTGAGGGGGATGGATAGTTACTATCTCTGGTATGGTAACACCAAGGGTTGCTGCATAAACCTCAGGGGTGTTCATGTTAGGAGGGTTAGGAAAGTCGCCCTTGGCTTTATTAAGCAACACTGCTTGGTCGTCCCTATATATATGTAGCTTTTCAATGTCACCGACTAAATGAGTAATTGAGTCATCAACATTTTTGTAAATTTGTCTAAGCGTGTCAGTAACAACATTGGCTGATTTCAACGAAGCTGGGAAGTCCTTTGTCCTATCAACAGGTATGTGACACATAGCATGCTTTGACCACCTAGTTTGCAGGTACTGTTTTGGAAAGTGGAACACCTTGCACATACGCAGAACGTAAAATATATGGTGACACAGTAAGCCATAACACTCGTACCTTAGACAACTGCACTGGACTGAACAATCAGAAGGCTCGTACCTAACCTGGCGACACAATAAGACATAACACACATGATTAGTTGAAAATGGACTTACCAAAAAACAGATGAGTAAAAAAAAGGTGTTGAATGTAATTTTGTTACCTCATACTTGACTTCGATACATGAACCATTCAATTTGTAATCAGCTTCAGTGTCACGTATCACAAACGTAGAATACATATCTGATTCGTGTACACTTAGTGAACAACAATGGTACAAAGATGACCAAATTTCATCTTGAACATCGTAAAAAAGAGTGATAGTATACAAAGCAGCAGCTTCTTTTTCAACTTCCAAGTGTGTTTGAGATCAGGTGTCGTGTAGTTAGAATTATGGGTATTTTTGCCATATATGAATCTTTGTGAATCAAGGGCTGTATCATAATGGCTAATAAATTCTACCAAGCTCAAATGGGTGTTAGTGATTTGGCCCAGAAAATGGCTTTCACTTTCTGACCTTGATGTAGTGCGCATAAGACCAGACATGGTTCGTGACGGAAGTATGTGGGTATCCATTTAGTCCGCATCCCAAACATAGCAGTCAATCACCTGTTTTCAGTCAACTTGAAGTCATTCATGATAGACATCCATTCCTCCTCAAACACATCGGGGTCGATTTTGTCAGTCCAAACTATATCGCACAAACGCTGTTTGAAGTTGGTATTTTTATATAAAGCTGGCCCGACCTGAAAACAAATATCATTGAATCGGACTTGTATAACTCTTATCAGTAAATAAATTAACTGATACATCATTATATGAGTTATTATTTACATACCTTTTTGGTTAGTTTCTGCATTATATGCCACATACAGAGGCGATGCCTAGAGTCCGGAAATATTTTTTCTATGGCAATCTTCAAGGCGGGGTCTTGATCAGTAACAACTACCTTAGGCGCAGAACCAAATATTATCTTAAACCTTTTCAACAACCAAGTGTACTTTTTGGCTGCTTCGCTTGCTAGTAATGCGACACCAAAAAGAATGCATCGGTTATGATTATCAATGCCAGTGAAAGGAACCAACACCATGTTGTACCTATATGAACATGGTTAGCAGATTAATAATAAAATTGAACTGAAAAAGAGATATATATGTATCAATAAACAATTATACTTTTATGCGTTCGCCAATCAAAACTCAGAATAAACGTATCAATAATCGAGATCTAAGTAGCTTATAAAGTAGTACATAAAAAAAAGAAACAATATTTAAAACACATACCTGTTTGACCTAAAAGTTGCATCAAATGATACAACATGACCAAACACATCATAATTACGCTTCGCTTGTTCGTCTGCCCAGAACAAACCTACCAAAGTTTTATCAGTCTTGTCTTGTTTATATTCCATAGAAAAGTTTGAGCAATATTTTTGTCTGCTCAAAAGCTTATCGACAGCCATATGCGCATCCCCTCCACCAATAAAGTCATTCAAATCCCGCTTATAGTTTCTGGACTCAACATCTGTAAAACCAATTTCCTTAAACCCACCTTACATTTTTTCAACACTTTCCAAGCTCTTGTTGGACAAAGATTAGCAATCGATAGCTGATGTATCAGCTGTTGTTTATGGAATGTAAGTTTCCTCGCAGCCCGAAGATACTTGTAATCATTTTCATTAACCAAACTATGGTTGTGTTTCTCAAAAAAAGTGTGGACATAATACTTGTTTTTTGCATTACGCCAAAGACGTAACTGAGCTCTACATCCGCAACGTTGAGAACCTCGTTTCCTTCTTTGAATCACCTTGGGTACAGCTTCCTTGTTACCAGCTTGGGACTTATCACAGAGTGACTTATCGGATTGGGACTTATCAGTCTTTAACCGAACAGTCTTTGATTGATTAGTATTTTTTTTCGGTTTCAGCCCTTCTCTAGAACAATAAAAGTATTTAACTGAAGGCTTATCGGTTTTTTTCCTGTTTTTCTGCGTACCCTTCCTAACTTCGAAACCAGCTTCCCTTGCATAGTCTTTATAAAAATGTAGAGCTAGTTCAATTGTGTCGAACTCAGTTCCCTCGACTGGTTTTTTGGTAGCTTTGGGAATCCAAAATTTACTTCCCGGTGGTGTTGGTTGGTAACTCCCAGCTTGCAAAACACTTTGAGCATCGCCATCAACATCGTCTTCGACCATGTTAGTTGATTGTGGAGTTGATGTACCTGATATATGAATTCAAATGGTAACATAAAAATCATTAAGGTTGTTCCACAAACATAAGGAATTAAGCTTGGCACACATGTTGATATCTCTATACATATTGATATTACTGATGACAAACATGAGTATAATGATGACACATGTTCATGGCATATGAAGCACATGATTTCAGCGTTTGAAAACCTAATAATAGATTATATTAATGACACACATGATTATTAATCAATAACTATACAGCCCCAAAGCAAAATAACAGGTAATCGATCATAAGCCCATTTCGGCTTATGTTCCATAAGCTTAAGCAAACACCCACCAATGGTTTTGTATCTGCTTAGTTTGTTAGGTCCTAATAAGCTTATATAAACCGAAAAGTTTCGAAATAAGCTACAAAAAGTGAGCTTATCAAACATAAGCCCAAAATCAAGTAAGCCATAAGCCGAAACATACACTTTTAAGTATTTATGTAAATGGTGTTTGTATTTGTTTAGTTTAGAAAAAAAGGCAGATAAGCAGAAAAAAGAGCAGACAGGAGATAAGCTGTTTGGATAACACAAACCTGCTTATAAGCAATCCCAAACACCCTCTTAAGTAGTACATTGCGTATTTTGACTCTATATAAAGATTGGAAAGTTGATATATAAGTACTATAAATGTTATTGCATTTAAATAAAATGCAATACTCAAAAAGATTATTAAAATTTATTTTTAAAAGGTGTCAAGTTAAATATTTTACTTGTAGATAAGCAGATAAGCACCAGCAGTTTGGATATATGACACTAAACTGCTTATGTGTTAAAATTAGCAGATAAGCAAAAAAATAAGCAATCCCAAAAACCCCCCTTAAGTACATTGAGTATCTTGATTATCATGATTGGAGATTTAGTATCTTGATTAACATGTAATGGTACATACATAATGATTTAAACATATCCCTTAGAGCTACGTTTAGTGATTTCCTTATCTGAAATGTTAGAACATGTGCATCAATTAGCTGGCACTTTTCGATTCAAATATATCTTAATACTGCAAAAGACATGTTTTGTGGCATAAGAAAGTCAGTTGATGAGCTTGCATCAAGACTGATTCGGCAATCCACACATAAGAGTGCAACACATGATTTCCTTATCTGAAATGTTAGAACATGTGCATCAATTAGCGAGCACTTTTCGATTCACAAGCCTGCCAGTTATTTATCTTCATAAAGTGGTAATTTTTTTTTCATAACTTTATTGGAAACATAATGCAATATACAACAGAAGCAATCAAACAAGTGATCGGGGGTGTTTGATTCGGCTTGTGGCTTATTTGGTTTTCGGCTTCTGTTACATAAGCTCACTTTTTGCGCCTTGTTTTCAAACTTCTTAGCGGCTTATATAAGCCATTATGGCCTAATAAACTTATATAGGCCGAAAGGTTTCAAAATCAGCCAAAACAAACGAGCTTATAATACAAAAAGCCCAAAACCAAATAAGACAACCAAGAGCTAAAAAGACAGTCCTAAACTGTATAATCCTAGACACGATTACAAACTTTCAGCCATCCAAAACTCGACAATCCTAAGCTAATACATATCATTAAAAACTAAAACACCAAAATTAGAGAAAAGTGTGATGATAATTATTTTGTAACAGATACGCGTATGACATAAATTTCAATCGAACAAGTGATACATACCCACCATAAAATTTTCAATACATCTATAAAGTGAATTGGTGAAGAACAACAATAAAAATAATGATACATACCCTGAATCGAACAACTGCCGCTTGTAATAGACATAATTACTCCAAATTGATATGTCAAATCTGCTTGACAATAAAAAAATGATGGACAGATGAAAGGTTATGAAGATTGTAATACACATTTTTGTGTGTGAATTAACAAAGGTTTTAAAGGGTGATTGAGATAGATGAAAGGCTAAAACACACAAAAAAAACGTCTGAATTGATGATGGTGATTGATGAATGAACACAGATTTAGCAAAAGGTATATTACCAAACGTACTGTTTTTTTCTAATTTCTTTTTTTTAAAATATGTAAAAGCCTTTCTTTTAAATATGTAAAAGCCGATATTACTGTAATACCCCTATAGAAAGAAGGTAATTTTAATTTTATTTTAATTGAAAAGTACACATGGCACAATCTGATTGGTTCCTACCGTTTCTATCTTAAGCTTGGTACTTACTTGAACATAAATCTATATATATATATATATATATATATATATATATATATATATATATATATATATATATATATATATATATATATATATATATATATATATATATATATATATATATATATATATATATATATATATATATATATATATATATATATATATATATATATATATATATATA
Source organism: Glebionis coronaria (assembly GCA_025667525.1). Classification (NCBI taxonomy): domain Eukaryota; kingdom Viridiplantae; phylum Streptophyta; class Magnoliopsida; order Asterales; family Asteraceae; genus Glebionis; species Glebionis coronaria. The sequence goes on from CM046882.1 coordinate 304,940,899, forward strand.
TATTAAAATCATTCACAATAAATCATTTATAAAAACAAGTAAAGTGTATCTTCTATCCCATCTGGAAGTAAATCATTTAAGAAATATGGGACTATAAAACTTACCTGACTGAGCTTCTCCAAATATCTACGCACTAACAAAAAGCTAAACATACATAAACATACAATCAAGACATGAACAAAAAGCTAAAATGGCTCATCAATATATGATGGTTTTCTAACCCTTACCCTCATATATATATATATATACATATATATATATATATATATATATATATATATATATATATATATATATATATATATATATATATATATATATATATATATATATATATATATATATATATATATATATATATATATATATATATATATATATATATATATATATATATATATATATATATATATATATATATATATATATATATATAATATATATATAGATACATATATATATATAGAGGAAGGTTACCGTAGGATAGTTATTATCGTAAGAAGTATAGGAAGTAACTTGAATCGTTAGATGTATTAGTATATGATGTCATTTGATGAATTCTGGTCAATGTCATTTTTTAAATAACATGAAAAGAAGTGGCGTTACTCGCCGCGAGTAACTTTTTGATACATAATACAAAGAAACATGGTAGCTCGCTACGAGTAACATTTTGATACATGATCTATAAAGAAACGTCGTTTCTCGACGTGATCAACTTTTTGATACATAATATACAAATAAACTGGGTACCTCGCTACGAGTAATATTTTTATAGATAAATATAGATGAACATACACATGATACATAACTTCCTACACTAATTTATTTTAAGCACTATTTTACAAGAACCCCGATATATATATATATATATATATATAATATATATATATATATATATATATATATATATATATATACTATATATATATATATATATATATATATATATAGTATATATATATATATATATATATATATATATATATATATCTATATATATATATATATATATATATATATATATATATATACATATATATATATATAATATATATATATACATATTTATATATATATATATATATATATATATATATATATATATATATATATATATATATATATTATATATATATATATATATATATATATATATATAATATATATATATATATATATATATATATATATATATATATATATATATATGGGGGCCAAAAGTGAGAGTTAGCTAACACACGTATGGGCATATTGTTTCCTTTACAGAAAGTATGGGTTTGTTTAGGTGGGCGTTTGGCTCATACTTTGTGGTAATGGTTTATGAACTTGACTAGAGAAAAAGATGAGTGAATATTGATAAAGAAGACCTTGCTAAACAATACGATATTGTTAAAAGTCCCCCCATGCCACACTTTAATTAGAGTCGTTTGATAAATTGCTAAAGATCCAATAGACAAAAATACTTTTTATACTTTCTAAATATGGGTCTCTTTCTATACGATCCTCGTTTTAGGAGATTATGTTTTTAAATCCGGGTTGACTCGATTTTGACCGTAAAATTGGGTGTCGGATTTAAATTTTCGAAACTCGGCAGACCCGTCTGGTTAGAGGTGACTCAGGTCAACCCAAGACCCAGCCAGGTTTTGATTTTTTCGGGCTTTTAAAAACAAATATAAATTTTACATATTCACGGCGAAGTTTTATTTTTACATATCATATTAGTTGGTAAACAGTTTATATCTTAAATATACGAGAGTTTTTATGTATAATTTTGTTAATTACTCTTTCCGTCCCATATTAATAGTGTAGTTTACTATTTTAGGACGTCTCAAATTAATAGTCCACTTAAAAAATAGATAAGAAATGTAAATTAAATTTACCGTATTACCTTCGATCACTTGAATGTATTATTACAAATAATGAACAAGTTGTAAATTAATTGGTTAAGGGTAAAATTGACAGTGTGTCAAAAGTAAGAGAGAGAACAGTAAAAAATGGTGTTTTTATTGAACTACGTGTTTTTTTGTTGATAGACTATTGTTATGAGATGAGGAGTATTAAAATATAAAAATTATTTTTTAATTAAAAAACCGGGTTGATCGAGTTAACCTGGATTGACTCAGACCGGATGACTCGACCAAGTCATTTGAAAAAACCCGTTCCTATAAATAACTGATTTCTAGAAGCACATGATATCAGTTTTATTTTATTAAAACTAGATTTAAGTTACACGTAAATGATGCATTTTCCATTATATGTTTCTATCATAGACGTTGAGTTCATGCGGTTATGAGTTTTATAATATAAGTGATATAAAGTTTTTAATCCTCTGGTGTCAATAATGTTGATAAAATATAACTTTACTCTGAGAATAACTGAGGAAATTTAATGTAGAATTTTCTATAATATCTATTAATAAGTTTCACATTTATATTGAATAGTTTACAAATGCGGGTTAAAACGAACCGATTCGATTAAAAACCGAGAGATATGATTAAAAATGATTAAAATCAATCTAATCCTGTTTCAAACCGATATGGTTTAAGTGAAATCGGTTGTTAACCGATTGACTATAACTAAACCGATTTAAAAAGGTACCCTGTTAACTCTAGATACAACTAAGTGTATTTGTTGAATTATATATCTAAAAGTAAATTATATAATTAAAAACTGGGATTAAAGCATACCAAACATATTTTCAATTATATTTAGTATATTTTTGTTTTATTGATCTATTTAGAGGGTATTTTAATGATACTTTTATGTGTAATATGACACAAATTATTACAAGATCATACACAACTTCAACAAGAAACTATGTATTCATTCAATAAAACACATTCATCTATAAAATAATATGAAAAATAACTTTTAAAAAACTCTACATTTTAAATCATATATAAAAGCTACTTTAGCGTAAAGTATAACAAAAATATGTAGAAACTAAAAAAAACTAAAAAAAACACAAATCACAAACCCTCCCAATCAAGAAAGAAAAAAACGACCATACATAGATAAATATAGATGAACATACGCATGATACATAACTTCCTACACTAACTTATTTTAAGCACTATTTTACAAGAACCCCAATATATATAGAGGAAGGTTGACATATGATAGTTATTATCGTAAGAAGTATAGGAAGTAACTTGAATCGTTAGATGTATTAGTATACGATGTCATTTGATGAATTCTGGTCAGTGTCATTTTGTAAATAACATGAAAAGAAGTGGTGTTACTCGCCGCGAGTAACTTTTTGATACATAATACAAAGAAACATGGTAGCTCGCTACAAGTAATATTTTGATACATGATCTACAAAGAAACGTCGTTTCTCGACGTGATTAACTTTATGATACATAATATACAAATAAACTGGGTACCTCGCTACGAGTAATATTTTTATAGATAAATATAGATGAACATACGCATGATACATAACTTCCTACACTAACTTATTTTAAGCACTATTTTACAAGAACCCCAATATATATATATATATATATATATATATATATATATATATATATATATATATATATATATATATATATATATATATATATATATATATATATATATATATATATATATATATATATATACATATATATAAATATATCAGGACCTTAACAATAACTTTAAGGTTGGGGCCAAAGGTGAGAGTTAGCTAACACACGTAAGGGCATAGAGTTCCCTTTACAGAAAGTATGGGTTTGTTTAGGTGGGTGTTTGGCTCATACTTTGGGGTATGAAAATCAGGACTATTTTGCGCTTATTAGAGAGGGATAATGGGATGCTTAGAGCATATTAATGAGGTTAATATGAGGGTAAGGGTTAGAAAACCATCATATATTGATGAGCCATTTTAGCATTTTGTTCATGTCTTGATTGTATGTTTATGTATGTTTAGCTTTTTGTTAGTGCGTAGATATTTGGAGAAGCTCAGTCAGGTAAGTTTCATAGTCCCATATTTCTTAAATGATTTACTTCCAGATGGGATGGCAGATACACTTTACTTGTTTTTATAAATGATTTGTTGTGAATGATTTTAATATATATATATATACATATATATATATATATATATATATATATATATATATATATATATATATATATATATATATATATATATATATATATATATATATATATATATATATATATATATATATATATATATATATGTATGTATACGCGTATACCGTAAAAGACGTAAAATATACAGTTTTATGAAAACTCTCGACATATGAAATAAACTAAATAACTAAGTCTTAAATGACTTAAAACCATCCCATAAATTATTCCCGGGACTAAATACCTCATCCGAGACCTCTAAATACGAAACCCTAAATCGTAAAAATACGATCTACTACAATACATATACGTATACGCTAAATCACCAATATAACTCCGTTTCATTTCATAGTCACAATAATGTGAGCTCATGTTCATGAAATAACTGTTCACTGATTTACTTAAGATTACTCCGTACTCATAAACGATGTCTACTCTAACCTCATTCACACAAAATAAACACATATGCACATAAAAGACATAATCACACAAAATACCCTAAAAATAAGACTAAGTGACGAACCTAAAAAACAGGGGTTGTCACAATCAGTGTCCCTCGGTAAGGGCCTAGTCTGTCCTTTACGAGAGTGCGCTGGTTGCTATTAGTAGGTGTGATGAAGGTGTCCCTTCCCCTTGAGTCTTGGTATTCCTCCGAGGATGAGGCTTCCTTGATAATCAGCGCGTCGAAGTAAGCTGTGTGATTACGAGTCATTGGGGTGTCTTGCCCCATTTGCTTTGCCTCTCTTCTTTTCTTTCTCCTTTCTCGACGGGATTCCTTATAAAGTTCAAGCTTCTCAGGGCTCAGAGTTCCCTATCGAATTCCAAGTTGACTCTCAAGTCATTCGCTGGATTCGCTCTCATGCGCGTTGTCATTAGCGGGATTAGAGCCTCGATATTTCTCGCAACATAGTCACTCATGTCTAGGTCTAGGTCGGGGGAGTGTCGTGCCCTGGCTTGAAATATTAACTTAGACCTTGAGTTTGGTGGTGCCTCATTCTGGATTGGCTTGGCATTCCTATTGAGGTGGATGCTTCTCCGTCGGCTAATGGACTAGGGGTGACGAATGGGGGAGTTGGCACCTGTGGCGCTCTTCTTCCACTTCCCCGTCCTGAGTTGTTAGTTGGCTCAGAGCTTGTGTTTTCTTAGCTCTGCCCTTTTGTTGAGTCGGATTCGCACCGCCCTTCATCATGCTTTAGAGTCTAGTGTAGGGTCCCACGGATGGCGCCAACTTGTTGATACAAAAGTTGGATAGACCTTGCTTGACCCGAATTAGGCTTAACTCGGGGTCTTGTGGACTCCGGCTCTTGCACCAAGTGAACTTGTTTGTAGACCCTACACACTATTTAACAAACTTTGTTAGGCTTACCGTGGGCATGTGTCCCAAGATTAGACTCTGGCGTGAGAGTAAGTGATCGGTTTGAGTATATGTGAGGATTTAGAGTATTGTGAATAACGTGCCGTTGTGGAACCTCGGGGGTTCCTTTTTTACCCGAGAGAGTCCTGGCTGGGCTCTTCTAATCATCCGGCCAAAGGAAGAGATAACGACCAAATATAGACTGATCCTTATCGCGTAGATAAGGAGAGTGTATATCTCTTTAACTTAGGCGAATATAATCCTAGTTTAGATTATATTCTGTTTTATCTTGTCGCAACACGACGAGGACATGGTTAAGGAATAAACCGCGTACGGTCCTCATGGGTTTCTCGCGCTGTTTGTACATGAGCCATACCCAATGGATACGGGTAGTACCCGTGGGTCAGGTTATCCAGCTAGGGAATATACGTCATCAATAAGGTTTAAGAGGTTTTGAAAACTGAATCTGTCGAAGTTCTTTGAAAAAATATTAGTTTTCACTAACTAAGGGTGTGTCTGGATCTGTTGGTTTTGGTGTGTGAATGACAACATAAATCAACCCAATAGGCTTAGACATACTCTATTGGTTAGTATAAGGTTGTTTTAAGTTGTGATCAGTATATTTTTAGTTTAAGTCAAAAGTTTGCTAAGTTGTCTGAAAAACTGAGGCTGTAGGTTTAATATTTGAGTTTTGTGACTTAATTTTTGGTGCACAAATAATCTATATGTTAGACTAGGATTGTGAATTGTTAGCCTTAAGATTGGTGGTCTTATTTACTTAATAGGTTGTTGTCCCATGATAAATGACGATAATATAAGAAATAGAGATGAAAAGATATGAATTATGGAGAGAAATTAGAGAGAGAACGTAAAGAGAATTGATTGGAAACTTGTGGAATATTAGATTGAGAGAATGAGAAATTACATATGACCAACACCCTCCTAACATGCTAAGAGGGTGATTTAAATACCCTTTTCTAAAGTGTGGCGTGTGGACTTAAAGTAATGGGTCGGGCTTGTCTTTTGGGATTTAAGTAGCTTAAATACAAGCCCCATAAATCCTGACTGTTCTACTACCTATTACAACGTTCTAATAAATGTTACAATAAAATCCTATGACCGAACATACTTGTTTGACTCGATATTTTGTGGCTAACAATCTCCCCCAATGAGAGGTCATTCCTCTATGACATTTGGAGATTTATAGAGATTACTAATCTCGTCCTAAATGAGTCTTGAACGTGTATAGTAGTCTTGTTCCTTTATGTTGTGATCTTTGAGCCTTTGTTGTTGTCTTTTGACTTTGTCTTTAATCTTGAGATCTTCAAATCTGTGACCGAATCATTCTTGATGACACAATATTTTGTGACTAACATCTCACTCAATGAGAGGTCATTCCTCTACGACATGCGAGTATTTATGGAGATCATTAATCTTTAATATTGCGATCTTCAAAATGACTGCTTCATTCTTGCTGGTCACCATCCTTGACTTGTCTTTGCCATCTTGCGATCTTGTGTCTTTATCCACATGCTCACACTATGCACCTTCTTGAAAGCTTGCTGACAATCTCCTTTGAAGAGAGGTCATTATTCTACATTAATTGTTGAGGAATATTCTGAACATCAGAGTTACAGAAGAGTTTAGCTTTCTTGATTGTTAAATATTTGTTTAGGAATGAGTAAGTGGTTTTGAATCTTTGACTTTGCTGAGTACGCCATAACGCCACCTTCTCAAGATAAAACATAGACACGGACTGAATGGCTTTGATATTCGTCCTAAATCGGTAGCGTTTTACCTCTGGTAGGTGAAGACCATTACACGATATTAAATATCGTACCTGTGATTAGGTAGATTCAATTAAGAACCTCCTTGACAGGGTTTCGTGGTTGTCCTAGCCGATCTCTTTACTCGACCGTCTCAAAGCAAGACTGTGAACATAAAGAGTGGATCAATTGGATAAATATCCGCTTGATTAAAGTCGTCAGTTCAAATTCCTAGAACAAGTTTGATTCTTAAAGAATCTTACCATTGTTGTTTTCCAGTTGACACAAGCTTGATTCATATAGAATCTCGCAAGTTACCCACCGTAGCGCTGTTTGATGTTGACGCTAGAATGATTTTCATTCGTCACTGTTAATATTAATGAATATCACTCTGAATGTTCTGGCAAGACCATAAAGATATTGCGTAGAAACCTGAAACGAGTTTGAATCGATTAAGAATCAAACCACTGTTGCTTTTCAGTTTTGCACATGTTTAATTCATAAAGAATCTTACACATGAACTACTACAGTGATGTTTGATATTAACGGTGGAAGGATTTCCACTCATCATTGTGAATACTAGGTAGTATCACTCTGAGTGTTCTAGCAATATCGCAAGGATATAGCGTAGGACTCTCTTGTTCATCATCCGTGTGTCCTAACGAGATTTGATTGATCTCTAGGCTCTAGACTCGATTTGTGCACTTTATTGGTCAAAGGCTGGAGCAGATGCCACCTATTCAATATCAACTATATCGGAGTGAGAAAGTCAATAGAAGTCGTGTTGATCTCTGTGACAATAAAACAAACTTCTTTTGAGAGAAGCCTGAGTTAGCTAGGGAAGGGTTGTGCATTACATCACTGGGTCAATGATGCGTGTCTTCATGATGTGTTGACCCGGTTTCTGCCTAAGTTGTATGGAGAGATTCTTTCTTTTCACCCTTTATCCTTACATTTCTTTTTCATTCTTCAACCCTTTCAATTCTTACCAAGACATCATTACTAGCACCTTGTTGTGATTGTTCTAGTGCTAGCTTCAGTACTTAGTCTTCATTCAGCTACGTTTACATTCTACTCCATCTTTCCTAAGGACATCTAATAATCAATTGGATTGTCCCTGGGAAGATCCATCTGGTTCTGGTTGGATCATAGGACGTATGCCTTACCACCCTTTTGACGACAATAACTGTAAGTTTATGGACTTATATTTAATAGTCGTGTGATAGGATCGAACTCGAGATTACGGGATTACACTCAATACGTAAAGAGTTAATTTATTCAATAAATATATTTATTATATTTATTAAATTAAATCGAGCAAATAACTATATAACTTTAACGATCGTTAATTAATTAATAGTGAAGTATTAACGAGTGTTAAAATAATATATAGTAAGAGGAATAAAAAGGAAGAAGGACGGAAGGTTCCGGAACACCCCACAAGGGGGTGTTCGACGGTCGATTAGGGCTCCAAGGGGGGGGGGGGGTGGGGGGGCAAAAGTTGCCTTTTATTTACTTGGGCTACATTGGAATTAGGCCTATAAATACACCTACTTACCTCTCATAATCTTCATAACTTGAATCTCTCCTTCTTATCTCCTCTTTGGCCGATCGCAAGAACACCCACGAAGGGGTATTCGGTTGGTTTTCTTGGTTGATCGATTGTGTTGATAATCTAGTCCTAGACCCTCTCTAGGGTTTTTGGGTAGATTATTTACATGCGTTGTAGCTCGGTTTTCACGTGCTAGAATCACGGTTAGCTCGTTGTATTATGTATGTACAAGATCGTAATATAGTCTTACTTTAGACTATATCTTGGTATATTACGGTATAAACCAGAATTCGTGATTCGTTCTTCGTCTTGTGGATTTGCTTTAGCGTAAAAGTATGTAACCCTAATTTGATTAATTATAATTGTGTTATTATTATGATCTTGTTAAATAGCTTCCGCTATATGTGCTTTGATCTCGTTTAGGGTTTTATATAATTGTTATGATGTTAATAAACCTTCAGTGACATCGAGAGCCGTTTTAACATGTTATAATTATCGAAATTCTAAAGTTTTTTTAACTAATAATTATTTTGAGTTAAATCTACATGTTTTTTAGGTTTTCATAAAATTAGGGTTTTGTTTTTTAAAAACTAGGGGTTTGACCGAAATTTTTAATAAAAAAAGAATTGTTTTGTAACCCTAAATTAAATGTGGGATAATTTTAGATTAAATTACATGATTAATTGTTATGTCATGTATGGTTACGATCCGTAGAGATTTAATTGTTAAGATTTACGGGGAATCCATGATAACGTGCATGTTTTCATGGATCGTAAAATTATATGTTTATATGATTTTATGTGCTACATGACTATTTGATTCAATAAATCTAGAATTAGGGAATACTTTTATATGAATAAAGACCTAGATTTGATGATTATTGAATAAATAATATGCATGTGGCTATTAGATTCATTTATTGCACATATAAATTGTTATTATGTGTGTATGATTTAGTTTTTTTTACTTGTTTATATAAAAATTGTTGAATTGCTGTAAACAAGGATTTTTTATCAAAAGAAATAATATGGACTAAATCATATTAAAATAATGATTTGTTAGAGATTTAAATTACATAAGATTACATTGATTGGTGAATCGCAATAATAATCTAACGGCTACTCCTTTGGACAAACTATAAAGTGAGTTTAACGCACCGCTGGTCACGTACCCGGTTAAGGAAGGAGGTGTTTTGCCATTAGTCGCTGACCAAATTCCCGGCTCGCCTGTGCGTCAAATTGAAATTACATACGATTATTAACTGAATTATACCTTAAGGGTGACTTACCAAAAATTCACATCCGAAACACAATGAATAAGGGTATTGCTTTGTGCGTAGCTGAGTTCTAGCAAAAGTACGTTGTGAATAGTTGGGGGTAAATTCTTTAATTAGTTTAACCAATACTGCAACATAATTTATGAAGAAATTTAATCTTGTGAAAAAGTTTACTAAATGTTTTATTAAACTTATGCTATGGAGATTGTATGCATGCTTCTCCATACATTGATTTTAACATCAAATTTATACCCTTAAAATATAAGTCGAATGCTCCTAATTGACGAACACTTGAAATCACTTCGTCATCAAATGAGATCTTCGGGTGATGTTGTGATGGAGAGAAAACCATTTGTAGCATGAGAATTGGTATGATGGTTTTACGTTACTCAGATTAGACGACTTAATTAAGTTACTCAGTGAGATCTAGAAACTTAATGCATTCAGAAGGGAAGAAACATGTTTAAAATGCAAAACGTTTTTGGCAATGTAAATCCCTTAAATATCTAGAAATTGAAAATTGTTTGTCAATTGAATTGTTCGACAAGTAGCTATGTTGAATACATTCATTACTAGCAGGATCAACTAATGTAATTGATTTATGTCAATATAGTTATAGAATTCAAGGAAAATAATATGGTTTATATACCAGGGTAATTTTATTTTCTTGATAGTATTTTGTTATCGAAAATACTAATATTTGAACTTATTTCTGTAGAAATGGCTCAACCCACCAATAACACTATAAGTTCCAAGTTCAAATCTTTCTTTGAACGTCCTGAACTTATTGGCCCAAACTTCAATGATTGGTATCGCTCGCTAAGAATTGTCTTGAGAGCAGCATGTACTATCGATATCTTGACTACTCCCTATCCGAAGGATCTTGCTGAAGGAGCATCTGATGCGCAAAGGCTTGAACACGCTACTAATGTTAAGAAGCACTCGGAGGTGGCTTGCTTAATGCTAGGAAAAATGGCTCCTCCATTTCAACAGAAGTATGAGCTATTTTCACGTAAGCGAATGCTTGATGAGCTCAAGGCTATGTTCGAGAAGCCGCAAGCTGTGTAGATCTACGATTTGGTAGATGCTTTGCATAGCTGCAAGCAAGCTCCGGGAAAGTTTGTAAGTGCCCATTACTTGGAGATGAGGGGATATATGGAACAGCTCATTGCACTAGGACAACCCTATGATCATACTATGGCTATCATCTTGATCAATAGGTCCCTTAACAAGGACTTCAATGATTTCTTTATGCATTGCACGGGGAAGACATTTAATGATTTGCATGCAATGCTCATTGACTATGAAAAGTGGTTAAAAGACAAGGCATCAACCGCTACGCCTTCTGTACTAACCATACAAAAGGGTAGAGTGAGTAAGCCAAAACCGCAACCGAATAAGAAGAAAGGAAAAGGCAAGGGTGATAAGGGCAAACAAGTTGCGACTTATTCAAAACCTAAGTAGAACTTTGTTAAGAAGAATAGATCTCAGAAGGATGAGACATGTCACTAGAGGTGGAAAATCTTTCCCATTTAGCAACATTTCAATGATTTTTGACAACTTTTTTAAACAGATGGGCGCTTTTTGCCCCACTTTTTTCCCTTATGGGCGTATTGGGCGGAGAGAGAAAAATAGATGGGCCAAATGGGCGAAATGTGTAAATAAATGGGCTAAATGGGCGAAATGTGTAAATAGATGGGCGTTTTTTTCCCTTGTTGTTTTTTGTCTTGTTTTTTCTCTTTATTCACAAATTACAATATCTTTCCAGTTAAATCTCAGATGCAATATCCAAAATCCAAATCATCGACTTGTTGGATCTCTTATTCAAATGACGGTCCAATTTTTGGTGGCGTTTAATCAATGAAAACATCAGATGTATTGTCTTGAAATATTGGTCAAGTTCCTTTGTGTTCTTCCATCACAACCTATGTCAATTTGATGACAGGGGAACAAAAAGTAGTAAGATGCGTCTTTGCTACATTGAGGACACTGCTTGATATTCTATAGCCAAAATGGAACCTTGAATCAAGTCACTAGAATTTAAGGCAGGGGACTAGAGAGTGGATACAAATACTCAGAAACCTACGAGCAGCAATATATTTAATGGGGTTTTTTCCGCCCGTTTAAGCCCGTGCCCGTTTGAGCCCGCGCCCGTTTCGCCTGCGCCCGTTTTGCCCTTACACGTTTAGCCCGCCGCCCGTTTAGCCCGTCGCCCGTTTTTCCCGTCGCCCGTGCCCGCACGCCCGGCCGCATTGCTACCTCTACATGTCACCATTGCAAGGCAAGTGGTCACTAGAAGAGGAATTGCCCTCTTTACCTCGAAGAATTGCGAGAAATAAAGAAGAAGTCTGAGCAGAGCGCTGCAGCTTCAAGTACTTTATTTATGATTGAATTGTTCGATTTGACATACTAATTTAATTCCTGGGTGTATGATACGGGATGCGGTATTAATATTTGTAATACGCTGCTGGAATTTAATCTGGAAAGGAAGCTTTCCTATGGGGAACAGTTTCTACAAGTGGGCAATGACACACAAGCAGTGGTTGAAGCTATAGCATCATTTAATCTAGTTTTACCTTCGGGTTTAGAAACTGAGTTCAAATGATTGTCATTATGCACCTACAATTGTTAGGGGTGTTATTTCCTTTTCTTATTTGTTAAATAATGGATTCGTTCACACGATTGATACATACCTTCTTTTTAGGACTACAAGTCAAACAGAGGAAGGATGGAATATTTATCAGCCAAGATAAATATGTTGTTGAAGTCTTAAAGAAATTTTCTGTTGTCCCATATATTTGTGATGATTAAACAAGAAAGAAAGGTAGATAAAAGATGAATTCTAGAGAGAGAAAATAGTGAGAGAAAGTAGAGAGAAGTGTGTTATAAACTTGGTGAATATTAGATTAGGAGAATAGAAAATTGAGACAACCAACCTCTCCTTACATGCAAGGAGAGGTTTATATAGCCTTGCCTACATGTGGCATGATGGGCTATATGATAATGGGTCGGGCTTTCCTTTTGGGCCTTGGTTACTTATGAATGAACCTTAGCTTAAAGGTAAGCCCATAATACACGACTAATCTATTACCTATTACAACGTTCTAATATACGATACATAATAAACATATGACCGAGCATTATTGTTTGACTCAATACTTTGAGGCTAACAATCTCCCCCAATGAGAGGTCATTACCCTTTGTGAGAGGTCATTACCCTTTGTCATTTGGAGAATTTTAGAGATTATTAATCTCGCCATAAATGAGTCTTGAACGTGTAATAGTAGTCTTGTTTCTTCATGCTGTGATCTTTGAGCCTTTGTAGTTGTCTTTCGACTTTGTCTTTAATCTTGAGATCTTCAAATCATCCTTAACTTGTCTTTGCCATCTTTGAGATCTTCTATCTTCATCCACATGCTCACACTACTAATGGTCGAATATGTCTTTAGGCATGAGTATGTGGTTTTGAATCTATGACTTTGCTAAGTACACCGTGACGCCACCTTCTCGAGACAAAACATAGACACAGACTGAATGGCTTTGACATTCGTCCTAAATCGGTAGCGTTTTACCTCCGGTCGGTGAAGACCGTTATACGATATTAAATACCGTACCTGTAATTAGGTAGATTCAATTAAGAATCTTCTTGACAGGGTTTCGCTGCAGTACTAGCCTTTCTCTTTACTCGACCGTCTCAAAGCAAGACTGCGAACATAAAGAGTGAATCGATTATATATATATCCGCTTGATTAAGGTCGTCATTTCAAATTCCTAGAACAAGTGTGATTCATAAAGAATCTTACCATTGTTGTTTTCTAGTTGACACAAGCTTGATTCATAAGAATCTCACAAGTCACCTACCGTAGCGCTGTTTGATGTTGACGCTAGAAGGATTTCCATTCGTCACTGTGAATATTAATGAATATCACTCTGAATGTTCTGGCAAGACCATAAAGATATTGCGTAGAAACCGGAAACGAGTTTGAATCAATTCAGAATCAAACCACTGTTGCTTTTCAGTTTTACACATGTTCAATTCATAAAGAATCTTGCATATGACCTACCATAGTGCTGTTTGATGTTAACACTGGAAGGATTTCCACTCATCATTGTGAATACTAAGTAGTATCATTCTGAGTGTTCTAGCAATATCGCAAGGATATAGCGTAGGACTCTCTTGTTCGTTATTCGTGTGTCCTAATGAGATTTGATTGATATCTAGGCTCTAGACTCGATTTGTGCACTTTAGTGGTCGGAGGATGGAGCATATGCCACCTATTCAATATCAACTATCTCGGAGTGAGAAAGTCAATAGAAGTCATGTTGTTCTCCGTGACAATAAAAAAAACTTCTGTTGAGAGAAGCCTGAGTAGCTTGGAAAGGGTTGTGCATTGCATCACTGGATCCATGATGAGTTTGTCTTCATGATGTGTTAACCCGGTTTCTGCCTAAGTTGTATGGAGGGCTTCTTTGTTTACACCCTTTATCCTTACATTTCTTTTTCATTCTTCAACCCCTTCAATGCTTACCAAGACATCATTACTAGCACCTTGTTGTGATTGTTCCAGTGCTAGCATCTGTACTTGGTCGACATTCGGCTACGTTGACACCAAAAACGTCGTGAATTAAAGATGTTATGGGTATTGATCGTAACCATGAAAACCACTTTAAATTCTAACAAAGTGTTTGAAAAACATTTAACACCTTTCTAGTTTTGTCGTTTCAGAAATGCTCCCCCTTCATATGTGCATCGATAATCAAAAGTGTTTCGCACATGTAGGTAAGAGTTAAAGTGCTCGAGTCTTATATAAGGTAACATTTTATTCACATTTCCTCCCCTATCTCTAATATATAAAATATTTAGATATTAGAGATACCAAATTTGATTAAAATATATTTTGAAATATAGTCTTGAAAATTTCCGGGAGAAAGATGTGTTAATCTTTTGCATGAAGTTAAAAAGCTCCCCCTCAAAAATTGATCCAATTGAATTGTCATTGTGAGGATATGATCAACATTTCGCTTTTTGAGGTTAGGAGTTGTTGAACACACAATTTTTGAAAGATTTTGAATAATCATTGAGAAATACTTGAAAAAATTGTGTTCAACGCTTTTTGAAAAATCCTATTTCTAAAGCATAAACTTGAGTTCATAGACTTTGAATGTCTTGACGAATCCACTCAAGTGTAAGAAGATTTCTCTTCTTTTACTGAGGGTAAGAGCACTAAAGCGTACACTCCCCCGTGAATATAGATCCGGGTTGCAATTTGAAAGTGATTACAAGCCATTGTGTTGAGCTCAAAACGTTGAATGTTTTGTGACAAGCTCAACCCAAGATAGATTGCTCTACCCGTTGTTGGAAAAATTGTCCAAAATAGACATTTTCCTTTATTGAAAGAAGAAATGACATGTTTTCAAAAAAATAATAACAACTTTCATTCGAGCTTTAAGTACACACCCATGTCGTTATTGAGCGACATTTCTAGGCACATCCATATTATCGATAATGAAAGACATGTCGAGAATAATATTTTTGGATTTTAAAAGATTTTTTAATTGTGTGTTTTGTTTTTATATGTTTTATATTTTTGTATTTTGATTTATATAAGATATTTACAGGTTGATGTTTGATAGATAAATCAAGCAGGCACCTTTGCCAGAATCTCCAGGTCCGCCGGAGTCAAACATCTCATACGAATTTGCCTAACAAGGTGCTCAAACCTATCTTTCGATTGAGATTTTGTAAACAAGTCGGCTAATTGGTAATCTGTTCCAACAAAGTATAGTTCAACGATACCTCTTTCAACTTGTTCCTTTATGAAGTGGTATCTGACATCGATGTGCTTCGTGCGGGAATGCTGTACCGGATTGCAGGAGATGGCTATGGCCGACTTTGAGTCACAGTAAATATGTACTTTATCAAAGTTGAAGCCATAATCCGTGAGTTGTGTTCTCATCCAAAGAACTTGAGCACAACACGTAGATAGAGACACATACTCCGCTTCAGCTGATGATAATAATGTGCAATCCTACTTCTTGGAAGACCATCCCACAAGCTTATCTTGACCTAGAAATTGTGCACCACCAGAAGTACTTTTTCGTGTATCAAGACACCCTGCATGATCATAATCTTAATAGGCCGTTAGAAAGAAACCGGTTTCCCTCGGATACCAGAGTCCCAAGAGAATGGTATTCTTTAGGTACCAAAAGATCCGTTTAACCTCCTTGAGGTGCTTTTCAGTGGTTCATGCTTGATATCGTGCACAATAACACGTAGCATGTGAAATATCAGGTCTGCTTGTTGTCAAGTACATGAGGGAACCGATCATGGAACGATATCTCGTTTGATCTATGGAATTTCCCTCTAAGTCAGCATCTAGCAATGTAGTTGATAATGGTGTCCCAACAGGGTCACATAAATTCATACCATGCTTTTTGATTATCTCTTGACAATAATTAGCTTGGTTTATAAAGATACCACTTGGGGATTGGTAAACTTGAATTCCAAGAAAGAATTTTAGTTCGCCCATCATTGACATTTCAAATTTGTTGTGCATTACTTTTTCAAACCATTTTGAAATTTTTGGGTTTGTAGACCCGAAAATAATGTCATCAACATAAATCTGCACAAGCAAAATGTCATCCCCATATTTATAAGTGAACAGAGTTTGATCAATGGAACATTTTGAGAAACCTTTGGATACCAGAAATTTTGAGAGCTCATCGGACCACCTTGTCAGGATAATGAGGATTAATGAATCCTTGTGGCTGCGTGACATAGACTTCTTCCTTCAAAGGACCGTTAAGAAATGATATCTTCACGTCCATTTGATAAACAGTGAATCCCTTATGTGCAGCATAAGCAAGGAAAATCCTGACCGCTTCCATGCGAGCAACTGGTGCAAATGATTCGTCAAAATCAATTCCCTCTTTCTGGCCATACCCTTTAGCCACTAGCCAAGCTTTGTTCTTAATGATCGTGTTTTCTTCATCCATCTTGTTTTTTCCTGATCCATCGAAGATTTACCGGTATTACATCGTATGGCCTGTCAACAAGTTCCCAGACTTTAAGTCTTTCAAATTGTTGAAGTTCATCCGTCATCGACTCAATCCAAGCATGATCAGCCATGGCTTCTTTGATGTTTTTCGGTTCAGCTGTACTCACGACGAGTGCTAACATACAAACATCACCATCGGTTACTAGTTGTCGTCTTGTACGAACAGGATGTGAAGGGTTTCTAATTACCTGAACCAAAGGATGTTCTCAGGTCCAATGATGTGTAGTAGGATGTCGTTGGTAGAACGTATGCATATTTGACGGATCAACATGGCGAGTAGAAGACTCTCCAGTTTCGTGTACCGGTGTACCGAATGGGTTGTGAAAATCGTCATCGTCAGATAATGCATTTTCTACTTGATTTGTGTTCTATGGAGCAATGACAGTAGTTGTGGATGTTGTAGGATTGATTGTTGAAGTGATATTCAGAGGAAGTAAATCTACAGCAACCCGTGTTGAAGTAGATGAAGTTGTATCCTTTTGTTGACGATGATCGGTATCATCAATCTTATCATGAGTGACAGCGAAAGACTTCGATACAACATGTTTCTCCCCCGTGAAATATTCATCAAACATTGGTCCATATAACATTTCCAACTCTTCAAGTGTCGTGTCCACTGTCATATCTGCTCTAGGAACATGTTTAGGAACCAGCTTTGAACCTGACGGTTCATTGCTGTGGTCTTGAGTTCCGAGTTCCGTGTGGTTATGCACAGAAGTCTTTTGTTGTTGTGGATCGGGACTTAAACTGTTTTGTTCAAGTGCCATTTCTTGCAATTCATCAAATCTTATATGAATAGTCTCGACTATCAATTTTGTTCTCTTATTGTACACTTTGTATCCCTTAGACTGAGTTACATATCACACTAAAATGCAAGCATCACCTTTCTCTTTCATCTTGTCCAGATTTTCACCATCTCGAATAATGTAACACGTACATCCAAAAACATGAAGGTGTTTGAGGGAAGGTTTGCGATCATTAATTATGTGATATGGTGTCTTTTCGTGTCGAGGGATAATTAAGGATCGGTTTTGTGTGTAGCATGCGGTTGATACGGCTTCGGCCCAAAAGAATAATGGTAGTTTTGAAGCAGATAATAATGTTCGAGCAGCCTCAACTAAAGTACGGTTTCGTCTTTCAACAACACCGTTTTGTTGAGGTGTTCTAGCAATAGATGTTTCGTGTTCAATCCCTTCAGCTTCAAAATACTTCTTCAGAGTTGAATTCAAGAATTCTGTGCCTCTGTCAGTACGTACCACTTTTACTTGAGCTTTAAGACCATGTTGTATCAGCTTAAGGAAGTTAATGAGAACCTCAGGTGTTTCATCCTTGGACCATAAGAAGAGGGTCCACGTGTACCTTGAGTAGTCATCGACAATTACCATAACATATTTCTTCCCATTGATGGTTTGAACACGCATGGGCCACACAGATCTATATGAAGAAGATCTAACCGTCCTTTAGAGCTTGGTGTAGTCTTTGTCTTGAAACTAATCTGTTTAGCTTTACAAAGCTCACAAGAAGAACAAAGATGATCATTGATGAATTTCAAGTTAGGAAGGCCTCGCACAATATCTTTATTGGAAAGCAAGTTGATGGTATCAAACTTAAGATGAGATAAACGTTGATGCCATAACGAAGCTTGAGTCGTTGAAGCTTTAGCCATGAAATAGATTGGAGTTGAAGATGTGTAGTCTTGTAGTGAAATAGTGTAGAGATCAGTACCCCGTGTTCCTGTAAGTAAATCATTCCCAGCATAATCACGAACAAAACATGTCTTCTTTCTAAAAGCAACCTCCAAATCCGCATCACAGAATTGACCAACCGAGAAAAGATTGTGATTGAGCCCTTTGACGTAGTAAACCCTTTTTATAGTGATATTGCCCTGAACCAAGTCTTCATATCCTAGGATCAGTGCAAATTGATCATTTCTAAATCAGACCGTACCCAGGAACTTCTCCATGAAGTTAATTAGAAGCTTGAGATTCCCTGTCATGTACTTCGTGCATCTGGAGTCTAGTATGAAGAGAATTATTTCGATCACCTGCAGAAGAATTAGAACACGATGGATCATTTTCTAATTTGGATTCCATGTTAGTTGTGATTTCCGATTCATTAGTTTCCCTAGTTTCATCACTTAGAGGCACACTAACGCACGTAGTCACATTTTTTGTCCTCACCTTAGGCATACATTTATATCCTGGAGGACATTGATTAGCAAACCACCATTTCCAAGGTTTGCTAGTAGACTCATATAATTCCCTAATTCTACTTCTAGGGTTCTTAGTGGTGGAGTCTGATGCAATACTTTTCTTAGGGGGGTTGCACCAGAATGGTTCACTTTACGTTTGCGTTTTCTAGCACTAATAGGCATCGCAGTTTGCTTCTTAGTTATAGTATCTACGCCTTTGACATTATTCGAAACACACATAGCATGATTAGCATTAGCACACTTTCAACATTTCACACAAACAAACTTAACATTCAAAGCATTCAAAGTCGAATCATTCAAATCGTCATTACACGTGATTATAGACATTTTATTCTTAGAAACATTAAAAATCCTAGGGTGGTCTTCTACTGTCTTCATCTTCCCTTGAATTTTATGTTGCCAAACCTTTTCGTTCATGCGAGTGCTCTTAAGCTGTTGCCGGCTAACACTATCAGTGGGGACTACTCCTGTAGTAAAAGACACACATCTATTAGTGTATCTAGAAGTCTGAGGTGATTGACTTTCTTTGTTGTGTGTAGGTGTAGTGGCCAATCTATACATCCCTGGTTTAACCACATTTGTGTTCTTAATGCTTTGTGATCGAATATGTGTTTTGGGAGTGTTTTGTGGTAACCTCTCCTTCCCATCCATCTTGGGGGAAAACACAGGTTTTGCAAATGCAGAATTAGAGAAAACAGATGGTTTTCCCAAGAGAAAACATATGGGGCCTAGTCACTTTTTGCGCATTGGGTTGTCTTACAACAGGTTTCTTAACACTAGGTTCGACAATTTTCCCACCCATCTTAGCAACGAGTTTCTTCAACTCTGCTATCGCTATTTCCCTGTCTTGTAACTGAGCTATCAACCCTTTAATTTCCAAACTCTGTTCATTCATTTCTCGAAACGTTTTGGAAAGTGTTTCTTGCAAGTTATTATCATGTGGAAAACTACCAACATCTTTTTGCAAAGCAAGTTCAAGAGAATGACAATGTTTTTGAAGGAAATTAGTTTTGTGTTGAAGTAACTCAAAAGCCTTTTTATCAACATTTTCTTTACGTTTCGAAAGCTCAAGTTCAAGACGCTCACATTCTTTGATTTTATCAAGATATTTGCATGCAACATCAGAATATTCATCGATATCAGCACAAGATTGAAGAGTAACACACAAAATATCTTTGGAGAGAAATTCTTCTAAGAGTAGATCATATTCGTTTGAAAATTCTGATTTGTCATTTTGAAGTTCAACAATTTCTTTTTCAAGAGACTCAACATATTTCAAATCATCAAACATTTCAGACCGAATCAAATTTTCAAACTCAAGAACATGTTCTTTTATTATCTCCGTATTTGGTATTAAAAGCTCTTTCACAAGCACAGTTATGTCGTGAGGAATCTCGATTTTCCACTTATCCTTTTGACGTTTTTCCCAATCGCTTTCAACAATTGATTGAACATTATCAATGTGGTGTTTAAGAAAACCAAGTGTTATTCTACTTTTGCTTTTAGAAGCATCAAGAGGCAAATAGTTAATGTATTTGAAAACATTAGTTTTCCTCTTCGTGGCAAAAGATTTTTTCCATTGAATTCTTCTTTGTTTACATTCTAAAAACAATTCCTCACGAGACTTCTATTTTTGTGGAGTGAAAAGACCATAAAGACTGTTTAGATAAGCATAGTTATATGGTTTCACAAAATCTTTATTGACCGGTGATCTACTCTCCTCATCCCAAAGGGACGTCTGGTCACTATCGAGGTTAGCTACAGGGCAATCATGATCGGTCTGTTCTGACTCATCAAGATATAAATGGGGGTTCACAGCTTGAGATTGTTCGAGGTAATTTGGACTCGTAAAACTAGGCTGACCCTTGAAAAACGACCGAGGTGCTATCATTCTAACGGTTTGAAAGAGTCATGTGTTTTATAAACAACGTTTTTCAAAAAATCGACTTGTTCTTCGAGATCCTTTACTTTTTCAGTATATTTGCTTTGTCTATTTTTGAAATCGTGTTTTAATGTTTGATAGGTGTGAAAATACCCATCCTTTTTACCACTTAATTACAATAATAACCGAGCCAAAACGTGTATTTTATGTCATTTTGTCGGAATTATGCGTGGTTTGTGTTTTTGTTGTGATTTAGGACGAAAAAGTGAAAAGTGGAGAAAACACGGCATTCAAGGGCTTTTATCGAAGAAAAAGAAGAAAGATGAAGTCGAAAGATCAAGAGTGGAAAAAAAGAACGGAAGTCCAAGACCAATTCTGAAGATTTATCGAAGAATAAGTCAAAAGACGGAATTTTACTAAAAGCCGAAGAACTCAAGTCTTATTTATGAAGAAATGTCAAGACGAGTTCAAAGAAATCCCGAGACAAATTCATTAAGTCCAAGATTAACAAAAGATTGAGAAGAAAAGGACTTAAGTGTGCAATTAAGGAAAAGAGGAAAGAGGGAGGAAGCTTCCTAAGCTCCTCCCTAATCACCCCTATATATAGTTTGATCCCATTTCATTTTCATGTTGTTGGTGGCTTGACAAACCACTCTTCCACCATTTTCATTTCTTGTTATTTCATTTCTTGCACTTTAATTACTTGTCATGCACCTTTAATCATTTAATTTTCAAGTAAGTTTTCATTTATTGTTCTTGATTCTTTACTTTTCTTGTTTAATCTCTCATCTTCCTTTCTTGATTCTAGTTTACTTTTGGTGCGAATTACATATGATCCGTGTTGTTCATTATTGTTTTCGTGCTTAAAAATTCATCTTTTTATGGTTTGATTTAAAAGTTTGTTTATTTTAAGTTTGGATAAGTTGTAATTTGAGCTTATTTAGTCTTTTTCACATTAGATTCGTTTAAGTTTTGGTTTTAACTTATCCTAGTAGCTTATTACCCTTTGCTTAAATTTCGGATCAAGAGAATCAATCGGAAAAGGTAAACCCTTTTCCGATCAACACATTCCGACCAGTCACCCTCTTTCCGATCACCCAATCGGAAAAGGGTTTTGAATTATCCCGATTGTGTTAATTTCGCAACACTCCGATCAGCCTAGTTTTAGTGTATTCCGATTGTGATGGTTTCATCACATTCCGACCTTGCTCCATTTTTGCTATATTCCGATTATGAGTCTTTTGCTATATTCCGACGAGGGGTTTGATATTCCGATCAGTAATGTTTTCAAACATTCCGATCGGAGTTCCTTTTTAACATTCTGACCATGCTGTCTTTCCGATGGTGTACATTCCGATCGGATTCCGATTGGATTCCGATCGGGTGTATTCCGATTGGGTGTTTTTGATTTGTTTTAATATTTTGTTTTAGTTAAAGTGTCAATTGTTCTCGTTTTATTTTTAGTCTATTTTAATTTCGTTTTGCATTTTTATTTAATTGTCAATTTACTTTTTGTTAAGTTTTAATTTTACGTCATTTAATTTCCCGTGATTTACTTTTAAAGTTTTAAATATTGCACGGTTTACGTTTCAACTAGTTTTAGCTTTAATTACTCGTCATTTATTTTTAAGTCTTGCACATTTATTTTACCAAAACCAAAAATACTGTTTTCACCAAGAACAACTGAGTCGCACAATTAACCCGAGATCAATTCGAGAAGATACCGAGAAAACGAACTTTTTCAACGAGTAAAAATTCAGTATTAAAATGGCGCCGCTGCCGGCTCTTTTCGTGAGGATTAAAGGTTTTTTGTGAGAGACGCGTTGGCTTTTGGGACCCGTTCACTTATGAACGTTAGTTTTCGTATCCAAAAATTTTCAAAAATCCAAAAACATTTGAAAAATCATAAAAAGCATTTCTTTTTCAAAGTTTTGCACCAAAAATATTCTTCTTGCTTGTCTATTTTTCTTCATGGATTCGTCTTGTGTACGGTGTGGGAGACCATGGCATGGTTTTCAAACATGTCAATGGTGTACTTGTGAGCGGTGTGGTTCTGATATCGACGATACACAATTTGGATTTTGTCCATTTTGCAATTCAACAAATTCGTACTTCTCCTCTTACAATACTTTCTCACCCTCTCCCGTCTATGACGATCCTTATCCTCAAAATGCACCGGATTTTTCTCCATCCCCGTGGTGCTATAAGTGTGGGGGTCCTCACGAAAGTTTTCACTGTCTTACAGGGGATCAAAATTACTATAATTATACCCCTTCCAGTTTTGACCAACCCCTGCAATACCCAATTGATCATCAGCCTCGTCACGGGATGAGTTACCAAGAACCAATTGACGATCTTGCTACAGCCTTTCAAGAACAAAGAAACGATCTTGGTACAGCTTTTCAAGAACAAACGAAAGAGCTTTTACACACGCTGCAAACTTGTATGGAGTAATTTTTACAGCAGCAAGATCAGACGAGTACTCATATCCCTGAGCTTATTATTAGCCCTTTAGGTATTGAGGAGAGCGATGACGATATTGAGGTTATTTTCGACGAGGAGGAAGTTCTAAAGCAACGTAAGACTTCTCCCATTCCTCCTTCGTCTATTGCTATCACACCCGAGGAGCCCGTTGGCTCTCTCATCATGGAGGATGAGCATCTTGACGTTATCTCGGCAACTGAATCGGACAAACTCCTAAAGTCTAGTGTCGAGGAACTTGTCGTTGTTGGGAATAAAATATGGGTCAGATCAGCAAACGCTGATAAGAAGAAAGTCAACGCTGATAGATTGACTTTGGACGCTGATAGAAGTCAACGCTGACAGCCTTGAAGATTGACACTGATAGAATATCTTTTGTTTATTTGTTTCTTTATTTATGTATGGTAAAGATAAGCACGACATTGTATTTTCTATTATTATCTTTACCTAGAATAGTTGATTCATAGCTTATTGTACAAGACTTCTTGTTCTATAAAAGAAGGTCTTTTAGGTTAAAGTCATATATCAGTTTTCATAGTATTCGCAAGTTAAACCTTTCATTGTAATCAACAAGATTATTCTAATACAAGTGAAAGTTTGTTTAACATCATTGTGTTTTAGATCAAGTGTTAATTCCGCATAACACTTTGTTACTTTATTCATAAGCAAAGGTTTCTCTACGTGTAGTACTTGATCTAATCTCGTATACACAAAGCTAATCGATCTAAGTTTGGGGATCAACAAGTGGTATCAGAGCTTGTTGAGAAACTTTTGATCTTTAAGTAACGCAGAACCCTAAAACACCAAACCCTAAAAACCCTAAATTCTCAAAACCCTAAAAACACCATGTCTGGCACAAATCAACCTCCTGCTTTGCTGCAAAACAACTTCTCAAACCCTAGTATCAAAATTCCCATGTTTGATGCCAGGAACTTTGAGCTTTGGAAATCCAATTTTGAGCAATACATAGCTATTCATGACTACACTCTTTGGGAAATTATCGAATATGGGAACACATTCGATAAAGCAGCAAAGATTACTGCTGCTATTGCTACAAGGACAGCTGTTCCTAATTGTCCTGAATCTGATAAGGTGGAAAAACCTGAAGATGGGAGAGCTGTTGCTGTTGAAGATATAGCCAAGAAGAGGGTGGACATGAAAATCCTGAACATCTTGAAACATGCCCTAGGTCATGAGAATCAGCACAAGTACAAACGATTTGAGTCTGCAAAAGAGCTTTGGGAAGCTCTTGAAGTGGCACATGGTGGCAATGCTGACACAAAAGAAGAAAAGAAGAAGCAACTCTTGCATGAGTATGCTGTCTTTAAAGCTCAACCTAATGAGAATCTCAGCAGTGTGAGAAGTAGACTTCTTGATATCACAAGTCAACTTTCCTTCATGGGAAAACAGATTGATGATCCTGAATTGAATGCTACTTTTCTCAAAAGCCTTGGTGATGTATGGAAGATTGAGACAAGATCCATTCTTGTCAATAACACCCACAAGACTTCCAGTTTTGATGACATCTTCAACAAGTTAAGACTATTGGAGAATGAATGGCAATTGGAAAGTGATAACAAATCTTCCAGCAGCAACATGGCCTTCTTTTCACAAAGTGAAGGCCAATTTGATTCCATGAACTTTTATGGACATTCAGCCTCTGGATCTCAAGGTGTCAGTGCTGGATGTCAATCTGTCAGCGCTGGATCATATCCTGTCAACGCTTTGTACTCAAGCGCTGACACACACAATCATGGCGCTGATAGAATTAAACCTGCTGGTTTTGATCTTGATACTGTGTGTGCCTTCATTGCTTCTTTGCCTAGTGATTCAAGGATCACTTATGAAGATCTTGAGCAGATAAGTGATGAACAATTGGAAGAGATGGATATAAAGTGGACTATGGCTCTTGTAAGTTTAAGAGCAAACAGGTTCAATAAAAGGTTCAAGAAGAAGATGACCTTTAATGCTAAGGATGTTGCTGGATTTGACAAGTCCAAGGTGGAGTGCTACAACTGTCATAGGATGGGGCACTTTATGAGGGAATGTAGATCTCCAAGGAGATCTGATGCTGGGAAGCCTTCAAGCCAAATGATTAAGAGCCCAGACCCCAAGGCCATGGTTGCTGTTCAACAAATTGATGGTGTTGGAGAATGGGATTGGAGCTGGATGGCTAAGAATGAGGAAGAGGACAGAGCTTTGGTTGCTGAAGTTAAAGAAGAGCATGCTGAATATGCTCTCATGGCACACTTCTCCTCTTCATCAGATAATGAGGTATATGATGATGCTTTCTGTTCTAAGGGTTGTCGTTTAAATACTGAAAAATCAAAACAAGAGATAGTTAAGTTATTAGATGAAGCAAGTACTCTTAGGTCCAAAGTATCTAACTATCAAGTTGCTCTTACCCAAACAGAAAAGACAGTATCTGAGTATAAGAAAATGGAGTTTGATTTAAAGGATCAAATAAATATCTTAAAACATGAGTTACATCAGAGTAAGGATGTTCAAGATATAGTGAATAGGGTTAATCTTGATTTGATAGCTCAGTTAGAGGAGGCTAACAAAAATAAAGATAATGTGAGTCTTAAAATCCAGAGATTTGATAAGGCCACACAATCCCTAGGAGAGTGTGTTAGTAAACAAAGAGACTCTAAGGATATGAGTGGGATTGGGATGAATGACTATACTGTTGTTCCACCACCAGCTGGGGATTTCTATGGTGTCCAATCAAAGGACTTATCTTGGACTGGCTTGCCAGAATGCCAAGAGGAGGAGTTTATTCCTCCACCTAGAGTGACTTCCCCAGTTGAGGAATATCAGCAAAAGCTGACTGACCTAGAAGAATGGAAGAAAGCAAACCACACTTTGTTTGTTAAGGGAGGGTTATTGTGTGAAAGTCCATATGAGCCCACACCAATCACGAGCCTTGATCCTAAACCTATTAAGATCACACACCCTACTACTGGCAAACCTGTTGACCTTGGCCCACAAAATGTTAGAAAACCTAGTGTTAAATATGCAGAGATGTATAGAAATTCTAGGTCACCAAAAAGCCAAGTAAGTAATCATGGAACAGGCTTCTTTGCTTCTAGACCTAAGACTATGTCTAGAAAAGCTTGTTATACATGTGGTAGCTTCTCACATTTGGCCTACAAATGTGTCAATGCTTCCAATGTCAACACTGACAGGAACCATTTCAGCGCTGACAAAAGTCAACATAGGTCAAACACTGTCAGACCCAATACCTTTGTGAACAAAAGTTCACAAGTTGTTAGACCAGCCCCATTCTTTTCTAGAGGGTCTAACACACAAGGCCTAAGACCTTTTCAAAAGTCAAATACTTGGTCAAATAGGCAATGGGTTCCTGTAGCAAACCCTAGGTTCAACGCTGATAAGAGCAATCGGGGCGCTGACAGGAGTAATTTCAGCGCTGATAGAAACACTGCTAAACCTAGGTATTTGCAGCCACAGGGAAATAGGTCTAAAGCTTCTACTAGCTTAACATGGAGACCAAAACAAGACCAGAACCCTAATAATACTGGTATTTCTATGACATGCAACAGGTTTCATTATATTTCTAAGGCATTGTCAACACCAATTGGGGTTAACTGGGAATTTCATTCAAACAGGGATGAAAATGGGGTTGTTATGAGAACCAAGTCTGTTCTTGTTGAACAACCAAATGAATCCAAGTCTTCCAAGGCTTGGGTTCCCAAAGAAAACTAATGTGTTTTCTTTATGTGCAGGGCATTCAGAAGAAGATCAATGACTATGGATACTGGGATAGTGGATGCTCAAGGCACATGACAGGAAAGGAAGACTATCTGACCAATTTCTCTCCTATTCAAGATGGTGATAAGGTATACTTTGGAGGGGGCTACGGCACCATCACTGGAAAAGGAACCCTTGTCACCAACAATCTAAGGTTTGATAATGTCTTCTTGGTGAAAGACCTGGATTATAATTTGTTTAGTGTATCACAAGTGTGTGATAACAAAAATAAGGTTCTTTTCACAGATACTGAGTGCTTGGTGTTAAGCAAAGATTATAAGCTCCCTGATGAGAAATACATAGATTTTAGAACACCAAGGCATAAAGACATATATAATGTGAATCTTAATGGAATTAAGGTAAATAATAAAATGTCATGTCTGTATGCTAAGGCCTCAGTAGATGAAAGTAATCTTTGGCACAGGAGACTAGGGCACATAAACTTTAAGAATATTAATAGACTTGTGAGGCTTGGTTTAGTTGATGGTTTGCCTGAAAAGGCTTTCCACAATGACCACTCTTATGTTGCATGCCTTAAGGGCAAGCAGCACAAGGTCTCATTCAGGTCTAAACAGGTGCACTCTAGCTCTAAACCCCTTCACTTATTGCATATGGACCTCTTTGGTCCTACTAATATAGAGAGTTTGAAGGGTAAATCATATTGTTTTGTCATTACTGATGATTACTCCAGGTTCACATGGACTTTCTTTTTAGCTAAGAAAAGTGAAACTGCCCTTAGTCTGATTAATTTCATTACCCAGATTGAAAAGAAGAATGGTAATGAGGTCAAAATTATTAGAAGTGACAATGGGGGTGAGTTTAGAAATCAGTTATTAGATGATTTTTGTGCCAAGAAAGGGATTACTAGGCAGTTCAGCATAGCTAGAACTCCTCAGCAAAATGGAGTTGCTGAGAGGAAGAATAGGACCCTTATTGAAGCAGCCAGAACCATGTTGGCTGATGCCCACTTTCCTATAGCTTTTTGGGCTGAAGCTGTTAACACAGCTTGTTATGTTCAAAATAGGGCATTGGTCAACAAGATACATAATAAGACACCTTATGAATTACTTTGGGGAAGGAAGCCAAATATTGGTTTTCTGAAGCCTTTTGGTTGTCATGTAGTTGTGTTAGAAACTAGTGAGGCCCTAGGTAAATTTGATTCAAAAGGTGATGAAGGCTACTTCATGGGTTATTCAGTGCAGAGTAAAGGATATAGGGTTTACATTAAAAAGGAAAAACGTATACTTGAAAAGGTACATGTTAGGTTTTTAGAAAGTAAACCTAGTGATCCTGAGAGTGGTCCAAATTGGTTGTTTGACTTAGAACCTTTGTCTAGAGCTTTAAATTATATGCCTGTTACTGATCCAGACATTGTGAAGGTAACTTCAAGTGTTTTGGAAAAGAGAATTGGTAATGTTTCAGGTATACAGGTTGCTAAGGAGGATGGACCACCAGCAGTTAAATCATCTCCCACACAAGAATTTGTTACACTTCCTATATGGACAGATGAGTATTATGCTGCTGCTACTGCTGCAAGGAAAGATAATGGTGGTGTTCAGATACCACCAACTACAAACATGCATGATTCTTCAAGCGCTGACAAAGGGAAATCCAGCGCTGACACGACCAATTCAGACGCTGATGGCTCCAACGCTGACAACACCAGTTCAGGCGTTGTTAGCCCAAACGCTGACACACAAGGGTCAGACTTTGGAGACACCTTTACACAGCTTTTCTCTTCTCATTTTGAACAGGGTGGACCTTCCAATATCCATGAAGAGATTCCTGTTGATGAAGAAGAAACTGAAGAAGATATTGGCAACATGGAGCGTGAAATTGAGGACACCAGACTTTTTGAAGGAGGAGTTCTCACTTCCACAGCTAAAGATCACCCCACATCTCAAATCATTGGTAATGTTATGGCTCCAGTTCAGACAAGAAGATCCCATCAAGGTCTTGGTGGATTTATTGCCAATATACACAAGAAGGTTGATACCCCTCTTGTACAAGCATGTTTGTTTGCCTGTTTTCTGTCACAGGAAGAACCCAAGAAGATTTTTGATGCTCTCAAAGAACCAAGTTGGGTGGAAGCAATGCAGGATGAGCTTCACCAATTTGCTATCCAGGATGTTTGGGAGCTGGTTGATTGTCCTAGGTATGTGAGACCAATTGGGACAAGATGGGTTCTAAGGAACAAGAAAGATGAAAGAGGCATTGTGGTCAGAAACAAGGCACGTTTGGTAGCTCAGGGTTATACACAAGAGGAAGGCATAGATTATGAAGAAGTCTTTGCTCCAGTTGCAAGAATTGAAGCTATCAGAATTTTCTTAGCTTATGCTTCTTGCATGAATTTGACTGTTTATCAGATGGATGTGAAGAGTGCTTTTCTCTATGGCACAATTGTTGAGGAGGTTTATGTAATGCAGCCTCCTGGTTTTGAAGATCCTGAGAATCCAGACAAGGTTTATAGAGTAAAGAAGGCAATGTATGGCCTTCATCAAGCCCCAAGAGCATGGTATGGTACATTGTCCACCTACTTGGTGGAAAATGGTTTCAAGAGGGGCACCATAGACCAGACACTGTTTACAAAGAAGAAAGGAAAACATGTGTTACTTGTGCAGGTCTATGTTGATGACATCATTTTTGGCTCTACTGATCCAAAAATGAGTGAGGAATTTTCCAAGCTCATGACAGATAAATTCAAGATGAGTGCAATGGGTGAGATGAACTTCTTTCTAGGTTTACAAGTTCAGCAGAAAGAAGATGGTATCTTCATCTCCCAGGACAAGTATGTAGCTGAAATCTTGAAGAAATATGGTTTTTCTCCACATGAGAAGGAGGCTTCTACTCCTATGGACAGACAACACCCCTGGGGAAAACTTGGAGCTGGAAAGGATGTGGATGTTAGGCACTATAGATCAATGATTGGTTCATTGATGTATCTTACAGCCTCAAGACCTGACATCATGTTTGCTGTGTGTGCATGTGCACGCCATCAAGTGACTCCCAAAGAATGTCACCTTTTTGCTGTGAAGAGGATTTTTAGGTACCTAAGATGCTATCCAGATCTTGGATTATGGTACCCAAAAGATTCTCCATTGGATCTTATTGCATATTCAGACAGTGACTATGGTGGTGACAAGTTTGATAGGAAATCCACAACTGGTGGATGCCAATTTCTTGGGAGCAGATTAATATCTTGGCAATGCAAGAAACAAACAGTGGTGGCCAACTCTACAACTGAAGCAGAATATGTTGCTGCAGCTGCTTGTTGTGGACAAGTCTTATGGATTCAGAACCAGCTGTTGGATTATGGGTATAATTTTATGCATACCAAGATTTTTGTAGACAATAACAGTACTTTATGCATTATTAAAAATCCTGTACATCATTCTAAAACCAAACACATAGAAATTAGACATCATTTTATAAGAGATTGCTTTGAGAAAGGTTTAATACAACCAGATAGGGTAGATACTGAAGATAATGTAGCAGATTTATTAACTAAACCTTTTGATGCTGGAAGATTTCAATATTTGGTAACAAATATTGGAATGGTTAATCTCACTTAATATGTGTTTTGGAACATTTTTGTAAAAGTATGTACAGGATAATGCATTGTTATTGGTCTTTGTGATGATTTAGATTTTCCACATTATTTTTCTAACACTGACAAAGGTATATGTAACACTGTCAAGTGTTATTTTGCCGTTGTTAGAGATATTATGGTCTAACGCTGACAAGAGTTCCTTCAACGCTGTTAAGTGTTGTCGGGACGCTGTCAACAACAAATGTTAGTTTTGTGGTTTTCATCTAAATGTGCAGGTAATGGTAGCTTTATGCCATTGGATACAGAGTTGCTTATGGATCTTTGAAGAGTTATTTGGACATGTTTTTGTTTATGGATGATGGTTGGAATATTTATATTCCTATCTTGACATAAATTTTTAATGTTCATATATATTGTTGAGAACTCATGTATCATAGTTTGAGGGGAGGTTTAAGGAACCTTTAGGACTCTTGGGTATTCTTAGAATACTCTCATCACAATTCTAGATTGTGTCCACAGGTGAGTATGGGTTAGTTTTACTAAACCATGAGGCACTGTAGCATGCATAGTATATCAACTTTGCATGCTGCCAAGACATTTTTGACTTAGAATTGGTTATGGTCTGATGGGAGACTTGGGAATACTTTGGATATGGGTTTACCTGGGAGTTACAAAGAATTTTATGAAATAACTTTGTTGGTAAGTATTTTGGTTAGCAAGGGACTCTAGAGGACATTTGTGTCTATCTTGCTTATGCAAGTGTGTATAAATGGACAGTGCTTGCCGCCCAGTAATTATTATCAACTTGTAAGATATTTCCCTTAGGATAAATTACTTTGTTAAGGTCTTTTTCTTTTTAAATATTTTTATTTTTACTTTTTAGACGCTGACAAGTTTTTCTCCAAACGCTGTTACGTCCAATCGTGACGCTGACAAGGCTTTAGGCAAACGCTGACAAGAAAATATAGCCGTTGGGCGCTGATGGGCTATTTTTGACCGTTGACACCTAGTGGGCCCTACCCAGTTGTTATTTTTTGACTAATCTTTGGCCGTAATTTTGGGGAGAAGTTACTTTTAATTAATGCATGAGATAAGTTATATTTGATTCAAGATTTTCATGATTGCTCTTTGAATATAACCGCCTCATTTTTGACCAATCAAAATCATGCATCTCTCCTATAAATTTGGCTCATCTTTTTATTCTGGGTATTCATATTTTCTTGTCTAACACTTTTCCTCCTAGATTTTTCCCATATCATATAACCTAAACAGCTTTAAATCATGGCACCCAAATTCAACTCAAAGAATTTAACATTGGAGTTCAAGAGCCAACACAATATGATCGCTTACTTGACTGCTGATGATGCTTTATTTCCTCAGTATTCACAGATGGTGGCATTTTTAAATGCATCTTCATTGAGGTATGCACTTTCTCATACACCATTAGTCCCTGTCGCACACATTAGACAGTTTTGGAACAATGTTAGTTCCACAACAACTAATGGAGTGACCACATTAACATCTACTGTTCATGGAAGAACATGGGTGGTCACTGAAGCTTTGGTTCGCCAAGCTTTGCGTCTTGATGACGCTGATGGTGTGACTACTCTTGCCATAGCAACAATAGAACAGGGTCTTAGGGAATTGGGTTATCCTATTCCTGCTGATGTCACTTTAAATAAATATCATAAGCAGGAATTTCCCTCTGACTGGAAATATTTGATACATGTCCTTTTACAATGCTTAAGTCCAAAATGTACTTCTTTTAATGAGATAAACAGGTCAATTGCAAGTGCTTTGGTTTGTATAACACGTGGGCTTAAGTATAATTTTTCAAAAATGATTTTTGAAGGGATGTGTAAAAACAAGGGAAGTAAAATGACTTTGGCTTACCCTAGATTTTTGCAAATGGTCTTTGATTTACAAGAATATTGTTCTAGGGATCATGACACTTTTTATGAGATCCCTAAACAACAGAAAACCATTTTTGCTAAAATGAGCTCCACAAACGACCCCATACCTCTTACCCAACCCATGCTTGAAGTAATTCAGGCT
Source organism: Glebionis coronaria (assembly GCA_025667525.1). Taxonomy (NCBI): domain Eukaryota; kingdom Viridiplantae; phylum Streptophyta; class Magnoliopsida; order Asterales; family Asteraceae; genus Glebionis; species Glebionis coronaria. Next base: position 304,973,939 of record CM046882.1, read on the forward strand.
GCTCAACCACAACCAGACCCATAACCAGACCCTGAACCCCAACTTGAGCCTATTCATGATCCATCACCTTCACCAGAAAACATGGACATTGACCAACCCAGCGCTGACACTCAAAATGTGGGCGCTGACACAGCCAATCCCAACACTGATACACTTCCTGAACAATCCCAAACACCCCTTAATCAACCCACACCCACACAATCTACTTCATCTTCTACCCCATTACAATCTAGGTTGACTAAACGCCAAAGGGTTACTGGAGTGTTCTCCTCTAGTGATCCTAGCCTTGTAGCAGAGAGAACCACCTCCACAAGTGTGGCTGGTGAAATGGGTGAGGCTGGGGCTATTGACACAGGCTTAGACGCTGGTCAAGACAGTCCTAACATCATTAAGACCTCATCCATGCCCCATGATCCTATTTTGGGAGGTCAAATCCCCATTCTAGCTGAGGGCAGATTGGAACCTATGACCATAATTGAATTGACGGCGGCTGTCATTAGCTTGCAAAAGCAAAATGTCAGTCTTGTACAAACTGTCAACAAACAGGGACAAGAACTCCAAGCTTTGAGGGAGAGAGTAACTGTTTTGGAGAATCCCAGTAGCAGGAGTCTAATGGAGGAATCTTCCAAAGGGGAGGAAAAAGAGGATGAGGAGGATGAGTTGATTCACACAGCTAGTGAAAAGAGTTCAGAAAAGAGTTCACAATTTAGTGAATCTTTGCAGATTGCTGAAGCTCTCACCAACTTGAAGAAGCACCCAGTTGTTGATACATCCAAGGTGACACCAAAGAACTTGGAAGGGTCTTTCAAAGAAACATTGGGCGCTGATACAGGTTTGGACGCTGACACATCCAGCGCTGATAAAGGTAATCGTGGCGCTGATAGGAGCAACTTGGACGCTGACAAAGTTGCAGATGATGTTGATGTATTCCAGCCATCAACAATCATTAAAGATGTGTCCACACAGGTTTCTTCTTCTACTTTACCAATTATTGATCCAAAAGACAAAGGTAAAGGTATTTTGATTGAAGAAGATGTTCCAAAGAAAGATGCAGCACAAATAGCATTTGATGAACAGTTGGCTGCTCAACTTGTGGAAAGAGATTTGAGGAGGAGTAGAAGATCACCATTTGTTGTTTCTGAAAGTGAGGAGGAAAGTGGTGATGATAAAGAAGGTGATAGCTCAGATTCAAGCATTCAAATTATTGAAGATCCAGAGAGGCTTGAATATGGGGATGAGCTAGCAAAGGAAAGGTTGAGTGAGTTGAAGAATCAGATTGATTGGGACCTACCAGAAATCACCAGAATGTATCATGCTTGGGAAGATCAGGTGATGGACAACCCAGGTATGAGTTTATCAGATCAAATTTGGGGGTTGGAAGTTCTTCTTAGGGTACAAGAAGACATAAAGGTGATTATGAGATTTAATGCACAAGAGGTCAAGACCTGGCTCAAAAGAGATAGAAGGCAGTTGTACTATAAGTTGCTTAGATGTCATCAGCCTAATTGGACATCAAAGAAGTTGCTGGCCTTGTCTTTTGAGGAGTTAGAGTATAGGGCACATCCTATTTGGAGGAAGGTGCAAGAACAGAATGTCTACCAATTTCTTTCAGAAGAAAGAAAACAAGAGCTTGCAGAAGAGATGCAGATTCAAAAGGAAATAAGGATTGCTCAAAGACCAGTGAAGAAAGGAGATCCTTTTCAATTTCCTAAAGACATGGATGTGTATTTTCCAACTGAAGGTGTTATAAGGAAGCATCTCAAGCTTTCTCCCTTGGAAGCTTCAGATTTGGTAAATGTGGTACCTCTAGATGACAGAAATCCAATCATCAGTTTTGATGAAGATGAGTGTGGATTTTGGAAGGTTGGACGATTTGGAAAGGAGGTACATACTTTCACTTCAGTTATTTCTATATTTGCAAGCATAGACAGGGAAGACTTGGTGCATCTATGGAGGTTAATAGAGGCCAAGTATACAGCTGAAGCACCTACTTCAGCTAATGGAATAAGACTTTGGAACACATTTATGACTTTGTGTGGTCCAAAAGAAGCAGATCCTGCCATTTGGAAGGATCTTGAAGATGATCTCAGTAATCTTCATTGGAGGCTATATTCTACTTGTGGTGTATTTCATATGAGCTCTACAAAGTTTTCAGAATATTTGCTTGTGGATGCTGACTATTTCTTGTCCAAAGAAGTATTGGAGAAGATGCTAGAGACACCCTTGGAGATTGATTATACGAGTGATGTGGCCAAGGACTTGATCAGATATGTTTATCACCAACATAAGAAGTTATTGAAAGATTCCTCCTAAGCCTTTAGTTTTTATTCAGAAACTTGATCATTGGAATGGATATCAAGTTTAGGGGAGGATTGTTGGGAATAAAATATGGGTCAGATCACCAAACGCTGATAAGAAGAAAGTCAACGCTGATAGATTGACTTTGGACGCTGATAGAAGTCAACGCTGACAGCCTTGAAGATTGACACTGATAGAATATCTTTTGTTTATTTGTTTCTTTATTTATGTATGGTAAAGATAAGCACGACATTGTATTTTCTATTATTATCTTTACCTAGAATAGTTGATTCATAGCTTATTGTACAAGACTTCTTGTTCTATAAAAGAAGGTCTTTTAGGTTAAAGTCATATATCAGTTTTCATAGTATTCGCAAGTTAAACCTTTCATTGTAATCAACAAGATTATTCTAATACAAGTGAAAGTTTGTTTAACATCATTGTGTTTTAGATCAAGTGTTAATTCCGCATAACACTTTGTTACTTTATTCATAAGCAAAGGTTTCTCTACGTGTAGTACTTGATCTAATCTCGTATACACAAAGCTAATCGATCTAAGTTTGGGGATCAACAGTCGTCATCCCAAGTGAGCCCGCGGGTATTCTGGAAAATCTGTGTGATGTGCCGACTTTTGCGGAGCTTACGGACATGTTTGCTTCGCTAGTCAATGATCACATACTCACAACTCCACATGCGATATTTGATCCTCCCAACAAGAGTTCAACATGTGGTGAGTATGATCATTTCGTCTTCGAGCCCGAGATTGAGGAAATTATCGACCGAGAGCTAGCTCTTTTACCTCCTCTTTCTCCTACAAGCGAGGTCGACTTTTCCAACATCGATGCCGAACTTGATGAGTTGGAACGTCTTATTTTTCATAATAGTGACGAACCAACTCACTTGACCAATCATCCTATTCTCGAGGAGTTACCTAATCAACACTCCTCTTATGAGAATTACGTTTACCACATTCGTGAGGATTTACCTTATCAACAATCCCCACAAATGAATGATGGTTTTGTACTTGATCGTGATCTTTTCAAACGAGTTTCTACACTCTTTATCTACGAGGATATCGACAAGATCTACTTTCATGAGGATAAATGCTTTGACCCGGGATGTGACATGGACCATTCTATGATTGATAATTTTACGGCTTTGCCAATTGGTCTGCATCCATTGTCTTTGGAGGATGACAATATGATTCCATTACCCACCCCACCTCCCGTCAATATAGATTTCACTTGCTTTTCTTATATTGAGCAGACTTTCCTACCATTCAAGACTTATCCTCCCGCCTCTCCTTTGTTGATGTCCTCCTGGAACGAGGACAAGGTTTTTGATCCCGGTATCACATTCGAGGCTTCCCCATGGACCATTTAATTCGGGGACGAGTCAGGCTCGTGACTCGGTTAACAAAAACAAGCGCTTTTTGGGAGGCAATCCAATTATCTATCTATTTTCACCATAAGTGTAGGGGGAGCCCCGTGGTGTTTCTTGCTTTCTTTCTTATCATGTGCAGGGATTAGAGCTTCAAAGACACACTCTTGATGACTTTTGACGAACCGTGATTCCGTGTTCCCTTCTTCCCGGTTCTATCCTAAACTCTTTTCGCACTATTTTATAATTCTCAATATTAAAATAGGAATCTCTTTAGTTGTTCTTCCTTAGCAAGATTTAAACAAAGTGCACAATGTCCTAAGTGTAGGGGAGTTTACTCCCACATGCTTAAACATTGAGGACAATGTTTATATTAAGTGTAGGGGGGACTTCTATCGAAGTTAAGTGGCCTTTTCCTTGTATTTGTCCTCATTTTAACCGGAAAATCGATTTTTCGACATTTTTCAAAATTTTTAATCTATTTTGGCCTAGTTGTAGTTCCCTTTATTTTTGCTATTTTTCTCTTATTTTAATAAAATGGTTTTAACAAGTTTAGTTATCTTAGATATATTAGGCCCGTTGTGAAATTTTTGACTCAACCCGAGTTTACTTATCCAAGTTCACTCTAGCTAGTATCCTTAACCGTGTAGACCTTAATTGGTTTCTTGGGCTAAGCATCCACGAGTCTCATTCCTTGAGATTTTAAATTGTGGAGAACGAGAAATGATAGAGTTGGTTACAAGTTTGGTATTCTTTCATTAACTTATGTGAGTTAATTATGATCTTTTTCTCCCCTCGCTTGTAAATAAATAAATGCAATAAGTAAGGTCGTAGGATTTGAAAAGTTACTTAGCTTCTAGCCCAAGATCGTTTAAAAGTTGCTCGGTAATGATAAGAGTTCATAGCCAAGGCATAACTTATGAAGCGGGGCGCGAAGATTGGCTAGTCCGAAAAGGCCCTAACAAGGCATGAGGATTCAATTTTATTGCTGAAGATCCAAAGTGATGTGAAAAGCATTATTCCCAAAATCAATATGAAGGATCAAGACTCAGGACGAAAAGCAATCAACTCCCATAAAGATCATGGAGAAGTCTATCCGAAAAGACCCTAACAAGGTATGAGGATAAATAGATCCAAGTCCGAAAAGGAGGCGGATCGTTGTATCTCAAAATCCCAATTAGAGATTGAAGAAATAATCATGAAGTCGTGGTCAACAAAGCTGGAGTACCCCTCAAAAGTCTCCAAGTGAAGAAACTCTATAACGAAGAGAAGACCATTATCTCAAAAACGTTTCTCGAAGATATGAAGTATGAAGTACATGCCAAATATCGGCCCGAGAAAGGTCTCAAATCGTGAACCAAGTTATGCCAAGATATGAACTTTTTGATATCCCGAGAAGCAGTTTTAAGAGATTTTGTCCTTTAGCTAACTATTGATCAAATCATCCTACTTTGCTTTCAGCCTAAATAAATTATCGAAATAAGTCAACAACGCCCGTAGCCGATAATCTGCCTTTCATTATCAACGTGAGTTCATAGCCTCGCACTCTTTTGAATTTTTTATAAAATGATTTGTAAACCCGTGAGGGAGATAACATGCTAGTTTTTGATAAAAATAGAACACAAGTAGTCCCGATGGTATGCTTAATGATATGGACCCAAATGATGCTATGACCCAATAAACGAGATAAAAAGGATTATTAGTAGTTAGGTTATGTCACTTAAAGTCCCATTAGCATGAATTGTGAACTACCGGGATTTGGTAGAAGCTTATGCATATGATAGTACTATTTGGGGATGATCACCCCAGTTCGCGCCTTGACGGTTGATCCCCGTTGTACCACATTGATTGGTAAGCGAATTTATGTATGAGAAGATTTACATAGCGTGATTTTTGTGACGACACGCTAACTTAGATGGGCAAATTTTTTGTCGGGTTCGCGGCCCGTTGTTTGTGATAGTAAGGTAACAATGTCATGCGACTAATAATAATCCAAATGAATCCAATGCAATTTAAATATCCGATATCATACGATGCAAATAACGATAATAATGTTACCTATAATGGTAATATTGAGGCTACGGTCTCATTGACGGTTTAAGATGTATGCTTGATTTATATATTGCCTGACTAGCAATACGAGGACTTACTTCTGATATTATACTTGTGTTCTGATTTCAACGATTGTTTTATATAACGGTTTTATTAAAGTCTATGAATTCACTCGGCATTCGCTGATATGATTTTTGCATGTTTTTATCTCAGGTGCTTGAAGGTAATTCGGATGGAGATCGACTTTGATGGCCCACATAATAATAAAAATTGTTCATTCGATCTATGTTTTGTAAACTTAATGACCTGTATAATTTGGGACCTGTTGTACACTTGAAACTTTTTATCGAATGAATGTATGTTAAACCCTGTACAACCATTTTTATGTGTTGTCTATGATTGAAGTTATTGTGCTATCCCGTAACACTCTAAAGACTGTTCCACTGTATCAATATGAAATTTGAGAGTGTTACATCGTGCCTTTGTTATATGATCCCTAGTGTAGCAAAACCGGGTTATGTGATTGAAATAGCTATTGGTAAGCAAGAAGAAGTAGATGAAATATTTTTAAACACTAACTTAGAGTTAGGAGATTCTAAGTTCACCATAGATTTAATCCCTCTAGGTCATGGGAGTTTTGATGTTATCATTGGGATGGAGTGGTTATCGAAGCATAAGGCTGAGATAGTATACCATGAGAATATTGTTAAGATTCCAATAGGTGATAGTAAGGTGTTATATGTTTATGGAGAAAGAAGGGAGAAGATGACCAAATCCCTTATGAATGCCAAGGATGACGAGCAGCAAATCAAGAAGATTCGAGTACTAAGAGAGTTCATCGATGTATTCCCGGATGACTTGATGGGATTACCACCAATGAGATAAGTGGAGTTTAAGATTGACTTAATACCTGGGGCAACCCATGTAGCTAATTCACCGTATCGTCTAGCACCATCCGAAATGCAAGAGTTAGCTGAGCAACTTAAGGAGCTGCAGAACAAGGGCTTTATTCAGCCTAGCTCTTAACCTTGGGGATCATCGGTGTTGTTTGTTAAGAAGAAGGATGGATCTTTTCGGATGTGTATCGATTATAAGGAGCTGAACAAGTACACCATTAAGAAGTGTTATCCTCTCCCGAGGATTGATGACTTATTTGATTAACTGCAAGGAGCGAGGTACTTCTCAAAGATAGACCTTAGGTCCGGTTATCACCAACTAAGATTCTATGAGGAGGATATACCAAAGACCGCGTTCAGAACAAGGTATGGACACTTTGAATTCACCGTTATGCCATTTGGTCTAACCAACGCACCAGCAGTGTTCATGGACCTAATGAACTTAGTGTGTAAGCCATACATGGACAAGTTTGTCATAGTCTTCATTGATGACATACTTATCTATTCCAAGACGGAGTAGGAGCACAACGAGTAGTTGAGGTTGGTGTTTGAACTGCTTAGAAAGGAGAAACTATATGGGAAGTTTTCTAAGTGTGAATTTTGGCTGTAAGAAGTACATTTTTGGGTACATGTGATCAACAAGGATGGCATACATGTAGACCTAGGAAAGATTGAAGTCGTGAAGGACTGGAAAGCACCTAGTATGCCGTCAGAAATAAGGTCATCCTTAGGCTTGGCAGGATATTACAAAAGATTCATAGAGAACTTCTCAAGAATATCAAAGCCTTTGACATTATTGACACAAAAGAACCAGAAGTATAAATAGGGTGAAGATCAAGAGAAGGCATTTTAGACATTGAAGGACATGTTATGTAATGCACCCATTTTGTCTCTACCAGAAGGAGTGGAAGATTTTGTGGTATATGTGATGCATTAAATCAAGGGTTGGGTTGTGTTCTTATGTAGCGAGATAAAGTCATTGCTTATGCGTCACGGCATTTGAAGAATCACGAGAAGAATTACACCACCCACGACTTAGAACTAGGGGCGATAGTCTTTGCTCTCAAGATATGGAGACACTACTTGTATGGGACGAAAAGTGTGATCTACATGAATCATTAGAGCTTGCAGCATATCTTTGACCAGAAGGAGTTAAACATGAGGCAGAGAAGGTGGTTGGAGTTATTTAGTGATTACGACTGTGAGATCAAGTATCACCCTGGAAAGGCTAATGTGGTGGCAGATTCCCTAAGTAGGAAGGAGAGGCTAAAACCAAGGAGAGTCAGGGCAATGAGTATAACTATTCAGTCGACTCTTAAGGATAGGATCCGGGCAGCACAAGTTGAAGCTACTAAGGAGGAGAAGCTGAGAGAAGAGAATCTACATAGTATGGAGCAGTACATGGAGGAAAGAGGAGATGGTTACATGTACTACTTGGATAGAATCTGGGTTCCGTTGCTTGGTGATACAAGGAAGGTTATATTAGATGAAGCTCATGCATCAAAGTATTCAATACACCCAGGAGCTGATAAGATGTATCGGGACATGAGAGATATGTATTGGTGGCCAGGAATGAAGAAAGATGTAACTTTGCATGTCAGTGAGTGTCTGACTTGTGCCAAGGTAAAAGCTGAGCATCAAAGACCATCAGGATTACCGCAACAACATGAAATTACTAAGTGGAAGTGGGAGAATATTGCCATGGACTTCATTACAAAACTGCCAAGGTCTAACAGTGGTAATGATATGATTTGGGTAATAGTGGATAGACTGACTAAGTCTGTACATTTCGTGGCAATGAGAGAGGATGACAAGATGGAGAAGTTTGCAAAGAAATACATGGAAAATGTAGTGGAAAAACATGGAGTGCGGTTTTAATCATATTGGATAGAGATAGTAGGTTTACTTCTAGGTTTTGGGGATTATTGCAGAAGGCGTTGGGTAAAAGGCTTGATATGAGTACGGCCTATCATCCGCAGATGGATGGTCAGAGTGAGAGGACCATACAAACGCTAGAGGATATGTTAAGGGCGTATGTGATAGACTTTGGAGAAAGTTGGGAGACTCATTTAGCGTTGGTAGGATTTTCCTACAATAATAGTTACCATCCTATGATAGAGTGTGCACCTTTCGAAGCACTTTATGGTAGGAAATGTAGATCACCGTTACGTTGGGCGGAGGTTGGAAGTAGTCAGCTAATTGGACCAAAGATGGTTCAGGAAACTATAGATGTGATCACAGTGCTTAAGGAGAAGTTGAAGACGGCTAGAGATCGACAAAAGAGCTATGCGGACAAGAGGCGTAAGCCGTTGGAGTTTGAGGTTGGTGATAAGGTTATGCTAAAGGTTTCACCATGGAAAGGAGTGATGCGGTTTGGAAAGAAAGGGAAGTTAGCACCAAGATTCGTGGGATCATTCAAAATCCTTGAAAGGATCGGACTAGTGGTGTATAGGTTGAGATTACCGAAAGAGTTGAGCAGGTTGAGATGTTGATGGTTGAGAGATAGAAGGTTTAGAGGTGGAAGGTGGGGATGATAAATGTTTTGTCTTTGGTACTTCTTCCGTAAGAGGTGGAGACGGTAATGGAGAACTAATACTAGGCGTGGTAGTAGGAGGAATAAATGGGGGTGGAGGAGGTGTAGATGGAGTAACTAGGGATGGGATAGATGGTCCTACTAGATTTGCTCCACTGCGTGTAGTAATAGCACTCACATTAGCTTTAGGGTTTGTTTCAGTTGTAGAAGGAAGAGCACCTTGGGGACGAAGGGTTTGAAACATTTGAACGAATTTCCTATCCGTGGACTCTTGCATTTCCTTCATGGTTTTCTCATGATCGGTTAATTTCTATTGAATCAATTCCATGTGCGGATGAGGTAAAATGAACCCTTGTGGTTGAAAACCTTGGTTTGAGTATTGGTTATATGGTTGAAAACCTTGAGGATTGAACCCCTGGTTTTGAAAGCCTTGATTTTGCATTGGATAGTTGCCGTGGTTTGCATTGTAGCCCCTCACATTTTCATTTTGTTGAACATTAGCTCTTGGTGGCCCATGGTTGTTATGGGTGGGTGGGTGTGTTCTTTGTTGAAAACCGGGTGGAGGTAAGTAATTCGTCGAGGTGTAAGACAAGTGATTAACATCGACATTAGGCTTGAAATGAACTCTCTCCGTGTTATTGTAAGCATACACTTCCGCGTGAGATTGATCATAAGCTTTATCACAATGAGCATATTAGTGTGGTCCACCACAAGTTTCACAAGAAATATTGAGAGCATGGGAATGTTGATTAGGAGGGTTATCTCTTAAAATAAGTTGTTTCATAGCTGAAGTAAGTTCCTTTAGATGATTGGTCAACTCACTCTTACTGGCACTAGCCATAGTAGCCCTAACACTCTTGGTTTGGACTTTGGCCTTGTTCTCAATGATAGCCCAAGCCTCATTCATAGATTTGACAAGAATATTACCCCCTGAAGCACTATTTAGTGAATCTTGGTCTTTCAAACTTAATCCATTATAAAAAAAGTATTAATTTGATGTACCTTTGTAAAACCGTGTTGTGGACACTTTCGTAAAAGTTCCTTAAAACGATCCCAAGATTTACTAAACGTCTCACCGTACTTTTGTTCAAAATTAATGATGTCATTCCACAAAGCAGTAGTACATGAGGGTGGGAAAAAGTAACTGATAAACTTGGTCTCTAGGTCTTCCCATGTTGTAATACTTTGGGGTGGTTCCTTATCAAGCCAAGTCCGGGTTTGTCCCCCGAGGGAGAAAGGAAAGAGGAGCAAACGAATTGCCTCTTGTGAGACCCCATTGTATTTCACGATATTGGTTAAGTGAACAAACCTTTTTATGTGATCGTGCAGATCATCATAAGTGCGGCCTAGGAAAGGTGTTGCAGAAACCATTTGAATAAAACCGGTCTTGAGCTCGAAGTTATTTGCATCAATAGCCGGAACCACAATCGCATCTTCATTGCCTTCAACATGTGACTGCAAGAGCTCGATCATTGGACGGTTATCCATTGTGTTAACAACAGGAGGAGGCTCGATGACAACAGCTTGAATGGACTTCCTTTTGCGTGAACGGGTACGCATACACCTACACAAGAAAAGAATAGCAAAGAAATAGAAAAATAATGGTTAACGTGAAAAGAAAATATTTTTGGTGCAAAACCTTTGAAAAAGAATTGCTTTTAATGGATTTTTAAATGTTTTTGAATTTTTTGAGATTGTTAATTTTTATGGATTTTTGAAAATTTTTAGACACAAAAAATAACGTTCAAAAGTGAACGGATCTCAAAGTCCAACGTGTCTCTCACAATAAACTACTAATCTTCACGAAAAGAGCCGGCAGCGACGCTATTTAATACAAAGGGATTTTCCTCGTATACAAATATTTTATTGTCTCGTCTCGATTCGAATTGATTACAGTTAATTGTGTGACTCAATTGTTCTTGGTGAAAAGCAAGTAAAATGATTATCTATTTTTAAACTAAAAGTGAAAATAAAAATGTCGTTGAGTAAAGATAAAAATGAAATAAAAACGAAAGCTTTAAAATTTAACTAAAAATTAAGACTTAAAGATAAATGGCGGGAAAACTTGAATAAAAGTCAATTTGAAAACTTCAAAAGTAAACTAAGACCAAACAAGTTTAAAATAACACTAAGTAAAAATGGCGGGAAAAGTTGAATTGGAAATTAAAATAAAAGAAAGAAAATAGGAACCAAAAGTCTATCGGAATACCCCCCCCCCCTATCGGAATACTAACGGAATATTTATCGGAAAATCCTCGGAACAACTGTCGGAAAAACCTGTCGGAATGATGGATCACCAATCCGATCGGAATAAAGATCGGAAAAACGATCGGAATACTTAAACCAAATTGTATCGGAATAATCGATCGGAAAAACGATCGGAATACATAAACCCTTTTCCGATGGAAGGTTACCGGAATATCTATCGGAAAGATAAACCCCTTACCGATGGAAGTAAAAGGAATTAAGCAAAAACCAAATAAGCAATTTTCTAATAAGTGATGAGACTGCTTTTATACATAGTCTCATCGTCCAAATCGGGCTTAAAATGCATTAAATATCATTAAAACTGCCAAATATATGCTCGTGTTTGTTGCTTGTGTACTTTAGGTACGGATATTGAGGAAAAGACAAAAAGATCACAAGAATCAATCAAAAACGAACACGGGAAACGAAGCCGCACAATGAACCGGGCCCAAGAATGGAAATTCCAAAAATGACCTTGAAGAATTGAAGATTGGCAAGAATGGTCCCTCAACTAATGAAGACTTGTCAATTTATACCCTTTCAAATCTCATTTATTGCATTTGGGTCCCTAAAATATCAAGATTGTACAAGTTTAGTCCTTGGAGAATGAAGAAATTACAAAAGATATCCTTGTTTAATGTTTACAAAGTTGATTGTGCCAAAAGTGACAAGTGCTGAAAGTTGTTTACAAAGGAAATGGACTTTTTAGCTGTTATTTACAAAATGAACAAAACATGGGAATCCAGGGACTGTTTTTGGCCAGACAACCAAACCCACACATCCAACCATAAGCTGACACCTCACCAAAACCCGACCCTACCCATTTTACCCTACCCATCAACCCGTCCAACCCATAACCCAAACCCACCACCCAGTTTATTATTAAACTGGTCAACAATCCAGTCAAACCCCCAAATGTTTTCCCACTTAACACATAATTTAAAAACTTAACCCCCAAAACTAAATCAAAACCCACCCTGCTAAAGTTCTTAATCCCATAAACCCTAAAACCTTAATCACTTAAAACAAAGGGTTTTGTTCCCATAATTTCCAGAACTTTAATTCACCTCACCCACTACCCATCCCACACCCAAAACGTGACCAAGACACACCCATGTGTCTTGTAGGACCACCCCTGCAACGTCCTTTTCACTCAAAACCCCAAAAACCGACCAGATAAACAGCCAAGATGGTTTCCTTGGTCCCTAAGCTCAAACAAACGCTCCTGATCACAACAATCCAATTGGCAACATCACATGGTTCCATTTGACCAAAATTTGAAGATTCGTCCAAGGGCTTTTCTGGAAAATCACCCATTAGAGTTTTAGCTTATTATTATTTTATTCATAGCACTAGAACCTTCTGTTTAAGCTTATAAAAGGAGAATGTGGCTTGTACATTTCCCTTTGTTCTAGATTTTTACTCAAAAATTGTAATTCCTTTTTAATATATGAAAGTTGGTGTTTTTTATAAAAATTGTAATTCTTTTTCTTGGTTAAAAGTTGGTGTTTGATGAGTATTAATCTGAGTTCCAAAATTAATTTGTTGAAGTAATTTTGAGTTTTCAAAAGGCAACTTCAAGTTTCTAAAAAAGTTCAAGATTTGATAAAATCTTGTTCTGAATTTTGGTTTTCCAAGTTCTTAGTTGGTTTGTGTAAGTGTTTTTAAAAGAAAGAGTTTAAGGAAGTCATTTGAAAAAGGTTTAAAAAGAGAAAAAGAAAACAGATTATTGGATATTTGGTGTTCTTGTGTTGTTCTTAGCAGGAATCTATTTTCAAGCTTGTTTCCCAAGGTTCTGGTCAGGCCCCAGCCTGAAGGAGATGGCTATGCAGCCATTGTGGGACCTGGATGTGGGTCCCACAAGGTAAATTCCTTGTTTTCAGTTTCAACTTTGGTGATTTATGTGATTTAAGTGAAAAGTGCATGAAAGTGTTTAAGTGTTGTTTCATGGTTTGATATTGCTCACTTTAGGATTATATGCATGTTAGAAGTAGTTAGAAGTAAATTGGTTTGAGTTTGTTTTGATTCTGTTTGAAAAAAGTGTAGTCTGAAATTTTAAGGGGTGTTTGGATTAAGGCTTAAGTTGGGTTTATTGACATCAAGCTTGCTTAAAACCTGGTTAAATACACTCCTTAGGTTAGTTATAGGTTATATGTTAGTTTGGGTTTCTGTTTGGTGAAGTTTAAACACATTTGCATGCTTAAAATTTTGGTAAACAGTCAAAATCAGCAAAGTACCTTTTCTGCCTAATTTTGTGGAAGTTTGATCATCAAATTTGATAAGCTTCTAGATATTAGGTCATTTAAGGATTTTGTATTGCTTATATGTCATTTGGTGGATGTGTGTGCAAGTTTTGAGGGTTTAAAATTCGATTTTGTGCAAGTTATATCAACAAAATACTCTCAGACCTATAATAGCCTTAATCAGTAACATTTGTGTGCCTTTTGTGTTGATTTTTGTGAAGTGACTTGCTGATTTTTGTGCATTATCTGACTCCCTACACTCCACTGAGTGTAGGGGTGCCTTGTTGTCCAAAGAAATCAGAGCAAAAGAGCTTTCCTAAGCTCACCAGTCACCAGATCAAGTTTTTACACTAGCAATGGGAAAAAAGTTACCCCTGCTAGTGTATTGATTAGTACTGCTACACTACTGGACAAATCACAAGCAAGTGTCACTATCTGTATTTTTGATATTTTGTCTTTAGTGCTCCAAAATAGGATTTAGGACTTGAAAATAGTTTCATGATTTTTCTTATTTAATTTTTGATTTTTCTGCTTAATTAGATTTTTTATTACTGTTCATTTAGTATTTTTACATTAATTAGCTATTTTTAATACTTTTTAATTTTCTGTTTTTGGCATTTAGTGTAAAAAATTAATATTTTTAGATTTCAAAAATTTTCATAGATTTAGAAAAATAATTTAAGATTTTTGGTTTAAAAAGTTTTTACTGTTCACCTTTTATTTATTTTTTAGAATTAATTTCGTTTAATTAGGGTTTAAATTCAAACTGTTTTTGTCTTTTATTGAAAAATTTAATATTTTTCAAACTTTTTCATTTTTCTACTGTTCTTTAGAGTAATTTAGGATTTTTAAAATTGATAAATTATTTTTAGCATTATTTTATTATTTTTCATAATTATTTTAGTTTAAAAATAGTTTTTAGTAATTTAAAAATAGAAAAATAGTTTTTAAAATTTAGGAAAAATACTTTTTAGTCTTTAGATAATATAAGTAAGTTATTTTTTCAATAAAATAATATTTTGAACATTTTGTTAATTATATTTAATTTTAGGACTTTAATTAGCATTTAAAATTGAATATTAAATTAAAAGGTTTTAAAATATTTTTATTGGATTTTTATTCTTATTTATATTATTTTAGACTTAGTTTTAACTTTTAATTAATTTTTAGGTTTAAATCTTTTAATTTGTAGCTTTTTACGGTTTTACGTGAACGCTTTTTCGTCTTAGCTCGATCCGTCTTCGTAACCGTCATTCTCTTGTCACCCCATTTCTATTTTTCTTTTTCTCAATATAATCACAAATCAAAATCAATTCATTACACAATGCACTAGCCTCCTCGAGAACGAACTCACTTCACTCTTATTGGGTCATAACTTGTGGTTTTCCTAAACTACTTGTTAATACTTACCCTAATTGCCTTGTTTCCTAAACAAGTGTGATTTTACGACTATCATTTTAGCACCGCTGTCGGGGAGGCGTGTTGTGTTTTGATTGGAATTGTTGTTTTTATATACTAACCATAATTAGTATTTGTACTAGTAGCACTCTACTAATACGTATTATCGGTTTTCGGTTTTTGTGTGAATACTATTACTATAGTGTATACGTAGAACAATAAATTCACAAGTACTCCAAATACGTGAGAAATCACAACCTTGACTTGGGAGGTCATTACCCAATCATTGTATTCGAATCTCAAACCAAAGAAAAAGGCAAAAATAGATAAATACTTTCGAGAAGCTTAATTTTGATAATACAAACTATAAGGTGGGTATAAGGCGGTTGTATTTCACGACCTAAAGGAAAAAGGCTCTTAAGTGCTTCGCGTCGCCTCGTTGCGTATTTGATTTTGAGAGCTAATCGAGGGTTTTGCCGCCCAAAGTATTATTACATATCATATATATTTTCTTGGTTTCCATTGATTAAACCCTCTTGAACGTTTTGGTGTTCCACCAACGTTCTAAAGTCATCGAAGGCGTTCCCTTCATGTGATCGTTTTCATTCCTTGAGGCTTCTTTAATCAAGAGATTTGATTAAGGAGGAGATTTGTAGATTTGTGTCTACCTAATACATTCACCAAATTCCAAAAAGGTTAATACAATCAAAAACCACAAAAAAATTGAAAAAATACAAAACACCAAAAATAATCTTCTTTGCTCGTCCCCTCGTTGTACGTGACGTTTATGCTAACTCGTAATCAAGCAAGACGTGCACGTAAACGAAAGAACAAAACTCCCACTCCAAATCATTCTAGTGAGGAGTCTCCTATTGACGAACCCATTGTAAGAGAAGCACCAACCATGGCGAATCGAACTATGATGGAGTTACTTCAAGCACCCACCGAGGGTTATGGAGATGCTATTGTGATTCCCGCTATCCTTGCGGAGAATTTTTAGGTGAAAACGGGTTTGTTGTCGATGATCCAAAACAACAAATTCCGTGGTGATGAGAAGGACAATCCCCACAACCATATCCGCCAATTCAATCGTCTTACCGCTACTTGCAAGTTTAAGGACGTCTCGAATGACTCGATTAAGATGACGCTTTTTCCGTATTCCTTAGCGGGGCCCGCTAAAATTTGGTTAGAGAAAGAGCCACCCAATTCTATATTGACGTGGAAGGATCTCGTTTCAAAATTCGTGAACCAATTTTTTCCGCCCTCTAAGACTACGCATTTGAAAAACGAGATTTCAAAATTTTCACAAGAATCAAATGAAAGTTTTTCAACGGCTTGGAATAGGTTTAAGGAGATGTTACATGAATGTCCTCATCACGGTTTTTCCGACTTGCACCAAATTGACACGTTTTACAATGGACTTAATGATCATGAAAGAGATTATTTAAACGCCGCCGCGGGTGGTAATTTTTTGTGTGAAACGGTTGAGGAAGCTTTGGTGATAATTGAAAATAGGTCTAAGGTTTATAGCCCTCGTAACACACCGAGTGTTGCCAAATTGGGTTCATCATCGTCATCATCGTCTCGTAGCATTAATGCCTTGCAAGATGAAGCTAATGAGGAGAATCGGTTTTTCGATAGGTTTTCGACTCTTATGTCCCATTGGAAAGCTCAAGAAGCTTTGAATTCCGCTTCGGTTAAAGCGGTTGCTAAGAGTTGTTTGTCGTGTGGTGGAGCTCATGATCTTTCCGAGTGCATTACCGCGGATGGTAACACTTCGAGTGCTTATGTAGCCACGGGAACTTACAACCAAAACGGTCAAGGTTCCCGCCAAAATCAAGCTCCACCAAATCAAAATGCTAATAACTATCGAAACAACAATCAAGGTGGTAATTATAAAGGCAATCAACGTAACTACAACAAGGGTAATTATCAAAGTGGAAATGGGCAAATTTCAAACCAAAACCAAAACCGTGATTTTCAAACTACCACTCAAGGTTTTCAAAATGATCACACCAAAAATCTTCAAGGAGAGTTTTTGAATTATGCTAAGGCAAACGATGCTAAGTTTGACAATATGCAACGTGAAATGGTTAGCTCAAGATCCGAGTTGAAAAACGAGCTTAAAATTGAACTTGCTAATGAACTTAAAATTCATGCTAATAAAATGGAAGGAAATGTTCAACGACTCCAACAAAATCAACAAAAAATGGAGCAAGGTCAACATGAGATTAAGCAAGAGTTGTTAAAAGCGGATGCTAGGCAATCTAAGTTTGAAGACCGAATGGGAAAAATGTTTGAAGCTATCATGTGTAAACCTTCTTCTTCGAGTAGTCTTCCTAGTGATACCATCGTAAACCCCAAGGGAGAGATGAAAGTGATTACCACACGTAGTGGTAAGACACTTAAAGAACCGACTCCTCAACCAATTACTCCAATAGTGGAGGAAATTGAGGAAGAACCCGAGGTGGTGGTCGAAAAGGAGCATATCTCAAGCCCACAAAGTACCGCTCATGCCACACCTACGGTTGACCCATTACCAACATTGGAACCCGAGATTCCAAAGGCTATGCCTATGCCCCAACCTACACCAACTTTGCCCTATCCACCGAGACTTAGGAAGGAGAAACGTCAAGAGCGCGACAATTATCAATTTGAGGTTTTTATGAAAATGTTTCGTGATTTTCACCTTAATGTGAGTTTCGCCGACGCTTTGTTCATGATGCCTCGATTTTCCGCTAACTTTAAGAGTATGTTGAACAACAAGGAGAAATTGCACCAATTGTCTAGTTGTTCGTCGGTTTATCTTAATCGCATACCTCAAAAAGTCGGTGATCCCGGTAAATTTTTGATCCCTTGTGCAATCGGAGATATTGAAGAATGCTATGCCTTGGCCGATCTTGGTGCTAGCATTAAATTGATGCCACTTGCAATCTTCGAGTCGCTCAATCTTCCTAATCTTACTCCTTCACTAATGTCTATCGAGTTGGCCGACCATTCCACGATTCGCGCATGTGGATTGGCGGAAGACGTTTTTGTGAAAGTGGGGAAGTTCTACTATCCGTAGACTTTATTGTTGTCGATATCCCCACGGATCCTCAAGTTCCTCTCATTTTAGGTCGTTCGTTTTTAGATACGTCTATGGCTTTGATCGATGTTCATGCTAGAAAGATCATCTTACGTTTCAACGACGAGGAACTTGTTATAAACGCAACTCAAAATTCTCAACTTTCTCATGTTTATTCCGTTGCTACCATAAACCTCGTTGATATGATCGACGTGGTTTGCGAGGAATTTTCACAAGAAGTTCCAGGATTTGGTGATGAAGAAACTAGTGGCAATCCCACTATGTTAGATCCAATTCTTGATAATTCGACACCAACCTTCACTCCATTTGAAGGCGGTGGTTTAACCTTGGAAGAATTCAATGTTCCACGTACTTGTGACGAAGACCTCGACAACGATGAGGACTTCTCGATTATCAAGGATTTTCTTAACGATTTCCCATTTTCTCCACCCGAGGAGGTTATGAGTATCGAGCCCAAATCTTCACTTGAGGAACCACCTATCCTCGAGTTGAAAGATTTACCTCCTCACCACGAATATGTCTATTTGGTGGAGGACGACAAGTTGCCGGTTATTATTGCGAAGGAACTTTCGAATGATGAAAAAACCGCACTTGTCAATGTTCTAAAGGACCACAAAGGGGCAATTGCGTGGATGTTATCCGACATTAAAGGAATCGATCCCAAGTTTTGTACCCACAAAATATTAATGGAGGAGGATTACAAGCCCGCAATCCAATGTCAAAGGAGGGTGAACCCCAAAATTCACGACGTCATCAAAAAGGAGGTCCTTAAACTCCTTGACGCGGGAATGATTTACCCTATTTCCGATAGCCCTTGGGTGAGTCCTATTCATTGTGTCCCTAAAAAGGGAGGGATGACCGTTGTGCCGAACGATGCCAACGAGTTGATTCCCACTAGACTCGTGACCGGATGGAGAGTGTGCATTGACTATCGTAAGTTGAATGAAGCCACTCGAAAAGACCATTTTCCCTTGCCCTTCATGGACCAAATGTTTGAGCGTCTTACGGGAAACGATTTCTATTGCTTTTTAGATGGTTTTTCCGGTTATTTCCAAATTCCCATCGATCCTCGTGATCAAGAAAAAACTACGTTTACGTGTCCATATGGAACGTTTGCCTATCGTAGAATGCCATTCGGACTTTGCAATGCACCGGGAACCTTTCAAAGGTGCATGATGGCTATTTTTCATGACATGATCGAGAAAACGATGGAAGTCTTCATGGATGACTTTTCCGTGTTTGGTAATTCGTTCACTTCGTGTTTGTCGAACCTTGAGAGAATGTTAAAACGTTGTGAGGAAACCAACCTTGTGCTCAATTGGGAAAAATGTCATTTTATGGTTAAGAGTGGAATCGTCTTAGGGCACAAGGTCTCGAAAGCGGGGATTGAGGTAGATCAAGCTAAGGTAGACGTCATCGCCAAGTTACCTCATCCCAAAACCGTTAAGGGAGTTAGGAGTTTCCTAGGCTAAGCGGGCTTTTATCGTCGATTCATCAAGGATTTTTCGAAGATTTCTCGACCCATTACACATCTTCTTGAAAAAGAGGCACGTTTTGTCTTTGACGAAGATTATGTACGAGCCTTTGAAATCCTTAAGAGGAAACTTACCGAAGCTCCCATTCTTGTTGCTCCCAATTGGAACCTCCCCTTTGAGCTTATGTGTGATGCTAGTGATTACGCTATTGGGGCCGTTTTGGGGAAACGTCATGATAAGCACTTCTTGCCTATTCACTATGCTAGCAAGACGATGACCGAGGCTCAATTAAAATACACTACAACGGAGAAGGAGTTCCTTGCCGTGGTGTATGCATTTGAGAAGTTCCGACCTTACCTCGTCGTAGCCAAATGCATAGTGTATACGGATCATTCGGCTATCAAGTATCTCATGGAAAAGCAAGATGCTAAGCCTAGATTACTTCGTTGGATTCTCCTCCTTCAAGAATTTGATCACAAAATCGTTGACAAAAAAGGAGCCGAGAATCTAGCGGCCGATCATCTTTCTCGTTTGGAAGATCCTCACCAAAGTGTTTAAGAGCCCAAGGAAATCACCGAAACATTTCCGCTCGAGACACTTGGTGTAGTGAATTCTAAACTTGATCCTTCCACCCCATGGTTTGCGGATTTTGCAAATTACCATGCGGGTAACTTCATCATTAAGGGTATGACGACTCAAGAAAAACGAAAATTCTTTTGTGACGTCAAGTTCTACTTTTGGAACGACCCTTACTTGTTTCGAACTTGTGCGGATCAAATCATCCGACGTTGTGTATTTGGCACCGAAGCTTCTAACATCCTTAGAGCTTGTCACGAGGGACCCACGGGTGGTCACCACAGTGCTAATCTCACGGCTAAGAAGGTGTTTGATGCCGGCTTTTTTTGGCCTACTATTTACCGAGATGCACAAGATCTTGTGAAGTCGTGTGATGCATGCCAACGACAAGGAAACGCCTCACAAAAAGATGAAATGCCTCAAAATATCATCCAAGTGTGTGAGATCTTTGACGTTTGGGGTATAGAATTTATGGGGCCGTTCCCATCATCTCGTGGTAATAAGTACATTATCGTTGCGGTTGACTACCTATCTAAGTGGGTGGAGGCTAAAGCCTTGCCCACCAATGATGCTCGTGTGGTAGTCAAGTTTTTGAAGCAATTGTTTTCTCGGTTTGGAACCCCTCGTGCGATCATAAGCGATCGTGGAACCCATTTTTGTAACGACCAATTTGAAAGGGTCCTAAGGAAATATGGGGTTACACATCGGCTTTCTACGGCTTATCACCCACAAACGAGTGGGCAAGTCGAGGTTACAAACCGAGCGTTGAAGAGGATCTTGGAGAGATCCGTTGGGGAAAACCGACAATCATGGTCGGATAAGTTGGACGATGCTTTATGGGCCTTTAGGACCGCTCATAAGACACCCATTGGGTGCACTCCCTATAAGCTTGTGTATGGAAGAAATTGTCATTTGCCTATCGAGTTAGAACACAAGGCTTATTGGGCCCTAAAGCATTGTAATGATGATATGGAGACCGCGGGAAAACACCAGAAAATGCAATTGAATGAATTAGATGAATTGAGAGACATTGCTTATGAAAATTCATTAATTTATAAGGAAAAAACTAAAAAGTTGCATGATTCTAAAATTAAAAACCGGGTTTTTAACATTGGGGATCAAGTTTTGCTTTTTAATTCAAGATTAAAAATCTTTTCCGGTAAGTTGAAATCCCGTTGGTCTGGTCCATTCACCGTGACTCAAGTGTTTCCGTACGGGACCATCGAGCTAGCTCAAGATGATGGTCCTAACTTCAAGGTGAATGGACATAGGTTGAAGCACTACTTTGGCGGGGAAGTTCCATCCTTGAACTACCTCTACCAAGTCACCTTCCCCAATGATAATTAGTATTGAGGGGATCGAGTCGAGCTTTTGACTCGGTTATCAAAAACAAGGTGCCTCGTGGGGGAGACCCATGCTTATCCATGTACATATTATTGCTTTCTAATTAGTTTAATGTGAGGGGATTTGTGCCCTTCCAACCTTTGTTCCGTGGTTGTTTGTGAATTATGGTTTTTAGATCATGATCTTCACGATTGGAGCCTCTCGTGTTCGTTTTACGGGAGCACTCGATCGTTTGCTTTGAAGACTTTCTCAATATCCAAATGATATATCCTTTGATGTTCTAACCTTAGGTTATTAGCACACTTCATAAACGGCTATTAATTTATTGGTTACACCCTTTCCATGCTAGATTAGGCATTCGACTACGTCTCTAGTATGGGGGTGTTTTCACCCCTAGACTCGAAACATTGAGGACAATGTTTAACTTTAGTATGGGGGGTGAATAGATACTTGTCTTGCCAAACCTTCACGCTTTCCAAAGTTTATCTTTTTGTTTATCATTTTGTTGCAAAATAAGGCTAAAAATGGCCAAATTTTAAATTTTTTCTCATGTTTTATAAGTGTTTGAAGACACGAATGTAGATTTTCTGATGGCGAGAATAAGAGTAATTTTTTACTCGACCGTGCGTGTTGAGCACTTAGCTTTGATTCCTTAACTTCACATTAGGCTAAGTCTCTTAAATGAGCACGAGAAATGATAGAGTTAATTATAAGTTACTATGCTAAACGTAGAGTACTCGTATTCTTTCAAAAACTCATGTGTTCTCGTTGTTTACTTATTCTCCCTTCGCATGTAAATATTTTTTGCTTAATAAATATTGACTTAGCGGTTTAGTTAGGATTGTTGGGTTTCTAGTCTTTTCTAGTAGCTTCCGTGTAATTAAATTGGGAAGACATTAAGGTATCTCCAGCGTCACGGTTTTGAAGTATTGGCACCCGAATAATCAAAAGCTTCACCCAATAATAAGATTTCAAGCGCTCACCTAAATCTAGCAAACAATTTGAAGCCCCACAAGGCCTAAAATCTATGCAAAATTGAAAGTGAATCAAGCCTTAATCTTCGAAGCTTTAAAGATCCAAAATTCGCTTTAGCGTGAGGATATACGTCTTTGGCTAATAAAACCACCGATGAGGCGGATAATAAAAGGCAAGGCAAGACCGAAGTCATAATAAAAGCTTCATGGCGAAGTTGAATAAAAGATGGAGGTAAACCAAAGATAATAAGGCCCTTCCGTTAGGGGGCAAATAAAAGTCTTGGTAATAAGTCTCATGTTCAAAACCGCTATAAAACCGTGTTTATCAATTCTTCTTGTCAACTTAATTTTTTAACATCGTTGTCTATTAGGAGGGGTTGTTGATTTGATGGTCTTAGTTACAACGTTAGGACTCTATTTTTAGACCTAAATCTCTATCATCGCATAAGTTAAAAATGTATCCTCGTGAACATTCAAGACAACATAAAATATAAGAGATACAACTTAGGAATAATGGGAGGATAAGTACGTGATTAGGGCATATGAGTAGTGTTGGCATTACTAACTTATAATGACAATGATCTCGTTGCACGCTTGGCATGGAATTAGGGTGAAAATCGAGGACGATGAAATTATTTCTAACGAATCATTCACGTGTTCTTATTCTATGAACCTAAACGTCCCATTTTGCGATGAAAATCATACATTATGTCTAAAACAAAAGTAGTAGTAGTAGTGGTAGTGTAGCTAGTTTATCGTTCAATAAAGTGAATAAAAATGAATTTTGGAGATGCTATGATACTTTATTCTAGCATTGCGTGAGGGCACGGCAATGGTTTAGTATGGGGGAGTGATGAGACTGCTTTTATACATAGTCTCATCGTCCAAATCGGGCTTAAAATGCATTAAATATCATTAAAACTGCCAAATATATGCTCGTTTTTGTTGCTTGTGTTTTTTAGGTACGGATATTGAGGAAAAGACAAAAAGATCACAAGAATCAATCAAAAACGAACACGGGAAAAGAAGCCGCACAATGAACCGGGCCCAAGAATGGAATTTCCAAAAATGACCTTGAAGAATTGAAGATTGGCAAGAATGGTCCCTCAACTAATGAAGACTTATCAATTTATACCCTTGCAAATCTCATTTATTGCATTTGGGTCCCTAAAATATCAAGATTGTACAAGTTTAGTCCTTGGAGAATGAAGAAATTACAAAAGATATCCTTGTTTAAAGTTTACAAAGTTGATTGTGCCAAAAGTGACAAGTGTTGAAAGTTGTTTACAAAGGAAATGGACTTTTTAGCTGTTATTTACAAAATGAACAAAACATGGGAATCCAGGGACTGTTTTTGGCCAGACAACCAAACCCACACATCCAACCATAAGCTGACACCTCACCAAAACCCAACCCTACCCATTTTACCCTACCCATTAACCCGTCCAACCCATAACCCAAACCCACCACCCAGTTTATTATTAAACTGGTCAACAATCCAGTCAAACCCCCAAACGTTTTCCCACTTAACACATAATTTAAAAACTTAACCCCCAAAACTAAATCAAAACCCACCCTGCTAAAGTTCTTAATCCCATAAACCCTAAAACCTTAATCACTTAAAACAAAGGGTTTTGTTCCCATAATTTCCAGAACTTTAATTTACCTCACCCACTACCCATCCCACACCCAAAACGTGACCAAGACACACCCATGTGTCTTGTAGGACCACCCCTGCAACGTCTTTTTCACTCAAAACCCCAAAAACCGACCAGATAAACAGCTAAGATGGTTTCCTTGGTCCCTAAGCTCAAACAAAAGCTCCTGATCACAACAATCCAACTGGCAACATCACATGGTTCCATTTGACCAAAATTTGAAGATTCGTCCAAGGGATTTTCTAGAAAATCACCCATTAGGGTTTTAGCTTATTATTATTTTATTCATAGCACTAGAACCTTCTGTTTAAGCTTATAAAAGGAGAATGTGGCTTGTACATTTCCATTTGTTCCAGATTTTTACTCAAAAATTGTAATTCCTTTTTAATATATGAAAGTTGGTGTTTTTTATAAAAATTGTAATTCCTTTTCTTGGTTAAAAGTTGGTGTTTGATGAGTATTAATCTGAGTTCAAAAATTAATTTGTTGAAGTAATTTTGAGTTTTCAAAAGGCAACTTCAAGTTTTTGAAAAAGTTCAAGATTTGATAAAATCTTGTTCTGAATTTTGGTTTTCCAAGTTCTTAGTTGGTTTGTGTAAGTGTTTTTAATGGAAAGAGTTTAAGGAAGTCATTTGAAAAAGGTTTAAAAAGAGAAAAAGAAAACGGATTATTAGATATTTGGTGTTCTTGTGTTGTTCTTAGTAGGAATCTATTTTCAAGCTTGTTTCCCAAGGTTCTGCTCAGGCCCCAGCCTGAAGGAGATGGCTATGCAGCCATTGTGGGACCTGGATGTGGGTCCCACAAGGTAAATTCCTTGTTTTCAGTTTCAACTTTGGTGATTTATGTGATTTAAGTGAAAAGTGCATGAAAGTGTTTAAGTGTTGTTTCATGGTTTGATATTGCTCACTTTAGGATTATATGCATGTTAGAAGTAGTTAGAAGTAAATTGGTTTGAGTTTGTTTTGATTCTGTTTGAAAAAAGTGTAGTCTGAAATTTTAAGGGGTGTTTGGATTAAGGCTTAAGTTGGGTTTATTGACATCAAGCTTGCTTAAAACCTGGTTAAATACACTCCTTAGGTTAGTTATAGGTTATATGTTAGTTTGGGTTTCTGTTTGGTGAAGTTTAAACACATTTGCATGCTTAAAATTTTGGTAAACAGTCAAAATCATCAAAGTACCTTTTCTGCCTAATTTTGTGGAAGTTTGATCATCAAATTTGATAAGCTGCTAGATATTAGGTCATTTAAGGATTTTGTATTGCTTATATGTCATTTGGTGGATGTGTGTGCAAGTTTTGAGGGTTTAAAATTCGATTTTGTGCAAGTTACATCAGCAAAATACTCTCAGACCTATAATTGCCTTAATCAATAACATTTGTGTGCCTTTTGTGTTGATTTTTGTGAAGTGACTTGCTGATTTTTGTGCATTATCTGACTCCCTACACTCCACTGAGTGTAGGGGTGCCTTGTTGTCCAAAGAAATCCAAGCAAAAGAGCTTTCCTAAGCTCATCAGTCACCAGATCAAGTTTTTACACTAGCAATGGGAAAAAAGTTACCCCTGCTAGTGTATTGATTAGTACTGCTACACTACTGGACAAATCACAAGCAAGTGTCACTATCTGATTTTTGATATTTTGTCTTTAGTGCTCCAAAATATGATTTAGGACTTGAAAATAGTTTCATAATTTTTCTTATTTAATTTTTGATTTTTCTGCTTAATTAGATTTTTTATTACTTGTCATTTAGTATATTTTACATTAATTAGCTATTTTTAATACTTTTTAATTTTCAGTTTTTGGCATTTAGTGTAAAAAATTAATATTTTTAGATTTCAAAAATTTTCATAGATTTAGAAAAATAATTTAAGATTTTTGGTTTAAAAAGCTTTTACTGTTCACCTTTTATTTATTTTTTAGAATTAATTTCGTTTAATTAGGGTTTAAATTCAAACAGTTTTTGTCTTTTAGTGAAAAATTTAATATTTTTCAAACTTTTTCATTTTTCTACTATTCTTTAGAGTAATTTAGGATTTTTAAAATTGACAAATTATTTTTAGCATTATTTTATTATTTTTCATAATTATTTTAGTTTAAAAATAGTTTTTAGTAATTTAAAAATAGAAAAATAGTTTTTAAAATTTAGGAAAAATACTTTTTAGTCTTTAGATAATATAAGTAAGTTATTTGTTCAATAAAATAATATTTTGAACATTTTGTTAATTATATTTAATTTTAGGACTTTAATTAGCATTTAAAATTGAATATTAAATTAATAAAAGGTTTTAAAATATTTTTATTGGATTTTTATTCTTATTTATATTATTTTAGACTTAGTTTTAACTTTTAATTAATTTTTAGGTTTAAATCTTTTAATTTGTAGCTTTTTACGGTTTTACGTGAACGCTTTTTCGTCTTAGCTCGATCCGTCTTCGTAACCGTCATTCTCTTCTCACCCCATTTCTATTTTTCTTTTTCTCAATATAATCACAAATCAAAATCAATTCATTACACAACGCACTAGCCTCCTCGAGAACGAACTCACTTCACTCTTATTGGGTCATAACTTGTGGTTTTCCTAAACTACTTGTTAATACTTACCCTAATTGCCTTGTTTTCCTAAACAAGTGTGATTTTACGACTATCAATAAGCACTTACCAAAACATAACCAAATCAATAATAAAAAGAACTAAATAAGCACGAATGAAAAACTTTCAAAACTTTAAATAAGCAAGATTTATAAAATAAACATTTAAAAAGATTAAACTTTTGAAAACACTAAAATGAAAATAAGCTATCACGAAATAAGCAAAAAGCACAATAAGGTAAGACCAAAAACTACATAAAAATGATACGGACAAGAAGATAAACACTTTAAGCAAATAAGCATAAAGATTAAAACTAACTACATACTTGTATCAAATCAAACAAAAGATTAAAACAAGAAAGGTAGAATAAGATTGATCATGAAAAGATTAAAATTAAGATAAAGATTAAAGATTCAAGATTACAAAATTTAAAGATGAAGATTTAAGCAAACTTGAAAGAAAATTTAGAGAGAGAAATTAAAACTAGAGAGAAATTAAATACTTCTACTCCTACTTACCTTAAGGAAAACTAAAAAATGAACAACTAGCTAACTCCCTAACTCATGACTAATAGAAAGGTATTTATAGGAGGAGGAAATGAGTGTTGTTGCTTCTCTCTTTCTCGTCTTTTCATCTTTTAAAATCTTCGTCTTTCTCGATGTTGTCTCGGGATTTGTTGATATGAAATGAACACGTCTTCTAATTTCTTCTTTTATAAGACTTGGTTCTTCAACTTCGTTAAACTTCCGTCTTTAGACTTTTTCTTCGATAAATCTTCAGAATAGGCCTTTGACTTCCGTTCTTTTGCACTCTCGATCTTTTGACTTTGTCTTTTGTCTTTTTCTTCGATAAAAGTCCGTGAAAACCGTGTTTTCTTCCCTTTTCTCATTTTGGTCCTAAATCACAACAAAAACACAAACCACACATAATTCCGACTTTTACGACATTAAATATACGTTTTGGGTTGGTTATTATTATAATTAAGTGGTAAAAGGATGGATTTTTTAACACCTATCAAAGACAATAATAAGTTTATGTTGCTCTTAAACCAAAGGCCTCAAGGTGCTTTACCCTCAAATACCCAAACCAACCCTCGAGCCAATGTTAATGCTATTACTACAAAGAGTGGGAAAACCACCGTGGGACCTTCCATTCCTCCGCCATCAAAGGAGGAACAAGGCCCGAAGGTAACAATGAGTAATCCTAATCCCCCTTCGGTGACTCCTCCCACGCCTCCTTTTTGTGACATTCTGCCATTGACCGGTCCTATACTTTCCAAGCCTACCCTTGAGGAAACCCTAGAGAAGAGTCCTCCAATACCATCTACTCAACCTTCACCCAAACCCAATCTACCATACCCTTCTAGGTTGAGGAAGGATAAGTTAAAAAATAAAGATGATATAGAAGTGTCCAATTTTTTGAGGATGTTTAAGCAATTGAAAATCAACATATCTTTTGCGGAGGATTTAGCTTACATGCCTAAATTTTCCAAAATGTTTAAGGACCTTCTCTCGAACAAAGAAAAATTGATTGATGTGCCTAATACTTCATTAAATGAGAATTGTTCTGCGGTGTTGTTAAAGACGTTACCTACTAAACTTGGTGATCCGGGTCGGTTCTTAATACCATGTAATTTTCCGGGGGTAGAGAATTGTATGGCTTTAGCGGTTCTTGGTGCGAGCATTAGTTTGATGCCTTTATCGGTTTGGAAACAACTCTCCCTTCCCGAGATTACCTCCACTAAAATGACACTAGAATTAGCAAATCGTACGATTGCTTGTCCGGTAGGGATAGCGGAAGATGTTTTCGAAGGAGTTGACAAGGTCACCTTCCCCACGGACTTTATAGTTATGGATTATGATATGGATCCGAGAGTCCTCCTTATTGTAGGAAGACCTTTCTTAAGAACCGGTCGCACTATCTTTGATGTTGCGAAAGCGGAACTCATTATGAGGGTAGAAGATGAAAAAGTTGTGTTTAAGATGGGAAAAGTGACTAAGAAAACTCTGGAGTGTGAAACCGTTAACATTGTGGATGTCCTTGATGAAGTTTGTGATGAACACTTTCATAATACTTGCGAAAGTAATAATGAGGACATTCCACATGTTGAGACCTAATGACTGCAATTATACATAGTCTCATCGTCCAAATCGGGCTTAAAACGCTTAAAATATCATTAAAATACCCTAAAATATGCTTGTGTTTGTTAATTGTGTATTTTAGGTACGGATATCGTTAAATCAACAAAAGATCACAAGAATAAAGCAAAAAATGAACACGTGAAACTAAGCCGCACAAAGAACCGGACCCGGAGTATGGATTTTCCAAAAATACCCTTGAAGTTTTGAAGATTGTCAACTTTGGTCCCTCATCTTTGAAGATTTGGCAAGAAAGGCCATTGGAGAATTCATTTGTACAAGATTAATCCTTTAAATTTGAAGACATGACAAAAGAACCCCTTGAAGAAGGTCAAATTGGCATTTATGGTCCTTAGAACAAGTTTATGAAAGTTTTGGTGGCCAAAATATCAAAACAAAAACTTGGTTATAAAGGGTTTTGTGTTTAGGGTTGTTAAAACTTGATGTAGCAAACAAAAAGGAATTGAGGGACTATAATGGGCAGACCACCAAACTCACCCCCATCAATCATCATTCCATGTCACCCCCACCAGCCAACCACCATCCTACACATCACCCCCACCCCACATCATACTTCCACTACCCCAATATTTAATGAACAGATTTTATTAAATCTGTTTAAACTAATTACGTGGGAAACAAAGTTTGAATGATAAAACATGATTAAACATCACTGTTTACCGTCCTCACCACCCCTAGAACCCTAATCCCATTACCCATCTAAACCAAAGGGGTATATCCCCATACTATCCAAAAACATAATTAAGCACACCCTAACCAAAACCCATTTACAAAAACACCCACCACTTCAACGTGGACCCCACACGAGATTCCCCTACTCCATCACTTTCACCCCAGTGCCCCAAATTTGACAAGATAAACAGATGGATGAATTTGCTTGCTCCCTACGCCCTTTTTAACAGCCAAGATCAAAAGAACAGTTGTCAACAGTACACAAGTCACATGAGGCCATATTGACTGATTTTCAAAGCTAGAAGACCAAGGGCAAGGATGGGAATTCAGCTAGTTAGGGTTTAGTCTTTCTAGATAGTTCCTTGTATCAGTATTTAAAGGGTCGACTAGTGACCCTTTAACCTTTGTTCCAGTTGTGACTTGTAAACATTTTATTTTGAAAATTTAGAGTTTAATAAAATCCTTGCAAGATCATATATGTGTTCCATTTATTACATTGTTTTTAGATTAATCATTTCTTTTTACTGGTTATTCAACTGGTTTTTCAAAAATAACTTTGATTAAGCAATTGGAGATCCACACATATTGAACTGATTTTATAAAGAAGTTGATACCTTATTTTATAAATTTGGTTTGATTTTCCTGTGTTAAATACTTGTTGAAGTACTCTACTTCTCTTGCAAAAGTTCTCATCCAAGTTTTCTTTGTTAATAAGAAATCTTGTTTTCTATTTTTTGTGTCGTCTTACTGTATCATAAGCTACTATAAGCTCTCTCTCTCACAAAGAGAGCTTATAGGGGTTTAGGTTACTTGATTTGTCTTGTTTTTCAGCAGGAACCAAGATTGGATCATTATTGGTTTCCTATTAAAGATTTTGTCCCATCTCTCTTTGCATTCTTGCTCAAAATAGCCACAAGCTTTTCATAAGCCCTTTCACTAGGAAGCTTGTGCCCAAGAACATCAGCTCATTCCTAGGCAGTGTGGATGTACATTGCCCAAAGAAAGTGGCTTTGAGAACTAAAAATCAATTTGCCTTCTATATGTGCTTATGTGATTTGTTGAATTTTTTAGTGTGTCTTAAAAGTTGCATATGAGATTTTGAATTGTGTGTTCTTGGACTATTTTTTTGTTTGGCTCAAGTTTATATAGGTTATTGTGTATGTTAATGTTAGTAAGATCAAGTTGGTATTATTTTTGCATGCTTACTCTTTGAAACTTTTGTTAAGCAGTAGGTTAAGGGGTGTTTGGGTCTGCTATGATTCTTGCCTTGGGTGTCACTAAAGTAGTGTTAAATCCGCTTAAACTCACTCACTTGGTTAGTATTAGGGAGGTTTCACTATTGGCTTCAAGTAATATAGGATAAATCAGAAGTTTGCATGCTAGTTTTTGGTTAAAAATAGACACAATATTCAGTAGGCTGCTAATAGCTTGGCTTTGTGTTTTGAAATCTAGAAACTTGTAATCTGGTATAATATTTGTTAATCTAGGATTTGGTTCAATTTAATTGTAGTTTGGATGGACTTTTTGTGAGTTTTGACTATTGAAATTCACTTGTATACCAAACAGTTCAGCAATTAGGTGCCCAGACCTGTTAAGACTTATCAGTAACTGAAAATTGCATTTTTTGTGTGATTTGTGTGTTGGACTTGTTGTTTTTCTTGCTTAAACTGACTTCCCACACTTCCATGAGTGTAGGGGTGCCAATTGTTCCAACGGACTCCAAGTAACAAACCTATAAATCGTCAATCTTTGAATTTCTGTTGAGAGCAGTGGGAAAATCTTCCCACTGCTAGTGCAATATTTCCCACTGCTGTACTAAAAACAAAAGATATTGACCAGTCACTATCAGAACCCTTGGTTTTTTGTCTTTAGTGCCCTTTTTGCAGTATTTTTTAACCATTTTAATTTTCTCATTCTTGTTTATTTATTTTTATATTTTTAGAAAAGTTTATTTTTATTTTACTGTTTGTTTTAATATTTTTAGCATTTTAATCAATTTTAATTAGTTTTAATTAAACTGTCTTTTGTCTTTTAGTGTAAAAAATTAATATTTTTCAAATTTTCCAATTTTCATAGTTTTAGTAAAATGTTTTAAGATTTTTAGTATAAAAAGTTCACTGTTCACTTTATTTAATTATTTTCTTAAATTAATTTAAGTTTAAAATAGGTTTTAAATCAAACTGTTTTGTCTTTTAGTGGTAAAAATTTACTTTTTCATTTTTCTACTGTTTAGATAAGTAAAATAGGATTTTTCAAAAAGTCAAATTAATTTAGCATTATTTTATTAATTTTAATTTTTATTTTAGTTTAAAAAGTGTTTTTAGTGTTTAAAAATTAGAAAAATAGTTTTTAAAATTTAGGAAAAGTAATTTTTAGTGTTTAAATAATATAAGTGAGATATCTGTTTGATAAAATAATATTTTGGGCTTTTTCTTAATTATATTTAATTTTAGGGCTTTAATTAGTATTTAAAATTGATATTTAATTAATAAGAGGTTTTAAAAATTATTTATTGATTTTTTATTCTTATTTATATTATTTTAGACTTAGTTTTTATTTTTAATTAATTTTTAGCGTAAATTTTTAATTTCGTCGTGTTTTACGTATTTACGTCATTTGTTTTACGTTTTACGTCGTAGTGTAATCGTAGTGTAACTCGTCTTTTATTTTTCTCTCTTTAAACTAAAAAACGACACTAATCCAAACCTGATTTTATAATATTGGAACATAACACATACACCTCCACCGAGAACGATGATGAGCACTTTTCTTCTTTGAACTTTGTATGAATACTTGTAGATCATGCTTGAAATGGACTTGCAGGTTTGGTGAATAGAAGATAAAAGCGACTGATATTTCGTTTCTTTCTCTCTCTTGATTTGGGACGAAGATGTGTATGTGTCTTGACTTTGACCAAGTATAATGAGATAAACTTTTCATGCTTGAAATGGACTTGCATGTTTGGTGGATAGAAGATAAAAGCGACTGATATTTCGTTTCTTTCTCTGTCTTGATTTGGGACGAAGATGTGTATGTGTCTTGACTTTGACCAAGTATAATAAGATAAACTTTTCATTTTTTTTCTTTTTGGTCCTTAGTCTTCATACTCTTTTCAAAAGTTATATAAAAGAGTTAAGACTTTTAAACTAAACTCTTTTTCATCCTTTTTCTTTGTGAAAGTTACAAGCTAAGCCCTCGATCTTGGTAAATAATGGCAATTAAGGTCCTTGAAAGCTTCTTTCGTCTTTATCTTCGTCTTTTCTCAAATAATTCCCTTGAAAACGCGTATTTGCTCAAAAATGCATCTCGTTTACCTGAAAACACAAAAACACAAATACCCACGTAATTCTGATATTTTTTAGTTAAATATAATGTATTTGACTGTGTTTCATGTGGTTTTTGAATCATTGTTGATGAGGTTTTTCACATTTATCAACTCCCCTCCACTTGACCATTGCCATGGCCTCATGCAATGCAGTATTTCAAATCTCTAGAGTGAACTTTTCTCATAATTAATCCACCTTGGCCATTTTATGATTTAATAAACTATACTATGCTACACGATGAATGATTTTTAATATTTACAATGTAATGCAAGAAAATCAATCTTATTTATATATTTTTAATTTTCTTGAAATGGTTTTGATGGAAATAACTCATAAAGAAATCATTGACTTTGATTAGGGCTTTGGTACCATGAATACTTATCATCCTCAAGTTTCACTTTCCTCATACCAAGCTTAAAAACAAGATCATTATTTTCCATAAGTGAAAGTGCATCGACTCATTCATATAAATTAATTGTGTTACTCTTATACCCCCACTTATTGTCTCTAAGACCGGTTATTATTTGAGCAAATTGCTTGAGGGCAAATTTGTTATTATTTAAAGCGTGAAATATAAGAAATGTAAAATCTTAAAATAAGGAAGCACGGTTTTAATCCTAATAACCATCTTATCCATTACTCGAAAAACCGCCCACAATTAATATAAGTCCGACTCAAGAATAATAAGTCATTCGCCTTATGTGTAAGATCCTTATGTCATGCATTAATAAGTAGCTACACACTCGCTAAGGAAAGAAAAATAAAACTCACGCAATAATTTATATCCTCCGCCTTTTTGAGACTTTGGATCTTCAATCCCGCAACCCGTCAAGGTGATATTGGATTGGATAAACTATCAAATCCCCGCAACCCGTCAAGGTAATATTAGAATTCAACAGCTACTATAATTAACACTTTACTGCCCCTCTTGGGAGTCTTGTATAATTATTTTTTTCTCTTTTTTTTCTTTTTCTCTTTTTTTTCAAGCCACTCATTTTTTCATAAGCCGCTCTTATTTTTCTTTATTCCTCACAAAGAAAGTTGAAAAGAATAAAAGGAAAAACACCCGCTAAATATTAAGCATGACATAAGTCTAGTACACATAAAACGTTCTTACTTAGAATCTTAAGACGTACTTATACCAACCACGAATGATTAGTCAAAAATGCATAAGAGACTAAAAACCAATTAAAACCGTTCTTGATTATTTATTAACATATATACATGCGTTGACAAGAAAGTAAAGGTTACAAAAGGGGATATAAAAGCTACAATTAATTAATATGAGGTTTATCTAGCCCTTAACACTTGTTTCAAACTCTATCATCTCTTGTTCTCCACACTTTAAAATCTCAAATAATGAGACTAGTGGATGCTTAGCCTAATAAACCAATAAAGGTCTACATGATTAAGGCTACTAACTCGAGAATGCTTGGATAAGCAAACTAGGGTTGAGTCAAAGTATCCATGGTGGGCCTAATATGTCAAAGAA
Source organism: Glebionis coronaria (assembly GCA_025667525.1). Classification (NCBI taxonomy): domain Eukaryota; kingdom Viridiplantae; phylum Streptophyta; class Magnoliopsida; order Asterales; family Asteraceae; genus Glebionis; species Glebionis coronaria. Next base: position 305,008,335 of record CM046882.1, read on the forward strand.
GTCTAAATTTATTAAACCATGTCCTTTATTATATTTTTTTCCTTTTTATATAATTTTGATGAAAAATAAAAGAAGAAATATATAATGCAAATGTGTTATGCAAATGAAAAATGATTAATGCAAAAATTATGAATGCATATTTTTGGTGGCCAAAGTAGATCAAAAATTTGAAAAAGTTTGAAAAATTAATTTCCAAGTTATCATGAAATCAATGACAATGGTCTAGGTAAGGTCACTTCGATAGAAGTCTCCCCTACACTTAAGATAAACATTGTCGTTAATGTTTAAGAGTATTGGAGTAAACTCCCCTACACTTATTACATTGCGTACTTTTCTTAACTCGAGCTAAGGAAGAGACAACTAAAGTGTATTCATTTTAAGCACAAGTGTTTTGAATATCACAATTCAAAAACTAATCGAAGTGAACCGGATACACGGGCCTCTTCCATGAGCTCCAAGAATGAAATGAGAGAGAGCAACCCTTGAAGCAAACAGCAAAAGACGAAGAAAGGCCACCCCTCCACTTCAACTCCACTATAACACCCTTTTATTAAACCTAACCTATTTAGATCTACTCTACGTTTTCTAACCTAGTTATTCAATGCTTGAGTTTCTTTTAACCATAAGTCTCTAGCTCGACTCGGCCCCGAATTAAGTTGTCCTTGGGGAAACCATCATGGAGAAGAAAGGATACACTTTGAAGCTCATCTCATATGATACACTCAAACTTAGCACGTTGCCATTTACTATAAGATTTTACAATATCCTCCTAGATAAATGGAACGGTCCAACGTGTCTCAAGTTTGTCCAACATACAAAAGCTCTCAAATAGGAATCGCACCAAGATCAAATACATAGTTTCCATCTCTACATGTGAACAACTCCAAAGTAGGTAGCATCACCAAAGTAAGCTCATATGAGAAGTCCATATCAATCAAAATCTGATGAGACTGCTTTTATACATAGTCTCATCGTCCAAAACGGGCTTAAAATGTATTAAATATCATGAAATATGCCAAATATATGCTTGTGTTTGTTACATGTGTATTTTAGGTACGGATATTGAGAAAATGACAAAAGATCACAAGAAACAAGCAAAAACGAACACGGGAAACGAAGCCGCACAATGAACCAACCCTTAATGGTGATTTTCCAAGAATAATCCTTGAAGAATTGAAGATTGTACAAGAAGGGTCCTCCAATATTGAATAATTGACACTTTAAACCCTTGTATATTCATAATTACAAGTTTGGTCCTTAAAGTTTGTCAAATTTACAAAAAGGGCCCTCCACTTTGAAGAATTGGCAAGAATGGTCCCTCATTTTTGAAGAATTATCATTATTATTCCTCCAAGAAGTCAACAATACAAGTCAACGCCTTGAAGAATGAAGAAAATTCCAAAACACCCCTTCAAGAATCATCAAATTACAAGAAATACCTTTGAAAATACTTTTGAAAACTATTTGGGGTAAAAGTGTGAAAAATGAAAGTTTATTTACAAAGGAAATCAATTTTCACCTTTATAAACTAAAAAGAAAAAAGGGAAGAAATGAGGGGCCAAAAGTGGGAGACAAGAAAAGATACATAGGCCAGTGGCAGCTTGCCACGTGCCCCACTCACCTAACCAACCAATGAGAACCCTCCCTTTTGACATGTCACCCTCCACTCAGCCTTTACTAAACTAATCCAACTGATTAGTTTAAAAACATGCTAAACACAACTTTTAAACCCAAAAACGGATTAAACAGCCCGTTCATCATGTTCTTATCAAATTTGGTTTCCTTAATTACTTTGAATTTGACCCTAATTCTCTCCAGAACCTTGATTAAGGTGGTCATAAACTAAACCCCACTCCCAAATCCTATGCCACATCATCACATGTTCACATGCTACCAACCTTGTACACGTTTTTGGGAGAAACTGCCAAAACCTGCCAGAAAATCTACATACCAAAATGTTGCTTACATCCTAAGCTTCATGTAAGCCATTGATCACAATTCCACCCTTTACACCTCACACAAACTGCCAAGGTTCCATCACATGAGCTCAAATTTAAAAATCCCTCAAGGGTATTTCTGGAAGATCAAGCACTAGGGTTTACGTTTTTTTAAGCTTTCATAGAACTCATGTAGCCTATATAAAGGCATTAGGGTCCTTCATTTAGCTTTTGCTCTTGGTTTTTCCTTGTTCAAAGTTCTGTAAATCCCTTTTCATTATCAATGAAAATGTGTTTGAATGTTTGAAGAAATCCAAGTGCCAACTTAATTCATTGCTTATTATTGTTACATGTTTGTGTTGTTTGAATCTTAAAACCTGTTTTTAAATCTTGTGCAAGAAATTGCCAAGTTTTCTCAAAACTTGATATTTTGCAGAGTCTTTGGTACATTCTTGGAATTTTTGGATTACAAGTGATCTAAACACCCTGATAAGAAGATTACCAAGGTGTTGGGAGCTTGTGGTTTGGGGATAATCAAGAAGTGGGTACAACGGTTGCATTAATCAAGATTTTTCATCTTTCTATTTTATATAATTATGCTCTAACCTTGTTGATTCTTAGCAGGGTTGTTGTGGAAGCTTGTGCCTTGTTTTGCTAGGCACATCTGCTCAAAAATTCGTGAGTGTGGATGTACATTCATGAGGTTTGAGTCCTTTTACCCAAAATCTGTCAAAAATACATGATTTTTGTGATTTTGTGTTCTGCTGTTGTTCTTGTTGTTTTTGTGGCTTAAAATTGCTTGATACTGCATAATATTGTTTTTATTGTGTTAGATTGGGCTTGGGTAGCATTGAATGACACTTTTACTTTATTAAATCTTGGATTGAAAAAGTTAAGGGGTGTTTGGGTTTAACCTGTTTAAGCTTACAAATTGGATTTGAGTCATTGTTTCTTGTTTATTTGTGTTGGTATCTGATATATAAATGGTTGTATGCTATTTGCTGCAAGTTCTTGGCTTTTAAAATCAAAATCTTGATTGTGCTATAAAAGTTGGAAATTTGCTTGTTTTGACCTAAGACTTTGGTAACACTTAGTTTGTATGCATGCTTAGGGATAAAAAGTGATTAAACATAGTTATTATAACCTGTTAAGAAGATTTGAGGGTTTGAATCTGGTCTTATGGTCAAGTATATCAGCAAAGTGTGTAAATTGCTTGTTCTTGTTCATCAGTAACATTTGAGTGCTTGAATCTTGAACTAAACTTTGAATCATTGCATGAAACCTGTTTATTTATGTTCATTTGAAATATATATAGCTTTTGTATGCATTTGGTGAAGTTTGGCTGGCTTATTCTTGCTAAAAGTGCTTATTGGTTGAAAACTGCTTATTGTTCATATCTGGTGCATGTCTTTCGATCTTTTGATTAAACTGTATTAATTGGCTTGTTGAATCTGTGATATTATTTTTGTTATTGACTCCTTGTGATTCACTGATCACTTGGGTGCCTTTGCTTAACCCGAATCCAACAAAAAGTCCCATAAGACAAAAAGTCAAGAAGTCAAGAAGTGGGAACTCCTTTCCCTTGTTGCTAGCCACTGCTAGTGTTGTTTGATCAACAGCTTATTCATAAGCCATTTTGGCTTATCCAGACTTGCAACAACTTAGTTTTTGTGATAGATCTTCCTTATTTGACCCGTTGAACTTAACTGGAGCATATTAGGGTTTGACTTTTAAGTTTGACTAGAAAACCAAATAGTTTTACTTTTAGATAAGTGCTTATTTGCTTATTCTAGCTTATTCTTTGTGCTTATTGGAAAACTTTTTGATTATTTAGCTTAATTAAGTCATTTAAAACCTTTTGCAACTTGAATCAGCACTTGAGGTAGCCTAGAACTCAAAAACGACTATTTTTCGTTTTCTGTAGAGAGCTTTGGCTTCAGGCTTATTTCTTGGGATTTTTCAAAATTTCTTTTCACATATCTCTTTGGTAACTCCAAAGAAGCTTTTGTGTCAAATTAGAGCTTATGGCATTAGCTTATGGCTTAATGGGCCCAAAAGCCCATTAAGAATAAGTTGTTGACTTATTAAGATGTGATAAGCACATTTTCAGCTTTTGGGCCTTCAAAGTTTTGTTCTTAAAATCAAATTTTATGTCAGATAGGAAGTTTTGGGCTTAATTGGATCACTCTTGATTATTGGGCCTAATTTAAGCCCATTAAGTGGACTGCTTGGGTTTTTGGCCTATTTTAAGGCCCAATAGGGGTATTTAGGTAATTTCAAGTCCATTTCTATATTTATTATGTTAAAATAAACTAGTTTGCATCTTTTTAGATTTTTTATAAATTTTGGATTTTTATTATTATTTTATTATTAAAAATTAAATTTTATATTTTTACAAGTTTTTCATTTTTCCTAGTTCAAATACATTAAGTTAGGAATTTTAAAATTTTTAGATTAATTTTATTGTCATTAGATTAATTTTTAGAATTATTTTAAGTTTTTATAGTTTTTAATTATTTTTAAATAGTTTTAATTAATATTTTCAAAAATAATTTTAAATTTAGTTAAGTCATTTTAGAAGTTTACAAGTTAAAAAATCTCATTTTGGGCTTTTTGTTAATTAAATTGATTATTTGGGCTTTAATTAGCATTAACAAATTATAATTTAATTAAATAAAAGGTTTGAGTGATTTTTGATTTTTTGTAAACTCTAATTACAATTTTTAGGACTTATTGTAATTTTCTAAGAATTTTTAGGTTACTTTTTAAATTTAGTCACTTTTTACGGTTTTACGTGTACGACTTCGTCTTAGTTTAATTCATGATCGTAACCGTCATTCCTTTCTACTTTCCTTTCTATTTTTCCTTCTTCATAAACATAATCACAATCATTAACCAATTCTTACACAACACACAAGCCTCCTTGAGAACGAACTCACTTTTGGGTCATTTACTTGTGATTTTCCTAAATCACTTGTTGTACTTACCCTAATTACCTTGTTTTCCTAAACAAGTGCTGAATTACAACCATCAAAATCACACTCTTAAGTGGAGTAGATGAAAACCAAGGTGTCTCAAATTTATGTATCCTAGGATCAAAAACCTTTCCCTTCATGGGAAAATAAGAAAATGAACTCGTTTCAACCATATAAGATTCCCCCTTAGTGATCAAATCATCATGAGACAATGAAGGTGTAGGAATCAAAACATTCATAACAAGTAAATCCATGTGGTGCTCCTTATCATCATCAAAAAGTGGGGAATATTCCATAGAAGGCATAGAAAAAGGAGGATCAAGAGTAATAGTGTCTTGTGGAGGAAGTGTAGGCTCTATGGTCCCAAAAGCAAGTTCCCACTAAGACGAATCTCCTCTTCCCGATTAGAATCACTATCATCAACCTCAATATCAATATTAGCAAGATAAGCCTCTATGGTGGCATGAATATCCATATGAGAATCCATATCAAAGGTTTTTGGTTCTAAAGGTGCCTTAGGTGAAAAAGGATCAATCTCCAAGAGTATAGGATCTTCATCAATAACCAACTTCAAGGGTGGAAGGGTGGGAATATAAGGCTCAAAATATGGTGTATTAATGAGAGAATCACTCAAAGGAATGATAGAATCATGAAAATCAACATGTGCAACCTCAAAAACCAGTGAAGAAATATCAATGAAAGGTTCTTTTTCTATGGACTCATCATTATGGTGTGAGTTCAATGCTTCAAACGAGGAGATAAGATTATAAACGTTTGATAAAACCTCACGAATATGAACATCTTCCACTTCTTCTATAGGAGAAACACCTCCATCCAAATAAGAAAGGTCATCTTGACATGAAAAGTCATCGGATAATATATCATAAGATGCCTCACTAGAATCACCATCATCATCCTCCATTTGTGGCACGTTTTGCAAAAATTCTTCCTCAATCTCATTATCCTTTTCTTTAAACAATTCATAACCAAAATCACTAGTAGTAGCATGAAGGTCAACATGTGATGAAATCTCAATGTGATCATGAGGAGAAGAGGTATCAATACGAAGCTCGTCACATGGTTCATTGGAAACACCCTCAAGCTCTCTTTAGATTGGGATGAGTTTCTCAACACTAGAGACGGTTAATTCATCCAAATCGGTGTTTGTATTAGTGCTAAAAGGCTCATCCCCCATGGTTAAAGAGTTGTTGGGTTCCATGTGAGGTAAAGGTGATGTAGGAGTCATAGAAGAAATGGATTCATCGTCACCAGAAGTAAAGGACTCATCACTACCATAAGGATCATCAACCATGGTATCAACCTCAGAAGGTGTGTATGGCTCATGTATAGTCGGTGGAGAGATGGAGTGGTCTATATTAGGAACATCACTAAGTGTATCATCCTCAACATCTACTCTCAAAGAAGGCTCATCATCAGGTAAAGCATCGTTAGGTCTAATGTGTTGCAAGACGTGTGTTCGCATGCCTAAGTTATTCGGATCAGTTGCCCCTTTCATTTGTTCAAGTGCTTGCATTAAAAGTTTAAAAGCGTCTTCACTCAAGTAATGATAAATGCCTTGATTTTGAAAGTCTTTTTGATTATGACCTTGAAAATTTCAGTCATTTTTCGTCTTGATTTAAAAATTCTTGATTTTGAATTTCCTCATTAAACCCTTGATCATAATCGCTCGCGTGTAGACGATAATTATTGTCACCATGCGGTCCTCCATAAATCGTACAAGGCCCATACACAACTCGATAATGCTCGTCTTGTAATATCTCCAAAATAGGACTACTATCCATGTGTGGCAAAATGGTCGAATGTATATACAAGTGAATGACGTTTAAAGCTTCCTCGGGGAAGGAAGTAATACCCCAAAGGTGGTATGGTTACACGCATGCGAGTACACGTGTAAGTAAACTCAAGGAGTGAGAGATGAGCTCTCGGTCGACTTTTAAGAGACAAGAGATTATCTCTCTCGAGGTTCGATAATTAATATCCACAAGAAAATATAATATATGTAAATAATAATTCGGTGGCACATCACGCACTACTATCACTCTTCAAAGACCCACAAGGAAGCGAAGAAACGAGGCGGCGCGTAGCACTTAAGAGCCTGCTTCTTTAGAATGTGAAATACACTCGCCTTATACCCCCTACACAGTGGCCTCTTTCTCAAGATCAAGAAGTTTATGGTATTTATCTATTGTTCCTTAATTAAGTTTGATCGATACACGAACTTAGGACCGGAACGCCCCCAAGCACGGTGTATGTCCTCGGCAATACTTATGGAAGTAGGTGGATTGGTCGTTCGTATCTACGTATACTTATTTACATATAATAATATATCAAAAATATTTTTGTATTTATTGAGTTTTTTAAGAAAATACTATGTGTACGTAAAAACGATGGAAAACGATATATACAATATAATTTTGGTGTAATCTTTTAGGAAAAAGATTCCTTTTAGATTATTTAATTTTTTTGGTTCAGTTCTTTAGGAAAAGAATTGATTTTGTGGTTTTTTGATTTTTTTGTATTTTTATCTTTTTTATGTTTTTATGTTTTTAATTTATAATACGTAAAAATAACGTTCACAAAGCGAACAGATCCAAAAATCCAATACGTCTCACTCGAAACCGTTAATCTTCACGAAAAGAACCGGCAGCGCCGCCATTTAATATTTCGTTTTTTAGTATATCCTTTCGTCTCGGTATCTAATAATTTGGTGGCACATCACGCACTACTATCACTCTTCAAAGACCCACAAGGAAGCGAAGAAACGAGGCGGCACGTAGCACTTAAGAGCCTGCTTCTTTAGAATGTGAAATACACTCGCCTTATACCCCCCACACAGTGGCCTCTTTCTCAAGATCAAGAAGATTATGGTATTTATCTATTGTGCCTTAATTAAGTTTGATCGATACACGAACTTAGGACCGGAACGCCCCCAAGCACGGTGTATGTCCTCGGCAATACTTATGGAAGTAGGTGGATTGGTCGTTCGTATCTACATATACTTATTTATATATAATAATATATCAAAAATATTTTTGTATTTATTGGGTTTTTTAAGAAAATACTATATGTACGTAAAAACGATGGAAAACGATATGTACAATATAATTTTGGTGTAATCTTTAAGGAAAAAGATTCCTTTTAGATTTGTTAATTTTTTTGGTTCAGTTCTTTAGGAAAAGAATCGATTTTGTGGTTTTTTGATTTTTTTTGTATTTTTATCTTTTTTGTATTTTTATGTTTTTAATTTATAATACGTAAAAATATCGTTCACAAAGCGAACGGATCCAAAAATCCAATACGTCTCACTCGAAACCGTTAATCTTCACGAAAAGAACCGGCAGCGGCGCCATTTAATATTTCGTTTTTAGTATATCGTTTCGTCTCGGTATCTAATCGAATTGATTTAACTTTTCAAGTTCAACTTTATTGTTTTTGGGTTATAAAAGCTTGATTGGTATTTAAGCTACTTGGCACAAAAAACATATAAAAAGGTAAAAATATTATCTAATACTCCATATACGTACTATCTAAAAACACATTGCAATTATGACATTTAAATGCACGAAATCTAAAAATGTAAAATACAATTTCTATAAAAGCTAATTTCTATCAAAAGAAAAATACAAGTTTTATAAAAGTTCTATTTTTAACAAAATGTATAAAAAACAATCTTTTATACTAACAATATTTTATAAAAAAAGGTCTACACATTCAATTTTATGAATTCTATCTTGTACAAAAAAATCTTGCAATTATCTAATGCTTAAAAGTTTACTTCAATACTCCTGCTTTGCAAGTCGTTAGACCAACTGGGCCTGAAACATAAGCAACAGAAGAAGCTATAAAGAGACTAACGGACTAGCTAATCTAACAAAATTAAACTAACAAAGGACCATGACTGTAACATAGTGTATCACAATAGAGGGCTAAAACTGGACAATAATGAAACCTCGCCAAATGCATTAGCACATAAAGATATCAGACTTGTTTCTTACTTATGGCTACTTTAACCAACAATTTCCTTTAAACACTTTGACTACACTCTATTAACAAGCCTGTTTCTAAACTGATAATCAAGAACTAGTTCATTGCAACCTTATAAAACTTAATTCCAAACACAGGTTGTTCAATTTTGAAAACGATTTAACAAGATAAAGCTCCGAACAAAGTATAACAAGACCAGACTAATATCAGCTAACTCTAATAAGCAGATTAAGCATGAATATCACAAATTCAATCAACAATTTTATAGCTAGCAGATTGTCTATGTTTGAAGAAAATACAATGAGCTTAACCTTTTATCTGAAGACTAAGTCCTTTGTCGACGAAGGCCAGCGCTGTGCTGCCTTATAACTGGTACCGAAAACGCAGCTACACCTAGAAACTGGAACTGAAACAAATGCCTGCTACCTCCATGCAGTAAATCCAAAACCTGCATAAACTCATAAGAATCCTTCAAAACAACTTATCTAAACAAAGAGCGCTCGAACTCGACAAATCCACTCAATCTGATCATATTACGAAAAGCTGAATCAACGAATTACACCTACTGACTTTTAGAAAACTTTTTAAAACAGAATCACAACATTTGATTTTAGGCTTCTACTAACTGGAATCAAACTTAAAAAGCTGACAAGTTCATCTAAACTGATCCAATATCTAAAAGAACTGTAAGAACAAAACTCAAAGAACAATCAGTAGGCTATGAACAACTAATCTAATATCAGACACAACTAAAAGAACTAAACTGATCCAAAAGTAGAGTTCTCAAATCCAATGTTCCGAAATTGATAACGGTTAACAAACTCCATAAAAAAATGTGAACATTAACTCCATTTTAACAAGATTGAGTAAAAACTATGAAAAGTAAATTGACTTAACAAGCAATTTTTTTTACTTAAAGTTGTGAACACTAATCTTTTTTCTTTTAACTAACTAATTCTGTATGATATCGATGAATAAGAAAAGAGTAAGTAAAGAAAGATTTAAGAAGAATGGAAGATTTCATAAATGCAGGAAAAGATATTCGGTTACAAATCTCAACTGATTAACAGAATCATAACAACATCTAACTGAATAATTAACAGAAAATCATAAAGCTTTGAAAGAAAATCAAACTAACTATTCCTAACTAACTAACTAGGTGTAATCTACTCCTATGCTAACCATCTCCAAATTAAGATGATCCGTGGTATTTATAGGCGTAGAGTGGTGGTGTTGTGACGTGTTGCCTCTAATCAGATCATGCCACATGTAAATACTAGGTTGATGGTTCTTCATCATCTCTAAACCCGAATTGGGTGTTTCTTCATTCTTCCATCTTGGTCTAATTAATTAATATCTTCTTGTAGAGGAGATGATGATGAGCAGTTTTTCTTCTTTGAACTTTGTATGAATACTTGTAGATCATGCTTGAAATGGACTTGCAGGTTTGGTGGATAGAAGATAAAAGCGACTGATATTTCGTTTCTTTCTCTCTCTTGATTTGGGATGAAGATGTGTATGTGTCTTGACTTTGACCAGATATAATGAGATAAACTTTTTGAAGGTCTACGCATTTATTGGCCTATTCTATATCATGGATTTGGTGCATTAGGTTGGTTGATTTAGATGATAATCATAAGGAAATGAAGGAAAGAGATGAAGGATTAGAGAGAGAAAGGAGAGAAGGGAGAGAATTAGAGAGAGAAAGTGAAAGATGAATAAATGATTAAGTGAAAATGGTAATCAACAACCCCCTCCTAACATGCTAGGAGGGGTTATATATAGCCCACCCTACATGTGGGCTATATGGACTATACAATAATTAAATAGATCACGAGCCCATTACATAATTATCGTTGGAGCGACCGATCCTTCATAAATACGTAAAACGTATTTCCAACAATCTCCCCCTAAGGGAGGTCGCTCCAAGAAACAAAGTTCTAAATAGTCTATAACTCGTGATCTATGCTAACTAAGATGTGACCGAGACTTTATTGGGAAAAACGTATTTCCAACAATCTCCCCCTAAGGGAGGTCACATCTTTTTACAAAATCTTAAACCTAGCATCTATGCTTGAGTCTTCGATCTTGTTCTTGTGAATATGCTTGATGTGATCTTTGACTTTAGTCTTGAGCATGTTTCCTTGCCTTGACCTTGTGCATTCTTCACTTGTGATATTTGCCTCTTTGTGACTTCATGTTCCACATACTTATACTTTTAAATTCTTGAAAGCTTCAGAGTTTGATACAGCGGAAGACTTGACCTTCAGGCTTTCTTGAATTTGTTGAAGTACTAATTGTATGTAGTATAAGCATGTGGTGACGACTTCTTCTGGATTGTACACCGCAATGCCACCTTCTTGTTACGCTGCATAAGACAGTTAGCAACAAAACAATATACACGGATGAAATGGCCTTGAACATTTCATTCTAATTCGGTAGCAATTTACCTCCGGTCGGTGAAGACCGTTGGACGATATTAAATATCGTACTTGTGGCAGTTAGTTTCAATAAAGAACCTCCTTGACAAGATTTCGCGGGTAAACCCGTTCTCTTTACTCGACCGTCCAAAGCTGACTGCGAACGTAAAGAGTGGATCATTTGGATAATATTATCCGCATGATTTGAAGCCGTCAATTCATGTTCCTGGAACAAGTGAAGTTCAATTAAGAACCGCACCATCGTTGCTTTCCAGTTGTCACTAGCTTGATTCATATAGAATCTTGCAAGTTACCTACCAAGTGCTGTTTGATGTTAACACTAGAAGGATTTCCATTCGTCACTGTAAATACTTAATAGTATTACTCTGAATGTTCTGGCAAGATCATTAAGATATTGCGTAGAGGCCTGGAACGTGTTTAAATTCATTTAAGAATTAAACCACTGTTGCTTTCCAGTTATCACAAGTTTGATTCATAAAGAATCGCACAAGTCACCTACCATGAGCTTTTTGATATTCGCTCAAGAAGTATTTCCATCTTCATTGTAAATACTTTCGTATTACTCCGATGTTCAGGCAAGATCATGAAGATTTTGCGTAGGACTCTTAAGAACTTTCTTACTTTTCACAGTGTGTGAAGAAGCAAGGAAATATTAAAGTGTGTCCTAAGGAGATATTTGATGATCTCAAATGGCTCTAGACTCGATCGTGCATTTTGGATTATTAGTGATCGGAGGCTGGAGAGGAGTGCCACCTTTTCAATACCAATTTATTCGGAGTGAATAAATCAATAGATAATGTGTTGATCTCCGTGTGATTAAAACAAATACCTTTTGAGAGATATTTGAGTTAGCTGGGAAGGGTTGTGCATTGCATCACTGGGTCCATGACGTCTTTCTTCAATATCGAGAATCATTAACAAAAATGATCTCAATAGCATATGTATTGACCCGGTTTCTGCCTAAAGTTGTAAGGAGGGCTTCTTTCTTTACACCCTTTATCTTTACATTTCTTTTTCATTCTTCAACCCCTTCAATGCTTACCAATACGTCATCACTAGCACCTTGTTGTGATTGTTCCAGTGCTAACTTAAGTACTTGGTCGACATTCAGCTACGTTCACAATCTTTCTCCATCGTTCCTAAGGACTACTATTTATAGCTATGGAATGTCCTTGGGAAGATTCCTCCGGTTCTAGAGAAATCATTGGACTTTAACCTATCCTACCATCCTTATGTCACCACAATCTTCATCATCGTGAATAGAGATGTTTTGGGTAAGTGTATGTCACCATGAAATCCATTTTGAAGTGCAAATCCATTTTGCTCCCCCTTAACATATGCTACGATATCCGAAAACATTTTGCACATGTCGGGATGAGCTATCACGTTAAGTCAAACCATTTATGATTGATCATATCCCATATTAAATCACATTTTCTCCCCCATATTAAAAATATTAACCCAATCGATGTTTTTAATATCAATTGATTTAATAACATTTTAAGAAAATTTGGGAAGAAAAATGCAAGTCCAATTATCTTCGTGAATTACACAAGCTCCCCCTCAAATTAATGAGGGTGTGCTGAAACGTAAAATAAATACCTTTTAAACACAAGTGTAAGGTATTTATCACGTGCAAAGATCATATATGATAATGAATTCACAAGATTAATAATGTACGAGGTAGGACCTGAATGATGGAGAACATCATATGAGAGATTCACATGGTTCTTGTTCACGAATGTTGGTCTCCTCGTCACGTTCCCGAGAAAATTAATTCCCGTTGTTGAGTCAAAGCTTTCCGGTGAAATGCTTGACTTGATTATGAAAAGCGGGTTGCTATCTGAAATAATAGCCAACCATATGGAGCATGTTTTAAATCTTTTAAACTTCTGCTCGAACTTTATTTACAACCCCGTGTCATTATTGAATGACATTTCTAGGTTCGTAAATATTATCGATTCCAGAAGACATGCTCGTTTTATCAAAACATTTTTGAACACACAATTTTGAAAGATTTAGAAAAACCTTTTGAGAAATTCTCGAAAAATTGTGTTCAAAGTTTTGAAAAACAATTACTTGAGCTTAAGATTTGGAATATCTTAGGAAGCTCAAGTCCGAGAAGTTGTAAACTTCTCGTTGTTAAGGATAAGTTTATCATCGGCGATAAAATTTCCTTTTATCTGAAGAACGAGTCCTAAGCTGACATTTACTTAGAAGTCGTTTTCATGAGCTTGAAAACTTTGACTGTTTTAACGGAAAGCTCATGACCGAGAAAGGTTAATTTCTCGTTATGAAGAAAAGTTCTCTTATTTAAAAGATACACTTTCCTTTCTGAGCTTAAAACTTCGAATGTTTTAAGACAAGCTCATGACCGAGAAAGGTGAATTTCTCGTTAAGAGGATAAGTTATCATAAAAGATAATCTTTCCTTTATTTGAAGTTCGAGTTACAGTCTGACATTTAACTGTAAGTCATTGTGCATGAGCTTAAAAACTTCGAATGTTTTTGATATAAGCTCATGCCCGAGAAAACTTAATTTCTCGTTGTTAGGATAAGTTTATCATCGGCGATAAACTTTCCTTTATTTGAAGCACGGGTTACCATCTGATATTTAATGATAAACCATATACACGAGCTTAAAACCTTTGAATGGTTTTAGGATAAGCTCGTGTCCAAGAAAACTTAATTTCTTGTTAAGAGGGTAAGTTATCGTTGCGTGGATAAACTTCCCTGTCTCTGAAGTCCGGGTCGTCGTCTGTCATTTAACGAAGAGCCATTGTGCATGAGCTTAAAAACTTGGAATGTTTTTGATATAAGCTCATGCCCGAGAAAAATGAATTTCTCGTTTTTAGGATAAGTTTACCATCGGCGATAAACTTTCCTTTCTTTGAAGAGCGAGTTATAGTCTGTGATGTGACTATAAGTCCTTGTTTGCAGCTTAACCATGAATCCCCTGAGACATTTGTTTCTCTGATATCTGCTTCTTCAGCAACCAAACTCTAAGAGTGTCCTTAGTTGAACGGTACACAACGATTGGACCGCTTCGTTCTTTTGGAACATCAACTTTGGTACCTGCAATCTCATTAGGAATTTGCATGCTTTGACGTGGGTTAGCAATATCAATTATAGAAGCACATGGGGGTTCACAGTTGGCTTTACTTGTTTCAGAGGCGACCTGAGGGGATGATTCACTTGTCTTAGTTGGCAAACGTTTCCTTTTATAGAAAACCTTAAGTTCAGGCTTAAGTGATGTATCATCCTTTGCAGTTTCCTCCCTAGTAGTCTTCGTAGAATCAGAGACTATCCTAGTTAAAGGGCACTCCTTTCCTACAAGAGTGAAAGTTCTACCAGTGGGGCGCCACATTTTACCAAAGGGTTTGATTTTAGCGACCCACTGGGATTTAAGTCTAGCACGGGAGTTCACCTCATTAAGCAATTTTTTGATACAAGCATCATGATTTGCCGTAAAGACACATTTTCTACATGTTTTACAAGTAGCATATTCAATGTCCGAGTAAGATCTAGAATCCCTAGATGATTGATTGATGCTCCTAGGATTGGACATGCTACGGTTAGCAGTGTTGGGTAAACTAGAAGGCATCTGACTAGGTTTGAAATTCCTATCTCTTACATGTGTCTTTTGCTTAGCTTCCCTAAGATCAGATTCATGGCAAACGTCATTTGAACTAGTTCTAGACGTGGTCTTGGTATTTTTAGGGAAACTAGAGGCAATCATATGATTTGGTCTAGCTAAAGCTGGAGTGATCACATTGGGCCTAGTTGCTGGAGTGACTGGTCTAATAAGATGAACCAAATCAACTTGGGAGGCAAACCGCGGTCTCGAGGATTGTGGTCGCTCGGATCTAAATGCAGTAGGTTGTCTGACAATCGGTTGTCTAACGAACTGATTTGTAGGTGGTTTCCCCAAGATTGATGGTTTTTCAAGCTTAGTGTCCACACTAGGTTCTCTAGTTTTCCTTAACTCGTTTTTCAACGCAGCTATAGCAAAAACCTTTTCCTGTAATTGGGCCTTTAATGTTTCATTTTCTTTGAGCACGTTATCTTGGGATGCCAACTTAGATTCAAGCAGTTGAATTTGTTTCAAAAGATTATCCTTTTCAGCTTTAGAATCTAGAACAGTTTGATCCAATTTTCTTTCAAGAACAACGTTTGACTTTTCAAGTTTTTCAAAGTATGTTTCAAATTTGTCCGTTTTCTTAGAAAATTCAAGTTTGGCATCCTCAAGATCTTTTGATTGCCGAGCTACGATTGTTTCGAGCTCTTTAATCTTGGAATCAGAAGCAGTCAATGAATCAGTTATAGGATAATTATCATGATGTTTAGCATTCTGAACAATCTCTCCCCCATTATGACTTACATCGGATGAATCAGAAGTGGTATTGCTATCACTCGTTTCCATCCCATGTTTGTCATCATTAGGTTCAGAATCCTCAATATGCGGCATATCATCAGCATATACATCATAAACCACATTACATTGTACCATGTTTGCAGGCTCTGCGTCATAAATGGGTAAGGTGTCATCAAGAGAAATCTCGTGAACATTCCCTGACGTGCCACTGGCATCATGTTGTCCTCCTGATTCTGTGCTCGTGCCATCGTTAGGCTCCAAGTTGTCAACCGTATGACCATTATCCTCTTGCATCTGCGTCATTGATTCTTGCACTCCATTAACATACACTTGCTGAAGTTGTGATCTTTGATATATCGAAGACGAGACCGATGACATGAGTTTCAAAATCGTATCACGGAAAACTCGAAGCTCGGTATGTGTATCTCGAAGAAACGATTGGCAAATCATTGAACTTTCAGGCTTGATGATATTAAATTGGAGGAAAGGCGTGAGGTGTGTCACAAGAGCCTTATATGCAAGTACCGATGCAGAGTGATTAAAGTTTCCATGGTTGAGTTGCTCGGCGAGTTGGGTCAAAGCGGTAAAATGGAGTCGATGAATATATGACGATCTTGTCCAAAGATTGTCACAAATTCGCTCCCTCCTTGAATCCCCGAAAGAGTGACAAGATGAGACTGGAGTAGTTGAAAGGAGGTGATGCCACTTTTCTTAACTTCGTTTTGCCTTAAACACAACTCTCCCTTTTGACATGTCGAATCGAACGAATCCATTAAAGATCGATTAAAACGAAAGACCCGTAAATAATACTTAAAATTCCTGGATGGATGATATAAATGAAGCTCGTCACTTTGACTCGTCACGTGTTTCTTGAAATCCGGCCACAATAACGTTTATCCCGACAAATATTTTTTCACAATTTGCCAAAAATTAACTTAATTTAAAAAAGAAAATTTTGATTAAGAAAAAATTTCTATCAAAAATATTTTTGTAAGATAATAAAAGATAATAAAAAATTTCTAATAAAAATATTTTTGTAAGATAATATTTTCGAATAAAAGATAATAAAAAAACGTCTTACTTTTAAAAAACTACAAAAACGTAAGGTGTTATTTTTTATTTTTTATTTTTTAAAATAAAAAACGTGTACTAATCTTAAAAATACATAAAAAAAAATGTAACCAAAATTGTAACTAAGTATATAGAGATTACGTTTTCTAAAAAGATAAATATATTATAACGATTTCCCAATATTTAAAATATCTAAGATTAAAAAAAATAAAATAAAAAAAAATATGGCGCTTTGTTTTCTCCGCCCTATTTAAAACAAACGTGGCTTGTTTATACTTACACCACACGTGGCCCAATAAAATGAGTCCACCGCCCCCACTTGCTTTCTTGTTTAATCCGCCCAGTCAAATAAACCGTTTATTTCTCTCTCTCTCTCCTCACAAGATACAAACGATTTAATACCTCTCTGCCTCAAAACACTCTCAAACCTAATCTTCTGACTAAACAAGCACAACCACTCTTCCAATCTACCTAGTATCCTCCGCCCCTTGTTGTTTCCGCCTCAAACTGCTTCACCCTTCTATTCAACTCTCTCTCTCAGTCAAGGGTCTCAAACCTCCGCCTCCATGTAGTCTCCTATCACTCTCTCTCACAATAATCAACAATCTCACAAAAAATACCCGATGCTATGATGTTGGCTTCAAGATCCTAAAATGGGGTCTCAGGTAGGTTTCTCTTTTAATTTTATGTTGAGTAATTGAGTCTCTCTTCTTCTGTAGCGTCTTTCTGTTGATGTTCGAGTCGAGAGGGTGTCGGATGTGGGTGGAGTGATGTGAGGGTGTGTTGTTTTGGAGTGTGTGAGTCTGGAGGGGTTGTAGATGATGTGAGTTTTTGAGGGTGTTTAAGGTGTTCGAGAGGGTGTGGAGCGGGATGGGTCGAGAGGTTGTTTTGTTTGGGGTCAGTCGAGGGTTGTTTGAGAGATGAGAGTCTGTTGGCGAGGGTGTTTGGTTTGAGGTTGTTTGTTTGAGTCTGCTTTGGTTTTAAGAGTTGAGGGAGAGACGAGAGTTTTGAGAGTGTTGGTGTTTGTAAGTCGAGAGTGTGATGATGCCAGTCGAGTCGAGAGATAATGAAGGTGTTTGGTTGTGTGTGTTAGTGTCGAGTTTTAGGTGTGGGTTGTGGGTTTGTTTTTGGACGAGAGTTGGGTATGGTGTGAGTCAGTTAACAGGTTTTGAGTCTTGTGTTGTTTAAGGTTTTGAGTCTTGGGTGTATGTTTATTTTGAGGGAATGAGTCTATTCAAAAGACGATGATTTGCCCGTTGAGTTTGAATATGGTTGCTTCATTCGGAAGAGTTCCGAATCGGAACTTTTTTCTTGATCCGGAAGTTCTTGGTTCGGAAGATCTTGATCCGGAACTTCTTGATCCGGAACTTTTGGCTTGATCCGGAAGTTCTTGGTTCGGAAGTTCTTGATCCGGAACTTCTTGATCCGGAACTTTTGGCTTGATCCGGAAGTTCTTGGTTCGGAAGTTTTCTGTTTGATTCGGAACTTAAAAATTGATTCGGAACTTTTAGTTTGATTCTGGACTTTAGGATCAGTTTTGATGGACAAATTTGGGACAGAAATGATGGACCAGAAAGGACATAAATGTTTAACAGAATAGGTAGTTTGACCAAAAAATTAAGAAAGAAATCCAAAAATTATAACTGATAACTGAAAACTGACCAAAAATGACGGATGAGCGAAAAAAAAAAAAGATAACAGATATATGATAAACGACACAACTGATTAATAAAAATTTAAATAATAAACTGATTAAAAAAATAAAAAAAATAAAAAAGGATAAAAATTGATAAAAATTTATATAAATTGATAAAATTTAGAAGACATACCAACTTTTTATATAAATTGATTATTAAATTTGTGATAAAAAAACAATAAAAAAAATACAAACTTTTTATAAAAACACAACCTTTTTAAGATTTGATAAAGAAATTTTTGATTTTTATATAAAAATTTGTGATTTTTTTATCTAAAAAGTAAATAAATTTGAAGATTTGATATGATTTAACACATAAAAACACAAACTTTTTATAAAAAATACAAACTTTTTAAAGTTTAAGCATGATTAAATCAAAACCCACCAAAATCAAAACGAGATAAAAGAAGAATAAACCAAACTAACCATGGCTCTGATACCAATTGAAGGTCTACGCATTTATTGGCCTATTCTATATCATGGATTTGGTGGATTAGGTTGGTTGATTTAGATGATAATCATAAGGAAATGAAGGAAAGAGATGAAGGATTAGAGAGAGAAAGGAGAGAAGGGAGAGAATTAGAGAGAGAAAGTGAAAGATGAATAAATGATTAAGTGAAAATGGTAATCAACAACCCCCTCCTAACATGCTAGGAGGGGTTATATATAGCCCACCCTACATGTGGGCTATATGGACTATACAATAATTAAATAGATCACGAGCCCATTACATAATTATCGTTGGAGCGACCGATCCTTCATAAATACGTAAAACGTATTTCCAACACTTTTCATTTGTTTTCTTTTTGGTCCTTAGTCTTCATACTCTTTTCAAAATTTATATAAAAGAGTTAAGACTTTTAAACTAAACTCTTTTTCATCCTTTTTCTTTGTGAAAGTTACAAGCTTAGCCCTCGATCTTGGTAAATAATGGCAAGTAAGGTCTTTGAAAGATTCTTTCGTCTTTATCTTCGTCTTTTCTCAAATAATTCCCTTGAAAACGTGTATTTGCTCAAAAATGCATCTCGTTTACTTGAAAACACAAAAACACAAATACCCACGTAATTCTGATATTTTTCAGTTGAATATAATGTATTTGACTGTGTTTCATGTGGTTTTTGGATCATTATTGATGAGTGTTTTCACACTTATCACTCACCATGGATTTTCCGAGTTACACCAAATCGACACGTTTTACAGCGGTCTTAGTGTTCAAGAACAAGATTCGTTGAATTCCGTCGCCGGTGGCAATTTTTTGTGTAAAACTCTGAAAGACACTTTGATGATTATCGAAAATCGATCCAAGGTTTACCAACTCCGCAACGCACCGAGTGTTGCCAATGTCGCCAATGTTAGTAATTCTAATCGCGACATTGAGAGAGTTGATGCGGAAGTCGATAAGTTGATGAATGTGTTTACGTCGTTCTTAATCGAGATGCAAAAGAAAGACGCACCCGCTACGGAGAAAGCGGTTGAGGCATCGTGTACGTTGTGTGGTGGACTTCATGATTATTACGAGTGTGCGGCTACGGATGGCCAAACGTCGAGTGTAAACGCGTTAAATGGAAACAACAATTTTCAAAATCAAAACAACGCGGGTCCATCACAAGGTAATTTTAATCAAGGCAACAATTTTCAAAACCGTAACAATTTTCAAGGAAATAATCAACAAGGAAATTTTTCGAATCAAGGAGGTTATAATCAAGGTCTAAATTTAGGTTGGCAAAATCGAGATAACAACAACAACCAAAACTCGAATTTTTCAAACAACCCTAATCAAGGAAACAATTTTTCGAGCGTTAATCAAGGAAATTTTCAAAGAAGTAATCAAAACCAAGGAAACTTTAATGCCAATCAAAATAGTTTGTCAAACAATTTTCAAGAATATTATGAAAACGAATGAGGCTAATATGAGACGTTTAGAGGGACAAATTGGTACTTTGAAAAACGAATTTTCCAGCACTTTGAAAGGTCAAAATAATAAAATTGAACAAGGTCAAAGTGAGATTAAAAAGATGTTTTCGGCAATTATGAGCAATCAAGCGAGTTCGTCTTCAAGTACGTTACCTAGTAACACCGTACCAAATCCGAAGGAACATGTTAAAGTCGCCACCTCGTCTATTGGAAAAATTCGTGTGATTACCCCAAACCTTGATGGATTTAGAGTTGTTCCTTCTTCTCAACCCTCGACTTCTAAGATGCCTTCATGTTCTAAAGGCGAGGGGATGAACGTGGCGACCAAAGAAAAGAGTGCACACCCTCGTGTACCTCGAATTCCATCCACGGTTCAAAAAGAGAGCTTTATCGACCTCACCCAAGTAACCCTTGAAGAAACTTGTGCTTTGATCCTTCTTAAAAAACCCAAAAGGAATATGCCGAGAAAGGAAGAGGATCCGGGCCAATTTCTACTACCTTGTGATTTTTCCGATATTGAGGGATGTTTAGCACTTGCCAATTTAGGTGCTAGCATCAATCTTATGCCTCATTCCTTTTGGAAATTGATGAAATTGCCTAGACTTACCCCCACGAACATGACTATCGAGCTATCAAACTGTACACCACTTAAGCCAATTGGAATAGCCTAGGATGTCTATGTTAGAATTGGAAAGTTTGTTTTTCCCGCGGACTTCGTCATTTCCGATTACGAGTGTGACCCTATATGTCCCATTATTTTAGGTCGACCCTTTCTATCGACGGCTCGAGCCGTAATCGACGTCCACAGTGGGAAACTCACTATGAAATATGGGGAGGAGAAAATGGAATTTTTCACGAGAAAATCCCAAGTTTCAAATGATCATGATAAAACCAATGTTTCAAATTCTAATGATTTCAAAATGTTAACTTTAGCGGAAAATATGAGGCTTGATGCATGTTTTGAAAGAATTAAAAGGAACAGTTTTAAAGATGACGATTTTAATGATAAAGAATACGTGTATTTAATTCAAAAGGGTATTCGTAGGTTTATGGATGAAAAATCATGTTGGGATTTATTCGGTGAAACAAGTGAACCACCAATTCGAAGGGCGACGTTAGTGCCGTCACAACAATGACCAATATGGGCTTGTCTTCACCACCTTTGAAGGACCATGACTTTGAGGCCCATACTTCTAAGCCCATTGAAGTGCCTCCCATTCCTAGCCCCAAACCCATTAAGGCTAGGGAAGTGGCCCAACCCAATGCAATCTCACCCATCATAGAAATGTCACCTAAGCATAGCCCAAGGGCTTGTAAGACCATGGTTGTGACTCTCGATAAATCTACTCGAGAACTTGCTTACATTGACACTTTCTTTGATGACGATGGTGATTTTGCCGAGATCGAGCATATACTTGCTAATCCGCCATCCATCTTCGAGGATTTACCCTTTGATAAATCTTCAAATGAAGAGGACGATCTCATGTCGGAAATTTCTTATGATGATGAGAATGACGACACTTTCACAACGTACTCGAATTCCGTATACGAACCTATTTTTCATCATAATCCCATTTTTGATGATGAATTCGAGAACGTTGACGACCATATCATCAATCCTCCTTCATTTAACAATTGTGATGATGAAGAATTCTTTAAGGAGGTCGATGAATTTCTCGCTATAGACACGCGTCCCATTCTCAAGGACTTACCTTATAAACAATCCTCATTTGAGAATGACGTTTACCATATTCGTGAGGATCTAACTTATCAAAGAACCCCACAAAATAATGATGGCTTTGTGCTTGATCGTGATCTCTTCGAGAGAGTTTCTAAAATCATCAATGAGGGGAATGACAAACCGTGGTTTGACAAGCCTATCTATGACGAAAAATTGATGAGATTAATGATCATGCGGATGACGAATATGTTGACCCCGAGGGGGATGTGTTCTTTGTTGATCAACGTTTTGAGCACTTATGCAATCCACCACCCCCTAACTGCGACTTAAATGTGAGGATTTTTAGCGTAACTAATGTTGAGTTTGAAACGCCAAATATTTTCGACATCATCAAATCAGGTTTTCATAAAGAGTTTTTAAGCGATGAAAAAGGAAAAGATTTTAAAAGTGATTTAAAATATTTTTCTACAAGTTTAACTCCGTCATCACATCGTGTTTTGAGTGCTACAAGCTCGTCTACTCCTTTTGACGATGCTTTGTGTGGATTTAGTATGGAGGAAGCCCCTTATTTTCCCTCACATTTCTCCACTGAGGACGAGATATTCGATCCCGGAATTGCTTGTAAAGGGAAATCTCGGTCTTCCACCGATGCAATAAATGGAAAATATATTCATTTGCTTGGTGTGAGTCTACCTCGAGTAGCTCATAAGTTTCCCTTACCCATTGTCCCACCCTTCTATTTCTCATCTCTTTTCTTTGACCTCATTGAGGTTTCGCTATCGGTTGAAGTAGCGTTGTTTCGTCTTTCATCCGAAAACGAGGACGTTATCTTTGACCCCGGTATACGTTTATCGGGTTTTTAAAGTACTCCATGTACTTTTGGGTATTGTTTATCATGTAAGCCCCACAAAAAATGAGCATACCATGATTATCCCTAAATGATCACATTTATGAGGATTCGAGTCGAGCTTTTGACTCGGTTATCAAAAGCAAGGTGCCTCGTGAGGGATTCTCATGCTTACCCTTGTAAATATTATCGCTTTCTAATAGTGTAACGAGGAGACTTGTGCTCTTCCAACCTTTGTTTCGTGGTTGTTTGTGATTGTGATTCATTAGGTTCATCGTCATCATTGAAGCCTCTCGTGTTCGTTTTACGGATCACTCGAGCTTCGATCATTGCCTTTGGAGATTCTGATATCTGATGATATCCTTTTATGTTCTAACGTTTATCTTATTAGCATAATTCATAAACGGCTTATAGGTTATTCGTTTTACACTTTCCATGCTCGAGATTAAGCATTCGACCTTCGTCTCTAGTATGGGGGTGTTTCACCCCTAGACTCGAAACATTGAGGACAATGTTTAGTTTTAGTATGGGGGTGAGTAGATACTTCACCTTGCTTACGTCATCGCGCAAACCAATATTCATCTTTTTGTTATCGTTTTGTTGCAAAATAAGGCTTAAAAATGGCCAAATTTTTAAAAAAAAATCTAGTTTTTCATAAGTGTTTAAGACACGAATGTAGGTTTTCCGATGGTGAGAATAAGAGTAATTTTTGACTCGACCATGCGTGTTGAGCACTTAGCTTCGATTCCTTAACTTTTTAGGCTAAGTCTCTTAAATGAGGACGAGAAATGATAGAGTTAATTTTAAGTTATGTAATCCTTCACGATCTCATGTGTAGTAATTATTAGCTTATTCTCCAACGCTTTTGTTTTAATAAATGCAATAAGTAAGGTCGTACGATGTAAAAGGTTACTTAGCTTCTATCCCAAGATCGTTTAAAAGTTGCTCGTGTTCGAACTGAGTTCATAGCCAAGGCATAACTTATTGAAGCGGGATGCGAAGATTGGCAAAGTTCCAAAAAGGTCCTAACAAGACATGAGGAACTCTATTTTGTTGCTAAAGATCCAAGATGATGTGAAGTATCATCATTCCAAAATCAGTAAGAAGGATCGAGACACACGACGAGAAGCAATATACTCCCCTAAAGATCATGGAGAAGTCTATCCAAAAAGACCCTAACAAGGTATGAGGATAAATATATCCAAGTCTGAAAAGGAGGCGGATCGTTGTATATCAAAATCCCAAATAAAGATTAAATAAAAATGATGAAGTCGTGGTCCAAGTTTGAAGAAATTCCATATATGAATTGAAGACCAATATTTCAAGAACGTCTTCCAAGATTTGAAGTTCGAAACACATGTCAAATATCGGTCCGAGAAAGGTCTCAAATCGTGAAACGATTTATGCCAAGATATGAACTTAAAGAGATTACGAGAAGCCGTTTTAAAAGATCGTGTCCTTTAGCTAAATATCAATTAAATCGTGCTACTTTATTTTCGGCCTTAATAAATTATCGAAATAAGTCAAATGCATCATCGCGATCATTAAGACAAAATAAAATATAAGAGATACCAATTAGGAATAAGGCAGTCTAAGAATGTAATTAACACTCATGAGTAATGATTGTGTTGCTAACTTATAATAACAATGATCTCGTTACACGCTTAGCATGGAATCGAGTAAAAATCGAGGATGACCAACTTATCTCTATGAGGCATTCATGTGTTCTTATTTTTTGACCCTAAAAGTCACTTAATCGTGATGAAAATGATACATTATGTCTAAAACACATGTAGTAGTTTATTTAAGTTTACGTTTTCAATAAATGTCACCATTAAATGAATTTTGGAAGTGCTATGATACTTAATTCTAGCATTACGTGGGGAAACGGCAATGGTTTAGTATGGGGGAGTGATAAGAATGCAATTATACATAGTCTCATAGTCCAAATCGGGCTTAAAACGCATAAAATATCATTAAAATACCCCAAAATACGTTTGTGTTTGTTCATTGCGTATTTTAGGTACGAATATCGTGAAATCAACAAAAGATCACAAGAATAAAGCAAAAACGAACACGGGAAACGAATCCGCACAAAGAACCAGACCCGAAGTATGGATTTTCCAAAAATACCCTTGAAGTTTTGAAGATTGTCAACTCTGGTCCCTCATCTTTGAAGATTTGGCAATAAAGGCCCTTGGAGATTTCATTTGTACAAGATAAATCCTTGAAGTTTGAAGAAATGAAAAAATAAACCCTTGAAGAAGGTCAAATTTTCATTTATGGTCCTTAGAACAAGTTTATGAAAGTTTTGGTGGCCAAAATATCAAAACAAAAACTTGGTTATAAAGGGTTTTGTGTTTAGGGCTGTTAAAACTTAATGTAGCAAACAAAAAGGAATTGAAGGACTATAATGGGCAGACCACCAGACTCACCCCCACCAATCATCATTCCATGTCACCCCCACCAGCCAACCACCATCCTACACATCACCCCCACCCCACGACATACTTCCACTACCCTAATATTTAATAAACAGATTTTATTAAATCTGTTTAAAATAATTACGTGGGAAACAAAGTTTGAATGCTAAAACATGATTAAACATCACTGTTTACCATCCTCACCACCCCTAGAACCCTAATCCCATTACCCATCTAAACCAAAGGGGTTTATCCCCATACTATCCAGAAACATAATTAAGCACACCTTAACCAAAACCCATTCACAAAAACTCCCACCACTTCAACGTGGACCCCACACGAGATTCCCCTGCTCCATCACTTTTACTCTAGTGCCCCAAATTCGACAAGATAAACGGATGGATAAATTTGCTTGCTCCCTACGCCCTTGTTAACAGCCAATATCAAAAGAACGACTGTCAACAGTACACAAGTCACAGGAGGCCATATTGACTGATTTTCAAAGCTAGAAGACCAAGGGCAAGGATGGGAATTCAACTACCTAGGGTTTAGTCTTTCTATATAGTTCCTTGTATCAGCATTTAAATGGTCGACTTGTGACCCTTTAACCTTTGTTCCAGTTGTGACTTGTAAACATTTTATATTCAATATTTAGAGTTTAATAAAATCCTTGCAAGCTCATATATGTGTTCTATTTATTATATTGTTTTTAGATTAATCAACTCTTTTTACTGTTTATTCAATTGGTTTTTCAAAAAAATAAACTTTGATTAAGCAATTGGAGATCCACACATATTGAACTGATTTTATAAAGAAGTTGACACCTTATTTTATAAGTTTGGTTTGATTTTCCTGTGTTAAATACTTGTTGAAGTACTCTACTTTTCTTGCAAAAGTTCTCATCCAAGTTTTCTTTGTTAAGAAGAAAAATCTTGTTTTCTATTTTTGTGTCGTCTTACTATAGCATAAGATACTATAAGCTCTCTCTAACAAAGAGATCTTATAGGAGTTTAGGTTACTTGGTTTGTCTTGTTTTTCAGCAGGAACCAAGATTGGATCATTATTGGTTTCATATAGAAGATATTGCCCCATCTCTCTTTACATTCTTGCTCAAAACAGCCACAAGCTTTTCATAAGTCCTTTCACTAGGAAGCTTATGCCCAAGCACATCAGCTTATTCCTAGGCAGTGTGGATGTACATTGCCCAAGGTAAGTGGCTTTGAGAACTAAAAATCAAGTTTCCTTCTATATGTGCTTATGTGATTTGTTGAATTTTTTAGTTTGTCTTAAAAGTTGCATATGAGATTTTGAATTGTGTGTTCTTGGACTGTTTTTTTGTTTGGCTCAAGTTTATATAGGTTATTGTGTATGTTAATGTTAGTAAGATCAAGTTGGTATTGTTTTTGCATGCTTACTCTTTGAAACTTTTGTTAAGCAGTAGGTTAAGGGGTGTTTAGGTCTGCTATGATTCTTACCTTAGGTGTCACTAAAGTAGTGTGATATCATCTTAAACTCACTCACTTGGTTAGTATTAGGGAGGTTTCACTATTGGCTTCAAGTAATATAGGATAAATCAGAAGTTTGCATGCTAGTTTTTAGTTAAAAATAGTTACAATATTCAGTAGGCTGCTAATAGCTTGGCTTTGTGTTTTAAAATCTATAAACTTGTAATCCGGTAGAATATTTGTTAATCTAGGATTTGGTGCAAGTTAATTGTAGTTTGGATGGACTTTGTGTGAGTTTTGACTATTTGAAATTCACTCGTATACCAAACAGTTCACCTATTAGGTGCCCAGACCCGTTAAGACTTATTAGTAACTGAAAATTACATTTTTTTTTGTGATTTGTGTGTTGGACTTGTTGTTTTTCTTGCTTAAACTGACTCCCGACACCTCCATGAGTGTGGGCGTGCCAATTGTTCCAACAGAAACCAAGTAACAAACCCACAAATCGTCTATCTTTGATTTTCTGTTGAGAGCAGTGGGAAAATCTTCCCACTACTAATGCAAAATTTTCCACTGCTGCACTAAAAACAAAAGATATTGACCAGTCACTATCAGAATCCTTGGTTTTTTTGTCTTTAGTGCCCTTTTTGCAGTATTTTTCAACCATTTTAATTTTCTCATTCTTGTTTATTTATTTTGATATTTTTAGAAAAGTTTATTTTTATTTTATTGTTTGTTTTAATATTTTTAGCATTTTAATCAATTTTAATTAGTTTTAATTAAACTGTCTTTTGTCTTTTAGTGTATAAAGTTAATATTTTTCAAATTTTCCAATTTTCTTAGTTTCAGTAAAATGTTTTAAGATTTTTGGTATAAAAAGTTCAATGTTCACTTTATTTAATTAATTTCTAGAATTAACTTAAGTTTAAAATAGGTTTTAAATCAAACTGTTTTGTCTTTTAGTGGTAAAAATTTACTTTTTCAAACTTTTTCATTTTTCTACTGTTTAGATAAGTAAAATAGGATTTTTCAAAAAGTCAAATTAATTTTAGCATTATTTTATTATTTGTAATCTTTATTTTAGTTTAAAAAGTATTTTTAGTGTTTAAAAATTAGAAAAATAGGTTTTAATATCTAGGAAAAATACTTTTTAGTGTTTAAATAATATAAGTGAGATATTTGTTTGATAAAATAATATTTTGGGCTTTTTCTTAATTATATTTAAATTTAGGGCTTTAATTAGCATTTGAAATTGAATATTTAATTAATAAAAGGTTTTAAAAATTATTTATTGAATTTTTATTCTTATTTATATTACTTTAGACTTTGTTTTTGTTTATAATTAATTATTTAGCTTAAATTTTTAATTTCGTCGCGTTTTACGTATTTACGTCATTCATTTTTTGTTTTACGTCGTAGTGTAATCGTAGTGTAACTCGTCTTTAATTTTTCTCTCTTTAAACCCAAAAATGACACTAATCTAAACTTGATTTTGTAATATTAGCACATAACACATACACCTCCACCGAGAACGAAATTGCATTTATCGGTTTTATGGTTTTCCTAAATCGTATAACTTAATACTTGCCACATACGCGTTTTTCCTAAAATGTGTATGATTTTACTATATCAAGACCATTGCCTCAATTGCTCCCTCCTTAACTCCATTTGGAGAGAGTGATTTCATCTTTTAGGAATTTGAGTCTAACTTCCTTGGAAATGAAGATTTTCCCATCAATTGGGAAGAAGACATTCTTACTATCCAAAAGTTACTCAATGAGGACCCCATTCCTTCACCTACTCCACAAGAAGTTACTAATGATGATCCCTCATTAGTTCAACCTTCTCTTGAGAGTCCACCTTCCTTAGAGCTTAAGGATTTACCATCACACCTTGAGTATGCTTTCTTAGAAGGGGAAGATAAGCTACCCGTTATCATTGCTAAGGATTTGAAAGAGGTTGATAAGAAGAAGCTTATTGAAGTTCTTAAAAAGCATATGAAAGCTACTGTTTGGAAAATTTCCGATTTTAGGGGGATTGATCCTAACTTTTAAACTTATTGGATCCTTATGGAAGATGATTTTAAACCCGCGGTTCAAAAGCAAAGAAGGGTTAACCCAAAAATCCACGAAGTAATCAAAAAGGAAGTTATCAAACTCCTTGATGAGGGCATGATTTACCCAATTTCCGACTTGTCATGGGTTAGCCCGGTGCATTGTGTGACTAAGAAAGGCGGAATAACCATTGTTCCTAATGAAAATAATGAGTTAATTCCTACTAGACTTGTCACGGGGTGAGGAGTTTGTATTGACTATAGAAAGCTCAATGATGCCACAAGAAAGGATCATTTTCCCTTACCTTTCATGGACCAAATGCTAGAGCGTTTAGCGGGAAATGAATACTATTTCTTTTTTGATGGATTTGCGGGTTATTTACAAATCACAATTGATCCAAAAGATCAAGAAAAGACCACATTCACTTGCCCTTAGGGAACATTTGCTTACAAACGAATGCCTTTTGGTTTGTGCAATTCTCCTGGGACATTTCAATGGTGTATGATGGCAATCTTTCATGATATGACCGAGCAAATCATAGAAGTTTTTATGGATGATTTCTCGGTGTTTGGATATTCATTCACTTCTTGCCTTTCCCATTTAGAACGTATGCTTAAAAGGTGTGAGGAAACCTGCCTTGTTCTAAATTGGGAAAAGTGCCACTTCATGGTTAAAGAAGGGATAGTTTTGGGCCATAAGATTTGTAAGAAAGGATTAGAAGTTGATCGTGCTAAAGTTGATGTTATTGCTAAACTTCCCCCACCTACTACTGTGAAAGGAGTTGGGATCTTTTTGGTACATGCGAGTTTCTATAGAAGTTTCATACAAGACTTTTCTAAGATAGCTAGACCCATGACCCACATCTTGGAAAAAGAGGCTCCTTTCTTATTCACACAAGAGCGTTTAGAATCTGTTGACACCCTTAAGGAAAAATTGACTAAGGCTCCAGTTTTGGTTTCACCAAATTGCGATTTGCCTTTTAAGCTCATTTGTGATGCTAGTGACTATGCGGTGGGAGCCATTTTGGGACAAAGGATTAACAAACACTTCCAACCTATAAACTATGCTAGTAAGACAATGACGGGTGCTCAATTGCATTACACTACCGAAAAAGAGTTGTTAGCCATTGTGTATGCTTTTGAGAAATTTCGCCCATATCTTGTTCTTTCAATGACCATAGTGTATACGGACCATTCCGCTCTTAAATACCTTATGACAAAGAAAGATGCTAAGCCTAGATTGTTAAGATGGGTTTTGTTGCTCCAAGAGTTTTCGATTGAGATTCGTGATAAGAAGGGAGCCGAGAATTTAGCCGCGGATCATTTGAGTAGACTTGAGGTTCCTTTTCAAGGGGACTTACCACATAAGGAAATTAATGAATCCTTTCCTCTTGAGGAACTCATGTCTATCTCTTCACAAGAGAACACCACCTCTTGGTTTTCGGATATTGCAAACTACCTTGTAGGGGATGTGCTAATTCAGGGTCTTACTTCCCAACAAAAGAAGAAGTTTCTCAAAGAAGCTAAATACTACTTTTGGGACGACCGTTACCTTTTTAGGCAATGTGCGAATCAAATCATAAGACGATGTGTAGATGGGATCGAAGCTTTTAAGATCTTAGAAGCTTGCCATAAAGGACCTCGGGGGGGGGGGCATTTTGGGCCCAATTACACGGCTAAGAAAGTCTTTGATTCGAGTTCTTATTAGCCTTCGATCTAAAAGGATGCACAAGAGATGGTGAAATATTGTGATGTTTGTCATAGACAAGGAAAAGTTAACCAACGTGATGAGATGCCATAAAATTTCATTCAAGAATGTGAAATATTCAATGTGTGGGGCATAGACTTTATGGGACTATATCCCTCATCTAAAGGCAATAAGTACATTCTTGTAGCGGTGGATTATGTTTCAAAGTGGGTTGAGGCTAAGGCCTTACTAATGATGCTCAAGTTGTAGTGAAATTCTTTAAGCAATTGTTTACTAGATTTGGTGTACCTCGTGCCATTATTAGTGATCATGGGACTCATTTTTGTAATGATCAATTTACTAGAGTCATGAAGAAATATGGTGTTAAACATATACTTTCTACCGCGTATCACCCACAAACCATTGGGCAAACCAAGGTCACTAATCGTGGTTTGAAAAGAATTTTGGAACATACGGTGGGAGAGCATCGTGCTTCTTGGGCGGATGAACTTGATGATGCATTGTGGGCTTTTCGAACCGCATACAAGACACCTATAGGTTGCACACCTTATCGTCTTATAAATGGAAAAGCATGCCACCTTCCTTTTAAGTTGGAACATAAGGCTTCATGGGCTTTAAAATGGGTAACTTTGACCTTAACCAAGCCGGTTCACATAGGAAAAACCAACTCAATGAGATAAATGAGCTTAGGACCAATGCTTATGAGAATTCATTGCTTTACAAGGACAAAACTAAGCAACTTCATGATGGCAAGATTAAGAACCATAAGTTCAAAGTTGGAGAATCGGTTTTACTCTACAACTCACGGTTGAAACTTTTCGCGGGCAAGCTTAACTCACGATGGACCGGTCCATTCACTATAGCTCAAGTGTTTCCCTATGGGACTATTGAGTTATCTCAACCAAATGGCCCAAATTATAAAGTGAATGGCCATAATGTGAAGCATTATTTTTGGGAGGACATTTCTGTGGAAATGATCCAAGAGACCCTCATTTTCTCCATGAATGAATTCATTGTGGGATGAGTCGAGCTAGAGACTCCTTAAATCGAGCTTGTATAACTAGTTTAGATCATTTAGAGTAGCTTTTGGTAGGTTAGGAATAATAAGAGGGTGATATAGTTGAGATGAAGTGTAGAGGAGGTGCCTATCTTTTGACTTTTTGGTGTTTGTGTAGGGTTGATCTCTCTCATTTCATTCATGGAGCTTATGGAGGAGCCCATCGTATCGGGTTCACTTTGATACTTTTGTGATTCAAACTTGGCTATTAATAATGTCTAAAATGAACACTTTAGTAGACATTCCCTTAGCTCGAGTTAAACAAATACGCAATGTCCTAAGTGTAAGGGAGTTTACTCCAATGCTCTTAAACATTAAGGACAATGTTTATCTTAAGTGTAGGAGCGTCTTTTATCGAAGTGGCCTTTCCTAGACCATTGCCTTTGTTTTCATGATAATTGAGGAAATTTATTTTCAACATTTTTCAAATTTTTGATCTACTTTGGCCATAAAAATATCATTTTCATTTTTGCATATCATTTTCATTTGCATACACCTTGAATTTTATTTTATTTTTGCTTCTTTAAAAATAAATGAAAAAGAAAAAATATAATAAAGGACATGGTTTAACAAGTTTAGACGTCTTTGACATATTAGGCCCATCATGAATATCTTGACTCAAACCGAGTTTCCTTATCCAAGCTTACTCTAGCTAGTATCCTTAACCATGTTAACCTTTCATTTGGTTTATAAGGCTAAGCATCCACGAGTCTCATTATTTGAGATTTTAAATTGTGGAGAATGAGAGATGATAGAGTTTGAAGTAAGTGTAAATGGATAGATAAACCTCATATTAATTACTTGTGTCTATTTTACCACCTTTCGTACCCTTTTCTTTCTTGTCAACGCATGTATATATTGTTAATAAATAATTAAGAATGGTTTTAATCGATTTGTAGTCTCTTATGCATTTTTGACTAATCATTCGTGGTTGGTATAAGTAGTCTTAAGATTCTAAGTTAGAACATTTTATGTGTACTAGACTTTTGTCATGCTTAATACTTAGTGGGTATTTTTCTTTTTATTATTTTCTATTCTTTGTGAGGAATCAAGAAAAATAAGAGAAGCTTATAAAAAAATGAGTGGCTAGAAAAAAAAAGAAAAAATAATAATTATACAAGACTCTCAAGAGGGGCAGTGTGGTGTTAATTATATTAGTTATTAAATTCCAATATTACTCTCACAAGAGTTGCGGGACTGAAGATCCAAGGTCTAAAAAAGGTGGCGGATATAAATTATTACGTGAGTTTTATTTTTCTTTTCTTAGCGAGTGAGTAGCTACTTATTAAAGCATGACATAAGTTTCTTACACATAAGGCGAATGAGTTATTTTAGGTCGGACTTATATCAATTATGGGTAGTTTTTCGAGTAATGGATAACATGATTATCTATCACTAAAACCGTGCTTCCTTATTTTCAGATTTTACATTTCTTATATTTCACGCCAAATAAAGGTAAATTTGCTCAGAAGCAATTTGATCAATTAAAATTAGATAGAGGCAAAATAAGTGGGGGTATATAGTAACACAATTAATTTTTATGAATAATTCGATGCACTTTCACTTATGGATAACAATGATCTCGTTTCTAAGCTTGGTATAGGGAACGTGAAACTTGAGGATGATAAGTATTTATGGTACAAAAGCCCTAATCGAAGTTATTGATTTCTTAATGAGTTATTTCCATCAAACCATTTCAAGAAAATACAAAATAAATAAATAGAGTTTTTATCTTGCATTACATACTTAAAAATCCAAAATCATGCATCATATAGCTTAGCATAGTGTAATAGCATCTCATATTGGCGAAGGTAGGTTAATTATTAGAAGTGTAATCTATTGCTTTTAAATATGTCATTGCATGTGGGCATGACAATGGTCAAGTGTAGGGGATTTGATATGAGTGAAATCTCATATCAATTATAATCTATTAAACCCCTAAAACACAAGGAAATCACCAAGTTTTAATGTGATAAAACGGAATTACGTGGTATTCTTTGTTATTTGTGATTATGAAGGTAAAATGATACATTTTGGTGCAAACACGGATCTCAAGGATCATTTAAGGAGAAAAAGACAATAGAGGGATCTAAAGTGACCAAGCTTCAAAGTTCAAGGACTGAATATGTCTGTTATGGAATTTGAAGGGCTTTAGAAGACAACTTTTCAAAGTTATAACAAGAATCAAAAAAACTGCCAACTTCAAGGGCCAATTTTGCCAATAGCAGAAGTTTGGTGATCCTTGTCATCACTTATGGACCAATCACAAGGCAAGAAGCCAACACACATGGATCGAAGAAAAGATGCACAACAGCAATAAATAGTGAAGCATTAATTGGCTGAGTAAATTAATTGTCAACCATCAGCATTAAATGAAGCAAGCATGTGTCTTCTCTAAAGCATGAAAAATGTTTATCACTAAAGAGCAACAACTCGCACTTGATCTAGCACTCGTTTGTGAGATCTCGTATTTTCATGGTAATTATGTTACTTTATTCTATTATTTTAATCATTCATAATACTTATTCGAAATTATAAAAATATTTTTATTTTATATTTCAATCAAATATTTTGATTTAAAAGCACCCGCGTGCATTTTTATAAAATTTTACTTGAATCAACAGAACGAGAACCAAGGGCTAAATATTTAGACCTAAAGATGTGAATCTTTACGTTGTATTAAGTCTAGACCAATAATGGGCACAGTGTCTAGTCTTTCCATTTCACATTTTATTGTCAATTGTTTCAATGTTCGAAGTTTTCGATGTTTTCTTTTAATGACGTGTTAATTCGATTCGGGAGTCTATATTATCTTATTTTGAGTACGTTTTAACTTTTGAGAAGTATTTTTACGAAATCCGAGCCCCGTAAATATTTGTAAAATTTACAAATAGTTATTTCCCACTTTTTAACAAAGTAATTACTTTTTAGTCCTAAAGTTTCAAAAGTGACAAATTTAACCCTTACCTACCTAGCACTATAAATACCTTTTTTTTCTTAACTAACACACATACATACCATTTAATAAAAAAAATCAACAAAAACTCTTCCTCCCTTTGCCTTTGCCGTGAACCTCAACCCAAAACACCCCTTGATTCATCATTTTCATATTGATTTAAGCTAAACAAAAATTAGACCACCTCCTAAAATTGAAAGGTGATCCTTATGATACAAAAATCTTACACATGCAACCACTTTTCATGTTTTGATGATTTATGCTTGGGATGATGCTTGATCATTATATATATGATGATCATGGCAAGATTTTAGGTTTTGATGTTAAAAAAATTAAAGTTTTGATTTTGGTTCTTTGATTTTGATGCATGCAAGGGTTAAGGTTGTTAGGGGATGATATTAAGGTGTTAGTAGTTGTAGAAAAATGGAAGATTTGTGTTGAAAAAGTGTATTGTTATGATTTTCAAAGTGGTAATTTTAGGCTGAACGTCAAGGTTAATTTTGGGTATTTTATACTTGACTTATTGATAAACTAATATGATAGGGCTATAGCTATTTTCCTTACCTTAGATTTGATATAAATTAGAGCTTCTAACTCAAAACGAGTAGGAAGTAGCGATAGTTTGATTATTCATTTACCGGGAGACGAGTATCGGCATAATTTAAAGTTGTTGTCGGTATTTGGATCGAATCTCGAGGACCATAAGTTGAGTTTTAAATATTTTCAAAGGCTGGTCTTGGGCTCTAAACCTAGGGTTGTGAGTCTATTTTCAAACTCAAGTGTGTTTTGTAAACGTTATTGATTTGAAAGGTCAAAATGGTTTTACGAGTCAAAGGCGTAAATATGTCCGGTTTTTATAGTTCGAAGATGTGTCGGGCAGGGAGTCTTAGAAGTATAAACTTCTGACGAGCTTTTTAAAGGGCTTTCTATAGATAGTAAGTGAGCTTCTCAGTTAGTACCATAAACGTTTGACGTGTCTAAGTGAGGTAAATTAGCCCGTACATTTGGTATGTGCAGGAAGTTTTTATCGAAAGCATTGTCTAGTAAAAGTAAACTTTTAGAGGTGTCTAGAAGTGTCACTTGCATGATTTTTCTTGCGTGTCATAACATGGTTTATGTACTATTTAAATTCAAGTATTTTCTAAACATTTATTTTCATATATTATAAACTTTCGCGTCCCTTTATCTTAGGTCTCGGATGACTTAAGGTTGCTTGACTTTCCGTTGTTACTATTGAGCCCTCATTGTTGTTATTATTGTTGTTGAAAGGTGGGTTGTTGTTGTTATTATTGTTGTTTTGAGGTGGGTTATTGTTGTTGTTTTATACACCGGCCATGTCTAAGTCTTCGAGAGGCTCGGGCTCTTGATAAGACGTTGATCGTGTACGCATGCACCTGCAAAAGAACTAACAAGGCAAAAACAAAGCAAAAATATTTTTGGTTTTTATGTTTTTTAGTTTTTAGGATTTTTGAAAATTTTATATTTTTTTAAGATTTTTTTGAAAATTTTTTATGAAAAAGTAACGTTCACGGTGAACGGATCCCAAAATCCAAGTTCTCACAAAAAACCGTTGATCTCAACGAGAAGAGCCGGCTGCGGTGCCATTTGATACAATGATTTTGTATGGATTCTATATTCTCTCGATATCCTCTCGAATTGATCTCGGTTCTAAGTGGAATGATTGTTCTTGGTTACTAAAAAGGGGATTGGTTTTCTAATCTACTAAAAGGTTTAAATGCATTAAGATGAAAACTTAAACTAAAAGCAATTAATTTAGTAACAATTAATAAAACTAGAATTAAAATTAAAATATAAAATGAAGAAACAGTAACTATCACTTAAAAATACTCAAAAGAAAATTGATTCGGAAGTCTACCTTGATTTGGAAGTTCACTCGGAACTTGGTCCGGAACTTTGATTCGGAAGTTCACTCGGAACTTTTGCCCCGGAAGTTGATTCGGAACTTTCACCCGGAACTTCACTCGGAACTTTCGTCCGGAAGTTCACTCGGAAGATTGACTCAGAAGTTTATCCGGAACTTTGTTCGGAAGTTGATCCGGAAGATTTGGCTCGGAAGTCTATTCGGAACTTTCAAACTGATTCGGAACTTTTTGAAAAAACATTCATTCGGAACTTTTTAACATAAATTGATTCGGAACTTTTAAAACTTATTCGGAACTTTTGAAAAACACTTTCATTCGGAACTTTTGGTTCATCCGAAACTTTTGGTTCATCCGGAACTTTCGTTCATTCGGAACTTTTGGTTCATCCGGAACTTTTGTTCATTCGGAACTTTTGGTTCATCCGGAACTTTTGTTCATTCGAAACCTGGGAAATGCTCAAGAACAGTAGCAGCAGAAAAAACAGGGAAACTCGAATTCGATCAAAAAATAACCAAGTTTTTCACCAAAACTTAAACAAATCTAATCCCTAATCATCTACTAACCATAAACTACAAATCCCATCAATAAAAACATAAAACCCAACAACATTTGAAGATCAAACTCAACAAAATAAACTTTAAGACTTGGAATCAAAAAGAAGAAAGATGAACAAGATGAAATGGAAGGATTGTATTGATTGATTAATGTTGAACAAACAAAAGACAAGATTAAACTACAAGATTTGGAAAAACAATGATCAAAATCACCAAACACCCTAATGGTGTTGGTGTTACCTACGAACAGAAAGGGAGAAAAAGAAGGAATGAAAAAAACTGAATGAAAAGTGTGAGGGAACCCTTTATATAGGTGTTCCCTTTGGTTGGTGAGTGGGCTTTCTCCCGTTCTTCTTGTCTTCTCGTCTTTTCAGAAAAGTTGACGTTTTCGATTCTGATTCGGGATTTGTCGTCGATTAAATTCAACTCGTCTTTTAATTTCTTCGTTTAATAGACTTGAGTTTCTTCGACTTATGTAAATCTTCCATCTTTGGTCCTTTTCTTCGATAAATCTTCGAATAGGCCAAATGACTTCAAATCTTTTGCATCTCTTGGACAATAGACTTCGTCTTGAGTCCTTTTCTTCCATAAATCCCGTGCAATCCCATGTTTTCTTCAATATTCATCCGGTTGGCTCTGAAAACACAATAAACACAAAAACCACGTATAATTCCAAACAAATGATATTAAATACTTGTTTTGGTCTCGTTTTAGCCAGAATTAAGTGGAAAAAGGATGGGTGTTTACACACCTATCAAATCCCCTACACTTAACCATTGCCATGCCTTCATGCAATGCTTAGTGATAAAGCAATTTTACACTTTTCTCATAATTAATCAACCTTGGCCCTTATTAAAATACTACTAAACAAAAATTAAAGTACTAAAAGAATTTAAACTTTTAAAGGATACAAAAGGATAGAAAACCATTTTCAATTGAAAATAGCTACATAGAAATAACTTACAAAGAAATCAATGACTTACATTAGGGCTTTGGTGCTGCAAAGATTTATCACCCTCAAGTTTCACGTTCCCCAAACTAAGCTTAAAAACGAGATCATTGTTATTATAAGTTAGTAAATCAAACACTTACACACATGGCTTAATTATATGCTTAAACTCCCTTATTCCTAGGTGTATCTCTTATATTTTATTTTTGTCTTAGAATGATCATGAAGATGCATTTTTGGACTTATTTCGATAGTTTATTTAGGCTGAAAGCAAAGTAGGACGATTTGATCAATAGTTAGCTAAAGGAAAAAATCTCTTAAAACTGCTTCTCGGGATATCAAAAAGTTCATATCTTGGCATAACTCGGTTCACGATTTGAGACCTTTCTCGGGCCGATATTTGGCATGTACTTCATACTTCATATCTTGAGAGACTGCTTGAGATAATGGTCTTCTCATCGTTCATAGAGTTTCTTCACTTGGAGACTTTTGAGAGGTACTCCAACTTTTTTGACCACGACTTCATGATTATTTCTTCAATCTCTAATTGGGATTTTGAGATACAACGATCCGCCTCCTTTTCGGACTTGGATCTATTTATCCTCATACCTTGTTAGGGTCTTTTCGGATAGACTTCTCCATGATCTTTATGGGAGTTGATTGCTTTTCGTCGTGAGTCTTGATCCTTCATATTGATTTTGGGAATAATGCTTTTCACATCACCTTGGATCTTTAGCAATAAGATTGAATCCTCATGCCTTGTTAGGGCCTTTTCGGACTCGCCAATCTTCGCGCCCCGCTTCATAAGTTATGCCTTGGCTATGAACTCTTATCATTACCGAGCAACTTTTAAACGATCTTGGGCTAGAAGCTAAGTAACTTTTCAAATCGTACGACCTTACTTATTGCAGATAAATTATTAGCAAGTGATGGGAGAATAGGCAAATAATTACACCAAGTGAGCTTGTGCAAGAATATCGACTTATAATTGACCCTATCATTTCTCATCCTCCACAATTTAAAATCTCAAGTAATGAGACTCGTGGATACTTAGCCTAATAAACCAATTAAGGTCTACATGGTTAAGGATACTAGCTAGAATAAACTTGGATAAGTCTATTCGGGTTGAGTCAAAATAATCGCAACGGACCTAATAGATCAAAGACTTCTAAACTAGCTACACCACTTTATTAATATTTTTGACTTTATTGCGGGGTATATACATACGAAAGCAACGATAAAAATTTAAAAATTACAACTAAATGGCCAAAGTTAATAAAAAATTTGAAAAATGTTGAAAAATATGTTTTTCTGGTTAAATGAAGGCATTTTCATGGAAAAGTCCACTTAAAACATCGATAGAAGTCCCCCCTACACTTACGATAAACATTGTCCTCAATGTTTAAGCATGTGGGAAAAGTCTCCCCTACACTTATGACATTGTGCACGTTGGTTAAATCAAGTTAAGGAAGAGATGACTAAAGTGATCAATTTCAAATGTGAGTATGAAGTAAATTGAATCACGATAGTTGAGAGATAGAACCGGATTTCGGATAACACGGGAGCACGGTTCTTCAAAGATTCCAAGAGTGCATTCATCCCTGTAATCACATCACCACACAAATACAAAGAACCTATAGAGGCCCCCCTACACTTAGGAGGTAAAAACGGAAAAAGATAGATACTCGGGTTGCCTCCCGAGGAGCGCTTGTTTTTTATAACCGAGTCACGAGCCTGACTCGACCCAAAATTAGTTCATGGGAAACGTGGTGAGGGATGGAATCATCTCGTGAGAGATGTCCTCACCAAAGTACAACTTCACTCGTTGGCCATTCACCTTAAAATTAGGTCCATTAGGTTGAGCGAGCTCGAGAGTACCATATGGAAAAATTTGGGCAATGGTGAATGGGCCGGACCAACGAGATTTCAGCTTGACCGAAAAGATTTTCAACCGAGAGTTAAAGAGTAAAACTTTGTCTCCAACTTGGAACTCTCGGTTTTTAATCTTGGAGTCGTGAATGAGCTTAGTCCTTTCCTTATAGATCAAAGAATTTTCATAAGCCTCATTACGGAGTTCATTCAGCTCATTGAGTTGGATCTTGCGTAGGTCACCGGCTT
Source organism: Glebionis coronaria (assembly GCA_025667525.1). NCBI lineage: Eukaryota > Viridiplantae > Streptophyta > Magnoliopsida > Asterales > Asteraceae > Glebionis > Glebionis coronaria. Next base: position 305,048,422 of record CM046882.1, read on the forward strand.
TGTTAATATCAAAATTAGCCCACTTCAAGGCCCAGTAAGCCTTGTGCTCCAACTCAATGGGGAGGTGGCATGCTTTCCCGTACACGAGACGATATGGTGTACAACCAATACGAGTCTTGTATGCAGTACGAAAAGCCCACAAAGCATCATTAAGTTTATCAGCCCATGAGGCACGATGCTCTCCCACGGTTCTTTCCATAATTCGCTTTAATCCTCGGTTGGATATTTCAGCCTGGCCATTAGTTTGTGGGTGGTAGGCGGTGGAAAGACGATGATTTAAACCATACTTAGCCATGACTCTTGCAAATTGGTCATTGCAATAATGAGTCCCGTGATCACTAATAATGGCACGAGGCACACCGAATCTAGCGAATAAAGATTTCAAAAAGTTACAAACCACCCTTGCGTCATTAGTAGGTAAAGCTTTGGCTTCAACCCACTTTGAAACGTAGTCAACGACAACAAGGATGTATTTGTTTCCTTTAGAAGAAGGGAATGGCCCCATAAAGTCGATACCCCAAACATCAAAGATTTCACATTCTTGAATGAAATTCTGAGGCATCTCGTCTTTATGTGTGATCTTGCCTTGTTTTTGGCAAGCATCACAACGTTTAACCATATTGTGAGCGTCATGATATATGGTGGGCCAATAAAATCCCGAGTCAAACACTTTTTTGGCGGTGTAGTTGGGACCAAAGTGACCACCGGTGGGTCCTTTGTGGCAAGCGTCAAGGATTTCTAAAGCTGCCGGTCCATCAACACATCGGCGAATAATCAAATCGGCACATTGTTTGAATAGATACAGGTCATCCCAAAAGTAAATCTTAATGTCGTTGAAGAACTTTTTCTTTTGTTGGGATGTTAACCCTTCCTTGAGAATTCCACCTGCTAAGTAGTTTGCAATGTCCGCAAACCACGGGGTTTCATCAGAATTCGAATTGATAGACATTAAGGTCTCCAACGGAAAAGAATCATTGATTTCTTTGTTCGGATGATCCCCTTGGTAAGGATCCTCAAGTCTACTGAGATGATCCGCGACCAGGTTTTCAGCTCCTTTTTTATCGCGAATTTCGATTTTAAATTCTTGGAGTAGCAAAACCCAACGAAGAAGTCTTGGTTTGGAATCTTGCTTTGTCAACAAGTACTTTAACGCGGAATGATCGGTGTAAACGATTGTGGTGGAAAGGACAAGATAGGGGCGGAACTTTTCAAAGGCATAGACAACAGCTAAAAGCTCTTTTTCGGTTGTCGTATAATGCAATTGAGCCCCCGTCATTGTCTTGCTAGCGTAATGGATTGGTTGGAAGTGTTTATTCACTCTTTGGCCCAAAACCGCACCAATAGCAAAGTCGCTAGCATCGCACATCAACTCAAAGGGAAGCTCCCAATTAGGGGTAACCAAGACGGGTGCCTTAGTAAGCTTATCCTTAAGCGAGTTGAAGGCTTCAAGGCACTCTTTGGAAAAGATAAAAGGAGTATCTTTTTCCAAGAGGTGGGTCATCGGGCGAGCGATTTGAGAAAAATCTTTGATGAATCGACGGTAAAAGCCCGCATGACCGAGAAAACTTCTCACACCCTTCACGGTTGAAGGTGGAGGCAACTTAGCGATAACATCGACTTTAGCACGGTCTACTTCAAGACTGGCTTTGGAAATTTTGTGTCCTAGCACGATGCCCTCTTTTACCATGAAATGGCATTTTTCCCAATTAAGAACAAGGCGAGTGTCTTCACACCGCTTAAGCATACGTTCTAAATTGGCAAGGCACGCAGAGAAAGAATTGCCATAAACCGAGAAATCATCCATGAATACTTCCATAGTGTTTTCCACCATGTCATGGAATATAGCCATCATACACCTTTGGAACGTCCCAGGAGCATTGCATAAGCCAAAAGGCATGCGTTTGTAAGAAAATGTTGCATAGGGACAAGTGAATGTGGTCTTTTCTTTGTCCTTGGGATCGATGGGAATTTGAAAATACCCGGAGAAACCGTCTAAAAAGCAGTAATAGTCATTACCAGCTAGACGCTCGAGCATTTGATGCATGAAAGGAAGAGGAAAGTGGTCTTTTCTCGTGGCATCATTGAGCTTGCGATAATCGATACAAACTCTCCACCAAGTAACGAGACGAGTGGAAATCAACTCGTTGTGTTCATTGGGAACAACGGTTATTCTGCCCTTCTTGGGCACACAATGGACGGGACTTACCCACGGCGAATCCGAAATAGGGTATATCAAGCCGGCATCTAGAAGTTTGATAACCTCTTGTTTGATAACGTCATGAATTTTAGGATTAACCCTTCTTTGGCTCTGGAATGCGGGTTTAAAGTCATCTTCCATGAGAATCTTGTGAGTACAAAAGTTCGGATCAATTCCGCGGATATCAGAAATTTTTCAAGCAATTGCCTTCTTATGATCTTTAAGCACGACAATGAGGCGAGTTTTCTCTTCATCTTTCAAGTCCTTCGCGATAATGACGGGCGACTTCTTCTCTTCTTCAAGGAACACGTACTCAAGATGAGGCGGCAACTCCTTAAGTTCTAAATCCGGGGGATTTTCGATGGGAGGCATTTTCAAAGTCAGAGTATCGATAGCAATAACCATGGGAGATGGTGGAGAAGGATTGTCTTCGTTGAGAAGGTTTTCAAAGAAATGCATGTCTTCATCCCCATCGGTGGGAGAATCATCATTAGCTAAGTTCACATCTCCCATGGTGGCTTCAAGATCGTTCCAAAACAAATCACTTTCTCCAAATAGAGACAGTGATGAATCAATAGAGGAAACGGTTTCAACATTGGGAAGAGAGGTAGGAATATTTTTACAAGCATCATTAAAGTGTTCTTCACAAGCCTCATCCGGAACGTCAATACAATTAACACTCTCGTATGAATAAGGTTGTTTAGACAACTTTCCCATGTTGAAAACGATTTTATCGTCACCCACTCTCATGATAAGTTCACCGCCTTCAACATCGATGAGAGTGCGACCGGTCCTCAGGAATGGACGACCCACAATCAAGGGGACACGAGGGTCCATCTCGTAGTCGACGACGACGAAATCGGCAGGAAAAGTGAATTTGTCGACTCCTACAAAGACGTCTTCGGTTATCCCCACTGGATAAGCAACCGTACGATTGGCTAATTCCAAAGTCATTTTGGTGGGGACTAGCTCACGGAGATATAATTGCTTCCAAACGCTTAGAGGCATTAGATTAATACTGGCACCTAGATCGGCTAGGGCCATGCAATTCTCTACTCCCGGGAAGTTGCAAGGGATTAAGAAACGACCCGGATCACCAAGCTTGGTTGGCAATTTCCTTAAGAGCACTGCAGAGCAATTCTCATTAAGTTGGGTGTTGGCAATATCAAGAAGCTTTTTCTTGTCACTCAGAAGATCTTTAAACATTTTCGCGTACTTAGGCATGTGAGCGAGAGCCTCAGGGAAGGAGATGTTGAAATTCAATTGTTTGAACATATTAAGAAAGTTCGAAACCTGAATATCGTCCTTGCTTTTGAGCTTCTCTTTCCTTAACCTAGATGGATAAGGTATATTGGAAGAAGAGGAAGGCTTTGGGAGAATAGGATCACTCACATCCTTGGGTGGAGGAGGGGTAGAAGTAAGAGGTGGAGAAATTGGGGAAGGAGAAGGATGAGGAATAGGAGCAGGTGACTCGTTTTCCTTAGTCACAATCACCGGTGGAGGTATAGGAAGCTCGGGTTCCTTGGTACCTTTGCCACTGCGAGTGGTGATTGCTTTCATCTCCCCTCTTGGATTCGCAACGGTGTTACTCGGAAGAGTACCCGAAGAAGAGGGTTGATTACCTTGGAAGAAACTAGACATCATGTTCTTTAAGTCATTCGTTTGACTATCCAACGTGTTTCTCATATCAGCTCTCAGATCGTTCCCTTGTTTGACCAGGTCTACTTTCAAGTTGAGCACTTCCCGCTGAAGATTTCCCACGATCACATTGTTAGTCCTCATGTAGGTTTCCACTTCTTGGTGTAAAGCGGTGGGTTGGTTGGGAGGAGCATTGTATGCGGGTGGTTGATAAGCAGGTTGCTGGTAAACTTGGTTGTTTCTTTGAGGTGGTTGTGGTTGTTTGTGAGGTGGTATGTATGGTGTACGAGGTTGTTGTTGTTGTTGAGGAGGGCGATTGAGGTTTTGTTGTTGGTTAGGGTTATTAGGAGGAAAACCGGGTGGTGAGAGATAGTTTTTGGAGCGGTAGCTAAGCAAATTACGGTCACCTTGAGGTCGAGCTTGATAAGCAGGTTGAGGATAGGTGCCATATGTTGCATTCACATTCTCAGAAGGGTAGTCTTGGGTGGTGGTACAAGTGGTGTAAGAGTGAGGACCCCTGCATATCTCTCATGGTTGGCTAACAACATTGACTTGAGTATTTTTGGCGTTGATGCTGTTGGTGTTGTTGGCGGTGTGGGTAACAAGCGATTCAAGAAGCGTAGTGATTTTGTCAAGTCGCTTGTCGTTGTCACTAGTACTAGCACTAGCGACATTGGTCCAAACACTCTTGGTTTACACACGAGACTTATTCTCAATGATATCCCAAGCAACATTGGAAGTCTTAGCCAAAAGATTACCCCTCGAGGCACTGTTTAGTGAATCTTGGTCATTCATGCTTAAACCATTGTAAAAAGTGTTAATTTGGTGCACTTTGGTAAAACCATGTTGTGGGCATTTTCTCAAAAGATCTTTAAAACGATCCCAAGATTCACTAAACGACTCATCGTACTTTTGTTCAAAATTGATAATGTCATTCCGCAAAGCGGTAGTACGAGAGGGTGGGAAAAAGTAATTGATAAACTTGGTCTCCAAATCCGTCCACTAAAGAATACTCTGTGGCGGTTCCTTAGCAAGCCAATGTCGGGCTTGTCCCTCTAAAGAAAAGGGAAAAAGTTGTAAACGGATTACCTCTTGTGGAACACCATTGAATTTGACCGTATTGGTGAGTTGCAAGAATCTCTTGATGTGGTCATGTGGATCATCAATGGTACGCCCCAAGAATGGTTGAGCATAGACCATCTGGATAAAGCCGGATTTGAGCTCAAAATTGTTGGCTGCAATCGCTGGAAGGACAATTGGATCATTGTTGCCATCTACATGTGCTTGCAGAAGTTCAATCATCGGGCGATTATCCGGTAGAGGCTCATTGTTGTTATTATTGTTGTTGAAAGGTGGGTTGTTGTTGTTATTATTGTTGTTTGAGGTGGGTTATTATTGTAGTTTTGTACACCGGCCATGTCTAAGTCTTCGAGAGGCTCGGGCTCTTGATAAGACGTTGATCGTGTACGCATGCACCTGTAAAAGAACTAACAAGGCAAAAACAAAGCAAAAATATTTTTGGTTTTTATGTTTTTTAGTTTTTAGGATTTTTGAAAATTTTATATTTTTTTAGGATTTTTTTGAAAATTTTTTATGAAAAAGTAACGTTCACGGTGAACGGACCCCAAAATCCAAGTTCTCACAAAAAACTGTTGATCTTAACGAGAAGAGCCGGCAGCGGCGCCATTTGATACAATGATTTTGTATGGATTCTATATTCTCTCGATATCCTCTCGAATTGATCTCGGTTCTAAGTGGAATGATTGTTCTTGGTTACTAAAAAGGGGATTGGTTTTCTAATCTACTAAAAGGTTTAAATGCATTAAGATGAAAACTTAAACTAAAAGCAATTAATTTAGTAACAATTAATAAAACTAGAATTAAAATTAAAATATAAAATGAAGAAACAGTAACTATCACTTAAAAATACTCAAAAGAAAATTGATTCGGAAGTCTACCTTGATTCGGAAGTTCACTCGGAACTTGGTCCGGAACTTTGATTCGGAAGTTCACTCGGAAGTTCACTCGGAACTTTTGACCCGGAAGTTGATTCGGAACTTTCACCCGGAACTTCACTCGAAACTTTCGTCCGGAAGTTCACTCGGAAGATTGACTCGGAAGTTTATCTGGAACTTTGTTCGGAAGTTGATCCGGAAGATTTGGCTCGGAAGTCTATTCGGAACTTTCAAACTGATTCGGAACTTTTTGAAAAAACATTCATTCGGAACTTTTTAACTTAAATTGATTCGGAACTTTTAAAACTTATTCGGAACTTTTGAAAAACACTTTCATTCGGAACTTTTGGTTCATCCGGAACTTTTGGTTCATCCGGAACTTCCGTTCATTCGGAACTTTTTGTTCATCCGGAACTTTTGTTCATTCGGAACTTTTGGTTCATCCGTAACTTTTGTTCATTCGGAACCTGGGAAATGCTCAAGAACAGTAGCAGCAGAAAAAACAGGGAAACTCGAATTCGATCCAAAAATCACCAAGTTTTTCACCAAAACTTAAACAAATCTAATCCCTAATCATCTACTAACCATAAACTACAAATCTCATCAATAAAAACAAAAAACCCAACAACTTTTGAAGATCAAACTCAACAAAATAAACATTAAGACTTGGAATCAAAAAGAAGAAAGATGAACAAGATGAAATGGAAGGATTATATTGATTGATTAATGTTGAACAAACAAAAGACAAGATTAAACTACAAGATTTGGAAAAACAATGATCAAAATCACCAAACACCCTAATGGTGTTGGTGTTACCTACGAACAGAAAGGGAGAAAAAGAAGGAATGAAAAAAACTGAATGAAAAGTGTGAGGGGAACCCTTTATATAGGTGTTCCCTTTGGTTGGTGAGTGGGCTTTCTCCCGTTCTTCTTGTCTTCTCTTCTTTTCAGAAAAGTTGACGTTTTCGATTCTGATTCGGGATTTGTCGTAGATTAAATTCAACTCATCTTTTAATTTCTTCGTTTAAAAGACTTGAGTTTCTTCGACTTATGTAAATCTTCCATCTTTGGTCCTTTTCTTCGATAAATCTTCAAATAGGCCAAATGACTTCAAATCTTTTGCATCTCTTGGACAATAGACTTCGTCTTGAGTCCTTTTCTTCCATAAATCCTGTGCAATCCCATGTTTTCTTCAATATTCATCCGGTTGGCTCTGAAAACACAATAAACACAAAAACCACGCATAATTCCAAACAAATGATATTAAATACGTGTTTTGGTCTCGTTTTAGCCAGAATTAAGTGGAAAAAGGATGGGTGTTTACACACCTATCACGGGGTGAGATTATCATGTTGGAAGACAACCTTTTAAACTGTATGCTATCCAGAACTGTATGCTATCAGATGAATTCTGAAGGTCTACGAAATTTATGGCCTATTCTATGTTATGGATTTGGTGGATTTATGTGGTTGATTGATTGATAATTAATGAAGAAATGAAGGAATGAGATGAGGGATTAGAGAGAGAAAGGAGAGAAGGGAGAGAATTGTAGAGAGAGAAAGTGAAATGAAAAATGATTAAGTGAAAATGTGAATCAACAACCCCCTCCTAACATGCTAGGAGGGGTTATATATAGCCCACCCTACATGTGGGCTATATGGACCATACATAAAGTAAATAGATCACGAGCCCATTACCTAATTATCGTTGGAGCGACCGATCCTTCATAAATACGTAAAACGTATTTCCAACAATCTCCCCCTAAGGGAGGTCGCTCCAAGTTACAAAGTTCTAAATAGTCTATAACTCGTGATCTATGCTAACTAAGATGTGACCGAGACTTTATAGGGAAAACGTATTTCCAACAATCTCCCCCTAAGGGAGGTCACATCTTTTTACAAAATCTTAAACCTAGCATCTATGCTTGAGTCTTCGATCTTGTTCTTGTGAATATGCTTGATGTGATCTTTGACTTTAGTCTTGAGCATGTTTCCTTGCCTTGACCTTGTGCATTCTTCACTTGTGATATTTGCCTCTTCGTGACTTCATGTTCCACATACTTATACTTTTAAATTCTTGAAAGCTTCAGAGTTTGATACAGCGGAAGACTTGACCTTCATGCTTTCTTGAATTTGTTGAAGTACTAATTGTATGTAGTATAAGCATGTGGTGACGACTTCTTCTGGATTGTACACCGCAATGCCACCTTCTTGTTACGCTGCATAAGACAGTTAGCAACAAACAATATACACGGATGAAATGGCCTTGAACATTTCATTCTAATTCGGTAGCAATTTACCTCCGGTCGGTGAAGACCGTTGGACGATATTAAATATCGTACTTGTGGCAGGTAGTTTCAATAAAGAACCTCATTGACAAGATTTCGCGGGTAAACCCGTTCTCTTTACTCGACCGTCCAAAGCTGACTGCGAACGTAAAGAGTGGATCATTTGGATAATATTATCCGCATGATTTGAAGCCGTCAATTCATGTTCCTGGAACAAGTGAAATTCAATTAAGAACCGCACCATCGTTGCTTTCCAGTTGTCACTAGCTTGATTCATAAAGAATCTTGCAAGTTACCTACCAAGTGCTGTTTGATGTTAACACTAGAAGGATTTCCACTCGTCACTGTGATCAATAAAGAGTCACTCTGAGTGTTCTGGCAAGATCATATGATAATGCGTAGAGGCCTGGAACGTGTTTAAATTCATTTAAGAATTAAACCACTGTTGCTTTCCAGTTATCACAAGTTTGATTCATAAAGAATCGCACAAGTCACCTACCATGAGCTTTTTGATATTCGCTCAAGAAGGATTTCCATCTTCATTGTAAATACTTTCGTATTACTCGGATGTTCAGGCAAGATCATGAAGATTTTGCGTAGGACTCTTAAGATCTTTCTTACTTTTCATAGTGTGTGAAGAAGCAAGTAAATATGAAAGTGTGTCCTAATGAGATATTTGATGATCTCAAATGGCTCTAGACTCGATCGTGCATTTTGGATTTTAGTGATCGGAGGCTGGAGAGGAGTGCCACCTTTTCAATACCAATTTATTCGGAGTGAATAAATCAATAGATAATGTGTTGTCTCCGTGTGATTAAAACAAATATCTTTTAAGAGATATCTGAGTTAGCTGGGATGGGTTGTGCCTTGCATCACTGGGTCCATGATGTCTATCTTCAATATCGAAAATCATTAACAAAAATGATCTCAATAGCATATGTATTGACCCGGTTTCTGCCTAAAGTTGTAAGGAGGGCTTCTTTCTTTACACCCTTTATCTTTACAATTCTTTTTCATTCTTCAACCCCTTCAATGCTTACCAATACGTCATCACTAGCACCTTGTTGTGATTGTTCCAGTGCTAACTTAAGTACTTGGTCGGCATTCAGCTACGTTCACAATCTTTCTCCATCTTTCCTAAGGACTACTATTTCTAGCTATGGAATGTCCTTGGGAAGATTCCTCCGGTTCTAGAGAAATCATTGGACTTTAACCTATCCTACCATCCTTATGTCACCACAATCGTCACCGTCGTGAATAGAGATGTTTTTGGGTAAGTGTATGTCACCATGAAATCCACTTTGAAGTGCAAATCCATTTTGCTCCCCCTTAACATATGCTACGATATTCGAAAACATTTTGCACATGTCGGGATAAGCTATCACGTTAAGTCAAACCAATTATGATTGATCATATCCCATATTAAATCACATTTTCTCCCCCATATTAAAAATATTAACCCAATCGATGTTTTTAATATCAATTGATTTAATAGCATTTTAAAAAATTTGGGAAGAAAAATGCAAATCCAATTATCTTCATGAATTTAACAAGCTCCCCCTCAAATTAATGAGGGTGTACTTGAAACGTAAAATAAATACCTTTTAAACACAAGTGTAAGGTATTTATTACGTGCAAAGATCAGATATAATAATGAATTCACAAGATTAGCAATGTACGAGGTTGGACCTGAATAATGGAGAACAGCATATGAAAGAAGCACATGGTTCTTGTTCACGAATGTTGGTCACCTCGTCACGTCCCCGAGAAAATTAATTCTCGTTGTAGAGTCAAAGCTTTCCGGTGAAATGCTTGACTTGATTATGAAAAGCGGGTTGCTATCTGAAATAATAGCAAACCATATGGAGCATGTTTTTAAATCTTTTAAACTTCTGCTCGAACTTTATTTACAACCCCGTGTCATTATTGAATGACATTTCTAGGTTCGTAAATATTATCGATTCCAGAAGACATGCTCTTTTTATCAAAACGTTTTTGAACACACAATTTTGAAAGATTTAGAAAAACCTTTTGAGAAATTCTCGAAAAATTGTGTTCAAAGTTTTGAAAATCAAATACCTGAGCTTAAGATGTTGAATATCTTATAAAACGAGCTCAAGTCCGAGAAGTTGTAAACTTCCCGTTGTTAAGGATAAGTTTATCATCGGCGATAAACTTTCCTTTTATCTGAAGGACGAGTCCTAAGCTGACATTTGCTTAGAAGTCGTGTACACGAGCTTAAAACCTTTGAATGGTTTTAAATGTAAGCTCGTGTCCGAGAAAATTTAATTTCTCGTTGTAAGGATAAGTTTATCATCGGCGATAAACTTTCCTTTATTTGAAGCATGGGTTACCATCTGATATTTAATGATAAACCATAATGCATGAGCTTAAAAACTTGGAATGTTTTTGATATTAAGCTCATGCCCGAGAAAAATGAATTTCTCGTTTTTAGGATAAGTTTATCATCGGCGATAAACTTTCCTTTCTTTGATGAGCGAGTTATAGTCTGTGATGTGACTATAAGTCCTTTGTGCAGCTTAACCATGAATCCCCTGAGACATTTGTTTCTCTGATATCTGCTTCTTCAGCAACCAAACTCTAAGAGTGTCCTTAGTTGAACGGTACACAACGATTGGACCGCTTCGTTCTTTTGGAACATCAACTTTGGTACCTGCAATCTCATTAGGAGTTTGTATACTTTTGCATGGGTTAGAGATATCTATTTTTGAAGCACGTGGGGGTTCACAGTTGGCTTTACTTGTGTCAGAGGTGGCCTGAGGGGATGATTCACTTGTCTTAGTTGGTAAACGTTTCCTTTTATAGAAAATCTTAAGTTCAGGCTTAAGTGATGTATCATCCTTTGCAATTTTCTCCCTAGTAATCTTCGTAGAATCAGAGACTATCCTAGTTAAAGGGCACTCGTTTCCTACAAGAGTAAAAGTTCTACCAGTGGGGCGCCAAGCTTTACCAAAGGGTTTGATTTTAGCTACCCACTGGGATTTAAGTCTAGCACGGGAGTTCACCTCATTAAGCAATTTTTTTATACAAGCATCATGATTTGCCGTAAAGACACATTTTCTACATGTTTTACAGGTAGCATATTTAATGTCCGAGTAAGATCTAGAATCCCTAGACGATTGATTGATGCTCCTAGGATTGGACATGCTACGGTTAGCAGTGTTGGGTAAACTAGAAGGCATCTGACTAGGTTTGACATTCCTATCTCTTACATGTGTCTTTTGCTTAGCTTCCCTAAGATCAGATTCATGGCAAACGTCATTTGAACTAGTTCTAGACATGGTCTTGTTATTTTTAGGGAAACTAGAGGCAATCATATGATTTGGTCTTGCTAAAGCTGGAGTGATCACATTGGGCCTAGTTGCTGGAGTAACTGGTCTAATAAGATGAACCAAATCAACTTGGGAGGCTAACCGCGGTCTCGAGGATTGTGGTCGCTCGGATCTAAATGCAGTAGGTTGTCTGACAATCGGTTGTCTGACGAACTGATTTGTAGGCGGTTTCCCCAAGATTGATGGTTTTTCAAGCTTAGTGTCCACACTAGGTCCTTTACTTTTCCTTAACTCGTTTTTCAACGCAGCTATAGCAAAGACCTTTTCCTGTACTTGGGCCTTTAAAGTCTCATTCTCTTTGAGCACTCTATCTTGGGATGCCAACTTAGATTCAAGCAGTTGAATTTGTTTCAAAAGATTATCCTTTTCAGCTTTAGAATCTAGAACAGTTTGATCCAATTTTCTTTCAAGAACAACGTTTGACTTTTCAAGTTTTTCAAAATATGTTTCAAATTTGTCCGTTTTCTTAGAAAATTCAAGTTTGGCATCCTCAAGGTCTTTAGATTGCCGAGCTACGATCGTTTCGAGCTCTTTAATCTTAGAATCAGAATCAGTTAACGAGGCAGTTATAAAGCATTTATGATGAACTATAGCATTTTGAACACTTTCTCCCCCATTATGACTCACATCGGATGAATCATAAGTGGTATTTCTATCACTCTTGTCCATCCCATGTTTGTCATAATTAGGTTCAGAATGCTCAATATGCGGCATGTCATCAGCATATACATCATAAACCACATTACATTGTACCATGTTTGCAGGCTCTGCGTCATAAATGGGTAAGGTGTCATCAAGAGAAATCTCGTGAACATTGCCTGACGTGCCACTGGTATCATGTTGTCCTCCTGATTCCGTGCTCTTGGCATTGATAGGCTCCAAGTTTTCAACCGTATGACCATTTACCTCTTGCATCTGCGGCATTGATTCTTGTACTCCATTATCATACGTTTGCTGAAGTCGAGATCTTTCATAAATCGAAGACGAGACCGAAGTCATGAGTTTCAATATTGTATCACGAAAAACTCGAAGCTCGGTATGCGTATCTCGAAGAAATGATTGGCAAAGCATCGAACTTTCAGACTTGATGATATTAAATTGGAGGAAAGGCGTGAGTTGTGTCACAAGAGCCTTATAAGCAAGTGCCGATGCAGAGTGATTAAAGTTGTCATGGTTGAGATGCTCTGCTAGTTCGGTCAAAGTGGTGAAAATTGAGTCGATGAATATATGACGATCTTGTCCAAAGATTGTCACAAATTCGCTCCCTCCTTGAATCCGTGAAAGATTAACTAGATGATACTGAAGCATTCGAAATGAAGTTATACCACTTTCCCTAGCGTTGGCTTGCACTTGATGCGATTCTCCCTCTTTAAGTGTCGATTTTAACGATTCCATTGGTAATCGAGGAATAATGATGTGGCTGTTGTTGTTGTCGGGTTTGAACAAGACGACTCGGCTCAAAAATTGTTATCGGCTCAAAAGATTATGAATTAAACCCGATCCAAAATCCCGGCACGTTGACTCGTCACTTTGTCGTCAAATCCGACCACATTAACGTTTAACCCGATAAATATGTTTCACGTTAACCTTTGAAAATACCCGCTTCGACACGATTTGCCAAAAATTACTAAACAAAATGCTAAAAATATAAAAGTGACAAAATAAAAATATAAAATATAAAAGTGAGAAAAAATACAAAAAAATAAAATGTGATATTTTTAAAATAAAGTGTGATATTTTAAAATAAAAGGATTAAGTTAACTAAACATAAATAAATAAACTTTTAAAAATTAACTTTAAGAAAACTTAATCTAAAACTTATTACGTTACTAAAAGTAAAAAAAATAAAAACGTGTCCCAAATTTGATTTGATGATGTGGCAGAGTTAAAAACCGTGCACCCACTTTGTAAACTCCGTCTAGTTAATCTTTATTTTAAAATACACTTTGTAAATTTGATTTGATGATGTGTCTGCTTTGTTTTCTCCGTCTGAACAAAATACGTGGCCCAATCAACAAAGAGCCACCGCCCCACTCACGTTTTTGTTATCTCCGCCCCACATAAACAAATACACGCTTGATTTACTCTTTCTCTCTCAACCATACACTCACAAACCTGTCAATCTATCTCTCTCAATCTTCTCTCAAATCCATTTTAACCAATCTCAAACCTACTCTAATCCTCCTCTCAAATACAAGTCACCTAATATTCCTCTCATACTGTTCATAAATAAAACGCAGCCATCAATCTCATAAGCCTCTCTCAAATTCAAATGTACAAGCAGAGTCGTCTTCAAGATCAATTGATTGGTCTCAGGTAGGGTATTTTTAATTTTTGATGTTTTCGAGTCTCTCTCTTCTACTGTTGAGTCTTTCTGTTGTGGTTTGCAATGAGTCGAGAGTGAGGGTGTGAGGGGTTCGAGTGGTGTTGTGAGATGGGTGTCCAGGGGTTTGAGGGTGTGAGTCGTGTCAGGTTGGGTAATACGAGAGGGTGGGTAATACGAGTGGGTTTAACAGTTTAGTGGGTTTAAATGGGATGTGAGGGTGTCGGGGTTAGAGTCGAGTGGTGGTTGGGGTATTGTGAGGGTCTGAGTGATGAGCGGTCGAGTCAGGAGTCGAGTGTCGTGTAAAAGATTGGGATGGGTTCTGTTAAAAAAATGGGTGAGTCGAGGATGGTATTGTGTTTGTGTCGGAGAGGTTGTTCTGTTAAGTCGAGGGTGGGTAAATGATTGGGATGGGTTCTGTTAAAAAAATGGGTGAGTTTAGAGTCGCTGGTCAAGAGATTAGTGAAGTTAGAGTGAGTTTGGGTCGATGAGAGTGTGAGTCTGATAAGTTTGTGTTTAGAGTCTAAGTGGGTTGGATATTGTTGAGGCTGTTGTGTCGAGAGTCTTGTGAGTTCGAGTATGGTTTTCGAGAGTCGAGAGGGAATGAGTCTTTTTGAAAAGACGATGATTTGCCCGTTTAATTTGAATATTGTTGCTTCATTCGGAAGTTTTTCTTGATCCGGAAGATCTTGGTTCGGAAGTTCTTGATCCGGAACTTCTTGATCCGGAACTTTTGGCTTGATCCGGAAGTTCTTGGTTCGGAAGTTCTTGATCCGGAACTTCTTGATCCGGAACTTCTGGCTTGATCCGGAAGTTCTTGGTTCGGAAGTTTTCTTGCTTGATTCGGAACTTAATTATTGATTCGGAACATTTATAAAAAACTTACTGATTACTGAAACTCGAGACCCAAGATAATGAAAATCTTGATTATGAAAGGACTTTATCAGTTTAGATGGACAAATTTGGGACAGAGATACTTGGACAAATGGACAGAATATGATAACCAGAAAACAGTTGACCAAAAAGTAAAAAAATCCAAAAAATATAACTGATAACTGATGAAAACTGATAAACGGATAATAATAACTGAAAACTGATTAAAATAAAACACTGATTAAATAAAACACTGATTAAAAGGATATAAGTGATAAAAAATAATAACTGGTAAAAATTGATTAAAAAATTAAAAAAAATAAAAAAAAGGATAAAAATGGATAAAAATTTATATAAATTGATAAAATTTAGAAAACATACCAACTTTTTATATAAATTGATTATTAAACTTGTGATAAAAAACAATAAAAAAATACAAACTTTTTATAAAAACACAACCTTTTTAAGATTTGATAAAGAAATTTTTGATTTTTATATAAAAATTTGTGATTTTTTTTATCTAAAAAACAAGTAAATTTGAAGATTTGATATGATAACACATAAAAACATAAACTTTTTATAAAAAAAATACAAACTTTTTAAAATTTAAGCATGATTAAATCAAAACCCACCAAAATCAATCAAAATAAAAGAAGAATAAACCAAACTAACCATGGCTCTGATACCAATTGAAGGTCTACGAAATTTATGGCCTATTCTATGTTATGGATTTGGTGGATTTATGTGGTTGATTGATTGATAATTAATGAAGAAATGAAGGAATGAGATGAGGGATTAGAGAGAGAAAGGAGAGAAGGGAGAGAATTGTAGAGAGAGAAAGTGAAATGAAAAATGATTAAGTGAAAATGTGAATCAACAACCCCCTCCTAACATGCTAGGAGGGGTTATATATAGCCCACCCTACATGTGGGCTATATGGACCATACATAAAGTAAATAGATCACGAGCCCATTACCTAATTATCGTTGGAGCGACCGATCCTTCATAAATACGTAAAACGTATTTCCAACAAATTCAATGATATTATTTCTTTTAGTAATTAGCCTTAAGTTTCCTCTGCTGATCATGAACCGTTAATTATCGCGCATGCTTTGCGCTAAGCGCGAATGTTGTGGGTGGATCCATCGGGATTGACAATCCCTGTCCCAAGTACCTTGACGCACTTACATTTGTTTATATTTGAGTATTTAGATTGAATACTCACTAGAGGAACTTACATTCAGTTAAGCTTCGGTTCATGAACTATATAGCAATACTCATGACTATGGAAAATGTACATAGTCATCCCCCCCATTATTGTTTTACAAACTTTATTGTGTTCCATTACTTAGTTTACAAAACCTATAAATATCACTCAACTTCTTATTGATGGGTTTTACATTGTTTAATCTCCGGTAATAATGCTTAATACGCTTGGATGAGGTTCTGAAAGATGTTGACAGCTTGGAAAGATATGTGTTGTGTTATATTGATGCTTTTGTTTATAAATGATATTGTCAAAGTCTTCTGCTTATCTTTTGCCATCTTAAAACTTTAAAACCATGATGTAATGGTATTTTGTTCTGTTATAAAACTTGTGGGACTGATGCTTTTAAACTCTGATATAATGTGATGTAATATATAAGTCTTTTATTACGTCATTTTCGAGTCATTTATAACTCATTGTTACTTGTGCCATGACGTGTTACCCCCTCGTTTCCTAGTTGTTCTATGTCAAATTCTGGGGCTCTCACAGATTGGTATCAGAGCGATGGTTATAGGGAACTAAGTCATTTTCAAAACTTGGTCTATAACTAAATCAAAATATTTCATGCTTTACTAGTGTCAAACACAGAATCTGCCAATGTTGTTCAATATCTGCGCAGGTAACTCTCTAATCCTTATTGTTTACCTTAATTATTTTTATAATATTTCATACCTTGATTTCATCTTGAAATATTATATTGGTTTCATTGCGATACTTATTACCTCCTTCCAAACCCCTCTTGCTTATATATATATATATATATATATATATATATATATATATATATATATATATATATATATATATATATATATATATATATATATATATATATATATATATATATATATATATATATATATATATATATATATATATATATATATATATATATATATATATATATATATATATATTCCACTCCTTAGTGTTGCATTCTTTGTTGATAATCAGTTATGTATATCTAAAATCTCTTCTTATTCTATTTTCTCCATTCTTCATGAATCTTGAAATAGCATACTTATACAAGTTCTCACTGAATTTTATATTGTGTTGTTGACAGAAACATGCCGCCTACCGGAATTCGTAGTGCTGATGGACCCAGGAGATCCCGTCGGGCTACTATGGAAAGAATCATTGCAAAAAGGGTAAAGAAAGCAGTTGCTGAATATGAAAAGAGCCTAGAGACTCAAGCTAAAACTGATAATTCTTCAAGTGTAAAAGGATCTTCTCACAAGACCTTCATGTCTGGAAAACCCCACTCCTTCAATGGGACCGAAGGTGTTGTTGGGTTGACACGTTAGTTTGAAAAGATGGAGTAAGTTTTTGGAACTTACAAATGTGCTGAAGAGGATAGGGTAATTTATGATGCTAGTACTTTGGAAGGTATTGCACTTACACGGTGGAATGGGAATATTCGAACCTTAGGTCTTGATAATGCAAACAAAATCCCTTGGAGCGAGTTCAAAATAATGATGACTACTGAATACTTCCGAGAGACTGAGATAGCTCGGATGGAGCATGAGCTATGGAATTTACAAATGAAAAATGATGATATTGAAGCCTACACTAATAGATTTCATGAGTTGGTCTTAATGTGTCCGAAAATGGTTCCAGATGAAAAGAAAAAGATAAAAAGGAATGTCAAGGGCTTTCCTGGAAGGATTAAAGGACACATTACTTCATCAAAACCTTCTTCCCTACATGAAGCAGTGAACATGGCTCGTGAATTGGTCGGGCAGTCTATGGAAGGTAAAGCTGCTAAGTTAAATGATGATAACAAACAGAAATGGGAGGAGAATAAAGGAAACAATCAAGGAAACAATCAAGGAAATAATTGTAACAACAATTAGGGAAATAATAGAAACTACAACAGCAACAATAACCGATAATCCAACAAGAGACAAGAGACAACAACCATGTATGCAGCTGCTCCCACTATTCCTGCTGCCCCTGTTACTCCTGTTGCTCCTGTTACTCTTGCTGCTCCTATTACTCCTGCTACTCCTTGATGAGACTACTTTTATACATAGTCTCATCGTCCAAAACGGGCTAAAAATGCATTAAATATCATTGAAACTGCCAAATATATGCTCGTGTTTGTTGCTTGTGTATTTTAGGTACGGATATTGAGGAAATGACAAAAAAGATCACAAGAATCAATCAAAAACGAACACGGGAAACGAAGCCGCACAATGAACCGGACCCGAATCCTGAAGATTGGCAAGAATGGTCCCTCAACTTTAGAAGACTTGTCATTTTATACCCCTGTAAATCCTCAAAATTACTTGTGGGTCCCTAAAATATCAAGTATGTACAAGTGTAGCCCTTGAAGAATGCCATAATTACAAAAGAGGTCCTTGATACAAGTTTACAAAGTTGATTGTGCCAAAAGTGACAAGTGCTGAAAGTTGTTTACAAAGGATATGGGGTTTGTTGCTGTTTATTACAAGTTAAACAAAAGAAAAGAGTATAAGGGCCATTTTGGCCAGACAATAAACTCTCTCCCACCAACCAGTTGCTGACACCTCACCCTCCACATCACCATACCCGACCCTACCCATTTACCCTACCCATTAACCCGTCCAACCCACAACCCACCAGTTTATTAATTAAACTGGTCAACTCCCAGTCAAACCCCCCCAATTATTCCCACCAAAACACCTTTTTAAAAAACCATTTACCTAAAA
Source organism: Glebionis coronaria (assembly GCA_025667525.1). NCBI lineage: Eukaryota > Viridiplantae > Streptophyta > Magnoliopsida > Asterales > Asteraceae > Glebionis > Glebionis coronaria. Next base: position 305,067,005 of record CM046882.1, read on the forward strand.
TAGATTAAAAACACTCCTTAATCCCCTTAAACCCTAAACACTTCCCAGGTCGGATCAAACCCTAATCAAAGGGGTTTTTGTTGTTACTTTCCAGAACTTTAATTGACCCAAGCCTAATCCCATCCCACCTCCCAAAACATCGATCACTTTCATCCCTAGACCACCCCATGTGTCCCCTGCCCCACAAAGAAGAAGAAAACAAAATCCTCCAGTCCATCCAACGGTTTTTCTTGTTTCCTTGGTCCCCAATTCGTATCAAACGGCCTAGATACCATCTAAACAGCTGTATCTTCACTGGAACATCACATGCTACCTTTGACTAAGATTCCTCAAGGGCAAATTCGGATTTTCTCCATTTAGGGTTCCAGTTATTATTTTTTTATTCAAGTAGTCTAAATAGTTCTATTGTAGCCTATATAAGGAGCTTACAACTTGTGTAAAGCCCTTGTTCCAGATTTTTGATTCCAAACTTAATGTAATTCCTTTTTTAAGTTATAAAAGTTGGTTTATTTTGAGAAATAGTAATTCGTTTTTGTTTATTTAAAAAGTTGGTGTTTAATGTGCATGAAATCAATCCGAGTTCCAAATATTTCTTGTTATCAAGTTTTTGAATTATTTATGATTTTCAGAAATCTATTGTTTAAGCTTGTTTTCTGAAAAGTTCTTCATAGACTTGAACTTATGACTTGGTGAAGTGGAAGTGGATCCAAGTCCTAAGTTTCAAGTCTTGTTGGTTTCAAAAGGTTTCAAAAAGATTTTTGAAGGAAAATCAGTTTTTCTATTTTTTCTAAGCTTTTACTGTATCAAAAGCCATAAGCTACAAGCTTATGGCCTTTGATACTTGAATATTGTTGGTTGTTGGTTTTGTATGTGCAGGAAACAAGAAGGAGACAAGCTCTCATTCTCTTCCATTTCTTTTCAATTTTTGTACCAAGCATTTGGCATCCCCCATTACAACAAAGTTCTGCCCAGGCCCCAGCCTGAAAGGAGGTGACTTTTCAGTCACTGTTGGACCTCGATTGTAGGTCAAACAAGGTAACACTCTTTTTCCTTGTTTGAGTTTTCAGAAAATTGTGAAAATTTGTGATCTAGGTGATTTTGTATGAAGCTTGTGTTTATGTGTTGAATCTGGTTGATTTATGTTTATTTGATGATATCTTGCATGTTAGAAGTAATTTAGGTCTGTTAGGTTAAGTGTTTTAAGCTTTTGGTTTGATAAATCTTGAATTTCAGATTTAAAGGGGTGTTTGGATCTAGTAGTTGATAGAGCTTGGTGAAAAGTTTCTGGGTTAAAACCTGTTGAACACATGCCTTAGGTTGTTATTAGGTGCTATATGCATGTGGTTTTCAGTTTGGTGAAGTCTAAATCAAGTTTGCAAGTTAAAATTTTGGAAAATAGCACCTAAATCAGTAAAGTGCCTATTCTGCCTGTTTTTGAAGTAATTTGATCATCAAATTTGATAAATTTCTTGAATATAGGTTTTTTTAGGATTATGGGTAGTTTTTAAGTGATTTGTTGAATTTGTGTGCAAGATTTTAGGGCTTGAAATTCGTTTTTGTGCAAGTTGCATCAGCAACTGTTCATTAGAAACTTGCAGCCTCAATCAGTAACTTCTAGGGCTTATTGTGCTTGATTTTTGGCTAAGACTTGTTGTTATTCTTGTTCATTTGACTTCCCACAACCCAACTGGTTGTGGGAGTGCCCCCATTGTCCAAAGAAATCCAAGCAATAGCTTTCCTAAGCTCAATCATCCACCAGACCATATTTTTACACTAGCTGTGGGAAAAAAGTTACCCCTGCTAGTGTATTGGTTAGTACTGCTAAGCTAAAGGACAAAAGTCTTGTGCATGTCACTATCAGAAACTTTGATTTTTTGTCTTTAGTGCCTGAATTTGGGATTTAGGGTTTCAAAAAAGTTTCATTATTTTTCTAATTTATTTTTTTATTTTTCTGTTTAATTAGATTTTTTATTACTGTTCATTTGTTATTTTTTACATTAAATTGCATTTTTTAATACCTTTTAATATTTATGTTTTTGGCATTTAGTGTAAAAAATCAATATTTTTAGATTTCAAAAATTTTATTGGACTTAGAAAAATAATTTAAGATTTTTAGTTTAAAAAGTTTTTACAGTTCACTTTTTATTTAATTTTTAGGATTAATTGAGTTTAATTAGGGTTTAATATTAAACTATTTTTGTCTTTTAGTGGGAAATTTTATATTTTTAAAACTTTTTCATTTTTCTACTGTTCACTAGAGTAATTTAGGATTTTTAAAATTGTCATATTATTTTTGGCATTAATTTATAATTTTTTATGATTATTTTAGTTTAAAAATTGTTTTAAGTGACTTAAAAATAGAAAAATAGTTTTTAAAATTTAAGAAAAATACTTTTTAGTCTTTAGATAATATAGGTAAGTTATTTGTTCAATAAAATAATATTTTGGACATTTTGTTAATTATATTTAATTTTAGGGCTTTAATTAGCATTTAAAATTGAATATTTAATTAATAAAAGGTTTTAAAATACTTTTATTGGATTTTTATTCTTATTTATATTATTTTAGACTTACTTTTAGCTTTTAATTAATTTTTAGGTTTAAAATTTTAATTTGTAGGTTTTTTACGGTTTTACGTGAACGATCTTTTCGTCTTAGCTCGATCCGTCTTCGTAACCGTCATTCTCTTCTCACCCCCTTTCTATTTTCTTTTTTCTCAATATAATCACAAATCAAAATCAATTCATTACACAACGCACTAGCCTCCTCGAGAACGAACTCACTTTAGGGTGATTTACACACGGTTTTCCTAATTCGTCGTGCTTACTTCCCTATATTTTAGGTGGTTGTTTTTCCTAAAGTAAGTTACCTAATTTTACAACTATCATTTTGGCGCCGCTGCCGGGGAGGCGTGTTGTGTTTTGATTGGAATTGTTGTTTTTATATACTAACCATAATTAGTATTTGTATTAGTAGCACTCTACTAATACGTATTATCGGTTTTCGGTTTTTGTGTGAATATTAGTACTATATTGTATACGTAGAACAATAAATTCACAAGTACTCCAAGTACGTGAGAAATCACAACCTTGACTTGGGAGGTCATTACCCAATCATTGTATTCGAATCTCAAACCAAAGAAAAAGGCAAAAATAGATAAATACTTTCGTGAAGCTCGATTTTGAAAAATACAAACTATAAGGTGGGTATAAGGCGGTTGTATTTCACGACCTAAAGGAAAAAGGCTCTTAAATGCTTCGCGCCGCCTCGTTTCCTCCGCTTGCTTGTGAGTATTTTATTTTGAGAGCTAATCGAGGGTTTTGCCGCCCAAAGTATTACTAAGTATCATATATATTTTCTTGGTTTCATTGATTAAACCCTCTTGAACGTTTTGGTGTTCCACCAACGTTCTAAAGTCATCGAAGGCGTTCACTTCACGTGATCGTTTTCATTCCTTGAGGCTTCTTTAATCGAGAGATTTGATTAAGGAGGAGATTTGTAGATTTGTGTCTACTTAATACATTCCGCAAATTCCAAAAAGGTTAATACAATCAAAAACCACAAAAAAATGGAAAAATACAAAACACCAAAAAGAATCTTCTTTGCTCGTCCCCTCGTTGTACGTGACGTTTATGCTAACTCGTAATCAAGCAAGACGTGCACGTAAACGAAAGAACAAAACTCCCACTCCAAATCATTCTAGTGAGGAGTCTCCTATTGACGAACCCATTGTAAGAGAAGCACCAACCATGGCGAATCGAACTATGATGGAGTTACTCCAAGCACCCACCGAGGGTTATGGAGAGGCTATTGTGATTCCCGCTATCCTTGCGGAGAATTTTGAGGTGAAAACGGGTTTGTTGTTGATGATCCAAAACAACAAATTCTATGGTGATGAAAAGGACAATCCACACAACCATATCCAAAACAACAAATTCAAGGATGTCTCGAATGACTCGATTAAGATGATGCTTTTTCCGTATTCCTTAGCGGGGCCCGCTAAAATTTTGTTAGAGAAAGAGCCACCCAATTCTATATTGACGTGGAAGGATCTCGTGTCTAAGTTCGTGAACCAATTTTTTCCGCCCTCTAAGACTATGCACTTGAAAAACGAGATTTCAAAGTTTTCACAAGAATCAAATGAAAGTTTTTCAACGGCTTGGAATAGGTTTAAGGAAATGTTACATGAATGTCCTCATCACGGTTTTTCCGACTGCATCAAAGTGACACGTTTTACAATGGACTTAATGATCATGAAAGAGATTATTTAAATGCCGCCGTGGGTGGTAATTTTTGTGTAAAACGGTCGAGGAAGCTTTGGTAATAATTGAGAATAGGTCTAAGGTTTATAGCCCTCGTAACACACCGAGTGTTGCCAAAATGGGCTCATCATCGTCTCGTAGCATTAATGTCTTACATGATGAAGCAAATGAAGAAAATCAGTTTTTTGATAGATTTGCTAACCTTATGTCCCATTGGAAAGCTCAAGAAGCTTCAAATTCCGCTTCGGTTAAAGCGGTTGCTAAGAGTTGTTTGTCGTGTGGTGGAGCTCATGATCTTTCCGAGTGCATTACCGCGGATAGTAACACTTCGAGTGCTTATGTAGCCACGGGAACTTATAACCAAAACGGTCAAGGTTCCCGCCAAAATCAAGCTCCACCAAATCAAAATGCTAATAACTATCGAAACAACAACCAAGGTGGTAATTATCAAGGCAATCAACGTAATTACAACAAGGGTAATTATCAAAGTGGAAATGGGCAAATTTCAAACCAAAACCAAAACCGTGATTTTCAAACTACCACTCAAGGTTTTCAAAATGATCACACCAAAAATCTTCAAGGAGAATTTTTGAATTATGCTAAAGAAAACGATGCTAAGTTTGACAATATGCAACGTGAAATGGTTAGCTTAAGATCCGAGTTGAAAAACGAGCTTAAAAACGAACTTGCTAATGAACTTAAGACTCATGCTAATAAAATGGAAGGAAATGTCCAACAACTCCAACAAAATCAACAAAAATGGAGCAAGGTCAACATGAGATTAAGCAAGAGTTGTTAAAAGCGGATTCTAGGCAATCTAAGTTTGAAGACCGAATGGGAAAAATGTTTGAAGCTATCATGTGTAAACCTTCTTCTTCGAGTGGTCTTCCTAGTGATACCATCGTGAACCCGAAAGGAGAATTAAAGGTTATTACTACTCGTAGTGGTAAAACTTTCAAAGAACCCATTTCTCGTCCAAGTACTTCTATGGAGAAGGAAAAAGAGAAAGAACCCGAGGTGGTGGTAGAAAAGGAGCAAACTCCAAGCCCACGAAGTACCGCTCAAACCACACCTACGATTGAACCAATACCAATCATGGAACTCGAGATTCCAAGGCCGATGCCTATGCCCCAACCCACACCACCCTTACCTTACCCTTCAAGACGAGACAAGGAAAAGGCACAAGAACGAAATAATTATCAATTTGAACTTTTTATGAAAATGTTTCGTGACTTGCATTTCAATATAAGTTTTGCCGACGCCTTAGTCATGATGCCTCGATTTGCCGCGAACTTCAAAAGTATGTTGAATAACAAAGAAAAATTGCAAAAATCGTCTAGTTGTTCATCGGTTTTTCTTAGCCGCATACCTCAAAAAGTCGGTGATCCCGGCAAGTTTTTAATCCCATGTGCTATACAAGACATGGAGGAATGCTACGCCTTGGCTGATATTGGTGATAGTATTAATTTGATGCCTCTTGAGATTTTTAAGTCGCTCAATCTTCCCAATCTCACTCCTTCAAGAATGTCAATCGAGATGGCCGATCATTCTACGATTCTAGCTTGTGGAGTAGCCGAGGACGTCTTTGTGAAAGTTGGAAAGTTCTACTATCCCGTAGACTTTATTGTTGTTGACATTCCCATCGATCCTATAGTTCCTCTAATTTTAGGTCGATCATTTTTTGATACCCCGAGAGCACTTATCGATGTGCATGCTTGGAAAATCACTCTTCGTTTCAATGAGGAAGAACTCGTCATAAATGCAACTCAAAACTCCACACTTTCTCATGTGTATTCTATCACGTCTTTGTACAATGTCAATCCCATCAAAAACATTTGCAAAAAGATTTCAAAAAGAGTTTTAGAAGTTGTTGAGAAAAATGAAGTTCCGTCCCCTCCGCCGGTGGAGGTTAAGAGTGTTAAGCCTACGATTCCAATCACGAATGATTCTTCGGATGATGAATATGTTGATCCCGATGGGGGAGTTTTCTTTGTCGACAAACGTTTTGAGAACTTACCACCACCTTTACCAAAACGGTTTTCAAATATGAGAATATTTAGTGTGACTAACATTGCTTTAGAAACACCAAATATTTTTGACATAATTAAGTCGGGTTTTCACAAGGAGAGTTTATAAGATGAAAAAGGAAAAGATTTTAACTTAAAAGATTTTTCTACAACTCTAACTCCGTCATCACCACGTGTATTGAGTACTACAAGCTCGTCTTCTCCTTTTGACGATGCTTTGTGTGGACTTAGTGTGGGGGAAGCCCCTTATGTTCCCTCCCCTTTCTCCACCGAGGATGAGATATTTGATCCCGGAATTGTTTATAAAGGATAATCTCGGTCTTCCACCGATGCAATAAATGGAAAATCTTTTTATTTGATTGGTGCGAGTCTACCTCGAGTAGCTCAATGTTTCTATGACTTACCCATTGTCCCACCCTTCTATTTCTTCTCATCTATTTTCCTTAAACCCTTTGGGTTTTTGTTGACTCATGATGAAGTGGCGTTGACTTGTTTTTCCAATGAAAACGAGAACGCCATCTTCGATCCCGGTATTTTGCACCATCAAAGGACTTAGTCCTTAATACCGGTTGTTTTTGGGCCTTGTTTATCATGTAAGCCCCACTAAAAATTGACCATACCAAGATAATCCCTAAATGATCACATTTATGAGGGATTCGAGTCGAGCTCTTGACTCAGTTATCAAAAACGAGGTGCCTCGTGGGGGAGACCCATGCTTATCCATGTACATATTATTGCTTTCTAATTAGTTTAATGTGAGGGGATTTGTGCCCTTCCAACCTTTGTTCCCTGGTTGTTTGTGCATTGTGGTTTTTAGATCATGATCTTCATGATTGGAGCCTCTCGTGTTCGTTTTATGGGAGCACTCGATCGTTTGCTTTGAAGACTTTCTCAATATCCAAATGATATATCCTTTTATGTTCTAACCTTAGGTTTATAGCACACTTCATAAACGGCTTTAAATTTAACGGTTACACCCTTTCCATGCTAGATTAGGCATTCGACTACGTCTCTAGTATGGGGGTGTTTGCACCCCTAGACTCGAAACATTGAGGACAATGTTTAACTTTAGTATGGGGGGTGAATAGATACTTGCCTTGCCAAACCTTCACGCTTTCCAAAGTTTATCTTTTTGTTTATCGTTTTGTTGCAAAATAAGGCTAAAAATGGCCAAACATTTAAAATTTTTCTCATGTTTTATAAGTGTTTAAGACACGAATGTAGATTTTCCGATGGAGAGAATAAGAGTAATTTTTGACTCGACCGTGCGTGTTGAGCACTCAGCTTTGATTCCTTAACTTCACATTAGGCTAAGTCTCTTAAATGAGGACTAGAAATGATAGAGTTAATTATAAGTTAGTATGCTAAACGTAGAGTACTCGTATTCTTTCAAAAACTCATGTATTCTCGTTGTTTGCTTATTCTCCCTTCGCATGTAAATATTTTTTGCTTAATAAATATTGACTTAGCGGTTTAGTTAGGATTGTTGGGTTTCTAGTTTTTTCTAGTAGCTTCTGTGTAATTAAATTAGGAAGACATTAAGGTATCGCCAGCGTCACGGTTTTGAAGTATTGGCACCCGAATAATCAAAAGCTTCACTCAATAATAAGATTTCAAGTGCTCACCTAAATCTAGCAAACAATTTGAAGCCCCACAAGGCCTAAAATCTATGCAAAATTGAAAGTGAATCAAGCCTTAATCTTCGAAGCTTTAAAGATCCAAAATTCGCCTTAGCATGAGGATATACGTCTTTGGCTAATAAAACCACCGATGAGGTGGATAATAAAAGGCAAGGCAAGACCGAAGTCATAATAAAAGCTTCATGGCGAAGTTGAATAAAAGATGGAGGTAAACCAAAGATAATAAGGCCCTTCCGTTAGGGGGCGTATAAAAGTCTTGGTAATAAGTCTCATGTTCAAAACCGTTATAAAACCGTGTTTATCGATTCTTCTTGTCAACTTAATTTTTTGACATCGTTGTCTATTAGGAGGGGTTATTGATTTGATGGTCTTGGTTACACCGTTAGGACTCTATTTTTAGACCTAAATCTCTATTATCGCATAAGTCAAACAATGTATCCTCGTGAAACATTCAAGACAAAATAAAATATAAGAGATACAACTTAGGAATAATGGGAGGATAAGTACATGATTAGGGCATATGAGTAGTGTTAGCATTACTAACTTATAATGACAATGATCTCGTTGCACGCTTGGCATGGAATTAGGGTGAAAATCGAGGACAATGAAATTATTTCTAACGAAGCATTCACATGTTCTTATTCTATGAACCTAAACGTCCCATTTTGCGATGAAAATCATACATTATGTCTAAAACGCAAGTAGTAGTAATAGTAGTAGTATAGCTAGTTTATCATTCAATAAAGTCAATAAAAATGAATTTTGGAGATGCTACGATACTTTATTCTAGCATTGCGTGAGGGCACGGCAATGGTTTAGTATGGGGGAGTGATGAGACTGCTTTTATACATAGTCTCATCGTCCAAAACGGGCTTAAAATGCATTAAATATCATTGAAACTGCCAAATATATGCTCGTATTTGTTGCTTGTGTATTTTAGGTACGGATATTGAGGAAATGACAAAAATATCACAAGAATCAATCAAAAACGAACACGGGAAACGAAGCCGCACAATGAACCGGACCCGAATCCTGAATTTCCAAAATAGACCTTCAAGTTTTGAAGATTGGCAAGAATGGTCCCTCAACTTTAGAAGACTTGTCATTTTATAACCCTGTAAATCCTCAAAATTACTTGTGGGTCTCTAAAATATCAAGTATGTACAAGTGTAGCCCTTGAAGAATGCCATAATTACAAAAGAGGTCCTTGATACAAGTTTACAAAGTTGATTGTGCCAAAAGTGACAAGTGCTGAAAGTTGTTTACAAAGGATATGGGGTTTGTTGCTGTTTATTACAAGTTAAACAAAAGAAAAGAGTATAAGGGCCATTTTGGCCAGACAATAAACTCTCTCCCACCAACCAGTTGCTGACACCTCACCCTCCACATCACCATACCCGACCCTACCCATTTACCCTACCCATTAACCCGTCCAACCCACAACCCACCAGTTTATTAATTAAACTGGTCAACTCCCAGCCAAACCCCCCCAATTATTCCCACCAAAACACCTTTTTAAAAAACCATTTACCCAAAATAGATTAAAAACACTCCTTAATCCCCTTAAACCCTAAACACTTCCTAGGTCGGATCAAACCCTAATCAAAGGGGTTTTTGTGGTTACTTTCCAGAACTTCAATTGACCCAAGCCTAATCCCATCCCACCTCCCAAAACATCCATCACTTTCATCCCTAGACCACCCCATGTGTCCCCTGCCCCACAAAGAAGAAGAAAACAAAATCCTCCAGTCCATCCAACGGTTTTTCTTGTTTCCTTGGTCCCCAAATCGTATCAAACGGCCTAGATACCATCTCAACAACTGTATCTTCACTGGAACATCACATGCTACCTTTGACCAAGATTCCTCAAGGGCAAATTCGGATTTTCTCCATTTAGGGTTCCAGTTATTATTTTTTATTCAAGTAGTCTAAATAGTTCTATTGTAGCCTATATAAGGATCTTACAACTTGTGTAAAGCCCTTGTTCCAGATTTTTGATTTCAAACTTAATGTAATTCCTTTTTTAAGTTATAAAAGTTGCTGTATTGTGAGAAATAGTAATTCCTTTTTGTTTATTTAAAAAGTTGGTGTTTAATGTGCATGAAATCAATCTGAGTTCCAAATATTTCTTGTTATCAAGTTTTTGAATTATTTAAGATTTTCAGAAATCTATTGTTTAAGCTTGTTTTCTGAAAAGTTCTTCATAGACTTGAACTTGTGACTTGGTGAAGTGGAAGTGGATGCAAGTCCTACGTTTCAAGTCTTGTTGGTTTCAAAAGGTTTCAAAAGGTTTCAAAAAGATTTTTGAAGGAAAATCAGTTTTTCTATTTTTTCTAAGCTTTTACTGTATCAAAAGGCATAAGCTACAAGCTTATGGCCTTTGATACTTGAATATTGCTGGTTGTTGGTTTTGTATGTGCAGGAAACAAGAAGGAGACAAGCTCTCATTCTCTTCAATTTCTTTTCAATTTTTGTACCAAGCATTTGGCATCCCCCATTACAACAAAGTTCTGCTCAGGCCCCAGCCTGAAAGGAGGTGACTTTTCAGTCACTGTTGGACCTGGATTGTAGGTCCAACAAGGTAACACTCTTGTTCCTTGTTTGAGTTTTCAGAAAATTGTGAAAATTTGTGATCTAGGTGATTTTGTATGAAGCTTGTGTTTATGTGTTGAATCTGGTTGATTTATGTTTATTTGATTATATCTTGCATGTTAGAAGTAATTTAGGTCTGTTAGGTTAAGTGTTTTAAGCTTTTGGTTTGATAAATCTTGAATTTCAGATTTAAAGGGGTGTTTGGATCTAGTAGTTGATAGAGCTTGGTGAAAAGTTTCTGGGTTAAAACCTGTTGAACACATGCCTTAGGTTGTTATTAGGTGCTATATGCATGTGGTTTTCAGTTTGGTGAAGTCTAAATCAAGTTTGCAAGTTAAAATTTTGGAAAATAGCACCTAAATCAGTAAAGTGCCTATTCTGCCTGTTTTTGAAGTAATTTGATCATCAAATTTGATAAATTGCTAGAATATAGGTTGCTTTAGGATTATGGGTAGTTTTTAAGTGATTTGTTGAATTTGTGTGCAAGATTTTAGGGCTTGAAATTCGTTTTTGTGCAAGTCGCATCAGCAACTGTTCATCAGAAACTTGCAGCCTTAATCAGTAACTTCTAGGGCTTATTGTGCTTGATTTTTGGCTAAGTCTTGTTGTTATTCTTGTTCATTTGACTTCCCACAACCCAACTGGTTGTGGGAGTGCCCCCATTGTCCAAAGAAATCCAAGCAATAGCTTTCCTAAGCTCAATCATCCACCAGACCATATTTTTACACTAGCAGTGGGAAAAAAGTTACCCCTGCTAGTGTATTGGTTAGTACTGCTAAGCTAAAGGACAAAAGTCTTGTGCATGTCACTATCAGAAACTTTGATTTTTTGTCTTTAGTGCCTGAATTTGGGAGTTAGGGTTTCAAAATAGTTTCATTATTTTTCTAATTTAATTTTTGATTTTTCTGTTTAATTAGATTTTTTATTACTGTTCATTTGTTATTTTTTACATTAAATTGCACTTTTTAATACCTTTTAATATTTCTGTTTTTGGCATTTAGTGTAAAAAATCAATATTTTTAGATTTCAAAAATTTTATTGGACTTAGATAAATAATTTAAGATTTTTAGTTTAAAATGTTTTTACTGTTCACTTTTTATTTAATTTTTAGGATTAATTGAGTTTAATTAGGGTTTAATATTAAACTATTTTTGTCTTTTAATGGGAAATTTTATATTTTTCAAACTTTTTCATTTTTCTACTGTTCATTAGAGTAATTTAGGAATTTTAAAATTGTCAAATTATTTTTGGCATTATTTTATTATTTTTTATGATTATTTTAGTTTAAAAATAGTTTTAAGTGATTTAAAAACAGAAAAATAGTTTTTAAAATTTAAGAAAAATACTTTTTAGTCTTTAGATAATATAAGTAAGTTATTTGTTCAATAAAATAATATTTTGGACATTTTGTTAATTATATTTAATTTTAGGGCTTTAATTAGCATTTAAAATTGAATATTTAATTAATAAAAGGTTTTAAAATACTTTTATTGGATTTTTATTCTTATTTATATTATTTTAGACTTACTTTTAGCTTTCAATTAATTTTTAGGTTTAAATTTTTAATTTGTAGGTTTTTTACGGTTTTACGTGAACGATCTTTTCGTCTTAGCTCGATCCGTCTTCGTAACCTTCATTCTCTTCTCACCCCCTTTCTATTTTCTTTTTTCTCAATATAATCACAAATCAAAATCAATTCATTACATAACGCACTAGCTTCCTCGAGAACGAACTCACTTTAGGGTGATTTACACACGGTTTTCCTAATTCGTCGTGCTTACTTCCCTATATTTTAGGTGCTTGTTTTTCCTAAAGCAAGTTACCTAATTTTACAACTATCACTCCTACTAGCAGATGAGGTTATACTGGGAATCTGCTTAAGTGTGATCAATGCCATTGGCATCATCCTTTTGGTGTGTGTCTTCCTAAGTGTGCAATTTGTAAGAGGATTGGCCATAAGGAAGGAAACTCTAATGTGGTGTGCTACAGCTGTGGTGAAAAAGGTCATTACCAGAATAGGTGTCCAAAGGCTAAGGATCCGCAGAATGATGGAGCTCGAGGCAGGGTGTATCATGTGGGAAATAACGTTCAGCAGAATCCTCAGGTGGTCGCGGGTGCGTATCTTCTTAACGATTACTATGTTAGTGTTTTATTCAGTTCTGGTTCTGAGAAAAGTTTTGTGTCTTCTACTTTTACTCCTTTCATTGATATTACTCCTTCTGCTTTAGACACTAGCTAGGAAGTAGAATTGGCAGACGGTAAGATTGTTAGTCCTAATATAGTCTTGCGTGGCTGTACCCTTGGCTTGCTTAGTCATTTGTTTTTAATCGACGCGTCTCGGCAGTTTTGATGTTATTGTTGGTATGGATTGGTTAGCGTCACATTGTGCTGTCATTGTTTGTTTTGAGCGAATCTTGCGTATTCCTCTTTCTTCGGGTAAAACCTTAGAACATCGCGGTGAGAAGCCGGATGACAATCCGAATTCTCTTCTTTGTATCAAGAAAGGTTGATAAGAAAAAGCTTGACGACATTCGTATCGTTTGTGAATTTCTTGGAGTTTTCCCAGACGACTTATCAAGATTACCTCCTGTGCGCGAAGTTGAATTCTGTATCGATCTTATTCCGGGTGCACTGCCTGTTACCAAGTCGCCTTATCGCTTAGCCCCGTCTGAAATGAGTGAATTATCGAATCAACTTAAAGAATTACAAGAGAAAGGTTTCATTAGACCGAGTCATTCGCCGTGTGGAGCGCTTGTGCTCTTTGTTAAGAAAAATGATGGTGCAACGAGAATGTGTATTGACTACAGTGAATTGAATAAGCTGTCAATCAAGAATCGTTACCCTCTTCCTCATATAGATGACTTATTTGATCAATTGCAAGGTGCTTGTCGATTCTCCAAGATAGATCTTCGTTCAGGTTGTCATCAGTTAAGAGTGCATGAAAGTGACATCTCCAAAACCGCTTTTAGAACTCGTTACGGTCACTTTGAATTTACCGTTATGCCATTCGGTCTTATCAATGCTCCTGCCATTTTTATGGATCTAATGAACCGTGGTTGCAAACCTTATCTTGATAAGTTTGTCATAGTCTTTATTGACTACATCCTCATTTACTCGAAATCTGAAAAAGATCATGGAAACCATCTGAGAACAATCTTAAGTCTTCTGGAGAAAGAAAAGTTATATGCTAAATTCTCTAAGTGTTAATATTTGTTTAAAGAGGTTCAGTTTTTAGGACACGTGGTAAATCAGGATGGTATATACGTGGATCCTAGTAAAGTTGAAGCAGTTAAGAATTGGAAATCTCCTAAATCGCCTACTGAGGTCCGTTCATTTCTCAGATTAGCCGGATACTATCACAGGTTTATCAAAAACTTCTCCAAAATTGCCAAGCCTTTAACCCTGCTTACACAAAAGAACAAGGAATACAGTTTAAATGAAGAGCAAGAGTAAGCCTTTTGCCTATTAAAGGAGAAATTGTGTAATTCACCAGTGTTAACACTTCTAGACGGACAAAATGATTTTGTAGTGTATTGTGATGCATCCCATCAAGGTTGCGGGTGTGTCTTAATGCAGCGAGGAAAAGTGATTGCTTATGCCTCCAGACAACTTAAAATCCACGAGCAGAACTATACTACTCACGATTTAGAATTAGGTGCAGTAATATTTGCCTTGAAAATATGAAGACATTATCTTTATGGGACGAAAAATGTGATATACACTGATCATAAGAGTCTTCAGTATATTTTTGACCAAAAGGACTTGAATATGCGTCAAAGACGTTGGTTAGAACTCCTTAGTGACTACGAATGTGAAATTAAGTATCACCCGGGAAAGGCTAATGTTGTAGCAGATGCCCTAAGTCGAAAGGAAAGAATTAAACCTAGGAGAGTGCGTGCCATGAGTATAACCATTCAATATATCCTAAAGGCTAAGATTTTAGAATCACAGAAGGAAGCTGCAAAGGACTTTAAGGCTCCAGCTGAACTGCTGCGAGGATTAGATGCTCAATTTGAAAGGAAAGAAGATGGAACAATATACTTTGTTGGACGGTTATGAATTCCATTAGTTGGAGGATTAAGAAAGGTAATAATGGACGAAGCTCATACCTCAAGATATTCAATTCACCCTGGTGCAGACAAGATGTACTACGATTTAAGAGATGTTTATTGGTGGCCTGGTATGAAGAAAGACATAGCAGAGTACGTTAACAAGTTTCCGACTTGTTCAAAGGTTAAAGCAGTACATTAGAAACATTCAGGTCTATTCTAACAACCAGAAGTACCTGAATGGAAATCAAAAAGGATTACAATGGACTTAGTTACAAAGCTGCCTAGAAGCAGTGGTGGTTTTGATGCAATTTGGGTTATTGTTGATAGATTAACCAAATCTGCTCACTTTCTCCCTATACGTGAGGATTATAAAACTGAAAGATTAGCTCGAATCTACATCAATGAGATTGTTACAAAACACAGAGTACCGATGTCTATTATTTCCGATAGGGATGCTCGTTTTGCGTCACATTTTTGGAAGGCACTTCAAAAGGCGTTGGGTACGCAAGTATTAATGAGTACAACATATCACCTAGAGACGAATGGACAACGTGAACGCACTATCCAGACTTTGGAAGATATGCTGCGAGCATGTGTTATGGATTTTGGTGGTAGTTGGGACACTCATATACCTTTAGTCGAATTTTCCTATAACAACAGTTATCATAAAAGTGTCAAGTGTTCGCCATTCGAGGCTTTATACGGACGTAAGTGCAGATCACCAGTGATATGGAACAAATTAGGTGAAAGTCAATTGATAGGGCCTGAATTAGTCCTAGAAACTACAGACAAGATTGTACAGATTAGGGAAAGACTGAAAACTGCTAGAACTTTTCAAAAGAGTTACGCAGACAAAAGACGTAGACCTCTTGAGTTTCAAGTCAGAGACCATGTGCTGTTACGTGTATCTCTATGGAAGGGTATTGTGAGGTTCGGCAAAAGAGGAAAACTTGCACAACATTGTGTAGGACCATTCGAGATCGTTGAGCGTATTGGTTCGGTGGCTTATCGACAAAGTTATCCCAGGAGTTAAGTTGTGTTCACGATGTGTTCCATGTTTCCAACCTTAAGAAATGTTTAGCCGGATCAGATGTTCAGATACCGTTAGAAGAAATAAGGGTGGAAGAGAAAATGTACTTCATTGAAGAACCGATTGAGATTGTGGATTGCCAAGTCAAGAAGCTGAAACGTAGTTGGATTCCTATCGTTAAGGTTCGTTGGGATTCACGTCGCGGTGCTCAGTTTACTTGGGAAAGCGAAGATCAGTTCAAGGTTAAGTATCCCCATCTGTTCTGGTCTTCTTCTTCCATCTCCAGTTAAACTCTGAGGGACCAGAGTTCCTTTAGGGGGTAGACTGTGAGATCTCGTATTTTCCTGGTAATTATTTTACTTTATTCTATTATTTTAATCATTGATAATACTTATTCTAAATTATAAAATTATTTTTATTTTATATTTCCATATTTATGTAAATCAAATATTTTGATTTAAAAGCACCCGCGTGCACTTTTACAAAAGTTTACTTGAATCAACGGAACGAGAACCGAGGGCTAAATATTTCGACCTAAAGATGTTAATCTTTAAATTGTATTAAGTCTAGACCGATAACGGGCACAGTGTATAATCTTTATATTTCACATTTTACTGTCAATTGTTTCAATGTTCAATGTTTTCGATGTTTTCTTTTAATGACGTGTTAAGTCGAGTCGGGAGTCTATATTATCTTATTTTGAGTACGTTTTAACTTTTGAGAAGTATTTTTACGAAACCCGAGCCCCATAAATATTTGTAAAATTTACTAATAGTCATTTTCCATTTTTTAACATAGTAATTACTTTTTAGTCTTAAAGTTTCAACAGTGACAAATTTAACCCTTACCTACGTAGCACTATAAATACCATTTTTTCTTAACTAACACACATACATACAATTTTATGAAAAAAATCAACAAAAACTCTTCCCCCTTTGCCTTGGCCGTGAACCTCAACCTAAAACAACCCTTGATTCATCAATTTTCATATTGATTTAAGCTAAATAAAAATTAGACCACCTCCTAAAATTGAAAGGTGATCCTAATGATACAAAAATCTTACACATGCAACCACTTTTCATGTTTTCATGATTTTATGCTTGGGATGATGCTTGATCATTATATATATATGATGATCATGGCAAGATTTTTAGGTTTTTGTTAATGCAATAATGACTAAAAACGTTACTTGCATTTTTCGGTCTCGCTTAGTTTTGATTACGACAATATGTAAAAACAAGCATTTACGAAAACAACGAAAAACGAATTCTTGAGTTCAAGTATTTTTCATTTTACCCATTTTTACTTAAGGTATGGATAAACAAGTACTAACCTTAATCAAGTGATTTAATCTTTTCTTAAAACTCACCTTTTATTAAATGTGACAAGTTTTTATTAAACTTTATTTTTAAGAAAATTTTTTATTAAATTAATTATTTGAAATTTGAAAATGGCATATTCTTATTTGGTTAAGAATATCCTTTCAGGATATTTTTTATACCCAGATAAGACCTCCACCACTAAAGGACAAAAAGGAGCGGAGTCTAGTCCGGCGGTACCTTAGCACCTAGGCGGTACCTTATCGATAAGGTACCGCGGGCTATGATAAGGTACCGCGGGCAGATATAGCCGTTGGCTCCTTTGTCCTATAAATAGTGGACCATTCTCAGCTTTTCACCTCACTTCTTTTGCACATTTATTTCCAGATTCAAACCCCTTCTTTCATCACTCAAATCTTTGATCATTTGTTTGATTATTACTTGTTTAAGAAGTGAATCTTGTTCTTCCATCCCTTCCTCTCCAAGTGCAAAGAGAAGAACACTATCCTAGTGAAGTGTTGATTCCACCGCCAAAGATCCTTTGAAGATCTAATTTTATACACTTGTAGTTGTGTCATAGTTGTGAAGATCCAAGTAGTTGTGTCTATTTGGAAGTTGCGTATGTACTAAGTATAGTTGTGTAGATTGGTCATAGCTACGATTAGGGCTCGACTTTTAGCTTAGAGTCGGAAATTGGTTAAGCGACGTGTACGTTTTTCTCCACCATAAGGAGCTTGTTGTGTAGTGAACTCTCGAGTAAGGAGTACTCGAGGAGTGGAGTAGGAACGAGGAGTGATCTTCGTTGCCGAACCACTATAAATCCTTGGTGTTCGGTTTGATCTTTCTTTACCCTTAACTCTTTACATTCTTTATTCTTTATGCATATACATGTGTTAGTACTAGATTAGTTACACTATCATTCTTTATTCTTTGTGGATATATTTTTGTTAGTATTAGTTTAGCTACACTATCATTGTTCATATTGTGCATAAGAAGATTTCACATATTTCCTCAAGCCTAAGTTTTTGAAAAAGGATTTTTGGAAACCATATTTTAACAAGTAAATATAAGAAACTATTCAACCCCCCCTTCTAGTTTCTACAATTGGTATCAGAGCGGGTTCCTCAAGAATTTTAAAAGTATATTGTATTTTAAAACTTGAATCGATCTATGGATTCCAACAAGTACCTAGAAGGGCAATCTATGCAAAGACCACCACTTTTTGAAACCGATAGTTTTATTTATTGGAAAAATAGATTTGAAACTTATGTGAAATCAAAAGATTTAGATCTTTGGCATGTTATTACCAATGGTGATTTTTTGCCCTTTCAATTTAATGAAGTTTCTAAAACAAAAGAATTGGTAACTTTTGACAAAGCTAATGATGATACTAAAAAGAAACTTTCAAAAAATAATGAGGCTAAAATGGTGATTTATAATGCTTTACCTAAGAAGGAGTATGAAAGAATTTTTATGTATGAAACCGCTAAAGATATTTGGAACACTCTTTTAGTAACCCACCAAGGTAATAGCCAAGTCAAAGAAAGTAAAATCGATCTTCTTGTCCAACAATATGAACAATTTGTCATCTTAGAAGATGAAACTATTGATAGTGCATTTGCTAGGTTTAACACCATTATTACTAGTCTAAAAGCATTTGATGAAGGTTTTTCTAGCAAGAACAATGTTAGGAAGTTTCTAAGGGCCTTACATCCAAAGTGGAGAGCAAAAGTCACGGCGGTTGAAGAGTCGAAAGATATCTCAACTTTATCACTTGATGAACTCATAGGAAACTTGAAGGTTTATGAGTTGATAATTTTGAAGGACTCGGAATTAGTGAAAACCAATAGTGAAAGGAAATCTCTTGCACTTAAAGCCAAGAAGGCACAAAGTGACCATGATAGTTCCTCGGAAAGCGATGACGAGGACTATGCATTGGCGGTAAGAGATTTCAAGAAGTTCTTCAAGAGACGAGGTCAACACGTTAAGGCAACCCAACTATGACAAGAAACCATTGTCAAAGAATCGGTTTGTCAAGAACGAAAAAGGTGATAGGAATTGCTTTAGATGCGGTGATCCAAATCACTTCATTGGTGATTGTCCAAAGCCCGCTCGTGATAAGAACCACACCGCATTCGTTAGTGGCGCTTGGAGCGATAGCGGTGAAGATGATGATGACAACCCCAAAGAGGAGAAATGTCTTATGGCTCACACTTCTAAAGAGGTACATTCCGAAACTGAATATTATAGCAATGATAGTTCCACTTTAGATGATATTGAATTTGAAGGCAAATATGATAGCTTACACAAACTTAGTCTTAAATTCATAGAAAAGAATAAAACCTTAAAATCAACCAAAACTAAGCTTGAAAATGAGATCAATGAACTTAGGTAGAAATTGGCTAAACTTGAGAAAAACAAAGAGGTTGATTTAGGTTGCTTAAGTTGTGAGAAACTTAGATTAGAGAATGAAGATCTCAAGAGCACCTCCATTAAATTGGAAAAGTTCATGAAAGGTACTAGTGCTCTTGATGATATGTTAAACAAACAAGTTCATTCTAAGGAAAGACTTGGTCTAGGTTTTAACTCAAATGAAGCCTCAACTAGTGAACCAAAACAAGTCAGGTTTTCACAGAAAACACCCACTGGACGCGGTTCCACATTGTATGGCGCAATTCCTTATCACTATGGAACCGCCGCCATAGATAAGGTACCGCGGCCAGAAGTTGAATTTTGTGAAAATTCTGAACTTTCTGAAAAATCTAAGTTAAATGAAAAACTAAAGCATCTTACTGTTAATAAGGTTCAATTACCCATACTTGACGACAATGCTATTTGTAAGTTCTATAAGCCGTTAAGTAAACCTCTCATGGGAAATAGAAGTTTATCTAGACTATCCTCTACTCCACCTAGAGTACAAAATGAGTCTAAGCCTAGAAGTAGAACGACAACGCCTACAAGATATAATCAAAACAACTCACGACCTAGAAGTAAAACTTCAACACCTAGAAGAAATAATAATAACTCTAAACCTAGATCAAACACACCTAGGAGAAGTAATGAACAACAAAATGGTTACATGAATTACTACCCTCCTCCATTTTGTTCTCCATGGGGAATCCCCTCCTCATTCATGCATCCCAACCAAATGCAAGGGATGTTTGGAACTAACAATTTTGGACCCATGAGATATTGGGGACCAAATGTTTGATCTTGTGTGTTGTTACCTAGATATGCTTGGGAATTGATTTGGAGCCTGATGAGTGGATTAAGGATAGTGGATGTTCTAAACACATGACGGGTAATTGAAGTTTGTTCTCGCATTACAAAGCATATGATGGAGGTAACGTCACATTCGCTAGTAGTCTACGTGGTAATATCATTGGCAAAGGTACGGTTTCTCTTGACTCCATGACCATTGAAAATTTTGAGCACGTAGATAACTTAGGTTTTAACCTTTTAAGTATAGGTCAAATTTGTGATAATAAGTGTAAGGTGAAATCATAAAAGATGGAAAATTCATTGGAAAAGGTGTTAGAAAGCATGGGCTTTATGTCATGAAGGTTAATAAGAAGTCAAAAGACAACATATATCTTGCGACTATAGATGATAGTTCTACTCTTTGGCATAGGAGATTAGGTCACACTAATATGCGTTTAATTCAATCTTTAGTCTCTAAGGAGTTGGTAAGACACCTCCCCAAGATTAAGTTTGATAGTCACTTTTGTGATGCTTGCAAAGTTGGAAAGCAAGTTCACTCAAGTCACAAAGCCAAGAATTTGGTTTCAACCTCTCGGTGCTTAGAGCTCCTACATATGGATCTCTTTGGACCTTCCGCCATACGGATTTATGGAGGTAACCTTTATACCCTAGTTATAGTTGATGACTATTCTAGATTCACTTGGACTAGATTTTTGGCATCTAAGAATGAAGCTTTCGATCACTTCGAAATCTTTAGTCGAAGAATTCAAAATCAACTAGGATGTTCAATTGTTTCTATTAGGACGGATCATGGTAGGGAATTTGATAATGAAGTGCAATTTGGTGCCTTTTGTGAAGCTCATGGTATTACCCATAACTTCTCGGCTCCTCGCACTCCACAATCAAATGGGGTAGTTGAAAGGAAGAATAGGACTCTCCAAGAGATGAGTAGGACGATGTTAAATGAGCAATCTTTGCCTCAAAAGTTTTGGTGCAATGCCGTGGATACATCGAATTATGTTCTCAACCGAATTCTTATTCGACCTTTCCTAGGAAAGACCCCCTATGAGATTCTTAAAGGTAATAAACCCTCATTAGAATACTTGAGGGTGTTTGGAAACAAGTGCTTTATCCTAAACACCAAAGACTACCTTAACAAGTTTGACCCAAAGTCTTACGAAGGTATCCTTTTAGGTTATTACCAAACTAGTAAAGCCTACATAGTCCTAAATAGAACCACGGGGGTTATTGAAGAATCACTCAACGTAACCTTTGATGAAACCCCTCCTTCACCCAAGACACCACCATTGGTTGATGATGACCTGGATGAATTAGAAGTAGTTAAACCAAAGAGGTTAAAAAAATAGGAGTTGAAGACCTTAGTGTTGAAAAGGAAGTAAACATTAAGGAGTCTAGGATCATACTCTCAATAATGTCAGTGGTGACTTAAATCAAAGGACCCTAAGATCTCAAGTCCAAAACCAAAGCAACTTCTTTTGTTTTGTCTCCTTGATTGAACCAAGGAATGTTAAAGAAGCTTTGACGGATGAGAGTTGGGTCATTGCGATGCAAGAAGAATTGAATCAATTCGTTGCCAATGATGTTTGGGAACTTGTTCCTCCACCTAAAAGTTCTACCATTATAGGAACCAAATGGGTATTTAGGAATAAGCTAGATGAGAATGGTGTTGTGTCTCGTAACAAGGCTAGACTTGTAGCTCAAGGCTATAATCAACAAGAAAGGATTGATTATGACGAGACATATGCACCGGTAGCTAGATTAGAATCAATTAGAATCCTTTTAGCCTACGCTTGTGCCTTAGATATTAAGCTTCAACAAATGGATGTAAAGAGTGCATTTCTTAACGGTTTGATCAATGAGGAGGTATATGTGGCTCAACCTCCCGGCTTCATTGATTTTGAGAAACTGGACCATGTTTACAAGCTTAAGAAAGCACTTTATGGACTCAAACAAGCACCCAAAGCTTGGTATGATAGACTTAATGCGTTTCTTGTTAAACATGAGTATACCATGGGAATGGTAGACAATACACTCTTTACAAAGAAGAAAGGTCCTCACCTCATAATCGTACAAATATATGTTGATGACATTATATTTGGCTCAACTTGTCAAGAATTGTGTGATGACTTTGCCAAAATCATGCATGATGAGTTTGAAATGAGTATGATGGGAGAACTTAACTTCTTTTTAGGACTCCAAATTAAACAAATGGACGATGGTATTTTCTTTAGTCAATCTAAGTACACTAAAGAAATGCTAAAGAAATTTGGATTAGAAGAATCTAGACCAATGAAGACCCCTATGGCCTCGGATACTAAACTCACCGTAGATGATGATTGTGAGTCGGTAGATAACACCAAATATAGAGGTATGATTGGTAGTTTGTTGTACCTAACGGCAAGTCGACCGGATATCATGTTTAGTGTTTGCCTTTGTGCTCGCTTCCAAGTGGCTCCCAAAACATCTCACCTTGAAGCGGTTAAGCGTATCTTCCGATACATTAAAGGCACTATACATTTAGGATTATGGTATCCTAAAGGGACCGGCGGAGAAACCATTGTCTACGCGGACTCGGATCATGCGGGAGACTATGTGGACCGGAAAAGCACTAGTGGAGTTTGTACCTTCATGGGTTGTTGTTTAACTTCTTGGTTCTTCAAGAAACAAACCGCTCTTGCGATATCCACCACGGAAGCCGAGTATGTGAGTGCCGGAAAAGCATGCCAACAAGCTCTATGGATGAAGCAAGCGCTTGTTGATTACGGGATTTCTCTTGATGATGTTCCCATCATGTGCGATAATAAAGGCGCTATAGACCTAAGCAAGAATCCCGTGCAACATTCGCGAACCAAACACATAGAAATTAGACACCATTTCCTTAGGGATAAGGTTCAAAAGGGGAACATTACTATTGAAAAGGTGCCCTCCGAGGAAAACTTAGCCGATATCTTCACTAAGCCACTTAAGAGGGAACCTTTCAATTACTTGTGTCTAGGTCTAGGATTAATGGAACATCTTCCTTAAATTCTTTTCTTCTTGTGTGTTTTCTTTTACCACTTCGAGTCCTTGAAAAATCTTCTCCTCTCCTTTTCAAAACTCTCAAAGTCTCGTTCGAAAATGGTTGAGAAATTCGTTTGACATTGTTAATTTAATCTAAAATCGATTTTTCATAGATTCTCGCTATTAATCTAGAGCTTACATATTTCATATGTATGATTCTCTCAAACATAGCAAGAACAAGATTGAATCATGGAGGATCATTGTGTCATGACTCAAGGTCTTGTCTTACACACCTCCTACATTGATTTTTTTTTAATCCATGTATTTTGGTCAAATCTCTATTTGGTAAGTTTGTATATGTTTTCTTTGTCTATCTTTGCTTTTAAGCATATCCCTATGATAAGTTAGACTAGAAAAATAAGATTTGCTGAAAAATCTTCCTCCAAACACCAAACCTGCTTCTGCAGGCGGTTCCATATGTGAACCGCGGTACCTTATTGATAAGGTACCGCCACCCTAGATAAGGAACCGCCTACAGTGGCCTTCCCTTTTCGGGTTTTTGTCTGAAACTCCAAATTTTCTCCAACATTTTTGGGAATCTTTGTTTCAAACCCTTTGACCACCCTAAAAATACCCTAAGCCTTCCCTATTTAAACCATAAGCATTTTGCATTACTTCACATCCAAAATGTCTTATTCTCCCAATGAAAGCCTTGAATCTCCTCCATTTTCTCCAATTACTTTCAATCCAAACCCACCCAAGAACACTCTTAATCACATTTCTCCTACTAAGAATGTTGATTGTGGAACCTCTTTTCTTCCACCACCACCCTTTAGTGTTCTTCCTCCTTCTCATGATAATGTCATGCACCATGGAACATATTGTCATTGTTGTCAATATCAACATCTTGCTATGGCACACATCTATGAGGAGTTGAGCTACATCAAGAGTCTCTTAATCAAGCCTCCTCTTCACTTTGATTATGAAATCTCCAATAAGCCACCACCACCACCCTCCGCTATTACCTTGTCTTTCATATAAGCATTGATTGCTTATCCACAAGACACCAAATTCAAGCAAATCTTAGAATTCTAGAATAACTAGGATTAGATTTATGCTTTTGGCTTGTTTCTTTTTCCATACTTCTTTGTATGATGTTCTTTTAGTAACCTATCTTGGATCTTTGTATTTGTGTTTTCTTCTCTTTTAATTTTTCTTTATGTGACCTATTGCTATATATTGTTGGTTGTTTCTTTTGTTCAACTAACCCTTCTATGTAGCTTGTCACCATATCTCGATTCCTCGGTGCCCCAAGCTAGGGGGAGTAAGCACCAAGGGGGAGTCTTTGCAAAGTTCGTTTCTTCAACACCGGATTACGCAACCTTTTTGCTTCGACAAAGGGGAAGAAATGAATAAACTCGTCGTCGAAAATCTTGTTTTTCTGTGATTGAGTTTATGTATTGTTGGAATCAAAAAGGGGGAGATTGTTAATGCAATAATGACTAAAAACGTTACTTGCATTTTTCGGTCTCGCTTAGTTTTGATTACGACAATATATAAAAACAAGCATTTACGAAAACAACGATAAACGAATTCTTGAGTTCAAGTATTTTTCATTTTACCCATTTTCACTTAAGGTATGGATAAACAAGTACTAACCTTAATCAAGTGATCAAGTGATTTAATCTTTTCTTAAAACTCACCTTTTATTAAATGTGACAAGTTTTTATTAAACTTTATTTTTAAGAAAATGTTTTATTAAATTAATTATTTGAAATTTGAAAATGGCATATTCTTATTTGGTTAAGAATATCCTTTCAGGATATTTTTTATACCCAGATAAGACCTCCACCACTAAAGGACAAAAAGGAGCGGAGTCTAGTCCGGCGGTACCTTAGCACCTAGGCGGTACCTTATCGATAAGGTACCGCGGGCTATGATAAGGTACCGCGGGCAGATATAGCCGTTGGCTCCTTTGTCCTATAAATAGTGGACCATTCTCAGCTTTTCACCTCACCTCTTTTGCACATTTATTTCCAGATTCAAACCCCTTCTTTAATCACTCAAGTCTTTGATCATTTGTTTGATTATTACTTGTTTAAGAAGTGAATCTTGTTCTTCCATCCCTTCCTCTCCAAGTGCAAAGAGAAGAACACTATCCTAGTGAAGTGTTGAGTCCACCACCAAAGATCCTTTGAAGATCTAATTTTATACACTTGTAGTTGTGTCATAGTTGTGAAGATCCAAGTAGTTGTGTCTATTTGGAAGTTGTGTATGTACTAAGTATAGTTGTGTAGATTGGTCCTAGCTACGATTAGGGCTCGACTTTTAGCTTAGAGTCGGAAATTGGTTAAGCGACGTGTACGGTTTTCTCCACCATAAGGAGCTTGTTGTGTAGTGAACTCTCGAGTAAGGAGTACTCGAGGAGTGGAGTAGGAACGAGGAGTGATCTTCGTTGTCGAACCACTATAAATCCTTGGTGTTCGGTTTGATCTTTCTTTACCCTTAACTCTTTACATTCTTTATTCTTTATGCATATACATGTGTTAGTACTAGATTAGTTACACTATCATTCTTTATTCTTTGTGGATATATTTTTGTTAGTATTAGTTTAGCTACACTATCATTGTTCATATTGTGCATAAGAAGATTTCACATATTTCCTCAAGCCTAAGTTTTTGAAAAAGGATTTTTGGAAACCATTTTTAACAAGTAAATATAAGAAACTATTCAACCCCCCCTTCTAGTTTCTACAGTTTTGATGTTAAAAAAATTTAATTTTTGATTTTGGTTCTT
Organism: Glebionis coronaria; assembly: GCA_025667525.1. Taxonomy (NCBI): domain Eukaryota; kingdom Viridiplantae; phylum Streptophyta; class Magnoliopsida; order Asterales; family Asteraceae; genus Glebionis; species Glebionis coronaria. The sequence continues at coordinate 305,092,945 of CM046882.1, forward strand.
TGATTTTGATGCATGCAAGGGTAAAGGTTGTTTGGGAATGATATTAATGTGTTAGTAGTTGTTGAAAAAGTGTTTTGTTATGATTTTCAAAGTGGTAATTTTAGGCAGAAAGTCAAGGTTGATTTTCGGTAGTTTAAACTTGACTTATTGATAAATTAATCAGATACGGCTGTAGAGATTTTCCTTACCTTCCATTTGATATAAATTAGAGCTTCTAACTCAAAACGAGTAGGAAGTAGCGATAGTTTGATTATTCGTGTACCAGGAGACGAGTATCGGTACAATTAAAGTTGTTGTTGATATTTGGATTGAATCTTGGGGACTATAAGTTGAGTTTTAAATATTTTCAAAGGCTGTTCTTGGGCTCTAAACCTAGGGTTGTGAGTCTATTTTCAAACTCAAGTGTCGGTTTTGTAAACGGTATTGATTTGAAAGGTCAAAATGGTTCTACGAGTCAAAGGCATAAATGTGTCTGGTTTTTGTAGTTCGAAGATGTGTCGGGAAGGGAGTCTTAGAAGTATAAACTTTTGACGGAAATTTTTGAGGGCTTTCTATAGATATTAAGTGAGCTTCTCAGTTAGTACCATAAACTTTTGACGTGTCTAAGTGAGGTAAATCAGCCCGTACATTTGGTATATGCTGGAAGTTTTATCGAAAGCATTGTCTGGTAAAGGTATAATTTTAGAGGTGTCTAGAAGTGTCACTTGCATGGTTTTTCTTGCGTGTCATAACATGGTTTATGTAATATTTAAATTCAAGTGTTTTCAAAACATTTATTTTCATATCTTCTAAACTTTCGTGTCCCGTTATCGTAGGTCTCAGATGACTTAAGGTTGCTTGACTTTCCGTTGTTACTACTGAGCCCTCAAGTTCAGTGTTGATTTCATCTTTTAGCTAATGTGAGTTCATTGCCCCTTTTTACTTCTTATTCGTTGTTTCAAAACCGGGGGGGGGGTGAGATTATCATGTTGGAACACAACCTTTTAAACTGTATGCTATCCAGAACTGTATGCTTCCAGATGAATTCAATGATATTATTGCTTTTAGTCTTTAGCCTTAAGTTTCCTCTCCTAATCATGAACCGTTAACCGTCCCGTATGATTTGCGCTAAGCGCGAATGTTGTGGGTGGATCCATCGGGATTGACAATCCCCGTCCCAAGTACCTTGACGCACTTACATTTGTTTATACTTGAGTATTTAGGCTGAATACTCACTAGAGGAACTTACATTGAGTTAAGCTTCGGTTCATGAACTATATAGAAATAATAAACATCATGACTATGGACAATGTACATAGTCATCCCCCCATTATTGTTTTATAAACTTTATTGTGTTCCATTACTTAGCTTACAAAACCTATGAATATCACTCAACTTTTTTTTGAAGGGTTTTACATGTTTTAATCTCAGGTAATAATGCTTAATATGCTTGGATGAGGTTCCGCAGGATGTTGACAGCTTGGAAAGATCTGTGTTGTGTTATATTGATGCTTTTGTTATAAATGACATTGTCAAAGTCTTCCGCTTATCTTTTGTTATCTTAAAACTTTAAAACCATGATGTAATGGTATTTTGTTATGTTATAAAACTTGTGGGACCGATGCTTTTAAACTCTGATATAATGTGATGTAATATATAAGTCTTTTATTACGTCATTTTCGAGTCATTTATAACTCATTGTTACTTGTGCCATGACGTGTTACCCCCTCGTTGCCTAGTTGTTCCATGTCAGATTCTGGGGGTCTCACATCGTTCCACAGAATGACAGATTGCCACCTGCTGGGAATAACTTAAGACTCAAGAATGATTTTGACCCTAGCTTCCCAGCATTCAAAATCGCGATGGGCATCTTGGATATATCTCCAATTAAGATTGCTTTAAGGTCTACATCATCCGTCCCAGAGGTTTACATGCAGGAATTCTCGGCAACAACTACACTCTCAAAGGGTAAGCAAACATCTAAACCCAAGATTGAATTTAAGATCAACAAACAACCAATGACGATTCATTTGGGTCATTTTCGGAAGATCTTCAAATTCCCTCGCCTTGCCCAAGGGGAAGAGTATGTAGCAAACCTAAAGAAACCAGAAATTATCAAGATATTCCGATCTCTGAATTATAAGGGAGAACTCCGCAACTTATCCCAGTTTCACACATCACAAGTTGGGCAACCGTGGAAGGCTATCTTTACTATCATTATCTGGTGCTTTACTTTAAAATTCAGTGGAGCAGATACTCTGAGACCTCCTCAAGCTTCCATATTTTGGGGACTCTACACAGGGGCAAAACTAGACTATGCTTCGTTGCTTTGTGAAGAATTCTGCTTTCAGTTTCTCAACACTAAGAAGAAATCCGAGCACCTTCCATTTCCACGCTTCACAAAGTTAATCATTAATTACTTCATGAAGAACTTAGATTCTATTGATGATCGTGGAAAATTCTTCTATCATACTACAACAAAGGATTATATTATGGAACACATGAAAATTGACGATCCAAGCACGAAGTATTGATTGCTTCTAGCTCTAGTTCCAGATACTATGATTAATGAGGGGATCAAGGATAGTCAAGCATATAAGGTGTAGTCCCATATATTTGTGATGATTAAGCAATGAATAAAGAAAGAAAATAGATGAAGAAGAGATGAATTCCTAGAGAGAGAAAGTAGTGAGAGAAAGTAGAGAGGAGATGATTAACTTGGTGAGATTAGATTAAGAAAAGAAGTTACAAATGACCATCCACCCTCCTAACATGCTAGGAGGGTAGTATATATAGTCCACCCACATGCGGGCTTTAATGGACTATATATTGGGTCGGGCTTGTCTTTTGGACTTTAATTAGTTTAAATCCAAGCCCGTGAACCACGACTAAATAACTACTTATTACAACGTTCTAATAAATATTACAATAGAAACCTATGACCGAACATTCTTGTTTGACTCAATATTTTGAGGCTAACAATCTCCCCCAATGTGAGGTCATTCCTCTTTGATATTTGGATTCTAATACAAGGCTTTTGACACCCTATATGAAAGTTCTAGTTCGTTATAGTTCCGAATCTTTTCGAATTGAAAACCGGTCTCAAGTGCGACTCAATCGTCTTTTAGTGGATTAAAGGTTTGGTTGATTTGTTTTTAAACTAATTGCAAGTAATTAAAATGTCGTTTAGTAAAATGGAAGCTAATAAGATTAAATTGGATGACGATTAAAAATAAATGCATAAAACTTTAAAGGTGACAATGGAAAAATGCTAACTCACTAAATTAAACTAACACTTGGAAAATTTTCAGAAAAATAAAGGTACTATATGAAAGTTATATCGAAAGGAACCAAAACAAGCCAACAAGAACTCCCGATCGGAATATTTTCCGATCGGCTGATCGGAAAGTGGAAGAAGCAACTCAATCGGAATATGGGGACAAGGGTCAATCGGAATACTTGCTTAAGGGTTCAATCGGAATATGGGAAAACCTACACAATCGGAATGTATGAAGATGCTGTCAATCGGAACACTTAAACTCTGACCCAATCGGAATACAATACACCTTACCGTCGGAATATCAGGGGAGACACCAATCGGAATCCGGGGAAGGGGTGCCGATCGGAAAAGGGATTTAAGCCCTTTCCGAAAATGGAGGAAATCAGTTGGGGACCACCCGGTCGGAATAACACCAATCGGAAAGGGGAGTTTACCACCCTTTCCGAAATTTGTGGAAAATGAGCAAAAAGCTAGGAAATGAGCTATTAGATCGAGCTTATTCCCAAAACTAAATCGCATCAACTAAACCGAATCAAATAAGCACTATGATCAACTTATTCAACTCGAAATTAAGCAACTTTTTAGATCAAACAAGTAAAACATAAACTTTTCAATAAAACATTTTTAATAAGAAACATAAGCTAATCATAAAAATAAGCCAATAAGCACAAAAGTCTTAAAGCTTAATCAAATGAAAACTTATAAGATGATCAAAAGACTAACTTTTAAGCATGAAATCAATTAGAACAACACGGATCACATGATAATCACACCAAAATCAATCTTAAATCAAAGAAAAGTAGAATGAGATTAAGAGATAAAAGCTTAAAATGGAACTTAATTAATAAAAATAAGCAATACAAATAGTTAATCTTGAAAGATTAAAAGAAAAAGATGAACTAGTGAGAGAAAGTTTAAGACTTTCTCTCTCTAAAAACTAAAAAGTGAAGATTAACTAAAAACTCTAACTCCCCTCCTAATGACTATTAGGAGGGTATTTATAGGGAAGGAGGAAGGAGTGCATGTGTTGCATCTTCTTTCTTGCTTTCTTCACGTTTCCTCGACTCGACTTTAATTCTTCGTCTTTGTCATCTCGGGATTTGAACTTGTCTTTTAATTTTCTTCTTCTATTAGACTTAAGTTCTTTGACTTCGTTAAACTTCCGTCTTTTGACTTTTTCTTCGATAAATCTTCAGAATAGGCCTTGGACTTCCGTTCTTTTTGCACTCTTGATCTCTTGACTTCGTCTTTTTCCCGTTTTCTTCAGTAAAAGCCCGTGAAAGCCCGTGTTTTCTTCCTTTTTCATATTTTGGTCCTAAAACACAATAAAAACACAAACCACGCATAATTCCGACTTTTACGACATAAATCACACGTTTTGGTCTTGTTATTATTGGAAATAAGTGGTAAAAGGATAAGTGTTTTCACACTTATTAAATCCCCTACACTTGACCATTGCAATGCCCTCATGCAATGCATTAATTTTAAAGCACGGTTTACATTTTCCATCATAAATAACCCACCTTGGCCTTTATTAAATACTAAACTTAAAAGATAGAAATAAGTAAAGAAATTAAAAACTTACATTGGGTTTTGGCGGTCATGAACGTTTATCATCCTCAAGTTTCACGTTCCCCATACCAAGCTTAAAAACGAGATCATTGTTATTATAAGTTAGCAAACTATCACGAACTCATGTGGGCCAATTATTCACTTAGACTCCCTTATCCTAGGTGTATCTCTTATATTTTATTCTTGTCTTGAATGATCACGAGGATACATTGTTTGACTTATTTCGATAGTTATTTAGTCCGAAAATAAGGTAAACGATTTAATCAATAGTTAGCTAAAGGACCAAATCTTTTAAAACTGCTTCTCGGGATATCAGAAAGTTCATATCTTGGCATAACTTGGTTCGCGATTTGAGACCTTTCTCGGGCCGATATTTGGCAGCGACTTCATACTTCGAATCTTCGAGAGACGTTCTTGAAATTATGGTCTTCTCTTCATAATAGGAATTTCTTCACTTGAAGTTTTTGAGAGATTCTTCATCTTTGGACCACGACTTCTTCATTTTTCTCCAATCTTTATTTTGGACTTTGATATACAACGATCCGCCTCCTTTTAGGACTTGGATCTATTTATCCTCATACCTTGTTAGGGTCTTTTCGGATAGACTTCTCCATGACTTTTGGGGAGTTTTTGCTTTTCGTCGTGTGTCTCGATCCTTCATATAGATTTTTGATAAATGATTCTTCACATCACTTTTGGATCTTTAGCAACAAAATGTAGCCCTCATGCCTTGTTAGGGCCTTTTCGGACTCGCCAATCTTCGCGCCCCGCTTCATAAGTTATGCCTTGGCTATGAACTCTCGTCATTACCGAGCAACTTTTAAACGATCTGGGGCTAAAAGCTAAGTAACTTTTTAAATCGTACAACCCTACTTATTAGCAGATAATTTATTAAGCAAGCGGAGGGAGAATAGGCTCATAATTAACTCACATAGATTCACGAAAGAGTACCGAACTTATAATTGGCTCTATCATCTCTCGTTCTCCACAATTTAAAATCTCAAGGAATGAGACTCGTGGATGCTTAGCCTATTAAATCAAAGTTTTGGGTTTTCGAGTCGCCTATAGGATCTTGCAAATTCTTGGACTTTTTCAAGTTTAGAAATCGCATTTTAAAGTTCCTTTGATAAACGACTCTCTAGGATCAATTATAGGAACTTGCGAAAAGTTCTTGTTCTTAACCCGTGAGAGTTAAGACTTTCGCGTTTTATAGCTCCCTATATAAAAGCCTAGCAAAACTTGACTTAAACACGTTAAGGATACTGGCTAGAGTAAACTTAGGCAAGTAAACTCGGGTTGAGTCAAAATGTTCACGACTAAGAAAAATCTAAAACCACTTATTTTGAAAATTTATTCTAGCAAAGGAAACATAACAAAGGCAAATACAACTATACAACTAGGCCAAAATAGATTAAAAATTTTGAAAAATGTCGAAAAATCAAGTTTTCCGGTTAAAATGAGGGCAAATTCATGGAAAAGACCACTTACTTTGATAGAAGTCCCCCCTACACTTGAGATAAACATTGTCCTCAATGTTTAAGCATGTGGGAGTAAACTCCCCTACACTTAGGACATTGTGCACTTTTGTTTAAATCTCGCTAAGGAAAGGACAACTAAAGTGAATTCAATGTGAACATATAGAATATGAAATATTGAATCACAAGAGTTTAGGATAGAACCGGGAAGATAGGAAACACGGTATCACGGTTCGTCAAAAGTCATCAAGATGCTCTCTGAAGCTTAAATCCCTGCACAGCACAAGAAACAAGACAACAAACATATGCGGGGCTTCCCCTACACTTATTAGGAAAGCAGTAAAGGATAGAACACGGGTTGCCTCCCGAGAAGCGCTTGTTTTTGTTCACCGAGTCATGAGCCTGACTCGACCCAATTTTAGTTCATGGGGAACGTGGTGAGGGATGGAATCATCTCTTGAGAGATGTCCTCACCAAAGTACAGCTTCAAACGCTGGCCATTCACCTTGAAATTGGGCCCATTCGGCTGAGAAAGCTCAATGGTCCCATACGGAAAGACTTTGGCGACGGTGAATGGACCAGTCCAGCGGCTCTTCAACTTGCCAGAGAAGATCTTCAACCGAGAGTTAAAGAGTAGAACTTGATCTCCAACGTGGAACTCTCGGTTCTTGATTTTAGCATCGTGGATCATTTTCGTCTTCTCCTTGTAGATCAGCGAGTTCTCATAAGCTTCATTCCTCAGTTCATTTAGCTCGTTGAGTTGAACCTTGCGATGATCACCGGCTTTGATGATGTCGAAGTTCGCCCACTTCAAGGCCCAGTGCGCCTTGTGTTCCAGCTCGATGGGTAGGTGGCAGGATTTCCCGTACACAAGACGATAGGGTGTACAACCGATCGGGGTCTTGTAAGCAGTACGAAAAGCCCACAGAGCATCATCTAACTTATCGGCCCACGCGGCACGATGCTCTCCCACAGTTCGCTCCAAAATTCTCTTCAAGCCACGATTGGAAATTTCGGCTTGCCCATTAGTTTGGGGATGATAGGCGGTGGAAAGACGGTGATTGACACCATACTTTGCCATGACTCTTGCAAATTGATCGTTGCAAAAATGAGTCCCGCGGTCACTGATGATAGCACGAGGAACGCCAAATCGAGCGAAAAGCTGCTTCAAAAAGTTCACAACCACCCTCGCATCATTCGTAGGAAGAGCCTTAGCTTCAACCCATTTAGAGACGTAGTCGACGGCGACGAGGATGTACTTGTTCCCTTTGGAGGATGGAAATGGCCCCATAAAGTCGATGCCCCATACATCAATGATTTCACATTCCTGTATGAAATTTTGAGGCATCTCATCCTTATGTGTGATCTTGCCCTGACGTTGGCAAGCATCACAATGCTTAACCATTTCGTGAGCGTCACGATAAATGGTGGGCCAGTAGAATCCAGAATCAAACACTTTCTTAGCGGTGTAGTTGGGACCAAAGTGACCACCGGTGGGTCCTTTGTGGCAAGCTTGAAGAATGTCAAAAGCTGCCGGTCCGTCAACACATCGACGAATAATCAGATCAGCACACTGTTTGAATAGATAAGGGTCATCCCATAAGTAAGTCTTAACATCGTTCAAGAACTTCTTCTTTTGTTGGGATGTTAACCCTTGGATGAGAATACCACCCGCTAAGTAGTTTGCGATGTCCGCAAACCACGGGGTGCCATCAAGATTGAGATTTATAGACATTAGAGTCTCCAGGGGGAAAGAGTCATTGATCTCTTTGTTCGGATTGTCCCCCTGATATGGATCCTCAAGTCGACTCAAATGATCCGCGGCCAGGTTTTCGGCTCCCTTCTTGTCGCGAATTTCAATGTTGAATTCTTGAAGGAGCAAAACCCAGCGAAGAAGTCTTGGCTTAGAATCGTTCTTAGTCATCAAGTACTTCAACGCGGAATGGTCCGTGTATACGATGGTGGTGGATAAAACAAGATAGGGGCGAAATTTCTCAAAAGCATAGACAACAGCTAAAAGCTCTTTTTCGGTTGTCGTATAATGCAATTGAGCCCCTGTCATTGTTTTGCTAGCGTAGTGGATTGGTTGGAAGTGTTTATTCACTCTTTGGCCCAAAACCGCACCAATAGCAAAGTCGCTAGCATCGCACATCAATTCAAAGGGCAGCTCCCAATTTGGGGTAACCAAGACCGGTGCCTTAGTGAGCTTATCCTTGAGAAGATTGAAGGCTTCGAGACACTCTTTAGAAAAGATAAAAGGGGTATCTTTTTCCAAGAGGTGGGTCATCGGGCGAGCGATTTTAGAGAAATCCTGAATGAATCTACGATAGAAGCCCGCATGACCCAGAAAGCTTCTCACACCCTTCACGGTTGAAGGTGGAGGTAATTTGGCTATGACATCAACTTTAGCACGGTCGACTTCAAGACCGGCTTTAGAGATTTTGTGTCCTAGCACAATGCCTTCTTTTACCATAAAATGGCATTTTTCCCAATTCAGAACAAGGCGAGTGTCTTCGCACCGCTTAAGCATACGTTCCAAATTGGCAAGGCAAGCAGAGAAGGAATCCCCAAAGACTGAGAAATCATCCATGAAGACTTCCATGGTTTGCTCAACCATGTCATGGAAGATAGCCAACATGCACCTTTGGAAAGTCCCGGGGGCATTGCATAAGCCAAATGGCATTCTTTTATAAGCAAAGGTGCCATAGGGACAAGTGAATGTTGTCTTCTCTTGATCTTGGGGATCGATGGGTATTTGAAAATAACCCGAGAAACCATCCAGAAAGCAGTAATATTCATTACCAGCTAAACGTTCAAGCATTTGGTCCATAAAAGGTAGAGGGAAATGATCCTTTCTCGTGGCATCATTGAGTTTGCGGTAGTCTATACAAACTCTCCACCCAGTAACGAGACGGGTAGGAATTAACTCGTTGTTTGCATTGGGCACAACGGTGATTCCGCCTTTCTTAGGCACACAATGGACTGGACTAACCCACGGTGAATCCGAAATAGGGTAAATCATACCCGCATCAAGAAGTTTGATAACCTCTTTTTTGATGACTTCATGTATTTTAGGATTCACCCTTCGTTGACTTTGAATTGTGGGCTTAAAGTCGTCCTCCATGAGAATTTTATGTGTGCAGAAATGAGGATCAATTCCACGGATGTCCGAGATTTTCCAAGCGATAGCGCGTTTATGCTTCTTCAACACAGCGACAAGGCGTTCTTTTTCGTCTTCTTGCAGATCTTTTGCGATGATGACTGGTAGCTTCTCGTCGTCTTCCAGAAAAACGTACTCAAGATGAGGCGGTAGGTCCTTAAGCTCAAGAGTAGGAGGATCCTCAATAGATGGTGAAACTAACGATGGATCATCATTAGTCACCTCTTTAGGAGCAGGAGGAGAGAATGGGTCCGCATTGAGAAGTCTCTCAATAGTACTAATGTCTTCATCCCAATTTGTGGACAAATTATCATACTTAATATCGAGAGGACCCAAACTAGCTTCGAAGTCATCCAAATCACTTTCTCCAAAAGGAGTCAATGCTGGGGCAATTGAGGCAACGGTCTCAACATTGGGTAGAGAAGAAAGAGTACTTTTGCAAGCATCATGAAAATGTTCTTCACAAGCCTCATCGAGAACATCAATAGCATTAACGCTCTCATACGAATAAGGTTGCTTAGAAATCTTACCCATGTTGAAGACAATTTGATCGTCACCAACTCTCATGATTATTTCGCCCGCGGCTACATCAATGAGAGTGCGACCGGTCCTCAGAAAGGGACGTCCAACGATTAATGGAACACGGGGATCCATCTCGTAGTCAACGACCACAAAATCCGCCGGGAAGGTGAATTTGTCGACGCCAACAAAAACATCTTCGGCTATCCCCACTGGATAAGCAACCGTACGGTTGGCTAACTCCAAAGTCATTCGTGTGGGGACTAGCTCGGGGAGAGATAATTGCTTCCAAACACTTAAAGGCATTAAGTTTATACTGGCACCTAGATCGGCTAGGGCCATGCAATTCTCTACTCTCGGGAAGTTGCAAGGAATCAAGAAGCGACCCGGATCACCAAGTTTGGTGGGCAATTGCCTTAAAAGCACTGCGGAGCAGTTCTCATTAAGGTGGGTCTGAGCAATGTCAAGAAGCTTTTCTTTATCACTTAGAAGATCTTTAAACATCTTAGCGTATTTGGGCATGTGAGCGAGAGCCTCGGCAAAGGAGATGTTAAAATTCAATTGTTTAAACATTTTTAGGAAGTTTGAAACCTGAATATCATCCTTGCTCTTTTGCTTCTCTTTCCTCAACCTTGAGGGATAAGGTATATTGGATGAAGAAGAAGGCTTTAAAGGAATAGGATCACTCACAGCCACGGGTGGTGGGGAAATGGGGATAGAAGGTGAAGGAGGTGGGGAAAGTTGCTCTTTTTCCTTGTTCACAATCACCGGTGGAGGTGTAGGAAGCTCGGGTTCCATATAACCTTTTCCACTTCGAGTGGTGATTGCTTTCATCTCCCCTCTTGGATTCGCAACGGTATTACTCGGAAGAGTACCCGAAGAAGAGGGTTGATTACCTTGGATGAGCGAACCAATCATATCACGAAGGTGAAGAGCCTGATTGTTAAAAGAGTTTTGCATGTTGGCATTAATATCATTGCTGTGTTTAGCCATGTCATTCCTTAGCTCGGCTCGAATATCGCTCCCTTGTTTCACCATGTCATTCTTCAAGTTGACAAATTGACTCTGAAGATTCGTCACCATCTCACGATTGGTCTTCATGAACGTCTCGACGTCTTGGTTAACGGCCATCGGTTGATTGAGAGGTGGAGCTTGGTAAGCTTGAGGATTTCCTTGAGTTGGGTATGGGTTTCTTTGGGATTGATACTGATTTTGAGCACGAGGTTGGGATTGGTTGTTTCGGTTGTAGCTTTGTTGTTGGTTTTGGTTTGCAGGAGGGAAACCAGGAGGAGCAAGATAATTGTTGGAGCGATAACTTAGCAAGCCACGGTCTCCTTGAGGACGAGCTTGATAGCCTCCCGTGGGATAAGTGCCGTAAGCTGCGTTAACGTCTTCAGAATAATTGCCATGAGTAGAAGGACACTCATTGTAGGAATGAGGACCACCACATGTGTCACAAGAAAGAGCAACGGCTTTAGCTTGGTGAGTTTGGTTAGAAGTCAAAATTTGGAGACTTTTGTTAATATCAAGAATAGCACGTTCCAAAATAGACGGGTTGGTGGTGGAAGAAGTAGACGAAACATTGACTCTCTGATTAGACCTTGAGGATGCGGAAGAATCCCAATTCTTGTGGTGAGTAGTCATGTTTTCAATCAACTCTCGACACTCCTCCGGTCTCCTTTTCATAAAAGTACCACCGGCGGCGGCATTGATCGTGTCACGATCACGAAAAGTGAGACCATTGTAGAAGGTGTCAATGAGAGTGACGGGGAGCATATTGTGATTAGGACAGCGGTCGATCAAATCATTGTAGCGTTCCCAAGCATCGAAAAGCGATTCATCATTCTCTTGCATAAATCCACTGATTTGGTTACGAAGGCTAGTGACCATGGATGGAGGAAAGTAGCGCGATAAAAAGCGTTGAGTCATGTCGTTCCATGTATGAATAGAATTCTTAGGAAGACGGTCAAACCATTTTTCGGCATGGTGAGAAAGCGAGTGTGGAAAAAGTTGGAGGCGAAGGTCATCCATAGAAACGCCGGGACACTTCATGCTTTGGGTAATGGTAATGAATTTGTCGAGGTGTTTGTTGGCATCATCATCCGGAATTCCACGAAACGGGTTCGTTTGGACTTGTTGTATCATATGATGCTTCAACGAAAACTCCTGAGCCGTGACGTGCATTGGCGCAATCGGGCCTCCGCGTCCGTTCATGGTGGGTTGGCACAATTCCTCCATGGTTCGTAAATCAGGTTGAAGGACATTGTTGTTGTTGTTATTGTTGTGGTTGTTATTCAAATTATTTTGAGGTGGGTGATTATTGTTGTTGTTAACACCGGCCATATCTAAATCTTCAAGATTCTCGGGCTCAGAATAGTTTGTAGATCTAGTACGCATGCACCTGCAGAAGAAAAATATACACAAGGAATATCTATATAATCTTTTTGGTTTTTATAGGTTTTTTTTAATGTTTTTGTATTTTTGAAAAGTTTTATATTTTTTTAGGGTTTTTGGAAATTTTTTATAGCAATGAAAATAACGTTCAAAGAACGGATCCCAAAATTCAATGCGTCTCTCACTAGAAACCGTTTATCTTAACGAAAAGAGCCGGCAGCGGCGCCATTTAATACAAGGCTTTTGACACCCTATATGAAAGTTCTAGTTCGTTATAGTTCCGAATCTTTTCGAATTGAAAACCGGTCTCAAGTGCGACTCAATCGTCTTTTAGTGGATTAAAGGTTTGGTTGATTTGTTTTTAAACTAATTGCAAGTAATTAAAATGTCGTTTAGTAAAATGGAAGCTAATAAGATTAAATTGGATGACGATTAAAAATAAATGCATAAAACTTTAAAGGTGACAATGGAAAAATGCTAACTCACTAAATTAAACTAACACTTGGAAAATTTTCAGAAAAATAAAGGTACTATATGAAAGTTATATCGAAAGGAACCAAAACAAGCCAACAAGAACTCCCGATCGGAATATTTTCCGATCGGCTGATCGGAAAGTGGAAGAAGCAACTCAATCGGAATATGGGAAAACCTACACAATCGGAATGTATGAAGATGCTGTCAATCGGAACACTTAAACTCCGACCCAATCGGAATACAATACACCTTACCGTCGGAATATCAGGGGAGACACCAATCGGAATCCGGGGAAGGGGTGCCGATCGGAAAAGGGATTTAAGCCCTTTCCGAAAATGGAGGAAATCAGTTGGGGACCACCCGGTCGGAATAACACCAATCGGAAAGGGGAGTTTACCACCCTTTCCGAAATTTGTGGAAAATGAGCAAAAAGCTAGGAAATGAGCTATTAGATCGAGCTTATTCCCAAAACTAAATCGCATCAACTAAACCGAATCAAATAAGCACTATGATCAACTTATTCAACTCGAAATTAAGCAACTTTTTAGATCAAACAAGTAAAACATAAACTTTTCAATAAAACTTTTTTAATAAGAAACATAAGCTAATCATAAAAATAAGCCAATAAGCACAAAAGTCTTAAAGCTTAATCAAATGAAAACTTATAAGATGATCAAAAGACTAACTTTTAAGCATGAAATCAATTAGAACAACACGGATCACATGATAATCACACCAAAATCAATCTTAAATCAAAGAAAAGTAGAATGAGATTAAGAGATAAAAGCTTAAAATGGAACTTAATTAATAAAAATAAGCAATACAAATAGTTAATCTTGAAAGATTAAAAGAAAAAGATGAACTAGTGAGAGAAAGTTTAAGACTTTCTCTCTCTAAAAACTAAAAAGTGAAGATTAACTAAAAACTCTAACTCCCCTCCTAATGACTATTAGGAGGGTATTTATAGGGAAGGAGGAAGGAGTGCATGTGTTGCATCTTCTTTCTTGCTTTCTTCACGTTTCCTCGACTCGACTTTAATTCTTCGTCTTTGTCATCTCGGGATTTGAACTTGTCTTTTAATTTTCTTCTTCTATTAGACTTAAGTTCTTTGACTTCGTTAAACTTCCGTCTTTTGACTTTTTCTTCGATAAATCTTCAGAATAGGCCTTGGACTTCCGTTCTTTTTGCACTCTTGATCTCTTGACTTCGTCTTTTTCCCGTTTTCTTCAGTAAAAGCCCGTGAAAGCCCGTGTTTTCTTCCTTTTTCATATTTTGGTCCTAAAACACAATAAAAACACAAACCACGCATAATTCCGACTTTTACGACATAAATCACACGTTTTGGTCTTGTTATTATTGGAAATAAGTGGTAAAAGGATAAGTGTTTTCACACTTATTAGATTCCAATGGAGATTTATGAATTTCGTCATAAATGAGTCTTGAACGTGTAACAGTAGTTTTGTTCCTTCATGCTATGATCTTTGAGCCTTTGTCATTGTCTTTCGACTTTGTCTTTAAGTCTTGAGATCTTCAAATCATCCTTGACTTGTCATTGCCATCTTGCGATCTTGTGTCTTTGTCCACATGCTCACACTATCAATTGTTGGATAAGTCTTTGGGCATGAATATGTGGTTGTGAATCTTTGACTTTGCTGAGTACACCATGACGCCACCTTCTCGAGACAAAACATAGACACGGACTGAATGGCTTTGACATTCGTCCTAAATCGGTAGCGTTTTACCTCCGGTCGGTGAAGACCGTTATACGATATTAAATATCGTATCTGTGATCAGGTAGATTCAATTAAGAATCTCCTTGACAGGGTTTCGCGGCTGTACTAGCCGTTCTCTTTACTCGACCGTCTCAAAGCAAGACTGCGAACATAAAGAGTGAATCAATTGGATAGATATCCGCTTGATTAAAGTCGTCAATTCAAATTCCTGGAACAAGTTTGATTCATTAAGAATCTTACCATTGTTGCTTTCCAGTTGACACAAGTTTGATTCATAAGAATCTCACAAGTCACCTACCGTAGCGCTGTTTGATGTTGACGCTAGAAGGATTTCCATTCGTCACTGTGAATATTAATGAATATCACTCTGAATGTTCTGGCAAGACCATAAAGATATTGCGTAGAAACCCGAAACGAGTTTGAATCAATTCAGAATCAAACCACTGTTGCTTTTCAGTTTTACATATGTTCAATTCATAAAGAATCTTGCATATGACCTACCGCAGTGCTGTTTGATGTTAACACTGGAAGGATTTCCACTCATCATTGTGAATACTAAGTAGTATCACTCTGAGTTTTCTAGAAATATCGCAAGGATATAGCGTAGGACTCTCTTGATCTTCATCCGTGTGTCCTAACGAGATTTGATTGATCTCTTGGCTCTAGACTCGATTTGTGCACTTTTAGTGGTCGGAGGCTGGAGCAGATGCCACCTATTCAATATCAACTATCTCGGAGTGAGAAAGTCAATAGAAGTCGTGTTGATCTCCGTGACAATAAAACAAACTTCTTTTGAGAGAAGCCTGAGTAGCTAGGAAAGGGTTGTGCTTCACATCACTGGGTCCATGATGAGTTTGTCTTCATGATGGGTTGACCCGGTTTCTGCCTAAGTTGTATGGAGGGCTTCTTTCTTTACACCCTTTATCCTTACATTTCTTTTTCATTCTTCAACCCCTTCAATGCTTACCAAGACATCATTACTAACACCTTGTTGTGATTGTTCCAGTGCTAGCATCAGTACTTAGTCGGCATTCAGCTACGTTCACATTCTACTCCATCTTTCCTAAGGACTTCTAATAATCTATTGGATTGTCCCTGGGAAGATCCCTCCGGTTCTGGTTGGATCATAGGACTTAAACCTAACCACCCTTTTGACACCAATAACGTCGTGAAATTAAAGATGTTGTGGGTATTTGATCGTAACCATGAAAACCACTTTAAATTCTAACAAAGTGTTTAAAAAACATTTAACACCTTGCTAGTTTTGTCGTTTCAGAAAAGCTCCCCCTTCACATGTGCATCGATAATCGAAAGTGTTTCGCACATGTAGGTAAGAGTTAAAGTGCTTGAGTCTTATATATGATCACATTTTAATCACATTTTCTCCCCTATCTCTAATATATAAAATCTTTTGATATTAGAGATACCAAATTTGATTAAAATATATTTTGAAAAATAGTCTTGAAAATCTTTGGGAGAAAGATGTGTTAATCTTTTGCATGAAGTTGAATTGCTCCCCCTCAAAAATTGATCCAATGGAATTGTCATTACGAGGATTTTATCCACACTAAACTTTTGAGGATAAGAGTTGTTGAACACACAATTTTTGAAAGATTTTGAATATCATTGAGAAATTCTTGAAAAAATTGTGTTCAACGCTTTTTGAAAAATCAATTCTTTTTGACGAAAAGGTTTTTCTAAAGCATAAACTTGAGTTCATAGACTTTGAATGTCTTGTCGAATCCACTCAAGTGTAAGAAGATTTAACTTCTTTTGCTAAGGGTAAGAGTACAAAAACGTACACTCCCCCGTGAATTGAGATCCGGGTTGCAATCTGAAAGTGATTACAAGCCATTGTGTTGAGCTCAAAACGTTGAATGTTTTGTGACAAGCTCAACCCGAGATAGATTGCTCTACCTGTTGTTGGAAATATTGTCCAAAATAGACAATTTCCTTTAGAAAAGATAGAAATGACATGTTTTGAAAAATATTTACAACTTTCATTCGAGCTTTATGTACACACCCGTGTCGTTATTGAGCGACATTTCTAGGTACGTCCATATTATCGATACTGAAAGACATGTCGAGAAGAATATTTTTGGATTATCAAAGATTTTTTACTTTTGTATTTTGGTTTTTGATTAATATTTACAGGTAGATGTTTGATAGATGAATCAAGCAGGCTTCTTTGCCAGAACCTCCAGTTCTGCTGGAGTCAAACATCTCATACCAATTTGCCTAACTAGATACGCAAACCTCTCTTTCGAAAGAGCTTTTGTAAACAAGTCAGCTAATTGGTAATCGGTTCCAACAAAGTATAATTTAACAATACCTCTTTCAACTTGTTCCTTAATGAAGTGATATCGGACATCAATGTGCTTCGTGCGGGAATGCTGAACCGGATTGCAAGAGATGGCTATGGCCGACTTTGAGTCACAGTACATAGGTACTTTATCAAAATGGAAGCCATAATCCGTGAGTTGTGTTCTCATCCAAAGAACTTGAGCACAACACGCAGATAGAGACACATACTCCGCTTCGGCTGATGAAAGTGACGTACAATCCTGCTTCTTGGAAGACCATCCCACAAGCTTGTCTTGACCTAGAAATTGTGCACCACCAGAAGTACTTTTACGTGTATCAAGACACCCTGCATGATCAGAATCTGAATAGGCCGTTAGAAAGAAACCGGTTTCCCTCGGATACCAGAGTCCCATGTGAATGGTATTCTTAAGGTACCGAAAGATCCGTTTAACCTCCTTGAGGTGCTTTTCAGTGGGTCGTGCTTGATATCGTGCACAATAACATGTAGCATGATGAATATCAGGTCTGCTTGCTGTCAAGTACATGAGGGACCCGATCATGGAACGATATCTCGTTTGATCTATGGGTAATCCCTCCAAATCAGCATCTAGGGATGT
Organism: Glebionis coronaria; assembly: GCA_025667525.1. NCBI lineage: Eukaryota > Viridiplantae > Streptophyta > Magnoliopsida > Asterales > Asteraceae > Glebionis > Glebionis coronaria. The sequence goes on from CM046882.1 coordinate 305,110,452, forward strand.
GGTTGATAATGGTGTCCCAACGGGGTCACATTATGTCATACCATGCTTTTTGATTATCTCTTGACAATACTTAGCTTGGTTAATAAAGATACCACTTGGGGATTGGTGAACTTGAATTCCTAGAAAGAATTTTAGTTCGCCCATCATAGACATTTCAAATCTGCTGTGCATTACTTTTTCAAACCATTTTGAAAGTTTTGGGTTTGTAGACCCGAAAATAATGTCATCAACATAAATTTGCACAAGCAGAATGTCATCCCCATATTTATAAGTGAACAAAGTTAAATCAATAGAACCTTTTGAGAAACCTTTGGAGACCAGAAATTTCAAGAGCTCATCGTACCACGCCCTTGGAGCTTGCTTGAGTCCATAAAGTGCTTTGTGGAGACGATACACCTTGTCAGGATAATGCGGATCGACGAATCCTTCCCGCTGCGTGACATAGACTTCTTCCTTCAAAGGACCGTTAAGAAACGCCGTCTTTACGTCCATTTGATATACAATGAATCCCTTATGTGCAGCATAGGCAAGAAAAATCCTGACCGCTTCCATTCGAGCTACTGGTGCAAATGATTCTTCAAAATCAATACCCTCTTTCTGTCCATACCCTTTAGCCACTAGCCTAGATTTATTCTTGATGATCGTGTTTTCTTCATCCATCTTGTTTTTCCAGATCCATCGAAGATTTAATGGTGTTACATCGTATGGTCTGTCAACAAGTTCCCAGACTTTAAGTCTTTCAAACTGTTGAAGTTCATCCGTCATCGATTCAATCCAAGCATGATCAGCCATGGCTTCTTTGATGTTTTTCGGTTCAGCAGTACTCACGGCGAGTGCGAACATACAAACATCGCCATCGGTTTCAAGTTGTCGCCTTGTACGAACGGGCTGTGAAGGGTTTCCAATTACGTGAACCAAAGGATGATCTCGGGTCCAATGATGTGTTGAAGGATGTCGTTGGTAGAACATATGCATATTTGACGGATCAACATGGCGAGTAGAAGACTCTCCAGTTTCGTGTACCGGTGTACCGAATGGGTTGATGAATTCGTCTTCGTCAGATAATGCATGGTCTGCTTGATTTGTGTTCTCTGGAGCAATGACAGTAGTTGTGGATGCTGTAGGATCGATTATTGAAGTGATATTCGGAGGAGGTAAATTTGCAACAACCCGTGTTGAAGTAGATGAAGTTGTATCCGGTTGTTGACGATGATCGGTATCATCATTCTTATCATGAGTGACAGCGGAAGACTTCGATACAACTTGTTTCTCCCCCGTGAAATATTCATCATACATTGGTCCATATAACATTTCCAACTCTTCAATTGTCGTGTCGACTGTCATATCAGCTCTAGGAACATTTTCTGGAACCAGCGTTGAACTTGACGGTTCATTGCTGTGGTCTTGAGTTTCGAGTTCCGTGCGGTTGTGAACGGAAGTCGTTTGTCGTTGTGGGTCGGGACTTAAACTGTTTTGTTCAAGTGCCATATCTTGAGATTCATCAAATCGGATGTGAATTGTCTCAACAATCAATTTTGTTCTTTTGTTGAACACTCTATATCCCTTAGACTGAGTAGCATATCCCACAAGAATACATGCATCACCTTTTTCTTTCATCTTATCCAAATTTTCACCATCTCGTATAATGTAACAAGTACATCCAAAAACATGAAGGTGTTTGAGTGAAGGTTTTCGATCATGAATTATGTGATATGGTGTCTTTTCGTGTCTTGGGATAATTAAGGAGCGGTTTTGTGTGTAGCATGCGGTTGACACGGCTTCGGCCCAAAAGTATAGTGGAAGTTTTGAAGCGGATAATAATGTTCGAGCAGCTTCAACCAAAGTACGGTTTCGTCTTTCAACAACGCCGTTTTGTTCGGGTGTTCGAGCAATAGATGTTTCATGTTCAATCCCTTCGGCTTCAAAATACTTTCTCAGATTAGAATTCAAAAATTCTGTACCTCTGTCAGTACGAACCACTTTAACTTGAGCTTGAAGACCACGTTGTATCAATTTTAGGAAGCTGATGAGAACGTCGGGTGTTTCATCCTTGGACCTCAAGAAGTGAGTCCATGTGTACCTTGAGTAATCATCGACAATTACCAGAATATATTTCTTTCCATTGATACTCTGAACACGCATGGGACCACATAGATCCATATGAAGAAGATCTAACCGTCCTTTAGAGCTTGGTGTGGTCTTTGTTTTGAAGCTACTTCGTTTAGCTTTACAAAGTTCACAAGAAGAACAAAGATGATCTTTGATGAATTTCAAGCTTGGAAGGCCTCTCACAATATCTTTCTTGGAAAGCAAGTTAATGGTATCAAAGTTGAGATGAGAAAGACGTTGATGCCATAACCATGCCTGAGTCGTTGAAGCTTTAGCCATGAAGCAAATTGGAGTTGATGAAGTTGTTTCTTGAAGTGAAATTGTGTAAAGATCAGTACCCCGTGTACCGGTAAGTAAGTCATTCCCATCATAATCACGAACAAAACATGTCTTCTTTCTGAAAGCAACTTCCAAATCCGCATCACAGAATTGACCAACCGAGAAAAGATTGTGATTGAGCCCTTCGACGTAGTATACCCTTTTAATCGTGATATTCCCCTGAACCAAATCTCCATATCCTAGGATCGGTGCAAATTGATCATTTCCGAATCAGACCGTACCTAGGAACTTCTCCACGAAGTTAATTAGAAGCTTGAGATTCCCCGTCATGTGCTTCGTGCATCCGGAGTCCATTATGAAGAGAATTATTTGTATCACCTGCAGAAGAGTTAGAACACGATGGAGCATTTGCTAAATTGGATACCACAGTAGTTGTGATAGTAGAATCATTAGTGTCCTTATCAACATTTAAAGGCAAACTAACACTCGTTTTCACATTTTCTGTCCTAACTTTTGGCATCCATTTATATCCGGGAGGACATTGATTAGCAAACCACCATTTCCAAGACTTACTGGCAGACTCATATAATTCCTTAATTTTGCTTCTAGGATTCTTAGTGGTGGAGTCTGATGCATTACTTTTCTTAGTGGGGGTTGCACCAGAATGGTTCACTTTGCGTTTGGGTTTACTAGCTCTAATAGGCATTGCAACTTGCTTCTTAGTTCTAGTATCTACGCCTTTGACTTTTTTTATAGCACACATAGAATGATTAGCATTAGCACACTTGCCATATTTGACACAAACAAATTTCACATTCATAGCATTCAAAGTTGAATCATTCAAATCGTCATGACACGCGATTACAGACGTTTTATTCTTATAACATTTCCAACTCTTCAATTGTCGTGTCGACTGTCATATCAGCTCTAGGAACATTTTCTGGAACCAGCGTTGAACTTGACGGTTCATTGCTGTGGTCTTGAGTTTCGAGTTCCGTGCGGTTGTGAACGGAAGTCGTTTGTCGTTGTGGGTCGGGACTTAAACTGTTTTGTTCAAGTGCCATATCTTGAGATTCATCAAATCGGATGTGAATTGTCTCAACAATCAATTTTGTTCTTTTGTTGAACACTCTATATCCCTTAGACTGAGTAGCATATCCCACAAGAATACATGCATCACCTTTTTCTTTCATCTTATCCAAATTTTCACCATCTCGTATAATGTAACAAGTACATCCAAAAACATGAAGGTGTTTGAGTGAAGGTTTTCGATCATGAATTATGTGATATGGTGTCTTTTCGTGTCTTGGGATAATTAAGGAGCGGTTTTGTGTGTAGCATGCGGTTGACACGGCTTCGGCCCAAAAGTATAGTGGAAGTTTTGAAGCGGATAATAATGTTCGAGCAGCTTCAACCAAAGTACGGTTTCGTCTTTCAACAACGCCGTTTTGTTCGGGTGTTCGAGCAATAGATGTTTCATGTTCAATCCCTTCGGCTTCAAAATACTTTCTCAGATTAGAATTCAAAAATTCTGTACCTCTGTCAGTACGAACCACTTTAACTTGAGCTTGAAGACCACGTTGTATCAATTTTAGGAAGCTGATGAGAACGTCGGGTGTTTCATCCTTGGACCTCAAGAAGTGAGTCCATGTGTACCTTGAGTAATCATCGACAATTACCAGAATATATTTCTTTCCATTGATACTCTGAACACGCATGGGACCACATAGATCCATATGAAGAAGATCTAACCGTCCTTTAGAGCTTGGTGTGGTCTTTGTTTTGAAGCTACTTCGTTTAGCTTTACAAAGTTCACAAGAAGAACAAAGATGATCTTTGATGAATTTCAAGCTTGGAAGGCCTCTCACAATATCTTTCTTGGAAAGCAAGTTAATGGTATCAAAGTTGAGATGAGAAAGACGTTGATGCCATAACCATGCCTGAGTCGTTGAAGCTTTAGCCATGAAGCAAATTGGAGTTGATGAAGTTGTTTCTTGAAGTGAAATTGTGTAAAGATCAGTACCCCGTGTACCGGTAAGTAAGTCATTCCCATCATAATCACGAACAAAACATGTCTTCTTTCTGAAAGCAACTTCCAAATCCGCATCACAGAATTGACCAACCGAGAAAAGATTGTGATTGAGCCCTTCGACGTAGTATACCCTTTTAATCGTGATATTCCCCTGAACCAAATCTCCATATCCTAGGATCGGTGCAAATTGATCATTTCCGAATCAGACCGTACCTAGGAACTTCTCCACGAAGTTAATTAGAAGCTTGAGATTCCCCGTCATGTGCTTCGTGCATCCGGAGTCCATTATGAAGAGAATTATTTGTATCACCTGCAGAAGAGTTAGAACACGATGGAGCATTTGCTAAATTGGATACCACAGTAGTTGTGATAGTAGAATCATTAGTGTCCTTATCAACATTTAAAGGCAAACTAACACTCGTTTTCACATTTTCTGTCCTAACTTTTGGCATCCATTTATATCCGGGAGGACATTGATTAGCAAACCACCATTTCCAAGACTTACTGGCAGACTCATATAATTCCTTAATTTTGCTTCTAGGATTCTTAGTGGTGGAGTCTGATGCATTACTTTTCTTAGTGGGGGTTGCACCAGAATGGTTCACTTTGCGTTTGGGTTTACTAGCTCTAATAGGCATTGCAACTTGCTTCTTAGTTCTAGTATCTACGCCTTTGACTTTTTTTATAGCACACATAGAATGATTAGCATTAGCACACTTGCCATATTTGACACAAACAAATTTCACATTCATAGCATTCAAAGTTGAATCATTCAAATCGTCATGACACGCGATTACAGACGTTTTATTCTTAGAAACATTGAAAATCCTAGGGTGTTCTTCTACTTGCTTCATCTTCCCTTGATTCTTGTGTTTCCAGACCTTATCATTCTCTTGAGTGCTCTTAAGCTGAGGCCGGCTAACACTAGTAGTGGAGACTATTCCTGTAGTAGAAGACACATGAATATTAGTGTTTCTAGAAGTCTGAGGCGAGTGAGTATCTTTGTTTGTGGGCTTAGTGGACATTCTATACATCCCTGGTTTAATCACATTATTGTGCTTAACGCTTGGTGCTACAGGATTCCTTATGGGTTGAGCTTGTGGTAACCTTTCCTTTCCATCCATCTTGGGGTCAAACACAGGTTTTGCAAACGAAGAATTAGATAAAGCAGATGGTTTTCCCAAGATAGAGGATTTATTCTCTTTAGAGGCATTGGGTTGTCTAACAACATTTTTCTTAATGCTAGGTTCCACAATTTTCCCACCCATTTTAGTAATGAGTTTCTGCAACTCTGCTATCGCTCTGTCCCTGTCTTGTAATTGAGCTTTCAACCCTTTAATTTCCAAATTCTGTTCATTCATTTCTCGAAATGTTTGAGAAAGTTTTTCTTGCAATTTATTATCATGTGGAAAACGACCAACATCTTTTTGCAAAGCAAGTTCAAGTGAATGACAATGTTTTTGAAGGAAATCAGTTTTGTGTTGAAGTAACTCAAAAGCCTTTTTGTCAACATTTTCTTTACGTTTCGAAAGCTCAATTTCAAGACGTTCACATTCTTTGATCTTATCAAGATATTGGCAAGCAACTTCAGAATATTCATCAATATCAGCACAAGATGTAAAATAAGCACACATAACATCTTTAGAAACGCATTCTTGCAAGAGTAAATCATATTCATCTGAGAAATCAGACTTCTCCATTTGAAGATCATCAATGTGTTTCTCAATAGATTCAACATATTTTAAATCATCAAACATTTCAGTCCGAATGAACTCTTCAAGTTGAAGAACAGTTTCTTTAATCAACGCCGTGTTTGGAATTAAGAGCTCTTTGACAAGCAAGGTAATATCTTGAGGAATCGGACGTGTCCATTCAGCATTTTCACGTTTTGCCCAGTCTCGTTCAACAATAGATTTAACATTATCTATGTGATGTTTAAGAATACCTAATGTTTTCCTACTCTTGCTTTTAGATTCATCTAGAGGGAGGTAGTTGATGTATTTGTAAACATTAGATTTCTTAGGGGCAAATGCTTTCTTCCATTGAATTCTCTTTTGTTTACATTCTAAGAACACTTCCTCACGAGTTTTCTGAGTTTGTTTGTTGAACAGGCCATAAAGACTATTCTCATAAGCATAATTATAAGGTTTCACAAACTCCTTATTAATAAGTGGTTGACTATCAGCATCCCAAAGGGCAGTCTCTTCACTATCGGCACTAACAGGCATGCAATCAAGATCTGTCCTTTCAGTCTCATCAAGATAGAGACACGGGTTCGCAGCTTGAGCTTTGGCAAGGTACTCAGGACTTGCAAAGCTAGCTTGACCCTTAAACATCGATGGAGGTGCTAGCATTCTTACGGATTGAATAGAATCATGCGTTTTATAAACAACGTTCTTCAAAAAGTCGACTTGTGCTTCTAGTTTCGTAACTTTTTCGGTTTCTTTATCATATCTACTTTTGAAGTCTTGTTTTAACGCATCTACCTCTTGTTTCTTATCCTCTAGAATTTTAGCAGAATCAGTAGTGGTCATAGAGAGCTTTTGTTCAAGTTCATTAACTTTGGTATTGGCAAGGTACGTTTTTTGACGTTCATCCATTAAGAAAACATTATATTGACGCTTCTCTTTAGCTAATAACTCAAGAGTGGTATTATATTTGTTTTCAAAATCGTCCTTTTGACTTTTTAACGCACTTCCCTTGTACCCCTCAAGCTCTTTGGTTTTCTGAAGGAGCTCATCTCTATAGCTTTCAGTCATCTCAGTAGATTTGATAAGAGCAGCTTTGCATTCTTCAAAACTTTGAGTGAGCGTAGCGTTTGCCTTCTTTAATTGCTTTTGACTCTTTTTATTTTCAGTGACATCTTTTTGTAAAGTAGCAATTAAATTAGCAAGCGCAATACGTTCCTCTTCATCATATTCATTTGCATGTTGATCATCCTCAGACTCATTATTGCACATGTCTGATGAATCGGGTGTGGTATTGCTATCAACCGTTTCCATCATACACGTGTCATTAATGGCATTGGGTAGATCACTATGCTCAGGAATATCACCAAACACATTATATTCATCAGTAGTGTGTACCTTATCGATTGGCTTAGTGTCAAAGATAGGACCATTGTCATCTTTAGTGACTTTGAGAACTTCTTCAACCTTTGCCATGTACGAGTAATGTGCATCAAGCTCTTGATCAGAATCTTCATCATCAGTATCATCAAGCATGGCTCCTTCCTCAGCTGACAATTTAACCCCTGCTTCCATCTTTTTGCATAGCAACATCTTTTCCTTGTGATAGCTGGAGTCTCTAACCCTTTTCGGCTTCCTGCATTCCTTTGCCATATGCCCAAAACCTTGGCAATTAAAACATTGAATCCCGCTTTGCTGAACCACTTGACTTCCAACCGTTTCCCTATTCCCAGTAGCAGCAGCAATCCTCTGAGTATCATACTTTGCAGTTTGTCGATCATATCTTGCAGAACCCTCAACATGCGTTGGATTATGTCGATCATACCTAGGAGGACTTTCACCACGTCGACGTGTGTCATACCTTGGAGGACTCTCAACATATCGGTTCTTTGTGTTAGATGATGTGCGAAGATTGTTGTTGGTGGGTTTGTAGATTTTCTTGTAAGTCTTCATTATGTAAGCAATTTGTTGTTTCATCTCTCGGTTCTTTTGAGCTTGGTCTTCATCACTATCTTCTTCAGATGAGGACTCAGATGGTGGTGATGGTGCTCTTGGCGCTTTACCTCGAGATGTTTTTGAAGATGAAGACTTAGATGATGTGGAATATCGTGGTGAAGAGGATGTATTGGAGTATGGCTTAGGAGCACGAGAGTGAGGATCTTGAACATGTTGAGTGGTAGTCAGTAAAGCAAGTGGATTAGCCGTCTTGGCAACACGTTCAACTCGAATCTCATTTGCTTCATTCTGAAATTGCTTTAAGATGTCAAAGAGTCGATGATATGAGACCTCGTCTAACTTTCCTTGTTGTTTCACCAAAGTGACGAACCGTGTCCACTCGGGTTGAAGTTGTTGAAGAAATTGGACATTGACTTGCATGGTGGAGACTTGAAGATTATTTCTTGTCATGTCATTCATCATCTTATAAAACCTGGAGTAGTAAGAGTCAATTGATTCTCCATCCCTTGAAGTAAACTTGCCAAAATTCCAAAACAAGTTTGTTTTGACATCTTGTTTGTTGAGTGATTCTCCTTGTTGCAAGCGTTCAATAGCAGTCCACATTTCATGTGCTGTCGGGCATGCATCAACCGTGGAGTAAATATCATCTCCAATCCCACTTAAAACCATATAGATGGCTTCCTTCTCCGCATCATGCCAAGCACAATTTTCAGGTGTGAGATCAGCTCTTGTTTCATCACGTTCACTTGCAGGTATTGGATCAGTAGTATCTGTGGCTGCTCTTGGAGGAACTGAGATCTTCTTAAATATATATGGTCCATGAGTAATACATTTCCTCAAGGCATCACCATTAGGTCTTGTATCAAGATATCGTATGAAACGTGATTGCCATTGAGCATACCGTCCAGATACAAGCATTGGTGGTCTCTCTTTGTTACCCGCCACCATTATGTTGTTGTTCGTCACACGATATTCGGCAGTAGAATCCATCTCAATATTCTCTGAAATGATGAAGTGAATATGGATCTTAATTAGATTTGTTGTGATTGTTGTTGTGGTTTAAATTCCGAAAATTGCAATTTTTCTCCAGGCCGACAATAAATTCTCCAGTCCGACTAAAACGGTAGTCCAAAAATTTTGTAATTGCCAAAATTTGAAATCGAGCTAGAAATGTCCTAAAACTAGTATGGAAAAAATTTGAATTTACTTGACGAAAAAAAATACTCAAACAAAATTTAAAAAAATACTCAAACAAAATTTAGCAAAAACACATCATCGGAATAACCAATCGGAATGCATCAATCGGAATGTTATCTGAATACACCAATCGGAATGTTATCTGAATACACCAATCGGAATGTTATCTGAATACACCAATCAGAATGTTATCTGAATACACCAATCGGAATGTTATCTGAATACACCAATCGGAATGTTATCTGAATACACCAATCGGAATGTTATCTGAATACACCAATCGGAATGTTATTTGAATACACCAATCGGAATCATATCGGAATGCACCAATCGGAATGTATGATTGGAATGTATGATCGGAATGACGAATCGGAATATACCAATCGGAATATATGTTGGAAGTCCAATCGGAATGTTGATCTGAATCCCAATCGGAATCTATAAAACCTTTTCAGATTGCAGCAATCGGAATGTATCCCCCTTTTCTCGGACAAAACTCAACCAATACGTGATTTTAAGCCAAAAAATGATCAAAAAACCCAAAAATTTTGTGTTTTTAGCCAAAGTAAATATACCAAATCACTACTACAACTATGTATAAGATGTAGATGATTAAGCAAAGCACGGAAAACACAAAAAAAATTTGAATCCGAGATGATTTATGGATTAAATCATTCGAATCAAATATAATAACACCAACCAATCACAAATCTACCCCGTGGCGATTGATACCAAATGTAGTCCCATATATTTGTGATGATTAAGCAATGAATAAAGAAAGAAAATAGATGAAGAAGAGATGAATTCCTAGAGAGAGAAAGTAGTGAGAGAAAGTAGAGAGGAGATGATTAACTTGGTGAGATTAGATTAAGAAAAGAAGTTACAAATGACCATCCACCCTCCTAACATGCTAGGAGGGTAGTATATATAGTCCACCCACATGCGGGCTTTAATGGACTATATATTGGGTCGGGCTTGTCTTTTGGACTTTAATTAGTTTAGATCCAAGCCCGTGAACCACGACTAAATAACTACTTATTACAACGTTCTAATAAATATTACAATAGAAACCTATGACCGAACATTCTTGTTTGACTCAATATTTTGAGGCTAACATAAGGACATGCTCAGAGATATTGAAATCCAAGTAAACCGGTCAACAGAAGATTCTTCAGCCCAGCAAGGAAAAGGTAAGAGGAAGAAAACAGTTTCTAAACGTCAAAAGACATCTTCTTCAAAGGCTAAAGCTAAAGACAAGGGCAAGGAGCAGCTTCTTGATGAGGATGAAGAACCATCACCAAAAGCTATTTCTGAAGCAAAACATCTCAAAATTATTCTTTAGAAGAGTAAGATGGAATCACTTACTAAAATTGGTGGCTCTGGGTCCTGAACAACTGAAGAATTGGCTCTCGAAGAATTTGGAAATCTCGATAGTACAGATTAAGACGAGGAAGAGGAGATCCGTAAGGAAAAGGAACCTGAAGGCCAACAAGATCAAGACGATGAACATATTGAAAGTTATTTCAACTTTGAAGACCTTGAAACAAAATCAGGAGGATAGGGGAGAGGAAAACATGGATACCGATCATGAAGACTTTTACAGGGATGTTAACGTCAGCAAACCAATACCCACAACGCCTTTACTCATTGTGCAAGAGGATGCTCATCTGCCATTAACACCAATAACTCAACAAACACCTCCCCCGCCCCCAGTACTTAGCATAGTAGTGACAACCATTCCCATAATTCAACCAACGATCGAACAACCTGTACCAACCACCTCCCAAACGATTGTTCCCACACCTCCACCAACAATCGTACAACATGTACCAACCACATCTAACCTATCACTCAATGACAATCTCATCCAATCCCTTCAACAATAGTTGCAAACACAAGCACAAGATCATTCGGCGCTCAAAGAATCATTCCGTAAAAGTCGTCAAGCAGAACACAGAGAAGATAAAGTGACCGAGAAAAGATCGATGAACTCAAATTTAAAATGAAAGATCTTGAACAAAATCAAGACGCATATATCAAGGAGAAAGAAGCTCTCGACAACGAAAATGTGACGTTTATCGGATCCATTAATGATCATGTGATAACCATCATCAAAGACCAAGTCAAGTTATCTCTAAATCAGGAACTACCAGCAATACTTACTAAAGATCTTTCAGACCTTGAGTTGATGAAGTTATTGCAGACTCGGCTGAACAACATTGGGTCAACAAAAACGAAGACTCGACGCAAGCTTCTTAGAGTTCTCATCCAATCCATAAATGAAGATACTCAACCATCAACAGAGGATGTTGATGACGTTCCTAAAACAACAAATAAAAGGAAACATCAGGAATCTGAGGATGAGGATGACGATGGTGATGATGATGGTAAAGGAGATGATAATGGTGATGATTATGATGATGAGGATGAGGATGAAGATACAGATAGGAATGAAGACGAGGATGAGGACGAAGATGAGGACGAGGATGAGGATAGTGATGGTGATGATGATGATAATGGTGATGGTGATGGTGATGGTAAGGGTGATGGAAATGGTAAAGATGACGGTAATGGTGATGATGGTAAGGGAGATGATACTAGTAAGAATGACGATGATGAGGAATTTGATAAGGGTGAAGACGACGAGGAAGAAAGTGATGTTGCAAATAAAGAAAAACTCGATGATGAGGAGAAAAAGGGCAGTGATGCTAAGGATGATAATCAAGACAAAAGTAGAAAGAATGGTGATGATAAGACTAAACAACGCAGTGATGATGATTCGAGAGAACCATATGCATCTACTTCCCAAGACAAAGGAAAGTCTACTGAACCGGTTCATGATTTTATTTCAACTACAGAACCTATGATCGAAGACGAATATCCAGCATCAGTGGAACATCATTCTCCACCTCCCACAACGGATAAGCATTACATCGATATGGATATTGAAGACACAAATCTACCAGATCCAGAATTTGCTGATACTGTCAACATAGATGAGACTATACCGGAGCAACCTTGGCTTACACAAGCAGAACCACACATAAATTTTTTGCTAAAGACAAGGAAGATTTTACACAACCTCTTAATAATCGAATCGTCTTTTCGGGATTCCTAGTGCACGAATATGGAGAACCTACTATGAATCCAATTCTTCTTAACAGAGTACTTAAAGATTCAAAATTTTGGGCCAGTACGAAGATCGGCAGAGATGAGTGTGAATATCATACAAATGAACTCGTGAAGGCAATGAACTCAACGACTTCAGGTATTCAAAATCCTCTACTGCGTCCATTAACAAACACTATCATCGCTCCAGCCAAGCATCTTTCAATGGATTACTTCGTTAGACATGATTTTGACTATTTACGAAAAGGCACAAAAACGTATGCTACATCTTTAACCATGGGCAAGGCAGTACGTTTGGATGATGTATGTTGGATTGAGGACAAAGTCCCTAAGATCTGGCGTCAAGAACTACATACCTCATACGATCCATATGCAGAACTTGGCATCTCTCATTGGGGTGAAAAGAAGAAGTTAGTCTACAACTACTTCAATCGTCCTAGACAAGGTACTCTTATACTTTCAGATCGTCGAGTTAAAAGTATTCAGGGAGCTACTGTTGAGCAGATATTCGGGTATCCTTACTTAAGGGAAATCAGATTCAAACGTAAAGACGATAAAGAATATACCATCAGTGAAGGAGAACTCCAATATCTTCTTCTTGAAGATATAGAATACTTTCTACTTGTGATGACTTAAGACAAGGTTACTCACTTAACTCCTGAACTCGTCATTGCCTTAAGCTCAGCCATTCGCCAATTCACTCGTAAAGTCGTTATCAAGTATCAGGTTGAAGATGTACAACTTGGTGTGGAAACTTATCAAAGAAAGCTGAACTTACAGCGTCCTCACACCACACCTCTTAGTCATTTCCATCAACACAAGCAGCCATATATGGGTACTCTGGAACTAGAACTGGGAATTTTTTTTTCTGAATGAAGCAGAAGTCATGCAATACATGAGACTTTCAGAACTACACAAATTCAGCGACGGGACTTTTAAACATGTTCGTGATAAACTGTTGATTCTCAATGCCAAACAATCCCTTCCAGAAGTAAAGTATGAATGGAAAGGTAAGTTCAAGAAGAGTGCCATATATGTAATCAAGAAGACTGAGGAGAAATTAAGGGAACGACGGTTGATCCAAAGTTTAGAATGATTCGTGGGTGGCAGACTGTATGGATCTCACCACAGGCTAATGGAACGATCCACTTGACGTGATGATCGTACTATATCAGGTCAACTCTATACACTTATTTGTGAATATGTATATACTATGTATATTAGGCTTTTTGTGGCATGCTGTAGTGTGAAAGTATGATATTTTTCAAGAATTTTTGACGAGATTCTAAATCTTTCAAAATATATCGTACTCAAGCACTACAACTAACCATCATTGAATTAAAGGGGAGCATTAATATGTTCTATGGCTAACAAATGATTTCATTTTTACCCAAACACCGGTTAATCCATTAATAGCCAAAATATTAACGGTTAACATTTTAGATAAGGGGAGAAATGGGATTAAGGAGACTTGTAAATATCCATGGCTAAAAGTGAAAAAGACTTAATGTAAAATCCAACTTAATATGTGTTATGCACATGTTAAGGGGGAGTATTTTGAAATGTCAAAAACACTAAAGGTACAAAACTTTTGATATTCATATCACAAGTATCTCAGTGATTTCAAGGAATTTTCATGGTGACAAGTACTTACCCAAAAGACACTTAATTCACGATCGTTGTGATGACAAAAGGATGGTAGGATTAGCTATAAGTCCAATGATTCTTCCAGAACCAGAGGAATCTTCCAAGGACAATTCCATAGCTAGTAAATAATGGTCCTTAGGAAATTTGGGAAATGGATTGTTAACGTAGCAGAATGCCGACCAAGTAGTGATGCTAGCACTAGAATAATCACAACAAGGTGATAGTGATGATGTATTGGTAAGAATTGAAGGGGTTGAAGAATGAAAAACAAATGTAAAGATAAAGAGTGTAAAGAAAGAAGCCCTCCTTACAACTTAGGCAGAAACCGGGTTAACACATCTTGAATACGATAAAGCATCATGGACCCAGTGATGCAATACACAACCCCTCCCAGTTAACTCAAATATCTCTCAAAAGATATTTGTTTTAATGTCACGGAATTCAACACGTTATCTATCGGTTTATTCACTCCGAATAAATTGATATTGAAAAGGTGGCAATCCTCTCCAGCCTTTGCTCACCAAATCAAAATGCACTATTGAGTCTAGAGCCATGAGATCATCAAAAGTCTCATTAGGACACTTTTCAAATATACCTTGCTTCTTCACACACTATGAGAAGTAAGAAATATTTTTATAAGTCCTAAGCAATATTCTTGTAATATTTCCAGAACATCAGAGTGATACGAAAGTATCATAATGAAGATGGAAATCCTGCTTGAGACAACATCAAAGAAGCTCATGGTAGGTGACACGTGCGATTCTTTAAGTGCCAATCTTTTGAGAATTGGAAAGAAACGATGGTTTGACTCTTAATTGAGATCAAACTTGTTCCAGGGCCTCTATGCAAGATCCAAGTGATCTTGCCAGAACACTCAAAGTGACACTCTTTAGTGTTCACATTGATGATGGAAATCCTTCTAGTGTCAACATTAAACAGTACTGCGGTAGGTGACAAGCAAGGTTCTATTAGAATCAAGCTCGTGACATTCAGAAAGCAACAATGGTGAAGCTCTTAATTGAATTTCACTTGTTCCAGGTTCATGAATTGACGAATTCAATCATGATGATAATTTTATCCAAATGGTTTACTCTTTATGTTCACAGTCAGCTTTAGACGGTCGAATAAAGAGAACGGGTTTACCCGCGAAATCTTGTAAATGAGATCTTTAATTAGAGCTACCTGTCACAAGTACAATATTTAATATCGTCTAACGGTCTTCGCTGACCGGAAGTAAAATGCTACCGAATCAGAATAAACTGTCAAAGCCATTTTATTTGTGTCTTATTATGTTGCCGCATTTGAAGATAGTGGCGTTGCGGTGTACCAGATGAAGTCGTCCTCACATACTTATACTTTCTGCAATAAATATTTCAGCAAAATTCAAGAAAGTTCAACCAAAAGGTCTTTCGCTGTATCAACTCCGAAACGTTCAAGAATTCAACAAAGTATAGGTTTGTGGGACATGAAGTCACGAAGAGGCAAGTTAATAAGTGTGAAAACACGTATCCTTTCACCACTTAACACAAATAAAAATGAGACCAAAACGTGTATTTAATGTCGTAAAAGTCGGAATTATGCGTGGTTTATGTTTTTATTGTGTTATAGGACAAAAATATGAAAAAGGAAGAAAACACGGGCTTTCACGGGCTTTTATCGAAGAAAAAGACAAAAGACGAAGTCAAAAGATCAAAAGTGCAAAAAGTACGGAAGTCAAAGGCTTATTCTGAAGATTTATCGAAGAAAAAGACAAAAGACGGAAGTTTAACGAAGTCGAAGAACCAAGTCTAATAAAAGAAGAAAATTAGAAGACGAAGTTCATTTTATCTATCGACAAATCCCGAGACAAAGTCGAGAAAGACGCGTTATTTAAAAAGACGAGAATACAAGAAAAAAGAGGAAGCAACAACACCAACTCTCCTTCCACTATAAATAGGCCATTAAGCTTTCATTTGTATTATTATTATTATTATTATTTTATTTGTAAGGTAATTAGGGGTAGGTGTTAAGTACTTTCTCTCTCTAGTTTTTCTTTAAAAGTTTTCTTAATCTTTCATCTTTAATCTTGTGTATTTGGATCTTAATCTTCATCACTAATTCAAGCTTATTAAGTATTTTTCATTCTTCCGTTCTTAATCTTAATCTTGTGGTTGATTTGGTTAATCATGTAGTTTGTTTAATCTTGTTAATTGTTTGATTGATTTGCTTATTTGATTGTTCTTATTGATTTGATGTGTTTGACGTTTTAGCTTATTGTGCTTATTGCTTATTGTGTGTTAGCTTATTTTAATTAAGTGGTATTAATAGGTGTTTTTAGAGTTTTTGATTTGTAGCTTTTCTTAAAATTTGTTTAGCTTAAGTTTTTGTTAAGTACTTATTTGATATTTGCTTATTTTTTGCTTATTTTATTACTCATCTAGATTCGTACTGTTGGGTGCAATTTTTCCATTTTCGGAAAAGGGTTTATGATTTTGAAGATTGCATTTATCCGAAAACTTCTTTTCATTTTATTTTATCCGAAATCCTCTTCATTGCAATTTATCCGAACATAGCATTTTCTCGAAAATCCCTTTTATCTGAAAATAGTTGTTAATCCGAATTAGGGTGTTATTCCGAAAATAGTTTATTCCGAAAATCATCTTTATCCGAAAAACCGGTTTATTCCGAATTAGTCCTTTTATCCGAATTTCAGTTAGTATTCCAAAAAACAAAGATTATTCCGAAAATTTATGTTTTATCCAAAATTAGTGATTTTATCCAATTTAGGTCATTTATCCAAAAACAGTTGTTTTATCCGAAAATCTTAGTTTATCCGAAAATTGTTCTTTTATCCGAATTAGTTGATTATTCCGAAGATAGTGAAATATTCCGAAAATAGGTTTCATTCCGAAAAAGTTTATTTTAACTGTTTTATTTTATTTTCAGTTTTACTTTTATTCAAGTTTTTAAATTTGTTTAATTTCCTTTCTTTTTAGTTTTAATTTTTAAAATTGTCATTTTTAGTTTAAAATAGATAATCAACCTTTCTTTCTTTTACCAAGAACAACTGAGTCACACTTAAAACCGGAGATAAATTCGATTAGACCAATTCAAAGAAACTTAAAATATTAATATTGGCGCCGTTGCCGGCTCTTTTTGTAAAGATTAACGGTTTCTTGTGAGATACGCGTTGGATTTTGGGATCCGTTCACTTTTGAACGTTATTTTTCGTGTCAAAAAAATTTCAAAAATCCAAAAATATTTCAAAAATCATAAAAGCATTTCTTTTTCAAAAGTTTTGCACCAAAAATATGTTCTTTTCACGTTAACTCTATTGCTTCTATTTCTTTGCTATTCTTTTCTTTTGTAGGTGTATGCGTACCCGTTCACGCAAAAGGAAATCCATTCAAGGCACTATTATTGAACCTCCTGTTGTAGAGCCTCCTGTTGTCAAAACTATGCAGAACCGTCCAATGATCTAGCTCTTGCAATCACACGTCAAAGGAAACGATGATGCGATTGTGGTGCCGGCTATTGACGCCAACAACTTCAAGCTCAAAACCGGGTTTATTCAAATGGTTTCCGCAACACCTTTCTTAGGCCGCACTTATGATGATCCTCACGATCACATCAAGAGGTTCGTACATTTATCAAATACTGTAAAATACAATGGGGTCTCACAAGAGGCAATTCGTTTGCTCCTCTTTCCTTTCTCTCTCGAGGGACAAGCCCGAACTTGGCTTGATAAGGAACCACCCCAAAGTATTGCCACATGGACGGACCTAAAGACAAAATTCATAAATTACTTCTTTCCACCCTTACGTACTACCGCTTTGCGGAATGACATCATTAACTTTGAACAAAAGTACGGTGAGACGTTTAGTGAATCTAGGGATCGTTATACGGAACTTTTGAGAAAGTGTCCACAACACGGTTATACTAAGTTACATCAAATTAATACTTTTTATAATGGATTAAGTTTGAATGACCAAGATTCACTAAATAGTGCTTCGGGGGTAATATTCTTGTGAAAACTATGAACGAAGCTTGGGCAATCATTGAGAACAAAGCCTAAGTCCAAACCAAGAGTGTTAGGGCTACTATGGCCAGTGCTAGTGAGAGTGAGTTGACTAATCAAATTAAGGAACTTACTTCAGTAGTAAAACAACTTGCTTTAAGAGATAACCCTCCCACTACACATGTGAATGCTTTAAAAGAGACTTGTGAAACATGCGAGACTTGTGGTGGGCCATATTCGGACTATAACTGTGACAAGGTTTATGACCCATATCAACAAGAAGTGTGTGCTTATAACACTAATGAGTGGGTGCATTTTAAACCAAATGTCGATGTGAATAATTTATCTTATAAATCGAATAACTTTTTGGCTCCCTCGGGTTTTGTAGTTCCACAAAGACCACCCCCACCCGCCCAAAATAGGAACCAAGGTCCTCAACGGGGTAATTTTCAAGGGAATGTTAATCAAAGGGGTTTTAATCCAAATCAAGGGGCTTTTCAAGGGCAAAACCAAGGATTTAATAATCAAAATCAAGGCTTTAATAACCAAGGTTTTCAAAACCAAGGTTTTAATCAAGGTTTTCAAAATTATAATCCAAACCAAGGTTTTCCTAATCAAGGGTATAATCAAATAAACATGCATAATCCTCAAATGGACTTGGTTCTACAAAAATTTACCGAACATGAGAGAACTATGAAATCGATGCAAGAATCGACTAGAGAGATACAAGAATCGACCGATAGGAAATTTATGCAAATGCTTCAAACCCTTCGTCCCCAAGGTGCCCTTCCTTCTAACACCATGACCAATCCTAGGCCCAACGTAAATGCCGTCACTACTAGGAGAGGTAGGACCACCGAAGAAACTTCTTATTCCCCACATAACCAAGGACCCGAGATTCCTTCTACCTCTACCTACCGTCCTTCACCTTCTACTTGTAAGATACCACCTTTAATGCCTTCGTCTACACCTTATGTTCCACCTTTACCTCAATCTTATACCACACCTTCGGTTCCCAAACCGGTTCCTTCACCTTCCACTTCTACCCCTCCTCTACCCATGGATGTGAGTGAGCAGTCCACTCCAAAGCCTTCATCTCAACCCAATATACCTTATCTCTCATTGTTGTGGAAAGAGAAATTAAATAATAAGGATGATATTCAAGTTTCGAACTTCCTAAAAATGTTCAAACAATTGAATTTTAATATCACCTTTGCCGAGGCTCTCGCTCACATGCCTAAGTATGATAAGATGTTTAAGGATCTTTTAAAGGATAAGTAAAAGTTTCTCGATATTTCCAATACCCAATTGAATGAGAATTGTTCCGCGCTTCTTTTGAGAAAACTTCCGGTTAAGTTAGGATATCCCGATCGATTCCTTATTCCTTGCAATTTTCCGGGTGTTGAGAATTATATGGCTTTGGCGGATCTCGGTGCGAGTATCAATCTTATGCCATTTTCCGTGTGGAAACAATTATCTTTACCCAAGCTAGTCCCCACTCGTATGATATTGGGATTAGCTAACCGTTCGGTTGCTTATCCGGTGGGGATAGCCGATGATGTTTTCGTTGGAGTCGACAAAATCACTTTCCCCGCCGATTTTGTTATAGTCGACTATGAGATGGATCCCTGTATTCCCTTAATTGTGGGACGACCCTTCTTGAGAATCGGGCGTACATTTATTTATGTAGCCGCGGGAGAGCTTATCATGAGGGTCGGGGATGATAAAATCGTCTTTAACATGGGTAAACTTTCCAAACGTCCCGATGAGCCCGAATCCGTGAATTTCATCGATGTGCTCGACGAAGCATGTGAAGAACATTTTTATGAGGCTTGTAAGCGCGGGACTTCTCCTTTACCTCATGTTGAGAACGTATCTTCTATTGCTCCATCATTGACTCCATTGGAGAAAGTGACTTACTTTTAAAAGAATTTGAAGCAAGTCTAGGGGATGTGGACTTAAAATATGACGATTCCCCCTCCGATTGGGAAGAAGAAATTCGTACCATTGAGAAACTTCTCAATGAGGACCATATTTCTCCAACTACTCCTAAGGGAGTTACAAACGATGATCCAAATTTAACTAAGCCTTCCACTGCAATCCACCAGATTTAGAACTTAAGGATTTACCTTCTCATTTAGAATATGTTTTCCTAGAAGACAACAAGAAGTTACCCGTCATCATTTCAAAGGACTTAAAAGAGGATGGAAAATCTCGACTTATCGAAGTGCTAAAAAATCATAAGAAAGCAATTGCTTGGAAAATCTCCGACATCCGGGGAATTGATCCTAACTTTTGCACCCATAAAATTCTCATGGAAGATGATTTTAAACCCGCAATCCAAAGTCAAAGAAGGGTTAATCCAAAAATTCATGATGTCATTAAGAAAGAAGTTATCAAACTTTTAGATGACGGAATGATTTACCCTATCTCAGATTCGCCATGGGTTAGTCCCGTCCATTGTGTGCCTAAGAAAGGCGGAATAACCGTTGTTCCCAATGAAAACAACGAGTCGATTCCTACTCGACTTGTTACGGGTTGGCGAGTTTGCATAGGCTATCGCAAGCTCAATGATGCCACTCGTAAGGATCATTTTCCTCTTCCTTTCATGGATCAAATGCTCGAGCGTTTAGCGGGTAATGACTACAATTGCTTCTTAGATGGTTTCTTCGGGTATTTTCAAATATCTATCAATCCAAAAGAACCAAGAGAAAACTACATTCACTTGTCCTTATGGAACATTTGCTTACAAAAGAATGCCTTTCGGCTTATGCAATGCTCTTGGGACTTTCCAAAGGTGTATGATGGCTATATTCCATGACATGGTTGAAGAAACTATGGAAGTCTTTATGGACAATTTCTCAGTCTATGGTGTTTCTTTCTCTTCTTGCCTTGCCAATTTAGAACGTATGCTTTAACGGTGTGAAGACACTCGTCTCGTTCTTAAATGGGAAAAATGCCATTTCATGGTAAAAGAAGGCATCGTCCTCGATCACAAAATTTCAAAAGCCGGTATCGAAGTCGATCGTGCTAAAGTTAACGTCATTGCTAAGTTCCCTCCACCTACCACCGTCAAAGGAGTTAGGAGTTTTTTAGGTCATGCTGGATTTTTATCAACGTTTCATTCAAGATTTCTCTAAGATAGCTCGACCAATGACTCTTCTCTTAGAAAAGGATGCTCCTTTCATCTTTTCTCAAGATTTTCTCGATTCTTTCGAACTTGTTAAAGGTAAATTAACTAAGGCACGGTCTTAGTATCTCAAAATTGGGAGTTACCTTTCGAGCTCATGTGCGATGCTAGTGATTTCACGGTAGGAGCGGTTTTAGGTCAACGAGTTAACAAACACTTCCAACCAATCCATTATGTTAGCAAGACAATGACGGGGGCTCAATTACATTATACCACTACCGAAAAAGAGCTTTTATCCGTAGTGTATGCTTTTAAGAAATTCCACCCCTATCGTGTGCTTTCCACCACCATCGTTTACACCGACCATTCCGCTTTGAAATACTTGTTGACCAAGAAAGATGCTAAACCGAGACTCCTTCGTTGGGTTTTTCTCCTCTAAGAATTTAAAATCGAAATTCGTGATAAAAAGGGAGCAAAAAACCCAGCTGCGAATCATCTTAGTAGACTTGAGGATCCTTATCAAGGGGAAATTCCTAATCAAGAGATTAATGAATACTTTCCCCATGAGGCCTTAATGTCTATTCACTCCAACCTTGACAATACCCCATGGTTTGCGGACATTGCAAACTATTTAGCGGGTAGTGTTCTTATGGCGGGGTTATCGTCCCACCAAAAGAAAAAATTCTTTAAGGATATTAAGCACTATTATTGGGACGACCCTTATCTTTTCAAGCAATGTGCGGATCTTGTTATTCGTAGGTGTGTTGATGGGCCAGCGGCTTTACTAATCCTTGAAGCTTGCCACAAAGGCCCCGCCGATGGTCACTTTGGTCCTAATTATACCGCGAAGAAAGTTTTCGACTCCGGATTCTATTGGCCCACCAGTTATCATCACGCTCATGAAATTGTTAAGCATTTTGATGCTTGCCAAAGACAAGGCAAGATCACACATAAAGATGAGATGCCTCAAAATTTCATCCAAGAATGTGAAATCTTTGACGTATGGGGCATTGACTTTATGGGGCCATTTCCATCATCCAAAAAGAACAAATACATCCTCGTAGCCGTTGACTACGTATCCAAATGGGATGAAGCAAAGGCTTTATCTACTAACAATGCGAGGGTGGTTGTGAACTTTTTGAAACAATTGTTTGCTAGATTCGGCGTTTCTCGTGCTATCATTAGTGATCGCGGTACTCATTTTTTCAATGATCAATTTGCACGAGTCATGGCTAAGTATGGTGTCAATCACCATCTTTCCACCGCGTATCATCCACAAACCAATGGTCAAGCCGAGATTTCCACCGTTGAGTTATCTCAACCAAATGGGCCCAACTTAAAGGTGAATGGCCAACGTGTTAAGTTGTACTTTGGAGAGGACATCTCTCATGAGATGATTCCATCCCTCTCCACGTTTCCCTTGAATTAGTTATGGGTCGAGTCAGGCTTATGACTCGGTTAACAAAAACAAGCGCTTCTCGGGAGGCAACCCAATGATCTATCCTTTTTATCCGTTTCTATAATAAGTGTAGGGGGAGCCACGTAGGTGTTTGTTGTCTTGTTTCTTATGATGTGCAGGGATTAAAGCTTTTAAAGATCCCCTTTTGATGATATTTGACGACCCGTGATCCTGTGTACCCATTTTCCCGGTTCTATCCTATACTCTTCTGATTCAATATTTTATCGATAATTGTTGAAATGGAAATCACTTTAGTTGTCTCTTCCTTAGCAAGATTTAAACTATGTGCACAATGTCCTAAGTGTAGGGGAGTTTACTCCCACATGCTTAAACATTGAGGACAATTTTTATATCAAGTGTAGGGGAGACTTCTGTCGAAGTTAAGTGGGCTTTTTCATGAATATGTTCTCATTTTAACCGGAAAATTTAATTTTTAGACGTTTTTCAAAAAAAATTATCTATTTTGGCCTAGTAGTATTTTTCATTTTATTTATTTTATTTTCATTCCTTTGTCATCGCATCGTATGTATATATTCTATTTCAAGAATAAAGTCAAAAGAGAAAAAAAATGAATAAATAAAATGGTTTTAACAAGTTTAGATGTCTTTGATATATTAGGCCCGTCGTGAATATTTTGACTCTACTCGAGTTTACTTATCCAAGTTTACTCTAGCTAGTATCCTTAACCATATCGACCTTAATTGGTTTATTAGGCTAAGCATCCACGAGTCTCACTTCTTGAGATTTTAAATTGTGGAGAACGAGATATGATAGAGTTGATAATAAGTTCAAGGGTTAATTCTTCCTTATATGAGTTTTGTGGCTCTTTCTTCCCGCTTGTATATTTAATTGCTTAATAAATGAGGATTTTTTCGGCTTAGATTCGATATTTTAGTTCTTAGCCAACTCTTTTATCTTCTTTTTAATTAAAGCATGAACATACTGAGGATGCAAGCGTTGTGGATTTCCGACTAAGGTGGCCCATAACCACTAAGTAAGAGGTATTCAGACCATGGGACCGCGAAATTTGGCCTAATATATATATCATAAATAAAGAAAGAATAAGATTAAAACATGACCTCAAGGAGCCTTAAGGTGAGGGGCATGTAGCAAGAACCTTGTCATTAAAGCCTTAGGATGTATGGCATGGTAAGTGTTGAATAAAAATTGATAAATAATCAATTCCCTTGTTTGTGGTTCAAGGAGCCTTAGGGTGTGGATCATAGATGAGGAGCACTTTTAGATCTTAAAGAGCCTAAAGGGTATATGATGTGAATTTGCTAAACTCCAAATAAAGTCAACATGACTTTGGAGGAAACAATAATAAGTAGTACTATTGGCCAAATTTCGGATCCAGGAATTTATTCCCTAAATCATGTTAAATTATCCTTGATGTGGGCTTACTTTAGTGACAACGTTTTTGAGGACGAAGTTAGGTTCTGAGTGTCGGGTTTACACCGTTTTGCCTTCATTTTTGGACGAATGATTATCTAATAAGTCAAATGAGCCTACGGGTGAATGACAATATTTAAAATCTAGAGATACAACTTTGGAATTGGACAAGGAGTATTACACAATTATCTTATATAAGTGGTTTTAACTTGAGAACTTATGTAAAGAATGATCTTGTTTTTATGCTTGATATGAGAACGTGAAACTTAAGGGTGATTAATATTCATGACACAAAAGCCCTAATTCAAGTCTTAGATTTCTTTACAAGTTTCTTCCATCAAATAATTTCAAAATTAATAAATTAAAGGGAAGTGTTATATCTTTTATAATATTTATCTTTTCATCGTTGTTAAGTTTCTTTTATTGTAGTAGTAGTAGTATATTATAATAAAGGCCGAGATGGGTTAATTATGATGGAAAATGTTAAACTATGCTTTGAAATTATGCATTGCATGGGGGCATTGCAATGGTCAAGTGTAGGGGATTTAATAAGTGTGAAAACACTTATCATTTCACCACTTAAAACAAATAAAAACGAGACCAAAACGTGTATTTAATGTCATAAAAATCAGAATTATGCGTGGTTTGTGTTTTTATTGTGTTATAGGACAAAAATATGAAAAAGGAAGAAAACACGGGCTTTCACGGGCTTTTATCGAAGAAAAAGACAAAAGACGAAGTCAAAAGATCAAAAGTGCAAAAAGAACGGAAGTCTAAGGCTTATTCTGAAGATTCATCAAAGAAAAAGACCAAAGACGAAAGTTTAACGAAGTCGAAGAACCAAGTCTAATAAAAGAAGAAAACTAGAAGAAGAAGTTCATTTTATCTATCGACAAATCCCGAGACAAAGTCGAGAAAGACGAGTTATTTAAAAAGACGAGAAGACAAGAAGAAAGAGGAAGCAACAACACCAACTCTCCTTCCACTATAAATATGCCATTAAGCTTTAATTTATATTATTATTATTTTTTTATTTTTTGTAAGGTAATTAGGGGTAGGTGTTAAGTACTTTCTCTCTCTAGTTTTTCTTTAAAAGTTTTCTTAATCTATCATCTTTAATCTTGTGTATTTGGATCTTAATCTTCATCATTAATTCAAGCTCATTAAGTATTTCTCATTCTTCCTTTCTTAATCTTAATCTTGTGGTTGATTTAGTTAATCATGTAGTTTGTTTAATCTTGTTAATTGTTTGATTGATTTGCTTATTTGATTGTTTTTATTAATTTGATGTGTTTGATGTTTTAGCTTATTGTGCTTATTGCTTATTGTGTGTTAGCTTATTTTTAATTAAGTGGTTTTAATAGTTTAATCTTTTAAAAGTTGATTTTATTGATTTGGCTTATTTAGTGTTTTTAGAGTTTTTGATTTATAGCTTATTTAGGTTTTCTTAAAATTTGTTTAGTTTGGGTTTTGGTTAAGTGCTTATTTGATATTTGCTTTTTTTGGCTTATATTATTACACATCTAGATTCGTACTTTTGGGTGCAATTTTTCCATCTTCGGAAAAGGGTTTATGATTCCGAAAATTGCATTTATCCAAAAACTTCTTTTCATTTTATTTTATCTGAAATCCTCTTCATTGCAATTTATCCGAATATAGCATTTTCTCAAAAATCCCTTTTATCCGAAAATAGTTGTTAATCTGAATTAGGGTGTTATTCCGAAAATAGTTTATTTCGAAAGTCATCTTTATCCGAAAAACCGGTTTATTCTGAATTAGTCCTTTTATCCGAATTTCAGTTAGTATTCCGAAAAACAGAGATTATTTCTAAAATTTATGTTTTATCCGAAATTATTGATTTTATCCGATTTAGATCATTTATCCGAAAACAGTTGTTTTATCCGAAAGTATTAGTTTATCCGAAAATTGTTCTTTTATCCGAATTAGCTGATTATTCCGAATATAGTGAAATATTCTGAAAATAGGTTTTATTCCGAAGAAAGTTTATTTTAACTGTTTTATTTTATTTTCAAACTTTTATTCAAGTTTTAAATTTGTTTAATTTCCTTTCTTTTTAGTATTAATTTTTTAAATTGTCATTTTTAGTTTAAAATTGATAATCAACCTTTCTTCTTTTACCAAGAACAACTGAGTGACACTTAAAACCGGAGATCAATTCGATTATACCAAATCAAAGAACATTAAAATCTTAATATTACAAGTATCACAAGAAGGCGAAGATCGTACGTGAAAGGTCAAAAGAACATGCTCCAAGCCAAATCCTAATGATTATCAACACATATTCACAATAAGGAAGAAAAGAAAATGAAGAAAAGATAAAGTGGACTACGAGCACAAGAACGAAGATCTAACATGCTAGATTTAAGACTTTGTAATTTGGAGTGACCTCCCTTAGGGGGAGATTGTTGGAAATACGTTTTTATAGTTAGAAAGTCTCGGTCACTCCAACAACATAGTTACGGGCTCGTAGTATAGTTTTAGTAATACTTTAATAAAGCCCGACCCATGAGCATGTTCATGGGCCGGAGGCCCAAGTCCTTTTATGGACTTTGGTATATAAACCCCTTCCCTTCATGGAAAGGGTGTTAGTTGTTTCACTTTTCGATATACATTTACACATTTTCTCTCATCTTTCTCTCTCTACTTTCTCTCTCTAGAAACATCAACCTCACTTGTGATTCAAGATTACCAATATTCTATAAAAGTTGTGAAGTATGAAATAATAACATGGTAGATAGTGGTATATTGTATACTCTTTTCGCATGTGGTGGTAATAACAGTTTTTGAAAAGACCTCTTTTGATATTTTACTTGGTGCTTACGTCAAATTGGTTTAGTTTAGTTCCTTGTACAAGCTTATGGTAATTTTACTTTTCATGTACGCGCTTTTGAGCGATAAATCTTTACCTTGCTATATGAGAGTGTGTGTGAATTCAAAAATGCCTACTTCGTGAGATGTATTGTGGCGTTATCTTTTCTTTTTATAATTAGCATTGTCTATTCTTTTCAACACTTGTTAAAATTAAAATTTTTACCTTGCTTGAGGGCAAGCAAGATGTTAAGTATGGGGGAAATATGATAATGCTTCATTTATACATGTTTGTAATGATGCATTTGTCCTTGTTTGCTATATAAATAAATAAAATATCTTTTGAATTACTACTAATATAGTGTATTATTGATTGTAGGAAAAGAATAACACCATGGAGAAGGAAGTGAAAGAAAGAAGATAGAAAGGACTAAAAAATAAATAAAGCTAGAAAAAAGGCCAAAGTGCGGCGCACTTATCATTTGTGCGGCGCACATTCACTTGTACTACGGATTTGGAGAACTAGCCAAAGTACGACGCACTTTTCAGAAGTGCAGCGCACTTTGAGATATAGTTAAAATTTTTAGTGCCATTATGCATGGCATTCATGAAAAAACCCTTGGCTTACTTTTCCTGTGTTGTTAACTACGTTTTGCGGATTATAAAAGCCACCCTAATCCCTGGCTATCCATATCATCCTTTACCATTCCTCTGTTGTTACAAAAGGGTTCAAGGAATCAAGGACTTCCCAATCCTTGATCATTGTTATTAGTGAAAGGAGAACTTTTGTTAGTTCATGCATATCATTGCTATAGCAAAGGAACTCAGTATATTGATTGTTGCTTGTAATAAGTTGGATCAAAACTTATAAATTTTGGAGTTATATATTGATTACACTTTTGTTGGTATAATTCTTATCTCAATCATGTTTATTATTTCTTTTGATTTACAACTTATTGATATGATTGTTATTATTGTTATTATGGAGTGGATACTTGTGTATTTGGTTAAGGTATTTGCAAATCATATGATTAGATAGAATAATTAGCTTCGCAGGGACGAAGTGTGGCGCACAATTAGTTTTGTGCAACGCACTTTCTTCCTGGTTCGTGACTATAAGCGTGGTTGATTTGTTCTTGTACTCGATACTATTATGTTTGATCATTGTTATGTATTTGGTTCATTCATGATTATAAATAGTACTTATATGATTAAATGGATTCCATGTCATCTAGTCAATGAATCTTGGTATTCGCCTTGTAGAAATTGGTGGAATAAAATACATAACAACTCTTGCATAATTTTGTTTAATGCTTTGTCGTATGCTCGAGAGGGTTTGGCTCGGCGAGTACTTGATCCATTGAAACCGAAATAAACTTTTCTTAATGCTTTTGGTATAACATGATCTATAGGTCGAAAGGATTTTGTGTTATATTGATTAGATGTTGCATGTACGACTAGTAATCGACATGTTATCTTACATTGTTTATGTGCTTATATTCATCCTTGCTATCTATCTTTCATATGTTTGTAGCCTTAACCAAACTCACCTTTTTAATCATTTGATAAAGTATAATTTTTAGAACTTGTGATATTCTAGAGATAATTGTTTTACATTTTTAACACCAATCCCGTGGAACGATCTCGACTTACCTTAATACTATTCTATAAATAAAAGGGTATACTTGCCCGTGTATGTGTTTCTAGCCAATTGTTTGGTAATCTTTAGTAATATAAATTTAATACTTGCGAAACGAACATCAGTCTCCTACTTCACTATTTTATGACACAAGGCTAGATGTCGAGTTCTAATCGAAAGCGAGAACCAATCTTCGTCGCCCATCTTCTTTTTCGACACAAGGCTTGATGTCGAGTTCTAATCGAAAGCTAGAACCAATCTTCGTCGCCCATCTTCTTTTCCGAAACAAGGCTAGATGTCGAGTTCTGATACAAAGCTAGAACCAATCTTCACAACTCTTCATTTTCAAGTTTAGTGAGAACTCACAAGACACATACACACATCACTTTATAGTTTAGTGAGAACTAACACACAAGACTTACAACTCGATAAAACATATCCAAGCATACACATGTATCTTGGATCCACACAAGACACAAGGCTAGATGTCGAGTTCTAATCCAAAGCTAGATGTTGAGTTCTAATCCAAAGCTAGAACCAATCTTCACAGCTCTTTAGTTTCAATTTTAGTGAGAACTTACAAGACACATACACACATCACTTTATAGTTTAGTGAGAACTAACACACATGACTTACAAATCAATAAAACATATCCAACTATACACATGTAACTTGGATCCACACAAGACAAATCTAAGTATACTCAAGACTAATCCAAGTATTCACTAATACATTGGATCAACACAACACTAATCCAGGTATACACAAATACAATGGATCTACATAAGACTCAAATAAAAATGATGAACATGACTAGATCTAAGGTAGGATGATCTTCATCAAGGCTTCATCTTTAATCACATCACAAATCTGTGAGTGATCTTCTCTTTGGACAAGTAAAGAAAAGGATAAAGAGTATTACTATAAGCAAACATACTTAACACATTAAGTGATCATTTACTAATGATTAGGATATAGAAAAGAGAAAGGAGACATAAAGAATGTCCAAAAAGGTTATTGTAAAATGCAAATTTGATCCACTATTTATAGGAGACAAGGGCTAATGGGTATATGCCTGCGGTTCTTTAATTGTATATGCGGTTTCTTATTGATAGAGAACCGTATGCCTATTTAAGGAGCAGCAGGTCGTAGACTCTGCTCCTTTTTGTCCTTTAGTGGAAAGTAATATCTGAGGTAAGATTTACCTTCAAAGAATATTCCTATGGCATTTTTGAATATGCCATATTCAAATTTACATTTTCTATTTTAATAAAACATTTTCTTGAAAAGAAAGTTTAGTAAAAAATTTTATCACATTTGACAAAATGTTAGTTTTAAGGCTAATCACTTTTTATGATCACTAAACATGATTAAGATATGTTTGTGTAAGACTAAAATGATTATTACCTTGATGATAGTGTTTGATAAATAATTCGTCTTACGATTGTCTTTGACGGTAAATGTCTTTATACTTTGTCGTGATCAAAACTAAGAAAGATTAGTTAAAACTAATAATATTTTTAGGCATCACTTGCATTAACAGCCAAGTTTCTAAAGTTCCAATATAATAATATCAGTTCAAAAACCATACACGCGCCCAACCAAAACCTTTTTGAATCCCCTATTTAAACTATGTTTAATTATTTAAAAACGAGGGGAAACCTCTCTTTTTACCCAATATGGATTAAATGCCTATGTTTATCCATAAGAATCCTCATCATCCACCCAGTTTCAATCGACATTAGTCCAAAGGGTTTTTGCCTATATCTTTCTGGAAATGAAATTAAACCCTCTACAATAAGACCATGTGCATAGACTGGATGCCCGCTCAGCCAATGGTCCTCACAAGATTCCTCTATGTCACAGGTCCCATGTTTTGACTAACAATTGAAGACCAATTGAAGGCGTGGATCACTTGCCTTGTTCCCTACAACTATTGAACGAACAAGATCATCTCCACCTCTTGCAATTCACATGTATTCACCAAGAACATCCTAGAAGGTTAATTTGAAAATAGAATATCCTCAGCATCAACCAAGGGAATTTTGGGGTTTCTAGATGGCTTAGGGTTTATGTTTGTACTCCTCATGTTGCAGTATAAATAGTAGCAGTGTAGCATAGTGTAGTTTTGTTCCAATTTTTTATTTTGTTAGCTTGTAATGTGACACAGTTTAAATGAAATGATATTTTAGTTCCACAATTTACTTTCCAGCTTTTACATACCATGTTATTTAATTTTCTGTACTCTAATTTAACTTGCAATTTAAATCATGTTTTTATCAAAAGCCATCAAGAAATTGTTATCTTTTGAGACCCACATCTTAATAAGCCAGCTTATAGTTTAGTTGACACCAAAATTTTAAGCTTAGCTTATTAAGGTATGTTTATTTTAGCACTTTTTAAATTCCTTGCAAAAGTTTTTTAAAGAAATCAAGTTTCTATTCTTGTATCCTACTACTATAGGCTACCTTGTAGAGCTTATTTGATTCATAAGCCCTAGAAGCTTCTTATGAGATTTTTATTATTCTAAGTGTTCCTTTGCTTACTTGTTTCAGGTTTCAAAAAGGATTAGATTAGATCTCTGTTGATTTTATTTCAAGGAAGTCTAAGTTTAGAAGAGTAGATGTTTTTATGATGGTCATAAGCTGATGATGGTTGATATGATAAGCTGAAAAAGAGGCTTCAGAACTTTTGTAACAAGACTAGGCTAGGGGATTGCCTTTTGACTTAATACAAGTAAGCTCTACCCCTATTTACTTATTTTTTCATCAACTACTTATTTTGCTTATCTTTGCTTATTTGTTGTTCTTCAATTGCTTATTTTAGTTACTTGTTGTTTATATTCATGTTCATGTTTTATGTTTCCTTTATTTTGCTTTAATACCAAATTTCATGTGTTTAGGATTTCAACTCTGACCAAAAGGGTGTTTGGGATAAGCTGTCTAAGTGAGTTTCACTAGGGTTAAGCTTTGATAAGCACTTGCACACCTTTGAGGATTGTAGTATAGTTGCTTACCACTTTTATTATCTGCTTACTTAGTTAAAATGGAAAATTCTCTTTGCTTGGTGGTTTCTGTCACTTTAAAGCTAGTATGAATTAAATTTGTTAGTGTTAAGTTAATTGTAGTGTTAACTGAGTTATTATGCCTTATTGTCTGATTTGTGAGGTTTTTGCTAGGTCTGAAAAGATAGAGTTTACTATGTATCAATTTAAACTCTAACTTGATACAACTTTGCCCAAATTCTTAACTTAACTACGTCGGCAAGCTTAGTTCTTAGGTGGATAGGTTTTAAGCCTTAATTTTTAGTTTATGAGTAGTTTTAGTATAAGCCTTTATCTATTTTAACTTATCTTGGTGGTTAGAGCTTTTTAGGTAGCTTATTTATTAAGCTCAAATTGCCTACTAGACCTAAAGCAACCTTGTTTTAGCCTTTTTAGCACTATAGCACATTCATAGATTAAATTGTTGCTTTGCTTGATTCTGTGTGATTGTGCTTGTTATTTTTGTGATTATATTGAGCTAACCCCCGCCCCCAATAAGTGAGCTGCTTATCGGGGGCTTATCCAAAAATCAAACAAAAAATAATTACAACAAAAAGTGGTGGCCAGGACTCGAACCTGCGCGACTCACCTCACACACACACCCCTTTCTAGTTTTCCCTTGTTTTTTTGTCATAAGACCCAAGGTGTTTTTCTTTTAACCTAATCCCTAAAATACTTTTTGTATTTTCTTTTAGTTGTTAAAAAACTTAGGTCTGGCAAATTTAGCTTATAAGTTTTGAGCTTTTTAGCTTATTGACTTTAGCTTATTGCTTATTTGAGGCTTTTAGGAGTTTTTTTAGATTTTTTGTGTAGTTTTAAAGTTGTTTAAAATCCAATATTAGGTCTAGTAGCACTCTTTGTTTTCTGTTTTTCTAAAGTTTTCCTTATTGGGCCAAAAATCCCAATAAGCCTTTTAAGCCCATTTTGGTTTTAGGTTGTTTTTGTTGGGTCAAAAAGTTGATGTGGCAGAAACTCAAAAATGAAGAAAACGTGAAGTTATTGTCTAAGTGTTGTCAAGACTAATTTGGGCGTTGACAAGAGTTAATTAGGCGTTGATGGCTCAAGCATTGTCGTGTGCAATCCAAGCATTGTCACATGCAATTCAAGCATTGACAAAACGTAGACAAAGAAGCTTATGGAAGCTTCTATTTAGATAAACATGCAAAAGATATTCTGCATAAGTTTATTTAAATAGAAGATTAACTTGTTTATTCATCATTATCTTTTGTAAACCCTAATCCTTACACTATAAAAGGAACCAAGGGTCATAGGTTTTATTCATTCAATTCATTCACAATGTAAACCTAAAGTGTGTGTCGACTAGACGTGGGATTCAATGTATACACGTCTAGTGATTGTTGATTATTAATATAATTAGCAATCCATGTGTTTTAAATCATGTTTCGTGCCTAAACACCTTGTTAATGGTTGTTGTTCTAATTCCGCTTTGATTTGTTAATCATATGAACAATGATCATTCCTAGTAGCTTAAAAGATCCGGAAACCAAGGTTTCCACAATTGTTAATCATATGACAACAAAAGGAATAGTTGCTGTTTGGAAAAATGGTACGTTTTTAGCACACAAAAAGGAGTTGTTTACACACAAAGGTACATGGAATCTCCGTTTTAATCTAGAATATCATGTTGATATTTATGGCTCGGATATTTTTAAACGGAATTAATGATCTTAAAGTAAGTTAACAACTATTTGTGAGAATTTGATGGATATTTTAAACTATGTAATCGGGATAGCCTTGCGAAAGAGTTATCCGATCTAGTACTTTTACATATGGTATGAAGATGTGATTCCATTAAAATCGTCATGAAGAGGTGTTAGCTTAAGGGGAAGAATTCTTATGGTAAGTTTGATGATTGAAGAAGATTTTCGCGAGTTTGTGTTCTATCATATCTTAAAGTCATGGACTTCCAGCCACTGACTTTAAAGGTAACTTGTTCGTGCTTTACATGGTTGGTGACGAAGACTTGTCATAACACTTGAAGGAGTTACATTATCGTGCTCAGTGTCTCACAAAGGATGAGAATATTGACAAGGGATCGAGGTCTACTTATATCCTCCTCTATAAGTTCTTAGTCACATGGATAGTACAAGACATGGAATACAAGGTTGGGTTATTCTACTTCTACATCAAGAATACTTTATTTATTTTTCTTCAAGATCATTACATAGAGCCTACGTATGGAGAATCTTCAAAGATTGCAACATTGTTTACTTCCTTGTTGATGTGACAAAAAGGGGAAGAAATACGTGCTAAACTTGAGGGGAAGCAATTTGAAGATCATGTACAACTTACAAGAGATACACATAGAGTTTTGCCACTATCAACTAGCGGAAGATTGTTGGATCAAAAAGTTGATGTGGCAGAAACTCAAAAATGAAGAAAACGTGAAGTTATTGTCTAAGTGTTGTCAAGACTAATTTGGGCGTTGACAAGAGTTAATTAGGCGTTGATGGCTCAAGCATTGTCGTGTGCAATCCAAGCATTGTCACATGCAATTCAAGCATTGACAAAACGTAGACAAAGAAGCTTATGGAAGCTTCTATTTAGATAAACATGCAAAAGATATTCTGCATAAGTTTATTTAAATAGAAGATTTACTTGTTTATTCATCATTATCTCTTGTAAACCCTAATCCTTACACTATAAAAGGAACCAAGGGTCATAGGTTTTATTCATTCAATTCATTCACAATGTAAACCTAAAGTGTGTGTCGACTAGACGTGGGATTCAATGTATACACGTCTAGTGATTGTTGATTATTAATATAGTTAGCAATCCATGTGTTTTAAATCATGTTTCGTGCCTAAACACCTTGTTAATGGTTGTTGTTCTAATTCCGCTTTGATTTGTTAATCATATGAACAATGATCATTCCTAGTAGCTTAAAAGACCCGGAAACCAAGGTTTCCACAGTTTTTGGTCCATTAAGCTTTTCAAATTAATTTTTAATTTCATATTTTATTTAGTATTTAAATTAGTTTTGAAAATTTTCGATTTTTTATTATGTTAATATTATTTTTCCTCGACTTGCGCGAACGTGTAATTCGTTTTAGTTTTTAATCATATTAGTGTAGAGTTGTCTTTATTTTAAACCCTTGATTACAAATCTTGTAACAAATCCAAAAGCGTGTTTAATTTGCTTAACCTTCTCCTGTACACAACGAACTCGTGGTTTTAATCTTTCGTGTTTTTAATTAATCGTGATCATATTTATACCCCCTATATTCACAGCCATCAATTATGGCGCCGCTGTCGGGGAGGTGAAGTGTCATTGAGAACGTTTTTCTTTGAGTAGATACATTTTTGCCCTTTCATTTTTTGAAGTGTAAAAATTATTTATATTTTTATTATACTATTAACCATATAAATATTCGTGTTATTTGAACTCAAATAACACCAAATCATTTGTAACTCCTTTTTATTTTGAATACTATATTGTATTACGGAGAACAAATAAACATACATATCTCCATAACTATTGCTTGCAATACATCACACTTATTATCGTTCCGGTAATTTTTGTTGGTAACGATCAAACAAAGTTTAAGGCAAAATATATAAATAGTACGAAACGTTTGAAATTAAGAAAATACAAACTATAAGGTGAGTATAAGGCGGTTGTTATAAAATACAAGCTATAGAAAAAGGCTCATAAGTGCTTCGCGCTACCTTGTTTCTCTGCTTGCTTGTGTGTATTTTCGAGAGGAAAGACCGATTAGTAGTTTTCCACCTCACGTATTAATATCATTATATTTGCTTGGTTTTGATTATTGAACCCTCCTAGTTAACCATACAGTACAAAGTCGAACTAAGGTTTTTACTCCGCGTGATTACTTTCATTCCTTTGGATTCTCTAATCAAAACTTTGATTTGAAGAGATTGTTTTTGTTGATTTGTTACTACTAATACATCAAAATACCAAAAAAATTGAAAAATCAGAAACAAAAAGAATCTTCTTTGTTAATCTCACTCTAATTTCTTTTCTCAACCCCTCTAATTTCTTTTAGTGCATACGCACTCGTTCGTCTAATTATCTAGCTTTGAATTTAATCAACGTGATGAATCAACGTAATCGAGCCTGAATGAGACAACAAGAATAACTAAGCCCCGAGATTCCTATTGTTGTTGAATCCCAAGAACCCATGGAAATTATAGTACGATGATAGAGTTGCTCTAGGCACCTACCAAGGGTTGTGGAGAGGCGACCGTGATTCCCGATATTTTAGCGGATAATTTTGAGATCAAATCATGAATGCTATCTTTAATTCAAGCGAAAAAGTGTAATGGTTATGAGGATAATCCTCATGATCATATTCAGAATTTTTCTCGTCTTATGGCTACTTGCAAATTTAGGGAAGTCCCTATGATATAATTAAGCTTATACTTTTTTTCCTATTCTCTTGATGGTCTTGCAAAAATTTGGTATGAGAAATAACCACCTCGATCTATATTGACGTGGGCGAATCTCATATCTAAATTTGATAATCATTTCTTCCCTTCTTCTAAGACTAATTTTTTCAAAAACGAAATCACAAGGTTTACCTAAAAACCTGATGAGCCGTTTAGAGAGACGTGGATCGTTTTAACAAATCTCTTAGGAAATGTCCTCACCACGGATTCACCAAGTTGCAACAAATCGATACTTCTTATAACGGTCTTAATCCTTATGAGCAAGATTCGTTAAAGTCCGCCGTGGGTGGAAACTTTTTGTGTAAAACTCCTAGGGATGCGTTAATGATTATCGGTAATAGGTCAAAATATTTTCAACTCTGAAGCACATCGAGTTTTTCCAATGTTAGCTATGTTAATCACGAGATTGAGAAAGTTGGTGCAAAAGTCGATAAATTGACCGACGTTTTTACGAGCTTGTTGAGTGACTTGAAGAAGAAAGATGCTCCCGCTATGGTGAAAGTGGTTGAGACTACGTGTGTTATGTGTCGTGGAGCTCACCCTTATTATGAGTGTATGGCTACGGATGGCCAAACCTCTAGTGTTAATGCGGTTTATGGAAATTTTAATCTAAATAACACGGATCCACCACAAGGTTTTCAAAATCAAGGCAATTATAAGGGAAATCAAAGAAATAACTTTTTAAATCAAGGATATTATCAAGGTCAAAATTTGTAATTTCAAAATAAAAGTTTTAACAATAACCAAAACCAAATAAATTTTCAAAATCACAATCAAGGTCAAAACTCTAATTTTCATAATTTGAATCAAGGTAATTTTAATGGTAATCACAACCAAGAATTTCATCAAAATCAAAATGTGTCATTTTCAAAATTATATGAAATCAAATGAAGCAAACATGAGTAGATTAGAAAACCAAATTGGTACTTTGAAAACGAGTTTTCTAACACTTTGAAGGATTAAAATTATAAAATTCGACAAATTCAACAAAAAATAGACCAACTTCAAAGTAGGATTGAGAGTATGTTATCGACTATTATGAACAAACCATCAAGTTCGGGTTCGTTACCTAGTAACACCATTACAAACCCGAAGGAGCATGTTAAAGTCATCACGTCTCATGGATCTCGTCGTGTAATTACCCTTACCCTTGATGGTTTTAGAGTTGTGATGTCTCGAACCTCTCAACCTTCATCCTATCGTGTTCTAAGGTCGAGGGGAAAACTGTGGTCATCATGGATGAGAAACCTTCTTCTTCTAAGTGTACTTTTTCTCCTTCTACTTCTAAACCCTCTCGTGTTTTTCCTATCCCATTAACCGTTCAATATGAGAAGTTTATAGACTTGACCAAAGTGACACTTGATGAAACTTGTGCTGCGGTTATTCTAAAAGACTTTCCCAAAAAGCAAGAAGATCCGAGCCAGTTTTTAATACCTTGTGATTTTCTGGAGATAGAGGGATGTGTAACACTTGTCGACCTTGGTGCTAGCATTAATATTATGCCTCTCTCCATTTGGAAAATAATGAAATTTCCTCATCTTACCCCCACTAACATGATAATCGAGCTTGCAAGTTATACACTTGAAAACCGATTGGTATTGCCAAAGATGTTTATGTGAAGATTAGAAATGTCACGTTTCTCGAGGATTTCGTTATTCCGACTGAGTGCGATCCTAAATGTCTTATCGTCTTAGGAAGACCATTTTTATCAATGGATCAAGCCCAGGTCGACGTTTTTGGTGGGGGGGGGGGTTGATTTTAATATATGGGGAGGATAAGATGGAATTTTTGACCGATATATCCTAAAACCAACCTATTTTTTTTCCAAAACAATAAAAGACTTGATTCATGTTTTGAAAGAATTAAGAAAAATGATTTTAAGGAAGACGAATTTGATGATAAAGAGTATTCCTATTTAATTGAAAAAGGTTTACGTCAATTTATGGATCAATCATTTTGGGACTTATTCGGCGATGACCAAGAAAATACAATTCCGGA
The DNA here is from genome assembly GCA_025667525.1 of Glebionis coronaria. Lineage (NCBI taxonomy): Eukaryota > Viridiplantae > Streptophyta > Magnoliopsida > Asterales > Asteraceae > Glebionis > Glebionis coronaria. The sequence goes on from CM046882.1 coordinate 305,148,408, forward strand.
GGAAAGCCTTCGTTCTATTAAGACTCCATATAAAGAGAACACGTCTTCACCATCTCCGAAGGACCAATTTCTAAAGACCGCCATCAACGTAAAATCTTCAATTGAAGAGCCTTTAAAGACTAAGGATTTGCAATGTGTGAGGTCTATGGGACTTTCACATATTGACACTTTCTTTGACCCAGCGCCCATTCTCAAGGAGTTACTCATTGTAATTCCATCTTATGAGAATGTTGATCATGTATCCGAGTGTGACACTCTCGATAATTTGTCGGATATTTCTTGTGATGACGATAATGACGACACATTTGTAACCTTCTAGAACGCCATTATTGAACCATCATTTGTTGATAATCCACTTGATGATGAGGAGTTCAAGATCGTTGATGACCAAACCATCAATCCTCCATCATATCACACTTCAAGTGATGATGAAGACTTCTTTACGGTGGTTGATGAGTTTCTTGCATTAGACATTTCTCTTATTGAGAATGTTAATGTGGTTGTTATAAACCGTAATACTTTCAAGAGTTATTCCCACATCCCTAATGTCGGTTTTGAAAAACCTTGGTTTGATGAACCAATTGATGATGAGGAATTAGATTGCATTGAAGGTTTTAGTAGTGATGATGACCTTTTCTTAGTTGATAAACGTTTTTGAAAATTTCCCTTCAAATCTCCCTGCCACCACCCATGCCTTAAACATTCATATTTTTAGTGTGCCTAGCATCGTGTTTGACACACCTAATCCTTTAAGTGTGCTAATGAATTTTGAGGCGCCTTTAAACTTTAGAGTGCCAAATCATGTTTTAGAGACACCTAACATATTTGATTTTATAAATGGAAAATCGGGTTTTCATAATAAAAGTTTAAAAGATGAAAAAGGGAAAGATTTTAACCTTAACTTGAATGATATCCCTAATTTAACTTTGTCATCATCCTTTGCTGAGACTACTATCACAACATCATTTTCTTTTGATGATGGTAATTATGGAGTTAGTGTGGGGGAAGGACCAATGCTATCCCTTCGCTTCTCCATCGAGGACGAGATTTTTGACCCTAGAATCGTGTTTAACGGGAAATATCGGTCTTCCACCGATGAAATAAATGGAAAATATTTCTACTTACTTGGTGAGAGCTTACCTCGGGTATCTCATCAGATTTTGGACCCACGCATTGTCCCACCCTTCTATTTTCTGATCACATTGGGATTTTGTGTGAAGTAACGTTATCTAATTTGTCATCCAGCAACGGGGACGTTATCTTCGACCCCGATATTTGTTCGATGAAAGGACTTAGTCCTTAAATACCGTCTTTGACCATACCAAGTTATCCCTAAATGATCACATTTATGGGGATTCGAGTCGAGCTCATGACTTGGTTATAAAAAACGAGGTGCCTCATGGGGGATTATCATGCTTATCCTTGTACATATTATCACTTTCTAATGTAGTTAATGTGAGAAGACTTGTTCTCTTTAGATCTTGTTTTCCGTGTTTGTTTGTGATGTGATTATCTAGGATTCATCGTTCTAGAAGCCTAACGTGTTCATTTTATTCACAGATCACTTGCGCTTCGATCATTTTCTTTGAAGAATATAATATCCGATGATATACTTTTTTACACTAACGTTTATCTTTTAGAATAATTCATAACATCTTAAGATCATTCGTTATACCCTTTCCATGCTAGGATTTAGCATTTGACTCTTAGTCTCTAGTATAGGGGTGTTTCACCCTTATACTTTTAAACATTGAGGACAACGTTCGGTTTTAGTATGGGGGGTAAATAGATACTTTCTTTGCTTAGTCTCTACGAACTCTATTTTTCAAGTTATGTTTCAAAAATAAGGCAAAATGGCCAAATTTAAAAAAAAGTTCGTCTTTTTCGTAACTGTTTTGAAACGAATGTAAGTTTTCGGATTGTGAGAATAAGAGTAACTTTTACTTGAACGGGCATATTGAGCCCATAGCTTAATTCCTTAACTATATTATGCTAAGTCAAATAAATTAAGGACGGGTAGTGATAGAGTCAATTATAAGTTACTATGCTAAACGTAGAATATTCGTACCTTTCAAAAACTTATGTGTTTTGATTGTGTTCTTTTTGTCCCATTACCCCGCCTTACACTTGTATATAAATTCTTAATAAATATAGTTTTAACGATTTGATCATTACTGTTGATTATTAACTAATTATCGTGGTTTTCGTATAATTAAATTGGGAAGACATTAAAGGTTCGTCATCGTAACGGATTTGAAGTATTGGCACCCCGAATAATAAAAAGTTTTCTAATAATAATTTTTAAGTCATTCGCCTAAGAATAGCAAAAATTCGAAGCTCAAAAAGTCGAACAACCAATGTGAAATATAAGTGAATGGCTTAGAAACCATAAAGCTTTAAAGATCCAAAATTTCCTTTCGAGGATGAGGATATACGTCTTTGGCCATAATTAACACACCATGGTGGTGTTAAACAAAAGGCAAGAACAAAGACCTAAAAAGCCATGTAACACATGATAATTAAACCCTTCCGGTATGGGGGAAAATAAAACTCATGGTCAACAAGTCAAATGTTCAAATCCTTTGTAAAACCGTGTTTATCGATCTTTCTTGTCGACTTAATTTTTTGACACCGATACTATTAGGAAATGTTACTAATCGATGATTTTAATTACATTGTTATGTACTCTATGTTTGACTTAGTCTCTTATTCACATAAGTCAAATATGAATCCTCGTGATCATTATGATAATAATAAAATCTAGATATACCAAATAGGAATAAGGGAGGCTAAGTTTCGCAATTAACGTATATGAGTAATGTTAGCATTACTAACTTGTAAAAGACAATGATCTCGTTTCATGCTTAGCACGGAATAAGTGAAAATCAAAGAATAGAATTATTTCTATGAAGCATTCACGTGTTCTTATTCAATGATCCTAAAAAATCATTTACGAGTGATGAAAACAATGCATTATGTCATATACACATTTAGCTAAGTTAATCTTTTAATAAAGTTAAATAAAAGGTAAAATGGAGATGCTATGATAATTTATTCTAGAATTTCATGAGGACACATCAATGGTTTAGTATGATGGAATTGATGAGACTCTAATTATACATCTTTTCGTACCCTAAATCGGGCTTAAAACGAGTAAAATATCATCAAATTTGCACCATATATGCTTGTTTTCTTGTTTGTGTATGTGCAGGCACGGATATTGAGAAATCATATACAAAGACCAAAAACAAGACAAAACGGACACGAGGAACGAAGATTGTTGGAAATACGTTTTTACGTATTTAGAAAGGATCGGTCACTCCAATGATATTGGGCTCGTGATCCAATATAGTCCATATAGCCCGCATGTAGGGTGGGCTATATAAACCCCCTCCTAGCATGTTAGGAGGGGTTGGTCATTAAGAAAACCGAAGCCGGATGTCGTTTTACGTGTTTTGAAACCCTAAGAGATCAAATTTACTAGATTGCCCTTGAAGAATTGGATAATTACAAAAAGGCCCCTTAACTTTCTCAAGTTTACACTTTATACCCTTGATATAGCCTAAATTACACAAGGTTTCATAAATTATGAAGATATTACCATTGTGGTCCTTGGAGTTTTCTTATTTTACACTTTTAGTCCTTGTTATGGAGTTTATAAAACACAAGGACTAAACTTGTCATTTTCCAAAGATCAAATGAATATTAATAAGCCTAAGTGAAGGATAACTAAGAGATGGGGCTGACAGCCATTCTTCTAAAGTTTCCAGAGGGGGTAAAATTGCCAAGTTACCAAAGTTCCAATATAATGATATCAGTTCAAAAACCATACATGACCTCAGCTAAAACCTTTTTAAACCCTCTATTTAAACTATGTTTAATTATTTTAAAAACGGGGAGAAACATCTCTTTTTTACCCAATATGGATTAAACGCCTATGTTTATCAATAAGAACCCTCCTCATCCACCTAGTTTCAATCCTCATTAGTCCAAAGGGTTTTTGGCTATATCTTTCGTGAAATGAAATTAAATCCTCTACAAACAAGACCATGTGCATAGATTGGATTCTAGCTCATCCAATAGTCCTCACAAGATTCTTCCAAGTCACGGGTTCCATATTTTTTACTGGAAATTGAAGACCAATTGAAGGCGTGGATCACTTGCCTTGTTCCATACAACTATTGAATGAACAAAATCATCTCCACATCTGGCAATTCACATTTATTCACCAAGAATGTTGATACAAAAGTTGGATTGACTGTGCTTAACCCTAATTAGGCTTAACTCGGGTGTTGAGGACTCTGACTTTTGCACCAAGTGAACTTGTATGAAGACCCTACACACTAAAGAACAGACACCATTAGGCTTACCATGGGAATGTATCCCATGATAGACTCCAGCGTGATAGTAAGTAATTGGTTTTAGAGTAATTGGTGAGGGTTGTGAGTATTGAAGATATCGTACCTTTGTGGAACCTTAGGGGTTCCTTATATTCCCGATAAAAACCCTAGTTGGGCTTCCCTAACCTTGCTGCCTAAGTAAGAGATAATTACCGTATACACCGAAATCCTTATCACTTAAATAAGGGAAGTGTATATCTTATTAACTTAGGTGAATCATTGTCTCAGTTAGACTATAATTCTTTCTGACCCTAGCCGCGCGCGGCTAGAGTGCGGCTTCTATGAAACCGTGTGCGACAACAACTTAAGAAGGCCACATGGGCTTAAACGCTGTCTGTCATAACCCATACGTAATGGATCGGATACGGGTAGTACCCTGGATCAGGCTATAAGCCCGACTAGGTACTATACGTCATCATGTCCCCCAGTCTAATAGTCGCAGGGCATGTCTCGGCTACAAGACTATAAAACAAATGTAGTCGCACTTGAAATTGAGTTGGTAACAAAAGCAAAGTGTACCAAAGAAGTTTTAAATGTTCTCCGCCAAGACCTGTACCTACTTCCCTCCTACCATCCACTCACTTGGGAAACGTAACAAGTGCATGACACGTCAGCTTATCATTTCATCTTCCACAGTTAGATAATGATAGTGGACGACACGTGGTAGTTATTAATACTAGGGATTTTCCTTGTAAGAAAATCTTATCGTCCGAATCTCTTCTAATTGACTATTGGTTCAAAGCGCGACTCAATTGTTCTCGGTGGAAATGAAAATGGTTTGGTTGATTGTCTATTTTAAACTAAAAGCAAATATGTAAATGTCGTTGAGTAAAAAGAGTTTAAAAGATTAAACTAAAATAACGAGTTAAAAATAAATAATTGAAAACTTAAAGAAAAGATTAGAAAAATTACTTGAACACTTAATAAATCTAGAACTTGGAAACTTTGTAAAAACAAGAAACTAAACCATCGGAAAACCAAATCGGAACCTGATCGGAATGTATGGTCGGAAAGACTAATCGGAATATTAGAAAATATGGCTGATCGAAATATACCCTAGTCGGAATGTATCAATCGGAATATGGCAACATCGGAATACTTGAAAGCACTCTAATCAGAATATCTTAAAAACAAGGTTAATCGGAATATGCAAAGAGAATGCAATCGGAATAACCAAAAAAATTAGTCCAATCGGAATGTAACAAAATACCCACAATCGGAATATTAAACCCTAATCCGATCTGATAGATCGGAATATCGGAGATGCAAATCGGAATAAGATAAACCCTAATCCGATCAAGTGATCGGAATAAGGGGGTGATGATCGAAAAGCCAAATCGGAAAGGGGTTTACCCTTTCCGATTAATATGGGATTCGAAAATAAGCTAGTAATAAGCTAATTTGATAAGCTCACACCAAAACTTGCACGAATCAAAAGTGAAATATACTAAATAAGCACAAATAAGAACTTTTTCAACATAAAATAAGCAATCTTATAAATCAAACTATAAAAAGATGAACTTTTTAAGAAAATTTTTAAAAAGAAAATAAGCTAAACATATAAATAAGCCAATAAGCACAAAGATCTTAAAGCTTATTCGTATGAAAACTTAAGTAAGCACGAAAACATTAAGAACAACACGGATCAAATGTAATTCGCACCAAAAGTAAACCAAAAATAAAGAAAGGTAGAAAGAGATGAAAGATTAAAAGCTTAACTAGAACTTGATTAATGAAATCAACAATACACAAAGGTTTAATCTTGAAAGATTAAAAGAAAGAAAAGATGAAAACTTAGTGAGAGAAAGTGGAGAACTTTCTCTCTCTAAAAACTAGAAAAGAAAATGAGAAATGAAACTAACTTCTAAAAACTAACCACCCTCCTAATGTGTATTAGGAGGGTATTTATAGGAACAAAATGGGAAGGAGTGCATGTGTTGCCTCTTCTTTCTTTCTTTCTTCACGTCTTCTCGACTCGATTTAATTCTTTGTCTTTTATCGACGTCGTCTCGGGATTTGAACTTGTCTTAATAATTTTCTTTAATTTAGACTTGAGTTCTTCGACTTCATTAAACTTCCGTCTTTAGACGTTTTCTTCGATAATTCTTCAGAATAGGTCTTGGACATCCGTTCTTTAAGCACTCTTGATCTCTTGACTTCGTCTTTTCTCGTTTTTCTTCGATAAAAGCCCATGAAAGCCCGTGTTTTCTTCCTTTTTCATCTTTTGGTCCTAAAACACAATAAAAACACAAACCACACATAAGTCCGACTTTTACGACATAAATTACACGTTTTGGTCTTGTTATTATTGGAAATAAGTGGTAAAAGGATAAGTGTTTTCACACTTATTAAATCCCCTACACTTGACCATTGCAATGCCCTCATGCAATGCATTAATTTTAAAGCACGGTTTACATTATTCATCATAAATAACCCACCTTGGCCTTTATTAAATACTAAACATAAAAAGATAGAAACAAGTAAAGAAATTAAAGACTCACACTGGGTTTTGGCTGCCATGAACGTTCATCATCCTCAAGTTTCACGTTCCCCATACCAAGCTTAAAAACGAGATCATTGTTATTATAAGTTAGCAAACTAACACGAATTCATGTGGGCCAATTATTTACTTAGACTCCCTTATTCCTAGGTGTATCTCTTATATTTTATTTTTGTCTTGAATTATCACGAGGATGCATTTTTTGACTTATTTCGATAGTTATTTAGGCCAAAAATAAAGTGAACGATTTAATCAATAGTTAGCTAAAGGACAAAATCTTTTAAAACTGCATCTCGGGACCTCATAAAGTTCATATCTTGGCATAACTCGCTTCACGATTTGAGACCTTTCTCGGACCGATATTTGGCAGCGACTTCATACTTCGAATCTTGAGAGACGTTCATGAAATAATGGTCTTCTCTTCATAATAGGAATTTCTTCACTTGAAGTTTTGAGAGATTCTTCATATTTGGACCACGACTTCTTCATTTTTCACCAATCTTTATTTTGGACTTTGATATACAACGATCCGCCTCCTTTTAGGACTTGGATCTATTTATCCTCATACCTTGTTAGGGCCTTTTTGGATAGACTTCTCCATGATCTTTTGGGGAGTATTTTCTTTTCGTCGTGTGCCTCGATCCTTCATATTGATTTTCGATAAATGATTCTTCACATCACTTTTGGATCTTTAGCAACAAAATGTAGCCCTCATGCCTTGTTAGGGCCTTTTCGGACTCGCAAATCTTCGCATCCCGCTTCAATAAGTTATGCCTTGGCTATGAACTCTAATTAATACCGAGCAACTTTTAAACGATCTTGGGCTAGAAGCTAAGTAACTTTTCAAATCGTACAACCTTATTTATTGCAGATAAATTTATTAACAAGCGATGGGAGAATAGGCTCATAATTAACTCACATAAACTCACGAAAGAATACCAGACTTATAATTGACTCTATCATCTCTCGTCCTCCACAGTTTAAAATCTCAAGGAATGAGACTCGTGGATGCTTAGCCTATTAAATCAAAGTTTTGGGTTTTCGAGTCATCTATAGGATCTTGCAAATTCTTAGACTTTTTCAAGTTTAGAAATCGCATTTTAAAGTTCCCTTGATAAACGACTCTCTAGGATCAATTATAGGAACTTGCGAAAAGTTCTTGTTCTTAACCCGTGAGAGTTAAGACTTTCGCATTTTATAGCTTCCTATATAAAAGCCTAGCATAACTTGACTTAAACACGTTAAGGATACTAGCTAGAGCAAACTTAGATAAGTAAACTCGGGTTGTGTCAAAATGTTCACGACTTTGAAAAATTTAAAACCACTTTATTGAAAATTTATTCTAGCAAGGAAAGAAAATAACCATAACAAATGAAAATACAACTATACAACTAGGCCAAAATAGATTAAAAATTTTGCAAAATGTCGAAAAATCAAATTTTCCGGTTAAAATGAGGGAAAATTCATGGAAAAGAACCACTTACTTGGATAGAAGTCCCCCTACACTTGATATAAACATTGTCCTAAATGTTTAAGTATGTGGGAGTAAACTCCCCTACACTTAGGACATTGTGCACTTTGTTTAAATCTTGCTAAGGGAAGGACAACTAAAGTGAATTCAATGGGACATATAAGATATGAAATATTGAATCACAATAGTTTAGGATAGAACCGGGAAGATGGGAACATGGGATCACGGTTCATCAAAAGTCATCAAGAGGCTCTTTGAAGCTTGAATCCCTGTAGAGAATAAGAAACAAGACAACAAACACATACGGGGCTCCCCCTACAGTTATTATAAAAGCAGTAAAGGATAGATCACGGGTTGCCTCCCGAGAAGCACTTGTTTTTGTTCATCGAGTCACGAGCCTGACTCGACCCAAATTTAGTTCATGGGAAACGTGGTGAGGGATGGGATCATCTCATGAGAGATGTCCTCACCAAAGTACAGCTTCAAACGCTGGCCATTCACCTTGAAATTGGGCCCATTCGGCTGAGAAAGCTCAATGGTCCCATATGGAAAGACTTTGGCGACGGTGAATGGACCAGACCAGCGGCTCTTCAACTTGCCTAAGAAGATCTTCAACCAAGAGTTAAAGAGTAAAACTTTATCACCAACATGGAAATCTCGGTTCTTAATTCTAGCATCGTGAATGATCTTGGTCTTCTCCTTGTAGATCAGCGAGTTCTCGTAAGCTTCATTCCTCGGTTCGTTGAGCTCATTGAGTTAAATCTTGCGAAGATCACCGGCTTTGTTGATGTCGAAGTTTTCCCACTTCAAAGCCCAGTACACCTTGTGTTCCAGCTCGATAGGGAGGTGGCAGGCTTTCCAGTACACAAGATGATAAGGAGTACAACCGATCGGGGTCTTATAAGCAGTACATAAATCCCACAAAGCATCATCTAACTTATCGGCCCACACGGCACGATGCTCTCCCACAGTACGCTCCAGAATTCTCTTTAATCCAAGGTTGGATATCTCGGCTTGACCATTGGTTTGGGGATGATAGGCGGTGGAAAGATGATGATTAACACCGTACTTAGCCATGACTCTTGCAAATTGATCATTACAAAAATGAGTCCCGCGGTCACTGATTATAGCACGAGGAACGCCGAATCGAGAAAAGAGCTGCTTCAAAAAGTTCACAACCACCCTCGTATCGTTCGTAGGGAGAGCCTTAGCTTCAACCCATTTAGAAACGTAGTCAACGGCTACGAGGATGTACTTGTTCCCTTTAGATGATGGAAATGGCCCCATAAAGTCGATGCCCCATACATCAAAGATTTCACATTCTTGTATGCAATTTTGAGGCATCTCATCTTTATGTGTGATCTTGCCTTGTCTTTGGCAAGCATCACAATGTTTAACCATATCGTGAGCATCACGATAAATGGTGGGCCAATAGAATCCAGAGTCGAATACTTTCTTCGCGGTGTAATTAGGACCAAATTGACCACCGGTGGGTCCTTTATGGCAAGCATCAAGGATTTGAACCGCTGCCGGCCCGTCAACACATCGACGAATTATCAGATCAGCACATTGTTTGAAAAGTTAAGGGTCGTCCCAAAAATAATGTTCAATATCTTTAAAGAACTTCTTCTTTTGTTGGGACGTTAACCCTTCCTTGAGAATTCCACCCGCTAAGTAGTTTGCAATGTCCGCAAACCACGGGGTGTCATCGAGATTAGAGTTGATAGACATTAAGGCCTCAAGGGGAAAAGAGTCATTGATCTCTTTGTTCGGATGATCCCCTTGATAAGGATCCTCAATTCTACTGAGATGATCCGCGGCTAGGTTTTCTGCTCCCTTCTTATCACGAATTTCAATGTTGAATTCTTGAAGGAGCAAAACCCAACGAAGAAGTCTTGGCTAAGAATCTTGCTTAGTCATCAAGTACTTCCACGCGGAATGATCGGTATACACGATGGTGGTAAAAAGGACAAGATAGGGGCGGAATTTTTCAAAAGCATACACTACAGCTAAAAGCTCTTTTTCGGTAGTGGTATAATGCAATTGAGCCCCCGTCATTGTCTTGCTAGCATAGTGGATTGGTTGGAAGTGTTTGTTCACTCTTTGGCCCAAAACAGCTCCAATAGCAAAGTCGCTAGCATCACACATTAACTCAAAAGGTAGCTCCCAATTAGGGGTAACCAAGACCGGTGCCTTAGTTAGCTTATCCTTAAGAAGATTGAAGGATTCAAGACACTCTTTGGAAAAGATAAAAGGAGTATCTTTTTCCAAGAGGTGGGTCATCGGGCGAGCGATTTTAGAAAAATCCTGAATGAAACGATGATAGAAGCCCGCATGACCGAGGAAACTTCTCACACCCTTTACGGTTGAAGGTGGAGGTAATTTAGCAATAACATCGACTTTAGCACGGTCCACTTCAAGACCGTCTTTGGAGATTTTGTGTCCTAGCACGATGCCCTCTTTTACCATGAAATGGCATTTTTCCCAATTTAGAACAAGGCGAGTGTCTTCACACCGCTTAAGCATACATTCTAAATTGGCAAGGCAAGCACAGAAAGAATAGCCATAAACCGAGAAATCATCTATGAATACTTCCATAGTTTCTTCAACCATGTCATGGAAGATAGCCATCATACACCTTTGGAACGTTCTAGGAGCATTGCATAAACCGAAAGGCATGTGTTTGTAAGCAAATGTTCCGTAGGAACAAGTGAATATGGTTTTCTCTTGGACTTTGGGATCGATGGGAATTTGAAAATACCCGGAGAAACCGTCTAAGAAGCGATAATAGTCATTACCCGCTAGACGTTCAAGCATTTGGTCCATGAAAGGAAGGGGAAAATGATCCTTTCTCGTAGCATCATTGAGTTTGCGATAGTCTATACAAACTCTCCACCCTGTAACGAGACGAGTAGGAATCAACTCGTTGTTTTCATTGGGAACAACGGTGATTCCGCCCTTCTTAGGAACACAATGGACTGGACTAACCCACGGTGAATCCGAGATAGGATAGATCATTCCCGCATCAAGAAGTTTGATAACCTCTTTTTTGATTACGCCATGGATCTTAGGATTCACCCTTCTTTGGCTTTGAATAGTGGGTTTGAAGTCGTCCTCCATGAGAATTTTGTGTGTGCAGAAGTGAGGATCAATTCCACGAATATCAGAGATCTTCCAAGCAATCGCTTTCTTGTGATTCTTCAGCACGGCGATAAGTCGGGACTTTTCTTCTTCTTTCAGGTCCTTACCGATGATGACCGGTAACGTCTTGTTGTCTTCAAGGAAAACGTACTCGAGATGAGACGGAAGATCCTTAAGCTCTAAATCCGGAGGATTTTCGATGGACGGCGTAGTCAACTTCGGATCATCGGTAGAGATATCCTTAGGAGATGGTGGAGAAGTTTGGTCCTCATTGAGAAGTTTCTCAATGGTACGAATGTCTTCATCCCAATCGGTGGGAGAACCATCATACTTAAGATCGAGAGGACCCAAGCTAGCTTCAAAATCATCCAAGTCACTTTCTCCAAAAGGAGTCAATGACGGAGCAATTGAGGCAACGGTCTCAACATTGGGTAGAGAAGAGAAAGTACTTTTGCAAGCATCATGAAAGTGTTCTTCACAAGCCTCATCAAGAACATCAATGAAATTAACACTCTCGTTTTTCGAAGGCTGCTTAGAAAGTTTACCCATGTTGAAAACGATTTTATCGTCGCCAACTCTCATGATTAATTTGCCAGCGGCTACATGAATGAGAGTGCGACCGGTCCTCAGAAATGGACGTCCAACGATTAATGGAACACGGGGATCCATCTCGTAGTCAACGACAACAAAATCCGCCGGGAAGGTGAATTTTTCAACGCCAACAAAGACGTCTTCGGCTATCCCCACTGGATAAGCAACCGTACGGTTAGCTAATTCCAAAGTCATTCGTGTGGGGACTAGATCGGGGAGAGATAATTGCTTCCAAACACTTAATGGCATTAAGTTTATACTGGCACCTAGATCGGCTAGGGCCATGCAATTCTCTACTCCCGGGAAGTTGCAAGGAATCAAGAAACGACCCGGATCACCAAGCTTGGTTGGCAATTTCCTTAAGAGCACTGCGGAGAAATTCTCATTAAGTTGGGTCTGAGCAATATCGAGAAGTTTCTCCTTATCACTGAGAAGATCTTTAAACATTTTAGCGTATTTGCGCATGTGAGCGAGAGCCTCAGCAAAGGAGATATTGAAATTCAGTTGTTTGAACATTTTAAGAAAGTTCGAAACCTGAATATCATCCTTGTTCTTTAATTTCTCTTTCCTCAACCTCGAAGGATAAGGTATATTGGGTTGAGATGAAGGCTTTGGGATAGAATTCGCACTCATATCCTTGGGTGGTGGAGGGGTAGAAGTAGAAGGTGGTGGAATTGGAGAAGTAGAAGTTGGAGGAATAGAAGATGGAGGAGTCGGAAAAGGAGACTCGTTTTCCTTTGTCACAATCACCGGTGTAGGTGTAGGAAGCTCGGGTTCCTTTAAACCTTTTCCACTGCGAGTGGTGATTGCTTTCATCTCCTCTCTTGGATTAGCAACGGTGTTACTCGGAAGCGAACCCGATCCAGAGGCTTGATTACTAGGGAAGAAACTAGCCATCATATTCCTCAAGTCATTCGTTTGACTTGCCAAAGTGTTTCGCATATCAGCTCGAAGATCATTCCCTTGCTTCACCATATCTGCTTTCATGTTGGCCATTTCCTGCTGAAGATTTTGCACGATCACATCGTTAGTCCTCATGTAGGTTTCAACATCTTGGTGTAAAGCTGTGGGTTGGTTGAGAGGAGGAGCATGGTAGGCGGGTGGTTGATAAGTAGGTTGTTGGTAAACTTGGTTGTTTCTTTGAGGTGGATATGGGTTTCTTTGGTTTGGATATTGATTTGGAGCACGAGGTTGAGTTTGATTGTTGCGATTGAGGTTGTTTTGGTTTTGTGAGGGAAAACCGGGTGGTGAAAGATAGTTGTTTGAGCGATAGCTGAGAAAGTTGCGGTCACCTTGTGGACGTGCTTGATAGCCTCCCGTAGCATAGGTACCGTTGGCGGCATACACATTTTCTGGATTGTCGTGAGTCGAAGGACAATCGGTGTATGAGTGAGATCCCCCGCATATATCACATGATTGGCTCAAAACATTAGCTTGGGCATTGAATTGTTTGGCATAGTTGGCAGTTTGTAAAGCAAGCGATTCCACAAGCGAAGTAAGCTTATCAATTCTTTTGTCGGCATCACTAGTACTAGCACTTGCTACATTAGTTCTAACACTCTTGGTTTGGACTCTAGATTTGTTCTCAATAATATCCCAAGCAGCATTAGAAGACTTAACCAAAATATTACCCCCCGAGGCACTATTTAGTGAATCTTGGTCATTCATGCTTAAACCATTGTAAAAAGTATTGATTTGATGTACTTTTGTTAAACCATGTTGTGGACACTTTCTTAAAAGTTCCTTAAAACGGTCCTAAGATTCACTAAAAGACTCACCGTACTTTTGTTCAAAGGTAATAATTTCATTCCGCAAAGTGGTAGTACGTGAGGGTGGGAAAAAGTAGTTGATAAACTTGGTCTCTAAATCCGTCCACGTAAGAATACTCTGTGGCGGTTCCTTATAAAGCCAATTACGGGCTTGTCCCTCTAAAGAGAAAGGAAAAAGTTGCAAGCGAATCACTTCTTGTGATACCCCATTGTACTTAACCGTATTGGTAAGCTGAAGAAACATTTTAATGTGGTCATGAGGATCATCAAGTGAGCGTCCCAAGAAGGGTTGAGCAGAGACCATTTGTATAAAGCCAGATTTGAGTTCAAAGTTGTTGGCTCCAATCTCAGGGATAACAATTGCATCGGTGTTGCCTTCTACGTGCGATTGCAAAATCTCGATCATTGGTTGATTGTCCATGGTGACAATTGGTTGAGTAATGACTTCGGCTTGAGCTACTCTCTTCTTACGAGCACGAGTACGCATGCACACCTACAAAAGGATTAGAAGAATAGAAAGGAAATATTTTTGGTTTTTATGGTTTTTCAATTTTTTTGTATTTTGGAAAATTTTATATATATATATTTTTTTTTAGAATTTTTTTGAAAATTTTAAAGCAAGGAAAATAACGTTCAACGATGAACGGATCCCAAAATCCAATGCGTCTCTCACTAAAAACCTTTAATCTTAACGAGAAGAGCCGGCAGCGGCGCCATTTAATACTAGGGATTTTCCTTGTAAGAAAATCTTATCGTTCGAATCTCTTCGAATTGACTATTGGTTCAAAGCGCGACTCAATTGTTCTTGGTGGAAATGAAAATGGTTTGGTTGATTATCTATTTTAAACTAAAAGCAAATATGTAAATGTCGTTGAGTAAAAAGAGTTTAAAAGATTAAACTAAAATAACGAGTTAAAAATAAATAATTGAAAACTTAAAGAAAAGATTAGAAAAATTACTTGAACACTTAATAAATCTAGAACTTGGAAACTTTGTAAAAACAAGAAACTAAACCATCGGAAAACCAAATCGGAACCTGATCGGAATGTATGGTCGGAAAGACTAATCGGAATATTGGAAAATATGGCTGATCGGAATATACCCTAGTCGGAATGTATCAATCGGAATATGGCAACATCGGAATACTTGAAAGCACTCTAATCGGAATATCTTAAAAACAAGGTTAATCGGAATATGCAAAGAGAATGCAATCGGAATAACCAAAAAAATTAGTCCAATCGGAATGTAACAAAATACCCACAATCGGAATATTAAACCCTTATCCGATCTGATAGATTGGAATATTGGAGATGCAAATCAGAATAAGATAAACCCTAATCCGATCAAGTGATCGGAATAAGGGGGTGATGATCGGAAAGCCAAATCGGAAAGGGGTTTACCCTTTCCGATTAATATGGGATTCGAAAATAAGCTAGTAATAAGCTAATTTTATAAGCTCACACCAAAACTTGCACGAAAGTGAAATATACTAAATAAGCACAAATAAGAACTTTTTCAACTTAAAATAACCAATCTTATAAATCAAACTATAAAAAGATGAACTTTTTAAGAAAACTTTTAAAAAGAAAATAAGCTAAACATATAAAGCAAGCTTATTCGTATGAAAACTTAAGTAGGAATAAAAAGATTAACTTTTAAGCACGAAAACATTAAGAACAACACGGATCAAATGTAATTCGCACCAAAAGTAAACCAAAAATAAAGAAAGGTAGAAAGAGATGAAAGATTAAAAGCTTAACTAGAACTTGATTAATAAAATCAACAATACACAAAGGTTTAATCTTGAAAGATTAAAAGAAAGAAAAGATGAAAACTTAGTGAGAGAAAGTGGAGAACTTTCTCTCTCTAAAAACTAGAAAAGAAAATGAAAAATGAAACTAACTTCTAAAAACTAACCAGCCTCCTAATGTGTATTAGGAGGGTATTTATAGGGAAAAAAATGGGAAGGAGTGCATGTGTTGCCTCTTCTTTCTTTCTTTCTTCACGTCTTCTCGACTCGATTTAATTCTTTGTCTTTTATCGACGTCGTCTCGGGATTTGAACTTGTCTTAATAATTTTCTTTAATTTAGACTTGAGTTCTTCGACTTCATTAAACTTCTGTCTTTAGACGTTTTCTTCGATAATTCTTCAGAATAGGTCTTGGACATCCGTTCTTTAAGCACTCTTGATCTCTTGACTTCGTCTTTTCTCGTTTTTCTTCGATAAAAGCCCGTGAAAGCCCGTGTTTTCTTACTTTTTCATCTTTTGGTCCTAAAACACAATAAAAACACAAACCACGCATAATTCCGACTTTTACGACATAAATTACACGTTTTGGTCTTGTTATTATTGGAAATAAGAGGTAAAAGGATAAGTGTTTTCACACTTATTAGTTATCCCTGTATGTGAACAGTGAACCCTAGGGGTATAAATACACATATCTTCTATTCACTGTGTTTACACAATCAAAATCTTCCAGCCGCCATTAACATTCCTTTAGATCTAGCATGAAAATTCCATCAAAAAAGGTAAGCAAACCACGAATCCGTCCTTTCCCTACAATACAAAATGGTAAAACAACTTTCTGACATCACGTCTCACATCACTGAGCAAGAATTGCTCGAATTTACATCGGAATATTAATAAGCCTAGAACAATAACAATGAACATTTGAATATTGTGGTACGACCAACATTGTTTGAAACTACAACAAGTCCCAAGCAGATAAAGAGCTCTTGAGCTTCAGGGTAGAGTGGTGTAAGAAGAAGTGGTATGTTCCTTACGAACTCTCTCCATGTCCTGGAGCATCTGGGCATAGCGAAGAGACAATGTGGGTTCATGAACAGTGGCCGCGCTGGACTGTGGGATATGGGTTGCACCAGTCCCATAGAAGACAATATTGATACCACTATGGATATGAACAATAATTTTTCATTAGTTGCCAACAAAGGTATATTACACAACCAAATGTAATCATCCTAAAATTGTTTTTTAATACGTGACCAACACAAAGTCACAAAACATGTCTTCACATGTCTTCCTCGGTCTCATCTTGGTTATGGGCTTGATATCGATGGAAATGAGGTGGATATGGTGGAGTTTGTTGGGTGTAGTAGAAAGGCTCATTGTAGAGGACTGTTATTCATTGTTCACTGAGCAACAATAACAATTATTGAAGACAATGAACAATAATATGCATAAATTATTGTCCACATCCATATTATTTGTATGGATATGAACAATAATTGTTCATTGTCGACCTATTAATTTTTAATTGAATTTTGGGTGTAAGTTCAAATGAACAATAATTGTTATTGTTGCTTTCTGTATGTTGTTCATATTTTTTTATTCGCTTTAGCACCACCAGGTTCCTTTCGAAATACCATGGACCATCTTCTAATACCATCCTCAAATACACATAATAATCAATATCCACCAGAAACATATTCGAGACGAGTTCTTTGAAAATTATTGTTTGGAGAGGTCTCCATGCCGCAGAAAGAGCTTTCTTGGTTCTTTGGAAATTATATGGACGATCCGAGTGAATGCGTGCGAGCAGAGTTTTGTCGAAACTATTGTTGCCACCATTATCAGTCTCGCCCTCATAACCCACGCCTTCATCTTCTGCCTCATTCATCGAGACTCTTATCATTAAGTCGCTCAACTCTCCAGCCATCACTTAGCAATAACACACAAAATAAAAGTTAGAAAGGATTACTGATATGTGACTTTTTAGTTTGCTAAGAAATTTCTTCAAGGTTGCATAATTAGGTTGATTTATTAAGTGTAAAGATTAAGTTGCAAAAAGATTAGGAAGATGAAAAGATACTTTAGAACCACTATAGGACATGAAGAACCAAAAAGGTATCACAAGGGTAGGTGGGGTAGTTGCTTCAGGGAAAATAAAGGTTTTTTTTAATATGTGTGTTTCATTGTCAGCCTTCTTGATGGTTTTACAATTCAAATAACGCTTGAGTTTGACTAGAGGTGCCATTGGTGGGTCGGGTCAGGTTTCGGTCACAGGTGTAGATGGGTTTGAGTCTAAATGGGTTTGGGTCTAGATAGGTCTTCTAGAAACATGTGTCTAGATCGGTCTTGGTCTAGATGGGTTTTGGTAACTTAAATAAATTTCTTTTTAGAACCCATCATTCCTCTACGTACTAACCGAAAAATTTAGTATCCGTTTTGTATGATTTTTAAGTTTTCGAATGATTTCTCGGTCGCAGGTCTAAATGGGTTTGCTCTAGATGGGTCTTCTGGAAACATGGGTCTAGATCGGTCTAGGTCTAGATGGGTTTTGGTAACTGATAGTTGTAAATTCACACTCGTTTAGGAAAACGAGGTAAAAGCGGTAAGTACCAAGTGAACGTTTAGGAAAACGTAAGCACTTATGACCCTTTGTGTGGGATCGTTCTCAAGGAGGCTAGTGTGTTGTGTAAAGAAATGATTAACTTTGAGATTAATATTGATGGAATGGAGAAAGAAAAAGAAGAATTACGCTAAAAATTATCCTACGACGTAAAAAACTTAAAACCGTAAAATTCGACGAAAATTGAAAATCTTCTAAAAATTAACATAAATCAAGAAAAATGTAATTAAGACAAAAATGAAAACCAAATTATCTAAAACTTTTTTAATAATTTTATATTAACTTTTGAAGTCTAATAAAAAACCAAAAATTAAATAAAATTAAAAATAAGTGAAAATGAAAACTTTTTCTTTTGTAAACCTCAAAAATACTAATTAAAACCTAAAAATGATTTTTCAAAATTTATAAAATACTTTTAACTATCTTTTAATGACTTTTCAAAATTTTAATCTAAATATAATCATAAAAAATAAATTAAAGACGTGAAAAATATAATTTTTCTTTCAAAAAGTCTAAATTGAATGAAGAACAAAGGAAAAATGTGAAACACCAAAAAAACTTAATCAATAAGCTGTTATCAGCTTGTTTAAACTCGAAAAGTATTTTATAAGCAAAAAAAAAACACCCCTTAAATACCAAGCCCTAGGGAGACTTGACAGTAAAGTCCCTAGGGCGCAATGGTATGTGTGTTGGTGTGTGAGAGGAGTGGCGCAGGTTCGAGTCCTGGCCACGTCCTTTTTGTTAATTATTTCTTTTTTTCTTTTTCAAAACTGATAACTAGCACTTTACTCACTACAAAAACACAAATAATACTAAGATTTGACAAGATTAAAGAAAAATATAGGCAAAAACGTGCCCAGATACTAAAATGATGCTACAGTATGATAATAAAAGAAAAATAGAGTTATCCGAGATATAAGTCGTTCTCTGGTGACTATAGGAAGGTTACTGTATGCTTGAGACCCTGATTTTTGGTCGTTTGATGTGATTTGCTTGGTGTTTTTGGCAAGATAAGGCACCCCACAAGTTAGTTGACTTGTGGGAGTCACAAATAACACAAAAAGACAACAATGAACTACACCAGATTGCAAAGATCTAACACAAAAACAAGAACATTCAAGTTTAAGCAGACAAACTATATTTGCTAATCTATATGACAATATGGTGAGATACAATCAGGCAGAACTTGTTTTGGAAACAACCAATCCACAAATGATATGCACACAATCTCAGTTCACCAATTGCACTAACATATTACCAATTTCCAAGCGTTGAAAATCAAAAGGGTTTAAGGTATAAAATAGCTACGTACTTTCTTAAGTGTATCGATATGGTACGTGTACTATTTTTATTATCTATATGGTACGTGTACTTTGTGTTTCGTGTTGATATGGCCACATTATGACCGGCTACTGGTAAAACCGGTTAGCAATGTGACTTTCTTTTAGTAATGATGATGACCTGGCCACTGATATAAAATAATCCCCGTATAATTTCATTAAACAAAGTGACAAATCAAACCTAGTTTCCCACATCGAACCTAAACCATATCAATTCCATATTAACTCAATCATAAAAAGGGTGCCAACTATTCTTGATCTACAACATTTATCCATTTGTTCGATTTTTTTTCTATGTAACCTCCGATCTCGACGACCACGAGCTGTGTAGATCTTACTATGCCCATCTTTCTTTTAGTTAACCAATTTCCCATTGTACCCAGAAATGACTGAATCTAGAAGATCATTATGATCTTCACAATATGAAACCCTTAAGCATAACATTCTCGGTGCTCGGAGGAGGATCATCGTCGGCATGAAAATGAGAGCGTCGAAGATGAATTGGTTGTTGTTCCCATTTTGTAGTTTAGGTCAATATCATCATTTTCTTTTTCATTTGTAAAGACAAACCTGGATTGAGAGAAAGACATTTTTGGATGAAGGCAGATGTGGAAAAGGATTGGAAGAAAACATTTTAGTTTACAAAAAATTTAAACAAGTTTAATTTGAATAAAACTCTGATCTTAAATTAGTGCATCTAAAAAAAATCTATAATAGCATATATTTAATCCATAATTTAAGTTTTTTCAGATTTTTTTTCTATTTTTTTAAAAAAAATTTGAACAAAATGTTTCGATAATAATAAGATTTTTTTTTCACATTCTTTTACAGATATTTTTTTGAATATTTTTTTTCAGATTTTTTTCTAACAAAATTTTAGTTTTTTTCCATAATAAGATTTTTCCGAATTAGTATAATAGTAGTTAAAAAACTTATGGAAAAAAATCAAAAAAAAATTATTTTCTTGGAAAAAAATTTGATTTTTGTATTGGACAAAAACTTTTCAAAAAGCAATTCATAAAAAAACAATTGGAAAAGTTAATAAAACAAAAACAAACACCCGTTAGTATTAAGGACTAACAGTGCAAATGTTGGATGCAAACGCTCGTTAATCATTTGCCACGTAAGCAAATTGCCTGTTAAACAGGTAGCAAAATGGGTACACGTACCATATTAGCCGGTTTGTTAAAGTACATGTACCATATAGATAATAAAAATAGTACACGTACCGTATCGATACACTTAAAAAAGTACGTAGCTATTTTATGTCTTAAACCCAAATCAAAATTAGACTCACTAAGGGACTATTGATTAAGCTAAGTAGATTTACCAAATTTTGAAACACCAAACCTCTTAAGAACTCTAAATTACTTCTCAACTCTTGTTCAAACACACTTTTTATCCATTATTGAGCATAAGTGATCAGTTTATCTAAAGTTTTATGTTACCCAAGGCTGGCAAACCACAAAACCAAACACCCCTTAATATTATTTGAAAACAAAAATTTTAAACTGAAAACATGTGAATCAAACTCAAATCATATGAAAAGCACACAAATTATGCATCAAACCATTAATGAACATAAATCAAGCAATCCTATTCAATTAAACACTAAACATTCAACTAAACTTCAAAAATCCCACAAGTACTTGACTGAAATATAAGAAGGTAAGAAACTTATCTCCAAGGTGCACATCCACACCTTGGAGTGTTTGAGCTTAAGTGTAAAGGAGTGCACTAGCTTCCTAACCTCCCCTTTTAAGAAAAGAGAACACACAAATGATGATAGAATATGTAGATATCAAAGAAATTGAGCACAGATTTGTTAAACTATGGGTCTAAATGAAAAATAAAACTTGACCAAGTCTTATGCTTATCTTGTGTGCGTGATTTCAACCAATGAACACATTCACACAATCTCCAAACATAAAACCTTGTATAACAGATTTGAAAAAACAAATTTAATATAGAAAACTTGAACACTTCACTTCTTGAAAACTTTTTAACTCAAAACCAAGCCACAAAACCAGTGAATTTCTCACTTGCACTTGATATTCAACAAGAATATCAGGTGCATATGATCAAAACAACACTGATTTGTTAAGCCAAAAACTTAACTCAAACACTTGCTTTCAAACTGAAACTTTGAAACCTTTTCTAGAACCCGAATTAAACTAAACCAAACAAGAGAGAATTTAAACAAGATAAATAAAGTGGCACTTATTTTTCATCATCAATGCAACACCATTTCATTCCATTTGAAACTGGATTTACAAGATTGTGAAAAAGGAAAAAACAAGAACAAGGAAAATGGAAAAACTAGGGTGCCTTTATATAATGGCTTAAAAGAACTTGATAAACTAGTAAACCCTAATACTTGAGTTTCCAGAACTGCCCTCGTAGATTCTTCAAAGATGCCAAGATGCCTAAATTTGAATTTTAGGTCAAAGAGCTCATGTGATGCATACTATCTTTTCTTGGACTGTTGTTGGAGTACTAGTTGGCTAGAAGGGATCATGGTCGTCTATTTTTGCTTTGCCAACAAGAAAAATAAAGATGGACATTGATCTACTATTCCTCTTGTCTTTTTGCAGCAGGGGATGCCACATGGGGGACTTATGATGAAGGGGGACCAATGTTGGGAGTGGGGTTGTGATGAGGATGTGTTTAATTAATATTATGTGGATTTTAAACCGAAACCCCTTTGATTTGAAGGTGATTAGGGATTAGGGTTTATGAGGTAGAGGGTGGTTGTTTGATCTGATTTGGGGGTTGTTAAGGTGTTGCCCGCTAGTTTTATTATTTATTAATCAGTTTAAAAATTTATTAATAATAAATAAGTATGGGGTTAGTGGAGTTTTACGTGGAGGGGGTTTTGAGGTGGAGGAGTATGATTGGTGGAGGAGATGACATGGCAAGGTATGAGTGGTAGGAAGAGTTTGCTTGTCTGGGCATAATTGGTCCCTCACTTTCCTTCTTCTTTGCAAATCCAGCTTTAAGCAGCCCACAACTTAAGTCCTTTGTTAAATAAGTTTTTGTTTTTTATATTTTTGCCTCAAAAAACTTTCCCAAAGCATTTTTAAGGGTGTGTTTTATACTTTCATGATATTTGAAGGGCTATTCTTGGCATTTCTTTGATCTTTAAGGTCTTGACTTGTATTGTTGACTTTGTGGAGGTCTAAAAGTGACAAGTCTTCATATTTGAGGGGATATTCTTGCCAATTCTTCAAAGTGGAGGGTCCTTTTTGTAAATTAGACAAACTTTAGGGACCAAACTTGTAATTATGAATATACAAGGGTTTAAAGTGTCAATTCTTCAATAATAGAGGACCCTTCTTGTACAATCTTCAATTCTTCAAGGTATTTTCTAGGAAAATCAACTATACGACCCGATTCATTGTGCGGCTTCGTTTCCCGTGTTCGTTTTTGCTTGTTTCTTGTGATCTTTTGTCATTTTCTAAATATCCGTACCTAAAATACGCATTGAACAAACACAAGCATATATTTGGTACATTTTATGATATTTTATGCATTTTAAGCCCGTTTTTGATGATGAGACTATGTATAAAAGCATTCTCATCACTTCCCCATACTAAACCATTGTCGTGCACTCACGCAATGCTAGAATAAAGTATCTAAGCATCTCCAAAATTCATTTTTATGCACTTATATTGAATCATAAACTTACTATACTACTACTACTTGTTACTACTTTCGTTTTAGACATAATATAGGATTTTCATCGCAAAATGAGACGTTTAGGTTCATAGAACAAGAACACGTGAATGCTTCGTTAGAAATAATTTAATCGTCCTCGATTTTCACCCAATTCCATGCCAAGCATGTAACGAGATCATTATCATTATAAGTTAGTAATGCTAACACTACTCATATGCCCTAATCACGTACTTAGACTCCCATAATCCTAATTGGTATCTCTTATATTTTATTTTTGTCTTGAATGTTCACGAGGATACATTTTTAACTTATGCGATGATAGAGATTTAGGTCTAAAAATAGAGTCATAACGGTGTAACCAAGACCATCGAGATAATAACCCCCCTAATAGAGAACGATGTCAAAAAATTAAGTCAACAAGAAGGATCGATAAACACGGTTTTATAACGGTTTTAAACATTAGACTTATTACCAAGACTTTTATATGCCCACTAATGGATGGGCCTTATTTTCATAGGTTTACCTCCATCTTTTATTCAACTTCTCCATGAAGCTTTTATTATGACTTTGGTCTTGCCTTGCCTTTTATTATCCTCCTCATCGGTGGTTTTATTATGTCCAAAGACGTATATCCTCACGCTAAGGCGAATTTTGGATCTTTAAAACTTCAAACATTAAGACATAATTCACTTTCAGTTTTGCATAGATTTTTCGGCCTTGTGAGCTTCAAATTGTTTGCTTGATTTTTTAGGTGTGCACTTAAAATCTTATTATTAGGTGAAGCTTTCGATTATTCGGGTTGCTAGTACTTCAAAACCGTGACGCTGGTGATACCTTAATGTTTTCCCAATTTAATTACATGGAAGCTACTAGAAAAGACAAGAAACTAACAATCAAGACGAAACCGCTAAGTCAATACTTATTAGCAAAATATACATACAAACGAAGGGAGAATAACCAAACGACGAAAACGCATGAGTTTTTGAAAGAATATGAGTACTCTACGTTTAGCATAGTAACTTATAATTAACTCTATCATTTCTCGTCTTTATTTAAGAGACTTAGCCTAATATAAGTTAAGCAATCGAAGCTAAGTGCTCAACACGCACGGTCGAGTAAAAAATTACTCTTATTCTCCCATCGGAAAATCTACATTCGTGTCTTCAAACACTTATGAAACATGAGAAAACTTTTAAAATTTGGCCATTTTTAGCCTTATTTTGCAACAAAACGATAAACAAAAAGATAAATTTTGGAAAGCGTGAAGGTTTGGCAAGGCAAGTATCTATTCACCCCCCCCCCATACTAAAGTTAAAATTTGTCCTCAATGTTTCGAGTCTAAGGGTAGGATACCCCCATACTAGAGACGTAGTCGAATGCTTAATCTAGCATGGAAAGGGTGTAACCATTTAATTAATATCCATTTATGAAGTGTGCTGAAAACCAAAGGTTAGAACATATAAGGATATATCATGTGGATATCGAGAAATTATTCAAAGCAGACGATCGAGTGCTCCCATAAAACAAACACGAAAGGCTCCAATCGTGGAGATCATGATCATCTAAAAACCACAATGCACAAACAACCACGTAAAAAAGGTTGGAAGGGCACAAATCCCCTCATGTAAGCTACATTAGAAACTGATAATATGTACATGGATAAGCATGGGACTCCCCCACGAGGCACCTTGTTTTTGATTACCGAGTCATAAGCTCGACTCGATCCCCTTAATACTAATTATCATTGGGAAGGTGACTTGGTCGAGGTAGTTCAAAGAGGGAACTTCCCCGCCAAAGTAGTGCTTCAACCTATGTCTATTCACCTTAAAGTTAGGGCCTTCATTTTGAGCTAGCTCGATGGTTCCATATGGAAAAACTTGGGTAACGGTGAATGGACAGGAAAAACGGGATTTCAACTTGCCGGAAAAGATTTTCAAACATGAGTTAAAAAGCAACACTTGATCTCCAATGTTAAAAACCTGGTTTTTAATTTTAGAATCATGAAACTTTTTAGTTTTCTCTTTATAAATCAATGAATTTTCATAAGCAATGTCTCTCAATTCATCCAATTCATTTAATTTCATTTTCTAATGTTTTCTCGCGGTCTCATCGTCATCATTACAATGATTTAGGGCCCAATAAGCTTTGTGTTCGAGTTTAATTGGCAAGTGACAATTCTTCCCATACACGAGCTTGTAAGGAGTGCACCCAATGGGTGTCATATGAGCGGTACGAAAGGCCCATAAAGCATCGTCTAGCTTATCCGACCACGATTGTCGGTTCTCCCCTATCGATCTCTCCAAGTTCCTCTCCAACGCTCGGTTTGAAACCTCGACTTGCCTAATCTTTTGCGGGTGATAAGCCGTAGAAAGCCGATGTGTAACCCCATATTTCTTTAGAACTATTTCAAATTGGTCATTGCAAAAATAGGTTCCACGATCGCTTATAATAGCACGAGGGGTTCCAAACCGAGAGAACAATTGTTTCAAGAACTTGACTACCACACGAGCATCGTTTGTGGGAAAATCCTTAGCTTCCACCCACTTGGATAGGTAGTCAACGACGACAAGGATGTACTTATTACCACGAGATGATGGGAACGGCCCCATAAAATCAATTCCCCAAACGTCAAAGATCTCACACACTTGGATGATATTTTGTTGCATTTCATCGTTTTGTGAGGATTTTCCTTGTCGTTGGCATGAGTCACATGACTTGACAAGTGCATGTGCATCTCGATAAATAGTAGGCCAAAAGAAACCGGCATCAAAGACCTTCTTCGCCGTGAGATTAGCACCATGGTGACCACCCGTGGGTCCCTCGTGACAAGCTTTAAGGATATTAGAAGCTTTGGCGCCAAAAACACAACGTCGAATAATTTGATCCGCACAAGTTCGAAAGAGGGAAGGGTCGTTCCAAAAGTAGAACTTGACGTCACGAAAGAATTTTCGTTTTTATTGAGTCGTCATACCCTTAATGATGAAGTTGCCCGCATGGTGATTTGCGATGTTCGCAAACCATGGGGTGGATGAGTCAAGCTTAGAATTTACTACACCAAGTGTCTCGAAAGGAAATGTTTCGGTAATTTCCTTGTTCTCGTACACACTTTGGTGAGGATCTTCCAAGCGAGAAAGATGATCGACCGCTAGATTCTCGGCTCCTTTTTTGTCAAGGATTATGACATCAAATTCTTGTAGGAGGAGCATCCAACGAAGCAATCTCGGCTTTGCATCTTGTTTAGCCATGAGATACTTGATTACCAAGTGATCCGTATACACTATGCATTCGGTCAAGACGAGGTAAGATCGGAATTTCTCAAATGCATACACCACAGAAAGGAATTCCTTTTCCGTTGTAGTGTATTTAAGTTGAGCCTCGATGATCCTCTTGCTAGAATAGTGCATAGGCAAGAAGTGCTTTTCATGACCTTGCCCCAAAACGGCCCCAATAGCGTAATCACTTGCATCACACATTAGTTCAAAGGGGAGGTTCCAATTAGGAGCAACAAGAATGGGAGCTTCGGTAAGTTTCCTCTTATGGATTTCAAAGGCTCGTACACAATCTTCGTTAAAGACAAAAGGAGCATCTTTTTCGAGGAGATATGTAATAGGTCGAGATATCTTTAAAAAATCCTTGATGAATCGACAATAAAAGCCCGCGTGGCCTAGGAAACTCCTAACTCCCTTGACGGTTTTGGGATGAGGTAATTTAGCGATGACGTCTACCTTAGCTTTGTCTACCTCAATCCCTGCTTTCAAGACCTTGTGCCCTAAGACGATTCCTTCCTTAACCATAAAATTACATTTTTCCCAATTGAGCACAAGGTTGATTTCCTAACAACGTTTTAGCATTCTCTCAAGATTCGACAAACACGAAGTGAACGAACAACCAAACATGGAAAAATCTTCCATAAAGACTTCCATCGTCTTCTCGATAATGTCATGAAAAATAGCCATCATACACCATTTAAAAGTTCCCGGTGCATTGCAAAGTCCGAATGGCATTCTACGATTGGCAAACGTTCCATATGGACACATAAATGTAGTTTTTTCTTGATCACGAGGATCGATGGGGATTTGGAAGTAACCGGAAAACCATCTAAAAAGCAATAGAAATCGTTTCCCGCAAGACGCTCCAACATTTGATCCATGAAGGGCAAGGGAAAATGGTCTTTACGAGTGGTTTCATTCAACTTACGATAGTAGATACACACCCTCCATCCGGTCACGAGTCGAGTTGGAATTAACTCGTTGTCATCATTAGGCACAACGGTCATTCCTCCCTTCTTAGGGACACAATGAATGGGACTCACCCAAGGGCTATCGGAAATATGGTAAATCATTCCCGTGTCAAGGAGTTTCAGGACTTCCTTTTTGATGACTTCGTGAATTTTGGGGTTCACCCTCCTTTGACATTGGATTGCGGGCTTGTAGTCCTCCTCCATTAAGATTTTGTGGGTAAAAAATTTAGGATCAATCCCCTTAATGTCGGATAATTTCCACGCAATTTCCCCTTTGTGGTCCTTTAGAACATCGATAAATGCGGTTTTTTCATCATTCGAAAGATCTTTCGCAATAATTACCGGCAACTTATCGTCTCCTTCCAAGAATACGTATTCAAGATGAGGAGGTAAATCTTTCAACTCGAGGATTGGTGGTTCCTCAATTGAATATTTGGGTTTGATACTCATAACCTCCTCGGGCGGAGGAAATGGGAAATCGTTAAGAAATCCTTGATAATCGAGAAGTCCTCATCGTTGTCGAGGTCTTCGTTACAAGTACGAGGAACATCAAATTCTTCCAACGTAAAACCACCACCTTCAAATGGAGTGAAGGATGGTGTCGAATTAACAAGAATAGGTACGAGCATAGTGGGATTGCCACTATTTTCATCGTCACCAAAACCTAAAAATTCTTGTGAAAATTCCTCGCAAACGACGTCGATCATATCAATGAGGTTTATTGTCGCGATCGAAAAGACATGAGAAATTTGAGAGTTTTGTGTTTTGTTTATAACAAGTTCCTCGTCGTTGAAACGTAAGGTGATTTTCCTAGCATGCACGTCAATCAACGCCATTGACGTATCCCAAACGAACGACCTAAAATAAGAGGAACTTGAGGATCCGTGGGAATATCGACAACGATAAAGTCTACCGGATAATAGAACTTTCCCACTTTCAAAAAAATGTCTTCGGCCAATCCACATGCGGGAATCGTGGAATGATCGGCCAATTCGATAGACATTAGTGAAGGAGTAAGATCAGGAAGATTGAGCGACTTGAAGATTGAAAGAGGCATCAAGTTAATACTAGCACCAAGATCGGCCAATGCATAGCATTCTTACATATCTTGAATAGCACATGGAATCAAGAATTTACCGGGATCACCGACTTTTTGAGGTATGCGGTTAAGATAAACCGATGAACAACTAGAAAACTGTTGCAATTTCTCCTTGTTGTTTAACATACTCTTAAAGTTAACGGCAAATCGAGGCATCATGACCAAAGCGTCAGCAAAACTTATATTGGAATGCAAATCACGAAACATTTTCATAAAAAGATCAAATTGGTAATTGTCACGCTCTTGTCGTTTCTCCTTACGAAGTCTCGATGGGTAGGGTAAGGGTGGTGTGGGTTGGGACATAGGCATAGCCTTTGGAATCTCGGGTTCCAATGATGGTAAAGGGTCAACCGTAGGTGTGGTTTGAGCGGTACTTCGTGGGATTGGGATATGCTCCTCTTTGACCACCACCTCGGATTCTTCCTCAATTTCCTCCACCGTAGGAGTAATTGGTTGAGGAGTCGGTTCCTTAAAGGTCTTACCACTACGTGTGGTAATCACTTTCATCTCTCCCTTCGGGTTTGACACGGTGTTACTAGGAAGACCACCCGAAGTAGAGGCTCTAGTCATCATGATAGCATCTAAAAGCCTATTTTCCGTTTTCTTACGTTCCTCCCTATCTTGCTCTTTCTCGGCTTTTGCTTTTTGCTCCAACCTAAGTAAGGTTTGTTCAATCTTATGTTGACCTTGTTCCATTTTTTGTTGGTTTTGTTGGAGTCTAACCACATTCCCTTCCAATTTGTTACATTGAGTTTCAAACTTAGCCATTAGGTTACTAACATCATTTGTCATGTTTGTGTACCTATCATCAATAGCCTTAAAATAGTTCTGTAAAACCCCCCTTAAAATACAAGAACATTAATTTTACGTAGTCACGAATTTAAGTAACGTAATAAAAAATTATTTATTCAGACACTAAATAATTGTAATTAATTCAAACATCACGTAAATGCTAGTTATTCAATTAATAACTAATACGTTTAGAGTTTTTCAGCACGAGAAATTAAGTCACGGAACCCAAACATTTAAATACATGATATCTAATAAAGTAAAAAAAAGTATAGCATTGTGGTGACTGGCGGTTTTAAGAAAAAAAGAAAGAAACAAATGGGCTATAGGGCCCGGCCCATTTCTCAAACAAAAAAAAACAAACGGGGGAACCCCACTCCATTGTCACCAATCAGTAAAGAAAAAAAACAAAGGATTAGGGTTTGGGTGCTGGGAAGCCGCCGGCTGGGAAAGAACAAAAAAAGTCAGATTTGATATTTCTGTTAATTCGATTCGTATTGTTAGTATCCATATCATCAAGTAAGGTAAACACCCGTTTCTTTTCTTTCATAAGTCGTGAATCACAACACCCCTAATCTAGAACACATGGTTAGATCGTATTCATGTTATAAAGAATTAAAAACAGTCGGTTTTTGGTGTTTAACCGAGACTTAAATGTCTCGGTGGTGTTGTTCTTATCAAGCCACAGCCGACACCCCTATTCGGGGCAGTGTTAAAAAAACAGTGGGATGGTTACAAGTTGGGTTTTGGTTAATAGCACGAAAACCAAGACCTTTAGTGTCTCGGTGTGACCCTGTTTTGGCCCAGCCGCGACCCACTAAGGGGTCGGTGTTAGTTTCATGTGGTCGGCAGCAAACCACAATCAAACAGGGGATGCGTTTGCGTTTGCAGTAGCAGAAGGGTGCATTTGGGTCTGCACCATCAGCAGGGTGTTTGGGATTGCGAGCAGTGGGGACAATTAACACTAACAGTGGGAACTGTGAACAACAGAGGGAACAATAATAGAAACAGTGGGAAGAATATAAAGAACATTGGGAACTTGTTAAACAGAAAATAAAAGGGTTTTGGTTCTGAAATTAGCGACAGATTAGCGACGCTAATTTCTGTCGCAGATTCATTTAATGACAGTTTATAGATACTCGGCTTTTGGTTACACTTTTTAGTGACAGTTTTTCGGTCACTAATTTCATATAGGTAGATTTTACATATTTGTTGTATTGTTTTAGTGCGACCGAGAAGGGGTATCTCGGTAGGCTCGGGACATAGTTAAAATAATAAAAACGAAGATTTTTAAATTATACCTTTTATTACTTATTTTAATAAATGCCTAAATTGTATTTTAAAAAAATTAAATTAAAATAGTTTTGTAATAATTAAAAGGGTATAATTTTGTTAAAGTAATTATAAATGATTTTAAAAACTTTCTGAATTAGGAAACTTTCTATTTTTAGCAGGTTACTTACTATAGTATTAATCTAACGTCAGAATACGTTTTACCGTACTTAATAGTAGGTCGATAATACATCAAAAAGAATTACTATAAGATCGGATTCATCAGTTAATCTACGTAAATAATTCCAGAAATAAAATAAGATCAGCAAATTAAATAAACGAATATCAGTTAACTTATTCGCGTCCTTTGTTCATGTAGCTCGCGCGAAACCAGAGTAGACTTTCTGTCAGTTGATCTCGATCGGCTACTTCACACGAGGTACAAATTTTCCGTCCTTTCAGTAAGGACTTCTTTTCTATGCATGATTAGGATTTCCCGTCTGCAGCCAAATGTTTTCCCCTGTACATGTTATAAATTATCTGAAATTATGTTAATAACTAAGATATTGCCTGAGCCTTATATACAAGCATGATCAGTCAGTAGTACTAGTTACGAAGGTACCGTAACCATGACACTTGAGGCACCGGTGTCATGACTCACCTGCGGGAGAGTGATATCCCGCAACGTTCCACTCATTTTAGCTTGGCCATTTTATCAGTATTATTAGTGGGGCGTATGGATGCGTCCTAGGCTTATCAGTTTACAGTTATCAGGTGAATGTGGTGTGTGCTCTACATCCTTCACATTGGAGCTGATCCCTCCACCATGCACAGTAATTAGAGGTCACCCCACTACAGCATGACGAGGTCACCCCTCCAGTTATTCATGCAACAGTTGTTACAGCACATGAACTATATAAAATGTTGGCAATTAAAATACAGTAAATGCATGTTTTCAGATTTAACAGGTAACAGTTCGGTTTTATTATTTATAAATCAGACTTATCAGATCTTCTACAGTTTTTCATCATACTCCAAATATCAGTCTTTTAGTTTCAGTAATTATAAATTATTTCTAGTTCAGTATATTCTTATCATGTGTTATATCTGTTCACTGAGCGTTATGCTCAGTCGTAGTTCTTTCATGTTCTAACAGCAGGTACATCAGGATACTCTTAAGATCCTGAGAGCATGTGCATTGGATGGAAGCAGTCCAGACTTCTTTACTTTATGAACTTCATCTTTTTATATTGACATTGGACATTGTTCAGTCCTTTCTTTCAGTATTTTTATTTTTCATGTTTTGAGCTTATGTTGTGTTGATCCCTTTGATTGGATCTATATTCTGTTAAGAACTAGTATAGTAGTTTGTAATCAAACTAAAACACTTTGAGAACTCTTAAGCAAGCTAAATAAGTTATGCGGAATCTAACTTATAAAGCACTAAAGAACATAATTACTTTTAACTATTCGATTCTCTTATTAATCGACTTGAATGAGGTACATCAATGACATTGTACCTATGTTCCTTTTATAGAGTAAGGAACCCTAGAAACCTTATACTTGAATGAGGTACATCAATGACATTGTACCTATGTTCCTTTTATAGAGTAAGGAACCCTAGAAACCTTAGAATATTTTATAAAGATAACTATATCATAGACGATATATTATCAATGTTCTAACTATTTAAGTATATCACATAAGATATACTCTAACTATAACTATGACATATCTTATACAAGGATATATTCGTCCTAATTAATATAGCAGTACTTACTTTATAAGTAGCTGTACTTACTATGTACCGCATTAACACTAAGGATACTTGAAAGATAACTAACATTACTTGAACAATACAAACGGTACTTGACACTTAACAAATAATTCCCAACAATCCTCCCCTAAACAAGAATGATAACTTGTTGTCTTCTTGTTTCTCTTGTACTGGATGTATTTAGAATACATGTCTTCAGTCTTTCCTTCATCCTTGGATTGAACTTGGTAATTTGTATGTGTATCCAACTAAATGTAGCCAAACACTTCAATGTAGATCTTCTTCTGATAAGATAATCTTCAAACAGCATGAACATCATCTTTGTCTTCAAACTATGATCTTCTTGTGTCTTGTAAACATTCATTTTATTTGTAGCATCAGTAATTGTGTTCTTGAGTTAAATCTATGAACTCTGAATCTTGAACTTCAGTCTTGATTTGATAAGACAAAACCTTCTAAGTATTTTCTTCTTGAAAACTTCTTTGCTTTCAATCTTCATACCTGAAATAAAACAGTTAACAACAAAAACCAATCTGTATTAGCTTCATGATTTTTAGCAAATCATCAGCTATCAACGGATTTGATATATTCTTTACTAGTTAGCCGTACACTCTGGAATAGCCAATACTTTATTCATAAAGAATAAGGTGTACTGATAACCCTACAATTTTTGGTAAATTGTCAACCATCAACGGATTTGAAGAAGTCTTTACCTAGTACCGTTTGTCTAGGACTAGCCAACTCTTTGTCTCGAAACAAGGTGAGTCAGAACCATATAGTTTTTAGCAAACTACAAGCTTTCAACGGATTTGAGAAGTCTTTACCACAAACCGTTTGCTTATGGACTAGCCAGTTCTTATGTGTGTTATACATGGTGAACTAAGAACCATTTGTGAAGTGTGACTGAAAGTCAAACACTTAAGGCTCTTTCTCAGTTTCTTCCTCATCATTCAAATCCTTGATTTGTTGTTTAACCATTCTGATCAACTCCAAAGCATCAACAGATTCTTCTATAACTTCCAATTGTTGTTCCAACATCCTTTCCAACAATCTTCTTTTGAATGGATAACTCTTCTCTTGCAGCATATAGTATGTAACATCATCTATATCCAAAATATGCAATCCACATGACCTATAATATCTCTAGTAACTAGGAACCTGATTCTCTAATACCTTCAACATTTCTTGATCACAGTTATGTGGTTCATATATGAAGATAATTTCCTTGTATAATAGTGATACTTCAGTTTTACCTACACTAGCTTCTTGAACTAACCTGAAAAGATCCTGAATATCTTGTCTGTCAGGAATGTGAAGAATATCTTCTAAAAGTCTAAATATTCTTGTTGTGCCATCACTTCTTTGAATTCTATGAGCTTCAAGTCCTTGATCCAAAGAGTATATCCATCTAGAAATAGATGATGTCTTTCCAAAAATCTCTGTATCAATACATTGATCTTCAAATATTACTATCTTCAAGTAAATTTTCAATCTCTCATCATCATCACTATCTTCTGCTATTGGCTTAGCCCTCTTGGCTTTCTGCTTCCTCTTTGTTGATCTTTTCCTCTTAACACCCTTGGACGTTCCTTCAAATTCTGTTGAACCCTCTTCCCAGTTTGTATGTACCATCTCTTCAGTATGTACTGTTGACTGTGTATGTACTGCTTGTACAATTTCAGTCTGAGCAATATCTTGAGTTTCATCTCCTTCATTCATTCTTTGAGCAGTCTCTTCCTCCTTTGAACTTACCTTCTCCTTTCTATTCTTCCTCACATAAGTGTTCTTGATAAGTGGAGATGTAGTTGTAGGTTCAGCAGTACTTGGCTCAATTCTAGGAGTGCTTCCAAAATGTCTTTGTTGTTGCAGATGTCTTATATATCTTTCAACGGCCATTCTATCTGCTTCAGATCCAATCTCAACAAAATTCAATTCAGTTCTCTTATTTTTCTCATACAAAGTCCTGATTTCTTCAAAATTCTTCTTGACCAGCTGAATATGAGTGAAACCCTTAACTTTCTTGAGAAAATTCATCATTTGATTCCTAATATGCATAGTAGTTAGAGGCTTAATCTTTTCTCTTCTTCTCTTTTCAGCAAAGAATCTTTGTTGCTCCCTTACCAGATCATCAATCAACTTGGATTTCTCTTCTTCATCATAAGCATTTCTCTCTTCATCTATCAATGAGTCTGCAAGAAGCTCACTTGCATGTAATTCAGCTTGAATCCTATCATACTCTTGTATGCTCCATTCTTGTTTTATTCTCTTAGCTTCTAACAAATGCTGCTTTGCTGCAAGTTCCTCTTATAATTCATCTTCACGAATTTGTTCTTGCATTCTGAAAGCATATTCCTCATCATGGTATAATTGATTAAATATGTACATGACTTTGCTTATATCATCATCTAAATCACTTTCATTTTCAGATTCTGATAGTATTTGCTTCTTCCCCTTATCCTTTGGATTAATCTTAGGTAGCTTCTTCTTCAGCTTGGAAGGTCTTTCCTCATCATCTTGCTATTGAATAACTATACCTTTAGTAGGGTGTGAAGCTTGAACTTTCTTACCTTTAGTTTGATCCTTTTTGGCAAGAACTTCTTGTTGTGTCTTCTTCTTTGCCTCTGCTTGTTTTGCTTTCTCAGATGAATTCTTCATTCTTAAGTCAAGCAGTAATTGGGCTAAAGTTTCATCCTCTCCAAAAGGAGTTTGACTTTCTAGTGAAGGATGATCACCAGCGGTACTTGCAATCGGCTTAGTTGGCTTAGCAGTACTTAGGTCATCAACAATGTCAGCAGTACTTGCAGTCGGCTTATTTGTCTTAGCAGTAATTGGATCTTCAACAATGTTGACTTCACCAGTATTAGACACACTTGTTTCTTCAATCACTTGTGTATCTCTAGATACCCTTTCTTCCAGTGAAGCTATCATTTCAACTTGCACCTCTTCAGTCTTGTCTGATCCATTGCTCATTCTTGACCTGGACCATACTTGCAAAGACTGTTTCCTGTGAAACCATATTTGTCTTTGTGGTGGTGGAGTTGAAGATACAGGAAACTGAATATTAATTTCCTCCAACTTCTCATAGAAAGTACTCCAATTCATTTGAAGTGGTGATTGAGGTGTTGGTGTTGGCTGAGTTACCATCATTTCTTCAACTTGTGGCTCCTCATGAGTAGGCTTTCATTCTTCCTGTTGAAACTCCATGTTTGTAGGTTCATCCACACCAGTCTCTAAACCAGTTCCATCTTCATAAGTCCCCATGACATCTTCATCCACTCCAAAGTTGATGTTATTTCCAAAGATCCTTGTTTGAATATCAGAAGATGTTGGTTGTTCTTCATAATTCCTTCCTTGTTTGGTTGCATTCAGTTGCCTTTTCTTGTGGTTTCTGAATCTCTGCTTTTTGGGTGCAGCCTTCTGAATAGATCTATGTTGCCTCATCCAAGGTGATACTTTGTTCCTCAACTTGATTAGGCTAGCTTCCAATTCAGCAATTTTCTTGTCTTGAACAAGTTTTTACTTTTGCAACACATGTACTTGTTGGGATAAACTAGTACAGAAAGCAGTCAAATTTGCAACATCCACCACCTCTGGTGCTTGTGCTGGTGGTGAAACAATAGTAGCAATAGAAGCAGCAGGTGTATGGATCATCTCATCAGTATTTGGTGGAGCACCAATATTGTGATTAGAAGATTGTGAATCTTCTAGGGAATGGGAACTCTGGTGAGAAGGAGTTTGCTGAGAAGCACTAGCATTGCTAGGTTCCTCACCTTGTTGATTGGCAGGTTGGGCTAACATATGAGCAAACAATGGTGTAACTATTCTTGTAAAGGCATTGCCTTGTTTGGTCAAGAAAGAGAAAGTTCTCTTTATGAATGTAGGAACATCCCATGTATCAGTTAACTCTGGTAGGTTAGGTATTTGGTCACTAACTAAAGCCTGAATGAATCTTGGATACATCAAAAACTTCTTAGTTGCTTCTAAATTCCTAGTCATGCCTTCAAAATTAATCTTGAAAAATAAAAAACCCGGTTATTTGCTAGACAAATACCAGCTAATGCCAATGCAGCAGGAATTTGATCAAAATATGTACTTTTAGAGCTTAAATAGTGAATAATAGCATGAAAAAGCAATTTCCATTGGGGTGAAAATAAAGCTTTAAGGAAAGTAAGACTTTCCCTACCACCCTGTTAGCCCATTCCTACAAGGCCATCATGAATCTCTGTGTTATTAAGCATACTAAGTCCATTTTCATCATTTAATCTCAAACTTGCCCTTAGCAGTACCTCAGTTACATATATATTTCTATGATTCACCCTAGCCTTAATGCAAGGTTGATCAAACCGAGTACCTAACCCAGTAGTGTTCCAAAATTGTTCAACAATGGAAATAGAGACAATGGGACTTACAGTGAGTGCAAAACGAACATGACTTCGAGATAAGAAACCAAGAATCTCATGGAATCCAAGAGAGTCATCCTTTATAGCAAGATTCGCAACCAAAATATGCTTAGAGATCACTTGTAAAGCAGCCATTAGTATTTTTGATGATCGAAAAATTAGAGAGAAGGTTATAGAATCAAGAGATAAAAATAAAAGATTAGGTGAATCAGTTGTGTAATTGGAGTAAGTATTTAAGTAAATAACAAACCAAAGCGCGAAGAAACCACAAAATTTACAAAAGAGACCCTTAACGGTACAACGGACATGTAGCGGTACATGGAACATACTTGATACTTGAATTTGTGCTAGCGGTACTTGGAGTTACAACGGTACCTCACAATTTTGACCAGTTCATGCATTCCACTATCATTATAACCTCTTTTATCTTTTTCTATTAACCTGAAATCATATCAAAAACACAAAACATAGACTATACAATAAAAATTAGTATAAAAATTTGTACAACTATTACCTCCCCTCTACATATGCAGCAGTCTATTGGTTGAGCATACCAATATGTGTCACCAAGAATTCAAATCTCTTTGCATCAAATGCCTTGATAAACAAATCAGCTACATTGTTGTTTGTATGAATCATCAAGACTTGAATAAGCTTCTTGTCATAGGCATCTCTTATTAAGTGATGTCTTATTTCAATATGCTTGGTCTTGGAGTGAAATACTGGATTCTTGACAATGCATATTGTACTTTCATTATCAATGTAAATCTTGGTGTTCATGAAGTTAAACCCATAATCTAACAATTTATTTTGAATCCAAAGTACTTGTCCACAACAATGAGCAGCAGCTACATATTCAGCTTCAGTTGTAGAAGTGGCAACAATGGTTTGCTTCTAACACTGCCATGATATGAGTCTTCTGCCTAGGAATTGACAACCTCCTGTTGTGGATTTCCTATCATGATTAGCTCCAGCATAATCATTGTCTAAGTAAGCTTCCAATTTAAAGGTGGAATCTCTAGGATACCATAATCCTAAATTGGGTTGACTTATAAGATACTTAAAAATCTTCTTCATAGCATGTAGATGTGACACCTTTGGATTGACTTGAAACCTTGAACAGGCACACACAGAAAACATAATATCTGGCCTTGAAGCAGTAAGATACATCAATGAACCAATCATTGATCTGTATAGATGAATATCAACATTTTCTCCATGTTCATATTTTGATAAAGACTTCTTAGCTTCAAAAGGTGTGCTTGTACTCCTTGTATCCATACATGAAAATTTCTTCAAGATTTCAGCAACATACTTATCTTGGCTGATAAATATTCCATCTTTCCTTTGTTTGACTTACAGTCCCAAAAAGAAAGTTAGTTCTCCCATAGAACTCATCTGAAATCTTCCTTTTATCAAAGCTTCAAACTCTTCACACCATGACTTCTTGGTAGAACAAAAAATGATGTCATCAACATAGACTTGAACTAGAATAATATCCTTAGCATTCTTCTTGATGAACAAAGTTTTGTCAATGGTCCCTCTCCTATAACCATGCTCTAACAGAAAATTGGATAAATTTGCATACCTGGCTCTAGGAGCTTGATGCAAACCATAAAGTGCTTTGATAACCTTGTAGAATATGTTAGGGAATTTAGGATCTACAAAACCTGGATGTTGTGAGACATATACCTCCTCTGAAATAGTACCATAAAGAAAGGCACTTTTCACATCTATTTGATAGACTATAAAACCCATATATGATGTGAAGGCAAAAAATAACCTAATGGCTTCTATCCTTGCCACTGGTGCAAATACCTCATCATAGTCTATCCATTCTTCCTGTCTATAGCCTTGAGCAACAAGTCTTGCCTTGTTCCTCACAACAAATCCTCTTTCATCCTTCTTGTTCCTGGAAACCCATCTAGTACCAATTACTCTCTTACCTGAGGGAAGATCCACAAGAATGCAAACTTTTTGTAGATCAAATTGTGTTAATTCTTCTTGTATGGCATCTACCCAAATTTCTTCATCAAGAGCCTAAGAAATGTTTTTGGGCTCTACTTGTAATAAGAAACAGGCAAACAAACAATGCTGAGTATCTTTATGATTAGTTCTCTGGTGTTGTTTGACATAACTCACAAGTGCATGAGTTTCAGTATTAGTTTGAAGTTGTCTTCTGGTTTGTACAACAGACTTGGGATCTCCAATGATTCGTGTAGTAGGATGGTTGTTGTTGACTTTATGAGTGGGAATAGAACTGACTGGAATTTCTGTTTCCAAATTGTTGAAATTAGTTACTGCACCCTGCTCATCATAGGAAGCTTTAGAGAAGATTCCTTCAGCTGGACTAGCATACACATCTTCATCATCCATAGCTTGTAAAATCTCTTCTAATGAATCAACAGACTTAGCAGATTTTTACTTAGCAGTACTTGCAGATGAAGTACCGCTAGGCGTAGTATGTACTGCTGAGTGTTTGTGAATCAAAAGATTCTTCTCCTGAATGCTTATTAGCAGATGTAGCATTCTTTTCTTGATCTTGAAGCCTCTGAAGCTCTTGGGAGGCTTGATCATCTTTTGATGGCATGGTTTGCTTCTTGGGAGTAGCAGACATGGGATTAACAGTAGGCATATTGGGCACATAGATATGAACATCATCATCTTATGAAGAAACTTCTTCTTGATTACATGTATTAGTTGCACTAGACTCCTCACCTGCATTGTTAGTTTGACAATGCTTTTGCACAGAATAGTAATCCATGGAGTTAGTTAGATAATCTAAATCAAACATCCAAGCATAACCTATTCCTGGGACATTGGGTTTATTTTCTAAGAAATTAACATGGGCATTTTCTTCAACCTTTTTAGATGACAAATTATAAACCCTGTATGCTTTACTTTGCAATGAATATCCTAGAAGATATCCTAGATCAGTCTTTCCATCCAACTTTCCCAAATGATCAAGAGTATTTAGTATAGACACATGACACCCAAAAGGTCTTAAATGACTTATGGTAGGCTTAACACCAGTCAAAAGTTCATAAGGTGTTTTGTTTTGAGGCTTGGTCACTAAGACTCTATTTAACACATAACATGTAGTGTTGATTGCTTCTGCCCAAAAGGTATTTGGCAAAAGAGAATCAGCCAGCATAGTTCTAGCAGCCTCAATTAGTGTCCTGTTCTTCCATTCAGCTACTCCATTTTGTTGTGGAGTCCTAGGATTAATAAATTGTCTCTTAATGCCTTTAGACCTACAGAATTCATCAAATTCAACATTCTTAAATTATGTCCCATTATCTGTCCTAATGATTAAAACTTGCTTAGTGAACTGCTTTTCAACTAAAGTGATAAAATCCTTAAGTAATTCATTGGTTTCACTCTTAAAAGCTAAAAATAAAACCCAACTAAATCTGCTATAATCATCAATTATGACTAGACAAAAGGTCTTATGACTAATTCTTCTTACAGAAACTGGACCAAAAAAATCCATATGCAAGAGTTGCAAAGGTTTTGTCATAGTATTGACAGTCTTGGTCTTACAAGAGGCTCTATGTTGTTTACCTTTTTGACAAGCAACACATGTGAAATCATTTTGAAAAGATTTGTTATGTAACCCTTTAACCAACTTCCTATTCACTAATCTGTTAAGATTCTTGAAATTCACATGACCTAACCTTCTATGCCATAAATTAGACTCATCATAGGAAGCCTTAGCTATTAAACATGTAATACCACCTGTTGGAGTAATAGTATGACGATTAAAGGTGTACATATTTTCTTGCCTGGGTACTTTAAGCAGTACTTGAGATTCTTTAGGCATCTCAAAGTCTTTAGACAACACCAAGCAGTCTTTATCTATGAACAGCACCTTGTTCTTCTTATCACACATTTGTGATTCAGAAAAGAGATTGAACTCATTCAATTCTTTCACAAAGAACACATCTTCAAATTCCAACTTCCCTGTATTGATTTTCCCTTTGCCAGTAATTCTACCTTTGCTACCTCCAAATGCTACTGGTCCACCTCTAAATTCTTCAAATTCAGCAAGAAAATCTTTATTCCCTGTCATGTGTCTTGAGCATCCACTATCTACTATGCCTTTGTCTTTCAGTTCATCAATTAGATGCCCCTACACATACGCAAAACTTATTAGTTTTTAACTGGGACCCAAGCCACATTTGGCTCGGATCTTGTGGGATCTACACACTTAAGAGTTTGTTCAGAAGCATTCCCAGTGATACTGCTTTTACTCTTATACTTCATGGTTTGGGTTATATAGTCAAAGACATAGGGTGACTCTATGTGCTCAGACTTCTTTGCCTTAAGTACTGCTTTAGCGGTACTTGCTTTAACACATGATTTTTCTCTTTTAGGAACCCACATTTGCACTAGTTTGTTATTAAACCTACTTCTAGATGTTTTGGCTTTTTCAACAACATTCTTAGAAGTCTTAGAGAACTTTGGTTTGACAAACTTTGAACCAATGAAATGTGTATAGTTGAAGTTCGTTTTTCTCAGTTCTTAACAAATTAAAAGTCCTAACAAGATCGAGTTTTTAATTGTTTTTGGTTGGTAAAGTATTTTGATATTCTATAGCTAATTCAAACAAAGCCTTGCTAAAATGAAAAATATAAAGTCTACTTATACGTAAAACAAAGTTCACAAACCAAGTTTTTATTCAAGTAAAATGCTAAAATGTAAATTCTACAAACTATAAGGACTGAAAATGTAAATTCAATGAAAATTAAATGCTAAAAATGTAAAGTCAAAAAGTCAAAGGACTAATTATGCTAAAACAGTAAACTAAATGGACTGAAAATGAAAATCTATCAAACAAATAACCAAATTCCAACTAACTTGAAAACTAACTAACAAATTTTTAACAACTTTGAAAATCTGAGGACTAAACTTTTGTAAAAACTAATAAGTCTGAAGATTAGCTAGTATTAGAAACTATTTAATACAAAAAGGACCAAAGTGCAATTTTCAAGAGTTTTTAACCAAAAACGGGTTCAAGACTAAAATAAGCTTGTTTGAGCTCGTTTCTTAACCAAATAAGCTCAAACCAATTTCAAACGTCTTAAAATCAAAATTAAGCTAGACCTGTCTAAGGAATTAAGCTAAAACTGCCTAGAACTCTTATAAGCAAATCCAAATAAGCTCAAAATAAGCTAACTGTTAAGCTAATCATGCATTACTTGATTTTATTAAAGAAACTTGTTAAACAGCTCAAAATAAGAATGGGAAATCTAGTTTCAAAGAAAGTGGTTCAGTAATAAGCTCTAAATTTGAAAATAAGCTAAAATGAGCTTAAGTTGACTTTTGTTGACCAGATTTTTCCAAAAGCTCAAATTCTCAAAACCTACTCAGGAACACTTTCTAAATGGAAATGTAAAAGAAAATTAACAAGTTTCTGAAGTAGAAATGAAGATATGAGAAATCAATCCATGTTTTATCACAGGGAATTGAAAATGCTCTTATGCTTATTAATTTGCTTATTACTCACTCAAAACTAGATACTGTATAATTTCCTTCTACACACTAAAACTTCATATATTGAGTGATGATTAAAAGCTGGTTTGAAAGGATTTCATCAAGAAACAAAGATTTGCCAAGCAAATGAAAATCACTACTTACTGAAAAATTTCTTAACAAGAACTGACCCAAACCTTTTTGTATACCAATTGCTTGTTTGACTAATTCCTTGACTAGAAAATGACTGAAAACTTGTTGCTATGACTAAATGATTGTAAATGAACAAGATTTAACCAATTCTCAAAACTTGAACACTACTTGAAAACCAATCCCAAACACTACTTATTTGAGATTTTACAAACTTTTATGAAGAGATTTTTAGCTATTGGTTAAACTGAGTGAAGAACAATACCAGAACAAGTTTATAAGCTAGAATGAAGTGCAAAGTAACCAAAATCAAACAATACAACAAGCTAAAACTCAATATGACTAGTTAAGCTAATGTGACTGATAAATGCTGAAAACAGGACAAGTATAAGACCTATAAGCAAGTATTAAGCTACTAATAAGCTACTCAAACACTGAAATCAGATCAAAGACAAGCTAAACACATTTTATCATGAAGACAATCAATGATTAACTAGGAACTAAGCAGGCAACCAACAATTCAGTGGAACTAAAACTCAGAATGTGAAACCTTTTAGCTTAGGCCTCCGTTGGGGAGTAGAGAAGCGCTGAGCTTTCTAAACTAGTGCTAACCACCACCTTAGCACTAGAAACAACCAAACATCTACTAATCAACATCTATCATCACCATAATCTCCATTAATGAACTAGAATTCTGCAAAATCAACTAGGACTAGAATTGGATGAACAGAACACTTCAACAGCTACAATATCTTCTAAACTTAGCTAATCATGATCAGATAGTGATCATAACTAACTAGAACAGCAACAGAGTAACAAGATTCAGTGAATGAACAGTAGATGAAGAAGATAAAGTGAATTTTTATTGATTTAGGAATTGAGTTGGTTACAAAGCTGGTAATTGGTTACAACTAATAACAGACTCAAGAGTTTGTCAGACTCTTGAGCTGTTAAGCTAAAAACTAACAGAGATGAGAGAAAACTAAAAGTGTGTGTGTTTTCACACTTTTCTACATTACTAGAAATGAAGGCTAGTCTAGGGTATTTATAGAATGCAGATGTGAAGTAGTTGGGGATTGTGACGTGTCAGAACAAATCAAAAGCTTCCATGTGGCTTTATTCTGTTAATTGAATTTTGCAGGTTATGAACACGTTTGGGCTTTTATTTTTTTGTTGATCTTCAGTCTAATTAAGCACTTGGGATGGATTCGTGGTTCAATTACGAATCTTTTTCATGTATAAAGTTTCTTCTGAAATGCAGTAAATCTTCATCTTAATTCTGGATTCGTAATGTTGAAGAAGATGCCACGTGTTAGTGTAGTATTGGAGGAAATTCTTTCACACGGATCATATCCAAAAACGTGAAATATGATTGGTGGACAGGAATACTGTTGTGATTCGCCACTTTCTCTCTTTCTTCATTAATTGGCAAGAGATGGCAATCCCACTTTCAAAAATAGAGCCTTCTCATTGGTCCATTCTCATTCACACGGATTAAACTTGAGATTAACTTCCAAAGGTGGCAAAAACAGTCCCTTGACTTGGCAGATTGTGGTTTTGAGCTAGTACCTTCATTCTTTTGGCAATTTAAGTCCTTCCACTTGCATTGTTAAAAATTTAAACCCTTTGACTTCATTGACTTGAGAGTTGACCAGATTTGACTTTGATCTTGACTTTGTCATATTTACACTTTTGGGCCTTCATCTTTGGCAGATTGTCAAGAGAGGTCCTTTGTCTTCAAAGTCTTGTCACTTTTGACCCTTCTTTGTCTTTTTTCATCCAATTATCTTGATTTTTCCTTTGTTTGCTTGAAATTGTATCCTTCTTACCTATTTGCACACAAACACAAAACATACCACATAATTTCGCTTTATAGCACAAAGTTTAAGTATTTTTCTTGTGTTTTAGGGTGATTTGTTGATAAATTGATATGAGTTTTTGCTCATATCAACCAACAGTACTTAGGTTTGGTCTAGCAGTACTTGTAGGTCTAGACTTACCGGTACATGGTTTACCAGACTTAAAAGGTACTAGACCTTGTTTCATAAGTACTGCTCTAGGAACAAAACTTTTGGTAGAGTTATTTTTAACCTTTTTAGCTACCCTTGAGTGATCAAGCTTAGGTGTGTCATTCTTAAGCTTCTGATTCCTATTCACCTGTGCATTTTTCCTATTACTGTTTTTCATGACCTTTTGTGCAACCTTTTGTTTCACAATTTTATCTTCATGCAAAGTACAATCTTTGATAAAATGACTTAGACTACCACAAACATAACATCCTTTTCTTCTCAAAGAAGACCCAAAAGGTTGTTTTGACTTAACTTTCTCAAAACCTAACCCACCCCTCTTGGTTTTGTTATGTTTTACATTCTTTTCCAGTATCTTGCTAGGAGTTTTTACCTACTTGGGAGAAGAACTAG
Source organism: Glebionis coronaria (assembly GCA_025667525.1). NCBI lineage: Eukaryota > Viridiplantae > Streptophyta > Magnoliopsida > Asterales > Asteraceae > Glebionis > Glebionis coronaria. The sequence continues at coordinate 305,193,290 of CM046882.1, forward strand.
TCTTAGATTCTTTAGAAACAAAGTCGTTCATTAATGGTGGATAAACAATGTTCTTGATCACAACAGTCTTTTCTTGGGACAAAGTACTAGAGTTTGAGGTATTTTTAACCTTTGGTTCTTCTAACTCTATACTTGTATCATTACTAGGGGGTATGAAAATTCATGATAGTGGTGTAGGAACTGCCTTCATTCCTTCAGCATATCTATCATTCTCAGGTGTATTATCTGACTCACTAGAACTATCCAAAATCCCCTTTGATAAGTCCTTGTCAATTAAAGTTATCCCAGGTTGGTCCTCAATATATCATAGGCCTGACTTATCATAATACCCCATTTGTGAATTAATCAGTTTTCCTAACATTTTAGAGGACTTTTGACAATGATTAATCACTTCCCTTTCATTATAAAGACTGGCTTTTAAAGCTTCATTTTCTGCTGACACTTTCAAAAATTGTCTTTCAAAGGCTTTTATTTCCACATCTTTTTCCCTCATTAAAGAGTTAAAATTCTTATTTTCTCTTCATAGTTTTGTTGAGCCTTTTTATACAAAACTATATTTTCTTCTAACTTAGCAACACCCTGTTTAAAAGCATTTAATTCTACAGTGCATGTGTTGACTTTTTTATACTGTTCCTCTAGTTCTACTTTTAAGCTATTAAATTTAAGAACACAGTCTTTAGAAGAAGGATGTACCTCAGTATCTTCATGTGAGAGAGTGATAGGTGTGAAAACACCCATCCTTTTACCACTTAAAACAATTAAAAACAAGACCAAAACGTGTATTTTATGTCGTAAAAGTCGGAATTATGCGAGGTTTGTGTTTTTGTTGTGTTTTAGGACCAAAAGATGAAAACAGAATAAAACACGGGCTTTCACGGACTTTTATCGAAGAAAAAAGACAAAAGACGAGTCAAAAGATCAAAAGTGCAAAAAGAACGGAAGTCAAAGGCTTATTATAAAGATTTATCGAAGAAAAAGACTAAATACGGAAGTTTAACAAAGTCGAAGAACCAAATTATAAAAAGAAGAACATTAGAAGACGAGTTCATTTTATTTTGACAAATCCTGAGACCAAGTCGATAAAGACAAATTAATTAAAAAACGAGAAGACAAAGTGAAAGATAGAAGTAACATCACCTACCACTCCTCCTCCTATAAATAGTCTTATCTCCATTTTATTTTTCATTATTAGATTAGGAGTTGATGACGTATAGTCCCCAGCCGGGTCATGAACCCGACCCACGGTTACTACCCGTATCCGGCCCATCATGAATGGGTGGGAGTAATGTCATTTGAGCTTATGGGCTTGGATGAACAGTAACCGCACACATGTGTGCGGCCCACGGTCCGGCGTGACCGGTGCAGGGTTAGACAGAATCATATTCTATCTTTGAATGTGATTCACTCCTAAGAAGAGGATATTCACTCACTATGATTAGAAGATAACAATCAATCTAATTCTGGTGCTTATCTCTTCCTTGGGGACGAAGTAAACAGTGGGTCCATTAGGGTTTCACTGCCTATATAAGGAACCCCCAAGGGTTCCACAAAGGTATTACGTTCCATACTCTCAACTCACATAAAACCCTAACCGATTACTTACTCTCACGCCGGAGTCTAATCGTGGGAAACATTCCCACGGTAAGCCTAACGCGTATTGTTTAGTGTGCAGGATCCCAACCAAATAGTTCACTTGGTGCAGGAGCCGGAGCCCAGCCAACCCGAATTAAGCCTAATTTGGGTCTAGCAAGGATCACCCAACTTTTGCATCAACAAGTCATCCGTGGGACCCATTACACTAAGCTAGAGCAAAACCTCATCTTGAATTTCCAATGACGAAGGGGCATCCGCAAGCTAATCCCAGGAACACGAACCCTGGAAATCGGAAGTCCCAAGGGGAAGGGATACTCATCCTCAATCAATCCCCTAGCCGCCCTGCAGGCGGACCTGGTAACCGTGGTGGCTTTCAGCCCTTGGTGGTGACGAGTGCGATCTCCATAACTCCCCCACCTACTTCAACCCTGGATAACCCTGATCCAGGGAGTGCGCCCAATCCTCCTAACAAGGAGACGCGCAGACCATCAGTGGAGGAGGAAGTAGAAGTCCAACCACTCAGCGAGGATGATCTCACTCGAGTTCTCACGCAGAACTTTGATAGGATCGTCCCAGGGATTGCATCAAGGTTGAATCTAGGGAGGAACCTCCAATCTAGACTCAACTTTGGCAACACCGGACCAATCACCTCTTCCCAAAACCAGATTAAAAGGAAAGCCCGGCCTCAGGAGCGGAGCATCTTTGAGGAAACTCCTCAACCTAGGAATGTGTTCGAGCGCATAGGAGATCGCCTCATGCAGGAACTAACGTAGTCTCAAGAAAGGGGAGATAGGTCCGACGGTTCGCCCGAGCGACCAGATCGAGAGCTGGCCAAAGCCACCCGTCGCACAAGCGTGTGGGATAGGATGGACGCTGGGAAAAAGGCTCCCGGCTCGTCTCAAAAAAGTGGTCCTCACCCAAGGGATGGGGCACCACCCCCGTCTCCAGACCCATCAGGGGAGGATTCAGATGACCATCCGCCTAAACGTCGCCGACCTAGGCGTACCCCTCCACTACCACCAAACAATGATGAGTATTATGGTGGCCCTTATTATCGAGATGCAGAAGCGGAGGATCTTTCCCGTCCGTGGTGTGAACCATGGGATGACCCAAGGCTCACCCGGCCATGGGCAGATCCCAGGGAAGACCCATTCACCCTTCGCATACGGAACTACTCCGAGGACACCAAACGTCGCATGCCGGCATGTGTCAAGACCTATAATGGAACTGGTGATCCGGATGATCACCTCAAAATATTCGATACACAGGCTAAAATTGAGCGATGGCCCTTGCCTATATGGTGCCAAATGTTCAATTCAACTCTGATCGGCAATGCCCGTGACTGGTTTGAGGGACTCCCTCCACGAAGCATTGATAGTTTCACGGAACTACGTACTGCGTTCAAGAATAATTATACTCAGAGAAAGAAGTATAATAGGGATCCGGTCTCATTGGCAACTGTCAAACAACGACCAAGGGAGTCCACAGAAGCCTTCACTAAACGCTTCAATGATGAGTGCACGCGCACAAAAACAATGCCGGAACTCCTGAAAATCTCTGACTACATGCACGCCATAACAGACAGGGAATTGATCAGGCGTCTCAATGACAAGCGTCCAGAGAGATATGATGACCTTATGGAAAGGGTCAGAAATTTTATAGAGGGAGAAACAGCTGTTGCTGCGGCTTACCCATCAAGAGGAAACGTGTACCGGTCAAACGACCAGTCTCGGAGACAGTCGGGCGGTCAAGGCAATCATAACAATAGCAAGGGCTCAGACTATAAGAGCCAGAACAAAGGAGGACGGTCGGACGATAAGTTTACCCCCTAAAGATGTCCTACCGGGAGATCTTGCTGACGGAAGGGGCAAATTTTCCAAGGCCTCCCCCAATGACAACTCCGCCGGACCGTCGGCAAGGAAATCGCTTCTGCGAGTTCCATAATGACAAGGGTCATGGTACGGAGGAGTGTATCCAACTCAAGAAGCACATTGAGTCACTGATTAAATCAGGTAAACTCAAGCACTTAGTTAAGGATTGGAAGGATGGAAAAGACAACAAGAAGTATGATAAGAAGGATCCCCAAAAGGACAAACCTTCGACCATATACATGATCCAATCCAGACAACGCCGCACGAGGCAGAAAGTTGGCCAAAAATTTTCACGCGGTAGGGAAATCTCATTCCCTCCCATCATAGCAAGCGATGTGATTGATGCGCCTCTCACTATTGAGATAAGCATTGGAACACATAATGTTCGTCGCATGTATGTGGATGGAGGGTCGTCAGCAGAGGTACTGTATGAACACTGTTTTGTGCAGTTACGCCCAGAAATAAGAAGCCAATTAGTACCGGCCACGGCGCCGCTCATTGGCTTTAGTGGAGACACTATATGGCCGATAGGGCAACTGTATCTGCTTGTAACCATTGGGAATGAGGAACACTCCACTACGGCGTGGATGAACTTCATGGTGATATGCTCACATTCTCTGTACAATGGGATCATAGGCAGACCATGTATTCTGGCTATACGGGCGGTACCCTCCACGGCACACGGAATGATCAAATTCGCTGTTGAGGGAGGAATCGTCACCATTTACAACACAATCGTACCAGCATCCGAGTGTCATACCGTGACAACACCGGCTCGACCTGTTCCACCCAAGAATGGATCACCGCCTCCCAATTGGAAGGTGGCAATTCATCCTGACTACCCGGAACAGGAGATATCCATGGGGGGGCGCTCTCGGATAGCGGCAAAAGGGCCATGTGCTCTCTTTTAAGTGCAAACCTAGATATATTCGCATGGGAGCCAAAGCATATGACAGGCGTGCTACGTGCGATAGCAGAGCATAAGCTCTAGATCCGCCAGGGGTACCAACCCATCAAGCAAAAAAAGCGCAGCCAAGTGATATTGGAGGAAGTACAGAAATTAGTGGACGCAGGTATCATGCGCGAGGTATACTACCACGAGTGGTTATCCAATCTGGTCATGGTCAAAAAACATGACGGAAGTTGGCGCATGTGTGTGGATTTCACGGATCTGAACAAAGCCTGTCCACAGGATTGTTACCCGTTACCGGAAATTGACTGGAAGGTGGAATTCCTATGTGGATATCCTTTCAAGTGTTTTTTAGACGCATATAAAGGATACCATCAGATCCAGATGGTGGAGGAGGATGCAGAAAAACGGCGTTCCATACGAGTCAGGGCGTATATTGCTATACGAAAATGCCGTTTGGACTAAAGAACGCCGGTGCTACATACCAGCGGCTTGTGGACAAAGCTTTTGAATCACAGATAGGCCGCAACCTGGAAGTCTATGTGGATGACTTAGTCATAAAAAGTCATACGGAGGATGCACTTCTCCGGGATGTCCAAGAGACATTCGACACACTAAGGAGGACTAACATGAAGCTAAATCCAAAGAAATGCACGTTTGGGGCAACGGAGGGAATGTTCCTTGGATATTTGATTGATCCAAACGGCATCAAACCTTGCCCAGAGAAAACGGACGCAGTGATATAACTGCCATCCCCGCAAACACTGAAGGAGGTGCAATCCTTAAATGGAAAACTGGCCGGGCTGAATAGGTTCCTATCCAAATCCGCAGAGAAGTCATTACCCCTATTTAAGACACTCAAGAAGTGCATTAGGAAGGGAGACTTCCGGTGGACAAAGGAAGCCGAGGAAGCTTTTGGCCAACTCAAGCAGCACCTTGCATCTCTCCCTATGCTAGTAGCTCCCCGTCCAAAGGAGGAACTCATTATGTATCTCTCAGCCACTCATGGCGCAATAAGCGCGGTACTCATGACAGATAGGGATAAAGTGCAAACTCCGGTCTACTTCATAAGTAGAAAATTACAAGGGACGGAGCTGAATTACTCCTCTATGGAAAAATTGGTTTTGGCACTAGTATTTGCTACAAAGCGGTTGCGCCGATACTTTCAGGCGCACCCAATTGTATTCAATACGGACCAACCAATCAAGCAGGTCATTTCTAGACCGGATGTGGCAGGGAGGATACAAAAATGGAGCATCTTATTGGGGGAGCACAATATATCTTATAGGCCAAGGACGGCTGTGAAAGGCCAGATCTTGGCATATTTCCTGATTGAGAAGCCGGATGAGGAAGGGCCAATCGTTAAACAAGACGAGACTCTGACAGAACCATGGGTGTTATTTACGGACGGATCTTCGTGTACAGATGGGTCCGGAGCTGGTCTCATTCTCACAAATCCGGAAGGAATGGAGTTCACGTACGCCCTCTGTTTTGAGTTCACGGCCACCAACAACGAAGAGGAATATGAAGCATTAATTGCGGGCTTAAAAATCACCGCTAGAATGGGAGTCCACAACCTTGAGGCCTACGTGGACTCACGGCTTGTCGCGAACCATATTCTAGGTGGATATGTGGCTAAGAAGGACAACATGGTCAGATACTTGGAAAAAGTCAAGTCACTAATCGCGGCTTTCAGCAAGTTTTCCATCAAGCAGGTGCCAAGAGGCGAGAACAAGAAGGCGGACGCTCTTAACAAGATCGCATCCACAAGCTTCGCTCACTTGTCCAAACAAGTCTTGGTGGAAATACTCAAGGAGAAATCTATAACAGAAGGGGAGGTCGCTACTATAGTTGAGGAGGATGGGCCTACATGGATGACCCCGATCATCAACTATTTGACTAGTGAGACCCTTCCGGACGAGGGAAAAGCAGCACGGCGCATCAGAAGGAAGTCGCAACACTTCGAAATCCGAGAAGGTATTCTTTATAAGCGCTCTTTCTTGCAGCCATGGTTGCGGTGTGTTGGACCACGACAGGCTACCTATGTAATCAGTGAAATACATGAGGGGTTGTGCGGCATGCACGCAGGCCCGTGATCCGTGGTAGCTAGAGCCTTACGGACAGGATATTACTGGCCTACCATGCACAGGGACGCGCGCGACATGATTCGCAAGTGTAGTGATTGCCAAGTGCATAGACCAGTGCCGCGGCACCCGCAGCAGGAGCTTACACCTATCACGTCCCCATGGCCATTCTATAAATGGGGAATCGACATTGCATGGCCATTTCCTGTAGCTGCGGGGGGAGTTAAATTTTTGATTGTCGCGATGGACTACTTCACACGATGGATAGAGGACAAGGCAGTCAAATCCATCACAGGCAAACAAGTTAAATAGTTTGTTTGGGAGCATATTGTGTGCCGTTTTGGCCTACCAGGAGAAATCATCTCGGATAACGGTAAACAGTTCGCGGACAATCCATTCAAGGACTGGTGTGCATCATTGAATATCAAGCGGTGCTTCGCATCTGTTAAGCATCCGCAGACAAATAGCCTCGTGGAACGAGCGAATAGAAGCTTGGGAAATGGCATCAAGGCACGTGTGGATGAACGAAGTGCCAAATGGGTGGATGAGTTACCACATGTCCTATGGGCGCATAGGACCATGATCAAAACAGCCAACGGAGATACTCTATTTGCATTGGCCTACGGCACTGAAGCTGTTATACCAGCAGAAATAGGAAAGCCTACCATCCGCACGACGGAGGTTAATGTCGTCACGAACGACGAGCAACTGCGAATCAACCTGGATCCGTTGGAAGAGAAAAGGGAGATAACAGCCATCAATGAGGCTAAGTCCAAGGCTAAAATGAAGGCTTATTATGACGCCAAGGTGAAAGGTGTTTCTTTTCGACCGGGAGATTATGTCTATCGTGCTAACGAAGCAAGTCGAGCGGAGAATACAGAAAGCTGGTCCCTAAGTGGGAAGGACCGTATGAAGTCACGGAAGCCTTGGGACGAGGCGCGTACAAGTTACGTGACATGGATGTCCACGACCTGGAACGCACATGGAACATCTCCGATCTCAAAAGGTGCTATCTTTGAAAGCTACGGCTTTCGCATGGGTGCTTCGCTATATGTGGCTTTAATGAAGAACCATGCGTTCTATCTGTTTTTCTACTTATGTTTTGTTTAGGTTCCTTTTTTGTTTTTTAGGACTTATCATTCTGTTCAAACAAAAAAAAATTTATAGACGTTCTAATAAAATGCCGTGGTGCCTAGCTAGCTCCGCGGCTTGTTTCGTGCAAATCATTTTTTATATTTTTGTCAGTCATATGAATTTTGGTTGTTGTTATAATATGTCATGTTTTATTCGTATGCATTCATTCAAATTACTGTACATGTACTATACGCCTCCAGGCGGGGTAAGAGGATTGAGTGAACCTACTAATTCAACTTGCCGCGTAAGAGGGATGCAACCCCAGCCGCACGGATCATGTATCCTTACTAGACACCTTACTCACAAGACGTTGTGGTAAGTTTCGTATGCCGTACTCACGCAGTGCTCCGCATAGTAAAGACGCACGTCGCATGTCTAGTAAATTATAGACTTGTATGTATTTTCCTTTTTGTGTAAGACGTGACATGTCATGCAGTATTGGCATACAATGTTCAAACAAAATAAAAATACACAAGTTTCCAAATAAATAACAAAATGGCCGTGGTCATCACGGACTTACATACAAAGGACACATGTCTTAGCCGTGTACATGCACGGACAAATAAAAACTACAAATATTTAGCGGTTACAAACAAGAATTGTCTGAAATGGATAATACGGTAGGAGCACCCTACATGGGGGGGGGGAAACTTGCCTATCTCCACTTGTTCCTCAGCCAAGCATGATAACCTCTCACTACGTTCCTTCCGCTTCAAGGCTTGAGCCGCATTCCTCTCCAGCACCCCGCTTAAGGGTTCTTCATCGAGCACAATCCTGGTTACGTCCTCATAGATAGGGAGCGTCAGGTGGCTGGGTGATGGAATGAAGGAAGCACGGGAATGACCCTCATCTTGGGAGAACACACCGAGACTAAGCTTTTCCATGATTTCCATGTTCGATGCATCTTTTGTGGCCTCCAGCTCAGCCAAGAATGGATAATGCAGATCTCGCATCGCGGCCATGGAAGCAGTCATCTTGTTAGCCGCTTCAGGGTTAAAGAAAGCATGTCTGGTAAAGTTCTCCTTTTTCTTGATCAGCTCTACGGCCTGGACCATTCCCTTATGATGGCCGTGGTCAATACCATCGGACACAAGGCTTGCAAACTGTTGCACAAATTCGGGGGCCTCTAGTACCTTGGTGATGGCCAAACGTGCCCCATGTCCTACCATCCACCTACGGCCGGCAATGGCTGCTAGTAGTTAGGGGCATAGCACGTCGTCGCGTTCGGCGGTGAGGGCATCGATCATCACATCTTTTTGGGCAAACGCCTCCTTCAGCTCCTTGGTAATATCCCTCTCATCAGTAAGCTCCTCTTGTACCTTCTCCATGCTCTGGATTGTCATATGGGCGTCTTCTAGTTTTTTGGTGAGCACGGATACCTAGATGGAGGAGGACTTGGCAGACGCCTCCGCCGCGGTCACCTATATGAGATTAATTGTTAGATTATATTTCTTGTAGAATAAAGGGTTGGTGTGTCACGGATATGTACCTTGGTTGTTGCGGCATCTAGTTTTGCCTCGAGATCGGCCACTTGTTGGTCGTAAGCATTCGCACGGGCTGATTGCTCCTTTATTGTCACCTCGGCACTAGCAAGTTGGGATTGGAGGGTTGCAATTTGAGCTTCATTCTCCTCGATCATTCTCTCCCTCCGTCCAACTTTCCTCTTAAGGGACTCCACATGCCCAAGTGCGGCTTCAAATCTTACTCTCATTGAGGTGCCCATTAACATTTGATGCACCAAAGCACCGTTGTACTCGTCCTCCAGATCCGCATGGCTGAGCGCATTCACTTCTCGCACCAAGCCTGGTGGTATGCAGTTATTGAGGTACTCTCGGCATTCCTCGGCTTCCCTCATTCGTCATGCAGTGGTGATATTCCAAACAGGATTGAACGATTGAGGGGGGCCGGACGTTGGGAGGACTTAGGAGGCTGTGGGGGTACCTTCTTCGAATACGGGGCCGGATTTCGTGGCGGCCGTGTGAAGCATGGGGTTTCTCTCCACTTCCTTTTCTTTTCCTTTCTCCATTTGGGTGTCAGGTGGAGGCACGGCACCAGTTTGTTCATCCCTGCAAAACAAGCATTTGGATATATATTAAGTGTTGCTTAAAGGGAATTAGTCGTTCTTATGTATCAAGATGAAGCCTTACATGTTATCCCTTGCTAATTCTGATGTGGTTGGGGGAATCTGAGTAACGGGATCGACATGTGCGGCCCGGATCGTCTCGGAAGCCTGGGTGGTGCTCCCAACAGATTGGTATAAGGGGTGGTCTTCTCGAAGTTTCTTGGCAGGGGCGTTGTGTTCGCCCACCTCGGCCGGAGCAGCTCTTCTTACCCGTTTATTTTTTCTGCGGCTACGCTTAGCGACGGGCTGAGCTGTTACTTCTTCGAACTCCTCCTCAACTTCTTGTTCAGCTTTCTCCTCTTCCTCTTCATTGATTTGTTGTACCTCTTCCTCATCATCGCCCAACATCTGGCGAAGGCTGGAGGTGGTTAAGTCAATGTTGTCTCCCTGCTCTTCCCTATGTGCGAGAGTGGCAGTCTTAGGCGGTGAGGAGGGCCCGGCTCCTCCTTCGAGCATCCTGTTGTCACCGTCCTCGTTGCTGAAGTCGACGGGAGTCCTCATTAGAGTTGTCTCTTCCTCGTCCGAGTGGGGATCCGGCACGGCCTCAAGAGCAACCGTCACGTTTCGGGTATGCTCGAGAAGGGGTAGTTCGTTCTCACGTAGGGGACGGGTGCCCTGTGGTACGAGCCTTGGGTCACCTTGGCATAGAAGTCCAAAGAAGTTCATTTCTGCCATACAAAAACAAAATATGTTAGCCATTACAAGGTAATTGAATGAGCTTTTTTGTGTACGGATGCTAGCCTACCTTCACCCTGTCTTCTCCAAAATACGGGGTATTTGTTGGACGGGCCAAAATAGTTGCGGCTAATCCCTAGCAAACATAGAAATGATTCGGGGAGGTTTCTATGGAACCCGGTCCTATTCATATCTATTTCTTGGGAGTGTCGAAGGTTATATGTACTAGCGTGCGGTAGGGGGTCGTGGGATACCCTATGTTTAAAAGCATACTCAGCCGGCCATACTATTGCGTCAATGAAAAAGTAGTGGTCATACCAGTTTTTCAGCAAATCCATTGGCTTATTATGAGACTGGGGGCTATTAGGGGATCGTTTCTTAAAGGATAACCAACCATTTACTATGCTGGGGGTGTAAAAAAGCCGGAATAGTTCTATGGTTGGGGGGATTCTCCTAGCACGGCAAAGGATATCGAATTGACTTATCTTACACGCGCCTATACAGTGGAGCTGTATGTACATCATAATATCCTAATAGATCTATGAGGAAACGGGTGAATGGAATGCGGTAGTTGGCCGCATCAAAAAGGCGAGTGTAAAGGCCAATTTTACCCTCCAGAGCCTCAGTTATGAGGTCTCTGGCGCCAGGCAGTGAGGGGGTGTAGGTTGGTAGGGATGAAATAATTGGTACAAAAGTGATCTAGTTGCTCCTGGGTCATTACATTAAACACGGATCCAATGGTGGGGTTGTTTCTGTGAGCCATTACTGAATAAAAATGTAAGGGCGTGGTGTTCTAACCTGCGGAGGAAGGGATCCGTGCGTGATTGATTGAAGCTAAGAAGAAAGCTTTAATGGCAGAAATGGAGATAAGAACTGTGTGTTTCACACAGCCGTAGGGGTGGCTTATTTATAGGGTTGCCTCGTGGGTCATGGCCTGTTGGATGTGTGACACGTGTTTGCCACTATTCTTAATCGTGTGGTTAGGGTGCAAGTGGCAAGTGAAAACGTTAGGTGGGACCCACGGGTCACTTCTGACTCAGACGTTTACGCTGCTCGAGGCTCTGACTGTTTGCACTTTTGTCAGTCAAGGTGGCAGGTGAACAGTTATTAATGTCGGGATAGGCGGCTCTTACGTAAGACTTGACATTTAATGCTATATTTAATTTGTCTCGGTCGCCACGAGCGGCTGAGATAATAATGGAATAAATTCCTAAGTCAGGTTGCCACGTGCGGCCAAAACAAATTCTTGGACAACTTATCATTCCCTATTTTTCTTGGTACGTCCAAGGAGCATCTTGGTAGTCTAGAGGTTACGCCTATGGTTGTAACAACTAGACTGGGGGACATGATGACGTATAGTCCCCAGCCGGGTCATGAACCCGACCCACGGGTACTACCCGTATTCGGCCCATCACGAATGGGTGGGAATAATGTCATTTGAGCTTATGGGCTTGGATGAATAGTAACCGTACACATGTGTGCGGCCCACGGCCCGGCGTGACCGGTGCAGGGTTAGACAGAATCATATTCTATCTCTGAATGTGATTCACTCCAAAGAAGAGGATATTCACTCACCATGATTAGAAGATAACAATCAATCTAATTCTGGTGCTTATCTCTTCCTTGGGGCCGAAGTAAACAGTGGGCCCATTAGGGTTTCACTGCCTATATAAGGAATCCCCAAGGGTTCCACAAAGGTATTACGTTCCATACTCTCAACTCACATAAAACCCTAACCGATTACTTACTCTCACGCTGGAGTCTAATCGTGGGAAACATTCCCACGGTAAGCCTAACGCGTATTGTTTAGTGTGCAGGATCCCAACCAAATAGTTCACTTGGTGCAGGAGCCGGAGCCCAGCCAACCCGAATTAAGCCTAATTCGGGTCTAGCAAGGATCACCCAACTTTTGCATCAACAGGAGTAATGTAGATTTATTTTTTCACATAGTAGGAGTAGGTGTAATATAGATTTCCATGCTTTAATTTTCGTTAATTTTGTAATTGAATCTTCAATCTTAATCTTAATTCAAGCTTTTTCGATAATCATTCTCATTCTTTGATGAGGTGGCATTTATACATGATCTCATCGTTCTTTTCGGGCTTTAAATGCATAAAAATGTCATAATATAACATATATATGCTTGTGTTTGTTTACTTGTGTATTTTAGGTATGGATATCGTGAAAAAGACAAAAGATCACAAGATACAAGGAAAAACGGACACGAGAAACGAAGCCGTACAAGGCATATTGGGCCCTAAATCATGGAATATTCAATAAATATCCTTGAAGACTTAAATATGTGCAAGTTTGATCCTCAATGAATGAAGAAATGACACTTAAAACCCTTGTATATTGATAATTACAAGTTTGGTCCCTTAAGTTTGTCAAAATAACACAAAAGGTCCTTCAACTTTGAATAAATGGCAAGATTAGTCCCTCAACAATTCCAAATTGTCAATTATGGTCCCTCATCAAGCCAAAGATACAATGAAGACCTTTGAAGATCAAGAATGTCGAAGATCAGCCCTTGAAATATCTCAAAATGGCAAAAATAACCCTTTGAAACCTTTTTCCAAAGTTTTGTGCCAAAATTGCCAAGTCTTGAAAGTTGTTACAAAGGAAATGGGCGCTGACACGTTTTAAAACACAAATGGAAGGAAAGAAGAAATACAAGGGCCAAATGTGTACACTGAAAAATTCAAATATACAAATTGCGCCAAACAACTTACCATTCCCTCATTTTCGGATCAAAATCACCACTATTCACCTTTTCACACCCAGATTTTACATCAACTTAAACATAGGGTAAATCTAAATTACCTTGACACACGTTTGATTCACACACTCTAAATCCCATCCCAACCTCAAAACCCTCACTCCCACTCACAATGGACCCCACCCCCAAATACCCGTTCACCTATCATGTGACTACTTGCCCTCCAAGTCATGCCACGTGTCAAGATCAACAGCTGAGAGCCTTTGCTTCATGACAAAGCTAAAATGAACGTTTGGGATCACTTTGGACAGCTCATCAACAACAAACTGCCTCAAGGACTTAAGGGCATTTTAGAGAATTCACTTCTAGGGTTTGTGATTAGTGTAGCCTGGCATTTGCCTATAAAAGGAGACCTCAACATGTGAGAGTCCCTTTGTTCCAGTCTTACTCTTTAAACATTGTAATTCCTTTTTAAAATTTATAAAAGTTGGTATTTTGAGAAAATTGTAATTCCTTTTTATGTTTTTGAAAGTTGGTGTTGTTTAAAGGGTGATTCTGAGTTCCATTGATTGTTATAAGTGTGCTTGAACCTTTTGTATCAAGGACGTTTATGTTTGGTAAGGTTTTTCAAGTTTGAAAAAGCTTGAAAGAAGGTTCTGATTTTGCTTATTTTTGTGTACTAACCCTTAACCATAAGCTATAAGCTCTTGCAAGTTTGTTGACACCAAGCTTGTGAAGGGATTAGAGCCCTTGGTTGAGTTGTTTGCTGCTTGTGTTGAAGACATCAAGTCCTTGAGTTTCTGCTTTGAAACATCAACCAAGGCATTCATCATCTTTCTTATTGAAGTACCTTGGTCTTGTTCTAGTTGTTGAACAGGGTCCAAGGAGCATAGCTGGCCTTCCTAGGATGTTGTGGAAGGCAGGTATAACCCCTTGTTAAGATTCCTCTAAAAATTTCATGTTTCTGCTTATTTTATACTTTGGCATATGATTTTGAGTTCTTGTGTTTGTGCTGGTTATTTTTGTGTTTGATTGTGTTAGTTGGTGCCTAATAAGTGTTTTTGATCATTAAAATCAGTAGGTTATTAGAAGAAATCACAAGTTTGTTTGAAAAGTGGTTGATTAAGGGTTGTTTGGGATTACTGGTTCATAAGGCCTTGTGGCCTTGAGCCCTTGGTTCTTAGGGTTTGGGAAGTCTAAACAAGTGATTTTATACAAGTTTTAGTCATTGGTTTGCTTTCTGAAAGTTTGGAAAAGAGATTCTATGTTTTGCAAAAATCTGATAAAAGTGGTTTTGAATTTGGTCAAACACATCAGATCCAATAACTTCTTTGTTACTTGGATCTAAGGTCTGAAATCAGGTTTGGGAATAGTTTGGGTGATAAGCTATCTATTGGTTGTCTGGTTGTTAAATTTGGTGGCTTATTGTGGATTCTATAGCTTATCAAAAGTTGCTGAAGTGGTCATTTGCATCAGCAAAGTGACCACCTCATTTGGTGTTGCATTTTGAATTCTAGTTTAAGGATTGCTGTTTTGTTGCTTGAATCATATTTGTATGCTGCTTGTGAGATTATTTGGCTATTTGGATTGTTTTGTTCATAGCTTATAAGCCCACTGGCATATTGGCTTATTTGTGCCAAAACACATCAAGTTTACCCAACTGGTAAGCTTTGATTCACAAGGTTTGCACTCAAACCTTGACCAGCAGGGTGAAAAACAAGTCCATATACTTCATTAAGTCTGTCAACGTCCACTTTTTCCTGTCAGCGTTTGATTTTAACTTATCAACGTTTGACTTTTGGTCAAACTTGGTTTATAAGCTTATTGAATCTGTTTTGCTTATTGGTACATGCAACAACTTAGTTTTTGTAATAGAACTCATTTTTCTCAGCTTAATATCAAGTCTGGAAGTTTACAAGTCCTTTGGTTAAGCTTTTGCTAGAAAAATAGCTTATTTGGCTTTTTCAGCCAGCTTATTTGCTCATACAGCTTATTCTACTTGGCTTTTTGTGATTTTCTTGATTGATTATTCTTAGTTAAGCTATTTGTGAGCTTTTGCAACAAACTAGAGCTTCTGAGGTGTCCTAAATCTCTAACCCGACTATTTTGTCTTTTAGTGAAATAATACTTTGCTTATTTCTGGCTTATTGAGTGTGCTTTTTCAAAATTTCTTTTTACAGATCTCATAAGCATCCCAAAAGAAGGTTGTGTGTCAAATTAGAGCTTATGGCATTGGCTTATTGCTTAATGGGCTGAAAAGCCCAATAAGAATAAGCTGCCTGCTTAATAAGCTGTGATAAGCTCACATTCAGCTTTTGGGCCTTTAGAGTTTTGTTCTTAGAATTAAATTTTGAGTCAGATAGGGCTTTTCCAAGTCAATTGGGCTAAGTTTGACTTTTTGGGCCCAAAAGCCCATTTGGTTTGACTGTTTTTGGTTTTGGCCCATTTGAGGGCCCAATAGGGGTATTCTGGTCATTTCAATTTGATTTTCTGATTATTTATGTTAAAATAAACTAGTTTGCAAGTTTTTAGAATTTTTTATAGTTTTTGGATTTTTAATATTATTTTTTTATTATTTTTCAAATTTCACGTTTTCCAAATTTTTACATTTTTCTTAGCTTTATTACATTAAAATAGGAATTTAGCCGCTTTTAAAACAATTTTATCACTTTTAGATTAATTTTTATAATTATTTTAAGTTTTAATAGTTTTTAAATCATTTTAAATAGTTTTTATTAGTTTAAAATTTCTAAAAATAGTTTTTAATATTTTTAGGTCATTTTAGAGGTTTATCAATTGAAAAATCTTTATTTGGGCTTTTTGATGATTTATTTGATTTTTAGGGCTTTAATTAGCATTTAAAAATTGAATATTTAATTATTTAAAAAGTTTGAAAAAGTTATGATCATTGGTAAACTCGTAGTTTATTTATTTTGATTTTTGGTGAATTTTTGGTAATTTTTAGAATTAATTTTTATTTTTGTAGATTGTACGGTTTTACGTTTTAACTTTCTAGTAGTAATTTTTACGTCTTTGTCATCTTCTTTTCTCATCCCCTTCTAAACCAAATATTAATCTCAAATCTTTTACATCTTAGTCACACACATATACCTCTTTGGGAAACGAACTTTCACACCATAAGGGTCATTAGTGCTTGATTTTCCTAAATCATCACTCGATACTTTCCCTATTTACGCTCTTTTCCTAAAGAGTAGTAAAACACTACAATCATTTTGGCGCCGCTGCCGGGGAGGTGTGTCGTGATTAATTTGTATTGTTGTTTTTAATATTAACCATAAATAGTATTTGTATTAGTAGAACTCTACTAATACGTATTATCGGTTTTCTTGGTTTTTCTTGTGAAAATATTATTACTATATTGTATTAAGTATCACAACAAATAAACAATATCTCCAAAAGTGTGAAAACACAACCTTAATTGGGATTTCATCACTCAATTATTGTATTCGAATCTCAAACAAAAAGAAAAAGGCAAAAATAGATAAATACTTTCGTGAAGCTCGATTTTGAAAAATACAAACTATAAGGTGGGTATAAGGCGGGTATTATAAAATATACCCTAAGGAAAAAGGCTCTTAAGTGCTTCGCGCCGCCTCGTTTCCCCGCTTGCTTGTGAGTATTTTGAGATTGAAGGCTAATCGAGGGTTTTGCCGCCCAAAGTATTATTACGTATAATATATTTGCTTGGTTTCTTTGTGATTAAAACCTCTTGAACAATTTGGTTTTCACCAAATTTCTAAAGTCATTCGAAGGCGTTCACTCCACGTGATCGTTTTCATTCCTTTGAGGCTTCTTTAATCAAGAGTTTGATTCGAGGAGAGATTTTGTAGATTGTTGTCTACGAAGATACACCAAAATCCAAAAAAATTAAATACAATCAAAAACACAAAAAAATTTTGAAAATTCACAAAACACCCAAAAAGAATCTTCTTTGCTCACCTCCCATTCTTCGTGAAGTTTATGATCACTCGTAATCAAGCAAAACGAGCTCGTAAACGTCTTCAAAAGCAAGCCAATCAAGAGACGTTGATTGTTGAACAACCTCCAATTGTTGAACCTATTGTAGAACAAGAAGTCGTCATGGCTAATCGTACTATATGGAGTTGCTATAAGCACCCACCGAGGGTTTTGGAGAGGCTATTGTGATTCTCGCCATCCTTGCGGAGAATTTCGAGATTAAGACGGGTTTAATGTCGATGTTGCAAGCAAATAAGTTTACAGGTCACGAGAAAGACATCCCGCACTACCATATTAGGAATTTTAACCGTCTCACCGCTACTAGCAAGTTTAAGGATGTGCCACATGACGCCATTAAGATGATGTTGTTTCCATACTCTTTAGATGGACCCGAAAAATTTGGCTTGAGAAAGAACCGCCAAATTCAATTTTGACATGGGCCGATCTCGTTTCTAAGTTTGTGAACAAGTTTTTTCCACCATCTAAAACAACACATTTGAAAAATGAGATTTCACGATTTGTGCAAAGAAATAATGAAAGTTTTTCAATGGCATGGGAACGATTTAAAGAAATGTTACATGAATGTCCACACCATGATTTTACGGAATTGCATCAAATTGATACTTTTTATAATGAGCTTAATGATCATGAACGAGATTATTTGAATGCCGCTGCGGGTGGTAATTTTTTGTGCAAGACGACAAATGAGGCTTTACAAATCATCGAGAATAGATCTAAGGTTTATAGCCCTCGTAACACACCGAGTGTTGCCAATTTGGGTTCGTCTTCATCGTCATCTTCTCGTAGCATTAATGCCTTACATGATGAAGCTAATGAGGAAAATCGGTTTTTTGATAGATTTGCTAATCTTATGTCCCATTGGAAAGCTCAAGAAGCTTCAAATTCCGCTTCGGTTAAAGCGGTTGCTAAGAGTTGTTTGTCTTGTGGTGGAGCTCATGATCTTTCCGAGTGCATTACCGCGGATGGTAACACTTCGAGTGCTTATGTAGCAACGGGAACTTACAACCAAAACGGTCAAGGTTCCCGCCCAAATCAAGCTCCACCAAACCAAAATGTTAATAACTATCGAAACAACAAGCAAGGTGGTAATTACCAAGGGAACACATGTAACTACAACAAGGGGAATTATCAAAATGGGAATGGACAAGTCACTAATCAAAATCAAAACCGTGATTTTCAAAACACTACACAAGGTTTTCAAAATGCTCACACTAAAAATCTTCAAGGAGAGTTTTTGGATTATGCTAAAGCAAATGATGCTAAATTTGATAACATGCAACGTGAGATGATTAGCTTAAGATCCGAGTTGAAAAACGAGCTTAAAAATGAACTTGCTAATGAACTTAAAACTCATGCAAACAAAATGGAAGGAAATGTCCAACGTCTTCAACAAAATCAACAAAAGATGGAATTAGGACAACATGAGATTAAGCAAGAGTTATTAAAGGCGGATGCTAGGCAATCAAAATTTGAGGACCGAATGGCTAAGATGTTTGAAGCAATCATGTGTAAACCCTCTTCCTCGGGTGGTCTTCCTAGTGATACCATTGCAAACCCGAAGGGAGAAATGAAGGTTATTACTACACGAAGTGGTAAAACTTTCAAGGAACCAATCTCTCGTCCAAGTACTTCTACGGAGAAGGAAATCGAGAAAGAGCCCGAGGTGATGGTCGAAAAGGAGCACATTACAATCCCACGAAGTACCGCTCAAAGCACACCTACGGTTGAACCAATACCAATTGTGGAACCCGAGTTTCCAAGGCCGTTGCCTAATGACCAACCCACACCACCTTTACCCTACCCTTCGAGACGAAACAAAGAGAAATTGCAAGAACGTAACAAACAACAAATCGAGCTTTTTTATAAAAATGTTTCAACAAGTGCATTTTGATGTGAGTTTAGCTGACGCGTTGTTGTATATGCCTCGTTTCGCTTCTACTTTTAAAAGTATGATGAGCGATAAGGAAAAGCTTTCAAAGCTTGCTAATTGTTCTTCGGTTTATCTTAACCGCATACCGGAAAAAGTTGGTGATCCCGGAAAGTTCCTCATTCCTTGTGACATACAAGATATGAAAGAATGCCTCGCCTTGGCCGATCTTGGCGCGAGCATTAATTTGATGCAATTTTCCATTTGGAAATCGCTTTCGCTTCCGGCTCTTATTCCTTCGAACATGTCTATCGAGATGGCCGATCATTCTACGATTATGGCATGTGGAGTAGCCGAAGATGTTTTCGTGAAAGTGGGGAAGTTCTACTATCCTGTTGATTTTATAGTAGTTGACATCCCCGCGGATCCTCATGTTCCTCTAATTTTAGGTCGTTCATTTCTAGACACTTCGAGATCGCTTATCGATGTTCATGCAAGAACTATCACTTTGAGATTCAACGAAGAGGAACTTGTTATAAACGCTGCTCAAAACTCGAAACCTTCTCATGTTTATGCAATCGCTACCATTAATCACATTGACATCGTTGATGTGGTTTGCGATGAGTTTTCACAAGAAGTGTTAGGTTTTTCCGATAGCTCGTCAAGTGGCAATCCCACTATTTTGGATCCGATTCTTGCTAATTCCACACCAAATCTCACTCCATTCCAAGGAGGCGATCTCACTTCAAATGTAATCGACGATGAAGATGAGGTGTTGCTTAGTGATGAAATTTCTATTCCACCATTTCTTTCGCCGATGGAAGTTATGAGTGTTGAACCAAAATCTTCAATCGAGGAACCACCTATCCTTAAATTGAAAGATCTTCCTTATCACCTTGAATACGCATTCTTGGAAGGTGATGACAATTTGCCGGTTATTATTGCAAGAGGTCTTGCTAATAATGAAAAAACCGAGCTCTTGAAAGTTCTTAAGGCTCATAAAGGGGCAATTGCGTGGAAAATATCTGACATTAAGGGTATTGACCCAAAATTTTGTACTCACAAGATTTTAATGGAGGAGGACTACAAACCCGCAATTCAAAGTCAAAGAAGGGTGAATCCCAAAATACACGATGTCATTAAAAAGGAGGTCCTTAAACTCCTTGACGCGGGAATGATTTATCCTATATCCGATAGCCCATGGGTGAGCCCAATCCACTGTGTCCCTAAAAAGGGAGGAATGACCGTTGTGCCTAATGAAAACAACGAGTTAATTCCCACTCGTGTTGTGACTGGTTGGAGGGTGTGTATTGACTACCGAAAGTTAAATGACGCCACTCGTAAAGACCACTTTCCTTTGCCCTTCATGGATCAAATGTTGGAGCGACTTGCGGGTAATGAATTCTATTGCTTTTTAGATGGTTTTTCCGGTTACTTTCAAATCCCTATCGACCCTCGTGATCAAGAGAAGACTACTTTTACGTGTCCTTATGGAACGTTCGCTTATCGTAGGATGCCTTTCGGACTTTGTAATGCACCGGGTACGTTTCAACGGTGTATGATGGCGATTTTTCACGATATGATCGAGAAGTCGATGGAAGTGTTTATGGATGACTTCTCGGTGTTTGGCAATTCGTTCACGTCGTGTTTATCTAATCTCGAGCAAATGTTAAAACGTTATGAATAAACCAATCTTGTGCTTAATTGGGAAAAATGTCATTTTATGTGTAAACAAGGAATCGTCTTAGGACATAAGGTGTCGAAGGCGAGGATTGAGGTCGATAAAGCTAAGGTAGACGTCATCGCCAAGTTACCTCATCCCAAAACCGTTAAGGGAGTTAGGAGTTTCCTAGGCCACGCGGGCTTTTATCTTCGTTTCATCAAGGACTTTTCGAAAATCTCTCGACCTATGACACACCTTCTCGAGAAGGATGCTCCTTTTAACTTCAATGAGGATTGTGTTAGAGCTTTCGAAACTCTCAAAAGGAAACTTACCGAAGCTCCCATTCTTGTTGCTCCTAATTGGGAATTACCCTTTGAAATCATGTGCGATGCAAGTGATTATGCTATAGGGGCCGTCTTAGGGCAACGTTATGACAAACATTTCCGTCCTATCCACTATGCTAGTAAGACGATGGCCGAGGCTCAATTAAAGTACACCACAACGGAAAAGAAATTCCTTTCCGTGGTATATGCTTTTGAGAAATTCCGACCTTATCTCGTCTTGACTAAAAGCATCGTGTATACCGACCATTCGGCTATCAAGTATCTCTTAGCTAAGCAAGATGCTAAGCCAAGATTGCTTCGTTGGATGCTCCTCCTCCAAGAATTTGATGTCACCGTGCTTGACAAAAAAGGAGCCGAGAATCTAGCGGCCGATCATCTCTCTCGTCTAGAAGATCCTCACAAAGATGTTTTCGAGAACAAGGAAATCACCGAAACATTTCCTCTTGAGACTCTCGGTGTAGTGAATTCTAAAGACACCACCCCATGGTTTTTCGACATTGTAAATTACCATGCGGGCAACTTCATAATCAAGGGTATGAAGACACAACAAAAACGACAATTCTTTCGTGACGTCAAGTTCTATTTTTGGGACGACCCTTATCTCTTTCGAGTTTGTGCGGATCAACTCGTTCGACGTTGTGTGTTTGGTGCCAAAGATTCTAATATCCTTAGAGCTTGTCATGAGGGACCCACGGGTGGTCACCACGGTGCTAATCTCACGGCTAAGAAAGTGTTCGATGCCGGTTTCTTTTGGCCTTCTATCTATCGTGATGCACACGCACTTGTGAAGTCGTGTGATTCGTGCCAACGTCAAGGAAAATCGTCTCAACGTGATGAAATGCCGCAAAACATAATTCAAGTGTGTGAGATTTTCGACATATGGGGAATAGACTTTATGGGGCCGTTCCTATCGTCTCATGGCAACAAATATATCCTCGTCGCGGTGGACTACCTTTCTAAGTGGGTGGAAGCTAAGGCTTTGCCTACCAATGATGCTCGTGTGGTAGTGAAGTTTTTGAAGCAACTATTCTCTCGGTTCAGAACCCCTCGTGATATTATAAGCGATCGTGGAACCCATTTTTCTAATGACCAATTCGAAAAGGTTCTAAGAAATATGGAGTTACTCATCGTCTTTCTACGGCTTATCACCCACAAACGAGTTGGCAAGTCGAGGTTTCGAACCAAGCTTTGAAGAGGATTTTAGAGAGGTCAATTGGAGAAAACCGTGCTTCATGGTCCGACAAACTCGATGACGCTTTATGGGCCTTTAGGACCGCTTATAAGACGCCTATCGGTTGCACTCCTTATAAGTTAGTCTATGGGAAGAATTGTCATTTGCCCATTGAGTTGGAGCACAAGGCATATTGGGCCCTTAAGTATGCAAACTTTGACTTGAAGACCGCGGGAGATCACCGGAAAATACAATTGAATGAATTGGATGAATTAAGAGATAATGCTTATGAAAATTCATTAATTTTTAAAGAAAATACTAAAAAGTTTCATGATTCAAAGATTAAAAACCGGGTTTTTAACGTTGGTGATCAAGTGTTGCTTTTTAACTCTCATCTTAAGATATTTTCTGGGAAATTGAAATCTTGTTGGTCGGGTCCGTTCACCATTACACAAGTGTTTCCGTATGGGACCATCGAGCTAGCTCAAGATGATGGTCCTAATTTCAAGGTGAATGGACATAGGCTTAAGCACTACTTTGGTGGGGAAATTCCTTCAATGGTTGTCCTCGACCAAGTCACCTTCCCCAATGATAATTAGCATTGAGGGGATCGAGTCGAGCTCATGACTCGGTAATCAAAAACGAGGTGCCTCGTGGGGGAGATCCCATGCTTATCCTTTATGCCTACTATTCACTAATAAGGGGACTTGTACCCTTTCAACTCGTTGTCTCGTGGTTGTTTGTGATTGTGTTATCTATATCATCATCATCATCTACGATTGAAGACTCTCGTGTTCGTTTACGTGAGCCTCCATCGTTCGTTTGAAGAAGTTTTTCACGAATCCATGACATATCCTTTATTGTTCTAACAATTATCTTTTAGCATACTTAATAAACGGCTTTAGATATATTGTTCATCACCCATTCCATGCTAGATCCTAAGCATTCGACTCTTCGTCTCTAGTATGGGGGTGCTCCACCTTTAGACTCAAAACATTGAGGACAATGTTTACTTTTAGTATGGGGGGTGAATAGGTACTTGCTTTGCTACGCCCTCACACTTTCCAATTTTCAATGTTTTGTTGCTAATAAGGCTAAAAATGGCCAAATTTTAAAAATTTTCTTAGTTTTTAATAAGTGTTTTTAAGACACGAATGTATATTTTCCGATGGGTAGAATAAGAGTTAATTTTTGACTTGATGGGTATTTGGAGCCATTTACATTCCTTAACCCGCTCATTTCAAGTTTTGCTAGACTTTTATATAGGGAGCTTTAAAACGCAAAAGTCTTAATTCATATGGGTTAAGAACAAGAACTTTTCGCAAGTTCCTATAATTGATCCTAGAAAGTCATTTATCAAGGGAACTTTAAAACGCATTTTCTAAAACTTGAAAAAGTCCAAGAAATTGCAAGATCCTATAGGTGGCTTGAAAACCCAAAACTTTGATTTGATATAGTCTTAATGAAAGCTAATCCAAATTTGGCTTAATTTTGACTTGCATGGCTAAGTATTCACGAGTCTCTTTAATTAGAGGTCTTTATATAGTGAAGAACGAGAGATGATAGAGTTAGACAAGTGATCATGCTAAACGTAGAACATGAAAATGTTCTTTCAAAAACTCATATGTTTTTAATTGTGGCTTTTTCTTCCCATAAGATCAATGCATTAGGAATAAATCATAATTGCAATAAGTAAGGTCGTACGATTTGAAAGGTTACTTAGCCTCTAGCGCAAGATCGTTTAAAAGTTGCTCGAGGTTGAATAGAGTTCATAGCCAAGGCATAACTTATTGAAGCGGGACGCGAAGATTGGCGATCATCCAAAAAGGCCCTAACAAGGCATGAGGAGCTCTATTTTTGCTAAAGATCCAAAGATGATGTGAAGTATCATTATTCCTAAATCAATATGAAGGATCGAGACACACGACAAAAAGCAATTACTCCCCTAAAGATCATGGAGAAAGTCTATCTAAAAAGACCCTAACAAGGTATGAGGATAAATATATCCAAGTCCGAAAAGGAGGCGGATCGTTGTATATCAAAATCCAAAGTAAAGATTGAAGAAAAATGATGAAGTCGTGGTCCTAATATGAAGAATCTCTCAACAACGTCAAGTGAAGAAATTCCAAATATATGAAGAGAAGACCATAATTTCAAGAACGTCTTCCCAAGATTTGAAGTATGAATTACATGCCAAATATCGGTCCGAGAAAGGTCTCAAATCGTGAAACGAGTTATGCCAAGATATGAACTTAAGGAGATACACGAGAAGCCGTTTTAAAAGATTTTGTCCTTCGGCTAACTATTGATCAAATCGTGCTACTTTGCTTTCGGACTAATAACTAATCAAATAAGTCAATATGAATCACTTGTGATCCATGACAAATAGATAAAAAATGCTAGTAACCCATTTCCTTTTATAATAACTAGGATTGCGGGGAGAAAAAGTATTACACAATTTGGACGTATGAGTAGTGTTAGCATTGTGACTTGTACCAACAATGATCTCGTTTTTGCACTTAGCATGGAATGTATGACAATCAAGGATGATGAAGTTTACTCTAAGGGACATTTGCTTGTTTCTATTCTTTGACCCTAAAAGTTACTTTTTGTGATGAAAATCATACGTTATGTCTTTACACATCTTCGTAGTATGTTGCAAGTCTTTTACTCTTCAATAAAGGTTAATAAAATTGAACTTTGGTGATGCTTAGATACTTTATTCTAGCATTGCGTGAGGGCACGGCAATGGCTTAGTATGGGGGAGTGATGAGATGGCATTTATACATGATCTCATCGTTCTTTTCGGGCTTTAAATGCATAAAAATGTCATAATATACCATATATATGCTTGTGTTTGTTTACTTGTGTATTTTCGGTATGGATATCGTGAAAAATACAAAAGATCACAAGATACAAGGGAAAACGGACACGAGAAACGAAGCCGTACAAGGCATATTGGGCCCTAAATCATGGAATATTCAACAAATATCCTTGAAGACTTAAAGATGTGCAAGTTTGATCCTCAATGAATGAAGAACTGACACTTAAAACCCTTGTATATTGATAATTACAAGTTTGGTCCCTTAAGTTTGTCAAAATTACACAAAAGGTCCTTCAACTTTGAAGAAATGGCAAGATTAGTCCCTCAACAATTCCAAATTGTCAATTATGGTCCCTCATCAAGCCAAAGATACATTGAAGACCTTTGAAGATCAAGAATGTCCAAGATCAGCCCTTGAAATATCTCAAAATGGCAAAAATAACCCTTTGAAACCTTTTTCCAAAGTTTTGTGCCAAAATTGCCAAGTCTTGAAAGTTGTTACAAAGGGAATGGGCGCTGACACGTTTTAAAACACAAATGGAAGGAAAGAAGAAATACAAGGGCCAAATGTGTACACTGAAACATTCAAATATACAAATTGCGCCAAACAACTTACCCTTCCCCCATTTTGGGATCAAAATCACCACTATTCACCTTTTCACACCCAGATTTTACATCAACTTAAACATAGGGTAAATCTAAATTACCTTAACACACGTTTGATTCACACACTCTAAATCCCATCCCAACCTCAAAACCCTCACTCCCACTCACAATGGACCCCACCCCCAAATACCCGTTCACCTATCATGTGACTACTTGCCCTCAAAGTCATGCCACGTGTCAAGATCAACAGCTGAGAGCCTTTGCTTCATGACAAAGCTAAAATGAACGTTTGGGATCACTTTGGACAGCTCATTAACAACAAACTGCCTCAAGGACTTAAGGGCATTTTAGAGAATTCACTTCTAGGGTTTGTGAATAGTGTAGCCTGGCATTTGCCTATAAAATGAGACCTCAACATGTGAGAGTCCCTTTGTTCTAGTCTTACTCTTTAAACATTGTAATTCCTTTTTAAAATTTATAAAAGTTGGTATTTTGAGAAAATTGTAATTCCTTTTTATGTTTTGGAAAGTTGGTGTTGTTTAAAGGGTGATTCTGAGTTCCATTGATTGTTATAAGTGTGCTTGAACCTTTTGGATCAAGGACGTTTATGTTTGGTAAGGTTTTTCAAGTTTGAAAAAGCTTGAAAGAAGGTTCTGATTTTGCTTATTTTTGTGTACTAACCCTTAACCATAAGCTATAAGCTCTTGCAAGTTTGTTGACACCAAGCTTGTGAAGGGATTAGAGCCCTTGGTTGAGTTGTTTGCTGCTTGTGTTGAAGACATCAAGTCCTTGAGTTTCTGCTTTGAAACATCAACCAAGGCATTCATCATATTTCTTATTGAAGTACCTTGGTCTTGTTCTAGTTGTTGAACAGGGTCCAAGGAGCATAGCTGGCCTTCCTAGGATGTTATGGAAGGCAGGTATAACCCCTTGTTAAGATTCCTCTAAAAATTTCATGTTTCTGCTTATTTTGTACTTTGTCATATGATTTTGAGTTCTTGTGTTTGTGCTGGTTATTTTTGTGTTTGATTGTGTTAGTTGGTGCCTAATAAGTGTTTTTGATCATTAAAATCAGTAGGTTATTAGAAGAAATCACAAGTTTGTTTGAAAAGTGGTTGATTAAGGGTTGTTTGGGATTACTGGTTCATAAGGCCTTGTGGGCTTGAGCCCTTGGTTCTTTGGGTTTGGGAAGTCTAAACAAGTGATTTTATACAAGTTTTAGTCATTGGTTTGCTTTCTGAAAGTTTGGAAAAGAGATTCTAAGTTTTGCAAAAATCTGATAAAAGTGGTTTTGAATTTGGTCAAACACATCAGATCCAATAACTTCTTTGTTACTTGGATCTAAGGTCTAAAATCAGGTTTGGGAATAGTTTGGGTGATAAGCTATATATTGGTTGTCTGGTTGTTAAATTTGGTGGCTTATTGTGGATTCTATAGCTTGTCAAAAGTTGTTGAAGTGGTCATTTGCATCAGCAAAGTGACCACCTCATTTGGTGTTGCATTTTGAATTCTAGTTTAAGGATTGCTGTTTTGTTGCTTGAATCATATTTGTATGCTACTTGTGAGATTATTTGGCTATTTGGATTGTTTTGTTCATAGCTTATAAGCCCACTGGCTTATTGGCTTATTTGTGCCAAAACACATCAAGTTTACCCAACTGGTAAGCTTTGATTCATAAGGTTTGCACTCAAACCTTGACCAGCAGGGTGAAAAACAAGTCCATATACTTCATTAAGTCTGTCAACGTCCACTTTGTTCCTGTCAGCATTTGATTTTAACTTATCAACGTTTGACTTTTGGTCAAACTTGGTTTCTAAGCTTATTGAATCTGTTTTGCTTATTGGTACATGCAACAACTTAGTTTTTGTAATAGAACTCATTTTTCTCAGCTTAATATCAAGTCTGGAAGTTTACAAGTCCTTTGGTTAAGCTTTTGCTAGAAAACTAGCTTATTTGGCTTTTTCAGCCAGCTTATTTGCTCATAAAGCTTATTCTACTTGGCTTTTTGTGATTTTCTTGATTTATTATTCTTAGTTAAGCTATTTGTGAGCTTTTGCAACAAACTAGAGCTTCTGAGGTGTCCTAAATCTCAAACCCGACTATTTTGTCTTTTAGTGAAATAATACTTTGCTTATTTCTGGCTTATTGAGTGTGCTTTTTCAAAATTTCTTTTTACAGATCTCATAAGCATCCCAAAAGAAGGTTGTGTGTCAAATTAGAGCTTATGGCATTGGCTTATTGCTTAATGGGCTGAAAAGCCCAATAAGAATAAGCTGCTTGCTTAATAAGCTGTGATAAGCTCACATTCAGCTTTTGGGCCTTTTGAGTTTTGTTCTTAGAATTAAATTTTGAGTCAGATAGGGCTTTTCCAAGTCAATTGGGCCAAGTTTGACTTTTTTGGGCCCAAAAGCCCATTTGGTTTGACTGTTTTTGGTTTTGACCCATTTGAGGGCCCAATAGGGGTATTTTGGTCATTTCACTTTGATTTTCTGATTATTTAGGTTAAAATAAACTAGTTTGCAAGTTTTTAGAATTTTTTATAATTTTTGGATTTTTAATATTATTTTATTATTATTTTTCAAATTTCACATTTTCCAACTTTTTACATTTTTCTTAGCTTTATTACATTAAAATAGGAATTTAGCAGCTTTTAGAACAATTTTATCACTTTTAGATTATTTTTATAATTATTTTAATTTTTAATAGTTTTTAAATCATTTTAAATAGTTTTTATTAGTTTAAAATTTTCTAAAAATAGTTTTTAATCTTTTTAGGTCATTTTAGAGGTTTATCAATTGAAAAATCTTTATTTGGGCTTTTTGATAATTTATTTGATTTTTAGGGCTTTAATTAGCATTTAAAAATTGAATATTTAATTATTTAAAAAGTTTGAAAAAGTTTTGATCATTGGTAAACTCTTATTTTATTTATTTTGATTTTTGTTGAATTTTTGGTAATTTTTAGAATTAATTTTTATTTTTGTAGATTGTACGGTTTTACGTTTTAACTTTCTAGTAGTAATTTTTACGTCTTCGTCATCTTCTTTTCTCATCCCCTTCTAAACCAAATATTAATCTCAAATCTTTTACATCTTAGTCACACACATATACCTCCTTGGGAAACGAACTTTCACACCATAAGGGTCATTAGTGCTTGATTTTCCTAAATCATCACTCGATACTTTCCCTATTTACGCTCTTTTCCTAAAGAGTAGTAAAACACTACAATCATTCTTCCTTTCTTTTTATTGATCTATTGTCTTGATTTAGTTAACCATGTAGTTTAATCTTTGTTCTTGTTTTATTGATGTTGATGTGTTTGATTGTTTTAGCTTATTGTGTTTAATGCTTATTGTTTGATTTTGCTTATTTTGGATTAAGTGTTTTAATAGATTAACTTTATTGAAAGTTGATTTTAGATTTTTAGATTAATTCGTGTTTTTCAAGTTTTAAATTTGTGGCTTAATTAGTTTTCTTAAAATTTGTTTAGATTAAGTTTTGGTTAAATGCTTATTTGATTTTAGCTTATTCGTAGCTTAATCCTTGTTTTTAGATTTGGCTGTTACTGTTTCTCTGTTTTTTAAGCAATCTTCAGAAAAGGGTTTATTATTCCGAAATACACCCTTTTATCCGAAGTTGTAGTATTCCGAAAATCTTTCTTTTCACTTTGCTTATCCGAAGATTGTTCCTGATTCCGAAAATTAGTGCTTTATCCGAAAATTATTAGTTTTTCCGAAATTATTGTTTATTCCGAAAATCAGTGTATTCCGAAGAACCCTGTTATTCCAAAATAATCAGTTATTCCGAAGATCTCAATGTTTTCCAAAGTTTTCTAGTTTATCCGAATTAATAGGTTTTTCCGAAAGTATTTGTTTTTCTGAGAATAGGTCATTTATCCGAATTATCCTATTATTCCGAAAATTATGCCTTTATCCGAATTAGGGTAGTTTTTCCGAATTAGATGTTTATTCCGAATATCTTTATTTTTCCGAATTAGTCAGTTTGTTTTCTTTTTAACTGATTCAGTTAAGTTTTCAGTTTTATTTTATTTTGTTTATTTTCAGTTTTATTTTTATTAAACTTTTAAATTTTGTCATTTAAATTTTAAAGTCTTTAATTTTTAGTTTAATATTTTCAAGCTTTCATTTTTACACATTTTTACCTTTACTTAACGACATTTACATTTCATTTTAATTTTAAAATAGATAATCATTTTCTTTTCCTTTCACCAAGAACAACTGAGTCACACAATTAATCCTTTTTCAATTTGAATCGAGACGAGACGAAAACGTTTTATACGAGGTAAAATCCATGCATTAAATGGCGCCGCTGCCGGCTCTTTTTGTGAAGATTAACGGTTTATTGTGAGGCGCATTGGATACTGGGATCCGTTCACTCTTGAACGTTATTTTTCTTGCTCAAAAATTTTCAAAAATCCATAAAAAATAAATTTCAAAAAATCCAAAAACATTTAAAAACTCATAAAAAGCATTTCTTTTTCAAAGTTTTGCACAAAACATATTTTCTTTTCTCGTTAACTTTATTTCTTCTATTTCTTTGCTATTCTTTTCTTTTGTAGGTGTATGTGTACTCGTTCACGCAAAAGGAAGTCCATTCAAGCCGCTATTATTGATCCTCCTGTTGTAGAGCCTCTCGTTGTCAACACAATGGAGAACCGTCCAATGATCGAGCTCTTGCAATCACACGTCGAAGGCAACGATGATGCGATTGTGGTGCCGGCTATTGACGCCAACAACTTCGAGCTCAAGTCCGGTTTCATTCAAATGGTTTCTGCAACACCTTTCTTACGTCGTACTCATGATGATACACACGATCACATTAAAAGGTTCGTACACTTATCCAATAATGTAAAATACAATGGGGTTTCATAAGAGGCAATTCGTTTGCTCCTCTTTCCTTTCTCCCTCGAGGGACAAGCCCGGACTTGGCTTGATAAGGAACCACCCCAGAGTATTGTCACATGGACGGACCTTGAGACCAAGTTTATCAATTAGTTTTTGCCACCCTCACGTACAACCGCTTTGCGGAATGACATTATCAACTTTGAACAAAATTACGTCGAGACAATTAGTGAATCTTGGGATCGTTTTAAGGAACTTTTAAGAAAGTGTCCACAACACCGTTTTACAAAGGTACATCAAATTAATACTATTTATAATGGATTAACTTTGAGTGACCAAGATTCACTAAATAGTGCCTCGGGGGGTAATATTCTTTTCAAGACTATGAATGAGGCTTGGGTTATCATTGAAAACAAGGCCAAAGTCCAAACCAAGAGTGTTAGGGCTACTATGGCTAGTGCTAGTGAGAGTGAGTTGACCAATCATCTTAAGGAACTTACTTCAGCTGTAAAACAACTTGTTTTAAGAGATCACCCTCCTAATCAACATGCCCATGCTCTCAATATTACTTATGAAACTTGTGGTGGGCCACACTCTTATGCTAATTGTGATAAAGCTTATGATCAATCTCACGGGGAAGTGTATGCTTACAACAACACCGAGAGAGTTCATTTCAAGCCTAATGTTTGATGTGAATCACTTGTCTTACAACTCGACAAATTATTTGGCTCCACCCGGTTTTCAACAAAGACCTCACGCACCCACCCATAACAACCAAGGGCCACCAAGAGCAAATGTTCAACAAAATGCTAATGTGAGGGGCTACAATGAAAATCAAGGAGCTTATCCAATGCAACACCAAGGCTTTCAAAACCAAGGTTTCAATCCTCAAGGCTTTCAAACATATAACCAATACCCAAACCAAGGTTTTCAACAACAAGGGTTCAATTTACCTCATCCGCACATGGACTTGATTCTACAATAATTAACCGATCATGAGAAAACCATGAAGGAAATGCAAGAGTCCACGGATAGGAAATTCGTTCAAATGTTTCAAACCCTTCGCCCCCAAGGTGCTCTTCCTTCTACAACCGAAACAAACCCTAGAGCGAATGTGAGTGCTGTTACTACACGCAGTGGAGCAACTTTAGTAGGACCATCTATCCCTTCCCTAGTTACTCCATCTATACCTCCTCCACCTCCATTTATCCCGCCTACTTCCACGCCTAGTACTAATTCTCCATTACCGTCCCCACCTCTTAAGGAAGAATTACCCAAGAAAAACCCTTCACCAACCCCACCTTCCACCTCTAAACCTTCTACTTCTCAACCGTCAACATCTCAACCTTTACCTTCTACACCTACACCACCTAAACCCAATATCCCTTATCCTTCTTGGTTAGACAAGTGCAAATTGCTTACTAGAGAGGATGCTCAAGTTATTTCTTTTTTGAAGACGATCTCCCAAATGAATTTCAACATTAGCCTTGTTGAAGCACTTGTCCAAATGCCGTAATTTGTCAAACCATTCAAGGAATTGCTTAATAAGAAGGAAAAGATGGCTGAGTTTGTCAACACACGCTTAAATGAAAATTGTTCTGTTGTCCTTCTTAAAGAACTTCCGGAAAAACTTGGAGATCCCGGTCGTTTTGTGCTACCTTGTATTTTTAACAAAGTTGAAGAATTTACTGCCTTAGCTGATCTCGGGGCAAGTATTAATTTGATGCCATTAAGTGTTTGGAAATAGTTATCATTACCCGACCTTACACCAACAAAGATAACTCTTGAGCTAGCAAATCGAACTCTCGCTTACCCTGTTGGTATTGCCGAAGATGTTTTAGTTAAAGTTGGTACCTTCACTTTTCCGGTCGATTTTGTTGTTGTTGGTTATGAAATGGACCCTCGTATTCTGTTAATACTTGGAATGCCATTCTTGAGAACCGGAAAATATTTAGTTGATGTTGCCGAAGGTGAATTAATCTTAAGGGTCGGGAATGATGCACAAGTTTTTAAGATGGGGAAGATTACAAGTAAATCCAATGGAAAAGAATCAGTGAAAATGATTGATGTGCTGTAAGAAGAGCTTACTACTACTTTGGAAAGTATAAAGCTTGATGATTTTGTTGTATATGACAATCCTCTTTTCAAGACTTGCTATGATAATCCACTTTTTCAAGACCATGTGGATGATTCTGATGATTCCCTCTCCAATTTGGATCCCCCGCCAATTTATGATTCTCCACCGATCTATGATGATTATGATGATGATTCTAGTACCGATGTGGATGATTATGATAATTTTTCTTCAGAGTATAAAGACATGCCAACTTATGATGACTTTGATGATGTTGATACTCTTTCGAGTGATTCTTCTAATGATGACCTTGCTCCTATTTTTGATGAAGATCCTCTGCCAACAATGCTTGATCTTACTTTGGGATGATTACTCATTTGAGGAAGATTTTGCTACTTTTCTCAATACATACTTTTCCAATGAGAATGATTCTCCTCCTTTGGACTTTGATTATGGTTTTTATCCTTCTTCGGATATTAAGAACCCCGTTTCAAAGGAGAAGAAACCGGAAGACACCAATATTCATAGTACCTATATTTTGACACCTCTCTTTCCACCTTCTTCGGATGAGATTGTGCGTTTTATGGGAGAATCTTCAAGGTCTACCGAGTCTAGGTCTTATTTTCCCCTAAAGGAATAGGTGTTCGATCTGGGTATCGCAATCTTTAAGCCATCTTAGTATCCATCTGATGAAATAAAAGGAAATATTTTTGGAAACATTGGAGATATGCTTGCACTTCATCATACTTTCTACCACCGTGCTCAACAACTGCTTAAGGGAACCTCGCCTACTCTTCTTTGGCTTGTCTTGTTCACCTTAAGCTTGTGCTATTTGATTGACGAAAACCATGTATTTGACCCTAATGGATGTTCTTCAAGCTTATTACCATTCTAACCAAGGTCGAGTCAGGCTCACGACTCGGTGAACAAAAACAAGCGCTTCTTGGGAGGCAACCCGAGTATCTATCCTTTTTATTCGATTTTTATAATAAGTGTAGGGGGAGACCCTAGTATGTGTTTGTTGTTTTCTTTCTTATGATGTGCAAGGATTCGAGCTTTCAAAGATCCATTCTTGATGAGTTTTGATGATCCGTGATTCCATGCTCCCGTCTTCCCGGTTCTATCCTAAACTCTTTTGATTCTCTATTTTATATTCTTCAATATTAAAATCGGAATCACTTTAGTTGTCTCTTCCTTAGTGATTATGGTAAAAATACGACCTTTTAGGAAAAAGGCGTAAAAGCGGTAAGTATTAAGTGATGATTTAGGAAAATCAGACACTAATGACCCTTATGATGTGAAAGTTCGTTTCCCAAGGAGTATATGTGTGTGACTAAAATGTAATGATATTTGAGATTAATATTTGATAAAGAAGGGGATGAGAAAATAGAATGACGGATACGTAAAAAATATCACTACGACTGTAACACCCCATTTTGATAATGGAATGTCACGCGTAATTATAGCGTGTCATCAAAGCATACAAGGATAAATGTCTAAACATTTCATGACCATAAAAGGAAAATACCGGAATCAAACATCGGTAGTCCAAAAGTAAAGCTCATCACACACAAACATAAGTACTGTAAATGAAAGGACTAAACAATGTCCATAGCAAGAGTATCAACGTAAAGATAATGCATAAAGTAAAGAAAGTCTAGAAAGCTTCCAGTCCATATGCACGTACGCTTAAAGTCTACGAGCGTCCCTGAGTACCTGCCATTTTGGGAACATAGAAAAGGAAAACGACTTAGCAATACGCTCAGTGCACGGATGTACAATAAAGCATGAATAATAAAAGCATATAAGCATATAACAGCGGAAGAAACTATGTCCCGAATAACCCGGTTAAGTCTTGGTAAAACTGGTTGATAGGTGTGTAAACACCCATCCTTTTTACCACTTAATTATAATAATAACCGAGCCAAAACGTCTATTTTATGTCATTTATGTCGGAATTATACGTGTGATAGGTGTGTAAACACCCATCCTTTTTACCACTTAATTACAATAATAACCGAGCCAAAACGTGTATTTTATGTCGTTTATGTCGGAATTATGTGTGGTTTGTGTTTTTGTTGTGAATTAAGACGAAAAGGTGAAAAGTGGAGAAAACACGGGCATTCACGGTCTTTTATCAAAGAAAAAGACGAAAGACGAAGTCAAGAAGTCAAGAGTGCAAAAAGAACAGAAGTCCAAGACCAATTCTGAAGATTTATCGAAGAAAATGTCGAAAAACGAAAGTTTACTAAAATCCGAAGAAATCAAGTCTAATTTATTGAAGAATTACAAGACGTGTTCAAAGAAATCCCGAGACAAAGCCATTAAAGTCAAAAGATTAAGAAGATTAACAAAGATTAAAGAAGATCAAGGACTTAATCTTGCAATTAAGAAAAGATGAAAGAGGGAGGAAGCTTCCTAAGCACTCCTTAATCTCCCCTATAAATAGATTAGGATTATTTCATTTTCATTTTGTTGGCTAATAGTGACAGATAGTTCTTCCATTTTACTTTCCTTGTCATTTAATTACATGTCATTTACCTTAATTGTCTTGCACCTTAATTACATTTAATTTCAAGTAAGTTTCTCTTTTAATTCTTGTCAATTTTTACTTTTTCTTGTTAATCTCCTATCTACCTTTCTTTATTTGATCTTAATCTTCATGCTTTATTGTTTATGTTCTTGTTCTTGATTTTTATTGATTTATTTAAGTGGGTTTTGATTATTTTGGTTATATTTGTTAGTTTGATTGTTTTGGATTGTTTGATTATCATTAGTAGATGTTTTGTGTTTAGTTTGATTTAATCTTTTGGTTGATTTTGATTAAGTTTGTCTAGATTCGTCTATTTTGTGTTCCCTTGTTCTTCGCTGTGTTCTATTACTGATCTTCCCCATGTAAAGTTCCGGATCAAGAAAAAGTATTCCGGATCAACACCTTCATTCGGAACATTCAAAGTTCCGAATCAAGGCTTGTTCATTCGGAACTTTTTCCGAACCAGTAGAAGTTCCGAACCAAAAAAGTTCCGAACCAAGGAGTTTTATTCGGTATATTTCATTATTCCGGATCAACACTTTCATTCGGAACATTTAAAGTTCCGAATCAAGGTTGTTCATTCGGAAGTATTCCGGATCAGTGGAAGAGGTGTTTCATTCGAAACATTCAGAAGTTCCGAATCATCAAGTTCCGAACCAAGGGTTCCGAATCAAGAAGTTCTGAATCAAGGCTGTTGTTTAGGAAGTTCCGAATCAGTAAAAGTTCCGAACGAAGGATTATTCCGAATGAGCTGTTTTCAGGTTCTTTTTAGTTTTTGTCTTTAATTTTTGATTTTTAATTTCAAGCTTTTATTTTCCCGCCTTTTTCCTTAGTCACACTTTAAGTTTATTTGCCTTAGATTTATTTTAGCCTTGCCTTAGTTTAAGATTTAGTTGCGTTTTAAGTTTTCCTTAGTTATTTTTAAGTCCGCGTTATTTACATTAATTGCCCTTTTAATTTCTTATCACGTTTTTGAATACCTGCCATTTATTTTAAAATTAGAGTTAGATTTAATTTTCATGCTCTTTACTTTAAAGTTTTGCACATATTAATTACTACAACGACACAACTATTTGTTTCACCAAAGAACGACTGAGTCGCATAGTTAAACCAGGATCAATTCGATTAGACACACATCAACGAATCTTTTTACCTGGCCAAAAGCCTTGTATCAAATGGCGCCGCTGCCGGCTCTTTTCGTAAAGATTAACGGTTTTCTGTGAGAGACGCGTTGCTTTTTTGGGATCCGTTCACTTGTGAGCGTTATTTTTCTTGCTTAAAAATTTCAAAACACCATAAAATTGTAAAAATCCATAAAAATTAAAAATTTCAAAAGTCCAAAAAGATTTTATTTTTTTTGTGTATATATATTGTCTTTGTGTTTGGTTTCTTTTTCTTTTACTTTCGCAGGTGTATGCGTACTAGATCTTCTACTTATCAAGAGCCCGAGACTCGAGAAGATTTAAGTATGGCAGGTGTCAACAATAATAATCCACCGCACCTCAACAATAACAACAATGTTCATCCCAGCCCGATCTTCGGACAATGGAAGAGCTTTGTCAACCTACCATGTTTGGACGAGGAGGACCGATTGCGCCGATGCAAATCTCGGTTCCGGAGTTTTCGTTGAAGCACCACATGATTCAGCAAGTGCAAACTACTCCATTCGCCGGAATGCCTGATGATGATGCCAACAAACACCTCGACAAGTTCATTACAATTACCCAAAGCATGAAGTTTCCTGGTTTCACAATGGATGTTCTTCACCTACAACTCTTCCCACATACTTTATCACACCACGCTGAGAAATGGTTTGATCGTATTCCAAAGAATTCTATTCATACTTGGGATGACATGACTCAACGCTTTTTGTCGAGCTACTTTCCACCATCCATGGTCATGAGCCTTCGCAATCAAATCAGCGGTTTCATGCAAGACCCTGATGAATCTCTTTTTGATGCTTGGGAAAGATATAATGTTTTGATTGATCGTTGTCCAAACCACAACATGCTCCCTGTGACCTTAATTGATACTTTCTACAATGGATTGACTTTTCGAGATCATGATACGATTAATGCAGCCGCCGGTGGCACATTTGTGAAAAGGAGACCCGAGGAGTGTAGAGAGCTTATTGAGAACATGACTACTCATCATAAAAACTGGGATTCCTCCGCTTCGAACAACCCGAGAGTCAATGTTTCTTCTACTTCAGCAAACCCCGACATGACCGAATTCACCCGCATGATGACTGAAATGAACAAAAGTATCTTGCTTCTCGCTTCAAACCAACAACAACAAGTGAAAGTGGTTGCACCTTCTTGTGAGACATGCGGCGGTCCACATTCATACACCGATTGTCCTTCTACTCAAGGAAATCTGGAAAATGTGTATGCAGCTTATGGTAATTATTCACCGGAAAATTACCAAGCTCGACCTCAAGGGGATAGAAATTTGCTGAGTTACCGGTCAAACAACTACCTTTCCCCCGGTTTTTCTCCTAAAAACCAAAACCCCGCCAACAACTACAATAGAAGCAACCAAATCCCACCAAGAGCTTCTAATCCTTATCACCCACCCGCTCAACAAGCCCCATCCATTAACCCCGATGTTGAAGCTTTGATGAGAACCCAAGGTGAGCAAATCAAGAATCTACAGAGCCAAATTATCCATCTGAAAGGGGATATCACCAAGTAAGGGAATGACATTAGATCCGAGCTTCGAGATAATATCCAATCCTCCTTCAGCAATCAAACGAATGGTTTAAAGAATATGCTGGCTAGTTTCTTGCCCACAACTCAACCCTCTACCTCGAGTTCTCTACCTTTAAAACAAGTCACCAATCCGCGAGCAAATGTGAGTGCTATTACTACCCGTAGTTGAGTTACCATCGTAGGACCACCTATCCCGCCCCCATCATCTACACCTCCTCCACCACCATTTATCCCTACTCCTCCTACACCTAGTATTAGTGCACCATTACCGTCTCCGCCTCGTCATGACGATGTTCCCAAGAATAACCCTTCAACATCTCAACCTTTACCTGCTGCACCTCAACCACCAAAACCCAATATCCCTTATCCTTCACGGCTAGGCAAGACCACAATGCTCACCAAGGATGACTGTCAAATGTCAAATTATTTGAAGATGATCTCTCAAATGAATTTCAACATTAGCCTTGTTGAAGCACTTGTCCACATGCCGAAATTTGTCAAAGAATTCAAGGAATTGCTTAACAAGAAGGAGAAGTTGATTGAGCTCGCCAACACACGCTTAAATGACAACTGTTCTGCAATTATTCTTAAAGAACTTCCAGAAAAACTTGGAGATCCCGGTCGTTTTGTGTTGCCTTGCATTTTCAACAAAATCGAAGAATTTACTGCCCTTGCTGATCTCGGGGCCAGTATTAATCTTATGCCTTTGAGTGTTCGGAAAACACTATCATTACCCGACCTTACTCCAACAAGGATGACTCTTGAACTAGCAAATCGCACTCTCGCTTACCCTGTTGGTATTGCCGAAGACGTGTTCATTAAAGTTGGCACATTCACTTTTCCGGTCGACTTTGTGGTTGTTGATTATGAAATGGACCCTCGTATTCCTTTAATACTTGGTCAGCCATTCTTAAGAACCGGATGAGCTTTAGTTGATGTTGCCGAAGGTGAGTCAATCTTAAGATTCGGGGATGATGCACAAGTTTTTAAAATGGGAAAGCTTACAAGCAAATCCTATGGACGAGAATCTGCGAATATGATTAATGTGCTCGATGATTTTGTCATCTACAACAATCCTCTATTCGAGTCTTGCATTGATAATCCACTTTTTGAAGATGATGTGGATGATTCTCTCTCCAATTTGGAACCTTCGCCCATTTATGATTCTCCACCGATCTTTGATGCTTATGATGATGATTCTAGCTCAGATTCGGATGATTATGATGACCTTACTTCCGAGTATCCCGACATGCCCATTTTCGATGATTTTGATGAGGCCGATACTCTTTCGAGTGATTCTTCACATGATGAAGATCCT
Source organism: Glebionis coronaria (assembly GCA_025667525.1). NCBI lineage: Eukaryota > Viridiplantae > Streptophyta > Magnoliopsida > Asterales > Asteraceae > Glebionis > Glebionis coronaria. The sequence goes on from CM046882.1 coordinate 305,232,369, forward strand.
CCGTCATCCATGCTTAATCCTACTTTGGATGATTACTCTTTTGAGGAAGACTTCTCTACATTTCTCAATACTTACTTTCCTCATGAGAGTGATGCTCCTCCTTTAGACTTTGAAGATTATCGTCTTGATCCTACTTTGGATTTGAAGAAAATTCTTTCAAAGGAGAAGCAACCGGTCGACACCAACATCCGCAACACATATGATTTAACACCTCTTTGTCCACCTTCTGAGGACGAGGTTGTGCATCTTCTTCGCGGATCATCTTCACATTCTGCTGAGCCTGAGTGCTATTTTCCCCTGAAGGAAAAGATGTTCGACCCCAGTATCGATCTTCTTGAGCCATCTCAGTATCCGTCTGATGAAATAAAAGGAAATATCTTTGGAACTTATGGAAATCTGCTTGCACCACTTAACCCTTGCTCCCACCGTGCTCCATCGCTGCTTAAGGGAACCTTGCCTATTCTTCTTTGGCTTGCCTTGTTCACCTTAAGCTTGTGCTATTTGATGGATGAAAACTATGTCTTTGATCCCGGTGGATGTGTTTCTTGCTTCTTCCTATGGTAATCAAGGTCGATTCTGGCTCACGACTCGGTTAACAAAAATCAAGCACTTCTTGGGAGGCAACCCATGTATCTATCTTTTAGCTTTCTTTATCCTAAGTGTAGGGGAGACCCATTGGTGTTTGCTATTTCCTCTCTTCTTATAATCAGGGATTCGAGCGCTCAATGATCCACTCTTGATGATTCTTGACGACCCGTGATTCTGTGTTCCATTTTTCCCGGTTCTATCCTAAACTCTTTTTGATTCACTATTTTATATTTTCTCGATATTAAAATAGGAATCTCTTTAGTTGTCTTTTCCTTAGCGAGATTTAAACAACGTGCACAATGTCCTAAGTGTAGGGGAGTTTACTCCCACATGCTTAAACATTGAGGACAATGTTTATATTAAGTGTGGGGGGGACTTCTATCGAAGTTAAGTGGTCTTTTCCTTGTATTTGTCCTCATTTTAACCGGAAAATCAATTTTTCGACATTTTTCAAAATTTTTGATCTATTTTGGCCTATTAGTTTTTCCCTTTGTATAGTTATTTTCTTTCCTTATTAGAATAAATTTTAATAAAGTGGTTTTAATTTTCAAACGTTGTGAATATTTTGACTCAACCCGAGTTTACTTATCTAAGTTACTCTAGCTAGTATCCTTAACGTGTTTAAGTCAAGTTTTGCTAGGCTTTTATATAGGGAGCTATAAAACGCGAAAGTCTTAACTCTCACAGGTTAAGAACAAGAACTTTTCGCAAGTTCCTATAATTGATCCTAGAGAGTTGTTTATCAAGGGAACTTTAAAATGCGATTTTTAAACTTGAAAAAGTCTAAGAATTTGCAAGATCCTATAGGCGACTCGAAAACCCAAAACTTTGATTTAATAGGCTAAGAATCCACGAGTCTCATTCCTTGAGATTTTAAACTGTGGAGAACGAGAGATGATAGAGCCAATTATAAGTTTGGTATTCTTTCGTGAATTTATGTGAGTTAATTATGAGCTTATTCTCCCATCGCTTGCTAATAAATTTATCTGAAATAAATAAGGTTGTACGATTTGAAAAGTTACTTAGCTTCTAGCCCAAGATCGTTTAAAAGTTGCTCGGTATGGATTAGAGTTCATAGCCAAGGCATAACTTATTGAAGCGGGATTCGAAGATTGGCGAGTCTGAAAAGGCCCTAACAAGGCATGAGGGCTACATTTTGTTGCTAAAGATCCAAAGTGATGTGAAGAATCATTTATCAAAGATCAATATGAAGGATCGAGACACACTACAAAAAGCAAAAACTCCCAAAAAGTCATGGAGAAGTCTATCCGAAAAGGCCCTAACAAGGTATGAGGATAAATAGATCCAAGTCCAAAAAGGAGGCGGATCGTTGTATATCAAAGTCCAAAATAAAGATTTGAGAAAAATGAAGAAGTCGTGGTCCAAATATTAAGAATCTCTCAAAACTTCAAGTGAAGAAATTCCCATTATGAAGAGAAGACCATTATTTCATGAACGTCTCTCAAGGTTTGAAGTATGAAGTCGCTGCCAAATATCGGTCCGAGAAAGGTCTCAAATCGCGAAGCGAGTTATGCCAAGATATGAACTTTTTGAGGTCCGAGAAGCAGTTTTAAAAGATTTTGTCCTTTAGCTAACTATTAATTAAATCGTCCCACTTTATTTTCGACCTAATAAACTATCAAAATAAGTCAACAATGCATCCTCGTGATCATTCAAGACAACAATAAAATATAAGAGATACACCTAGGAATAAGGGAGTCTAAGTGAGTAATTGGCCCACATGAGTTCGTGTTAGTTTGCTAACTTATAATAACAATGATCTCGTTTTTAAGCTTGGTTTGGAGAAAGTGAAAACTTGAGGATGATGATCATTCACAACATTTCCAAAACCCGAGGTATGTTTTTGATTTCTTTATTTTGAATGTTTATAGTTTTCTATCTCTTTAATAAAGGCCAAGGTGGATTGATTGTGATGAAAAATGTAAACGTGCTTTGTAACTAATGCATTGCATGAGGACATTGCAATGGTCAAGTGTAGGGGATTTGATAGGTGTGTAAGCACCCATCCTTTTTACCACTTAATTACAATAATAACCGAGCCAAAACGTGTATTTTATGTCGTTTATGTCGGAATTATGTGTGGTTTGTGTTTTTGTTGTGATTTAAGACGAAAAGGTGAAAAGTGGAGAAAACACGGGCATTCACGGGCTTTTATCGAAGAAAAAGATGAAAGACGAAGTCAAGAAGTCAAGAGTGCAAAAATAACAGAAGTCCAAGACCAATTCTGAAGATTTATCGAAGGAAATGTCGAAAGACGAAAGTTTACTAAAAGCCGAAGAAATCAAGTCTAATTTATTGAAGAATTACAAGACGAGTTCAAAGAAATCACGAGACAAAGCCATTAAAGTCAAAAGATTAAGAAGATTAACAAAGATTAAAGAAGATCAAGGACTTAATCTTGCAATTAAGAAAAGATGAAAGAGGGAGGAAGCTTCCTAAGCACTCCTTAATCTCCCCTATAAATAGATTAGGATTATTTCATTTTCATTTTGTTGGCTAATAGTGATAATTAGTTCTTCCATTTTACTTTCCTTGTCATTTAATTACATGTCATTTACCTTAATTGTCTTGCACCTTAATTACATTTAATTTCAAGTAAGTTTCTCTTTTAATTCTTGTCAAATTTTATTTTTTCTTGTTAATCTCCTATCTACCTTTCTTTATTTGATCTTAATCTTCATGCTTTATTGTCTATGTTCTTGTTCTTGATTTTTATTGATTTATTTAAGTGGGTTTTGATTATTTCGGTTATATTTGTTAGTTTGATTGTTTTGGATTGTTTGATTATCATTAGTAGATGTTTTGTGTTTAGTTTCATTTAATCTTTTGGTTGATTTTGATTAAGTTTGTCTAGATTCGTGCTATTTTGTGTTCCCTTGTTCTTCGATGTGTTCTGTTACTGATCTTCCCCAGGTAAAGTTCCGGATCAAGACAAAGTATTCCGGATCAACACCTTCATTCGGAACATTCAAAGTTCTGAATCAAGGCTTGTTCATTGGGAACTTTTTCCGAACCAGTAGAAGTTCCGAACCAAAAAAGTTCCGAACCAAGGAGTTTTATTCGGTATATTTCATTATTCCGGATCAACACTTTCATTCGGAACATTTAAAGTTCCGAATCAAGATTGTTCATTCGGATGTATTCCGGATCAGTGGAAGAGGTGTTTCATTCGGAACATTCAAAAGTTCCGAATCAGCAAGTTCCGAACCAAGGGTTCCGAATCAAGAAGTTCCGAATCAAGAAGTTCTGAATAACGAAGGATTATTCCGAATGAGCTGTTTTCAGGTTCTTTTTAGTTTTTGTTTTTAATTTTTTATTTTTAATTTCAAGCTTTATTTTTCCCGCCTTTTTCCTTAGTCGCACTTTAAGTTTATTTGCCTTAGATTTATTTTAGCCTTGCCTTAGTTTAAGATTTAGTTGCGTTTTAAGTTTGCCTTAGTTAGTTTTAAGTTTGTGTTATTTACATTAATTGCCCTTTTAATTTCTCGTCACGTTTTTAAATACCTGCCATTTATTTTAAAATTAGAGTTAGATTTAATTTTCATGCTCTTTACTTTAAAGTTTTGCACATATTAATTACTACAACGACAAAACTATTTGTTTCACCAAAGAACGACTGAGTCGTATAGTTAAACCAGGATCAATTCGATTAGACACACATCAACGAATCTTTTTACCTGGCCAAAAGCCTTGTATCAGCGTGGTTTGTGTTTTTGTTGTGATTTAGGACGAAAAGGTGAAAAGTGGAGAAAACACGGGCATTCACGGGCTTTTATCGAAGAAAAAGACGAAAGACGAAGTCAAGAAGTCAAGAGTGCAAAAAGAACGGAAGTCCAAGACCAATTCTGAAGATTTATCGAAGAAAAAGTCAAAAGACGGAAGTTTACTAAAAAGCCGAAGAACTCTAGTCTTATTTATGAAGAAATGTCAAGACGAGTTTAAAGAAATCCCGAGACAAAGTCACTAAAGTCCAAGTATTAAGAAGATTAACAAAGGATTAAGAAGATCAAGGACTAAAGCATGCAATTAAGGAAAAGAAGAAAGAGGGGAGGAAGCTTCATAAGCACTCCCTAATCCTCCCCTATAAATAGATTAGATTAGATTCATTTCATTTTTGTTGGATAGCTTGACAAACTATTTCTTCCATTTTAATTACCTTGCACATTTAATTACCTTGTCATTTAATATCATGTCAATTTACATTAATTGTCTTGCACCTTAAATACATTTAATTTCAAGTAAGTTTCCTTTTAATTCTTTCCAATCTTTACATTTTCTTGTTAATCTCCTATTTACCTTTCTTGTTTGATCTTTTATCTTTATGCTTCATGTTCATGTTCATGTTATTGAGTTTTTATTGATTTGATTAAAGTGGGTTTTGATTAGTTTGATTATTATTGTTAGTTTGATTGATTTGGTTTGTTTGATTATCATTAGTTGATCATTTGTTATTAGTTTGCTTAATCTTTCGGTTTGATTTTGCTTGATCTTGTTTAGATTCGTGTTTATCTTTGTATCCCTTGTTCTTCGCTTGTTTGTTCATCTGTTTTCCCAGGAAACGTTCCGGATCAAGCCCAACAAAACATTCCGAGTGAAGGGTTTGTGCAAGTTTATTCCGGATCAAGGTGTTCATCCGGAATATTGGACATTCCGGATCAGAGGAGTTTATTCGGAATAATTTATTATTCCGGATCAAACCGTTCATCCGAAATATTAGACATTCCGGATCAGCCTTTCATTCCGAATCAACGAAACATTCCGGATCAAGCTAAAAGTTCCGGATCAACAGAACATTCCGAATCAAGGAGACATTCCGTATCAAGGACCTTTATTCGGAATAATTAATTATTCCGGATCAAAGACTTCATCCGGAATATCCAACATTCTGGATCAAGGACCAGCAAGGAAAATATTCCGGATCAAGGCATTATTTCGGATCAAGCTTAAGTATTCTGAATCAAGACTTTATTCCGGATAAGTGACATATTCCGGATAAAGGATTTATTCTGGATCAAGGGTTTTGGTCAATATTCCGAGTGAAGAAGAACATTCCAAACGAAGGTGACATTTCGGATGAATGTTTATTCCGAACGAAGGATTATTCCGGATAAGCTGTGTTCAGGTTATTTTTAGTTTCTGTTTTTGATTTTTATTTTCAGGCTTTACTTTTTCCGCCTTTTTCCTTAGTCGCACTTTAAGATTACTTGCCCTAGATTTATTTTAGCTTTGCCTTAGTTTAAGTTTTAGTTGCGATTTAAGTTTGCCTTAGATAGATTTAAGTTTGCGTTATTTACTTTTAGTGCCTTTTAACTTTAGTCACGCTTTTAATTTCTTGCTATTTATTTTTAAATTAGATTTAGATTTACTTTAACGTCATTTAGCATTAAAGTTTTGCACATTTTATTTTAAAACAACCATAAATATTTGTTTCACCAAAAACAATAGAGTCGTACTTTGAACCGGAAATCAATTCGAGAAGATACCGAGAAACGAACTTTTCCAACTAGTAAAATCTCTATATTAAAATGCCGCCGCTGCCGGCTTTTTCGTAAAGATTAACGTTTTTCTGTGAGATACGCGTTGATTTTTGGGATCCGTTCACTCGTGAACGTTATTTTTCGTGTCAAACATTTTAAAAAAATCCCAAAAACATTTGAAAAATCATAAAAAACATTTCTTTTTCAAAAGTTTTGCACCAAAAATATTCCTCTTTATCCTCTATTATGTTTAATTATTTTCTTTACCCCTCTAATTTATAATTCTTCATGGATTCGTCTTGCGTACGGTGTGGGAGACCATGGCATGGTTTTCAAACATGTCAATGGTGTACTTGTGAGCGGTTTGGTTTTGATATCAACGATACACAATTTGGATTTTGTCCATTTTGCAGTTCAACAAATTCATACTTCTCCTCTTACAGTACTTTCCCACCCTCTCCCGTCTATGACAATCCTTATCCTCAAGATGCACCGGGTTTTGCATAATTCCAAACCCGAAAAGGACATTGCAATGGTCAAGACCAGTTAACGATTAAAGAAATAATAGATCCAATAATAAATAGATCCAAGTCCGAAAAGGTGGTGGATCGTTGTATCTCAAATCCTAATTAACGATTGAAGAAATAATGATGAAGTCGTGGTCAACAAAGTTGGAGTATCCCTCAAAAGTCTCCAAGTGAAGAAACTCTATTAACGAAGAGAAGACCATTATCTCAAGAACGTCTCTCAAGATATGAAGTATGAAGTACATGCCAAATATCGGCTCGAGAAAGGTCTCAAATCGTGAAGCGAGTTATGCCAAGATATGAACTTTTTTATATCCCGAGAATCAGTTTTAAGAGATTTTTTCCTTTAGCTAACTATTAATCAAATTGTCCTACTTTGCTTTCAGCCTAAATAAACTATCGCAATAAGTCCAAAATGCATCTTCATGATAATTCTAAGACAAAAATAAAATATAAGAGATACACCTAGGAATAAGGGAGTTTAAGCATATAATTAAGCCATGTGTGTAAGTGTTTGATTTGCTAACTTATAATAACAATGATCTCTTTTTTAAGCTTAGTTTGGGGAACGTGAAACTTGAGGGTGATAAATCTTCGCAGCACCAAAGCCCTAATGTAAGTCCTTGATCTCTTTGCAAGTTATTTCCATGCAGCTATTTTCAAGTGAAAATGGTTTACTATCCTTTTGTTTACTTTAAAGTAATAATTTCTCTTAGTATTTTAATTTTTGTTTAGTAGTATGTTAATAAGGCCAAGGTTGATTGACTATGAGAAAAGTGTAAAATTGCTTAACCACTAAACATTGCATGAGGGCATGGCAATGGTTAAGTGTAGGGGATTTGATAGGTGTGAAAACACCTATCCTTTTAACACTTATTTCTTGCTAAAACAAGACCAAAACGCGTATTTAATGTCATTTGTTTGGAATTATGCGTGGTTTGTGTGTTTGTTGTGTTTGCAGAGTCAACCGGATGAATATTGGAGAAAACATGGGATTGCACGGGTTTTATTGAAAAAAAAGGCTCAAGACGAAGTCTATTGTCCAAGAGTTGCAAAAGATTTGAAGTCAATGGACCTATTTGAAGATTTATCGAAGAGAAGGACCAAAGATGGAAGATTTATACATGTCGAAGGAACTCAAGTCTATTAAACGAAGAAATTAAAAGACGAGTTGAATTTATTCGGCGACAAACCCCGAATCAGAATCGAAAACGTCGACTTTACTGAAAAGACGAGAAGACGAAAAGAAAGAAGAAAGCCCACTCACCAACCAACCACTTGGCTTATATAAAGAAATCCCTTCACACATTTGGAGTTTAGTTTTCATTCCAGTCTTTTCTTTCTTTTTGTTTCGTAGGGAAGAAGCCAACACCACTAAGGTGTTGGTGATTTTTATTTTCTGAATTAAATCTTTAATCTTGTAAGTTTTTAATCTTTCCTTTTGTTTACTCTACCTTAATCAATCAATATAATCTTTCCATTAATCTTGTTCATCTTCATCTTTTTGATTTAAAGTTTAAAGTTCTTATTTGGTTGATTTTAATCTTCAAAAGTAAGTGGGTTTTGTGTTTTTATTGTTTTGATTTGATGTTTATTGTTAGTAAATGATTGGTGATTAGTTTTGTTTAAGTTTGGGTTAAAAACTTGGTTGATTTTTGATAAAAATCGTGTTCTTTGATTCCCCTGTTCTTCGATGTTCTTCATCAGTACCCAGATTCCGCATCAGTGATTTTGACTTATTATTCCGGATCAGCATTTTTATTCCGTATCAAGTTTATTCATCCGGAATATTTTATATTCCGGATCAGTGTCTTCCATCCGGAATATCCTTTATTCCGAGTCAACCAAATTTCCCATTTATTCCGGATCAACATAGATATTCCGAATCAACCGTTTCTTATTATTTATTCCGGATCAAGTTCCCTTTTTGTTCATTCCGTATCAAGTTCACTCATCCGGAATAATTATTCCGGATCAACCTTCTCCATCCGGAATATTTTATATTCCGGATCAAAGCCTTTCATCCGGAATAATCAGTTATTCCGGATCAACTCCATTATTCCGAATCAACACCATTATTCCGGATCAACTCCTTTTATTCCGCATCACTATTTATTCCGGATCAACCTCATTTATTCCGCATCCACTACATTCCGGATAAACAACCTTATTCCGGATCAACTTTCTATTCCGAATGAAGTGTTTTCTAGTAAGGGGTATTTACTGTTTCTGTTTTATTGTTTAATTTTAATTCAATTTCAGTCTTATTTTATTAACTGCTTTTAATCTAATTTTATATCTTTGTGCATTTAAACCTTTTTAGTAGATTAGAAAACCAAAACCCTTTTTAGTGACCAAGAACAATTATTCCACTTTGAGCCGTGATCAATTCGAGAAGATTCCGAGAATATAATATGAACCCATGCAAAACCCTTGTATCAAATGGCGCCGCTGCCGGCTCTTCTCGTAAAGATAAACATTTTTTGTGAGAACTTGGATTTTGGGATCCGTTCGCCGTAAACGTTACTTTTTCATCATCAAAAATTTTCAAAAATCCTAAAAAATATAAAATTTTCAGAAATCCTAAAAATTAAAAAAAATCAAAAACCAAAAGTATTTCTTGTTTGGTTTGTTAGTTCTTTTGCAGGTGTATGCGCACTCGATCAAGGTCTTATCAAGAGCCCGAGCCTCTCGATAACTTAGACATGGTCGGTGTACACAACAACAATAACAATCTACCTCAAAACAACAATAATAACAACAACAATGAACCTCTACCGGACAATCGCCCTATGATTGAACTTTTGCAAGCACATGTGGAGAGCAACAATGATCCAATTGTCATACCCGCGATTGCAGCCAACAACTTTGAGCTCAAATCCGGCTTTATTCAGATGGTCTCCGCTCAACCATTCTTGGGGCGTACCATTGATGATCCTCATGACCACATCAAAAGGTTCCTGCAACTCACGAATACGGTCAAATTCAATGGTGTTCCACAAGAGGTAATCCGTTTACAACTTTTTCCTTTCTCCTTAGAGGGACAAGCCCGGCATTGGCTTGCAAAGGAACCGCCACAAAGTATTCTGACGTGGACTGATTTGGAGACCAAATTCATAAACTACTTTTTCCCAACCTCTCGTACTACCGCTTTGCGGAATGAAATTATTAATTTTGAACAAAATTACGATGAGTCTTTTAGTGAATCTTGGGACCGTTTTAAAGATCTTTTAAGAAAGTGCCCACAACATGGTTTTACCAAAGTGCACCAAGTTAATACTTTTTACAATGGTTTAAGCATGAATGACCAAGATTCACTAAATAGTGCCTCGGGGGGTAATATTTTGGTTAAGAGTTCTAATGCCGCTTGGGATATTATTGAGAATAAGTCTAGAGTGCAAACCAAGAGTGTTCGGACCAATGCCGCTAGTGCTAGTACTAGTGACAACGACAAGAGACTTGACAAAATTACGTCGCTTCTTAAATCGCTTGCTACCCAAACCGCTAGCAACACCAACAGCATCAACGCTAAAAATGCTCAAGTCCATGCTGTAAGCCAACCTTGTGTAATATGCGGGGGTCCTCACTCTTACACTACTTGTACCTCCACCCAAGACTATCCCTCTGAGAATGTTAATGCAGCATACGGTACCTATCCTCCGACCGCTTATCAAGCTCGTCCTCACGGAGACCGCAACTTGCTTAGCTACCGCTCAAACAACTTTCTTTCCCCGCCCGGTTTTCCTTCCTAACAACCCAAACCAACAACAAAACCTAAATCGCCCTCCTCAACAACAACCTCGTACACCATACCAACCACCTCAAAGACAACCACATCCACCTCAAAGAAACAACCAAGTTTACCAACAACCTGCTTATCAACCACCCGCCTACCATGCTCCTCCTCCCAACCAACCCACCGCATTACACCAAAATGTTGAAACCTACATGAGGACTAATGATGTGATCGTGGAAAATCTCCAACAGGAAGTGCTCAACTTGAAAGCAGACATCGTGAAACAAGGGAACGATCTTAGATCCGACATGCGAAATTCTTTGAGTAGTCAAACGAATGACTTAAAGAACATGATGGCTGGTTTCTTCCAAGGTAATCAAACCTCTTCTTCGGGTACTCTTCCGAGTAACACCGTGGCTAATCCAAGAGGGGAGATGAAAGCAATCACCACTCGCAGTGGCAAAGGTACCAAGGAACCCGAGCTTCCTATACCTCCACCAGTGATTGTGACTAAGGAAAACGAGTCACCTGCTCCTATTCCTCAACATTCTACTTCCCTAATTCCTCCACCTCTTACTTCTACCCCTCCTCCACCCAAGGATGTGAGTGATCCTACTATCCCAAAGCCTTCCTCTTCTTCCGATATACCTTATCCCTCAAGGTTCAGGAAAGAGAAGCTCAAAAGCAAGGACGATATTCAAGTTTCGAACTTTCTCAAAATGTTTAAACAATTAAATTTTAACATCTCCTTCGCAGAGGCTCTCGCTCACATGCCTAAATATGCGAAAATTTCAAAGATCTTCTTAGTGACAAGGAAAAGCTTCTTGATATCGCTAATACCCAACTTAATGAGAATTGCTCCGCGGTTCTCTTAAGGAAATTGCCAACTAAACTTGGTGATCCGGGTCGCTTCTTAATCCCTTGCAACTTCCCGGGAGTAGAGAATTGCATGGCCCTAGCCGATCTAGGTGCCAGTATTAACTTAATGCCTTTAAGTGTTTGGAAGCAATTATCTCTCCCCGAGCTAGTCCCCACCAAAATGACTTTGGAATTAGCTAACCGTACGGTTGCTTATCCAGTGGGGATAGCCGAAGACGTTTTTGTAGGAGTCGACAAACTCACTTTTCCTGCCGATTTCGTCTTCGTCGACTACGAGATGGACCCTCGTGTTCCATTAATCGTTGGACGTCCATTCTTGAGGACCGGTCGCACTCTCATCGACGTTGAAGCGGGTGAGCTTATCATGAGAGTGGGTGACGATAAAATCGTCTTCAACATGGGAAAGCTTTCTAAACAGCCTTATTCATACGAGAGCGTTAATTGTATCGACGTTCTTGATGAGGCTTGTGAAGAACACTTCAAAGATGCTTGTAAAAGTATTCCTACCTCTCCTCCCAATGTTGAGACCGTTTCCTCAATTGATTCATCACTAACTCTATTTGGAGAAAGTGATTTCCTTTGGAAAGATTTTGAAGCAACCATGGGAGATGTGAACTTAGAATATGACGATTCTCCCACCGATTGGGATGAAGACATTCGTCTCATTGAGAAACTTCTCAAAGAGGACCATATTTCTCCACCATCCCCCAAGGCTATTGCTATCGATGAACCGAATTTGAATACGCCTACCATCGAAAATCCTCCGGATTTAGAGCTTAAGGAGTTGCCGTCCCATCTCGAGTACGTATTCCTTGAAGATAAGAAGAATTCGCCCGTCATCATTGCTAAGGACTTGAAAGAAGAAGAGAAATCTCGCCTCATCGCCGTGCTTAAAGATCATAAGAAGGCAATTGCTTGGAAAATTTCCGATATCCGCGGAATTGATCCAAACTTTTGTACTCACAAAATTCTCATGGAAGATGACTTTAAACCCGCAATCCAGAGCCAAAGAAGGGTTAATCCTCGCATTCATGACGTCATCAAACAAGAGGTTATCAAACTTCTTGATGCCGGCTTGATTTACCCTATTTCGGATTCGCCATGGGTAAGTCCCGTCCATTGTGTGCCCAAGAAGGGCGGAATAACCGTTGTTCCCAATGAACACAACAAGTTGATTCCCACTCGTCTCGTTATTGGGTGGAGAGTTTATATTGACTATCGCAAGCTCAATGATGCCACGAGAAAAGATCACTTTCCTCTTCCTTTCATGGATCAAATGCTCGAGCGTCTAGCGGGTAATGACTATTACTGCTTCTTAGACGGTTTCACCGGGTATTTTCAAATTCCCATCGATCCCAAAGACCAAGAAAAGACCACATTCACTTGTCCCTATGGAATATTTTCTTACAAACGAATGCCTTTCGGTTTATGCAATGCTCTTGGGACATTCCAACGGTGTATGATGGCTATCTTTCATGACATGGTTGAAGAAACTATGGAAGTCTTCATGGATGATTTATCGGTTTATGGCGATTCTTTCTCTACTTGCCTTGCCAATTTAGAACGTATGCTTAAGCGGTGTGAAGACACTCGCCTTGTTCTTAATTGGGAAAAATGCCATTTCATGGTAAAAGAGGGCATCGTGCTAGGACACAAAATCTCCAAAGCCGGTCTTGAAGTGGACCGTGCTAAAGTCGATGTTATTGCTAAATTGCCTCCACCTTCAACCGTGAAGGGTGAGAAGTTTCCTTGGTCATGCGGGCTTCTACCGTCGCTTTATCAAAGATTTTTCTAAAATCGCTCGCCCGATGACCCACCTCTTGGAAAAAGATACTCCTTTTATCTTTTCCAAAGAGTGTATTGAAGCCTTCAACCTTCTCAAGAATAAGCTAACTAAGGCACCGGTCTTGGTTACCCCTAATTGGGAGCTACCTTTTGAGTTGATGTGCGATGCTAGCGACTTTGCTATTGGAGCGGTTTTGGGCCAAAGAGTGAACAAACACTTCCAACCAATCCACTACGCTAGCAAGACAATGATAGGGGCTCAATTGCATTACACGACAACCGAAAAAGAGCTTTTAGCTGTTGTCTATGCTTTTGAAAAATTCCGCCCCTATCTTGTCCTTTCTACCACAATCGTGTATACCGATCATTCCGCGTTGAAGTACTTGTTAACTAAACAAGATTCCAAACCAAGACTTCTTCGTTGGGTTTTGCTACTTCAAGAATTTAAAATCGAAATTCGTGATAAGAAGGGAGCTGAAAACCTAGCCGCGGATCATCTCAGTAGACTTGAGGATCCTTATCAAGGGGATCATCCGAACAAAGAGATCGATGACTCTTTTCCCCTTGAGACCTTAATGTCTATCAACTCGAGTAATGATGAAGCCCCGTGGTTTGCGGACATTGCAAACTACTTGGCGGGTGGAATTCTCATTGACGGGTTAACATGCCAGCAAAAGAAAAAGTTCTTCAAAGACATTAAGACTTACTTTTGGGATGACCCGTATCTATTCAAACAATGTGCTGATTTGATTATTCGTCGATGTGTTGATGGACCGGCAGCTTTAGACATTCTCGAAGCTTGCCACAAAGGACCCACCGGTGGTCACTTTGGTCCCAACTACACCGCCAAAAAAGTGTTTGACTCGGGATTTTATTGGCCCACCATTTATCGTGATGCTCACGAGATGGTTAAACATTGTGATGCTTGCCAAAAAAAGGCAAGATCACACATAAAGATGAGATGCCTCAAACTTTCATACAAGAATGTGAAATCTTTGATGTATGGGGTATCGACTTTATGGGGCCATTCCCTTCATCTAAAGGAAACAAATACATCCTTGTAGCCGTTGACTACGTTTCTAAATGGGTTGAAGCCAAAGCTTTACCCACTAACGACGCAAGGGTGGTTGGTAACTTTTTGAAGTCGCTATTCACTAGATTCGGTGTGCCTCGTGCCATTATTAGTGATCGCGGGACTCATTTTTGCAATGATCAATTCGCAAGAGTCATGGCTAAGTATGGTGTAAATCATCGTCTTTCCACCGCATACCACCCACAAACTAATGGCCAGGCTGAAATATCTAACCGAGGGTTAAAGCGAATTCTTGAACGAACCGTGGGAGAGCATCGTGCCTCATGGGCTGATAAACTTGATGATGCTCTGTGGGCTTTTCGTACCGCTTACAAGACTCCGATTGGTTGTACACCATATCGCCTCGTATACGGGAAAGCATGCCACCTCCCCATTGAGTTGGAGCACAAGGCTTACTGGGCCTTGAAGTGGGCTAATTTTGATATCACCAAAGCCGGTGACCTACGAAAAATCCAACTCAATGAGCTGAATGAACTCTGGAATGAGGCTTATGAAAATTCTTTGATCTATAAGGAAAAGACTAAGCTCATTCACGACTCTAAGATTAAAAACCGAGAGTTCCAAGTTGGAGACAAAGTTTTACTCTTTAACTCTCGGTTGAAAATCTTTTCGGGCAAGCTGAAATCTCGTTGGTCCGGCCCATTCACCATTGCCCAAATTTTTTCATATGGTACTCTCGAGCTCGCTCAACCTAATGGACCTAATTTCAAGGTGAATGACCAACGAGTGAAGTTGTACTTTGGTGAGGACATCTCTCATGAGATGATTCCATCCCTCACCACGTTTCCCATGAACTAGTTTTGGGTCGAGTCAGGGTCGTGACCCGGTTATCAAAAACAAGCGCTCCTCGGGAGGCAGCCCGAGTATCTATCCTTTTCCGTTTTAACCTCATAAGTGTAGGGGGGACCTATTTAGGTTGTTTGTGTTTGTGTGGTGATGTGATTACAGGGATGAATGCACTTTTGGAACCTTTGAAGAACCGTGCTCTCGTGTTATCTGAAATCCGGTTCTATCTCTCAACTATCGTGATTCAATTTTCTTCATACTCACATTTGAAATTGATCACTTTAGTCGTCTCTTCCTTAACTTGATTTAACCAACGTGCACAATGTCATAAGTGTAGGGGATACTTTTCCCACATGCTTAAACATTGAGGACAATGTTTATCTTAAGTGTAGGGGAGACTTCTATCGAAGTTTTAAGTGGACTTTTCCATGAAAATGCCTTCATTTAACCGGAAAATCATCTTTTCAGCATTTTTCAAATTTTTAATTGACTTTGGCCATTTAGTCGTAATTTTTAATTTTTTATCGTTGCTTTCATATGTATATATCCCGCAATAAAGTCAAAAATATTAATAAAGTGGTGTAGCTAGTTTTGAAATCCTTTGACATATTAGGCCCGTTGCGATTATTTTGACTCAACCCAAATAGACTTATCCAAGTTTATTCTAGCTAGTATCCTTAACCATGTAGACCTTAATTGGTTTATTAGGCTAAGCATCCACGAGTCTCATTACTTGAGATTTTAAATTGTGGAGAATGAGAAATGATAGAGTCAATTATAAGTCGGTATTCTTGCACAAGCACACTTGGTGTGATTATTTTCCTATTCTCCCATCACTTGCTAATAATTTATCTGCAATAAGTAAGGTCGTACGATTTGAAAAGTTACTTAGCTTCTAGCCCAAGATCGTTTAAAAGTTGCTCGATAATGATAAGAGTTCATAGCCAAGGCATAACTTATGAAGCGGGGCGCGAAGATTGGCGAGTCCGAAAAGGCCCTAACAAGGCATGAGGATTCAATCTTAATGCTAAAGATCCAAGGTGATGTGAAAAGCATTATTCCCAAAATCAATATGAAGGATCAAGACTCACGACGAAAAGCAATCAACTCCCATAAAGATCATAGAGAAGTCTATCCGAAAAGACCCTAACAAGGTATGAGGATAAATAGATCCAAGTCCGAAAAGGAGGCGGATCATTGTATCTCAAAATCCCAATTAACGATTGAAGAAATAATGATGAAGTCGTGGTCAACAAAGTTGGAGTATCCCTCAAAAGTCTCCAAGTGAAGAAACTCTATTAACGAAGAGGAGACCATTATCTCAAGAACTTCTCTCAAGATATGAAGTATGAAGTACATGCCAAATATCGGCCCGAGAAAGGTCTCAAATCGTGAAGCGAGTTATGCCAAGATATGAACTTTTTGATATCCCGAGAAGCAGTTTTAAGAGATTTTGTCCTTTAGCTAACTATTAATCAAATCGTCCTACTTTGCTTTCAGCCTAAATAAACTATCGCAATAAGTCCAAAAATGCATCTTCATGATCATTCTAAGACAAAAATAAAATATAAGAGATACACCTAGGAATAAGGGAGTTTAAGCATATAATTAAGCCATGTGTGTAAGTGTTTGATTTGCTAACTTATAATAACAATGATCTCGTTTTTAAGCTTAGTTTGGGGAACGTCAAACTTGAGGGTGATAAATCTTCGCAGCACCAAAGCCCTAATGTAAGTCCTTGATCTCTTTGCAAGTTATTTCCATGCAGCTATTTTCAAGTGAAAATGGTTTTCTATCCTTTTGTTTACTTTAAAGTTTTAATTTCTCTTAGTATTTTAATTTTTGTTTAGTAGTATGTTAATAAGGCCAAGGTTGATTGACTATGAGAAAAGTGTAAAATTGCTTAACCACTAAGCATTGCATGAGGGCATGGCAATGGTTAAGTGTAGGGGATTTGATAGGTGTGAAAACACCCATCCTTTTACCACTTATTTCTTGCTAAAACAAGACCAAAACATGTATTTAATGTCATTTGTTTGGAATTATGCGTGGTTTGTGTGTTTGTTGTGTTTGCAAAGTCAACCGGATGAATATTGGAGAAAACATGGGATAGCACGGGTTTAATTGAAGAAAAAGGCTCAAGACGAAGTCTATTGTCCAAGAGTTGCAAAAGATTTGAAGTCAATGGACCTATTTGAAGATTTATCGAAGAGAAGGACCAAAGATGGAAGATTTATAAATGTCGAAGGAACTCAAGTCTATTAAACGAAGAAATTAAAAGACGAGTTGAATTTATTCGGCGACTGTTGTCCCTAATATATGTGATGTTATACACGAATTTAAAGAAAGAAAGAAAGGTAGAATGAGAAGAATTCTAGAGAGAGAAAGTAGTGAGAGAAAGTAGAGAGGAGATGATTAACTTGGTGAGATTAGATTAAGAAAAGAAGTTACAAATGACCATCCACCCTCCTAACATGCTAGGAGGGTAGTATATATAGTCCACCCACATGCGGGCTTTAATGGACTATATATTAGGTCGGGCTTGTCTTTATGGACTTTAATTAGTTTAAATCCAAGCCCGTAAACCACGACTAAATAACTACTTATTACAACGTTCTAATAAATATTACAATAGAAGCCTATGGCCGAACATTCTTGTTTGACTCAATATTTTGAGGCTAACAATCTCCCCCAATGTGAGGTCATTCCTCTTTGATATTTGGATTCCAATAGAGATTTATGAATTTCGTCATAAATGAGTCTTGAACGTGTAACAGTAGTTTTGTTCCTTCATGCTGTGATCTTTGAGCCTTTGTCGTTGTCTTTCGACTTTGTCTTTAAGTCTTGAGATCTTCAAATCATCCTTGACTTGTCATTTCCATCTTGCGATCTTGTGTCTTTATCCACATGCTCACACTATCAATTGTTGGATAAGTCTTTGGGCATTAATATGTGGTTGTGAATCTTTGACTTTGCTGAGTACACCGTGACGCCACCTTCTCGAGACAACATAGACACGGACTGAATGGCTTTGACATTCGTCCTAAATCGGTAGCGTTTTACCTCCGGTCGGTGAAGACCGTTATACGATATTAAATATCGTACCTGTGATCAGGTAGATTCAATTAAGAATCTCCTTGACAGGGTTTCGCGGCTGTACTAGCCGTTCTCTTTACTCGACCGTCTCAAAGCAAGACTGCGAACATAAAGAGTGAATCAATTGGATAAATATCCGCTTGATTAAAGTCGTCAATTCAAATTCCTGGAACAAGTTTGATTCATTAAGAATCTTACCATTGTTGCTTTCCAGTTGACACAAGTTTGATTCATAAGAATCTCACAAGTCACCTACCGTAGCGCTGTTTGATGTTGACGCTAGAAGGATTTCCATTCGTCACTGTGAATATTAATAAATATCACTCTGAATGTTCTGGCAAGACCATAAAGATATTGCGTAGAAACCTGAAACGAGTTTGAATCAATTCAGAATCAAACCACTGTTGCTTTTCAGTTTTACATATGTTCAATTCATAAAGAATCTTGCATATGACCTACCGCAGTGCTGTTTGATGTTAACACTGGAAGAATTTCCACTCATCATTGTGAATACTAAGTAGTATCACTCTGAGTGTTCTAGCAATATCGCAAGGATATAGCATAGGACTCTCTTGATCTTCATCCGTGTGTCCTAACGAGATTTGATTGATCTCTTGGCTCTAGACTCGATTTGTGCACTTTTAGTGGTCGGAGGCTGGAGCAGATGCCACCTATTCAATATCAACAATCTCGGAGAAAGAAAGTCAATAGAAGTCGTGTTGATCTCCGTGACAATAAAACAAACTTCTTTTGAGAGAAGCCTGAGTAGCTAGGAAAGGGTTGTGCTTCACATCACTGGGTCCATGATGAGTTTGTCTTCATGATGGGTTGACCCGGTTTCTGCCTAAGTTGTATGGAGGGCTTCTTTCTTTAGACCCTTTATCCTTACATTTCTTTTTCATTCTTCAACCCCTTCAATGCTTACCAAGACATCATTAATAGCACCTTGTTGTGATTGTTCCAGTGCTATCATCAGTACTTAGTCGGCATTCAGCTACGTTCACATTCTACTCCATCTTTCCTAAGGACTTCTAATAATCTATTGGATTGTCCCTGGGAAGATCCCTCCGGTTCTGGTTGGATCATAGGACTTAAACCTAACCACCCTTTTGACACCAATAACGTCGTGAATTAAAGATGTTGTGGGTATTTGATCGTAACCATGAAAACCACTTTAATTTCTAACAAAGTGTTTGAAAAGCATTTAACACCTTGCTAGTTTTGTCGTTTCAGAAAAGCTCCCCCGTCACATGTGCATCGATAATCGAAAGTGTTTCGCACATGTGGGTAAGAGTTAAAGTGCTTGAGTCTTATATATGATCACATTTTAATCACATTTTCTCCCCCTATCTCTAATATATAAAATCTTTTGATATTAGAGATACCAAATTTGATTAAAATATATTTTGAAAAATAGTCTTGAAAATCTTCGGGAGAAAAATGTGTTAATCTTTTGCATGACGTTGAATTGCTCCCCCTCAAAAATTGATCCAATGGAATTGTCATTACGAGGATTTGATCCACATTATACTTTTGAGGATAGGAGTTGTTGAACACACAATTTTTGAAAGATTTTGAATATCATTGAGAAATTCTTGAAAAAATTGTGTTCAACGCTTTTTGAAAAATCAATTCTTTTTGACGAAAAGGTTTTTCTAAAGCATAAACTTGAGTTCATAGACTTTGAATGTCTTGACGAATCCACTCAAGTGTAAGAAGATTTAACTTCTTTTGCTAAGGGTAAGAGTACAAAAGCGTACACTCCCCCGTGAATTTAGATCCGGGTTGCAATCTGAAAGTGATTACAAGCCATTGTGTTGAGCTCAAAACGTTGAATGTTTTGTGACAAGCTCAACCCAAGATAGATTGCTCTACCCGTTGTTGGAAATATTGTCCAAAATAGACAATTTCCTTTTGAAAAGATAGAAATGACATGTTTTGAAAAATATTTACAACTTTCATTCGAGCTTTATGTACACACCCGTGTCGTTATTGAGCGACATTTCTAGGTACGTCCATATTATCGATACTGAAAGACATGTCGAGAAGAATATTTTTGGATTATCAAAGATTTTTTACTTTTGTATTTTGCTTTTTGATTAATATTTACAGGTAGATGTTTGATAGATGAATCAAGCAGGCTTCTTTGCCAGAACCTCCAGTTCTGCTGGAGTCAAACATCTCATACCAATTTGCCTAACTAGATACGCAAACCTCTCTTTCGAGAGAGCTTTTGTAAACAAGTCAGCTAATTGGTAATCCGTTCCAACAAAGTATAGTTCAACGATACCTCTTTCAACTTGTTCCTTAATGAAGTGATATCTGACATCAATGTGCTTCGTGCGGGAATGCTGTACCGGATTGCAGGAGATGGCTATGGCTGACTTTGAGTCACAGTACATAGGTACTTTATCAAAATGGAAGCCATAATCCGTGAGTTGTGTTCTCATCCAAAGAACTTGAGCACAACACGCAGATAGAGACACATACTCCGCTTCGGCTGATGAAAGTGACGTGCAATCCTGCTTCTTGGAAGACCATCCCACAAGCTTGTCTTGACCTAGAAATTGTGCACCACCAGAAGTACTGTTAGAAATACGTTTTAACGTATATTAGAAGTATCGGTCACTCCACAATATGATTTATGTTGTAATAGCTCGTAGTTAGTATTTAGTTATTATTTGCTTATTAACTTAAGTAAGAACCGGTCCATGGGCTTGTCATGGACCGGCCCAAGTCCACTTATGACTTGGAACTATAAATACCCCTTTCCACTAAGGAAAGGGGTTGGTTGTTATCATTTCTTAATTTCCACTTAATAAAATTCACATAGTTTCTCTCACTTTCTCTCTCTAACTTTCTCTCTCTAGAAATTAACAAACCCCTTCATAGATTCATTGATTATCAATATTCTACATTTGGTATCAAGAGCTATGGGGTGATTTAAGGTGGTGATTTGTGTGGTTTTTTAGTTTTTGATTGTATTAGTGTTCTTTTAGAAAAATCATCTTGATTCTTGGTGTTTTTGATGTTTTTGTGATTGGGATTAGTGGATAAGTATTAGTTGTTACTTATTTTAGTCGAAAGCACAAAACTTTTTGGGTTATTTGGTCAAAATCTGGGCTTAATCTTACTTTTTACTGTTCGACTGTTCATTGGAGGAGGTTTCTGTTCATTCAGCAGAAGTTCCGGATCAAGGAGTTCCGGATCAAGGAGTTCCGAATCAAGGAGTTCCGAGTCAAGAAGTTCCGAATCAAGAAACTTCCGAACCAAGAACTTCCGAGTCAAGAAGTTCCGGATCAAGCCAAAGTTCCGAACCAAGAACTTCCGAGTCAAGAAGTTCCGGATCAAGCCAAAGTTCCGAACCAAGAACTTCCGAGTCAAGAAGTTCCGGATCAACCCAAAAGTTCCGAATCAAGGTAATCTTCCGAATCAACACAAAGTTCCGAATCAAGGTAATCTTCCGAATCAAACTTCCGAATCAACAAAAAGTTCCGAATCAAGGGTAATTTTGCTTGTTTTTTCGACGATTTTTTAGAGGATTTAATCTTGGTTTCATACAACAAAAACACAACACAATTCACAAGCTTTACTTCACTGCTCGATCAACCGATAATCTCTGTTTCTTTGAAGAAAAACAAAATGAATCCAAATTCAGTAATGCCTCAGATGACATCTCTTACGGATATATCAATCATAACGGGAACTGATAGCCGTCCACCGATGCTCATTAAAGAGGTGTTTGAGGCATGGCAAGGTCGAATGATGCAATATCTAAAGGGGAAACCGACATACGGAAGGCTTATGGTCAAATCGATTTTGAATGGTCCACTCGACTATGGTACCATTACGGTTGATAACGTGACTAGACCACGAGAATTTGAAGAACTCACTCCAGCCCAACAACTCGTTGCAGATGCAGATGAAAAAGCTCTTCAAACAATTCTCCAAGCACTTCCCCATGACATCTATAGGATGGTGAGTCAGTATACGGTGGCAAAGGATCTATGGGAACGTCTTAAGGTGTTGCTACAAGGCACGTCTCTCACCAAACAAGAAAGGGAGTGTCAGCTGTATGATTTGTTTGATAGATTCACCTACAACCCAGGGGAAACGCTCCACGATTATTACTTCAGATTCACCACACTTATGAATGATCTGAATGTATACAATCTTGTGATCGCACCATTCCAGGTTAACACCAAATTCTTGAATACTCTACCTCAAGCTGAATGGGGGGAGTACATTACTGATGTGAAGTTAACCCGGGATTTGCATAAGTGCAACTTAGATCAAATCTATGCCTTCCTTCAGCAGCATGAGAAGCATGTGATTATGCACCGTTCTCCTCGTGGTATGCACCCAGATTCTTTAGCATTGATGGCGAATCAACCAAGCTTGTCTCACAACAACACACCCTATATCTTGGGACATCAAGCTTATCATCAATCACCTTACATGACACCAGCCTTTCCCCAATACTCGATTCTACCACAACCACCCACCTCACATCAGCAACAATATCGGTTCAATGCACCCTCACCACAGTATGCTTCACAACCTCATCCAGCAAATGTTGCACATTATGCTCAGCCATCATATTCTTCTTATCAAGAGAATGCAGCATATCCAACAAGCTACCCTGATCAAATGAGTCTTCCTTATACTGATTATGCAGCTCATCCAGATCAAGCACTATATTGTGATGATGAGGAAGTCCCAGTTCCTGTATTCCAACAAGGAGCTGACCCAGTTGAAGTGCTAACTACTATGTCTGCTTACCTCACAAGAACTTTAAGCAAACGAGGATTCAGAGGATCAGCTCCTACCAACAATCAGTTGAGGAATTCATCCAATTCTCGCCAACAAGCTACAATTGAGAATGGCAGAGTAATGGTTCAGCCAATTCAGCCATATCAGGGGAGAACTTCCACATCAACCAATGTTCGCACCGCCAATCCTGCTCCTGCTCCAATGGTCAACAACCCTCCACGGGCTAATACAGGCAAGTTGAGAATGATTACATGCTACAACTGCAAGGAAGAGGGTCATATGTCCAGGGATTGTAAGAAACCCAAGAGGAGAAGGGATGGACAGTGGTTTGCAGAAAAGATCTATCTGGTAAATGCTCAGGCGCAAGGAAGGGAACTTGATGAAGAGGAGCTTGCATTTCTTGCTGACCCAGGGATTGCTGAACAAGACGTTGTCACTACGCAAAATGCAGCTTACCAAGCCGATGATCTTGATGCGTATGATTCCGATTGTGATGACTTTCAGACTGCAAAGGCTGCTTTCATGGCAACTTTCTCCAGCTTAGGGCCAGATAAGAAATCTGAGGTACTTATTAATAACACTGATAATGCCACTGATGCTAGTATTCAACCACATCAAGTTAGGCAAGAGAGTGCTAATTCGAATGAATCTTCGGTGGTGAGTCTTTCAAACGAGGAGACAAACAATGATAGCAATATCAATGTGAGTCCCCAGACTTTGAGTGAATCACAACCGGGAACCAGTTCGCATATGCCTACTCCTGCTCAACAAGATTTGGTCATGGTTCCTGCTACACTACTTAGCCAAATGAATGCTGCACTCTTAGAAACCTTAGCTAAGAATAAGAATTTGTCTGAAGAGCTTGCTTTAAGCAATGAGAAAGTACAAACCTTGGAACTAGTGCCTTCGTCTAGTGTTCTCACAAATCTCGAATATGATCACTTTAGAAACAAACAAATGGGTCACTTGCAAGAAATCGAAAACTTAAGAGCAAATTTGTCTAGTGAACTTAGAGAAAAGGAGTTAGTGGTCACTAATTTTCAAAAACTTCAAACTGATTTTGAATTACTCGAATCTAAGAAGACTGAAATGGAGATTAATGCTACTAATAAGATTAGAAGTCTAGACTACTTGCTGTTAAGACAATACGCTGCTTCACAACTAGTTCACTTATTTGATGCTTCATTTAAAGAGTTTAACTTATCACGTCTAAAAGGCCTTCCCCCTAATCCACGATATGCAAAACAAGCTTTAAGACATAGTCCTAGACTTTATAATGCAACTCAATTAGGATTGGCTTTAGACCCGATTGTTTTTCCCAATGATCGAACAAGTAAGGTTCTAGTTGATGAGGATCGGTCATACAATTCAGAAAAATATCCCGAGTGTGATTATTTTAAAATGAATAAGGAGCTTGCTAAAACTGATTTTAGAGTTCGCTTCCATATGGATAAAGATCTCATTACAGCACCAACCTACATGTTAGAGGAAGAACGCCCTAGTACATTTCCTACACTTGTCAACATGGAAGGTCCTAAGGAAATTCCAAAGAATCTTCCACCTGTTAGTACTGTATGGTTAAACTTGAAAGAGATTAACCGATACTTTACTAACTTTGACAAGGTCATTTGGGAATGTACGACTTCAAATGGCTTAAACGCCGGAGAATGGGCTTTCGAACACATGAACGAGGTGTTTAAAACTAAGATCAATCCGTTTGTCGAAAGTCTAAAAGGAAGTTTTGCATCTCTTAAGGAAAATCTTCAGTTTGAAATTGGGGAAGTTCAAAAAGTGTTTTATGAAATGGACACCGCTTACGAACTGCAACTAATTGAAAAGGAAAAGATTTCAACCGAATATGACCGATTCTTGTCCGAAGTAATCTCGTGTGATGTGCTTACTATTGTAAATGTTAAATATTCGAATGAGCTTACATCCGCTATGATGAATTGTGATGCTGTGAATATTTGTGAGGATATTTGTGATGATGTTTGTGATATTTCTGTAAATGTTGCTGAAACTGTAAATGAGGTAGATAATTATTCTTGTCACGAATCTAACGCTGAGTTTTTAAAGCTACAAGATTCTTATAATTTACTTTCTCAACGCTTTAATCAACTAGAACAACATTGTATATCTTTAGAATTAAAACAACAAGCTCAAAATGAAAATCTTTTGATATCAAATGTTTGTGAAAACGGTGTTGAGACAAGTGACAAGATGATTGCAATTGTTAAGACATTAGAGGAAGAAATCATGAGATTGAAGAGAGAGATATCATCAAAGGAAACATTAAGAATGGAACTAGAGGCCGCAGAGTCTAAAAACCAAGTCTTAGAAATTAGACTATCAACTGTTCTAGGGGAGATGGATCGGACAAGGCAGGGACTATCCGCTCTTTATGGTTCACTAGAAGATCGATTCGCTTTTAATGCGACACAGCAACAATATTATATTGAACAACTGAACCAAAAGTGCGAAGAAATCTCTGACTTGAACATCCTGCTCATAGACAAAAATATGGTTTTGGCTGAGTTAAAGGAGACACTTCTTCTCACCCGACAAGAAGTAGTTGATAACTTAGCTACCGACTCTGCACCGTCCACTAGTGCTCCAACAACCAAGAAAGTAGTGCTTTATAAGAATCCGCTTCATAAGAGAAACCCGGCTGTATACGATGATTATATGAGGAATGCCATTAAGCATGTCGATCTTCTTAGGGATATTTTAGACGATCTTTATGCCTTAGATCCCTCAAGTAGCGACTATTATTCGGCTAATGAATATGTTAAGCGAGTTCAATATTGCTTGGCTTATTTGCAATACATAGGTACACCAGGTTCTGCACTACTTAATAATAGGCCCATTGCTGTCACTCCATTTAATAAGACTCCAGGAGCGAAACCGTCATTGGCACAATCAAGTACGACATCTTTAAAATCTGCTGCTAATGTTCCCAATTTGCCTTCTACAGGATTAAAAGCACCTACTAAGGCTAAAGGATCGCCACTCAAGAAAGATAAGATCAAGCCCGCCACTAGTAGTGCCACAAAGAAGAAAGTAGAAGTCCACACTAGGAATGCTAGTTCAGTTTTAAATAAAACGAATCATGTTAAGACTAAAAGCTCTGCGCCTGTGCAGCAGCCTAAACCATTCGTGAATTCTGATTTAAATTGCTGGAATTGTAATGAATGTATGTTTTCACAGCGTCATGATTTGTGTCTGATTGATCACGTTAATGAAATGAATGCTATTAAGAATGGTCTTGAATGGAAGCCAACGGGTAGAACTCGTGCCCAAGTTGGCTGGCAATGGCGTCCCACTGGTAGGACCTTTACTCTCGATGGTAAAATGTGCCCTTTAACTAGGAATGCATCCATTGAGGTTAGGTCTGAGCGTCCTTTAGTTAGGAACACTCGCACTCAAGTAAGGAAACAGCGCCCTTTAATTAGGTCAGCCCCCACTGTAGTGCCTATCAGTGTAGAAATACCTCAGGATTTGAGCTAATTAGAATCTACACCACTAATTAAGAAGAAAAAGGCTAGGAAATCTAAGAAACCTAGAGTTAGCAAATCTAAGATTATTAAATCTGTACCTGCTAATAACAAGGAACACTCAGATTCCGATACCTCTACATTGTCTTTGTGTGGTGATATTTTCAGGTGGTCCAAATCATCCTGTGGTATTTGGACTCCGGTTGTTCAAAACATATGACCGGAAATCGCTCGATGCTCCGAAATTTCGTCAGCAAGTTTCTTGGTACGGTTAAATTTGGGAATGATCATATAGCAAAGATTATGGGGTATGGTGAATATCAGATTGGAAACGTGACGATTTCTAGGGTATACTATGTTGAAGGTCTTGGTCATAACTTATTCTCAGTAGGACAGTTTTGTGATTCCAACCTTGAGGTTGCTTTTCGACAACACACTTGTTTCATCCGCAACTTGGAAGGAAAAGATTTGTTGAAGGGATCTCGTGGTGCAAATCTTTATACTTTGTCCTTACAAGACATGATGGCCGCTTCTCCAGTATGTCTTCTCTCTAAAGCTTCTAAGACCAAGTCATGGTTATGGCATCGCAGATTATCTCACCTTAATTTTGATGCTATTAATCATCTGGCTAAAAACGAGTTAGTTCGTGGTCTTCCCAAGCTTAAATTTCACAAGGATCATTTATGTTCCGCGTGTTCAAGGGGGAAAAGCACCAAGAAATCTTACAAACCCAAAGCTGAAGACACTAATCAAGAAAAACTTCATCTTTTGCATATGGATCTTTGTGGACCGATGAGAACTGAAAGTGTGAGCGGTAAGAAATTCATTCTCGTCATTGTGGATGATTTCTCAAGGTTTACATGGGTTAGATTTCTACGTACAAAGGATGAAGCTCCGAAGGCTATCATCACTTTTCTGAAGTTCATTCAGGTACGTTTGAATACCACTGTCCGCCGTATTCGTACAGACAATGGTACAGAGTTCGTCAACCAGACTCTTCGTGATTATTATGAAGGAGTTGGTTTATCACATGAAACATCCGCTGCACGCACTCCACAACAAAACGGTGTCGTTGAAAGACGAAATCGCACACTTATGGAAGCTGCTAGGACCATGCTTATTTATGCGAACGCTCCATTGTTCTTGTGGGCAGAGGCTATTTCTACTGCATGTTTTACCCAAAACCGGTCTATCATTCGGAAACGCCATGGAAAAACACCTTATGAGCTTCTACATGACCGCAAACCCGATGTTTCATTTTTCCATGTGTTTGGTGCTTTGTGTTATCCAAACATCAATAGTGAGAACTTGGGTAAGCTTCAACCAAAAGCCGACATAGGTATTTTCATTGGTTACTCACCGTCCAAAAGAGCATACCGAATCTATAACCGTCGTCTTGGCAAGATTGTAGAAACTATGGACGCTGATTTCGACGAGCTGACAGCGATGGCTTCTGAGCAACACAGCTCTGAACCCGCGCTTCATGAGATGGGACCCGGTGCTATAAGTTCCGGATTAGTTCCCAACAATCCTACTTCTACATCATTTTTACCACCATCAAGGCCCGAGTGGGATAAACTGTTTCAACCGTTGTTTGATGAATTCTTCGATCCCCCGACTGATGAAGTTCCAGTACCTGTAGTAATTGCTCCAATACCTGAAGTGGTTGCTCAAGTTAATGAACCTTTATCTAATGCATCTACAATTCAAGTTGAACCTGATGCACCTTCACCAAGTGATTCACAAACTACACATGAATCATCACCCCTACTTATGCCTAATGATGTAGAAGAGGATACTACTGATCACGACTTGGAATATGCTCACTTGCAAGAGCTTCCTTTCTTTGGTGTTGCGATCCCTGAAAACCCTTCAGCCGCCTCTACCTCAGAAGAAGCTCCATCTATTGTTCACTCCAGACCACCTAGGATTGAAAACCATAGCACTAAATGGACAAAAGATCACCCAATTAGGAATGTTATTGGAGATCTAGACCGACCAGTCTCTACACGCCATCAACTACAAGAGAGTGCACTATATTGTTACTTTGATGCATTTCTCTCTGAAGTTGAACCCAAAAATTGGCAGCAGGCTATGACCCAATCATCTTGGATTGAAGCTATGCAGGAGGAACTCAATGAATTCAAACGACTTGAAGTATGGGAATTGGTTCCTCGCCCTGACAAGGTTAACATCCTTACTTTGTTATGGGTTTATAAGGTTAAACTTGATGAGATGGGTTCGGTATTAAAGAATAAAGCAAGATTGGTCGCTAGAGGATATAAACAAGCCTTGGGTATAGACTTTGAGGAATCTTTTGCTCCTGTGGCTAGATTGGAGGCGATTAGACTATTCCTTGCATTTGCTGCTCATATGAACATGATCGTCTATCAAATGGATGTGAAGACGGCATTTTTGAACGGTGAACTAAGGGAAGAGGTTTATGTTAGCCAACCGGATGGGTTCGTGAGTACGGAGTCTCCTAACCATGTGTACAAGCTTAAGAAGGCTCTCTATGGGTTGAAACAAGCTCCACGCGCGTGGTATGATCTCCTATCAACATATCTCATGTCGGAAGGCTTCTCCAAAGGCAAAGTGGACCCCACTCTATTCACTCTCAAGGACGGCAACGACATGCTTCTGGTACAAATTTATGTTGATGATATAATTTTTGCTGCCACTAACATCGAATTGTCTAAACAATTTGAGAAGATAATGTCCACACGCTTTCAGATGTCGATGATGGGAAAAATATCATTTTTCTTAGGATTACAGATTTCTCAGAATCCCAGAGGCATCTTTATAAATCAATCCAAATATGCTCTAGAATCACTTAAGAAATATAATTTTGAGAATTGTGACCCCGTAGACACTCCAATGGTTGAGAAAACCAAGTTAGATGAAGATAGGGATGGGATTATTGTCGATCCGAAACTTTACCGTGGAATGATCGGCACCCTTCTCTATCTGACTGCTAGCAGGCCTGATTTGCAATTTGCTGTATGCATGTGTGCCCGGTATCAGGCTCGGCCTACCGAAAAGCACTTACATGTAGTTAAAAGGATCTTTCGGTATCTAAAAGGAACACTTCATCGTGGTCTATGGTATCCGAAAGAT
The DNA here is from genome assembly GCA_025667525.1 of Glebionis coronaria. Taxonomy (NCBI): domain Eukaryota; kingdom Viridiplantae; phylum Streptophyta; class Magnoliopsida; order Asterales; family Asteraceae; genus Glebionis; species Glebionis coronaria. The sequence continues at coordinate 305,261,741 of CM046882.1, forward strand.
TCCTCGATTGCTTTAATATCATACGCAGATGCCGATCATTCTGGATGTCAAGATACGAGGCGTAGCACTTCTGGATCTGTGCAACTCCTTGGAGATAGATTGATCAGTTGGTCTTCAAAAAGGCAGAAAAGCGCTGCAATATCAAGCACGGAGGCTGAATACATCGCCATGTCCGGTTGTTGTGCTCAAGTCCTTTGGATGAGATCACAATTAACTGACTACGGTCTTGGATTTAACAAAATCCCGATGTATTGTGACAACAAGAGCGCCATTGCCCTTTGCTGCAACTATGTTCAACACTCCCGGGCCAAGCACATAGACATTCGCTACCATTTCATCAAGGAGCAGGTGGAGAACGGAGTGATCGAGCTGTATTTTGTCACTACTGAGTACCAGCTGGCGGATATGTTCACCAAAGCCTTAGATCGAGGACGAATCGAGTTTTTGATCGACAAGCTTGGCATGAAATCATTCACTCCAGCGACACTCAAAGAGTTGGCAGAAGAATCAGCTGAATAGTCGTGGTAAACTATTCAGAGTATCCTTTGGTTGTGATCATGTATATTATCGTAAATATATAAACCACAAAAAGAAAATACAAAAATATAAAACCAAGAAAAACCATAAAAAATATAAAACCAACAAAAACCATAAAAAATATAAAACCAACAAAAACCATAAAAAATATAAAACCAACAAAAACCATAAAACATATAAAATCCAGAAAAACCAAAAATATTTTTTGTTTTAAAACGGGCATGTCTTTTAGTACGGTAATATTTACGGCCTTAGAAATGTCGATCAATATTGACACGGTGCCATAAATAGAGTCCGTATAAAAGTTGTACATTTTCAAAACATGCCCATAATGGCTTGTAGTTATTTCAGACTGCAACCCGGTTTTCATATTAAAGTCACGTATTTCCTTCGAAAACGTTGGCTCAAAACGGGAATTAATTTTCTCGGGCGTGATTTACAAGCCAAATCATGCAAAGGGATCAAGTTTACTTTAAAACTTGGTCTGACACGAATTTGTGTACGTCTCAGTGCATTAATTTGTTAAAATAAGAGAAATCTTATTGACACCACGAATCAAAATTTTTCAAGAGATAAATTGGAAATGCTTTCATCACTATTTGACTCTTTAAACAATGACTACAGCTCTTTAAATAGAAAACGGGTCATTGTTTAAGGGGGAGAAAATAGTAAAATCTTCCTCGTCATTAAAATGGATTTTCCAAAAGTGATTGTGAAAATTAAGGGCTTCATGGTAATTGAGTGGTTTTATGTTAGAAAACGACTTGTGTTCGTTCTAAGTGATAGGCATGGCTTTTAGATCTTGAGGATATGCTAATAGATGCGTTTGCTAAGTTGTGTAAGTTAAACAAGTGTTAAGTAAAATGAAAAAACTAAAAAGGAAAGGAAAGAGAAAATGGAGGGACTAAAGGTAGCATTTAATGAAACTTGGCAAAATTGACCTAAGTCAAAAATCAAACACCCCGCCCCTCACTATTATTTCTGAATCACTGTTTATCTAAAAACACTTTGCCGCCATTGTTGAACTTCACACACACGATCTAAACAATCATTCGCTTACTGATTCTTCCTGTTCTTTCGATTAACTAAGGTATATACATCAACATGATTAACTTCTAATCCATAGTTTTTATCATATTATTCTTATCATAGTTTAATCAGATTTAGGGTTTTGCCTTAATTAGGGTTAATTGATAAAGGATTTATGGTGGGTTTTGTTAAGAATAGATTAAATGATGTTTATATTGCCTTAGTTTGCCTTAGAAACTCACAAATGCGCTAGATTAATCATCTGAGTTTCGTGTGCAAAAGTTCCGGATGAACATGGGTTAAAAACTTCCGAATGAAGGATTTCTTCTGAAAAACTTCCGAATGAGGAAGTTCCGAATGAGGAAGTTCCGAATGAGGAAGTTCCGAATGAAGAACTTCCGAATGAGGAAGTTCCGAATGAAGAACTTCCGAATGAAGGAACTTCCGAATGAAGAACTTCCGAATGAAGGAAGTTCCGAATGAAGAACTTCCGAATGAAGGAAGTTCCGAATGAAGAACTTCCGAATGAAGGAAGTTCCGAATGAAGGAATGTTCCGAATGAAGGAAGTTCCGAATGAAGAACTTCCGGATGAAGGAAGTTCCGAATGAAGAACTTCCGGATGAAGAAGTTCCGAATGAGAAGAAGTTCCGAATGAAGAATGTTCCGGATGAAAATGTTCCGAATGAGGAAAAGTTCCGAATGAGTTGTTTGATTGTTATTGTTGGCATGCTATCTATGTACTTGTTGTTTTATCTTATGAAATGTGTTATGCTTAGAAATAAGAATGATATATATCTATCTGTTTTTTGTGCATCAACCTTTCATGTCTTATCTTAAGCAGATAAAATGACTAATCCAACAGTACAAGCTATCCAAGAATCTAGGGAAGCCGATATTGCTAAAGCTCGAACCCTTAAGTTTATACCCAACAACTATAGGCTGAAGCAAGTTTCTAAATCCACTCACCATGGTTTTAAGGTCGCCATAGCCATTCTTGATAACTCTCATTTTAAGAACGCCCTTAGGAGTACAGCCTCGGTGCCTTATGAGTATATGTTTGAATTTTGGGCAACCAAGGATTTCACTTCGAACAAAATCACCTTCACCATAGACAACAAGCAGCAGACACTCACCGTTTCAGACTTCCGTAAGATGCTTGGTATACGGGATACACCCAAGGGCATGTCTTTCTCAAGGGATCCTACTAAAGATGAACTCGCGGAGTTATTTGACGCACTTGGATGTCCGGAAATACGAGTTGCATCTGAGTTTACCACTGCTAAGGTAGGACAACCCTGGAGAGCTTTGATGGGTATTCTCAGTAAATGCCTTACACCAAAAACAAGCGGACATGATGCTTTGAGAAGTCCGATAATGAACCTCTTCTATGGCATGTACAAAGCTGCGAATTCAGATTATGCTTTGTTGATATGGGAAGAATTCACCTTTCAACTCTTCCACAACAAGAAGCTAAAGACAAACTTCTTTCCTTATCCTCGATTTATTAAGCTTATCATAAATTATTTTATGAAGCTTGATGCTACTATTGATAGGCGAGCAGGAGGTCGCTATCACACTGAAGAAGCTGATGATACTGTAGATCTGAGGCATGAAGGACCGTCTACTGGTGTGATTCCGGGTCCTGTTCCTGATTACCTTCTGTCAGACAAAATCAAAGGTTCTGCAGATTACAAGCTACTGCAGCTTGAAATCGAAAGGCTGAAAGCAAACCTTCAAACTGGAGAAGACTCATCCACAACTGTTAAGAGTAAAGGTAAACGCAAACAACCAGCTGCGTTACCTGAACCCGAACCAAAGAAGAAGAAGTTAGAGGGTAAGAAAGGAAAGGGTAAGGATTTGATGCGTCTACGTGATGAAGAAGATATTGTTGATCCTACTGTTGATAAAACCGAGCAACAAATGTTGAAGATTGCTATTAAAAGGAGTAGGAAAGATACAGGAGGTAGTGGTTCAAGGGCAAGGGTAGATATTGAGGATGAGTACGTCGAACCGGATGATGTTGATGAGTTTGGGTCACCTGAAAACTACTCTACTTCGAAGGAGCCATCAATTCCTATTTCAACGAGTGTGGAAAAGGAACCTGTTGCTTCTACAATCATGGTGACAACTCAACCTTTGGCACCTCTTCCACCACCAATCCAACCCTTAACAACCCGACCAACCCGACCGGCTTCCACACCATTTCTTCCACCACCCATAATCCCTACCCTTAGTACAGCAGTTACAACCGAGCCTATTCCATCAACATCTGCAACATCTGCAACATCTGCAATGGCAGCAATAGTATTGGGCGAGATGTTGGATAAACATACGGATGCTCACAAGAGAGAAATGAATGAACTCCGCCAAGAGTTATATAGAAGAGCTCAAAGTGAAGAAGCATCAAGGAAAGCTCAAGAAGAGTTGATTGCCAAGTTCGCTGCAGACTTGGAAGCTACACGTAAAGCTCATGCAGAGGAAATTGCTCAGGTTAAGCAGGCTGAGGCTAATAAACATGCTGCACGCATTACCAGACTTCAAGCAATGAGGGATAAATATAAGGAACAAAAAGAAGCACTCGAAGCATCTGTGAAAGAAAGAGTGCAAGAATCCGTTGAATCCTTAATGCCTAAGCTTCGTGACGAGTTGAAGACACTTGCTGCTGACAACTTGATGGTCAAATCATCCAACCCTTCCGAAGCCGCCTATAAGATTGCTTATGACCTGACGGATTTTGAATTGAAGAAGATCCTTAAGGCTCGAATGGTGGAACTTGGGTCGCATGATAAATCAAGGATTCAACGGGCTTTATTTAAATCCCTGAATGATGCTATCATGGAGGATGATAGATTATTCAAAATGTTTGGAAGTGTGGTACCATATCACATCTTACCTGAGGAAGAAAGGGAAGAGAGTGAAGAAGAGGGTACGGGTGAAGAAGAGGAAGAAGAAGAAGAGGAAGGTGAAAAGGAGAAAGACGATGAAGAAGGTGGTGATGATGATGAGGATGATGAGGATGATGACGAGGATGAAGATGATGATGATGGCGATGATGGTGGTGATGAGAATCAGGAGAGTGCAAGGGGTAGTAACGGAGACGACAATCAGGATGATGATGGGGGTGAACAACCACAGGGGGACAAGGTTACCAGCTCCAAGAAGACTGCTACAAAGACTGGAACCAAGTCCACAAAAGATGCAGCACCGAAGGACAAATCGACATCCTCGGAATCAAGACGAACTAAGTGGCGCCACGATGTGAATGCCACTACAGCGTCTTCGGCTCCTGGTATCTCTATCGCTGTGTCTGTACCTATTACAACTAACCCCATTAGTTCTGCTGTTGTTCCTCCTGTGATTGCAGAATCAGTGACAGAACCCGAAGCTGCACAACACTCTCCAGTTCAAGACACTGCTGAAATGCCTGAAACTGAACCAGTAGATGTTCGCACTTCCACTCCTCAACAACAGGTTCAACAATCTACGGTTCCTGAACCAAGCATTCGTGCCTGGGAAGACACGTTGGAGATAGACGAGTCTGCACCACCACAAGCTTGGATCACGGCAGCAGCTCAATATGATCCGATCACAGATGCTGACAAAGATGTGCTGTATCTGCGTATCCGAAGTCCGATTGACTTATGCGCATTTCTTGCTCATGAGTATAAGACTTCGGTTACTCCATCCTTGGTCAAGAAAGCGATGAAAGATAAGAGACTGCGTGCCAAAACCCGATTACCCCGAATGGAGTTCGAGTATTATGCCGATGAGATCATAAAGGCTTTGAAAACCGTTCAAAGGCCAGGACTTCATGCATCAGAAAGAGCTCCACCTCCAATGGATCCTGCTCAAGATAATCAGATTGCTCATGACTTCTTCGTCACCAACGATCTTGAGTATCTACTGAAGGGATCATCAAAGTACGCAACCTCCCTGACATTGCTGAAAGCTGCCAACTGGGGGACAATACCCTATATCGAGGAAAAGGTAAATCGACTCTGGGTCCCTAAAATGAATCGTAATTATGATATGTATGCTGTCATAGGTGCATCTCATTGGGACGAAAGAGTCCGAAGGGCGTACAGGGGTTGCTGCTTGGTCAAGTCTGGAAGCAATGTTAGATCCGATATCCGCATCTCCAGCATCTTAGGAATGAAAACTGAAGCCAAGAACGGCTACTATCATGTGACGGAGATTCGCTTGAAAAGGGAGGATGACAGGGAATACAAAATCCAGCAAGGAGATTTTTCCATCATTCGCCTTGAGGATATTGAAGATATGCTGCTTCTGATGACCCGAGATCAACTTACTCACATTCCTCGTGAAGATTTGATTGCTTTGAATACAACACTTCGTATGTTCACACGAAGCGTTGTCATCAAGTCACGAGTTGAGGATCTTCAGTTGGGAGTCGAAAGCTATCAGAGGAGGCTCAACTTAACCCGTCCTGTGAATCAAGTGCTACCTCAACATGTAGAAAGATGTCCCTATACCGGCATTTCTGTCCCGAATTCCGGCATTTTCTACTTGAACAGTCGAGGTTTGATGAAGTTTATGAGGGTGGGTGAGCTTCACAAGTATAGTGATGGGACTCTTATACAAGTCAGAGATAAGTTGGAGCATCTGAACTCGGGTGGGACTTTGCCAGAGATGACGGAGGATTGGCATCCGGGTTACCGGCAGATGGCAAAGTATGTGATCAAAAAGATCGATCAAAAGCTCCGGGAACGTAGATTGATGAGGAGCTTGGAAAGATTCGTGGGTGGAAGACCGTATTTAGTGCACCACAAGCTACTGCAACGATCCATCTGATGGGTCGTACATCTCAGGTCACTTTATATTGGTTTTCAATTGTGAATATGTAAATTTGTGAATAATGTGCTTGAATGGCTTGGTGTAGTGTTAAGGTATGATAATTTTTCAAGAATTTCTCACGAGATTCTAAATCTTTCAAAATATGTCATACCAAAGCACTACAACTATCCCTGATTAACTTAAGGGGGAGCAATAACTTGTTCTATGGCCAAACATTGATTTCATTTTTACCCAAAGACCGGTTAATCCATTCAATATCCCAAATATTAATGGTTAACATTTTGGATAAGGGGAGAAAATGGGATTAAGGAGACATAAGTGTTACTTGGCTAAAATGAAAAAGACTTAATGATAATCCAACTTAATATGTGTTAAGCACGTGTTAAGGGGGAGCGTTTTTGATGATCAAAACACCTAAGGCACAAAACTTTTGATTTCAATATCACAAGTACCTTAGGTGATTTTCAATGATGTTTTCATGGTGGCAATTCCTTCCCAAAACACGCTTAATTCACGACGGATGTGGTGACAAAAGGGTGGTAGGAATAGGTTTAGTCCAATGATTCATCAGAGCCGATGGAATCTTCCCAAGGACAATTCCCTAGTTAGAATTAGAAGTCCTAGGAAAGATGGAGAAAGAATGTGAACGTAGCTGAATGCCGACCAAGTACTTAAGCTAGCACTGGAACAATCACAACAAGGTGCTAGTGATGACGTATTGGTAAGCATTGAAGGGGTTGAAGAATGAAAAAGAAATGTAAAGATAAAGGGTGTAAAGAAAGAAGCCCTCCTTACAACTTTAGGCAGAAACCGGGTCAATACATATGCTATTGAGGTCATTTTTGCTAATGATTCTCGGTATTGAAGAAAGACATCATGGACCCAGTGATGCAATGCACAACCCTTCTCCAGCTAACTCAAATATCTCTCAAAAGGTATTTGTTTTAATCACACGGAGATCAACACGTTATCTATTGGTTTATTCACTCCGAATAAACTGGTATTGAAAAGGTGGCACTCCTCTCCAGCCATCGCTCACTAAATCAAAACGCACAATCGAGTCTAGAGCCAAGAGATCATCAAAAGTCTCATTAGGACACTTTCCATTTATTCCTTGCTTTCTCACACACTGTGAAAAGTAAGAGATTTTCAAGAGTCCTACGCAATATTCTTGTAATATTACCAGAACATCCGAGTAATACGTAAGTATTACAATGAAGATGGAAATCCTGCTTGAGCCAACATCAAACAAGCTCATGGTAGGTTACACGTGCGGTTCTTTTAGAACCAATCTTGTGAAAAACTGGAAGGTAACAGTGGTTTAATTCTTAATTGAACTTAAACTCGTTCCAGGCCTCTTCGCATTATCATATGATCTTGCCAGAACACTCAGAGTGACTCTTTATTGACCACAGTGACGAGTGGAAATCCTTCTAGTGTCAACATCAAACAGCACTTGGTAGGTAACGTGCAAGATTCTTTATGAATCGAGCTCGTGACAACTGGAAAGCAACGATGGTGAAAATCTTAATTGAAATTCACTTGTTCCAGGTTTCATGAATTGACGGCTTTTAAATCACAAGGATAATTTATCCAAGTGATTCACTCTTTATGTTCGCAGTCAGCTTTGGACGGTCGAATAAAGAGAACGGGTTTACCCGCGAAATCCTGTCAGGAAGTTACTTAATTGAAACTATCCGTCACGGGTACGATATCTAATATCGTCCAACGGTCTTCACCGACCGGAGGTAAAATGCTACCGAATTAGAATAAAATGTTCAAAGCCATTTTATTCGTGTCGTTGCTGTGTACCTGCTAAAGACGGTGGCGTTGCTGTGTACCTGTTGAAGACGGTGGCGTTGCTGAGTCCCAGTAAAGACGGTGGTGTTGCGGTGTACCTGAAAAAGTCGTTCCCACATGCTTATGTCTTTTGCAACAAAAATTCAAGAAAGTACAAGATGAAGTCTTCCGCTGTACCAAACTCTGAAGCTTTCGAGAATTCAACAAAAAGACATAAGTGTGTGGAACATGAAGTCACGAGGAGGCAAAGTTCACAAGAAAGGCAAAGATCGCACGTGAAAGGCCAAAGAACAATGCTCTCAAGTCAAAGCCAAAAAGATCAAATCAACATATTCACAACAAAAGAAAGAAAAGAAGAAAAGACTACGAGCTAAAGAACGAAGACTTAGTATAGTATGCTAGGTTTAGAACTTTGTAACGTGGAGTGACCTCCCTTAGGGGGAGATTGTTAGAAATACGTTTTAACGTATATTAGAAGTATCGGTCACTCCACAATATGATTTATGTTGTAATAGCTCGTAGTTAGTATTTAGTTATTATTTGCTTATTAACTTAAGTAAGAACCGGTCCATGGGCTTGTCATGGACCGGCCCAAGTCCACTTATGACTTGGAACTATAAATACCCCTTTCCACTAAGGAAAGGGGTTGGTTGTTATCATTTCTTAATTTCCACTTAATAAAATTCACATAGTTTCTCTCACTTTCTCTCTCTAACTTTCTCTCTCTAGAAATTAACAAACCCCTTCATAGATTCATTGATTATCAATATTCTACAAGTACTTTTACGTGTATCAAGACACCCTGCATGATCAGAATCTGAATAGGCCGTTAGAAAGAAACCGGTTTCCCTCGGATACCAGAGTCCCATGTGAATGGTATTCTTAAGGTACCGAAAGATCCGTTTAACCTCCTTGAGGTGCTTTTCAGTGGGTCGTGCTTGATATCATGCACAATAACACGTAGCATGATGAATATCAGGTCTGCTTGCTGTCAAGTACATGAGGGACCCGATCATGGAACGATATCTCGTTTGATCAATGGGTAATCCCTCCAAATCAGCATCTAGGGATGTGGTTGATAATGGTGTCCCAACGGGGTCACATGATGTCATACCATGCTTTTTGATTATCTCTTGACAATACGTAGCTTGGTTAATGAAGATACCACTTGGGGATTGGTGAACTTGAATTCCTAGAAAGAATTTTAGTTCGCCCATCATAGACATTTCAAATCTGATGTGCATTACTTTTTCAAACCATTTTGAAAGTTTTGGGTTTGTAGACCCGAAAATAATGTCATCAACATAAATTTGCACAAGCAGAATGTCATCCCCATATTTATAAGTGAACAAAGTTAGATCAATGGAACCTTTTGAGAAACCTTTGGAGACCAGAAATTTTGAGAGCTCGTCGTACCACGCCCTTGGAGCTTGCTTGAGTCCATATAGTGCTTTGTGGAGACGATACACCTTGTCAGGGTAATGAGGATTGACGAATCCTTCCGGCTGCGTGACATAGACTTCTTCCTTCAAAGGACCGTTAAGAAACGCCGTCTTTACGTCCATTTGATAGACAATGAATCCCTTATGTGCAGCATAAGCAAGAAAAATCCTGACTGCTTCCATTCGAGCAACTAGTGCAAATGATTCTTCAAAATCAATACCCTCTTTCTGTCCATACCCTTTAGCCACTAGCCTAGATTTATTCTTGATGATCGTGTTTTCTTCATCCATCTTGTTTTTCCAGATCCATCGAAGATTTAATGGTGTTACATCGTATGGTCTGTCAACCAGTTCCCAGACTTTAAGTCTTTCAAACTGTTGAAGTTCATCCGTCATCGATTCAATCCAAGCATGATCAGCCATGGCTTCTTTGATGTTTTTCGGTTCAGTAGTACTCACGGCGAGTGCGAACATACAAACATCGCCATCGGTTTCAAGCTGTCGTCTTGTACGAACGGGCTGTGAAGGGTTTCCAATGACATGAACCAAAGGATGATCTCGGGTCCAATGATGTGTTGAAGGATGTCGTTGATAGAAAGTATGCATATTTGACGGATCAACATGGCGAGTAGAAGACTCTCCAGTTTCGTGTACCGGTGTACCGAATGGGTTGATGAATTCGTCTTCGTCAGATAATGCATTGTCTGCTTGATTTGTGTTCTCTGGAGCAATGACAGTAGTTGTGGATGTTGTAGGATCGATTGTTGAAGTAATATTCTGAGGAGGTAAATCTGCAGCAACCCGTGTTGAAGTAGATGAAGTTGTATCCTTTTGTTGACGATGATTGGTATCATCATTCATATCATGAGTGACAGCGGAAGACTTCGATACAACTTGTTTCTCTCCCGTGAAATATTCATCATACATTGGTCCATATAACATTTCCAACTCTTCAATTGTCGTGTCGACTGTCATATCAGCTCTAGGAACATTCTCTGGAACCAGCGTTGAACTTGACGGTTCATTGCTGTGGTCTTGAGTTTCGAGTTCCGTGCGGTTGTGATTGGAAGTCGTTTGTCGTTGTGGATCGGGACTTAAACTGTTTTGTTCAAGTGCCATTTCTTGAGATTCATCAAATCGGATGTGAATTGTCTCGACAATCAATTTTGTTCTTTTGTTGAACACTCTATATCCCTTAGACTGAGTTGCATATCCCACAAGAATACATGCATCACCTTTCTCTTTCATCTTATCCAAATTTTCACCATCTCGAATAATGTAGCAAGAACATCCAAAAACATGAAGGTGTTTGAGTGAAGGTTTTCGATCATGAATTATGTGATATGGTGTCTTTTCGTGTCTTGGGATAATTAAGGAGCGGTTTTGTATGTAGCATGCGGTTGACACGGCTTCGGCCCAAAAGTATAGTGGAAGTTTTGAAGCGGATAATAATGTTCGAGCAGCTTCAACCAAAGTACGGTTTCGTCTTTCAACAACGCCGTTTTGTTCGGGTGTTCGAGCAATAGATGTTTCATGTTCAATCCCTTCGGCTTCAAAATACTTTCTCAGATTTGAATTCAAAAATTCTGTACCTCTGTCAGTACGAACCACTTTAACTTGAGCTTGAAGACCACGTTGTATCAATTTAAGGAAGCTAATGAGAACATCAGGTGTTTCATCCTTGGACCTCAAGAAGTGAGTCCATGTGTACCTTGAGTAATCATCAACGATGACCAGAATATATTTCTTTCCATTGATACTCTGAACACGCATGGGACCACACAGATCCATGTGAAGAAGATCTAACCGTCCTTTAGAGCTTGGTGTGGTCTTTGTTTTGAAGCTACTTCGTTTAGCTTTACAAAGTTCACAAGAAGAACAAAGATGATATTTGATGAATTTCAAGCTTGGAAGGCCTCTCACAATATCTTTCTTGGAAAGCAAGTTAATGGTATCAAAGTTGAGATGAGAAAGACGTTGATGCCATAACCATGCCTGAGTCGTTGAAGCTTTAGCCATGAAGCAAATTGGAGTTGATGAAGTTGTGTCTTGAAGTGAAATTGTGTAAAGATCAGTACCCCGTGTACCGGTAAGTAAGTCAATCCCATCATAATCACGAACAAAACATGTCTTCTTTCTGAAAGCAACTTCCAAATCCGCATCACAGAATTGACCAACCGAGAAAAGATTGTGATTGAGCCCTTCGACGTAGTATACCCTTTTAATCGTGATATTCCCCTGAACCAAATCTCCATATCCTAGGATCGGTGCAAATTGATCATTTCCGAATCGGACCGTACCTAGGAACTTCTCCACGAAGTTAATTAGAAGCTTGAGATTCCCCGTCATGTGCTTCGTGCATCCGGAGTCCATTATGAAGAGAATTATTTGTATCACCTGCAGAAGAGTTAGAACACGATGGAGCATTTGCTAAATTGGATACCACAGTAGTTGTGATAGTAGAATCATTAGTGTCCTTATCAACATTTAAAGGCAAACTAACACTCGTTTTCACATTTTCTGTCCTAACTTTAGGCATCCATTTATATCCGGGAGGACATTGATTAGCAAACCACCATTTCCAAGACTTACTGGCAGACTCATACAATTCCTTAATTTTGCTTCTAGGATTCTTAGTGGTGGAGTCTGATGCATTACTTTTCTTAGTGGGGGTTGCACCAGAATGGTTCACTTTGCGTTTGGGTTTACTAGCTCTAATAGGCATTGCAACTTGCTTCTTAGTTCTAGTATCTACGCCTTTGACTTTATTTATAGCACACATAGAATGATTAGCATTAGCACACTTGCCACATTTGACACAAACAAATTTCACATTCATAGGATTCAAAGTCGAATCATTCAAATCGTCATGACACGCGATTACAGACGTTTTATTCTTAGAAACATTGAAAATCCTAGGGTGTTCTTCTACTTGCTTCATCTTCCCTTGATTCTTGTGTTTCCAGACCTTATCATTCTCTTGAGTGCTCTTAAGCTGAGGCCGGCTAACACTAGTAGTGGAGACTATTCCTGTAGTAGAAGACACACGAATATTAGTGTTTCTAGAAGTCTGAGGCGAGTGAGTATCTTTGTTTGTGGGCTTAGTGGGCATTCTATACATCCCTGGTTTAATCACATTATTGTGCTTAACGCTTGGTGCTACGAGATTCCTTATGGGTTGAGCTTGTGGTAACCTTTCCTTTCCATCCATCTTGGGGGCAAACACATGTTTTGCAAACGAGGAACTAGATAAAGCAGATGGTTTTCCCAAGATAGAGGATCTATTCTATTTAGAGGCATTGGGTTGTCTAACAACATTTTTCTTAATGCTAGGTTTCATAATTTTCCCACCCATTTTAGCAATGAGTTTCTGCAACTCTGCTATCGCTCTGTCCCTGTCTTGTAATTGAGCTTTCAACCCTTTAATTTCCAAATTCTGTTCATTCATTTCTCGAAATGTTTGGGAAAGTTTTTCTTGCAATTTATTATCATGTGGAAAACGACCAACATCTTTTTGCAAAGCAAGTTCAAGTGAATGACAATGTTTTTGAAGGAAATCAGTTTTGTGTTGAAGTAACTCAAAAGCCTTTTTATCAACATTTTCTTTACGTTTCGAGAGCTCAATTTCAAGACGTTCACATTCTTTGATCTTATCAAGATATTGGCATGCAACTTCAGAATATTCATCAATATCAGCACAAGATGTAAAATAAGCACACATAATATCTTTAGAAACGCATTCTTGCAAGATTAAATCATATTCATCAGAGAAAACGGACTTGTCCATTTGAAGATCATCAATTGCTTTCTCTAGAGACTCAACATATTGTAAATCATCAAACATTTCAGACCGAATTAAGCTTTTGAATTTAAGAACATTTTCTTTTAGTGTGGCCGCGTTCGGTATTAAGATTTGTTTGACAAGCACAGTTATGTCTTGAGGAATTGGTTTCTTCCACTCGTCATTTTGTCGTTGTTTCCAATCATTATCAATAATGGACTTAATATTATCTATGTAATGAGTAAGAAACCCAAATATCTGCCTACTCTTGCTTTTAGAAGCATCTAGGGGCAAGTAGTTAATGAACTTAGAAACGTTTGTTTTCTTAGTGGCAAGCGCTTTCTTCCATTGAATTCTCTTTTGCCTGCATTCTAAAAATACTTCCTCACGAGATTTCTGAGTTTGTTTGTGGAACAGACCATAAAGACTATTCTCATAAGCATAATTATATGGTTTCACAAACTCCTTATTAACTGATGGTTGACTATCAGCATCCCAAAGGGCAGTCTCTTCACTATTGGCACTTAGAGGCATGCAATCAAGATCTGTCCTTTCAGTCTCATCAAGATAAAGATGCGGGTTCGCAGCTTGAGCTTTGGCAACGTACTCAGGACTTGCAAAGCTAGCTTGACCCTTAAACATCGATGGAGGTGCTAGCATTCTTACGGATTGAATAGAATCATGCGTTTTATAAACAACGTTCTTCAAAAAGTCGACTTGTGCTTCTAGTTTCGTAACTTTTTCGGTTTCTTTATCATATCTACTTTTGAAGTCTTGTTTTAACGCATCTACCTCTTGTTTCTTATCCTCTAGAATTTTAGCAGAATCAGTAGTGGTCATAGAGAGCTTTTGTTCAAGTTCATTAACTTTGGTATTGGCAAGGTACGTTTTTTGACGTTCATCCATTAAGAAAACATTATATTGACGCTTCTCTTTAGCTAATAACTCAAGAGTGGTATTATATTTGTTTTCAAAATCGTCCTTTTGACTTTTTAACGCACTTCCCTTGTACCCCTCAAGCTCTTTGGTTTTCTGAAGGAGCTCATCTCTATAGCTTTCAGTCATCTCAGTAGATTTGATAAGAGCAGCTTTGCATTCTTCAAAACTTTGAGTGAGCGTAGCGTTTGCCTTCTTTAATTGCTTTTGACTCTTTTTATTTTCAGTGACATCTTTTTGTAAAGTATCAATTAAATTAGCAAGCGCAATACGTTCCTCTTCATCATATTCATTTGCATGTTGATCATCCTCAGACTCATTATTGCACATGTCTGATGAATCGGGTGTGGTATTACTATCAACCGTTTCCATCATACACGTGTCATTAATGGCATTGGGTAGATCACTATGCTCAGGGATATCACCAAACACATTATATTCATCAGTAGTGTGTACCTTATCGATTGGCTCAGTGTCAAAGATAGGACCATTGTCATCTTCAGTGACTTTGAGAACTTCTTCAACATGTGCCATGTACGAGTAATGTGCTTCTAATTCCTGGTCGGAGGCTTCATCATCAGTATCATCAAGCATAGCTCCTTCCTCAGCTGACAGTTTGACCCCTGCTTCCATCTTTTTGCATAGCAACATCTTTTCCTTGTGATAGCTGGAGTCTCTAACCCTTTTCGGCTTCCTGCATTCCTTTGCCATATGCCCAAAACCTTGGCAATTAAAACATTGAATCCCGCTTTGCTGAACCACTTGACTTCCAACCGTTTCCCTATTCCCAGTAGCAGCAGCAATTCTCTGAGTATCATACTTTGCAGTTTGTCGATCATATCTTGCAGAACCCTCAACATACGTTGGATTATGTCGATCATACCTAGAAGGACTTTCACCACGTCGACGTGTGTCATACCTTGGAGGACTCGCAACATATCGGTTCTTTGTGTTAGATGATGTTCGAAGATTGTTGTTGGTGGGTTTGTAGATCTTCTGGTAAGTCTTCATAATGAAAGCAATTTGTTGTTTCATCTCACGATTCTTCTGAGCTTGATCTTCATCACTATCTTCTTCAGATGATGACTCAGATGGTGGTGAAGTTGCTCTTGGTGCTTTGCCGCGTGATCTTATGGATGATGAAGACTTGGATGATGTGGAATATCGTGGTGAGGATGATGGGCTAGAGTATGGCTTAGGAGCACGAGATCGATGATCTTGAACATTTTGAGTGGTAGTTAATAAAGCAAGTGGATTAGCCGTCTTTGCAACTCGTTCAGCTCGAATCTCATTTGCTTCATGCTGAAATTGTTTCAAGATATCAAAGAGAGTGTGATAGTTTACCTTGTCTAACTGCTTCTGTTGTTTCACCAAAGTGACAAAACGTGTCCACTCTGGTTGGAGTTGTTGTAGAAATTACACATTGACTTGCATGGTGGATACTTCCAAGTTGTTTCTTGTCATATCATTCATCATCTTGTAAAATCTTGAATAATAGGACTCAATTGATTCTCCATCCAATGCAGTAAACTTACCAAAGTTCCAAAACAAGTTTGTTTTGACATCTTGCTTGTTGAGAGACTCTCCTTGTTGCAAGCGTTCAATGGCCGTCCACATTTCTTGTGCTGTAGGACATGCATCGACTGTGGAATAAATATCATCTCCAATTCCACTTAGGATCATATAGATCGCTTCTTTTTCTGCATCATGCCAAGCACGTTTCTCGGGTGTAAGGTCAGATAAAGTTTCCTTTTTCTTTGTTGCAGGTACTTCTGGACATGTGTCTGTGGCTGGTGTATAAGGAACATCAATTTCAGAAAAGACATATGGGCCATTGTTAATACATTGTCTCAAGGCATCACCATTAGGTCTTGTATCAAGATAGCGAAGAAAGCGTGATTGCCATTGAGCATATCGACCAGCCACAAGCATTGGTGGTCTCTCTTTATTACCCGCGACCATGATGTTGTTGTTCGTCACACGATATTCTGCAGTAGAATCCATCCCAAAATTCTCTGTAATGATGAAGTGAGTATGGATCTTAAGTAGATTTGTTGTGATTGTTGTTGTGGTTTAAATTCCGAAAATTGCAATTTTTCTCCAGGCCGACAATAAATTCTCCAGTCCGATAAAAACGGTAGTCCAAAAATTTTGTAATCGCCAAAATTTGAAATCGAGCTAGAAATGTCCTAAAACTAGTATGGAAAAAATTTGAATTTACTTGACGAAAAAATTTTAACTCTTTTTTTTTTTATTTTTTTTTTATTTTTTTTTTTTTATCTTCGTGGAAACGATATTCTGAAACTAGTCTAGATAGTGGCTAAGTCTAAAAAATACTCAAACAAAATTTAGCAAAACACATCATCGGAATGTCCCCTAATCGGAATAACCAATCGGAATGTTATCGGAATGCACCAATCGGAATGTTATCGGAATGCACCAATCGGAATGTTATCGGAATGCACCAATCGGAATGTATGATCGGAAAACACCAATCGGAATGTGCTAATCGGAAATCACCAATCGGAATGTGCTATCGGAAAACACCAATCGGAATGTGCTATCGGAAACACCAATCGGAATGCAAATCGGAATGCCAATCGGAATATTGTTGTCCAGTCGGAATGATGGTCGGAATGTTGGCAGTCCAATCGGAATGTTGATCGGAATCCCAATCGGAATCTATAAACCCTTTTCAGATTACACCAATCGGAATGTATCCCCCTTTTCTCGGACAAAACTCAACCAATACGTGATTTTAAGCCAAAAAATGATCAAAAAACCCAAAAATTTTGTGTTTTTAGCCAAAGTAAATATACCAAATCACTACTACAACTATGTATAAGATGTAGATGAAGAAGTAAAGCACGGAAACACAAAAAAAATTTGAATCCGAGATGATTTATGGATTAAATCATTCGAATCAAATATAATAACACCAACCAATCACAAATCTACCATGTGGCGATTGATACCAAATGTTGTCCCTAATATATGTGATGTTATACACAAATTTAAAGAAAGAAAGAAAGGTAGAATGAGAAGAATTCTAGAGAGAGAATGTAGTGAGAGAAAGTAGAGAGGAGATGATTAACTTGGTGAGATTAGATTAAGAAAAGAAGTTACAAATGACCATCCACCCTCCTAACATGCTAGGAGGGTAGTATATATAGTCCACCCACATGCGGGCTTTAATGGACTATATATTGGGCCGGGCTTGTCTTTATGGACTTTAATTAGTTTAAATCCAAGCCCGTAAACCACGACTAAATAACTACTTATTACAACGTTCTAATAAATATTACAATAGAAACCTATGGCCGAACATTCTTGTTTGACTCAATATTTTGAGGCTAACAGCGACAAACCCCGAATCAGAATCGAAAACATCGACTTTACTGAAAAGACGAGAAGACGAAAAGAAAGAAGAAAGCCCCTCACCAACCAACCACTTGGCCTATATAAAGAAATCCCTTCACATATTTGGAGTTTAGTTTTCATTCCAGTCTTTTCTTTCTTTTTGTTTCGTAGGGAAGAAGCCAACACCACTAAGGTGTTGGTGATTTTTATTTTTTTGGATTCAATCTTTAATCTTGTAAGTTTTTAATCTTTCCTTTTGTTTACTCTACCTTAATCAATCAATATAATCTTTCCATTAATCTTGTTCATCTTCATCTTTTTTATTTAAAGTTTAAAGTTCTTATTTGGTTGATTTTAATCTTCAAAAGTAAGTGGGTTTTGTGTTTTTATTGTTTTGATTTGATGTTTATTGTTAGTAAATGATTGGTGATTAGTTTTGTTTAAGTTTTGGTTAAAAACTTGGTTGATTTTTGATAAAAATCGTGTTCTTTGATTCCCCTGTTCTTCGCTGTTCTTCATCAATACCCAGATTCCGCATCAGTGATTTTGACATATTATTCCGAATCAGCATTTTTATTCCGTATCAAGTTTATTCATCCGGAATATTTTATATTCCGGATCAGTGTCTTCCATCCGGAATATCCATTATTCCGAGTCAACCAAATTTCCCATTTATTCTAGATCAACATAGATATTCCGAATCAACCGTTTCTTATTATTTATTCCGGATCAAGTTCCCTTTTTGTTCATTCCGTATCAAGTTCACTCATCCGGAATAATTATTCCGGATCAACCTTCTCCATCCGGAATATTTTATATTCCGGATCAAAGCCTTTCATCCGGAATAATCAGTTATTCCGGATCAGCTCCTTTATTCCGAATCAACACCATTATTCCGGATCAACTCCTTTTATTCCACATCACTATTTATTCCGGATCAACCTCATTTATTCCGCATCAACCACTACATTCCGGATAAACAACCTTATTCCGGATCAACTTTCTATTCCGAATCAATTTTTTTCCGAATGAAGTGTTTTCTAGTAAGGGGTATTTACTGTTTCTGTTTTATTGTTTAATTTTAATTCAATTTCAGTCTTATTTTATTAACTGCTATTAATCTAATTTTATATCTTTGTCCATTTAAACCTTTTTAGTAGATTAGAAAACCAAAACCCTTTTTAGTGACCAAGAACAATTATTCCACTTTGAGCCGTGATCAATTCGAGAAGATTCCGAGAATATAATCTGAACCCCCATGCAAAACCCTTGTATCAAATGACATTGCATTGCAAAACCCGAAAAGGACATTGCAATGGTCAAAAGCCGAGAATATAATGCATTGCATGAGGACATTGCAATGTTTGATAGGTGACACCCATCCTTTTTACCACTTAATTACAATAATAACCGAGCCAAAACGTGTATTTTATGTCATTTATGTCGGAATTATGCGTGGTTTGTGTTTTTGTTGTGATTTAGGACGAAAAGGTGAAAAGTGGAGAAAACACGGGCATTCACGGGCTTTTATCGAAGAAAAAGACGAAAGACGAAGTCAAGAAGTCAAGAGTGCAAAAAGAACGGATGTCCAAGACCAATTCTGAAGATTTATCGAAGAAAAAGTTAAAAGACGGAAGTTTACTAAAAAGCCGAAGAACTCAAGACTTATTTATGAAGAAATGTCAAGACGAGTTTAAATAAATCCCGAGACAAAGTCATTAAAGTCCAAGTATTAAGAAGATTAAAAAAGGATTAAGAAGATCAAGGACTAAAGCATGCAATTAAGGAAATGAAGAAAGAGGGGAGGAAGCTTCCTAAGCACTCCCTAATCCTCCCCTATAAATAGATTAGATTAGATTCATTTCATTTTTGTTGGATAGCTTGACAAACTATTTCTTCCATTTTAATTACCTTGCACATTTAATTACCTTGTCATTTAATTTCATGTTCATTTACATTAATTGTCTTGCACCTTAAATACATTTAATTTCAAGTAAGTTTCCTTTTAATTCTTGCCAATCTTTACTTTTTCTTGTTAATCTCCTATCTACCTTTCTTGTTTGATCTTTTATCTTTATGATTCATGTTCATGTTCATGTTATTGAGTTTTTATTGATTTGATTAAAGTGGGTTTTGATTAGTTTGATTATTATTGTTAGTTTGATTGATTTGGTTTGTTTGATTATCATTAGTTGATCATTTGTTATTAGTTTGCTTAATCTTTTGGTTTGATTTTGCTTGATCTTGTTTAGATTCGTGTTTATCTTTGTATCCCTTGTTCTTCGCTTGTCTGTTCATCTGTTTTCCCAGGAAACGTTCCGGATCAAGCCCAACAAAACATTCCGAGTGAAGGGTTTGTGCAAGTTTATTCCGGATCAAGGGTGTTCATCCGGAATATTGGACATTACGGATCAGAAGAGTTTATTCGGAATAATTTATTATTCCGGATCAAACCGTTCATCCGGAATATTAGACATTCCGGATCAGCCTTTCATTCCGAATCAACCAAACATTCCGGATCAAGCTAAAAGTTCCGGATCAACAGAACATTCCGAATCAAGGAGACATTCCGGATCAAGGACCTTTATTCGGAATAATTAATTATTCCGGATCAAAGACTTCATCCGGAATATCCAACATTCCGGATCAAGGACCAGCAAGGAAAATATTCTGGATCAAGGCATTATTCCGGATCAAGCTTAAGTATTCCGAATCAAGACTTTATTCCGGATAAGTGACATATTCCGGATAAAGGATTTATTCCGGATCAAGGGTTTTGGTCAATATTCCGAGTGAAGAAGAACATTCTGAACGAAGGTGACATTCCGGATGAATGTTTATTCCGAACGAAGGTTTATTCCGGATAAGCTGTGTTCAGGTTATTTTTAGTTTCTGTTTTTGATTTTTATTTTCAAGCTTTACTTTTTCCGCCTTTTTCCTTAGTCGTACTTTAAGATTACTTGCCCTAGATTTATTTTAGCTTTGCCTTAGTTTAAGTTTTAGTTGCGATTTAAGTTTGCCTTAGATAGATTTAAGTTTGCGTTATTTACTTTTAGTGCCTTTTAATTTTAGTCACGCTTTTAATTTCTCGCCATTTATTTTTAAATTAGATTTAGATTTACTTTAACGTCATTTTACATTAAAGTTTTGCACATTTTATTTTAAAACAACCAAAAATATTTGTTTCACCAAAAACAATAGAGTCGTACTTTGAACCGGAAATCAATTCGAGAAGATACCGAGAAACGAACTTTTCCAACTAGTAAAATCTCTATATTACTGGTTTTATAGTTTGAAAAGCCTTATGTTTATCTTATAAAAATTGTTTAACATATTCTACCATTAGCCAATATAGGTCATGAAAATCCACCGTGCATGAATACTTGGAGGGGTGACCTCATCATGCAAATTAGAGGGGCTGCCTCTAATTTAATATACTGGTTTGGGTAGAGGGGATCACCTCCTTGTGAAGTATGCAAGGCACACACCACATTCACACTGAGTAATCTGCTGAAAACATGTAACTAGGATGCACCCATACGCCCCACATGATAAATATAATAATATGGCCAAAATTGAAGGGACGCCACGAGCAATCACTCCGCCGTGGGGAAGTCATAACACTAGTGCCTCTAATGTTATGGTTATGGTACCTCCATAACTAGGTGAAACTGGTCATGCATGTATATGGCTATAGGTATTCTAAATTAAACATAAGAAAATCAAACATATAAACTTATACTACAGGAAAACAGTTGGCTGCATACGGGGAATCCTAATAAGGAAAGAATATCCATACTGAAAGGACGGGAATCCGTACCTTATGTCCAGTGAACGAAGAAGACGAACTGAAGAGAGTCCTACTTCGGTATCACTAATGCTACATAAATACATACGTGTATAAGTATCTGATTACTAAATACGTAACTGGTTTTGTGTCCTGTCTTAGCTTATCTTATACGTTCATGTCATGTTTTACTGTTTTAGGCTTTTAACTGTGTTTATCTTATATTCTGTCTATTCTGATTAAGTATTTCTTTTATTTTGGGTATTATTATACTTACTGTGTAATAATAAGTAACTTTCTAAAAATAGCAGGTTTCCAAAAATAGAAATTTTCCAAAAATAGAAAGTTACCAAAAATAGAAAGTTTCCAAAAAAAGAAAGCTTCCAAAAATAGAAAGTTTCCAAAAATAGAAAGTTTCCAAAAATAGAAAGTTTCCAAAAATAGAAAGTTTCCAAAAATAGAACTACTGCTTAAAATAGATAAGTTTCTTAAAATAGAAAGTTTCCATAAATAGATTAGCTACCTTAATTAAATAAGTTTCTAAAAATAGAAAGTTTCTATAATTAGATATAAGCTGGTTAAATAAGCTAATTATATAAGCTTAAGTGTTTTCTGATTATTTTTCTAAGTCATATTGATATAAGGTATAGTTTATTAATTATTACATGTAATTTAAATAAACTATAGGTTAAAAGTATTTAATTAAATATATCATGTTTTTAATTAAATAAAATTAAATACTTAGGTTAAAACATGTATTATTAATTATTAATAATATAACCTAAGTCATGTTAATTAATTAATTATAGCCATGGTTTTTAATAATTAATTAATTATAAAGTCTAGAAAATATAAATACTTAGGTTAAAAAAAATATCCATGATCTAATAATTAAATTATAACCTAAGTCATGTTTATTAAATTAATTATGTCATGTTTTATTAATTTAATCTTTAACATAAAACTATTAAAATCATAAACCTTAACATAAACAATGAACCGGATCGTGACTAGAAACCATGAACCGGACCCGTAATCAACACCATACCCTGAACCACTTCAGGGTTCCCCCCTGTTTGCTGCTGCCGTGGGACCCACACCACCAAACCGAGACCATAAGGTCTCGGTGGTGGTTCACAAGCCAAGCCGAGACCCCTTGGGGGTTCAGTGTAGGCATCGGCTAGAACAAACACCCCTAAATCCTTTGTTTTGATTTACCCCATAACCATTTACATGTTTAATAAATGTTTTTAATTAGCTTTTTAAAAACATCATGTTCTTATTTAATTTATTAAATCAAAACATAAAAGAAAAGGATTAAAAAAAATATACCGAATGCGTGGATCAAACGAGGATGAACACACACGAATGCTTGCACAAAATTCAAGATCAAAAATCAAACGAACACCCCCTTTTGTGTCTTTATATCCGGCGGCCAAAGGGAGAGCAAGGAGAAGGAGAAAAATCTTTTTAGGGTTTTTTTTAATTTACTGTAAAGTGAAAAATGACTAAAGGTTTTTTACCATAGCCCCTAGTTAGTAAAAGTTGGATGGGCTTGGCCCATCCCCTTGGTGTAGCCGCGGGTAGGGGGCCCCACATGGGGTACCCGTACCTTTTTCCGAGTCTAATTATTTTAGTGTTCGTTCGTGTTTTATCGTGTTTGTGTTTTATGTGTTCTCGTTAATTATTAACCGTGACTTAATATATTTATTCGTGCTCGTAATAAATATATATATACGTAATTAATATTAGCTCGTGATTAATTTACGTTCATGATTTTATGATCGCATGTTCCTGATTAATTATTGTTTAAATAATTATTGTGTGTTCATACGTAATAAATACTTATCGTGTTCTAACACGTACGTAATACTTACAATTCTTATACGTGAACGTAATCATACTATAAAAGGAAAGTTTTAATCTAGTGCGTACGATCTTAAGGGTACTATTCATGGTAAAAGCATGCGGGTTTTACAACTCTTCCCCCCTTAAAAGAATAATTCGTCCCCGAATTATAGATAAAGTAAACTGGAAAAAAAGAACATACCCGAATTCAAAATATGAAATGAGGGTAAGAAGCCCGGGTAGACTCCTCTGTTTCCCAAGTGGCTTCCCGCTCGGTATTATCCCTCCAAAGGATTTTGACGAATGGAATTTTGTTCCTTCTCATGACTCGTTCTTGTCTGTCAAGAACTCGTTCGGGTTCTTCTATGAAGGTGAGATCTTCACGTATCTGTTCCAGTGGATACTGAACCACTTGAAGGGGATGATACTGGTACCCACTGAGTAAGGACACATGAAACACATTGTGTACATGCGAAAGCTGCGGAGGTAACGCTAACCGGTAAGATACTTCACCGACTCGTTCAATGATATCGAACGGTCCGATGAAACGAGGACTGAGCTTCCCTTTAATCCCGAAGCGTCTAACACCACGTGCCGGCGAAACCTTAAGGAAGACGTGATCTCCTACGTTAAAATGTATGTCCCTACGATGCTTATCGGCGTAACTCTTTTGACGTGACCGTGCTTCCTGAAGTTTCTGCTTAGCTACCGCTATCCTTTCATTCCTCATCTCTATGATTTCTGATCCTTCAAGTGTTCGCTCGCCAACCTGATCCCAGCAGATTGGGGCGCGACACTTTCTGCCATACAACATCTCGAAAGGAGCACACTTGATACTTGCGTGCCAACTGTTTTTGTATGTAAACTCTACCAAACAGATATAATCGTCCCAATCACCCGTCCATTCCAACGCACATGACCTCAACATGTCTTCCAGTGTTTGAACCGTTCGCTCTGACTGCCCGTCTGTTTGAGGATGAAAAGCCGTGCTAAGCTTAAGTCGTGTACCCCAAGCTTTCTGCAGACTCTTCCAAAATTGCGAAGTGAAACGAGGATCTCTGTCTGAGACGATGCTGGATGGAGCACCGTGGAGTCTCATGATCTCTCTTCTATACGTATCGGGGAGTTTACTACCGGATCTTCCTTGCAGATCAGTAAGAAATGAGCTGATTTGGTACGATCTACGATAACCAAAATTGCATCGTGCTTCCTCTTGGTAGGCGGAAGACCAGTAACAAAATCCATGGTGATTTTGTCCCACTTCCACTCTGGAATATCTAACGGTTGAAGAAGACCGCCAGATCGCTGATGCTTGATCTTAACCTGCTTGCAGGTAAGACATTTGGAGACGTAAGTGGCCACATCCTTTTTCATACCAATCCACCAAAAGTACTGCTTGATGTCGTGGTACATCTTAGTCGAACCAGGATGTATAGAGAATAGGGAGCTATGAGCTTCAGCTAACAAGGCTTCCTGGAGTTCTTGATCATCAGTAACACAAAGTCTCGTGCCCTGCCATATGATACCATCTACATCTACTCTGAATTCCGTCTGTTTCTCCAAATTCTGAACTATCACCCAGATTTCTCCATCATCTTTCTGAGCTTCCTTGATCTTAGAGAGTAACTCGGGTCCTACTCTAAGATTAGCCCAGTAACCGTGTTGTCCACATACCATGATCTCGATGTCTAGTCGCTCCAAGTCTCTTATGATTTCCTCCTCAATTTTAATGTCGTTGATCATTCCGGACTTCCTGCTAAGTGCATTTGCTACTACATTCACCTTTCCGGGATGATACTGTAGATTTATGTCATAATCCTTCAACAGCTCTAACCATCTCCTCTGCCTCATGTTCAATTCACGTTGAGTTAAGATATACTTCAAGCTCTTGTGGTCCGTGAAAATGTCACATGATTCTCCATATAAGTAGTGCCTCCATATCCTCAATGTAAACACGACTGCATCAAGTTCCAAGTCATGCGTAGGGTAGTTTTCTTCATAAGGCTTAAGCTGCCGTGAAGCGTACGCGATCACTTTCCCATGTTGCATGAGAACACAGCCAAGTCCCTTCCCCGATGCATCACTGTATATTTTAAATCCACCCGTACCAGATGGGAGAGTAAGAATAGGTGCAGATACTAACTTCTGCTTCAGGTCTTCAAAGCTCTTCTCTCGTTCTCCAGTCCAGACGAAATTCTCCCCTTTCCGCATCAGTTTGGTCAATGGTAGTGCTAAGCGGGAAAATTTCTCCATGAACCTACGGTAATAGCTAGCTAAGCCTAAGGAAACTACAGACTTCCGTCGCTGATGTCGGCCTCGGCCATTTAGTAATGGCCTCAACCTTCGCTGGATCCATAGTGATTCCTTCTGCTGATACAATGTGACCTATGAATGCCACCTTGTCTAACCAGAACTCACATTTGGAGAATTTAGCATACAGCCGCTTCTTGCGAAGAATCTGTAGTACTGTACGAAGATGGTCTTCGTGTTCCTCCTTGGACTTTGAGAAAATCAGGATGTCATCGATGAAGACAATGACGGACTTGTCCATAAACTCATGGAAGATTCTGTTCATCAAATCCATGAACACTGCTGGAGCATTGGTCAGGCCGAATGGCATAACTACAAATTCGTAGTGGCCATAGCGGGTACGAAAAGCAGTCTTGGCGATGTCCTGCTCCTTAACCCGTAGCTGATGATGATAGCCTGGCCTAAGATCAATCTTGGAGATGTGTTTGGCCCTTTGTAGTTGGTCAAACAGATCGTCTATACGCGGCAGTGGATACCTATTCCGGATAGTAATCTTGTTGAGCTCGCGATAGTCTATGCACAGACGCATACTACCGTCCTTCTTCTTAACAAATAAGACCGGTGCGCCCCATGGATATGCGCTCGGTCGAATGAAACCTCGTTCAAGAAGTTCTTGCAGTTGATCCTTCAGCTGCTTTAACTCTATGGGAG
The DNA here is from genome assembly GCA_025667525.1 of Glebionis coronaria. NCBI lineage: Eukaryota > Viridiplantae > Streptophyta > Magnoliopsida > Asterales > Asteraceae > Glebionis > Glebionis coronaria. The sequence goes on from CM046882.1 coordinate 305,288,038, forward strand.
CCATGCGATAAGGAGCTTTGGATATCGGTTCGGCTCCTGGAATAAGCTCGATATTGAATTCCACTTCTCGTGCAGGTGGTATGCCCGGAAGTTCTGCTGGAAATACATCTTGGAATTCCGACACTATTGGTTGATCCTGAATTGATGGAGATTCAGTATCCATGTCGTGAACCGTAGCTAGATAACCCTCGCAGCCATGTGACAGTAGTGCACGCGCTTGCAGGGTAGATATGATTTGTACAGACCGTCCGGGTACGAACCCGTTATGAATGTACTCTGGTGCATTAACATCACCGAAGATAACTCGATATGAATGGCAGTCTATGGTAGCATGATGCGTGGATAGCCAATCCATGCCCAAAATCATGTCAAAGTTATTCATGTCCAGCGGAAGCGCGTCAACAGGACGAACACTATCGTCAAATTCTAGGGGAAGACTCTTATATACATGGGTGATTAATACAGAGTCCCTCAAAGGCGTGGAAATAGTAAGTCTATTTTCTAGTGGCATGGGGAGCATCCTAATGTTCTTAGCATAGGCAGTAGAAATGACCGAGTGAGTAGCACCTGTATCAAAAAGAACACACGCAGCTTGACCATGCATATACAAGATTCCAGTGATGGTACCTGTAGACTTGTTGGCCTGGTCTCGAGATGTCGTGTAGACACGTCCAGTGGTAGGAGGCGGCTTGGTATCAGCATGTCCCGATGTGCCCTCCATCTCGCCCTTACGGTAATCCTTCATGATATGGCCAGGAAGGCCACACTTGAAGCATGCGTCAGTGTTACGACGACATGGCCCTGGGTGCCTACGGTGGCAAGTAGAGCAAAGAGGATAAGTATATCCTCCAGCAGGTTCTCTGGCTGGCTGAGGACCTGATAAAACATTTTACATGAGACATAATAATAGGGTACAAAGGACAATGCGAATAATCGTAAGATTGAATACCAGTTATAGTTGGACGGCTAGGCTGTGAACCTCTCTGGTTCTGGTCCCTACCGTTTCCATGGTTCCTGGTAGAAGATTTGCTAGAGTGTCAGAATATGAGTTATAACATGAAATCATAAGGAAAAATGCGTAAGTATTAGGACATGCTGCCGTTGGAGTGTCCATCGTTGTTACGGTAATTATCATTACCGCCACGCCTATCCATAGCAGAACGGTCGTTAGTCTGACCTTTTCCCTTGGGCTGATGAGGCTGCTGCTGAGTAGCCGACTGAGACCGGTCCCTAGTTTTCTGCCTGGAAGATACAATTTAAAGAGATGAAAACTTGACATATATAGAAAGAATACGGATTGGTCACCGCTTGAATACGAGTGTTTACCTCTTCTCGGGTCTCTCAGCTTCCCCGAACTCATCTCTCTCCTGCAGTATCTCCAGTCTACGTGCTGCATCGGCCACTTGTGCTACCGTATCCAACGGAGCACCTGCTAAGTTATTGGCGATCATTGGATTAAGAGCCCAACGAAAATGTAGTGCCTGCTCTTTAGTGGTGCCCGCAGATGCTCTCAGGACACCGGCATAACGAAGAAAACGCTGCATGAAGTCATTTCTGTCTACGTCAGGTCGCTGTCTAATGGTATAGTATTCCCTCATGAGCCGATTCCTTCCTTCCATGGGGAAAATGTTAGGCGGGGGAGGATAGTTATCGTTCTGATGAAGGATGTCTTGCATTTCTGCATCATTAACTGCAAACATCTCCTAGAGATTTTTTGTGTTTGTCATCTGACAGTATAACATAAAACATACAATTAAACAGATCAAAACATAAAATATATATATACATGAAAAAAAAATTATACCAAATAAATCCAGAAAAAAATTTTATGCAAGAAAATTTGTGTATGAATGCATGATGCAGTTTTATGAAAACTTTTGTATGCTCGAGAGTGAACGCCTATGGTCAGTTCACCCAAAATAAAAGACATGGCGAGGGGACGCCTATGGGTCGGTCCCAAATTTAAAAGTTTCGATAAAACACATGCGACTAAATAGGGCCATTCATGTACCAACCATTACTTTGTCATAAACCTACGACAATGACATATATATGTATGCATAAAAATGATGAATACATGAAAACGACTGTTAGTTCTAGGAAGACCATAGTGACTACCCACTAATCACAAGTCATATTTTGAGAGCCTAAAGGTCGAAGCCTTGGATCTGATATCATAATTGTAACACCCCATTTTGATAATGGAATAACACGCGTAATTATGGCGTGTCATCAAAGCATACAAGGATAAATGTCTAAACATTTCATGACCATAAAAGGAAAATACCGGAATCAAACATCGGTAGTCTAAAAGTAAAGCTCATCACACACAAACATAAGTACTGTAAATGAAAGGACTAAACAATGTCCATGGCAAGAGTATCAACGTAAAGATAATGCATAAAGTAAAGAAAGGCTAGAAAGCTTCTAGTCCATATGCACGTACGCTTAAAGTCTACGAGCGTCCCTAAGTACCTGCCGTTTTGGGAACATAGAAAAGGAAAATGGCTGAGCAATACGCTCAGTGCACGGATGTACAATAAAGCATGAATAATAAAAGCATATAAGCATATAACAGCGGAAGAAACTAAGTCCCGAATAACCCAGTTAAGTCTTGGTAAAACTGGTTTTATAGTTTGAAAAGCCTTATGTTTATCTTATAAAAACTGTTTAACATATTCTACCATTAGCCAATATAGGTCATGAAAATCCACCGTGCATGAATACTTGGAGGGGTGACTTCATCATGCAAATTAGAGGGGTTGCCTCGAATTTAATATACTGGTTTGGGTAGGAGGGATCAGCTCCTTGTGAAGGATGTAAGGCACACACCACATTCACACTGAGTAATCTGCTAAAAACATGTAACTAGGATGCACACATACGCCCCACATGATAAATATAATAATATGGCCAAAACTGAAGGGATGCCACGAGCAATCACTCCGCCGTGGGGAAGTCATAACACTAGTGCCTCTAATGTAATGGTTATGGTACCTCCATAACTAGGTGAAATTGGTCATGCATGTATATGGCTATAGGTATTCTAAATTAAACATAAGCAAATCAAACATATCAACTTATACTACGGGAAAACAGTTGGCTGCATACGGGGAATCCTAATAAGGAAAGAATGTCCATACTGAAAGAACGGGAATCCGTACCTTATGTCCATTGAACGAAGAAGACGAACTGAAGAGAGTCCTACTTCGGTATCACTAATGCTACATAAATACATACGTGTATAAGTATCTGATTACTAAATACGTAACTGGTTTTGTGTCCTGTCTTAGCTTATCTTATACGTTCATGTCATGTTTTACTGTTTTAGGCTTTAAACTGTGTTTATCTTATATTCTGTCTATTCTGATTAAGTATTTCTTTTATTTCATGTATTATTATACTTACTGTGTAATAATAAGTAACTTTCTAAAATAGCAGGTTTCCAAAAATAGAAAGTTTCCAAAAATAGAAAGTTACCAAAAATAGAAAGTTTCCAAAAATAGAGAGTTTCCAAAAATAGAATTACTGCTTAAAATAGATAAGTTTCTAAAAATAGAAAGTTTCCATAAATAGATTAGCTTCCTTAATTAAATAAGTTTCTAAAAATAGAAAGTTTCCATAATTAGATATAAGCTGGTTAAATAAGCTAATTATATAAGCTTAAGTGTTTTCTTATTATTTTGCTAAGTCATATTGATATAAGGTATAGTTTATTAATTATTACATGTAATTTAAATAGACTATAAGTTAAAAGTATTTAATTAAATATATCATGTTTTTAATTAAATAAAGTTAAATACTTAGATTAAAACATGTATTATTAATTATTAATAATATAACCTAAGTCATGTTAATTAATTAATTATAGCCATGGTTTTTAATAATTAATTAATTATAAAGTCTAGAAAATATAAATACTTAGGTTAAAAAAATATCCATGATCTAATAATTAAATTATAACCTAAGTCATGTTTATTAAATTAATTATGTCATGTTTTATTAATTTAATCTTTAACATAAAACTATTAAAATCATAAACCTTAACATAAACAATGAACCGGATCGTGACTAGAAACCATGAACCGGACCCGTAATCAACACCATACCCCGAACCACTTCGGGGTTCCCCCTGTTTGCTGCTGTTGTGGGACCCACACCACCAAACCGAGACCATAAGGTCTCGGTGGTGATTCACAAGCCAAGCCGAGACCCCTTTGGGGTTCGGTGTAGGCATCAGCTAGAACAAACACCCCTAAATCCTTTGTTTTGATTTACCCCATAACCATTTACATGTTTAATAAATGTTTTTAATTAGCTTTTTAAAAACATCATGTTCTTATTTAATTTATTAAATCAAAACATAAAAGAAAAGGATTAAAAAAATATACCGAATGCATGGATCAAACGAGGATGAACACACACGAATGCTTGCACAAAATTCAAGATAAAAAATCAAACGAACACCCCCTTTTGTGTCTTTATATCCAGCGGCCAAAGAGAGAGCAAGGAGAAGGAGAAAAATCTTTTTAGGGTTTTTGTTAATTTACTGTAGAGTGAAAAATGACTAAAGGTTTTTTACCATAACCCCTTGTTAGTAAAAGTTTGATGGGCTTGGCCCATCCCCTTGGTGTAGTCGCGGGTAGGGGGCCCCACATGGGGTACCCGTACCTTTTTCCGAGTCTAATTATTTTAGTGTTCGTTCGTGTTTTATCGTGTTCGTGTTTTATGTGTTCTCGTTAATTATTAGCCGTGACTTAATATATTTATTCGTGCTCGTATTAAATATATATACGTAATTAATATTAGCTCGTTATTAATTTATGTTCATGATTTCATGATCGCATGTTCCTGATTAATTATTGTTTAAATAATTATTGTGTGTTCATACGTAATTGATAACTAAATTTTAGTTATAAAAATTGTTCGTTATAGTGGTCTCATCAAATTGATTACTTGGATTAATGTGCGACTCAGCTGTCTTTGGTGGAAACAAATGTTGTGTCGTTGTAGTAAAGGGAAAAGTGCAAAAACTTTAATGTAAAATGGCGGGAAAAATAAATCTAAATCTAATTGAAAATAATTCACAAGAAATTAAAGTGTGATGAGAAATTAAAAGGCACTTAAAGTAAATAACGCAAACTTAAAACTATCCTAAAGGCAAACTTAAAACGCAACTAAAACTTAAACTAAGGCAAGGCTTAAACTAAATCTAAGGCAAGGCTTAAAATAAATCTAAGGCAAGTAATCTTAAAGTGCAACTAAGTAAAAAGGCGGGAAAAGTAAAGCTTGAAAATTAAAAATTTAAACTTAAAAACAGAAACTTAAAATAACCTGAAAACAGCTCATTCGGAATAATCCTTCGTTCGGAATAAATCACTCGTTCGGAATGTCACCTTCGTTCGGAATAATTCTTCTTCACTCGGAATATTTACCTCATGCTGAATAAAGCTTCATCCGGAATAATCAAGCCAAAAACACTCATCCGGAATAATCTTGATTCGGAATAACAAAGACACTCATGCGGAATATTACTGATTCGGAATAAGGTTGCTTCATCCGGAATAATTTGTTGATCCGGAATATACAACCTTGATTCGGAATATTCCGAATGAACTCCTTTGATTCGGAATACTGCTTATTCTGAATGAACGACCCTTGATTCGGAATAACTGGTTGGTTCGGAATATGGCACTGATCCGGAATAACTAGAACAACCCCTTCATTCGGAATGTTCCGAATGAACAACCTTGATCCGGAATGATAAGGTGGTTCAGAATATCCACTGATCCGGAATATTGTGTTTATCCGGAATAACAAACTGATCCGGAATATGTCACTTATCCGGAATGATTACTTGGTTCGGAATAATCATAACACCACCTTGATCCAGAATAACCTGGGAAATCGGAAAGCGAAGAACAAGGGAAACAAAAGCATACGAATCTAAACCAATCTAACCAAAATCAACCAAACGATTAAACCAAAATAACACAAATGATTAACTAAACAATAACCAATCAATCCAAATCAATAAAACTAACAATCATAACCAAAATAATCAAAACCCACTTAATCAATTTAATAAAAACTCAAGAACATGAACATGAACATAAAGCATAAAGATTAAAGATTAAATAAGAAAGGAAGATAGAAGATTAACAATAAAAGTAAAGATTAACAACAATAAAAGGAAACTTACTTGAATTTAAATGAATTTAAGGTGCAAGACAATTAAATAAATGACATGTATTTAAATGTGCAAGTAATTAAAATGGAAGAGCTAATTGTCACACTTAGCCAACAACAACAAATGAAAGGAAATGACATCTATTTATAGGAGATTATGGAGGTGCTTAGTGGAAGCTTCCTCCCCTCTTTCTTCTTTCTTTAATTGCTTGATTAGTCCTTAATCTTCCAAATTCTTCTACTTTTGTCTCGGGATTAATAAACTCGTCTTATAATTTCTTCAATAAATTAGACTTGAGTTCTTCGGCTTTTAGTAAACTTCCGTCTTTTGACTTTTTCTTCGATAAATCTTCAGAATTGGTCTTGGACTTCCGTTCTTTTTGCACTCTTGATTTTTTGACTTCGTCTTTTGTCTTTTTCTTCGATAAAAGCCCGCGAATGCCCGTGTTTTCTCCCTTTTTCACATTTTTGTCCTAAATCACAACAAAAACACAAACCACGCATAATTCCGACATTTATGACATAAAATATACGTTTTGGATTGGTTATTATTGTATTTAAGTGGTAAAAAGGATGGGTGTTTACACACCTATCAAATCCCCTACACTTGACCATTGCAATGCCCTCATGCAATGCATTAGTTACAAAGCACGATTACACTTTTCATCACAATCAATCCACATTGGCCTTTATTAAAGAGATAGAAAATAACAAAACAAGTAAAGAAATCAAAAACTTACCTTAGGGTTTTAGAAATGTCATGAATGATCATCATTCTCAAGTTTTCACTTTCTCCAAACCAAGCTTAAAAACGAGATCATTGTTATTATAAGTTAGCAAACTAACACGAACTCATGTGGGCCAATTATTTACTTAGACCCCTTATTCCTAGGTGTATCTCTTATATTTTATTGTTGTCTTGAATGATCACGAGATGCATTGTTGACTTATTTTGATAGTTATTAAGGCTGATAATAAAGTGGGATGATTTAATCAATAGTTAGCTAAAGGACAAAATCTTTTAAAATTGCTTCTCGGGACCTAAAAAAGTTCATATCTTGGCATAACTCGCTTCACGATTTGAGACCTTTCTCGGACCGATATTTGGCAGTGACTTCATACTTCAAATCTTGAGAGACGTTCATGAAATAATGGCCTTCTCTTCATAACAGGAATTTCTTCACTTGAAGTTTTGAGAGATTCTTCATCTTTGGACCACGACTTCTTCATTTTTCTCCAATCTTTATTTGGGATTTTGATATACAAAGATCCGCCTCCTTTTTGGACTTGGATCTATTTATCCTCATACCTTGTTAGGGCCTTTTTGGATAGACTTCTCCATGATCTTTACGGGAGTATTTGCTTTTCGTCGTGTGTCTCGATCCTTCATATTGATTTTTGATAAATGATTCTTCACATCACTTTTGGATCTTTAGCAACAAAATGTAGCCCTCATGCCTTGTTAGGACCTTTTTGGACTCGCCAATCTTCGCATATCGATTCAATAAGTTATGCCTTGGCTATGAACTCTAATCCATACCTAGCAACTTTTAAACGATCTTGGGCTAGAAGCTAAGTAACTTTTCAAATCGTACAACCTTATTTATTGCAGATAAATTTATTAGCAAGCGATGGGAGAATAGGCTTATAATTAACTCACATAAAATCACGAAAGAATACCATACTTATAATTGACTCTATCATCTCTCGTTCTCCACAGTTTAAAATCTCAAGGAATGAGACTCGTGGATGCTTAGCCTATTAAATCAAAGTTTTGGGTTTTTGAGTCATCTATAGGATCTTGCAATTTCTTAGACTTTTTCAAGTTTAGAAATCGCATTTTAAAGTTCCCTTGATAAAAAAATCTCTAGGATCAATTATAGGAACTTGCGAAAAGTTCTTGTTCTTAACCCGTGAGAGTAAACTTAGATAAGTAAACTCAGGTTGAGTCAAAAGATTCACAACGTTTGAAAATTAAAACCACTTTATTAAAATTTATTCTAGCAAAGAAAGAAAATAACTATTCAAAGGTAAAAACTAATAGGCCAAAATAGATCAAAAATTTTGAAAAATGTCAAAAAATTGATTTTCCGGTTAAAATGAGGACAAATACAAGGAAAATACCACTTAACTTCGATAGAAGTCCCCCCTACACTTGATATAAACATTGTCCTCAATGTTTAAGCATGTGGGAGTAAACTCCCCTACACTTAGGACATTGTGCACGTTATTTAAATCTTGCTAAGGAAAAGACAACTAACGAGATTCATATGTTAATATTGGAAAATATGAAATAGTGAATCGAAAAGAGTTTAGGATAGAACCAGGAAGACGGAAACACGGAAACACGGAATCACGGGTCGTCAAAAAATCATCAAGAGTGGATCATTGAACGCTCGAATCCCTGAATATGAGAAGAGAGGAAATAGCAAACACCAACGGGTCTCCCCTACACTTAGGATAAATATAGCTAAAAGATAGAAACTTGGGTTGCCTCCCAAGAAGCGCTTGATTTTTGTTTACCGAGTCGTGAGCCTGACTCGACCTTGATTAGCATAGGAAGAAGCATGAAACACATCCACCGGGATCAAATACATAGTTTTCGTCCATCAAATGGCACAAACTTAAGGCGAACAAGGCAAGCCAAAGAAGAGTAGGCAAGGTTCCCTTAAGCAAAGATGGAGCACGGTGGTAGCAAGGGTGAAGAGGTGCAAGCATATCTCCAATAGTTCCAAAGATTATTCCTTTTATTTCATCAGACGGATACTGAGATGGCTGAAGAATTTTGATACCGGGGTCGAACACCTTTTCCTTTAGGGGAAAATAGCACTCAGACTCAGAGGAATTTGAAGGAGATCCGCTAAGAAAATGCACAACCTCGTCCTCAGAAGGTGGAGAAAGAGGTGTCAAAACATACGTGTTGCGGATGTTGGTGTCGTCCGGTTTCTTCTCCTTTGAAAGAAATTTCTTCAAATCCGAAGTAGGATGAAGACCATAATCATCAAAGTCCAAAGGAGGGGCATCACTCTCATGAGGGAAGTAAGTATTGAGAAAAGTAGAAAAGTCTTCCTCAAATGAGTAGTCATCCAAAGTAGGATTAAGCATGGTAGGCGGAGGATCTTCATCATGAGAAGAATCACTCGAAAGAGTATCAGCCTCATCAAAATCATCATAAGTGGGCATGTCGGGATACTCGGAAGTAAAATCATCATAATCATCTCCATTAGAACTAGAATCATCATCATAAGCATCATAGATCGGTGGAGAATCATATATGGGTGAAGGTTCCAATTTGGATAGAGAATCATCCACATCATCTTGAAACAGTGGATTATCATTGTAAGAATCGAATAGAGGATTGTTTTAGACGAAAAAATCATCAAGCACATTAATCATATTCGCTGATTCTCTTCCATAAGATTTGCTTGTAAGCTTCCCCATTTCAAAAACTTGTGCATCATCCCCGACTGTTCACATTTATCCACATCTATTAAAGCTCTACCGGTTCTCAAAAATGGGCGTCCAAGTATTAACGGAATACGAGGGTCCATTTCATAATCAACAACGACAAAGTCGACCAGAAAAGTGAATGTGCCAACTTTAATGAACACATCTTCGGCAATACCAACGGGGTAAGCGAGAGTGCGATTGGCAAGTTCAAGAGTCATTTTGGTTGGTGTAAGGTCGGGCAATGATAACTTTTTTCAAACACTTAAAGGCATTAAATTAATACTTGCCCCGAGATCGGCTAAGGCATTAAATTTGTCGGTTTGGTTAAAAGTACAAGGTAGCATAAAACGACCGGGATCTCCAAGTTTTTCCGGAAGTTCTTTAAGAAGGACGGCAGAACAATTTTCATTCAATCGAGTATTAACAAACTCGGCCATCTTCTCCTTCTTGCTAAGAAATTCCTTAAACATCTTAACAAATTTAGGCATTTGTGCTAGAGCTTCAACAAGGCTAAAAGTGATGGTCATTTCCGAAACTTTCTTCAAATAGTTTGACACTTGAATGTCATCCTTGGTGTGCAGTTTGGCCTTGTCTAAGCGAGATGGATAAGGAATATTGGGTTTGGGTGGTGGAGGTGTAGAAGGTGAAGTTTGAGATGTTGAAGGGTTAAAGGTGGAAGGTGGTGGGGTTGGTGGAGGATTCGTCTTGGGTACTTTTTCACGACGAGGCGGAGACGGTAATGGTGTACTAATACTAGGTGTGGGAGTAGTAGGGATAAATGTTGGTGGAGGAGGTGTAGATGATGGGGGCGGGATAGGTGGTCCTAAAGTAACTCCACTACGGGTTTGAAGGTAGAGAACTCGAAGTAGAGGGTTGAGTGGTGGGTAAGAAACTAGCCAGCATATTCTTCAAATCATTCGTTTGATTGCTGAAGGAGGATTGTATATCATTTCGAAGCTCGAATCTAATGTCATTCCCTTGCTTAGTGATATCCCCTTTCAAATTGATAATTTGGCTTTGCAGATTCTTGATTTGCTCTCCTTGGGTTCTCATTAAGTCTTCAACATCTTGATTGATGGGTGGGGCTTGTTGAGCGGGTGGTTGATAAGGATTAGAAGCTCGAGGTGGGATTTGGTTGCTTCTATTGTAATTGTTGTTGGGGTTGTGGTTTTGAGGAGAAAAACCGGGTGAAAGGTAGTTGTTGGACCGGTAACTTAGCAAATTTCGATCCCCTTGAGGTCGGGCTTGGTAATTTTCTGGTGAATAGTTACCATAAGCTGCATACATGTTTTCCGGATTGCCTTGAGTAGAAGGACAATCAGTGTATGAGTGAGGACCGCCGCATGTCTCACAAGGAATTGCTACCGCTTTAACTTGTTGTTGGTTTGAAGCGATGAGCAAGATATTCTTGCTCATTTCGGCCATCATGCGGGTGAATTCGGTCATATCGGGGTTTGCTGAAGTAGAAGAAACATTGACTCTCGGGTTGTTCCTTGAAGAAGCGGAGGAATCCCAGTTTTTGTGATGGGTAGTCATGTTCTCAATAAGCTCTCTACACTCCTCGGGTATTCTTTTCATAAATGTGCCACCGGCGGCTGCATTAATCGTATCACGATCACGAAAAGTCACACCGTTTTAGAAAGTATCAATTAAGGTCACGGGAAGCATGTTGTGGTTTGGACAACGATCGATCAAAACATTATATCTTTCCCAAGCATCAAAGAGAGATTCATCAGGTTCTTGCATGAAACCGCTGATTTGATTTCGAAGGCTCGTGACCATGGATGGTGGAAAGTAGCGCGACAAAAAGCGTTGAGTCATGTCATCCCAAGTATGAATGGAATTCTTCGGGAGACGATCAAAACATTTTTCGGCGTGGTGTGATAAAGTATGTGGGAAGAGTTGAAGGCGAAGAACATCCATTGTAGCACCGGGCAACTTCATGCTTTGCGTAATAGTAATGAATTTGTCGAGGTGTTTGTTGGCATCATCATCAGGCAATCCGCGGAATGGATTAGTTTGCACTTGTTGGATCATGTGATGCTTCAACGAAATCTCCGGAGCCGTGATTTGCATCGGCGCAATCGGTCCTCCTCGTCCAAACATTGTGGGTTGACAAAGCTCCTCCATTTTCCGAAGATCGGGCTGTGGAAGAACATTGTTGTTGTTATTGTTGAGGTGCGGTGGATTATTGTTGTTCACACCTGCCATAGCTAAATCTCCACGAGTCTCGGGCTCTTGATAAGTTGAAGATCTAGTACGCATACACCTTCAAAAGCAAAAGAAAAAGATACCAAAGCAATAGACAATATATATACACTATAAAAATAAAATCTTTTTGGATTTTTGAAAATTTTTTAATTTTTATGGATTTTAACAATTTTTAATTTTTTTTTGATTTTTTTTGAAATTTTTAAGCAAGAAAATAACGCTCACGAGTGAACGGATCCCAAAAAGCAACGCGTCTCTCATAGAAAACCGTTAATCTTTACGAAAAGAGCCGGCAGCGGCGCCATTTGATAACTAAATTTGACTCAGTTAAAAAGTTCTTTGTCGTATGTCTAATCGAATTGATTACTGGTTTAAGTGTGACTCAATTGTTTTTGGTTAAGAAAAATATTTGTCGTTGTTGAAAAATAAAAGTGCGAGACTTTAAAATAAAATGGCGGGTAAAATAAATCTAAATCTAATTGAAAATAATTGACAAGAAATTAAAGCGTGACGAGAAATTAAAAGGCACTTAAAGTAAATAACGCAAACTTAAAACTATCCTAAAGGCAAACTTAAAACGCAACTAAAACTTAAACTAAGGCAAGGCTTAAACTAAATCTTAGGCAAGGCTTAAAATAAATCTAAGGTAAGTAATCTTAAAGTGCAACTAAGTAAAAAGGCGGGAAAAGTAAAGCTTGAAAATTAAAATTTTAAACTTAAAAACAGAAACTTAAAATAACCTGAAAACAACTCATTCGGAATAATCCTTCGTTCGGAATAAATCACTCGTTCGGAATGTCACCTTCGTTCGGAATAATTCTTCTTCACTCGGAATATTTACCTCATGCGGAATAAAGCTTCATCCGAAATAATCAAGCCAAAAACACTCATCCGGAATAATCTTGATTCGGAATAACAAAGACACTCATGCGGAATATTACTGATTCGGAATAAGGTTGCTTCATCCGGAATAATTTGTTGATCTGGAATATACAACCTTGATTCGGAATATTCCGAATGAACTCCTTTGATTCGGTATACTGCTTATTCCGAATGAACGACCCTTGATTCGGAATAACTGGTTGGTTGGAATATGGCACTGATCCGGAATAACTAGAACAACCCCTTCATTCGGAATGTTCCGAATGAACAACCTTGATCCGGAATGATAAGCTGGTTCGGAATATCCACTGATCCGTAATATTGTGTTTATCCGGAATAACAAACTGATCCGGAATATGTCACTTATCCGGAATGATTGCTTGGTTCGGAATAATCACAACACCATCTTGATCCGGAATAACCTGGGAAATCAGAAAGCGAAGAACAAGGGAAACAAAATCATACGAATCTAAACCAATCTAACCAAAATCAACCAAACGATTAAACCAAAATAACACAAATGATTAACTAAACAATAACCAATCAATCCAAATCAATAAAACTAACAATCATAACCAAAATAATCAAAACCCACTTAATTAATTTAATAAAAACTCAAGAACATGAACATGAACATAAAGCATAAAGATTAAAGATTAAATAAGAAAGGAAGATAGAAGATTAACAATAAAAGTAAAGATTAACAACAATAAAAGGAAACTTACTTGAATTTAAATGAATTTAAGGTGCAAGACAATTAAATAAATGACATGTATTTAAATGTGCAAGTAATTAAAATGGAAGAGCTAATTGTCACACTTAGCCAACAACAACAAATGAAAGGAAAGGACATCTATTTATAGGAGATTAGGGAGGTGCTTAGTGGAAGCTTCCTCCCCTCTTTCTTCTTTCTTTAATTGCTTGATTAGTCCTTAATCTTCCAAATTCTTCTTTTTGTCTCGGGATTAATAAACTCGTCTTATAATTTCTTCAATAAATTAGACTTGAGTTCTTCGGCTTTTAGTAAACTTCCGTCTTTTGACTTTTTCTTCGATAAATTTTCAGAATTGGTCTTGAACTTCCGTTCTTTTTGCACTCTTGATTTCTTGACTTCGTCTTTTGTCTTTTTCTTCGATAAAAGCCCGTGAATGCCCGTGTTTTCTCCCCTTTTCACATTTTCGTCCTAAATCACAACAAAAACACAAACCACGCATAATTCCAACATTTTTCCCAAAAAATTACCAAAAATCAAATTAATTAAACTAAGAGTTTACAAATGATCAAAACATTTTTTTAAACCTTTTAATTAATTAATAATTTTTAAATGCTAATTAAAGCCCTTAAATTCCAATTAATTATCAAAAAGCCCAAATAAAGATTTGTCACTTTGTAGACCTCTAAAATGACCTAAAAAGACTAAAAACTATTTTTATAAATTTTTAAACTATTTAAAACTATTTAAAATGATTAAAAAATTAAAATAATTCTAGAAATTAGAAAAATGAAGATAAAATTAATCTAAGAGTTGCAAAAATCATATTTTAATGTATTAGACCTAAGAAAATTATAAAAAGTGCTAAAATGTGAAAATTGAAATTTAATAATAAAATAATATTAAAATAATATTAAAAATCCAAAAAATTATAAAAAATTATAAAAACTTGCAAACTAGTCTATTTTAACCTAAATAAACAGAAAATGAAAGTGAAATTACCAAAATACCCCTAATGGGACCCCAAATGGGCTAAAAACAAAAACAGACTACTTAAATGGGCTTTTTGGCCCAAAAAGTTCAACAAGGCCCAAATGACCTAAAAAACCCTATCTGACTCAAAATTTAATTCTGAACACAAAAGTCTGAAGGCCCAAAAGCTGTTTTTGAGCTTATCACAGCTTACTGGTATAACAGCTTATCCTTATTGGACCAATAAGCTCATTAAGCAATAAGCCAATGCCATAAGCTCATATTAGACACACAACCTTCTTTTGAGATGCCTAAGAGATCTGTGAAAAGAAATTGCAAACCCAATAAGCCAGAAATAAGCAAAGTAGAATTTCACTAAAAGACAAAATAGTCGACTTAGAGTTCTAGACCACCTCAGACCTTCAAATAAGTTACAAGAGACTCTAAATGACTTAATTAAGACAAATCAACAAAGAAAAGTTCAATAAGCCAAGCCAAATAAGCAAAATAAGCTGATAAGCACTTATTTAAAAGTGAAAGTTATTGTTTTTCTAGTCAAACCTTAAAGTCAACAAATCAAAAGCTCTAGAATGAACAAATGGATCAAATAAGTGACACCTATTACAAATTCAAAGTTGTTGCAGGTTTAAAAAAGCTAGAACAGCTTATTATTAAGCACCAGTTGAAATAACACTAGCAGTGGCTAGCAGCAGGGGAAAGGAGTTCCCACTGCTTTGACTATTTGACTTGCTTTTTTAGAGAGATCCAGTTGGTTCAAATGAAAACAAAGGCACCCTTGTAACCAGTGGATCACAAGGAGTCAATATCAATCAACAAATTACAATTTGGTTCACTCAATAAGCACAGAATAAGCAAACAATTCACAGATATGCCACAGACCTTGAAATTAAGCAGTTATGAAAAAATAAGCAAATTAAGCATGAATAAGCCAACCAAATTGAACCATATGCATACACAAGCTATAATAAAGTCCAATAAGCACAAATAAACTTGTTTCAAGCACAGGATCAAAGTAAATAAGCAGATTCAAGCACAAAAAGTTTCTGATGAACAAAGGTGATTATCCAAAATCCTTTTGCTGATCTATTTGACAACCAATCCTATTTCAAGCCCCCAAATCCCTTTCCCTGGTGATGTTAACCAAAATTTAACACTTGTTAACCCTATTCTACCCTTAGATCTAGGTGTCCCCAAAATGTTAGCCAAAATACCCAAGTAAAACAGATTTTATGAACCCTTGATTGATTTAGGTGTTTAAACCCTCAAAACTTGCAGATAACCAACCACTTACACCAGATAAACAAGAACTACCCCAAAGAAACAACAAACAACAACAAAGGTTGCCTTGAATCTTGATAAATTAGTTAACCCAAACACCCCTTTGGAATCTGATCTCTCAATTTTCCAAAGGATTGTTGTGAATTAACCTTCAATCCAAGATCAAAACAACCTAGCAACAATATTCCAACCCTCAGAAACACAGATCCACCACAAATTCACAGATCCACAAACAAGTATGCAAAAATCATCAAAAATCGTACAAAATTCAGAAAATATAAAAGGGACAAGAGAATCAAACCTCCAAAATGTACATCCACACTTTGGATTATTTAAGCTTAGGTGCTAGCAAGAACAAGCACCAGCTTCCAATAGCTGCTAAGAAGAAACAAACACAAGGGTTAACCAAAAATATCATAAAACGTATTTTTATGCCTTTTATCAAAAACCTTTTATGAAACCTTTGAAAACCTTAACAACTCAAGATTAAATCATTCAAATATGGAACTCGGACCCCTCTTAGCCAAATACCAAACTTTTAAATAACAAAAGGAAGTAGAATGTTCAGAAAAACTAAATCAAATTTTATTAACTTTAAAAAGGAATTACAAAGGTGCTAAGAGAAATCTGGAACAAAGGCCTCACCTCAGGTTGGGGGTCCTTTTATAGGCCATGAATTTGGCACTTTACACAAACCCTAATGCTATGAAAATCCCTAAAATTTCCTTATGAAGCTTCCAGAATGCAGTTGAGTGTTGACAGGCTGTGAGGAGAAATCTTGGGCGTCAATTTACTTCTTGGTGACCAAGGAATGATTGTGTGCCTTTGATCTTGCCATATCAGAGATCCTTCCCAAGTGTCGCCATGTGGTTGGCTCTTGTGGGGTCTCTTTGGTAGTGGAAGTTGAGGTTTTTGTTGTGGGATGTGACTGAGGTGAGGTGAATCACACGCGGGTGTAGCTAGTTTCAATTTCCCCTTTGTTTTCATCGTTTTTAAACCTGGGTAAAAAGGTGTTCTTGGTGTGGTAATTTTTCTACAGTAAGTGTTACCCGCGTTTATAGGAGTTTAAACTTTGGGTATTGGCACTTTTGGTCCTTTGTTTTTGGTAAAAGTGGTATAGAAGGTTTTTCAGACTTGTTAACTCGTTTTCCTTTGTTAGACAAGTTTCTGATATTAGGTTTTGGCCACAAAAAGTTTAGGGCTTATTTCACTTTGGCATAATTACAACTTTAGTCCTTTTGATGTTTAATTCATTTTTAAAGGACTAGAAGTGTAATATTCTTGAACTTCAAGGGCTTCTTTAGATCTTGGACTTAATGAAGGACTATTATTGACAATTTAGAATTGTTGAGGGACTAAATTTGCCAATTCTTCAAACTTGGAGGACCTTTTTGTAATTTTGAAAAACTTAAGGGACCAAACTTGTAATTAAGAATATACAAGGGTATTAAGTTTCAATTCTTCATAAATGAGGGCTCAATCTTGTACATCTTCAAGTCTTCAAGGTATATTCTTTGAGAAATGTAGAATATTGATAACCTATGAATCTATGAAGGGGTTTGTTGATTTCTAGAGAGAGAAAGTTAGAGAGAGAAAGTGAGAGAAACTATGTGTATTTTACTAAATGGAAACTAGGAAATGACAACCACCAACCCCTTTCCATGGTGGAAAGGGGTATTTATAGTTCCAAGCTAACATGGGCTTGGGCCGGTCCATGACAAGCCCATGGACCGGTTCTTATTAAGTTAATAAGTAACTAATGACTATTTTCTAACTACGAGCTATTACAACATAAATATTATTGTGGAGTAACCGATACTTCTAATATACGTAAAACGTATTTCTAACAATCTCCCCCTAAGGGAGGTCACTCCACGTTACAAAATTCTAAACCTAGCATACTATACTAAGTCTTCGTTCTTTCGCTCGTAGTCTTTTCTTCTTTTTCATTCTTTTGTTGTGAATATGTTGGTTTGATCTTTTTGGCTTTGGCTTGAGAGCATTGTTCTTTGGCCTTTCACGTGCGATCTTTGCCTCTCTTGTGAATTTGCCTTCTCGTGACTCCATGTTCCACACACTTATGTCTTTTTGATGAATTCTTGAAAGTTTCAGAGTTGGTACAGCGGAAGACTTTATCTTGTAATTTCTTGAATTTTTGCTAAACTTTGTTGCAGAAAAACATAAGCATGTGGGAACGACTTCTACAGGTACACCGCAACACCACCGTCTTCACTGGTACACAGCAACGCCACTGTCTTCAACAGGTACACAGCAACGCCACCGTCTTTAACAGGTACACAGCAACGACACGAATAAAATGGCTTTGAACATTTTATTCTAATTCGGTAGCATTTTACCTCCGGTCGGTGAAGACCGTTGGACGATATTAGATATCGTACCCGTGACGGATAGTTTCAATTAAGTAACTTCCTGACAGGATTTCGCGGGTAAACCCGTTCTCTTTATTCGACCGTCCAAAGCTGACTGCGAACATAAAGAGTGAATCACTTGGATAAATTATCCTTGTGATTAGAAGCCGTCAATTCATGAAACCTGGAACAAGTGAATTTCAATTAAGATTTTCACCATCGTTGCTTTCCAGTTGTCACGAGCTTAATTCATAAAGAATCTTGCACGTCACCTACCAAGTGCTGTTTGATGTTGACACTAGAAGGATTTCCACTCGTCACTGTGATCAATAAAGAGTCACTCTGAGTGTTCTGGCAAGATCATATGATAATGCGAAGAGGCCTGGAACGAGTTTAAGTTCAATTAAGAATTAAACCACTGTTACCTTCCAGTTTTTCACAAGATTGGTTCTAAAAGAACCGCACGTGTAACCTACCATGAGCTTGTTTGATGTTGGCTCAAGCAGGATTTCCATCTTCATTGTAATACTTACGTATTACTCGGATGTTCTGGCAATATTATAGGAATATTGCGTAGGACTCATGAAAATCTCTTACTTTTCACAGTGTGTGAGAAAGCAAGGAATAAATGGAAAGTGTCCTAATGAGACTTTTGATGATCTCTTGGCTCTAGACTCGATTGTGCGTTTTGATTTAGTGAGCGGTGGCTGGAGAGGAGTGCCACCTTTTCAATACCAGTCTATTCGGAGTGAACAGACCAATAGATAACGTGTTGATCTCCGTGTGATTAAAACAAATACCTTTTGAGAGATATTTGAGTTAGCTGGGAAGGGTTGTGCATTGCATCACTGGGCCCATGATGTCTTTCTTCAATACCGAGAATCATTAGCAAAAATTACCTCAATAGCATATGTATTGACCCGGTTTCTGCCTAAAGTTGTAAGGAGGGCTTCTTTCTTTACACCCTTTATCTTTACAATTCTTTTTCATTCTTCAACCCCTTCAATGCTTACCAATACGTCATCACTAGCACCTTGTTGTGATTATTCCAGTGCTAGCTTAAGTACTTGGTCGGCATTCAGCTACGTTCACATTCTTTCTCCATCTTTCTTAGGACTTCTAATTCTATCTAGGGAATTGTCCTTGGGAAGATTCCATCGGCTCTGATGAATCATTGGACTAAACCTATTCCTACCACCCTTTTGTCACCACATCCGTCGTGAATTAAGCGTGTTTTGGGAAGGAATTGCCACCATGAAAAATCATTGAAAAATCACATAAGGTACTTGTGATATTAAAATCAAAAGTTTTGTACCTTAGGTGTTTTGTTCATCAAAAACGCTCCCCCTTAACACGTGCTTAGCACATATTAAGTTGGAATATCGTTAAGTCTTTTTCATCTTTTAGCTAAGTATCACTTAAGTCTCCTTAATCCCATTTTCTCCCCTTATCCAAAATGTTAACCATTAATATTTGGGATATTGAATGGATTAACCGGTCTTTGGGTAAAAATGAAATCGATGTTTGGCCATAGAACAAGTTATTGCTCCCCCTTAAATTAATAAGGGATAGTTGTAGTGCTTTAGTATGATATATTTTGAAAGATTTAGAATCTCGTGAGAAATTCTTGAAAAAATTATCATACCTTAACACTACATCAAGCCATTACAGCACAATATTCACAAATATACATATTCACAATTGAAAACCAATATAAAGTGGACCTGAAATGTACGACCCATTAGATGGATCGTTGCAGTAGCTTGTGGTGCACTAGATATGGTCTTCCACCCACGAATCTTTCCAAGCTCCTCATCAATCTACGTTCACGGAGCTTTTGATCGATCTTCTTGATCACATACTTCGCCATCTGCCGGTAACCCGGATGCCAATCCTCCGTCATTTCTGGCAAAGTCCCACCCGAGTTCAGATGCTCCAACTTTCCTCTGACTTGTAGAAGAGTCCCATCACTGTACTTATGGAGCTCACCCACCCTCATAAACTTCATCAAACCTCGACTGTTCAAGTAGAAAATGCCGTAATTCGGGACAGAAATGCCGGTATAGGGACATCTTTCTACATGTTGAGGTAGCACTTGATTCACAGGACGGGTTAAGTTGAGCTTCCTTTGATAGCTTTCGACTCCCAACTGAAGATCTTCAACTCGTGACTTGATGACAACGCTTCGTGTGAACATACGAAGTGCTGTATTCAAAGCAATCAGGTCTTCACGAGGAATATGTGTGAGTTGATCGCGGGTCATCAGAAGCAGCATATCTTCGATATCCTCAAGGCGAATGATGGAAAAATCTCCCTGCTGGATTTTGTATTCCCTGTCATCCTCCCTTTTCAAACGAATCTCCGTCACATGATAATAGCCATTCTTGGCTTCAGTTTTCATTCCTAAGATGCTGGAGATGCGGATGTCGGATCTAACATTGCTTCCAGAATTGACCAGGCAGCAACCCCTGTACGCCCTTCGGACTCGTTCGTCCCAATGAGATGCACCTATGACAGCATACATATCATAATTACGATTTATCTTAGGGACCCAGAGTCTGTTTACCTTTTCCTCGATAAAGGGTATTGTCCCCCAGTTGGAAGCTTTCAGCAAGGTCAGGGAGGTTGCATACTTTGATGATCCCTTCAGTAGATACACAAGATCATTGGTGACGAAGAAGTCAAGAGCAATCTGATTATCTTGAGACGGATCCATTGGAGGTGGAGCTCTTTCTGATTCATGAAGTCCTGGCCGTTGAACGGTATTCAGAGCCTTCAGGATCTCATCGGCATAATACTCGAACTCCATTCGGGTTAATCGGGTTTTGGCACGCAGTCTCTTATCTTTCAGCGCTTTCTTCACCACGGATGGAGTAACCGAAGTCTTATACTCATGAGCAAAAAATGCACATAAGTCAATCGGACTTCGGATACGGAGATACAACACATCTTTGTCAGCGTCTGTGATCGGATCATATTGTGCAGCTGCCGTGATCCAAGCTTGTGGTGGTGCAGTCTCGTCTATCTCCAACGTGTCTGCCCAGTCTCGTGTGCTTGGTTCAGGAACCGTAGATTGTTGTGCTTGTTGTTGAGGAGTAGAAGTGCGAACATCTGTTGGTTCAATTTCAGGCATTTCGGCAGTGTCGTGAACTGGTGAGTGTTGTGCAGCTTCGGGTTCCGTCACTGATTCTGCAATCACAGGAGCAACAACAACAGAACTAATGGGGTTAGTGGTAATAGGTAAAGATACAGCGATAGAGGTACCGGGAACCGATGACGCTGTAGTGGCATTCACATCGTGGCGCCACTTAGTTCGTCTTGATTCCGACGATGTTGATTTGTCCTTCTGTGTTGCATCCTTCTTGGACTTGGTTCCAGTCTTAGCAGTTTTCTTGGAGCTGGTAACCTTGTCTCCCTCTTTCGGCTGTTCACCCCCATCATCATCCTGATTGTCATCCCCGTTACTACCCCTAGCACTCTCCTCATTCCCATTACCACCATCATCGCCATCATCATCATCCTCATCCTCGTCATCATCATCCTCATCCTTATCCTCATCATCACCATCATCGTCATCGTCATCCTTTTCCTCTTCTTCTTCTTCTGCTTCCTCTTCCTCTTCACCAGTACCCTCTTCCTCCTCACTTTCTTCCCTTTCTTCTTCAGGTAGAATGTGATAAGGTACCACACTTCCAAACGTTTTGAATAACCTATCATCCTCCATGATAGCATCATTCAGGGATTTATATAAGGCCCGTTGAATCCTAGACTTATCAAACGATCCAAGTTCCACCATACGAGCCTTAAGGATCTTCTTCAATTCAAAATCCGTCAAGTCATAAGCAATCTTGTAGGCGGCTTTTGAAGGATTGGATGATTTGATCATCAAGTTGTCAGCAGCAAGTGTCTTCAACTCATCACGCAGTTTAGGCATTAGGGATTCAACGGATTCTTGCACTCTTTCTTTCACAGAGGCTTCAAGTGCTTCTTTTTGCTCTTTGTATTTATCCCTCATCGCTTGAAGTCTGGTGATACGTGCAGCATGCTTATCAGCCTCAGCCTGCTTAACCCGAGCTAGTTCTTCTGCATGTGCTTTTCGAGTCAATTCCATATCTGCAGCGAACCTAGCAATCATCTCCTCTTGAGCTTTCCTAGATGCTTCTTCACTTTGAGCTCGTCTTTGTAACTCTTGGCGAAGTTCATCCATTTCTCGTTTGTGAGTATCTACATGTTTATCCAACAGTTCGGCCATCACCAATGCAGCCATTGTAGATGTTGCAGAGCTGCTTTGGGTTGATTGGAGAGATTGGAGAGCCTCGGCTGTTACTGCGGTACTAAGGATGGGAATTGTAGGTGGTGGAAGAAATGGTGTTGAAGCCGGTCTGGTTGGTAAGGGTTGTATGGGTGGAGGTTGAGTTGCTAAGGGTTGAGTTGACACTATGATCGTAGGAGCAACAGACTCCTTTTCCACACTTGCTGAGATAGGGATTGATGGCTCCTTCGAAGTGGAATAATGTTCAGGTGACCCAAACTCATCAACATCATCTGGTTCCACGTACTCATCCTCAATATCTACCCTTGCACCTGAACCACTACCGCCAGTATCTTTCCTACTCCTTTGAATAGCAATCTTCATCATTTGTTTCTCGGTTTTATCAAGAGTAGGATCAACAATGTCTTCTTCGTCACGTAGACGCATCTCATCAGCCTTACCCTTTCCCTTCTTACCCTCTGTCTTCTTCTTCTTGGTTTCGGGTTCAGGTAACGCAGCTGGTTGTTTGCGTTTACCTTTACTCTTAACCGTTGTAGACGAGTCTTCTCCAGTCTGTAGGTTTGCTTTCAGCCTCTTGATTTCTATCTGCAGTAGCTTGTAATCAGCAGAACCCTTAATTTTATCGGTCAGAAGGTAATCAGGAATAGGACCCGGAATCACACCAATAGACGGTCCTTCATGCCTCAAATCCACAGTATCATCAGCTTCTTCAGTGTGATAGCGACCTGCTGCACGCCTATCAATAGTAGCATCATTCTTCATAAAATAATTAATGATAAGCTTGATAAACCGAGGATAAGGAAAGAAGTTTGTCTTCAGCTTCTTGTTATAAAAGAGTTGAAAGGTGAATTCTTCCCATATCAACAAAGCATAATCTGAATTTGCAGCTTTGTACATGCCATAGAAGAGGTTTATTATAGGACTGCGCAAAGCATCATGGCCACTCGTTTTTGGTGTAAGACATTTGCTGAGAATACCCATTAATGCTCTCCAAGGTTGTCCTACCTTAGCAGTGGTAAACTCAGACGCAACTCGTATTTCCGGACATCCAAGTGCGTCAAATAACTCCACGAGTTCATCTTTAGTAGGATCCCTCGAGAATGACATACCTTTGGGTGTATCCCGTATACCAAGAATCTTACGGAAGTCTGAAACTGTGAGTGTCTGTTGCTTGTTGTCGATGGTGAAGGTGATCTTGTTTGAAGTGATTTCCTTGGTAGCCCAAAATTCATACATATACTCATAAGGCACCGAGGCACTACTCCTAAGGGCGTTCTTGAAATGAGAGTTATCGAGGATGGCTATGGCAACCTTAAAACCATGGTGAGTGGATTTTGAGACTTGCTTCAGTCGATAGTTGTTGGGTATAAACTTAAGGGTTCGTGCTTTAGCAATATCGGCTTCTCTAGATTCTTGGATTGCTTGTACTGTTGGATTAGTCATTGTATCTGCTTAAGATAAGACATGAAAGGTTGATGCACAAAAACATATAGATATATATCATTCTTACTTCTAAGCATAACACATTTCATAACATAATACAACAAGTACATATAACATGCAAACAACAATAATCAAACAACTCTTTATCCGGAACTTTTCCTCATTCGGAACTTCTTCATCTGGAACATTCCTTCATTCGGAACTTCCTTCATCCGGAAGTTCTTCATCCGGAACTTCCTTCATCCGGAAGTTATTCATTCGGAACTTCCTTCATCCGGAAGTTCTTCATTCGGAACTTCCTTCATTCGGAACTTCCTTCATCCGGAAGTTCTTCATTCGGAACTTCCTTCATTCGGAACTTCCTTCATTCGGAACATTCCTTCATTCGGAACTTCCTTCATCCGGAAGTTCTTCATTCAGAACTTCCTTCATTCGGAACTTCTTCATTCGGAACTTCCTTCATCCGGAAGTTCTTCATTCGGAACTTCCTTCATCCGGAAGTTCTTCATTCGGAACTTCCTTCATCCGGAAGTTCTTCATTCGGAACTTCCTTCATCCGGAAGTTCTTCATTCGGAACTTCCTTCATCCGGAAGTTCTTCATTCGGAACTTCCTTCATTCGGAAGTCCTTCATTCGGAACTTCCTCATTCGGAAGTTTTTCAGAAAAAATCCTTCATTCGGAAGTTCTTATCCTTGTTCATCCGGAACATCAAAAACGCAGCTAAGAGTATTAATTCTAAACGCATTTGTGATTTCTAAGGTAATCTAAAGCATTTAAACATCATATCATACCAATCCGCACAAAACCCACCACAAATCCCTAGTTAATTAACCCTAATTTAATCATAAACCCTAAGTGGATTAACCTGATTAATTGAGCACTGTTTAACAGAATTACATGATAGGTAAGGGGGATTAAAAGTTAAAATATTGATGAGATTACCTTTTTACTCGAATGAATGGAATTGGATGGATTAAACGCGTGTTTTAAGCTCTTGTGTGTGTTTATTCAACAATGGCGGCAAGTAAGCAGATAAACAGTGAAAGGAAAAAGGAAGGGGGCGGGGGTTTATGTTTTGACTTAGGTCAAAAATTTGACAAGTTTCAACAAATAACACTTTTAGTCCCTCTATTATCTATTCTTTTCCTTTTTGTTTCTAACTTTTTCATTTCACTTAACCCTTGTTTAACTTACACACAACTTAACAAACGCAATCTATTAGCATATCTCCAATATCTAAAAGCAATGCCTATCACTTGGAACGAACACAAGTCGTATTCTAAAGCAAAACCACTCAATTACCATGTAGCCCTTAATTTTCACAATCACTTTTGAAAATCAATTTAATGACGAAGATGATTTAATATTTTCTCCCCCTTAAACGATGACCCGTTTTCTATTTAAAGAGCTGTAGTCATTGTTTAAAGAGTCAAATATTGATGAAAGCATTTCCAATTTATATCTTGAAAAAGTTTGATTCGTGGTGTCAATAAGATTTCTCTTATTTTTAACAAATTAATGCACTGAGACGTACACAAATTCGTGTCAGACCAAGTTATAAAGTAAACTTGATCCCTTTGCGTGATTTGGCTTGTAAATCACGCCCGAGAAAATTAATTCCCGTTCTGAGCCAACGTTTTCCAAAGAAATACGTGACTTTAATATGAAAACCGGGTTGCAGTCAGAAATAACTACAAGCCATAATGGGCATGTTTTAAAAATGTACAACTTTTATACGGACTCTATTTATGGCACCGTGTCAATATTAATCGACATTTCTAAGGCCGTAAATATTACCGTACTAAAAGACATGCCCGTTTTAAAACGAAAAATATTTTTGGTTTTTCTTGATTTTATAATTTTTATGGTTTTTCTAGGTTTTATATTTTTTATGGTTTTTGTTGGTTTTATATTTTTGTATTTTATTTTTGTGGTTTATATATTTACGATAATATACATGATCACGAACAAAGGATACTCTGAATAGTTTACCACGACTATTCAGCTGATTCTTCTGCCAACTCTTTGAGAGTCGCTGGAGTGAATGATTTCATACCAAGCTTGTCGATCAAAAACTCGATTCGTCCTCGATCTAGTGCTTTGGTGAACATATCCGCCAGCTGGTACTCAGTAGTGACAAAATACAGCTCGATCACTCCATTCTCCACCTGCTCCTTAATGAAATGGTAGCGAATGTCTATGTGCTTGGCCCGGGAGTGTTGAACATAGTTGCAGCAAAGGGCAATGGCGCTCTTGTTGTCACAATACATCGGGATTTTGTTGAATCCCAAACCGTAGTCAGTTAATTTTGATCTCATCCAAAGGACTTGAGCACAACAACCGGACATGGCGATGTATTCAGCCTCCGTGCTTGATATTGCAGCGCTTTTCTGCCTTTTTGAAGACCAACTGATCAATCTATCTCCAAGGAGTTGCACAGATCCAGACGTGCTACGCCTCGTGTCTTGACATCCAGCATGATCGGCATCTGCGTATGATATTAAAGCAATAGAGGAATCTTTCGGATACCATAGACCACGATGAAGTGTTCCTTTTAGATACCGAAAGATCCTTTTCACAACATGTAGGTGCTTTTCGGTAGGCCGAGCCTGATACCGGGCACACATGCATACAGCAAATTGCAAATCAGGCCTGCTAGCAGTCAGATATAGAAGGGTGCCGATCATTCCACGGTAAAGTTTTGGATCGACAATAGTCTCATTCCTATCTTCATCTAACTTGGATTTCTCCACCATTGGAGTGTCCACGGGGTCAAAATTTTCAAAGTTATATTTCTTAAGAGATTCTAGAGCATATTTGGATTGATTAAGAAAGATGCCTCTGGGATTCTGAGAAATCTGTAATCCTAAGAAAAATGAAATTTTTCCCATCATCGACATCTGAAAGCGTGTGGACATTATCTTTTCAAAGCGATTTGACAATTCTATGTTAGTGGCAGCAAATATTATATCATCAACATAAATTTGTACCAGAATCATGTCGTTGCCTTCCTTAAGAGTGAATAATGTAGGGTCCACCTTGCCTTTGGAGAAGCCTTCCGAAATGAGATATGTTGACAAGAGATCATACCACGCGCGTAGAGCTTGTTTCAAACCATAGAGAGCCTTCTTAAGCTTGTACACATGATTAGGAAACTCCGTACTGACGAACCCATCCGGCTGACTAACATAGACTTCTTCCCTTAGTTCACCGTTCAAAAATGCCGTCTTCACATCCATTTGATAGACGATCATGTTCATATGAGCAGCATATGCAAGGAATAGTCTAATCGCCTCCAATCTAGCCACAGGAGCAAAAGATTCTTCAAAGTCTATACCCAAGGCTTGTTTATATCCTCTAGCGACCAATCTAGCCTTATTATTCAATACCGCACCCATCTCATCAAGTTTAACCTTATAAACCCATAACAAAGTAAGGATGTTGACCTTGTCAGGGAGAGGAACCAATTCCCATACTTCAAGTCGTTGGAATTCATTTAGTTCCTCCTGCATAGCTTCAATCCAAGAAGATTGGGTCATAGCCTGCTGCCAATTTTTAGGTTCAACTTCAGAGAGAAATGCATCAAAGTAGCAATAAAGTGCACTCTCTTGTAATTGATGGCGTGTAGAGACGGGTCGATCTAGATCTCCAATAACATTCCTAATTGGGTGATCTTTGGTCCATTTAGTGCAATGGTTTTCAATCCTAGGTGGTCTGGAGTGAACAATAGAAGGAGCTTCTTCTGAGGTAGACGCGGCTGAAGGGTTTTCAGGGATCGCTACACCAAAGAAAGGAAGCTCTTGTAAGTGAGCATATTCCAAGTCGTGATCAATAGAATCCTCTTCCACATCATTAGGCACAAGTGGGGGTGACGATTCAGGTGAAGTTTGAGAATCACTTGGTGAAGGTGCATCCTGTTCAATGTGAATTGTAGATGCATTAGATAAAGGTTCATTAGCTTGAGCAACCACTTCAGGTATTGGAGCAATTACTGCAGGTGTTGGAACTTCATCAGTCGGGGGATCGAAGAATTCATCAAACAACGGTTGAAACAGTTTATCCCACTCGGGCCTGGATGGTGGTAAAAATGATGTAGAAGTAGGATTATTGGGAACTAATCCGGAACTAATAGCACCGGTTCCCATCTCATGAAGCGCGGGTTCAGAGCAGTGTTGCTCAGAAGCCATCGCTGTCAGCTCGTCGAAATCTGCGTCCATAGTTTCTACAATCTTGCCAAGACGACGGTTATAGATTCGGTATGCTCTTTTGGACGGTGAGTAACCAATGAAGATACCTATATCGGCTTTCGGTTGAAGCTTACCCAAGTTCTCACTATTGATGTTTGGATAACAAAGAGCACCAAACACATGGAAAAATGAGACATCGGGTTTACGGTCATGTAAAAGCTCATAAGGTGTTTTTCCATGACGTTTCCGAAGGATAGAACGGTTTTGGGTGAAACATGCAGTAGAAATAGCCTCTGCCCACAAGAACAATGGAGCGTTCGCATAAATAAGCATGGTCCTAGCAGCTTCCATAAGTGTACGATTACGTCTTTCAACGACACCGTTTTGTTGTGGAGTGCGTGCAGCGGATGTTTCATGTGATATACCAACTCCTTCATAATAATCACGAAGAGTCTGGTTGACGAACTCTGTACCATTGTCTGTACGAATACGGCGGACAGTGGTATTCAAACGTACCTGAATGAATTTCAGAAAAGTGATGATAGCCTTCGGTGCTTCATCCTTTGTACGTAGAAATCTAACCCATGTAAACCTGGATAAATCATCCACAATTATCAGAATGAATTTCTTACCGCTCACACTTTCAGTTCTCATTGGCCCACAAAGATCCATATGCAAAAGATGAAGTTTTTCTTGATTGGTGTCTTCAGCTTTGGGCTTGTAAGATTTCTTGGTACTTTTCCCCCTTGAACACGCGGAACATAAATGATCCTTGTGAAATTTAAGCTTTGGAAGACCACGAACTAAATCGTTTTTAGCCAGATGATTAATAGCATCAAAGTTAAGATGAGATAATCTGCGATGCCATAACCATGACTTGGTCTTAGATGCTTTAGAGAGAAGACATACTGGAGAGGCGGCCATCATGTCTTGTAAGGACAAGGTATATAGATTTGCACCACGAGATCCCTTCAACAAATCTTTTCCTTCCAAGTTGCGGATGAAACAAGTGTGTTGTCGAAAAGCAACCTCAAGGTTGGAATCACAAAACTGTCCTACTGAGAATAAGTTATGACCAAGACCTTCTACATAGTATACCCTTGAAATCGTAACGTTTCCAATCTGATATTCACCATACCCCATAATCTTTGCTATATGATCATTCCCGAATTTAACCGTACCAAGAAACTTGTTGACGAAATTTCGGAGCATCGAGCGATTTCCGGTCATATGTTTTGAACAACCGGAGTCCAAATACCACAGGATGATTTGGACCACCTGAAAATATCACCACACAAAGACAATGTAGAGGTATCGGAATCTGAGTGTTCCTTGTTATTAGCAGGTACAGATTTAATAATCTTAGATTTGCTAACTCTAGGTTTCTTAGACTTCCTAGCCTTCCTTTTCTTAATAGGTGGTGTAGATTCTAGTTGGTTTAAATCCTGAGGTATTTCAGCACTGATAGGCACTATAGTGGGGGCTGACCTAATTAAAGGGCGCTGTTTCCATACTTGAGTGAGAGTGTTCCTAACTAAAGGACGCTCAGACCTAACCTCAATGGATGCATTCCTAGTTAAAGGGCACATTTTTCCATCTAATGTAAAGGTCCTACCAGTGGGACGCCATTGCCAGCCAACTTGGGCACGCGTTCTACCCGTTGGCTTCCATTCAAGACCATTCTTAATAGCATTCATTTCATTAACGTGATCAATCAGACACAAATCATGACGTTGGGAAAACATACATTCATTACAATTCCAACAATTCAAATCAGAATTCACGAATGGTTTAGGCTGCTGCACAGGCGCAGAGCTTTTAGTCTTAACATGATTCTTTTTATTTAAAACTGAACTAGCATTCCTATTGTGAACTTCTACTTTCTTCTTTGTGGCACTACTAGTGGAGGGCTTGATCTTAGCTTTCTTGAGTGGCGATCCTTTAGCCTTAGTAGTCTCTTTTAATCCTGTAGAAGGCAAAGTGGAAACATTAGCAACAGATTTTAAAGGTGTCTTACTTGATTGTGCCAATGACGGTTTCGCTCCTGGAGTCTTATTAAATGGAGTGACAGCAATGGGCCTATTATTAAGTAGTGCAGAACCTGGTGTACCTATGTATTGCAAATATGCTAGGCAATATTGAACTCGCTTAACATATTCATGAGCCGAATAATAGTCGCTACTAGAGGGATCTAAGGCATAAAGATCGTCTAAAATATCCCTAAGAAGATCGACATGCTTAATGGCATTCCTCATATAATCATCGTAGGTAACCGGGTTTCTCTTATGAAGTGGATTCTTATAAAGCACTACTGACTTGGTTGTTGGAGCACTAGTGGACGGTGCAGAGTCGGTAGCTAAGTTATCAACAACTTCTTGTCGGGTGAGAAGAAGTGTCTCCTTTAACTCAGCCAAAACCATATTTTTGTCTATGAGCAGGATGTTCAAATCAGAGATTTCCTCGCACTTTTGGTTCAGTTGTTCAACAAAAGATTGTTGCTGTGCCGCATTAAAAGCGAAGCGTTCTTCTAGTGAACCATAAAGAGCGGATAATCCCTGTCTTGTCCGATCCATCTCCCCTAGAACAGACGAAAGTCTAATTTCTAAGACTTGGTTTTTAGACTCTGCAGCCTCTAGTTCCAATTTTAATGTTTCCTTAGATGATACCTCTCTCTTCAATCTCATGATTTCTTCCTCTAATGTCTTAACAATTGCAATCATCTTGTCACTAGTCTCAACACTCTTTTCACAAACATTTGATATCAAAAGATTCTCATTTTGAGTTTGTTGTTTTAATTCTAAAGATATACAATGTTGTTCTAGTTGATTAAAGCGTTTTGAAAGTAAATTGTAGGAATCTTGTAGCTTTAAAAACTCAGCGTTAGATTCGTGACAAGAATGATTATCTACCTCATTTACAATATCAGCAACATTTACAGTAAGATTACAAACATCATCACAAATATCCTCACAAATATTCACAGCATCACAATTAATCATAGCGGATGTAAGCTCATTCGAATATTTAACATTTACAGTAGTAAGCACATCACACGAGATTACTGCAGACAAGAATCGGTCATATTCGGTTAAAATCTTTTCTTTTTCAATTAGTTGTAGTTCGTAAGCGGTGTCCATTTCATAAAACACTTTTTGAACTTCACCAATTTCAAACACAAGATTTTCCTTAAGTGATGCAAAAATTCCTTTTAGACTTTCGACAAATGGATTGATCTCATTTTTAAACACCTCGTTCATATGTTCGAAAGCCCATTCTCCGGCATTTAAGCCATTTGAAGTCGTACAATCCAAAATGACCTTGTCAAAATTAGTAAAGTATTGATTAATCTCTTGCAAGTTTAACCATACAGTGCTAACCGGTGGAAGATCCTTTGGAATTTCCTTAGGACCTTCCATATTGACAAGTGTAGGAAATGTACTAGGGTTTTCTTCATCTAATATGTAGGTCGGTGCTGTTATGAGATCTTTGTCCATATGGAAGCGAATTCTAAAATCCGTTTTTGCAAGCTCCTTATTCAATTTAAAGTAATCACACTCGGGATATTTTGCAGAATTGTATGACCGATCCTCATCAACTAGATCCTTACTTGTTCGATCATCGGGAAAAACAATCGGGTCTAAAGCCAACTCTAATTGAGTTGCATTATAAAGTCTAGGACTATGTCTTAAAGCTTGTTTTGCATATCGTGGATTAGGGGGAAGGCCTTTTAGACGTGATAAGTTAAACTCTCTAAACGAAGCATCAAATAAGTGAACTAGTTGAGAAGCAGCGTATTGTCTTAACAGCAAGTAATCTAGACTTCTAATCTTATTAGTGGCATTAATCTCCATTTCATTCTTCTTAGACTCTAGTGATTCAAAATCCGTTTGAAGTTTTTGAAAATTAGTGACCACTAACTCCTTTTCTTGAAGTTCATTAGACAGATTTGCTCTTAAGTTTTCTATTTCTTGCAAGTGACCCATTTGTTTGTTTCTAAAGTGATCATATTCGGGATTAGTTAGAACACTAGACGAAGGCACTAGTTCCAAGGTTTGAACTTTCTCATTGCTTAAGGCAAGCTCATCAGACAAATTCTTATTCTTAGCTAAGGTTTCTAAGAGTGCAGCATTCATTTGGCTAAGTAGTGTAGCAGGAACCATGACCAAATCTTGTTGAGCAGGAGTAGGCGTATGCGAAATGGGTCCCGGTTGTGATTCACTCAAAGTCTGGGGACTCACATTGATATTGCTATCATTGTTTGTCTCCTCGTTTGAAGGACTCACCATCGAAGATTCATTCGAATCAGCTCTCTCTTGCACAACTTGATGTGGTTGAATACTAGCATCAGTGGTATTATCGGTGGTATCAATAAGTACCTCAGATCTCTTTTCTGGCCCTAAGCTAGAGATAGTTGCCACGAGAGCAGCCTTTGCAGATTGAAAGTCATCACAGTCTGAGTCATACGCATCGAGATCATCTGCTTGGTATGCTGCATTCTGTGTGGTGACCGTGTCTTGTTCAGCAATCCCTGGATCAGCAAGAAAAGCAAGCTCCTCTTCATCAAGTTCCCTGCCTTGTGCTTGAGCATTCACCAGATAGATCTTTTCTGCAAACCATTGTCCATCCCTTCTCCTCTTGGGTTTCTTACAATCCCTGGACATATGACCCTCTTCCTTGCAGTTGTAGCATGTAATCATTCTCAACTTGCCTGTATTAGCCCGTGGAGGATTGTTGACCATTGGAGCAGGAGCAGGATTGACCGTGCGAGCATTTGTTGATGTGGAAGGTCTCCCCTGATATGGTTGAATTGGCTGAACCATTACCCTACCATTCTCAATTGTAGCTTGTTGGCGAGAATTGGATGAATTCCTCAACTGATTGTTGGTAGGAGCTGATCCCCTAAATCCTCGTTTGCTTAAAGTCCTTGTGAGATAGGCAGACATAGTGGTTAACACTTCAACTGGATCAGCACCTTGTTTAAATACAGGAACGGGGACTTCCTCATCATCACAGTACATTGCTTGATCTTGAGCTGCATAATCACTAGAAGGAATACTCATTTGATCAGGGTAGCTTGTTGGATATGCTGCATTCTCTTGATAATATGAATATGAAGATTGAGCATAAGGTGCAACATTTGCTGGGTGAGGTTGTATAGCATATTGTGATGAAGGTGCACTGAACCGATATTGTTGCTGATGTGAGGTGGGTGGTTGTGGTAAAATCGAGTATTGGGGAAAGGCTGGTGTCATGTAAGGTGATGGATGATAGGCTTGATGTCCCAAAATATAAGGAGTGTTGTTGTGAGACAAGCTTGGTTGATTCGCCATCAAAGCTAATGAATCAGGGTACATACCTCGTGGAGAACGGTGCATGATCACATGTTTCTCATGTTGCTGAAGAAAAGCATATAGTTGATCCAAATTGCACTTATGCAGATCCCTGGTTAACTTAACGTCGGTAATATACTCACCCCATTCAGCTTGAGGTAAAGTATTCAAGAATTTGGTGTTAACCTGGAATGGAGCAATCACCAGATTGTATACATTCAGATCATTCATGAGTGTGGTGAATCTGAAGTAATAATCGTGAAGCGTTTCCCCTGGGTTGTAAGTGAATCTGTCAAACAGGTCATACAACTGACATTCCCTTTCCTGCTTGGTGAGAGACGTACCTTGTAGCAACACCTTAAGACGTTCCCATAAATCCTTTGCCACTGTATACTGACTTACCATCCTATAGATGTCATGGGGAAGAGCTTGGAGAATTGTTTGAAGAGCTTTCTCGTCTGCATCGGCAACAAGTTGTTGGGCTGGTGTAAGTTCTTCAAATTCTCTTGGTCGAGACACATTATTAGCCACGATGGTACCATAGTCAAGTGGACCATTTAAGATAGACTTAACCATAAGCCTCCCATAGACCGGTTTTCCCTTAAGATAAGACATCATCCGGCCTTGCCAAGCTTCAAAAACTTCTTTGATGAGCATTGGCGGGCGATTATCCGTTCCCGTAATCACCGAAATATCCGTAAGTGATGTCATATGAGGCATTACTGAATTCGGATTCATTTTGTTAACTTCAAAGAGACAAAGATTATCGGTTGATCGAGCAGTGAAGTAAAGCTTGTGAATTGTGTTGTGTTTTTGTTGTAAGAAACCAAGATTAAATCCTCTAAAAAAATCGTCGAAAAAACAAGCAAAATAACCCTTGATTCGGAACTTTTTGTTGATTCGGAAGTTTGATTCGGAAGATTAGGCTTGGAATTACCTTGATTAGGAACTTTTGGCTTGATCCGGAACTTCTTGATTCGGAAGTTCTTGGTTCAGAACTTTGGCTTGATCCGGAACTTCTTGATTCAGAAGTTCTTGGTTCGGAACTTTGGCTTGATCCGGAACTTCTTGACTCGGAAGTTCTTGGTTCGGAACTTTGGCTTGATCCGGAACTTCTTGATTCGGAAGTTCTTGGTTCGGAAGTTTCTTGATCCGGAACTTCTTGATCCGGAACTTCTTGATCCGGAACTTCTTGATCCGGAACTTCTTGATCCGGAACTTCTTGATCCGGAACTTCTTGATCCGGAACTTCTTGATCCGGAACTTTTGCTGGGTTAATCAGAAACTTTATACGATGAACAGTCGACCTCTAAAAATGAAGATTAAGCCTAGATTTTGACCAAATAACCCAAAAAGTTTTGTGATTTCAACAATAATAAGTAAAAACTAATACTTATCCACTAATCCCAATCACAAAAACACCAAAAACACCAAGAATCAAGATGGTTTTTCTTAAAGAACACTAATACAATCAAAAACTAAAAAACCACACAAATCACTACCTTAAATCACCTCATAGCTCTTGATACCAAATGTAGAATATTGATAACCTATGAATCTATGAAGGGGTTTGTTGATTTCTAGAGAGAGAAAGTTAGAGAGAGAAAGTGAGGGAAACTATGTGTATTTTATTAAATGGAAACTAGGAAATGACAACCACCAACCCCTTTCCATGGTGGAAAGGGGTATTTATAGTTCCAAGCTAACATGGGCTTGGGCCGGTCCATGACAAGCCCATGGACCGGTTCTTACTTAAGTTAATAAGTAACTAATGACTATTTTCTAACTACGAGCTATTACAACATAAATATTATTGTGGAGTGACCGATACTTCTAATATACGTAAAACGTATTTCTAACAAGAAATCCACAATTTGGGCCCAGTTCATTATGCGGCTTCATTTCTCGTGTTCGTTTTTCCTTGTTTCTTATGATCTTTTGTCTTTTTCACGATATCCATACCTAAAATACACAAGTAAACAAACACAAGCATATATATGGTATATTTATGACATTTTTATGCATTTAAAGCCCGAAAAGAACGATGAGATCATGTATAAATGCCATCTCATCACTCCCCCATACTAAACCATTGCCGTGCCCTCACGTAATGCTAGAATAAAGTATCTAAGAATCATCAAAATTCAATTTTATTACCCTTTATTGAAAAGTAAAAGACTTGCTACAATACTACGAAGATGTGTAAAGACATAATGTATGATTTTCATCACGTGTGTGACTTTTAGGGTCAATGAATAGAAACAAGTGAATGTCCCATAGAGTAAAGTTCTTCATCCTTGATTTTCATACATTCCATGCTAAGTGAAAAAACGAGATCATTGTTGGTACAAGTCACAATGCTAACACTACTCATACGTCCAAATTGTGTAATACTATCACACCCCCAATTTACATTGCGCAGCGGAAATAAACAATTGGGTGTTATTTACAAACTTCATTTTACAACTCTTTAAACGACCCAAAAACGGTACATTTTGGAATAAATATGGAAATAATTTAAATCAATGTCTAAAACCTTCAATCCCAAGTAAAATCAGTTAAAAAATATATCAGAGTAGCGTCCAGGTTCCCCTAGGATCTTAATCAAAACAACAAACCTTTTACCAGAATACTTGACCATTTACTATATGTTTATTACAATAGGGAAATAAATTTGTTTTAGACCATATTACTACAAAAGCAATTCCGCAATCCTTCTCCAGCAAGCTCCGCAGATCAACAACTTCAAGTACCTGAAATACATGCTTAAAATCATCAACACAAAGGTTGAGCAAGTCTATAGGTTTTACAAAACATAATTGAACACATCGTAAAAATCATTCACAATTGTTTAATAGAATTGTGGCCATACAATCTATTAATCAGGTATATCATATTATAGCAGTGGCTATTTAATTGTATTAAGCTCATGACACCGACCCCTTAACTTAGTCACTCACGCCAAATGCCAGCATGACTAGAAAAATTACCAGTGCCCCTACTAGGGTATTAATTTCAAGAATACCAATTCTCATTCACGTAAAATTATCCTTCCCAGCGGGTTACTCAGCGTAAAGCCCTGGTCTCAGATAGGGTTGTCAGCCCAATAGTACTATTATTAGAATAAGCGGCTATTCCCAACTCGCAACATCAAGTCAGAAGATAGTTAACGGCTCATGAAATTAGGGTCTTTTGCAATTTGGTACTTATACAATTCATTTCATCAAATGCAACAAAGGCAACATCGGGTCCAACAATTACTTATGACATGTGTTCATTTTACTTCAAATAGCATGTATCCCCCTCGCGGGTTTTAAAATCATTAAAACAAGTAGAAAGCGAGGCTATAGACTCACCTGAAGTAATAGCAGTAGTAAGACGATCTTCGACGATAGTTGATGCCCGATAACACAAAAACCGTAACCTATCAAATAAGGCGCGTTCATCAATAATAAACTCGAGTAAAATCCATACTTAGTAATATCAAACTAAAAATCATAAAATCACAATCAATCCAAAATAAAAATAATACAAGTGACCTTTTTACTTCATTCTATATGTTTATTCTATTAGTTAATTCTTCGATAAAAATCTACCGGTACACACAAAATGTACAAGCTCATTTACCCCACTTAAACACGTCAAATTTTTATGATACTAATCAGAAACTTCACTTACTATATATAGAAAGGCCTGTTAAAAACTCACCAAAAGATGTCACATTTAAAGTTCCCTGCCCGACACATCTTTGAAATACAAAAACCGGACAGTTTTACGTCAACAATTCATATAGTCTTTTAACATATTTATTTTTCTCCGTTTATGAAACCGACACTCAACTTTGAAAATAACTCGACATCCTCATACTTAACATTCAAAATCAGTCCATGACATATTTAAAAATTTCATTTTATAGTCCCCGAGATTCGATCCAAATATCGACAACAGTTATATATTGTGACGATACTCGTCTCCCGGTACACGAAATAATCAAACTAACGTAACGTTTCGCTCGTTTGGAGCTAGAAGTCCTACCTTATACCAAAACGAAGCTAAAAACATCCTCTACAACAATATCTAATTAGTTCATCTCAAACTCAAACTCATATTTTCAGAAAATTAACTTTAATAATCTGTTATAAAATATATATTTAAATATCACTCAAAATTAATTTTTCACCACATTTTAACCCTATTTTTACCGCTATAATCATTCTTACACTACTAGTTTATATCATAACACACTAAATCATCCTAGATGATTAATTCATAAAAACCAAACTCAAAAATATCAACATGCAATCATCAAAACAAATGTATAAACACATAAACACCTACATACAACAACAATTTAAGATCAAACAACAAGATATTCATCCAAAAATGGGTTTTTCAAAAATGTTCATGCATGTGTAAGATTTTCATACCAATATGTAGAGAATCAAAAACTAGGAATGGGTCTTTGATTAAAATTAAGAGATTCAACTTGAAATCAAAATTTTTGGGGTGGACGGACAAAGAGAGAAAAAGGGGAGGGATAGAGAAAAATTTGGATGTTTGAGTGTTTGTGTGTATTTTTGTGATTAAAATTCAATTTATATGGAAAAATTTTAGGGTAGTTTTTGCCAATTGTGATTCTTGTGGACCAAAGTGCAAATACTTTGTTAAAAGCAGAAAATGACTATTAGTCACTTTTGAATATTTTAACGGGTCTGGGATTTCATAAAAATGCTTCTCAAAACTTAAAACGCACACAAAATATGACATTATATAGTCCTGGCACGACTTAATACGACATTAAAATAAAAACGTCAAAATATTAAACATCGACATGTTTAAAATAAAATGTAAAATTTCTCGGGCATCCGTCGATATCGTCATCACTAATAATCCTCGCAACTCGTCAAAACGTAAAAATAAAATTTCAACATCATCCAAATCAAATTACCAATCGTCATGACAATCAACCTCGTCAAAAATTTCAAAAAAATACGTAATATAATTAAAT
The DNA here is from genome assembly GCA_025667525.1 of Glebionis coronaria. NCBI lineage: Eukaryota > Viridiplantae > Streptophyta > Magnoliopsida > Asterales > Asteraceae > Glebionis > Glebionis coronaria. Next base: position 305,326,364 of record CM046882.1, read on the forward strand.
AATGACCACGGTTTTGGGTTGTTACATCCTACCCTCCTAAAAGAGAGCGACGTCCCGGCGCTCAACCCACCTCACACTCGCACTTCCACACTTCTAGAGTCAACGTGACCTCTTATCCTCAAGAGATACTCACGTCTTTTACACCAGTCCAACTCAATTCTTATGATATCACCATATCCACAATTATTACTACACTTCAACTTTCAATTTCACCTTCTATTATGCTAATATTCCTTCATCATTCATACTTCTTCTGCATTACTTTCTCGGGTTTCATTCCTGTCCCAATACTCTGACAACATACATAGTTGTGATTCAAGTTGTCAGATTACACCTCTTAACTACTGGTATGACGATTATCATCACATAAAGATTCCATCTTCACTAGGTTCCATTAGTCCTCATAGTGAAATATTAAGATATCATCATCCCAAGTTTCAATTATATGTTGATGTGATTGATACCCAATTCAATTACCATCGTTCAGTTCATCCTTTCACTCTGTTCATTGCTTTCCGAAAATACGCAATATTCCTTCTTAACTCAATTCATCACACTTTCTGTAGAAATCTCTAATATCCAAAAGTCAACCTCAATCTCTGGTTCACATATAATATGTTCAAACCTTAATCAATACTCATACTTTATCACAGCGATTTCCAGTATTCAAAATTTGCTCTGCCTCTATGTCTTGAGGTTACACTCAAACTAAATACAATGAGATTATCTATAATTCTAACCAGTCACTTAAATACTTTCCATACTCATTTTCCACTTTCATTCATTCAAACAATCTCTATGTCCCGAGTGTAGTGCTTGCTAGATCACTGAATTACTGTACCTTCCATAGTATATTATTACATCTTCCCCATATCATATTACTGTTTAAATAACTCCGTTAGCCTCATATATTCAAATCTGAAATGTATAATGGTCAAATCACTTCCTGATATCATAATTCATTTTATTCCAACCGTGCTGTATCAATACTTCAATTTGTAAAATCCCTTCAATACTACATGCGACACTCTCAGCACTCTAAGAATAATTAAATTCTCTTTTTAATCTGAACAATTCATTCACCACTGATCCTTGCATTCTTAACACACTCTATGATCTAATAGGAGAAAAATTAAATAATCACAATAACCGTTTTTGTTCCATAAAAACATACATCTCAACTCTTTCATTTCTATTACCATTCTATTTCAAAATTTCCAACAATCTGTTGATCTTTTTTCTTTGATATTCCTTTTTCCATTAGTTTATTACCTTGATTCTAACTTTCATTCCATTCTATCCATTCTGCTTGTTGCTACCAATATTCCAATTATCTCAAAACTTAAGAGTCAATTCTCAATTACTTCAGAAATTTTATAAGTCCTTTTTCCTTCTCCTTCTTACTAAATACTCACTAGTTGATAGTGACAGTATCCACACTTATCCTTCATAATCGGAAACATACTTCGTAATACAGAACTATAACATATCCCATCTATAATTTACCGATTATTATTTCTCAGTCATCATTAGGTAATCCTTGACTCCTTTCTTTAAAATCTCCGAATGGCATTTATACACAAGTCCTTCTTATTCTTATTTTCTTCATTCTTGATTCCATACAAGTAATACTTTTCAATCCAAAAACAAATACCACAATGTCCAATCTCATGATTATATAAACCCCGTTACACTTCTTTATTCAATTCAACACACTTGATATTATCCAGATATCATCATCGCAGCTCTATAATTCCTTTAGATTCCTCTAATACTAATTATACAGGCACAGAACTTCAATCTAGCCTTAGTGTTCATAAACAACTTCCTCAACTACAGAATCAGATCTAACAACTACAACTTAAATATATGAATGGATTTCACACATTTAGTTCTTCTTTGTCAGCTTTATCCTTGGTTCAACAATCAGTGAAAACCTCCTGATAAATCTCCGATAATACTCAGCATAAACAAAGGAATTTACAAGCTTCGGTCGGTTTCGTAGGTATCGACAAAGCCTCAATCGTTTCAATCTAGTCAGATTTTCACGATCACTTCAGCCATAGATCGTACATTCTAAAACATCTATAATACTCTAACTAAAATTCTTATCCAAAGAATTTTTACACACCATTCCTTTTTAATAACAATTTTACAATTGTTAAAGAATACTTTTCTTTCTTTCAATCATCTACTCGTCACACTAAACATTCACAATAAATAATGGACACCAAAATCTGGTGCTCAGTTTGTTCAGCCCCACAGCAATCATCTTATTCACAAAACATCCAGCTTCTTTACTTTCTTCCGTTGTTACTTCTCCGATGACTTACCCTTCTAGTCAAATCAGATTATCCTTATTGTCTCATCTGCCAATCCTTACAATCAAACATATTACCATTCTCAACTTCCTGATAATACCATATAATATAATATACAATCAGATTGCATAACTCCTATCACTAAGCTAACACAAAGCTTCCTTTTTCCCATGACGACAGTGAACTCTACGATTCCGCAGAATAATCACATAGTATCCTTAAGTACTAACTCATCTTTTCATTCTTTTCCCGACTAATACTATTAAAGCGCACAGAAAATTTGACTTATTGTAGTTTCCTACTACATACCTTCTCATCATTGACCAATAAAATCGTCAAATAGAAATTCCACTAATTACTCCCTGAAATCAGTACTCAATGTTCAACAACATTCTAATTTAATTCTTTCCACCTTTATTTATCATATCCTATGATATTCATCCTTATCCTAGTTAACTTTCTCACAACACTAGTTCGGTTAATTGCGCTAAACTTCTTAATTCCATATGCTCCAAAAATATTTCCTTAATATATGCACATATATATTATTCTTCCGTCGGTGAATTTCTCATTTCGACCAATCGCAAATTCTCGTTTATTTCTCGTCCTCAGTTCTGCTAAAATCTAACATCTTCAAATCTCAATATATCCTCAATAACACCTTCAGAATTTAATACACCATCAATAACACTTTCAGAATTTCAATAAAATTCTAACTCAATGATTACCAGATAAGAACACACAATTTACTACATCTAAATCTCAAATCTTATCAGCATTTCCAAAATATAGGCTGTAATAGCAGCAACATTCCCTTCATATTAATCTTCCATTATCTGAATAATTCCTTTATTCAATCTCTTTTACCACAATGAAAACATTTCATTACCACAGAAATACCAATTCCTATACTGCACTCCTTGTTATTCCTTCAGCAGCTCGACCTCTAGCTAGTCCGTACTTACATCAAGTAAATAGTTAATTACTTAAGTGGTATAAAATATATGTGATCTACACATCATACTTCCTCCTGCTTACCCGATTTATAGCAACTGCTTGAATACCATCTCTTCTTATCTTAGACTATTAAATTCCAAGTTTACCTTCTATTAGAGGAAATAAATTCCTATTCCTTATTGTCATTCGCAACACTACCATTCCTTTACCCTTTTCTGCCACACTTAATTTCGAATTAGGATCAATCTTTAAATTACTATCTCTTTTCGTCGACTCGAACATTCCCAAATGACTATCGATATATTAAACATCCATCAGTTACTCGAACTTATCAATATAGTTGCACCTTTCCAATTACCATCAGTAGTCGTACGGCACTCTTCACCGCATCTCTTTGGATAACTAGGAATCTAACACACAGACATCCTTTTAAAATCTTGCAGAATGGAAGCAACATCTCTAACTGGAACAGCAACATCTTCAATCTCAACAGCATCTTCAGTCTTAGCAGCATCTTCAACTGAAACAGCAGGATTTTCAATCTCAGCAGCATCTTCAGTCTCAGCAGCATCTCGTCTCCTCTCAGCACTATCAGCTTCAAACAATCTAACAACTATTCCCACAATCATATAATCTACCCTAATGGTTGGCAACCTTTGGAGACATATTTCAAGATACTCAGTCACACACATAGGAATCCCTGCTAATGACAGAAACATATCTCACTCAACTCTTTCCATGTGATAACAGTAGAAACAAACTTAATAAGTATACACATCGAGATAGAAAGAATAGGGTCTTTTCATCAAGATATAACATGAATACTGCATACTCCAACAACACAATACTACCTAAATTCAACAGTCATCTTACAAAAGAGAGAAGATAACAAAGAAACATCAAAATACTAAAGGGTAATAGTAGATTTCATCCATAAATCCGAGAAAATCGCAACAAAACCTTGTCACTAATGTCACTTACCCTTATCATCCTAAACAACAACAATAATAATAATCCATCACAAAACTACCTCACAACATCTAGATAATCCAAAGACAACACAATAATACATAAACTGAAATACAACAAAGATCCATCACTACATCACTCCATAGGATGTGGTCCATCACTTTCTCCAACTTGGCTCGTTCCTGCTTCATCTTCATCTGGTCCTAACTTGCAGCACCTCCCTTTTGGATCTAAACACGGTGGATTCCTAAATCCATACCTCAAAATCCCTCCTTGACACGGCAGATCTATCATATAATGAGAATTAGCATACACCTCACTATCCTGAAACTTCCAATGTGGTTCAAGATACGGCCCAAGATGAGCTACATATCACTTAACCTGCGAAGCCTATCTATCTCTTTCTGATACTTCTCAAAATCAGTCCCATAACTTCTCACTTTTGCTCTAACCTCAGTTCTTCCAACCTCACTCTCAGTCATATAATTATCAATGTCAGATTCTACAACATTTTTCTTATCATTCGTATCATCCTCGTAATCTAACCATCCATCTGAAATCTTATGATTACCTACATACTTATTCTGCAAACTCCATTGACCTACAGCAAATCCCCTATTCTTGACGTAATATGGTATGTCAGACATTTTCTGAAATCACAGAAAATTCAAAAGTACATAAGGTCATTATTCAAAAATATATATGTAATGCATAATCATGCAAATGCAAATGAATTACGTATGTCAAATATATATGTATGCGATGCAATGCAATGCAATGCAAATGATAATTATACAATATTCATAAAGATGAAATTATGATGAAATTATGATGAAATTATGGTGAAAGCACTCAACGTCCTTTCATTAATGCCAATACCTCATTGTAGTATTTACTTAATAAATACTCAAGAATTCACAACAATTATAAGGGATACATCTATAATAATAAAGCATAACAAAATAAATAATCTTACCGGAGCCTTGCAGAGAAGTTGCGTTGCTTTTATAAAATACTTTCGACACCAAAGTTTTAGTGTAGGACATTTTTAAAAATCGACCTAATTCGCAATAACTAAAAAAGCTCTGGGTACCAATCTATCACACCCCCAATTTACATTGCGCAGCGCAAATACACAATTGGGTGTTGTTTACAAACTTCATTTTAAAACTCTTTAAACGACCCAAAAACGGTACATTTTGGAATAAATATGGAAATAATTTAAATCAATGTCTAAAACCTTCAATCCCAAGTAAAATCAGTTAAAAAATATATCAGAGTAGCGTACAGGTTCCCCTAGGATCTTAATCAAAACAACAAACCTTTTACCAAAATATTTGACCATTTACTATATGTTTATGACAATAGGGAAACAAATCTGTTTTAGACCAAATTACTACAAAAGCAATTCCGCAATCCTTCTCCAGCAAGCTCTGCAAATCAACAACTTCAAGTACCTGAAATACATGCTTAAAATCATACACACAAAGGTTGAGCAAGTCTATAGGTTTTACAAAACATAACTGAACACATCGTAAAAATCATTCACAATTGTTTAATAGAATTGTGGCCATACAATCTATTAATCAGGTATATCATATTATAGCAGTGGCTATTGAATTGTATTAAGCTCATGACACCGACCCCTTAACTTAGTCACCCACGCCAAATGTCAGCATGACTAGAAAAATTACCAGTGCCCCTACTAGGGTATTAATTTCAAGAATACCAATTCTCATTCACGTAAAATTATCCTTCCCAGCGGGTTACTCAGCGTAAAGCCCTGGTCTCAGATAGGGTTGTCAGCCCAATAGTACTATTATTAGAATAAGCGGCTATTCCCAACTCGCAACATCAAGTCAGAAGATAGTTAACGGCTCATGAAATTAGGGTCTTTTGCAATTTGGTACTTATACAATTCATTTCATCAAATGCAACAAAGGCAACATCGGGTCCAACAATTACTTATGACATGTGTTCATTTTACTTCAAATAGCATGTATCCCCCTCGCGGGTTTTAAAATCATTAAAACAAGTAGAAAGCGAGGCTATAGACTCACCTGAAGTAATAGCAGTAGTAAGACGATCTTCGACGATAGTTGATGCCCGATAACACAAAAACCGCAACCTATCAAATAAGGCGCGTTCATCAATAATAAACTCGAGTAAAATCCATACTTAGTAATATCAAACTCAAAATCATAAAATCACAATCATTCCAAAATAAAAATAATACAAGTGACCTTTTTACTTCATTCTATATGTTTATTCTATTAGTTAATTCCTTCGATAAAAATATGCCGGTACACACCAAATGTACAAGCTCATTACCCCACTTAAACACGTCAATTTTTTATGATACTAATCAGAAACTTCACTTACTATATATAGAAAGGCCTGTTAAAAACTCATCAAAAGATTTCACATTTAAAGTTCCCTGCCCGACACATCTTCGAACTACAAAAACCGGACAGTTTTACGTCAACAATTCATATAGTCTTTTAACACATTTATTTTTCTCCGTTTATGAAACCGACACTCAACTTTGAAAATAACTCGACATCCTCATTCTTAACATTCAAAATCAGTCCATGACATATTTAAAAATTTCATTTTATAGTCCCCGAGATTCGATCCAAATATCGACAACAATTATATATTGTGACGATACTCGTCTCCCGGTACACGAAATAATCAAACTAACGTAACTTTTCGCTCGTTTGGAGCTAGAAGTCCTACCTTATACCAATACGAAGCTAAAAACATCCTCTACAACAATATCTAATTAGTTCATCTCAAACTCAAACTCATATTTTCAGAAAATTAACTTTAATAATCTGTTATAAAATATATATTTAAATATCACTCAAAATTAATTTTTCACCACATTTTAACCCCATTTTTACCGCTATAATCATTCTTACACTACTAGTTTATATCATAACACACTAAATTATCCTAGATGATTAATTCATAAAAACCAAACTCAAAAATATCAACATGCAATCATCAAAACTAATGTATAAACACATAAGCACCTACATACAACAATAATTTAAGATCAAACAACAAGATTTTCATCCAAAAATGGGTTTTTCAAAAATATTCATGCTGTGTAAGATTTTCATACCTATGTGTAGAGAGTCAAAAACTAGGAATGGTTCTTTGATTAGAATTAAGAGATTCAAGCTTAAAATCAAAATTTTTGTGGTGTTTGTGTTGTGTGGGGTGGACGGACAAAGAGAGAAAAAGGGAAGGGAGAGAGAACATTTGGATGGTGGAGTGTTTGTGTGTATTTTTGTGATTAAAATTCAATTTATACGGAAAAAGTTTAAGGTAGTTTTTGCCAATTGTGATTCTTGTGGACCAAGTGCAAATACTTTGTTAAAAATCGGAAAATGACTATTAGTCACTTTTGAAATTTTTTACGGGTCTCAGGTTTCATAAAAATGCTTCTCAAAACTTAAAACACACACAAAATATGACATTATATAGTCCCGGCACGACTTAATACGACATTAAAATATAAAGGTCAAAATATTAAACATCGACATATTTAAAATATAATGTAAAATTTTCAGGCATCTGTCGATATCGTCATCACTAATAATCCTCGCAACTCGTCAAAACGTAAAAATAAAATTTCAACATCATCCAAATCAAATTACCAATCGTCATGACAATCAACCTCGTCAAAAATTTCAAAAATATACGTAAAAATATAATTAAATAATGACCACGGTTTTGGGTTGTTACAAATACTTTTTCTCCCCGCAATCCTAGTTATTATGAAAGGAAATGGGTTTCTAGAATTTTTTAACTATTTGTCATGGATCACAAGTGATTCATATTGACTTATTTGAGTATTTATTATTCCGAAAGTAAAGTAGCACGATTTAATTGATAGTTAGCCGAAGAACAAAATCTTTTAAAACGGCTTCTCGTGTATCTCCTTAAGTTCATATATTGACATAACTCGTTTTACGATTTGAGACCTTTCTTGGACCGATATTTGGCATGTAATTCATACTTCAAATCTTGGGAATACGTTCTTGAAATTATGGTCTTCTCTTCATATTTTGGAATTTCTTCACTTGACGTTTTTGAGAGATTCTTCATACTTGGACCACGACTTCATCATTTTTCTTCAATATTTATTTTGGACTTTGATATACAACGATCCGCCTCCTTTCAGGACTTGGATATATTTATCCTCATACCTTGTAAGGGTCTTTTTGGATAGGCTTTCTCCATGATCTTTAGGGGAGTAATTGCTTTTCGTCATGTGTCTCGATCCTTCATATTGATTTAGGAATAATGATACTTCACATCATCTTGGATCTTTAGCAACAAAATTGAGCTCCTAATGCCTTGTTAGGGCCTTTTTGGATCTTTACCAATCTTCGCGTCCCGCTTCAATAAGTTATGCCTTGGCTATGAACTCTATTCAACCCCGAGCAACTTTTAAACGATATTGTGCTAGAAGCTAAGTAACCTTTCAAATCGTACGACCTTACATATTGCAATTATTTTGATTCCTAATGCATTGATCTTATGGGAGAAAAAGCCACAATTAAAAACACATGAGTTTTTGATAGAACATTTTCATGTTCTACGTTTAGCATGATCACTTGTCTAACTCTATCATTTCTCGTTCTTCACTATTTAAAGACCTCTAATTAAAGAGACTCGTGAATACTTAGCCATGCCAGTCAAAATTAAGCCAAATTTGGATTAGCTTTCATTAAGACTATATCAAATCGAAGTTTTGGGTTTTCAAGCTACCTATAGGATATTGCACTTTCTTGGACTTTTTCAAGTTTAGAGAATGATTTTTATAGTTCCCTTGATAAGTGACTTTCTAGGATCAATTACAGGAACTTGCGAAAAGTTCTGGTTCTTAACCCGAATGAGCTAAGACTTTCGCGTTTTAAAGTTCCCTATATAAAAGTCTAGCAAAACTTGATTCGAGCGGGTTAAGGAATGTAAAGGGCTCCAAATGCCCATCAAGTCAAAAATTAGCTCTTATTCTACCCATCAGAAAATATGCATTCGTGTCTTAAAAACACTTATGAAAACTAAGAAATTTTTTAAAATTGGGCCATTTTTGGCCTTATTAGCAACAAAACAAAACGTTGAAAGTTGGAAAACGTGAGGGCGTAGCAAAGCAAGTATCTATTCACCCCCATACTAAAATTAAACATTGTTCTCAATGTTTCGAGTCTAAAGGTGGAGCACCCTGATGTGTCGATGATAGTATATGTGATAATTAGATACGTTATAGGGTAAATTAGAAAATTACCTTTAGGCAAAAGTAATAGTCTAAAATTACCAAAGAGGAATTCAATTAAACACGTTGGAGAACCAAGTTCGTTGTACACGAAGATCTTATGAATTTGAGACGTTATGCTTCGATTTGGACAATTGATCGAATTGGTTTCGGTTTTTAAACTAATATTAATCCTATAAATTTTAAAACTATTTAATTTATCCTAAAGTGCATGAATCGTAAACCCAAAATTATTTTAATCTAAAAACAATTATTTAAAATTGAAAACTTTTAAACTATTTAAAATAAACAATCTATTTAAAAAAATCAATTATAAATTTAATCTATTCAATTAAAATACTTTACTCTATTTAAAAATCTATTTAAAATCTACTTTACTTTTTATTAAACAAAATCTATTTTTAAAACCATTTTATTTAAATCTAAATTAATAAAAATCTAATTATTTGAAAACTAATTAAACTTTTAAAATTAATAAAAACATTTTTTCAGTTTTTATTTTATTTTATTTTGAAACTATTTAATATTTTTAAAACTCAAAATTACTTTAATAAAAATATTAATTACAATTTATATAAACGGAAGTTAATAAAAATTCAACTTAAAACAAAACTGCCAGAAACAATATTACTACATTAATTAAATGACTGAAAGTAAAATCAAAAGAGCTGTTAGCTCAGATGGATATGTCACTTGGTTGTGAACCGCGAGTTCGAGACCCACAAGAGTCATATTTTTGTGATGATTTGTTTTTAATAATGAAAAATGAAACAAGTCACAGGAGTGACTTTTTGTTACTAAATTGCAAACTGATAGGAATCAGTAATGAAGCTTAACAGATCAAATGGATCTGTTAATTTTTTTTTTTGATAATCAGCAGACCAACAATACAGCAAAACCAAACTTAAATTCAAATAACACAGTTTAAGTAAATTAACCAAATATGCAGAAAGAACTAGTAAATCAGTTAATCATAAGCAATAAAAACTCATCAGACAATACAACTAAATAACTCCTATAATAACAGACTCAAAACTTCAAGTCAGGCATGTCCAAAATGATCAATACAGTAGAATTAACCAACCCAATTGCAGCAAATCTAACTAAATAATCAGCAAGGAAAGGAACAAATAAAAACTCGAGAATCAGACATATCAGTTAAATCATAAAACTAAACAAATCCTATAAACGTTTAAATCCAACCAAAATATTTGATAAATCAGAAGCGTAACAATATCAGATTTATTCAAACCATATAACTAGCAGACTATCAAAATCAGTGTAACAAGTTACAAAACCTAACAAATCTAAATAGGCAATAAACTTAAACCAGAAACACAATTATTAAAACCTAACTCAACTGAACATTCCAATCATAAAAGTAACATGTAACAAACCTTATTAATTGACAATATCAAGTAAAAAGGCAGTACCATCAAACTTACAAGATTAATCTATTATCAAACCAGCAATAGCTTCATAAAAACTTATTAGAACCAGTAAATAATCAGACAAAAGTAATAGAAAAGAACATCATATTCAAATTCATTATTCAATATCAGTTTCATTGTTTAATATCAGATTCTAACAAATTAAACCTCAAACTCAAAAATCATAGCACATAACACTTAAACAGTAAATATAAAACAACAAAAATTTACGAGAGTAACTCACCTATTGTCGATATCCTTTGAGAAGAAGGTTGTGCTGAACAACCTTAATGAACCGAATCAACACAATAATCGACCACCATCTTCGAACACCATCAACAGCACCGAATCCAAATTCACAATCGAACCATAGTTTTTATTTACACTTTCAGTAGGAAAGTTTATTCCCCAAAATTTATTCTTATTATTTAACAAAAGCTATTATTTAGCTTAATTAAATAACATCAATGTTATCATTCCAGAATAGATAAAAGCAGGAATAAATTGCAATTAGATTTAAACAGTAAATAAATCAAGAAATTTATAAACTCCAAATAAACTTTTTATTAATAATCAAAACTTTAATACAAAACTGAGAAAAGGAAATTACAATATTTCTACTACTAATTCTGCATAATAACAGTAAAATAAAAAATGGGATACCATTACTGAAGAAATAAGGGAGTTTTTATAGCTGAATGAGAGGGTTGGGGTGAAGAGTTTGTTGAGGGGAATCTTTACTCTTGGCCATTGATTTCTTCATTCCCTTTCTCTGTATTGATCCTACGGTTGAGATGAGACAACTAGCACACGGATCGCCAACGTGGCATCCGAGTGTGCTAGTTGTGTTAGTTCACTGCTGACTTGGCTTCTCTTGATTGGTGGATTAAGAATGATGTGCTGTCAAGGCCACTAGTATGGTGCCACGTCAAAGATGCCATCCACTTCTTGCTTCCGATTTCCTTGGGGAATTAATGTCAACTCGTGTGAATCACACGTGCAAACCAAAACCCCCAAATTAATTTGAGTGATTTAACAATTAGGGTTTTGATGAATAGTATAGGTTGCGTCTAGTTTAATTTTTGGGGAAGATGGGAGATAAATGCATTGTTTGTATCGACAGGTTTGAGTGATGTGAAATTAAGTCACGTTTGTAAACACGTTTGTGAGTAAATGTTAACTGAATGAGAATTTATAAAAACTTTACAAACGTTTTTATTCAACCTTCATGGGCTTTGGACTTTTGACCGACCATACTCCATTTGTTTATAACATTTTCGACCCATAAAACTTCCATCCGTTTCATTCATTTCACTTTGGGCCAAATTTATGGGCTTTTGGTAGAAAACATGTACTTAATTTCCCATAAATGGGCCTTCAAACCCATTAAGCAAACATGGGTCCCACTTGGCCCATTAGCTTCATAAAAGATTAAATCCGCTAAATTCGAGCTCGAAATTGGTTTTGTTGATCTTTTTCTTCAAATTCGTGTCGATTTTTCCGGTTTTCGTGATCTTGGTACCTACAGACATGAAACAACAAAACAACACATATACAAGGCATTTTCATTGATTATATGCATTTATTGTGTGATTATTGATCTAAATGATATGAGTAAAATCACTCATATCAAACTCCCCCTTGCTAAGCAAGTGTCGTGTCCTCACGCAATGATAAAATAAAACACCAACTACACTTTTATTCAACTTTTGACTTTATTTTGCAAAGACATAATGTATTGCTTTCATTATTTAAAAAATAACTTTGAGGATCATAAAACTCAAATAGATTCATCGTCCTCGACTTTTCACTTTTCCATGCCAAGTGCAAAAACAAGATCATTGTCAATCATAAGTCCCAAAATTAAACCAACTTATACAAGTAATTTGTGTTAAACTCAATCTCCTAATATTCCTAATTGTATCTCTAGATTTTGTTTGTCATTCACCCAAAGGCTCATTTGACTTTATTTGATATTTATTAGTCCAAAAATGAAGGCAAGAACGGTGTAAACTCAACACTCAAAACCTAACCTCGACTTCAAAAACCGTTGTCACTAAAGAAAGCCCACATCAAGGATAACTTAACACGATTTGAGGGATAAGTCCCCGGACCCGAAATTTGGCTAATATGGCTACTTAAAGCAACAATAAAAACCTCCAAAGTCAATTATGACCTTATTAATGGAGTTAGCAACAACTACATCATAACACCTTGTGGCTCTTTAAGATGCAATTGTGCTCCATATTTAAAATCCACACCCGAAGGCTCCTTGGACAAAAATAAGGAAATTGACATTCACCATCCCACCTTATGGCTCATGATGATGAAGCAATTTTTATTCAACACGTCCCCTTGCCATACACCCTAAGGCTCTAATGACAAGGTTAGTGCTACATGACTCCCACCCGAAGGCTCCTAGAGAACATGTTTTTATTTATTCTTCTTATTAATATGATATTTATAGTAAGCCAAATTTCCGCAATCCCATGATCAAAAGTCCATGACGCTGACACCCTTAATGTGTTCTCACTTTAATTACAAGGGAAGAAAAAGAAGGAGTTACGAGTTAAGATATCAAGCCTAAACCGCTAAAACTTCATTTATTAAGCAATTATTAATCAAGTGTGGAAAGTAAATACGAGGAGATTAAATCAAACACAAAAATACTTGCACAAAGAAGAGTTCATTTTAGAAACTTATGATTGAACTCTATCATTTCTTGTTCTCCATATTGTAAAATTTCAAAAATGTGAAATCAATGGATACTTAGCCTATTAAATCAAAGTTTTGGGTTTTCAAATCATCTATAGGATCTTGCATCATCTTATACTTTCTCAAGTTTTAGAATTTGCGTTTAAAAGTTCCCTTAATAAACGACTTTCTAGGATCAATTATAGGAACTTGCGAAAAGTTCTTGTTCTTAACCCAAATGAATTAAGACTTTCGCGTTTTAAAGCTCCCTATATAAAAGCCTAGCAAAACTTAATTCAAATACGTTAAGGAAAAGCTAAGGTAAAAACCGAGTCGAGTCAAAAACTATTTTTATTTTCTCCAACGGAAAGCCTACATTTGTGTCAAAAACACTTATTTTATTTATTAAAACTTAAAAATAACACTAAAAAATTAAAAATTTATGAAAAATGAGAAAAACAATTACGTTTAGACACGACAAAAGCAATTGCAAGCGATTATATCGATTGACTCCCCCATGCCAAAACCAAACATTGTCCTCAATGTTTCTTAGCTCAAGAGTAACACCCCCTTGCTAAAATACGAAGAGTCTAATGCAAAATCCTAACATGGTAAGAGCATGCAAATCTATAAGCCATTTATTAATTATGCCTCAAGATAAAACGTTAGTCGATAAAAATCAAAGAGTAGAGAGTGTGCCCCTTTTGGTAATCAAAGATTGGAAGATCAAGTGGACCGGCAAAAACCGAACACGAGAGTCTTCAAATATCAGGGTCATACCTAAGATTCACAACACAACACGAGCACGAGCTTGAAAGATCAAGCCTTATTAGTTGTTAGAAAATAGAAAGAAGATAGAATGTATGGGACTCCCCCACAAGGCACCTCGTTTTTGTTAACCGAGTCATGAGCTCGACTCGATCTCCGCATTCATTGGTCCTTAGGGAAAGTTTTAAGATCCAGGACAACCTCCGTAGGTATGTCCCCTCCAAAGTAGTGTTTCACACGATGACCATTCACCTTAAAGTTAGGCCCGTCTTTTTGATCTAGCTCAACGGTGCCATAAGGGAAAACTTGTGCAATGGTGAATGGTTCGGACCAACGGGATTTAAGCTTGCCCGATAAAATCTTAAGTCTATTGTTGAATAAGAGGACTGGATCACCAACATTGAAAATGCGGTTTTTGATCTTAGAGTCATGAATCCTCTTAATCTTCTCTTTATAGATCAAAGAATTTTCATAAGCTTGATCCCTTAATTCACTTAGTTCATTCAATTGAACCTTGCGATGATCACCCGCGGTCCTCAAATCAAAGTTACAATGCTTAAGAGCCCAATACGCCTTATGTTTGAGTTCAATTGGCAAGTGGCATGCTTTTCCGTAGACCAACCGAAATGGTGTGCAACCAATTGGCGTCTTGTGAGCCGTACGGAAAGCACACAATGCATACCATGAAGTGTGATTTTCTCCAATAGAACGCTCCAAAATCCTTTTAAGAGCTCGTTTTGAAACCTCCACTTGACCACTCGTTTGAGGGTGATAAGCTGTCGAAAGTCGATGAGTGACACCATATTTCTTTAGAACTTTTTTCAAATTGTTCATTACAAAAATGGGTCCCACGATCACTTATAATAGCCCGCGGAGTTCCAAAACTAGCAAAGAGTTGTTTCAAAAAGTTCACCACAACTCGAGCATCATTCGTGGGCAAAGCCTTAGCTTCGATCCATTTAGACAAATAATAGTCCACGGCTACGAGAATATACTTATTTCCTTTCGAAGATGGAAATGGCCCCATAAAATCGATCCCCCACATGTTAAAGATTTCACAAACTTGGATAATGTTTTGAGGCATTTCATCCTTTTGTGAGTTCTTTCCTTGACGTTGACAAGCATCGCAAGTATTGATCGAGACTTGGGCATCACGATATATGGAAGGCCAAATGAAGCCGGCATCAAATACTTTCTTCGCGGTGGCGTTGGCACCATGATGTCCCCCGGTGGGTCCTTCATGACAA
The DNA here is from genome assembly GCA_025667525.1 of Glebionis coronaria. Taxonomy (NCBI): domain Eukaryota; kingdom Viridiplantae; phylum Streptophyta; class Magnoliopsida; order Asterales; family Asteraceae; genus Glebionis; species Glebionis coronaria. The sequence continues at coordinate 305,342,040 of CM046882.1, forward strand.
GATTTAAGAATATCTTGAGCTTCTTTGCCAAAAACGCACCTACGAATCACTTGATCCGCGCACACATGAAACAAATAGGGGTCGTCCCAAAAGTAATAGAATATATCCTTGAAAAACTTTCGTTTTTGTTGGGACGACATACCCTTGATCACAAACTTCCCCGCATGGTAATTTGCGATGTCCGCAAACCATGGGGTACTATCATCACCACGAAAAGCAATCATACCAAGCGTCTCGAGAGGAAATGTTTCATTGATTCCCTTGTTCTCTCGATCGCTTTGGTGAGGATTCTCAAGTCGAGATAAATGATCGGCCGCGAGATTCTCGGCTCCTTTTTTGTCTAGAATTTTGACATTAAATTCTTGAAGGAGGAGAATCCACCGGAGCAACCTCGGCTTAGCATCTTGTTTATTAAGAAGATATTTGATAGCCGAGTGGTCCGTATACAATATGGTTTGAGACAAGACGAGATATGGTCTAAACTTTTCAAAAGCATACACAACGGCAAGAAACTCCTTTTCCGTTGTAGTATACTTTGTTTGAGCATCCGTCATAGTCTTACTTGCATAATGTATAGTTAAGAAATGTTTTGACTTACGTTGCCCCAAAACCGCACCTACCGCGTAATCACTAGCATCACATATAATTTCAAAAGGTAGGTCCCAATCCGGAGCAACCAAGATTGGAGATTCGGTTAATTTCCTTTTAAGCATCTCAAAGGCTTGAATACACTCATCCGAAAAGATGAAAGGAGTCTCTTTTTCCAAAAGATGGGTCATAGGCCCAACTATCTTAGAGAAGTCTTGTATAACACGTCTATAGAAGCCGGCATGGCCGAGAAAACTCCTAACTCCCTTAACAGTGGTGGGTGGAGGTAATTTGGCAATCACGTCGATTTTAGCCCTATCAACCTCAATACCGGCCTTAGAGATCTTATGTCCTAACACAATTCCCTCTTTGCACATGAAGTGACATTTTTCATAATTAAGCACAAGATTCGTTTCCTCACAACGTTGCAACACTCTTTCAAGGTTAGAGAGACATGAAGTGAAAGAATCCCCAAAAACCAAAAAGTCATCCATGAAGACTTCCATGGTTTTCTCGATCATATCATGGAAAATGGCCATCATACACCTTTGGAATGTCCCCGGAGCATTGCATAATCCAAAAGGCATTCGACGATAGGAAAATGTTCCATAAGGACAAGTGAATGTGGTCTTTTCTTGATCACAAGGGTCAATGAGGATTTGGAAATAGCCGGAAAATCCATCCAAAAAGCAATAGAATTCATTTCCCGCTAGTCTCTCTAAGATTTGATCCATAAAAGGTAATGGAAAATGATCCTTCCTAGTGGCATCATTAAGCTTCCTATAGTCAATACAAACACGCCAACCGGTCACAAGTCTAGTAGGAATCAATTCATTATCCTCATTAGTAACAACCGTCATTCCTCCTTTCTTTGGAACACAATGCACGAGGCTAACCCATGGACTATCCGAGATAGGGTAGATCATTCCGGCGTCTAGAAGTTTAGTGACTTCCTTTTTGATCACCTCATGAATCTTTGGATTGACCCTTCTTTTATTATGGATAACGGGTTTATAATCATCCTCCGTTAGAATTTTATGAGTACAAAATTTTGGATCTATACCCTTAATGTCGGAGATTTTCCATGCAATGGCCCGTTTATGTTTCTTAAGCACTTCAATAAGTTCATCCTTTTCATTTTCCTTTAATCCCTTAGAAATAATCACCGGCAACTTACCCGTTCCCTCAAGAAAAGCATACTCCAAATGAGTGAGAAGTTCCTTAAGTTCTAGGTCGGGTGCTTCCTCAATAGATGTTTTCACTTTAGTTTCATTAGCACTCACAACTTTTAAATCCATAGGTGATGATTCAAAAGGATCCATATTCAACAATTTTTCAATCAACGTAATATCTCCCTCGGGATAAAAATTCTCACTATCAAACTCACTAGGATCGAATGGTTTGCTAAGGTAATCATCAATTTCCTTATCGATTTTTAAATGACCATTATCCTTGAGCTCTTCTAGAACGAAGTCCCCTCCCTCAAATGGAGTGAGTGGAGGTTTAGCCAAAGAGATAATAGGATTCGACGAAGTGGGATTGCCACTTTTAGAAGTATCCGAAAAACCAAGCATATCTTGTGAAACCTCTTCACTAGCAACATCAATCACATCGATTTGATTGATTGATTCCTCGTCGTCCTTGGAAGAAGGCTTCGAGATATTACCAACATTAAGAGTGATACTTTCATCATCAAAACGTAAAGTCAATTTCCCTTCTTTCATTTCAACTAAAAAACTAGCCGTATTTAAAAACGGTCTTCCCAAAATAAGAGGCACACGAGAATTTTCCGGATAATCACAAATTACAAAATCCGCTGGGAAGATGAGCTTTCCTACTTTGACTAACACGTCCTCGGCAATACCTTTTGGAAAGGCGGTCGATCGATCCGCTAGCTCGATAGTCATCTTAGTAGGTGTAAGCTCGGGAAGTGATAACCTTTTCCACACGGAAAGAGGCATCAAGTTAATGCTAGCGCCAAGATCGGCTAATGCTAAGCATTCTTTCATATTAGGGAAATCACATGGTATCAAAAATTGACCGGGGTCTCCAAGATTTTTGGGAAACTTTTTAGAGAGAACCGCGGAACAACTTTCATTTAAGAACGTAGATACTTCAACTAATTTCTCGTTATCTTTCATAAACCTTTTGATAGTTGAAGCAAACTTAGGCATGCTAAGCAATGCATCCGCGAAACTAAGATTAATATACATTTTCTTAACACGTCAAGAAACGTAGACACTTAAGAATTGGTCTTTTCACGGAGCTTCTCTTTGTTAAGTCTCGAAGGGTAGGGTAGTGTGGGTTTAGTCTTCGGAATCTCGGGTTCCAGAATAGGCAATTGGTCTACCTTTGATGGAATAGGAATTTCCTTTTCTTTAACCACGTCAGGTTCCCTCAACGGAGAGGTACTCACATGTGGAAGCAAAGGTCCGTCCAAAGCTTTCCCACTACGTGTGGTTATATCTTTCATCTCACCCTTCGGGTTTGGAATGGTGTTACTAGGTAAGCAACCCGAAAAAGAGGAGGGTTTTCTCATAAAAGACTCAAACATCGAAAGCAATTTGTTTTGACCTTGTTCCATACTTTGTTGCATAGGATTTTGACTTTGCTCTAATATTTGCTCAAATCTTTGTTCATTTCTTTGTTGGTTAAGCTCAATCTTATTATTTTGCCCTTTAATCGTATTTTGAAACTCATTTTCAAAGTTGCCATTTGTCCTTGCATATTATTTTGAAAAGCCTTCAAATTTGCCTCTTTTGTTTTAATGTAGCTTGACAAATCATTTTGGTTATTGTAAAAACCTTGATTGTTTTGATTAGCATTAAACCCATTTCCTTGATTATAATTCCCTTGGTTACCACGGTTAAAATTATTCCCATTTTTTCCATTGTTGTACCTATTTTGAACCGGTGGAGCAACATGATTTTGACGAGGAACTTGACCGTTGGAGCCATAAGTTCCCGTCATGGCAAAAGCATTAGCTTGATCAAACCCCGTGGTTGAACAAGCATAATTAGGATGTGCTCCACCACATGATACGCAAAAATTCTCAACCATATTAATCGACCCATGAGGATTCTTCCTAAGCTCATTCAAAAGCGTGTCAATCTTAGAGTCCAATCTAGCAATCTCGGTATTAGACGAATTCACATTAGAAACACTCGGTGTGTTTCGTGAATATTTCACTCTAGATTTATTCTTAATTATATCCCACGCGTCTCTCGGAGTTTTTCTTAAAAGGTTACCACCCGCGGCGGCATTCAAAGAATCTTGTTCAATCATATTAAGCCCATTATAAAAAGTATTGATTTGATGCAATTCCAAGAAACCGTGGTGTGGACATTGTCTTAACATATCTTTAAACCTTTCCCAAGCAACCCCAAACGATTCATGCACTTTTTGTTCAAATATAGTGATCTCGTTCTTAAAGTGTGTTATTTTGGATGGTGGAAAGAAATAATTAATGAACTTAGACACTAAATCATCCCATGTCAAAATCGAACCCGGTGGTTCTTTCTCATACCAAATCTTAGCATTACCCTCGAGCGAGTACGGAAAAAGCATGAGCTTAATCACGTCATTCGACACATCTCTAAACTTGAGAGTCGAGGTAATTCGATGAAAATTCCGAATGTGAGAGTGCGGGTTATCGGTCTCATTGCCATGAAAGTGGTCGGCACGAATGAGCGATAAAAGACCCGACTTAATCTCAAAATGATCCGCCAAAATAGCCGGCACAACGATTGCTTCCCCATACCCTTCGGTGGGTGCACGGAGCAATTCCTCCATTGTTCGGTTATCGGCCATCTCTACAACAATAGGTGGAAGCTCGGGTTCCACTATTCGTTGTTGACGATTTCTATTTCTACGAGGAATATTTTCAAGCCTATTAAAATCAATCACAAGTCGAGAAGAACGTAATTGCATACACTACAAAGACGAGAATTTAGAGGATTTAAGAAAAGAAATTAGACAAGAAGAAGATTATTTTTGGTATTTTATTTGGTATTGCTCAATCAAAAATGATCGATAAAAACAAGGAATAAGGATAACTATTATGGAAGTAAATTACCCTCGGTCGACTTTGAAACGATAGGTGAAAACCTAAACGTCTCGAGGTTCAATAAGTAAACTACAAAAATAAGATATAATACTACTTGAGTCGGCAAACCAATAATAGGTCGTCCCTCTCAATATACGCACAAGCAAGCGGGGAAACGAGGTGGCACAAAGCACTTAAAAACCTTTTTCCTTAGACGGCCTTTTATAGCACGTCGCCTTATACCCACCTTATAGTTTGTATAAATCGAGTTCAAACTTCTTATTAGTATTTATCTATTTTGCCTTTTTATTTTTGTTTTGGATTCGAATACAATAGCTAGGTGATGAAATCCCAACTAAGGTCTTATTTGAAAAGTATGTAAATTTATTGTTCTATGTAATACAATATATTAATCACAAAAAACGAGAAGAACGATACATACTATAATAATAGAAAAATAACAAAACTTTCCGAGGCGGAAAGGGTCTTCAAATCAATGATCAAAAAATCTTCACAAAGCGAATCGTAAACAAGATCCCCGGCAGTGGCGCCAAAATTTTTGATGTGTTGATGATAGTATATGTGATAATTAGATACGTTATAGGGTAAATTAGAAAATTACCTTTAGGAAAAAGTAATAGTCTAAAATTACCAAAGACGAATTCAATTAAACACGTTGGAGAACCAAGTTCGTTGTACAAGAAGATCTTATGAATTTGAGACGTTATGCTTCGATTTGGACAATTGATTCGAATTGGTTTCGGTTTTTAAACTGATATTAATCCTACAAATTTTAAAACTATTTAATTTTATCCTAAAGTGCGTGAATCGTAAACCCAAAATAATTTTAATCTAAAAACAATTATTTAAAACTGAAAACTTTTAAACTATTTAAAATAAACAATCTATTTAAAAAAATCAATTATAAATTTAATCTATTCAATTAAAATACTTTTACTCTATTTAAAAATCTATTTAAAATCTACTTTACTTTTTATTAAACAAAATCTATTTTTAAAAGCATTTTTATTTAAATCTAAAATAATAAAAATCTAATTATTTGAAAACTAATTAAACTTTTAAAATTAATAAAAACATTTTTTTTATTTTTATTTTATTTTATTTTGAAACTATTTAATATTTTTAAAACTCAAAATTACTTTAATAAAAATATTAATTACAATTTATATAAACGGAAGTTAATAAAAATTCAACTTAAAACAAAACTGCCAGAAACAATATTACTACATTAATTAAATGACTGAAAGTAAAATCAAAAGAGCTGTTAGCTCAGATGGATATGTCACTTGGCTGTGAACCGCGAGGACGCGAGTTCGAGACCCACAAGAGCCATATTTTTGTGATGATTTATTTTTAATAATGAAAAATGAAACAAGTCACAGGAGTGACTTTTTGTTACTAAATTGCAAACTGATAGGAATCAGTAATGAAGCTTAACAGATCAAATGGATCTGTTAATTTTTTTTTTGATAATCAATAGACCAACAATACAGCAAAACCAAACTTAAATTCAAATAACACACTTTCAGCAAATTAACCAAATATGCAGAAAGAACTAGTAAATCAGTTAATCATAAGCAATAAAAACTCATCAGACAATACAACTAAATAACTCCTATAACAACAGACTCAAAACTTCAAGTCAGGCATGTCTAAAATGATCAATACAGTAGAATTAACCAACCCAATTGCAGCAAATCTAACTGAATAATCAGCAAGGAAAGGAACAAATAAAAACTCGAGAATCAGACATAGCAGTTTAATCATAAAACTAAACAAATCCTATAAACGTTTAAATCCAACCAAAATATCTGATAAATCAGAAGCGTAACAATATCAGATTTATTCAAACCATATAACTAGCAGACTATCAAAATCAGTGTAACAAGTTACAAAATCTAACAAATCTAAATAGGCAATAAACTTAAACCAGAAACACAATTATTAAAACCTAACTCAACTGAACATTCCAATCATAACAGTAACATGTAACAAACCTTATTAATTGACAATATCAAGTAAAAAGGCAGTACCATCAAACTTACAAGATTAATCTATTATCAAACCAACAATAGCTTCATACAAACTTATTAGATCCAGTAAATAATCAGACAAAAGTAACAGAAAAGAACATCAGATTCAAATTCATTATTCAATATCAGTTTCATTGTTTAATATCAGATTCTAACAAATTAAACCTCAAACTCAAAAATCATAGCACATAACACTTAAACAGTAAATATAAAACAACATAAATTTACGAGAGTAACTCACCTATTGTCGATATCCTTTGAGAAGAAGGTTCTGCTGAACAACCTTAATGAACCGAATCAACATAATAATCGACCACCATCTTCGAACACCATCAACAGCACCGAATCCAAATTCACAATCGAACCATAGTTTTTATTTAAACTTTCAGTAGGAAAGTTTATTCCCCAAAATTTATTCTTATTATTTAACAAAAGCTATTATTTAGCTTAATTAAATAACATCAATGTTATCATTCCAGAATAGATAAAAGCAGGAATAAATTGCAATTAGATTTAAACAGTAAATAAATCAAAAAAATTATGAACTCCAAATAAACTTTTTATTAAGAATCAAAACTATAATACAAAACTGAGAAAAGGAAATTACAATATTTCTACTACTAATTCTGCATAATAACAGTAAAATAAAAAATGGGATACCATTACTGAAGAAATAAGGGGGTTTTTATAGCTGAATGAGAGGGTTGGGGTGGAGAGTTTATTGAGGGGAATCTTTACTCTTGGCCATTGATTTCTTCATTCCCTTTCTCTGTCTTGATCCTACGGTTGAGATGAGACAACTAGCACACGGATCGCCAACGTGGCATCCGAGTGTGCTAGTTGTGTTAGTTCATTGCTGACTTGGCTTGTCTTGATTGGTGGATTAAGAATGATGTGCTGTCAAGGCCACTCGTATGGTGCCACGTCAAAGATGCCATCCACTTCTTGCTTCCGATTTCCTTGGGGAATTAATGTCAACTTGTGTGAATCACACGTGCAAACCAAAACCCCCAAATTAATTTGAGTGATTTAACAATTAGGGTTTTGATGAATAGTATAGGTTGCGTCTGGTTTAATTTTTGGGGAAGATGGGAGATAAATGCATTGTTTGTATCGACAGGTTTGAGTGGTGTGAAAGTAAGTCACGTGTGTAAACACGTTTGTGAGTAAATGTTAACTGAATGAGAATTATAAAAACTTTACAAACGTTTTTATTCAACCTTCATGGGCTTTGGACTTTTGACCGACCATACTCCATTTGTTTATAACATTTTCGACCCATAAACTTCCATCCGTTTCATTCATTTCACTTTGGGCCAAATTTATGGGCTTTTGGTAGAAAACGTGTACTTAATTTCCCATAAATGGGCCTTCAAGCCCATTAAGCAAATGTGGGTCCCACTTGGCCTATTAGCTTCATAAAAGATTAAATCCGCTAAGTCGAGCTCAAAATTGGCTGTGTTGATCTTTTTCTTCAAATTCGTGTCGATTTCGCCGGTTTTCGTGATCTTGGTACCTACACACATGAAACAACAAAACAACACATATACAAGTCATTTTCATTGATTATATGCATTTATTGTGTGATTATTGATCTAAATTATATGAGTAAAATCACTCATATCACACCCCCATACTAGAGACGAAGAGTCGAATGCTTAGGATCTAGCATGGAAAGGGTGATCAACAATATATCTAAAGCCGTTTATTAATTATGCTAAAAGATAATTGTTAGAACAATAAAGGATATGTCATGGATTCGTGAAAAACTCTTCAAGAAAATGATCGAGGCTCACGTAAACGAACACGAGAGTCTTTAATAGTTGTGATGATGATGATGATCTAGATAACACATTCACAAACAACCACGAGACAACGAGTTGGAAGGGCACAAATCCCCTCTTATTATTTATTAGAAAGCATAAAAGGATAAGCATGGGATCTCCCCCACGAGGCACCTCGTTTTTTATTACCGATTCATGAGCTCGACTCGATCCCCTCAAAATGTGAACATTTAGGGAAAATCTTGGTATGGTCAATTTTTAGTGGGGCTTACATGATAAACAAGGCCCAAAAAGCAACCGGTATTTAAGGACTAAGTCCTTTGATGATGCAAAATACCGGGGTCAAAGATGGCCTCCTTGTTATCATTGGATAAACAAATCAACTGTTGATCCCAAACTTAGATTGATTTAGCTTGTGTAAACGAGATTAAATCAAGTTAAACACGTAGAGAAACTTTGTTGTGTATAAAACAATTTAAGTATTATGCGGAATTAATACTCAAACAAGAACACACAAACAATTGTAAAATAAACTTTCACTTGATTGATTAGAACAAACTTGCTTACATTGAAAGTGTTAAACGTATGAAAAACTTATTTGAAACAAAACCTAAAGGTATTCTTTTATAGACATAAGAAGCCTTGTACAAGAGTCTATGTATCAGCTATTCTAGGTAAAGATAAATATAGAAAATACATTGTTGATCCTATCTTTACTAGAAACAAACTAGAAACATAATACACATAGACTATATCTTTCTATCAGTGCTTGAATTCAACCTATCAACGCTTGACTTCTTCCTGTCAAGGCTTGATCTGTCAACGCTTGTTTTCTTCTTATCAACTCTTGTTTTCTTCTTGTCAGTGTCCAAGTGTACTGGCTACATTTTATTCCCAACAATCCTCCCCTAAACTTGATATCTACTCTAGTAATCAAGTTTCTGAATAAAAATTAAGAACTAGGAGGAATCTTACAAATCTTATCATATTGGTAATAAACATGCCTAATCAAATCTTTGGCCACATCACTTGAATAGTCAATCTCCAGCTGTGTTGTCTTCATCTTGTCCAAAACTTCTTTGGACATGGGATACTCAGCATCTACAAGAAGATACTCAGCAAACTTTGTAGAGCTCAAATAATACACACCAGCAGCTGAATACAAACGCCATTGAAGTCCACTGATATCATCCTCAAGATCCTTTCAAACAGGATCTTCTTCTTCTGGTGCACACATTCTCTTGAATGTTGACCAAAGCTTTATTCCATTGACTGAAGTAGGTGCTTCAGTCTCATACTTGGCCAGCAACAACCTCCAAAGGTCTGCCAAGTCTTCCCTATCCATACTTGCAAAGAGAGACATAAGAGTAGTAAATGTGTGTACCTCCTTCCTATATCTGCCAATCATCCAAACCCACTTGCATCTTCTTCATAGCTAATGATAGGGTTTCTGGCATCAAGAGGTAACACTTGTACCATATCTGAAGCTTCCATGGGTGAGATCTTAATGCTCCTTCTAAGAACAGCTTCACTGGGAACCACTTTATTTAAATCTTTAGGAAACTCAAGTGGAATTCCCTTCTTCAAAGGCCTTTGAACAATCATTGCCTTTTGAATCTCCATCTCTTCTGCAAGTTCTTCTTTCCTTTCATCTGAAAGAAGTCTAAGAGTATTCATTTCCTTCACTCTTGCCCAAATGGGATAAGCCTTGTACTCAAATTCTTCAAAGGATAATTCCTGCAATTTCTTGAAGGTCCATCCAGTTCCATGACATCTGAGTAACATGTAATAAAGCTCCCTTCTATCCCTCTTCAGCAGTGAGAAAACATTGCTAGCTTTATGCTTCAAAATTACCTTGTAGTCTCTTTGAACTCTTAGAAGAATCTCCAATTGTGAACCGCGATTTTGAGGTTCGTCACTTAGTTTTATTTTGTGCTAGTTACGTGTCTTTACGTGTTTTTGTGCTAATTGGTGTGTATAGATTGTGGTTTGGATATCGTTTCCGGTACGGGTTACCTTGTGAGTGAAACGATGTGTGATGATTTCATGTTCATGAGCTCACATGGTAGTGACTATGAAATGAGATGGTGTTATTTAGTGGTTTACGTATACGTATATGTATTATAGAAAATCGTATTTTTACGATTTATGGTTTAGCATTTCGAGGTCTCATATGAGGTATTTAGTCACGGGAGTATTTTTCGGGATGGTTTTAAGTCATTTAGGACTTAGTTAATTAGTTTATTTCATATTTCAATAGTTTTTATAAAACTGTATATTTTACGTCTTTTACGGTATACGCGTAAATTTGACTAGTTTTACGGTTTTGAGGTTCGGGAGGCTTTAGGAGCTGAAATAAATTATGGGAATTTAAGGTAATAATAATTAATAGTTAATTTACAGTAATATAGTTAAAAAAAGTCGGCCATAGGGTGTTGGGCTTGGTTTTGGGCCAAATTTTGCTTAAGGAATGGAAGGGGAGCCCAGTTAGAGTACTATTAGGCTTCCTGGTTAGTTTTAATTACCCATATTACTCCCTTTAGCCCCCAAAACGATTTTTCTTTCTCACAAACCTAATATGAGTCGTGATTAACAATGGTGGATGAAGAAAACCCAATTATTCAATTATGGTTTAAGGTATGCGCTAAAACTATGCTTAATTAACGTTTAATTTACGTATATGATGGATTAGGGTTTGACATTCATAATTTTTAATTAGATTTTGTTAACAATCTGTAATTAATGATGTAATTAATAGATTTTTATCATCGGAAACTGTTTTTAGGTTTTAATTAGGGTTTATGTATAATTAATTAGGTTAGTTTAATTAAATTCGTCATTAAAAACTAGGCAGAATGTTTGTGTCATTGTTTTGATCATATAGGGAGTTATACAAACTCTTATTTTGCGATCCAAGTATCCCTGGAAAGGTAATTTAAGTGGCTCTCAAATTCAAGAAATGAGAACTAAATTGGAGGTCGGGAAGTGGGTCAAAAACAGGTTACAACAGACGGAGGTCAAAACAGTTTTGAAATCAGCCTGTTTTCTTTTTAAGTTTTGGGTTGTTTGGGGTACTTAGGGTTGCATTGGGACTTTCAAACGAACATGGGAGTTGGTTTATATAATATAGGAAGTATATGCATTGGGGCTAAGATTGTGGGTTAGGGTGAGACCCCCTAATCATAACAAACTTTTTGTATGTTCAAAATTAGTAAAAATCCGGATAGACAAAAGTATATATATATATATATATATATATATATATATATATATATATATATATATATATATATATATATATATATATATATATATATATACATATATATATATATATATATATATATATATATATATATATATATATATATATATATATATATATATATATATATATATCGGGGACTTAACAGTAGCTTTAAGGTTGGGGCAAAAAGGAGGAGTTATTTAACATATGTAAGGGCATAGTATTTCCTTTACAGAGGTCATGGGTATGGTTAGGTGGGCGTTTGGCTTATAGTTTGGAGACCTAAAAACCGGGACTGTTTTGGGTAAAATGTTAACGGGACGGGTTATGAAGTAAACTAAGTTAAGGGCTTTATAGAGGGGTGTAATGAGATGCTTAGAGCATATAAATGAGGTATATATATGGGATAAGGTTAGATGTCCATCATAGGTTGATGAGTCGTCTTAGTGATTGGTTCATGTTTTGATTATGTGCTTTTGTTTGTTAGCTTGTTGCTAGTGCGCAGACTTTTGGAGAAGCTCAATCCGGTGAGTTTCATAGTCCCATGTCTACTAATGATTTTGAATTCCAGATGGGATAGAATAGACACTGTCTTGTTTTTATAAATTATGTTGTGAATGTTTTGTGTTTGGTGATGGACTTGTGCATTCTTATGTGATTAACTGCTAACTAATTCATGATTGTTTTGTGATTTGACTTGGTACCAAGGGGATGTTGACAAGGCGGAGCCTTGGGGAGGTACATAGATGTGTGAGCATCTATGGGACCAATGGATAATGACAAGGCGGGGCCTTGGGATTGGTACATAGGTGTATGGGCGCCTATGGTACCATGGTGTTTGGTAAGGCTGGGAGCCTTGGATTTGGTTTGGTTTGTTAAATCTTGAATATTAGTTGTTAATGCATGTTTGTATCACATTGTCCATATGTTCATTTGTTAGTGGTTGTTTTTCACAGCTTATGGTTTGATTTTGGCGTTGGAGTCTAAACCTATGACTCTCACCAAGTTTATATTGACGTGTTTTAGTGTCTCTTTCAGGTGAGAATGTGGTTAAGCTTGAGAATAGAAGTGGCTAGTTTTGGAGGCATTAGGATTGCATATAGAAGGAGATCCCCGTTCCTTCTTAGTTTCTTTTGTTTGTTTAATAAGTGATACTGTTGGCACCTAAATGTTTGCTTTGTTTATGTTAATTGTTTGTCTTGGTTAAGTGGTAGGACTGTTACCTACTTACCAAGATTCCTGCATTGTTGAGATATTGTCATGACTTTTGTGTCACCATTTTATGACATTTATTATTTCATTTAGTTATCTCTATAGACACGCCATGTTGTGATGATATCTATACGTCGCGCTCCATATTCCGCCATGGTGGGGTGTGACACCAATCCCCAAATATGGTCTGAAATTGTCAAATTTGGATTCTCCATAATCCTATTCTCCCAAGCATGGTACATCTGAGCAACTTCTGGCATATCATAATCTACTTGCAATTTTAACTCTCTAAGCTTCTCTCTTTCCAACTCATCACCATATTCAAGTCTTTCTGGTTGTTCAATTATCATCACACTTGAATCTGAACTCCCTTCATCACTTCCTTCTTGTTCCTCAAAAGTGAAAACAAATGGTGATTCACCAACCTTCTTCATTTCTTGTTCTACAAGTTGTGCAGCCAACCTTGAATCAAACTCCACTTGTGCTGCATCCTTTTGGAACTTCTACTTCTACCATGATTCCTTTACCCTTATCTAATGGATCAATGATGGGTAAAGATGATGATGGTACCTGTGAAGACACTTCTTTGATGATAGCCGATGACTAGAATACATCAACCATATCTACAGGTCTATCAACGCTCAAATTCTGTGTGTCAGCGCCCAACTTACTCTTGTCAGCGCTTGGTGTGTCAGAGTTCAAATTTTGCTTGTCAACGTTCACCTTACTTGTCTCAGCGCCTCTTGTGAACTGCTCCATCATAGCTGTAAAAGACAAGTTCAAGTTTGTAGGAGTAAACAAAGATGTATCAAAACCTGGTTGCTTCATTAATTCAGTGAGGGCTTCAGCAACACCCAAAGATTCTCCATCATGTGAGCCTTTGTCACTCACATGGATCTGATCATCCTCCCCTTTGAAAGATTCCTCCATACCAAGCCTAGTGTTAGCATCCTCAAAAATAAGAATCCTCTCCCTTAATTGCTTGAGTTCAAGGCCTTGTGTACTGACTGTTTGTACCAGGTCTGCATTTTGCTTTTGCAAGCTAATGCAGACAATCGTCAATTCCATCAATGTGTATGGTTCCAATCTTCCCTCCTCTAGAATGGGTATTTGACCTCCCAAAGTAGAGTCATGGGGCATGGATGAGGTCTTAAAGATGTTAGGACTGGCTTGGCCTGCTTCTAAGCTAGCACCAATAGTCCCAGCCTCATCCATAGCACCAACCACACTTGTGGTGGTGGTTCTCTCTGCAACATGGCTAGGACCACTAGAGGAGAACACTCCAGTAGTCCTTGGGCGTTTAATCAACCTATATTCAGGGGGTGTAGAAGATGATGTGGATTGGGTGGTAGTTTGAAGGTTAAGGGGTGTTTGGGTCTGTGAAGGAAAGGTGTCAACATTTGGATTACTAGTGTCAACGCCAACATTTAAAGTGTCAGCGTTGAAGGATTCTTGGTCAATTTCCATGTGTTGAGGTGAAGGCAAAGGTTCTGGTATTGGGTCAAGTTGTGGTTGTGGGTCTGGTTGGGGTTGGGTTGCTGCAATAACAACAAGCATAACTTGGGTGAGGGGTAATTCACTGTGAGGGGGTGAGTTCATCTTACTAAAAATAGCTTTCTTTTGCACAGGGATCTCATAAAAATCATCATGATCCCTTATGCAGTACCTTTGTTCATCAAAAACCATTTGTAAAAATCTGGGATAAGCCAAAGTCATCTTATTCCCTTTGTTTTTATACATGCCATCAAAAATTAATTTTGAAAAATTATACTTTTGCCTATTTGTAATGCACACAATTGCACTAGCAATGGATCTGTTAATTTCATTATGTGCAGTACATTTGGGACTCATACATTGAAGGATGGCATGTATGAGGTACTTCCAGGCTGGGGGAAATTCTTGTTTATGATATTTATTTAAAGTACCCTCATCAGGGAAAGGATACCCCAAAGCACGAAGTCCTTGTTCTATTTCATTAATGGGGAGAGTGGTTATACAATCTGCATCATTAAGATGCAAAGCCTGGCGAACCAAGGCTTCAGTAACCACCCAAGTACACCCATGAACAATGGTTGTTAATGTAGTCACATTATTAAGCGTTGAGGAACTGACAGTGTTCCAAAACTGTTTAATATCAGTGAAAGGGATGAGAGGAGCATGAGAAAGGGCATACCTAAGAGGAGATGCATTCAAATACGCCACCATCTGAGTGTATTGTGGAAACAAAGTATCATCAGCCTCCAAATAAGCAATCATGTTGTGCTGACTCCTGAATCCCAATACCAAGTCACTTGGTTTAAACTTTGGTGCCATTGTTGAAGAAAGCTGTTTGTGAAAAATTGATGAAAGATGAATTATAGGAGAAAAAGTGTTAGACAAGAATATGATAGTACCCTGTTTAAAAATAGGAGCCAAATATATAGGAGAGATAGGCACATGTGATTGGTCAAAAATAAGGCAAGTATTTTCAAAATATAATGATGAAAATATTGAAAAGAAAATAAGTTATCTTGTGCATTAATTAAAAGTTATCTACTCCCAAAATTACGGCCCCAAATTTCGTCAAAAATAACAACTGGGTAGGTCCCAATGAGAGTCAACGATCAAAAATAACCCATCAACGCCCAACGGCTATATTCTTGTCAACGTTTGCAAAAGCCATGTCAGCGTCTAAATTGGTCACAACAACGCTTGGAAAAATATTTATCAGCGTCCAAAAATAAAAGTAATAAAAATGAAAAAGGACCTTAACAAAGTAATTTATCCTAGTGAAGATAACCTATAAACTGAAAATCATTATAGGGTGGCAAGCACTGTCCAGTTATGCACACTTGCTTATGCAAGATAGACATAATAGTCCTCTAGTGTCCCTTGCTAACCAAAATTCTTAACAATTATGTTATCTTATAAAATTCCTTATAACTCCCAGGTAAACCCATTATAAATCATTCCCAAGTCTCCCAACAGACCACATCCAATTCTAGGCCAAAAAGGTCTTGGCAGCATGCATAGTATATCAAATTTGCATGCTACAGTGCCTCATGAGATAGAAAACTAACTCATACTCACCTGTGGACGCAATCTAGAATTGTGATAAGAGTATTATAAGAATACCCAAAAGTCCTAAAGGTTCCTAAAACCTCCCCTTATACTGTAATACACAAGTTGCCAAATAATATGCATGTAAATAAAAATTTATGTCAAGATAAGAATAAAAATATTCCAACCATCATCCATAAATTGAACCATGCTCCAATGATTCTCCAAGGATCCATAAGCAACTCTGTATCCAATGGTACAATGCTAACAACACCTGCACACTTAGATCAAAAACCACAAAACTAACATGTTGCTGACAACGTCACGATAACACTTATCAGCGTTAAGATAACCTTTGTCAGCGTTAGACAAATATAGTGGAAAATCTAACTTCTCAAAAAGACCAATAACAATGCATATCCTGTACATACTTTTACAATAAGACCCCAAAACACATATTAAGTGAGACGGATCATTCCAATACTTGTTACCAAGTATTGAAACCTTCCAGTATCAAAAGGTTTAGTTAATAAATCAGACACATTTTCTTCTGTGTCAACCCTATCTGGTTGTATTAAACCCTTTTCAAAACAGTCTCTTATAAAATAATGTCTAATTTCTATGTGTTTTGTTTTAGAGTGATGTACAGGATTTTTAATAATGCATAAAGTACTGTTATTGTCTACAAAAATCTTGGTATGCATGAAATTATACCCATAATCCAACAGCTGGTACTGAATCCATAAGACTTGTCCACAACAAGCAGTTGCTGCAACATACTCTGCTTCAGTTGTAGAATTGGCCACTACTGTTTGTTTCTTGCATTGCCAAGATATCAACCTACTCCCAAGAAACTGACATCCACCAGTTGTGGATTTTCTATCAAATTTTTCACCACCATAATCACTGTCTGAATATGCAATAAGCTCCAATGGTGAATCTTTTGGATACCATAATCCCAAGTCTGGATAACATCTAAGGTATCTAAAGATTCTCTTGACAGCATGAAGATGACACTCTTTAGGATTCACTTGATGGCGTGCACATACACATACAGCAAACATAATGTCAGGTCTTGAGGCTGTGAGATACATCAATGAACCAATCATTGATCTATAGTGCCTGACATCCACATCTTTTCCATCTCCAACTTTTCCCCAAGGGTGTTATCTATCCATAGGAGTACTAGCCCTTTTCTCATGTGAAGAAAAGCCAAACTTCTTCAAGATTTCTGCTACATATTTATCTTGAGAGATGAAGATACCATCCTCTTTCTGCTGAACTTGTAACCCTAGAAAGAAGTTCATCTCCCCCATTTCACTCATCTTAAACTTGTATGTCATAAGCTTGGAAAAGTCTTCACACATCTTTGGGTTTGATGATCCAAAGATGATATCATCCACATAAACCTGAACAAGTAAGACATCCTTACCAGTCTTCTTTGTAAATAAGGTCTGGTCTATGGTGCCCCTTTTGAATCCATTTTCCACCAGATAGGTGGACAATGTGCCATACCATGCTCTTGGGGCTTGATGAAGTCCACACATAGCTTTCTTAACTCTATATACCTTGTCTAGATGCTCTGAATCTTCAAAACCAGGAGGCTGCATTACATACACCTCCTCAACAATTATGCCATAAAGGAAAGCACTCTTCACATCCATTTGATAGACAGTAAAGCCCATGCAGGAAGCATAGGCTAGAAATATCCTTATAGCCTCAATCCTTGCAACTGGTGCAAAGACCTCCTCATAGTCTATCCCTTCCTCTTGTGTATATCCTTGAGCCACTAAACGTGCCTTGTTTCTGACTACAATGCCTCTTTCATCTTTCTTGTTTCTAAGAACCCATCTTGTCCCAATAGGTCTGACATGTCTGGGACAATCAACCAACTCCCAAACATCTTGTATAGCAAATTGGTGAAGCTCATCCTGCATTGCTTCCACCCAACTTGGTTCTTTGAGAGCATCAAAAATCTTCTTGGGTTCCTATTGTGACAGAAAACAGGCAAACAAACATGCTTGAACAAGAGGGGTATCAACCTTCTTGTGTATATTGGCAATAAATCCTCCAAGATTCTGATGAGATCTTCTAGTTTGAACAGGAGACATCACATCACCAATAATTAGAGAAGAGGGGTGATCCTTCATTGTAGAAGTAATAACTCCTCCCTCAAAAAGTCTGTTGTCTTCAATCTCATCATCCATGTTACCAATATCTTCTTCAGACTCTCTTCCATTAATATCTGTATGAACCTCTCCATTTCTGCTTGAAGGTTCACCTTGTTCAAAATTGGAAGAGAAAATATGGTCAAAAGAGTTGTCAATGCCTGAACCAAGGTTGTCAGAGTTGGAGACATCAACGCCTGAAATAGAGTTGTCAACGTTTGAGCCATCAACGCCTGAATTTGTCTTGTCAGCGCCAGATTTTCCTTTGTAAGCGCCTGAAAGACCATGCATGTTGTTAACTAGTGATACTTGGGGACCACCATTTTCCTTTCTAGCAGCAGTAGCAGCAAAAGCATCTGTCCATATAGGAATAGTGACATACTCAAGTATGGGAGATGAATTGTCTGCTTGTGATCCAACCTCTTCATTAACCTGTGTACCTGAAACATCAACAACTGGTTCTTCCACAACACTTGAAGTTACCTTCACAATGTTTTGATTAGTAACAGGCATATAATTCAAAGTCCTAGATAGAGGTTCCAAGTCAAATAAACAATTTGGACCACTTTCAGGATCACTAGGTTTACTTTCTAAAAACCTAACATGTACTTTTTCAAGTATACGTTTTTTCTTCTTAATGTAAACCCTATATCCTTTACTCTGCACTGAATAACCCATGAAGTAGCCTTCATCACCTTTAGCACTAAATTTTCCAAAGGCATCACTAGTGTCCAACACAACTACATGACAACCAAAAGGTTTAAGAAAACCAATATTAGGTTTCCTTCCCCCAAAGTAACTCATAAGGTGTTTTGTTATGTATCTTGTTGACTAATGCTCTATTCTGAACATAACAAGTTGTATTCACAGCCTCAGCCCAAAAAGCAATGGGAAAGTGAGCATCAGCCAACATAGTCCTAGCTACTTCAATGAGGGTTCTATTCTTTCTCTCAGCAACCCCATTTTTCTGTGGGGTTCTGGCAACACTAAACTTTCTAGTGATCCCTTTTCTTGGCACAAAAATCATCCAATAGCTTATTTATAAACTGACCACCATTATCACTTCTAAGCATCTTAACTTTATTACGAGTTTTCTTCTCAATTTGGTTAATAAAATTAATTAAAGTATCAGCAGTGTCACTTTTCAAAGCTAAAAAGAAAGTCCAAGTAAACCTAGAAAAATCATCAGTAATGACAAAGCAGTAAGATTTACCATTCAAGCTTTCTATATTAGTTGGACCAAACAGGTCCATATGCAGCAAGTGAAGTGGTTTAGAACTAGAGTGCACCTGTTTAGACTTAAATGAGACCTTGTGTTGTTTGCCTTTCAGGCATGCAACACAAGAGTGGTCATTGTGGAAAGCCTTTTCAGGCAAACCATCAACTAAGCCAAATCTCACAAGCCTGTTTATATTTTTAAAGTTAATATGCCCTAGTCTCATGTGCCATAGATTACTCTCATCAACTGAAGCCTTAGCATAAAGACATGAGAAGTTATTATTCATCCTAATCCCATTAAGATTCACATTATAAATGTCCTTATGCCTAGGTGTTCTATAATCAATGAATTTCTCATCTGGTATTTTAAAATCCTTGCTCAACACCAAGCATTCAGTATCAGTGAAAGAACCTTATTTTTGTTATCACAAACTTGTGATACACTAAAAAGATTATAGTCAAGTTCTTTTACCAGAAACACGTTTCAAATCGCAAATTGTTGGTGAGAAGAGTTCCTTTGCCTGTGATAGTTCCATATTCGCCTCCAAAGTAAACTTTATCACCATCCTTAATGGGAGTGAAGTTTGTGAGATAATCTTCCTTCCCAATCATGTGCCTAGAGCATCCACTATCCCAATAGCCGTAATCATTAACCTGCTTTTGAATGCCCTGCACATAAAGAAAACAAATTAGTTTTCTTTGGGAACCCAAGCCTGAGCAGACTCGGATTCATTTGGTTGTTCAACAAGAACATACTTAGTCCTCATAACAACCCCATGTTCATCCCTTTTTGGATTAAACACCCAGTTAACCCCAAATGGTTTTGTGATGACCTTTGAAATATAATTAAATCTATTACAGGTCATAGAAATCCCATCTGAATTAGGGTTTTGATCTTGCTTAGGTCTCCATGTCAAGCTAGAAGAAGCTTTAGACCCCTTTCCCTGTGGTTGTAAATATTTACCATTATTTGGTCTGGCAACGTTTCTGTCAGCGTTTGATTTGGTCTTGTCAACGCTGAAATTACCCTTATCAGCGTTGAACCTAGGGTTTGCTACAGGAACCCATTGCCTATTAGACCATGTATTGGTCTTCTGAAAAGGTCTTTGCCCATAAGTATTAGACCCTTTTGAAAAGAATGTGGCTGGTCTAACAACTTGTGGACTTTGCTGAACAAAAGTTTTGGGTTCGACAGTGTTTGAGTTTTTGTCAGCGTTGACCTTGGAAGCGTTGACACACTTATAGGCTAAATGTGAAAATCTACCACAAGTATAACATGCTTTTCTAGACATAACTCGAGGTCTAGAAGAAAAGAAACCCGTTCCATTATCACTAATTTGGCTTTTTGGTGACCTAGTATTTCTATACATTTCTGCATATTTAGTGCTAGGTTTTCTAACAACGTTTGAGCCAAGGTCAACAGTCTTGCCAGTGATTGGGTTTGTTACTTTGATAGGGGTAGACTCATTTGGGCTATCACTAAGCATGCCACCCTTGATAAACAAAGTAGGATTGGCTTTCTTCCATTGGTCCAAATCAGTCAACTTTTGCCTATATTCTTCTACCGGGGTAAGAACTCTTGGTGGAGGAATAAATTCCTCTTCTTGGAGTTCTGGTAAACCAGTCCAAGATAAGTCCTTTCTTTGGACACCATAGAAGTCCTCAGTTGGTGGTGGAACACCAGCATACTCTTTCATCCCAATCCTAGTCATGTCCCTAGAATCCCTTTGTTTACTAACATATTTTCCTAGGGTTTGTGAGGCTTTATCAAATCTCTGAATTTTAAGATCTACATTATCCTTATTCTTGATAGCCTCATCTAACTTAACCTGTAATTCAGCATTGACCCTCTCCATGATGTTTCTAATATCAGTACTAGCATTTAAATCATGTTTTAAGATATTAATTTTATCTTTTAGGTCAAGCTCCATTTTCTTATACTCAGTTACAGTCTTTTCATTTTGAGTAAGAGCAAGTTGATAGTTAGACAACTTGCATCTCTCATTACTCACACCTGTTGACAATCTTAAAACCACTTTGTTAAGTCTTTCAGTATTTAAACGACAACCCTTACTACGAAAAGCATAATCATATACCTCATTGTCTGATGAAGATGAGGAGTGTGCCATGAGAGCATAGTGAACATGCTCTTCTTCTTCTATCTCAGCAACCAAAGATTTATTCTCTTCCTCATCCTTAGCCAAATAGCTCCAATCCCATCCAACACCATCAATTTCTTGCATTGCAACCATGGCCTTGGGATCCTGAGCCTTAACAATTTGACTTGAGGGTTTTCCAGCATCAGATCTTCTTGGAGGTCTGCATTCTCTCATAAAGTGTCCCATACGATGACAATTATAACACTCAACCTTGGATTTATCAAATCCAGCAGTGTCCTTAGCATTAAAAGTCATCTTCTTCTTGAATCTTATATTCCATCTGTTTGCTCTTATACTTGCAAGAGCCATATTCCACTTTATGTCCATCTCCTCCAAATGCTCATCACTTATTTGCTCAAGGTCCTCATATGTAATCACTGAACCATTGGGAAATGAAACAATGTATGCACACACGGTATCCAGATCAATACTAGCAGGCTTAACTCTTGGTGAGTCAATTTTGTATGTGTCAGCGTCTGAGTGTGAGGTGTTGACAGGATATGATCCGGCGTTGACACAAGTTGATCCAGTAACTGGGTGCATATATGACTCCTTCTGATCAAATTACCCTTAACTATGTGAGAAGAAGGCCATGTTTCCATTGGTAGACTTGCTTCCATGATCCAAAAGAGTTTCATTCTCTATCAGCCTCAGTTTATTGTACACATCATCAAAAGTAGAACTTTTGTGAGTGTTATTAGCAATTATAGACCTTGCTTCAATCATCCATGCATCACCAAGGCTTTTAAGAAAGGTGGAGATAATATCAACATCGTCAAGCACTGTTCCCATGAAGGATAGCTTGCTTGTGATTTCCAGCAGTCTGCTTCTCACACTACTTAGCTTCTCATTAGGTTGAGCCTTAAAAACAGCATACTCATGCAAGAGTTGCTTCTTTTTCTCTTATATAATATCAGCATTACCACCATAAGCAACTTAAAGAGCTGCCCAAAGATCTTTTGCAGACTCATAACTTCTGTATTTGTGCTGATTTTCTTGTCCCAAAGAGAGTTTCAGAATGCTTAGGGTTTTCATATCAACTCTTCTTTTTGCTATGTCCTCAACTGAGACAGCTCTACCATCATCAGGTTTTTCTCTTCGTTCGTCTTCAGTAGAACCTTGAATAGCTGTTCTTGCAGCAATGGCAGCTGCAATCTTTGCAGCCTTATCGAATGTGTTTCCATATTCAATAATTTCCCACATAGTGTAGTCATGGATTTGTAGATATTGCTCAAAGTTAAACTTCCACAGCTTAAAATTGTCTGGGTCTAGCATGGGAATCTTGATGTTGTGGTTCGAGGAGGAGGAGGAGTTTACTTCTGGGGTAGACATGATGTTTTTAGGGTTTTGTGAAAATTAGGGTTTTTGGTGATTTAGGGTTCTTGTGTTCTTTAGATCAAAGTTTCTCAACAAGCTCTGATACCACTTGTTGATCCCAAACTTAGATTGATTTAGCTTGTGTAAACGAGATTAAATCAAGTTAAACACGTAGAGAAACTTTCTTGTGTATAAAACAATTTAAGTATTGTGCGGAATTAATACTCAAACTAGAATACACAAACAATTATAAAACAAACTTTCACTTGATTGATTAGAACAAACTTGCTTACAATGAAAGTGTTAAACGTATGAAAAACTTATTTGAAACAAAATCTAAAGGTCTTCTTTTATAGACATAAGAAGCCTGATAGGTGTGTAAACACCCATCCTTTTTACCACTTAACTACAATAATAACCAAGCCAAAACGTGTATTTTATGTCATAAATGTCGGAATTATGTGTGGTTTGTGTTTTTGTTGTGATTTAGGACGAAAATGTGAAAAGGGGAGAAAACACGGGCATTCACGGGCTTTTATCAAAGAAAAAGACAAAAGACGAAGTCAAGAAATCAAGAGTGCAAAAAGAACGGAAGTCCAAGACTAATTCTGAAGATTTATCGAAGAAAAAGTCAAAAGACGGAAGTTTGCTTAAAGCCGAAGAACTCAAGTCTAATTTATTGAAGAATTACAAGACGAGTTTAAAGAAATCCCGAAACAAAGTCATTAAAGTCGAAGAACTAAGAAGATTAAGGACTTAATGATGCAATTAAAGAAAGAAGAAAGAAGGGAAGAAGCTTCCTAAGCACCTCCCTAATCCTCCTATAAATAGATTAGATTTCATTTCATTTTCTCTTGTTGGCTAAGTGTGACAATTAGTCTTCCACCCTTTAATTACTTGTTCTTTAATTACATGTCATTTAATTAATTGTCTTTCACCTTAAATACATTTAATTTCAAGTAAGTTTCTTTTTAATTATTGTCAATCTTTACTTTTCTTGTCAATTTTCTATCTTCCTTTATTATTTGATCTTTAATCTTCATGCTTTCTTGTTTATGTTCATGTTCTTGAGTTTTTATTAAATTGATTAAGTGGGGTTTGATTATTTTGATTATTATTGTTTTAGATTGTTTCTTTATGATTAGTAGATGTTTATTGATTAGTTTGATTTAATCTTGTGGTTGATTTTGATTGATTTTATCTAGATTCGTGATTCTTTTTGGTTCTCCTTGTTCTTCGCTGCATTCTGTTTCCCAGGTACATTCCGGATCAAGGTGTTTATTCGGAATAACTTATATTCCGAATAAAGGTGGTGTTTTGATTGTTCTGAACCAAGCTAATATTCCGGATCAGACAACTTCTTACGAATCAAATATTGTTCATTCGGAACATTCCACATTCCGGATCAAGGAGGTGTTCATCCGGAATAACTTGTATTCCGGATCAAGGTCTTCATTCGGAAGATTCAACATTTTGGATCAGCTGTTCATTCGGAACATTCCGAACGAAGGTTCTAAAGATTTGTTCCGGATCAGCAGAATATTCCCAGTCAAGGGAAAGTATTCCGGATTAGCGAGTTCATTCGGAACATTCCGAGTGAAGGAGTTCATTCGGAACATTCCGAATCAAGACAACATTCCGAATCAAGGGAGTTGATTCGGAATATTCTGAATCAAGGTCGTTTATTCTGAATCAAAGTTTTGGCTCATTTATTTCAGATCAGTGAAGCATTATTCCGAGTGAAGGGTTTATTCCAGATAAGTGACATATTCCGGATGAACCAATAATCCGGATGAGCTAATTGTTCCGAATGAGTGTTTTATGTTAATTTATTCCGAACGAAGAAGAATTATTCCGGGTGAAGGTGACATTCCGAACGAGTAATTATTCCGAGTGAGGTATTTTCAGGTTATTTTAAGTTACTGTTTTTAAGTTTTAATTTTTAGTTTTCAAGCTTTACTTTTCCTGCCTTTTTCCTTAGTTGCACCTTAAGCTTACTTGCCTTAGATTTATTTTAGTCTTGCCTTAGTTTAAGTTTTAGTTGCGTTTTAAGTTTGCCTTAGATTGTTTTAAGTTTGCGTCATTTACTTTTAGTTCCTTTTAATTCTTGTCACGTTTTAAATTCTTGCCATTCATTTTAAATTAGGTTTAGATTTAAATTAACGTCATTTTCATTTACGTCTTGCACATTTATTTTAAAAACAACCAAAAATATTCTTTTTCACCAAAAACAATTGAGTTGCACTTTGAACCGGAAATCAATTCGAGAAGATACCGAGAAACGAACTTTCAACCTAGTAAAATCTAGTTATTAAAATGGCGCCGCTGCCGGCTCTTTTCGTAAAGATTAACGGTTTTCTGTGAGAGATGCGTTGCTTTTTGGGATCCGTTCATTCGTGAGCGCTATTTTTCTTGTTTAAAAATTTCAAAAAAATCCATAAAAATTAAAAATTGTTAAAAATCCATAAAAATTAAAAATTTTCAAAAATCATAAAAGATTTTATTTTTTTTCTTTATAGTGTATATATATTCTCTTTGTGTTTGGTATTGTTTTCTTTTGCCTTTACAGGTGTATGCGTACTAGATCTTCTAATTATAAAGAGCCCGAGACTCGAGAAGTTTAGCTATGGCAGGTGTGAACAACAACAATAATCCACCGCACCTCAACAATAACAACAACAATGTTCTTCCACAGCCCGATCTTCGGACAATGGAGGACCTTTGTCAACCTACCATGTTTGGACGAGGAGGACCGATTGCGCCGATGCAAATCACGGCTCCGGAATTTTCGTTGAAGCATCACATGATACAGCAAGTGCAAACTAATCCATTTCGAGGAATGCCTGATGATGATGCCAACAAACACCTCGACAAATTCATTACTATCACTCAAAGCATGAAGTTACCCAGTGCCACAATGGATGTTCTTCGCCTTCAACTCTTGCCACATACTTTATCACACCACGCCGAGAAATGGTTTGATCGTCTCCCGAAGAATTCCATTCATACTTGGAATGACATGACTCAACGATTTTTGTCGCGCTACTTTCCACCATCCATGGTCACGAGCCTTCGTAATCAAATCAGCGGTTTCATGCAAGAACCCGATGAATCTCTCTTTGATGCTTGGGAAAGATATAATGTTTTCATCGATCGTTGTCCAAACCACAACATGCTCCCTGTGACCTTAATTGATACTTTCTTCAACGGTTTGACTTTTCGTGATCGTGATACGATTAATGCAGCCGCCGGTGGCACATTTATGAAAAGAAGACCCGAGGAGTGTAGAGAGCTTATCGAAAACATGACTACTCACCACAAAAATTGGGATTCCTCCGCTTCTTCAAGGAACAACCCGAGAGTCAATGTTTCTTCTACTTCAGCAAACCCCGATAAGACCGAATTCAGCCGCATGATGGCCGAAATGAACAAAAATATCTTGTTCCTCGCTACAAACCAACAACAAGTTAAAGCGGTAGCTAATCCTTGTGAGACATGCGGCGGTCCACACTCATACACTCATTGTCCTTCTACTCAAGGAAATCCAGAAAACGTGTATGCGGCTTATGGTAATTATTCACCAGAAAACTACCAAGCCCGACCTCAAGGGGATAGAAATTTGCTAAGTTACCGGTCCAACAACTACCTTTCACCCGGTTTTTCTCCTCAAAACCAAAACCCCAACAAAAACTACACTAGAAGCAACCAAATCCCACCTCGATCTTCTAATCCTTATCACCCACCCGCTCAACAAGCCCCACCTATCAATCAAGATGTGGAAGCCTTAATGAGAACCCAAGGAGAGCAAATCAAGAATCTACAAAGCCAAATTATCAATTTGAAAGGGGATATCACCAAGCAAGGGAATGACATTAGATCCGAGCTTCAAGATAATATACAATCCTCCTTCAGCAATCAAACGAATGATTTAAAGAATATGCTGGCTAGTTTCTTGCCCACCACTCAACCTTCTACTTCGAGTTCTCTACCTTCAAACACCGTCACCAATCCGCGAGCGAATGTGAGTGCTATTACTACCCGCAGTGGAGTTACTTTAGTAGGACCACCTATCTCGCCCCCATCATCTACACCTCCTCCACCACCATTTATCCCTACTACTCCCACACCGAGTATTAGTACACTATTACCGTCTCCGCCTCGTCATGACGATGTACCCAAGAAGAACCCTTCAACATCTCAACCTTCACCTTCTACGCCCCCACCACCCGACCCCAGCATTCCTTACCCTTCTCGACTCAACAAGGCTAGAATTTTGACTAAGAATGACATTCAAGTCTCTCACCTTTTGGAAAAGGTTGCCGGCATGAAGATCACCTTTACCCTTGTTGAAGCTCTTGTACAAATTCCGCAATTTGTTAAGATGTTTAAGGAATTGCTTAGCAAAAAGGAGAAGATGGCCGAGTTTGTTAATACTCGATTGAATGAAAAATTTTTTGTCGTCCTTCTTAAAGAACTTCCGGAGAAACTTGGAGATCCCGGTCGTTTTGTGCTTCCTTGTACTTTTAACCAAACCGACAAATTTACTGCCTTAGCCGATCTCGGGGCAAGTATTAATTTGATGCCTTTAAGTGTTTGGAAAAAGTTATCATTGCCCGACCTTACACCCACCAAAATGACTCTTGAGCTTGCCAATCGCACTCTCGCTTACCCCGTTGGTATTGCCAAAGATGTATTCATTAGAGTTGGCACATTCACTTTTCCGGTCGACTTCGTCGTTGTTGATTATGAAATGGACCCTCGTATTCCGTTAATACTTGGACGCCCATTTTTGAGAACCGGTCGAGCTTTAATAGATGTGGATAAATGTGAGCTCATTTTAAGAGTCGGGGATGATACCCAAATTTTTGAAATGGGGAAGCTTACAAGCAAATCCTTTGGAAGCGAATCGGCGAATATGATTAATGTGCTTGATGATTTTGTCATCTACAACAATCCTCTATTCGACTCTTGCAATGATAATCCACTTTTTCAAGATGATGTGGATGATTCTCTCTCCAATTTGGAACCTTCACCCATATATGATTCTCCACCGATCTATGATGCTTATGATGATGATTCTAGCTTCGATGGAGATGATTATGATGATTTTACTTCCGAGTATCCCGACATGCCCACCTATGATGATTTTGATGAGGCCGATACTCTTTCGAGTGATTCTTCTCATGATGAAGATCCTCCGCCTACCATGCTTAATCCTACTTTGGATGATTACTCATTTTAGGAAGACTTCTCTACTTTTCTCAATAAATACTTCCCTCATGAGAGTGATGCTCCTCCTTTAGACTTTGATGATTATGGTCTTGATCCTACTTTGGATTTGAAAAAAATTCTTTCAAAGGAGAAGCAACCGGACGACACCAACATCCGCAGCACGTATGATTTAACACCTCTTTGTCCACCTTCTGAGGACGAGGTTGTGCATTTTCTTCGCGGATCTTCTTCACATTCTGTTGAGCCTGAGTGCTATTTTCCCCTAAAGGAAAAGGTGTTCGACCCAAGTATCGATATTTTTAAGCCATCTCAGTATCCATCTGATGAAATAAAAGGAAAAAATTTTGGAACTACTGAAGATATGCTTGCACCACTTCATCCTTGCTCCCACCGTGCTCCATCTTTGCTTAAGGGAACCTTGCCTACTCTTCTTTGGCTTGCCTTGTTCGCCTTAAGCTTGTGCTATTTGATGGACGAAAACTATGTCTTTGATCCCGGTAGATATATTTCATGCTTCTTCCTATGCTAATCAAGGTCGAGTCAGGCTCACGACTCGGTGAACAAAAATCAAGCGCTTCTTGGGAGGCAACCCAAGTATCTATCTTTTAGCTATCTTTATCATAAGTGTAGGGGAGACCCGTTGGTGTTTGCTATTTCCTCTCTTCTACTAATTCAGGGATTCGAGCGATCAATGATCCACTCTTGATGATTTTTGACGACCCGTGATTCCGTGTTTCCGTCTTCCCGGTTCTATCCTAAACTCTTTTCGATTCACTATTTTATATTTTCAAATATTAAAATAGGAATCTCGTTAGTTGTCTTTTCCTTAGCAAGATTTAAACAAAAGGCACAATGTCCTAAGTGTAGGGGAGTTTACTCCCACATGCTTAAACATTGAGGACAATGTTTATATTAGGTGTAGGGGGGACTTCTATCGAAGTTAAGTGGCCTTTTCCTTGTATTTGTCCTCATTTTAACCAGAAAATCAATTTTTCGACATTTTTCAAAATTTTTGATCTATTTTGGCCTATTAGTTTTTCCCTTTGTATAGTTATTTTCTTTCTTTGCAAGAATAAATTTTAATAAAGTGGTTTTAATTTTCATCATTGTGAATCTTTTGACTCAACCCGAGTTTACTTATCTAAGTTTACTCTAGCTAGTATCCTTAACGTGTTTAAGTCAAGTTTTGCTACGCTTTTATATAGGGAGCTATAAAACGCGAAAGTCTTAACTCTCACGGGTTAAGAACAAGAACTTTTCGCAAGTTCCTATAATTGATCCTAGAGAGTTGTTTATCAAGGGAACTTTAAAATGTGATTTCTAAACTTGAAAAAAAAAGTCTAAGAGTTTGCAAGATCATATAGATGACTCGAAAACCCAAAACTTTGATTTAATAGGCTAAGCATCCACGAGTCTCGTTCCTTGAGATTTTAAACTGTGGAGAACGAGAGATGATAGAGTCAATTATAAGTTTGGTATTCTTTCTTGAATTTATGTGAGTTAATTATAAGCCTATTCTCCCATCGCTTGCTAAATAAATTTATCTGCAATAAATAAGGTTGTACGATTTGAAAAGTTACTTAGCTTCTAGCCCAAGATCGTTTAAAAGTTGCTCGGTATGGATTAGAGTTCATAGCCAAGGCATAACTTATTGAAGCGGGATGCGAAGATTGGCGAGTCCGAAAAGGCCCTAACAAGGCATGAGGGCTACATTTTGTTGCTAAAGATCCAAAAGTAATGTGAAGAATCATTTATCGAAAATCAATATGAAGGATCGAGACACACGACAAAAAGAAAATACTCCCGTAAAGATCATGGAGAAGTCTATCCGAAAAGGCCCTGACAAGGTATAAGGATAAATAGATCCAAGTCCAAAAAGGAGGCGGATCATTGTATATCAAAGTCCAAAATAAAGATTGGAAAAAAATGAAGAAGTCGTGGTCCAAGTATGAAGAATCTCTCAAAATTTCAAGTGAAGAAATTCCTATTATGAAGAGAAGACCATTATTTCATGAACGTCTCTCAAGATTTGAAGTATGAAGTCGCTGCCAAATATCGGTCCGAGAAAGGTCTCACATCGCGAAGCGAGTTATGCCAAGATATGAACTTTATGAGGTCCCGAGAAGCAGTTTTAAAAGATTTGGTCCTTTAGCTAACTATTGATTAAATCGTCCCACTTTATTTTCAGCCTAAATAACTATCGAAATAAGTCAACAATGCATC
This sequence comes from Glebionis coronaria, assembly GCA_025667525.1. Taxonomy (NCBI): domain Eukaryota; kingdom Viridiplantae; phylum Streptophyta; class Magnoliopsida; order Asterales; family Asteraceae; genus Glebionis; species Glebionis coronaria. Next base: position 305,372,326 of record CM046882.1, read on the forward strand.
CTCGTGATCATTTAAGACAACCATAAAATATAAGAGATACACCTAGGAATAAGGGAGTCTAAGTAAATAATTGGCCCACATGAGTTCGTGTTAGTTTGCTAACTTATAATAACAATGATCTCGTTTTTAAGCTTGGTTTGGAGAAAGTGAAAACTTGAGGATGATGATCATTCATGACATTTCCAAAACCCGAAGGTATGTTTTTGATTTCTTTACTTTGAATGTTTATAATTTTCTATCTCTTTAATAAAGGCCAATATGATTGATTATGATGGAAGATGTAAATCGTGATTTGTAACTAATGCATTGCATAAGGACATTGCAATGGTCAAGTGTAGGGGATTTGATAGGTGTGTAAATACCCATCCTATTTACCACTTAACTACAATAATAACCAAGCCAAAACGTGTATTTTATGTCATAAATGTCGGAATTATGCGTGGTTTGTGTTTTTGTTGTGATTTAGGACGAAAATGTGAAAAGGGGAGAAAACACGGGCATTCACGGGCTTTTATCGAATAAAAAGACAAAAGACGAAGTCAAGAAATCAAGAGTGCAAAAAGAACGGAAGTCCAAGACTACTTCTGAAGATTTATCGAAGAAAAAGTCAAAACACGGAAGTTTACTTAAAGCCGAAGAACTCAAGTCTAATTTATTGAAGAATTACAAGACGAGTTTAAAGAAATCCCGAGACAAAGTCATTAAAGTCGAAGAACTAAGAAGATTAAGGACTTAATGATCCAATTAAAGAAAGAAGAAAGAGGGGAGGAAGCTTCCTAAGCACCTCCCTAATCCTCCTATAAATAGATTAGATTTCATTTCATTTTATCTTGTTGGCTAAGTGTGACAATTAGTCTTCCACCCTTTAATTACTTGTTCTTTAATTACATGTCATTTAATTAATTATTGCACCTTAAATACATTTAATTTCAAGTAAGTTTCTTTTTAATTATTGTCAATCTTTACTTTTCTTGTCAATCTTCTATCTTCCTTTCTTATTTGATCTTTAATCTTTATGCTTTCTTGTTTATGTTCATGTTCTTGAGTTTTTATTAAATTGATTAAGTGGGTTTTGATTATTTTGATTATTATTGTTAGTTTGATTGTTTTGGATTGTTTGTTTATGATTAGTAGATGTTTATTGATTAGTTTGATTTAATCTTGTGGTTGATTTTGATTGATTTTATCTAGATTCGTGTTTCTTTTTGGTTCTCCTTGTTCTTCGCTGCATTCTGTTTCCCAGGTACATTCCGGATCAAGGTGTTTATTCGGAATAACTTATATTCCGAATAAAGGTGGTGTTTTGATTGTTCCGAACCAAGCTAATATTCCGGATCAGACAACTTCTTCCGAATCAAAGATTGTTCATTCGGAACATTCCACATTCCGGATCAAGGAGGTGTTCATCCGGAATAACTTGTATTCCGGATCAAGGTCTTCATTCGGAAGATTCAACATTCCGGATCAGCTGTTCATTCGGAACATTCCGAACGAAGGTTTTGAAGATTTGTTCCGAATCAGCAGAATATTCCGAGTCAAGGGAAAGTATTCCGGATCAGCGAGTTCATTCGGAACATTCCGAGTGAAGGAGTTCATTCGGAACATTCCGAATCAAGACAACATTCCGAATCAAGGGAGTTGATTCGGAATAATCCGAATCAAGGTAATTTATTCCGAATCAAAGTTTTGTCTCATTTATTCCGGATCAGTGAAGCATTATTCCGAGTGAAGGGTTTATTCCGGATAAGTGACATATTCCGGATGAATCAATAATCCGGATGAGCCAATTGTTCCGAATGAGTGTTTTATGTTAATTTATTCCGAACGAAGAAGAATTATTTCGGGTGAAGGTGACATTCGGAACGTGTAATTATTCCGAGTGAGGTATTTTCAGGTTATTTTAAGTTACTGTTTTTAAGTTTTAATTTTTATTTTTCAAGCTTTACTTTTCCCGCCTTTTTCCTTAGTTGCACCTTAAGCTTACTTGCCTTAGATTTATTTTAGCCTTGCCTTAGTTTAAGTTTTAGTTGCGTTTTAAGTTTGCCTTAGATAGTTTTAAGTTTGCGTCATTTACTTTTAGTGCCTTTTAATTCTTGTCACGTTTTAAATTCTTGTCATTCATTTTAAATTAGGTTTAGATTTAAATTAACGTCATTTTCTTATACGTCTTGCACATTTATTTTAAAAACAACCAAAAATATTCTTTTTCACCAAAAACAATTGAGTTGCACTTTGAACCGGAAATCAATTCGAGAAGATACCGAGAAACGAACTTTCAACCTAGTAAAATCTAGTTATTAAAGCCTTGTACAAGAGTCTACGTATCAGCTATTCTAGGTAAAGATAAATATAGAAAATACATTGTTGATCCTATCTTTACTAGAAACAAACTAGAAACATAATACACGTAGACTATATCTTTCTATCAGTGCTTGACTTCAACCTATCTACGCTTGATTTATTCCTATCAACGCTTGATCTGTCAACGGTTGTTTTCTTCTTATCAACGCTTGTTTTCTTCTTGTCAGCGTCCAAGTATACTGGCTACATTTTATTCCCAACATCAACGCCACTTCAAAACATGCCATAAAATCAAAGAGTTTGAAGAAAATAGATGAGAAGTAGAAGGGTGGGATAATTGGTAGGACAAACTTTTGAGCTACTCGAGGTAGACTTGCACCAATAAAATAGATATAGTTTCCATTTATTACATCGGTCTTCCTTTGCATGAAATTCCGGGATCGAATATCTCGTCCTCGGTGGACAAGGATGAGGGAACATAAGGGGCTTCCCCATACTAAAACCACACAAAGCATCGTCAAAAAGAGAAGACGAGCTTCTAGTACTCAAAACACGTGGTGATGACAGAGTTAGATTTGTAGAAAAATCAAATAAATCACATTCAAAATCTTTTCCTTTTTTATCTTTTAAACTCTCCTTATGAAAACCCGTTTTGATTATGTCGAAAACATTTGGTGTTTCTAAAGTGATGTTAGGCACACTAAAAATTCTCACATTTGAAAACCGTTTTGGTGGTGGTAAGTTCTCAAAACATTTGTCGACAAAGAAAACCTCCCCATCGGGGTCAACATATTCGTCATCCAAGATCTTCCGTAGAAACCGGCAACTTATCAACACTTTTCAAGAATGAATGTTCGAGGTGAGGCGAAAGATTTTTCGATTCAAGTATTGACGGTTTCTTGTTTTTAGGTTTAACACTCTTAACCTCCACCGGCGGAGGAAATGGTAAATCGTTCTTGTTGACACTTCCTAAAACTATTGGTGAAAATTATTTGCAAACGACATTGGTTGAGTCACCATGGTTTAAAGTTGCAATAGAATAGACATGAGAAAGCTTGGAGTTTTGTGTTGCATTGATGAGAAGTTCTTCCTCATTGAAACGAAGGGTGATTTTTAAAGCATGAACATCAATAAGTGCTCTCGATGTATCCAAAAATTAACGACCCAAAATGAGAGGAACTTTTCGATCGATGGGAATGTCTACAACGATTAAGTCAACGGGATAGTAAAACTTTCCGACTTTGACGAAAACATCCTCGGCTACTCCACATGCTAAAATCGTAGAATGATCAGCCATCTCGAGAGACATGTTCGAAGGAGTAAGAGCCGGAAGCGAAAGCGATTTGAAAATCTCAAGAGGCATTAATTTAATACTAGCACCAAGATCGGCCAAGGCGTAGCGTTCCTCCATATCTTGTATTGCACACGGAATCAAAAATTTATCGGGATCACCGACTTTTTGGGGTATGCGGCTAAGAAAAACCGATGAGCAACTAGACGATTGTTGTAACTTCTCTTTGTTATTCAACATACTTTTTGAAGTTTGCGGCAAATCGAGGGATCGTGATAAGAGCTTCGGCAAAACTTATATTAAAATGTATATCACGAAACATTTTCATAAATAGCGAAAATTGATAATTATTCCGTTCTTGTGCTTTTTCCTTGTTTCGTCTCGAAGGGTAAGGTAAGGGTGGTGTGGGTTAGACATTAGGCAACGTGCCTTGGAATCTCGGGTTCCATAATAGGTATTGGTTCAACCGTAGGTGAGGTATGAGCGGTACTTTGTGGGCTTGTGATATGCTCCTTTTCGACCATCACCTCGGGCTCTTTCTCGATTTCCTTCTCCGTAGAAGTACTTGGACGAGAGATTGGTTCCTTGAAAGTTTTACCACATGTAATAACCTTCATTTCTCCCTTCGAGTTGTTAATGGTATCACTAGGAAGACCACCAGAGGAAGAGGTTTTACACATGATTGCTTCAAACATTTTTGCCATTCGGTCTTCAAATTTTGATTGCCTAGCATCCGCTTTTAACAATTCTTGCTTAATCTCAGGTTGTCCTTGTTCTATCTTTTGTTGATTTTGTTGAAGACGTTGAACGTTTCCTTCCATTTTATTAGCATGAGTCTTAAGTTCATTAGCAAGTTCGTTTTTAAGCTCGTTTTTCAACTCGGATCTTAAGATAATCATTTCACGTTGCATATTATCAAACTTAGCCTCGTTTGCTTTAGCATAATTCAAAATTTCTCCTTGAAGATTTTTGGTGTGATCATTTTGAAAACCTTGTGTAGTAGTTTGAAAATCACGGTTTTGGTTTTGATTTGAAACTTGTCCATTCCCACTTTGATAACTCCCTTTGTTATAATTACGTGAATTGCCTTGATAACCACCATTTTGATTGTTGTTTCGATAGTTGTTAGCATTTTGATTTGGTGGAGCTTGATTCGGGCGGGAACCTTAGCCGTTTTCGTTGTAAGTTCCCGTTGCTACGTAAGCACTCGAAGTGTTACCACCGGCGGTAATGCACTCGGAAAGATCATGAGCTCCACCACAAGATAAACAACTCTTTTCAACCTCTTTTACCGATGCGGAATTCAAAGCATCTTGTGCTTTCCAATGTGTCATAAGCGTCGAAAACCTATCGAAAAACCGATTTTCCTCATTTGCTTCATCATGTAAGGCATTAATGTGACGGACGATGAAGATGATGACGAACCCATATTGGCAACACTCGGTGTATTACAAGGGTTATAAACCTTAGATCTATTCTCGATAATCTTTAAAGATTCATCGGTCGTTTTGCACAAAAAATTACCACCCGCTGCGGCATTCAAATAATCTCGTTCATGATCATTAAGCCCATTATAAAAAGTATCTATTTGATGAATTCCGAAAAATCATGGTGTGGACATTTATGTAATATTTCCTTAAATCGTTCCCATGCCATTGAAAAACTTTCATTATTACGTTGTGTAAACCTTGAAATCTCATTTTTCAAATGTGTTGTTTTAGATGGTGGAAAAAATAGGTTCACAAATTTAGAGACGAGATCACCCCATGTCAAAATCGAATTTGGCGGTTCTTTCTCGAGCTAAATTTTAGCGGGTCCATCTAACGAGTTTGGAAACAACATCATCTTAATGGCGTCATGTTGAACATCCTTAAACTTGCTTGTTGCGGTGAGACGATTAAAATTCCTTATGTGGTAATGCGGGTTGTCTTTCTCATGACCTCTAAACTTATTTGCTTGCAACATCCACATTAAACCCGTCTTAATCTCGAAATTCTCCGCAAGGATGGCGGGAATCACAATAGCTTCTCCAAAACCCTAGGTGTGTGCTTGAAGCAACTCCATCATAGTACGATTAGCCATGGCGACTATTGGTTCTACAACGGGTTCGACAATTGGAGTTTGTTCTTCAATCAAAGGATCTTGATTTCCTTGATTTTGACGACGTTTACGAGCTCGTTTTTCTTGATTACGAGTTAGCATAAACTTGACGTAGAATGGGAGGTGAGCAAAGAAGATTCTTTTTTGGTGTTTTGTGAATTTTCAATTTTTTTTGTGTTTTTTATTGTTTTTAATTTTTTCTTTTTTGGATATTGTGTATCTTCATAGACAACAATCTACCAAATCTCTCCTCGAATCAAACTCTTGATTAAGGAAGCCTCAAAAGAATGAAAACGATCACGCGGAGTGAACGCCTTCGAATGACTTTAGAACTTTGGTGAAAACCAAATTGTTCAAGAGGGTTTAATCACAAAGAAACCAAGCAAATATATATGATACGTAATAATACTTTGGGCGGCAAAACCCTCGATTAGCCTTCAATCTCAAAATACTTACAAGCAAGCGGGGAAACGAGGCGGCACGAAGCACTTAAGAGCCTTTTTCCTTAGGGTATTTTTTATAATACCCGCCTTATACCCACCTTATAGTTTGTATTTTTCAAAATCGAGCTTCACGAAAGTATTTATCTATTTTTGCATTTTTCTTTTTGTTTGAGATTCGAATACAATAATTAGGAGATCAAATCCCAATTAAGGTTGTGTTTTCACACTTTTGGAGATATTTTGATTTTGTTGTGATACTTAATACAATATAGTAATAATAATTTCACAAGAAAACGAAAAAAACCGATAATACGTATTAGTAGAGTTCTACTAATAAAAATACTATTTATGGTTAATATTAAAAAAATGACAAATTAATCACGACACACCTCCCCGGCAGCGGCGCCAAAATGATTGTGGTAAACATACGGCCTTTTGGGAAAAAGGCGTAAAAGCGGTAAGTATTAAGTGATGATGTAGGAAAATCAAACACTAATGACCCTTATGATGTGAAAGTTCGTTTCCCAAGGAGGTATATGTGTGTGACTAAAATGTAATGATATTTGAGATTAATATTTGAGAAAGAAGGGGATGAGAAAATAGAATGACGGATACGTGAAAATTATCACCATGACGACTAAATTAAAAACCGTAAAAAGTACCAAAATAAAAATTAATTCTAAAAATTCCCAAAAAATTACCAAAAATCAAATTAATTAAACTAAGAGTTTACAAATGATCAAAACTTTTTCAAACCATTTAAATTAATTAATTAATAATTTTTAAATGCTAAGAAAAGCCCTAAAAATCCAATTAATTATCAAAAATCCCAAATAAATATTTTTCACTTTGTAAACCTCTAAAATGACTAAATAAGAATAAAACTATTTTTATAAATTTTTAAACTAATTAAAACTATTTAAAATGATTAAAAACTATTAAAAACTTAAAATAATTCTAGAAAATAGAAAAATGAAGATAAAATTAATCTAAGAGTTGCAAAAATCCTATTTTAATGTATTAGACCTAAGAAATATATAAAAAGTGCAAAAAGGTGAAAATTGAAATTTAATAATAAAATAATATTAAAATAATATTAAAAATCCAAAAATTATAAAAAAATTCTAAAAACTTGCAAACTAGTCTATTTTAACCTAAATAAACAGAAATTAAAAGTGAAATTACCAAAATACCCCTAATGGGCCCCCAAATGGGCTAAAACAAAAACAGACTACTTAAATGGGCTTTTTGGCCCAAAAAGTTCAACAAGGGCCAAATGACCTGAAAAAGCCCTATCTGACTCAATATTTAATTCTGAACACAAAAGTTTGAAGGCCCAAAAGCTGGTTTTGAGCTTATCACAGCTTATTGGTATAACAGCTTATCCTTATTGGGCCAATAAGCCCATTAAGCAATAAGCCAATGCCATAAGCTCAGGTTAGACACACAACCTTCTTTTGAGATGCCTAAGAGATCTGCGAAAAGAAATTTTGAAAAAGCAAACCCAATAATCCAAAAATAAGCAAAGTAGAATTTCACTAAAAGACAAAATAGTCGACTTAGAGTTCTAGACCACCTCAGACCTTCAAACAAGTTGCAAAAGACTCTAAATGACTTAATTAAGACAAATCAACAAAGAAAAGTTCAATAAGCCAAGCCAAATAAGCAGAATAAGCTGATAAGCACTTATGTAAAAGTCAAAGTTATTGGTTTTCTAGTCAAACCTTAAAGTCAACCAACCAAAAGCTCCAGAATGAACAAATGGGTCAAATAAGTGACACCTATTACAAATTAAAAGTTGTTGCAGGTTTAAATAAGCTAGAACAGCTTATTAATAAACACCAGTTGAAATAACACTAGCAGTGGCTAGCAGCAGGGGAAAGGAGTTCCCACTGCTTTGACTATTTGACTTGCGTTTTTAGAGAGATCTAGTTGGATTAAAATGAAAACAAAGGCACCTTTGAAATCAGTGGATCACAAGGAGTCAATATCAATCAACAAATCACAATTTGGTTCACTCAATAAGCACAGAATAAGCAAACAGTTCACAGATATGCCACAGACCTTGAAATTAAGCAGTTATGAAAAAATAAGCAGATTAAGCATGAATAAGCCAACCAAATTGAACCATATGCATAAACAAGCTATAATAAAATCCAATAAGCACAAATAAACTTGTTTCAAGCACAGGATCAAAGTAAATAAGCAGATTTAAGCACAAAAAGTTTCTGATGAACAAAGGTGATTATCCAAAATCCTTTTGCTGATCTATTTGACCACCAATCCAATTTCAAGACCCCAAATCCCTTTCCCTGGTGATGTTAACCAAAATTTAACACTTGTTAACCCTAGTCTACCCTTAGATTTAGGTGTCCCCAAAATTTTAGCCAAAATACCCAAGTAAAACAGATTTTATGAACCCTTGATTGATTTAGGTGTTTAAACCCTCAAAACTTGTAGATAACCAACCCCTTACACCAGATAAACAAGAACTACCCCAAAGAAACAACAAACAACAACAAAGGTTGCCTTGAATCTTGATAAATCAGTTAACCCAAACACCCCTTTAGAATTTGATCTCTCAATTTTCCAAAGGATTGTTGTGATTTAACCTTCAATCCAAGATCAAAACAACCTAACAACAATATTCCAACCCTCAGAAACACAAATCCACCACAAATTCACAGATCCACAAACAAGTATGCAAAAATCACCAAAAATCATACAAAATTCAGAAAATATAAAAGGGACAAGAGAATCAAACCTCCAAAATGTACATCCACTCTTTGGATTGTTTGAGCTTAGGTGATAGCAAGAACAAGCACCAGCTTCCAATAGCTGCTAAGAAGAAACAAACACAAGGGTTAACCAAAAATATCATAAAACGGATTTTTATGCCTTTTATCAAAAACCTTTTATGAAACCTTTGAAAACCTTAACAACTCAAGATTAAATCATTCAAATATGGAACTCAGGCCCCTCTTAGCCTAATACCAAACTTTTAAATAACAAAAGGAAGTAGAATTTTCAGAAAAACTAAATCAAATTTTATTAACTTTAAAAAGGAATTACAAAGGTGCTAAGAGAAATCTGGAACAAAGGCCTCACCACAGGTTGGGGGTCCTTTTATAGGCCATGAATTTGGCACTTTACACAAACCCTAATGCTATGAAAATCCCTAAAATGTCCTTATGAAGCTTCCAGAATGCAGTTGAGTGTTGACAGGCTGTGAGGAGAAATCTTGGGCGTCAATTTACTTCTTGGTGACCAAGGAATGATTGTGTGCCTTTGATCTTGCCATGTCAGAGATCCTTGCCAAGTGTCGCCATGTGGTTGGCTCTTGTGGGGTCTCTTTGGTAGTGGAAGTTGAGGTTTTTGTTGTGGGATGTGACTGAGGTGAGGTGAATCACACGTGGGTGTAGCTAATTTCAATTTCCCCTTTGTTTTCATCGTTTTTAAACCTGGGTAAAAAGGTGTTCTTGGTGTGGTAATTTTGCTACAGTAAGTGTTACCCGCGTTTATATGAGTTTAAACTTTGGGTATTGGCACTTTTGGTCCTTTGTTTTTGGTAAAAGTGGTATAGAGGGTTTTTCAGACTTGTTAACTCATTTTCCTTTGTTAGACAAGTTTCTGATTTTAGGTTTTGGCCACAAAAAGTTTAGGAAAAGGATTTAGAGCTTTTTTCACTTTGGCACAATTACAACTTTAGTCCTTTTGATGTTTAATTCATTTTTAAAGGACTAGAAGTGTAATATTCTTGAACTTCAAGGGATTCTTTGAATCTTGGACTTAATGAAGGACTATTATTGACAATTTTTAGAATTGTTGAGGGACTAAATTTGCCAATTCTTCAAATTTGGAGGACCTTTTGTAATTTTGAAAAACTTAAGGGACCAAACTTGTAGTTATGAATATACAAGGGTATTAAATGTCATTTCTTCATAAATGAGGGCTCAATCTTGTACATCTTCAAGTCTTCAAGGTATATTCTTTTAGAAATCCACAATTAGGGCCTGGTTCATTGTGCGGCTTCGTTTCTCGTGTTTGTTTTTCCTTGTTTCTTGTGATCTTTTGTCCTTTTCACGATATCCATACCTAAAATACGCAAGTAAACAAACACAAGCATATATATGGTATATTTATGACATTTTTATGCATTTAAAGCCCGAAAAGAACGATGAGATCATGTATAAATGCCATCTCATCACTTAGCAAGATTTAAACAACGTGCACAATGTCCTAAGTGTAGGGGAGTTTACTCCCACATGCTTAAACATTGAGGACAATGTTTATATCAAGTGTAGGGGGAATTCTATCGAAGTTAAGTGGGCTTTTCCATGTCTTTGTCCTAATTTTAACCGGAAAATTGATTTTTCGACATTTTTCAAAATTTTTGATCTATTTTGGCCTATTATTATTTTCCTATGTTATCGTTATTTTCTTTCGTTAGAAAAAATTTTAATAAATGGTTTTAATAAGTTTAGATTTCTTTGATATATTAGGCCCGTCGTGAATCTTTTGACTTAACCCGAGTTTACTTATCCAAGTTTACTCTAGCTAGTATCCTTAACGTGTTTAAATCGAGTTTTGCTAGGATTTTATATAGGGAACTTTAAAACGCGAAAGTCTTAACTCTTACGGATTAAGAACAAGAACTTCTCGCAAGTTCCTATAATTGATCCTAGAAAGTCGTTTATCAAGGGAACTTTTAAATGCAAATTCTAAACTTTAAAAAGTCTAAGAAGACGCAAGATCCTATAGATGACTTGAAAACCCAAAACTTTGATTTAATAGGCTAAGCATCCACGAGTCTCATTCCTTGAGATTTTAAACTGTGGAGAACGAGAGATGATAGAGTCAATTATAAGTTTGGTATTCTTTCATGAATTTATGTGAGCTAATTATTAGATTTTTCTCCCATCGCTTGTTAATAAATTTAATTGCAATAAGTAAGGTTGTACAATTTGAAAAGTTACTTAGCTTCTAGCACAAGATCGTTTAAAAGTTGCTCGGTATTAATTAGAGTTCATAGCCAAGGCATAACTTATTGAAGCGGGATGCGAAGATTGGCGAGTCCGAAAAGGTCCTAACAAGGCATGAGGGCTACATTTTGTTGATAAAGATCCAAAGTGATGTTAAGAATCATTTATCAAAAATCAATATGAAGGATCAAGACACACGACGAAAAGTAAATACTCCCCTAAAGATTCTTGCTAGACATTTTGGTTATGTTAGTGTAGAAATTTGAGTGTGAGATGTAGGAAAAAATGGAAGAAAGGTTAAGTATATATAGTTTTAGTAGAGGTGTGCAAGAAACCAAAAACCCGAACCTAAACCGAAAAACCGAAGAACCGAAACCTAAAAAACCAAAACCAATTGAAAAACCGATGGTTCGGTTTTTGAATTTTAGAAAACCGAAGCTTTTGGTTCGGTTTGGTTTTAGCAATAAAGTAAACCGATATAAACCAAACAGATCTCTATAAACATGAGAATTTATATATAAGTTCACATCAAAGCTAATGGACGATGAATATGCTACTCTAGATTAATTGTGTCATGTTTAATAACTAATCATTGTTTCATATTCTTATTTAACATGACTAAATAATAAGTTTTCTTCTATGTTGTTTTTTTAATTAGGTTTTTATCGTTGCTATTGTGTTGATTTATACGCATAAATGATTTTTTTAGGATTTTATATGATATTTTTTCCTTATTGTTAATGTTGTGTTTCTTATTGTTATTGTTTATTTAAAGCTTTTAACGTGTCATTTACGGTATATTCAAAATCGACTTGTAAAAGCGAAGCTCGATAAATCATATAGAAACCGAAAAACCGAAAAACCAAACCGAAAGTAAATCGACTACTGAAAAAACAAACCGACACAAAACCAATACCGAATGGTTCCTAAAAATCAAAAACCGAAATTTGTTGGTTCGGTTTTGGTTTTATACAAAAACCGAACCAAACTGAACCATGTTCACCCCTAGGTTTTAATTTAAATTAAAAGAAGTTTTTTTTTCTTTTTCAAATGGTAACAAACACAAACAAACACAAAACCAACGACTATTTTTTTCTTTCCCAAAAATTTAACATGGTCGTGGGTAAGACCTATTTGCTGCGACCGAATGGGTGCGACTGAATCACCGCAACGACACGATTCGGTCACGACCTGGATACGATCAATCGAATGAAACACCGTTGTGAGTAGCCTTATAAAACTCAAAATAAAAATAAAAAAATTTAGCAATAGGTTATGGAGAAGTCTATCCTAAAAGACCCTAGCAAGGTATGAGGATAAATAGATCCAAGTCCTAAAAGGAGGCGGATCGTTGTTTATTAAATTCCCAAATAAAGAGTGGAGAAAAATGAAGAAGTCGTGGTCCAAGTATGAAGAATCTCTCAAAACTTCAAGTGAAGAAATTCCTATTATGAAGAGAAGACCATTATCTCATGAACGTCTCTCAAGATTTGAAGCATGAAGTCAATGTCAAATATCGATCCGAGAAAGGTCTCAAATCGTGAAGCGATTTATGCCAAGATATGAACTTTATGAGGTCTCGAGAAGCAGTTTTAAAAGATTTTGTCCATTGGCTAACTATTGATTAAATCGTCCTACTTTATTTTCAGCCTAAATAACTATCAAAATAAGTCAACAATGCATCTTCGTGATCATTCAAGACAATGATAAAATATAAGAGATACACCTAGGAATAAGGGGTCTAAGTGAATAATTAGGCCACATGAGTTTGTGTTATTTTGCTAACTTATAATAACAATGATCTCGTTTTTAAGCTTGGTATGGGGAACGTGAAACTTGAGGGTGATAAACATTCATGACATCCAAAGCCCTAATGTAAGTCTTCGATCTCTTTGCTTGTTTTCTTCTTTTAAATATTTTGTTATATTCTATCTTTTTAAGTTTCCTTAATGTCTTATGTTTAATAAAGGCCAAGGTGGGTTAATTATGATGGAAAATGTAAATTGTGCTTTGAAATTAATGCATTGCATGAGGGTATTGCAATGGTCAAGTGTAGGGATTTGATAGGTGTGAAAACGCCCATCCTTTTACCACTTAAAACAATTAAAAACAAGACCAAAACGTGTATTTTATGTCGTAAAAGTCAGAATTATGCGTGGTTTGTGTTTTTGTTGTGTTTTAGGACCAAAAGATGAAAAAGGAAGAAAACACGGGCTTTCACGGACTTTTATCGAAGAAAAAAGACAAAAGACGAGTCAAAAGATCAAAAGTGCAAAAAGAACGGAAGTCAAAGGCTTATTCTGAAGATTTATCAAAGAAAAAGACTAAATACGAAAGTTTAACGAAGTCGAAGAACCAAATCTAATAAAGAAGAAAATTAGAAGACGAGTTCATTTTAATTCGACAAATTCTGAGACCAAGTCGAGAAAGGCAAATTAATTAAAAGACGAGAAGACAAAGTGAAAGATGGAAGCAACATCACCTACCACTCCTCCTCCTATAAATAGTCTCATCTCCATTTTATTTTTCGTTATTAGATTAGGAGTAATGTAGATTTATTTTTTCACATAGTAGGAGTAGGTGTAATATAGATTTCCATGCTTTAATTTTCCTTAATTTTGTAATTGAATCTTCAATCTTAATCTTAATTCAAGCTTTTTAGATAATCATTCTCATTCTTCCTTTCTTTTTATTGATCTATTGTCTTGATTTAGTTAACCATGTAGTTTAATCTTTGTTCTTGTTTTATTGATGTTGATGTGTTTGATTGTTTTAGCTTATTGTGTTTAATGCTTATTGTTTGATTTTGCTTATTTTGGATTAAGTGTTTTAATAGATTAATTTTATTGAAAGTTGATTTTAGATTTTTAGATTAATTCGTGTTTTTCAAGTTTTTAATTTGTGGCTTAATTAGTTTTTCTTAAAATTTGTTTAGATTAAGTTTTGGTTAAATGCTTATTTGATTTTAGCTTATTCGGAGCTTATTCCTTGTTTTTAGATTCAGCTGTTATTGTTTCTCTGTTTTTAAGCAATCTTCGGAAAAGGGTTTATTATTCCGAAATACACCCTTTTATCCGAAGTTGTAGTATTCCGAAAATCTTTCTTTTCACTTTGCTTATCCGAAGATTGTTCCTGATTCCGAAAATTAGTGCTTTATCCAAAAATTATTAGTTTTTCCGAAATTATTGTTTATTCCGAAAAATAGTGTATTTCGAAGAACCCTGTTATTCCGAAATAATCAGTTATTCCGAAGATCTCAATGTTTTCCCAAGTTTTCTAGTTTATCCGAATTAATAGGTTTTTCCGAAATTATTTGTTTTTCTGAGAATAGGTCATTTATCCGAATTATCCTATTATTCCGAAAATTATGCCTTTATCCGAATTAGGGTAGTTTTTCCGAATTAGATGTTTATTCCGAATATCTTTATTTTTCTGAATTAGTCAGTTTGTTTTCTTTTTAACTAATTTAGTTAAGTTTTCAGTCTTATTTTATTTTGTTTATTTTCAATTTTATTTTTATTAAAGTTTTAAACTTTTGTCATTTAAATTTTAAAGTCTTTAATTTTTAGTTTAATATTTCAAGCTTTCATTTTACTTATTTTTACCTTTACTTAACGACATTTGCATTTCATTTTTATTTTAAAATAGATAATCAGTTTCTTTTCGTTTCACCAAGAACAACTGAGTCACACTTTAATCCGTAATCAATTCGATTAGACGCCGTGAACAACGAACTTTTAACGTAGCAAAATCCCACTTTCAGAGAGCCATTAAACCAAGCTCTTCTTCTTCTTTATCTTATGCCCAATTCACCACTCCATCTACAGTCACCAATGCTTTGGTTCCTTTAGGACTCTTGCTATTTCCTTTTGGAAAACTTTCAGTTATTCTTGGACTGGTTCTATAGCTGTTCTTGTACTTTTGACTGCTACTCTCAGCTTTGTCTCTAGTGCATTCTCTTGCAAAGTGTCCATTCCTTCCACAGTTATAGCATTCAACTTTGGACTTGTCATATCCTAATGGCTCATTAGGATCAACATTCATCTTTCTTCCAGTCTTCTTGAAGAACCTGATAGATCTTACTGACACCATAGCAGCTTGCCATTTAAGATCCATCTCTTCAACATCAGTGATAATTGTAATTTACAACCTTCTTTAGGAAAACAAAGCGTAATATGGGCAAGTATTAAGTTGCACGTTTTAGGAAAAACGCGAAACCGAACAAATGCGGGTTTGTTCTCGAAGGAGGTGTGTGTATTAGATGCCAAAAATAAATAACAAAGTTTGGGGTAGTGTCGTTTTTGGATGAGAAAAGAAAGAAAACTAAAGACGAGCTACGACTACAATTAAACTACAACGAATGACGTAAAACGCGAACATAAATACGTAAAACGTGAAAAATTAAAAATTTTAAGCTAAAACAAATTAAAAATGAAAATTAAGTCTAAAATAATATAAATAAGAATAAAAATCCAACAAATATATTTTTAAACCTTTTATAATTAAATATTCAATTTTAAATGCTAATTAAAGCCCAAAAATTAAATATAATTAAGAAAAAGCCCAAAATATTATTTTGTTGAACTAATAACTCACTTACATTATTAAAAACTAAAAAGTATTTTTCCTAAATTTTCAAAACTATTTTTCTATTTTTAAAACTCTAAAAACTATTTTTAAACTAAAATAATGATTAAAAATAATAAAATAATGCTAAAAATTATTTGACAATTTTAAAAATCCTAAATTATACTAATGAATAGTAGAAAAATGAAAAAGTTTGAAAAATTAAATATTTTTCACTAAAAGACAAAACAGTATTCAATTAAAACCCTAATTAAACTAAATTAATTCTAAAAATTAATTAAAAAGTGAACAGTAAAATGTTTTTGAACTAAAAGTCTTAAAATATTTTTCTAAATATAAGAAAATTTTTAACACTGAAAAATATTAAAATTTTACACTAAAAGACAAAAAACAGTTAATTAAAAAGTAATTAAAATGCAATTTAATCTAAAAAATAGGAAATGAACAGTAAATAGAAAATAAAATTAATAGAAAAATCAGAAAATAAATAAGAAAAATTATGAAACAAAAATCAAGTTCTAAATCCTATTTTGACCCACTAAAGACAAAATTTTAAGAATCTGACAGTGACATGTAGGCTGTTTTGTCTGTTAGCTCGGTAGGGGGAACTTTTACCCTAGCAGTGGGAAGTTGGTTCCCACTGCTTTCAATAGAATTCAGGTCTGGGCACTTTTGTGCTAAGATCTTGATGGTTACTTGGTTTTGTGGGCAAACAAAGGCACCCCCACAACCAGTTGGGTTGTGGGGAGTCAATAAAAAGCTAAAAACAACAAGTTAATTCACAAAATCAAGCTCAAAAAGCCCATATACAATTACTGTATATCAGAAGGGGGACTTGGGTTGTTTTGCTGATGTGTTTGGCAATTGGGTGAGTTTTGGTTAGCCAAAACTCACTCAATCCACTCACAAACATCCCCAAATCACTCATAAATCCTGACCTACCCTATTTCCTATCAAGCTACAAGATTGACATGGCAAATTCACAAAAATCAAGGCAGTTCTATAGCTTACTGATTTTTGGACTATGTTTATCAAGGCTTGTGCATGCAAAACCTTCACAAACTCACCAAATCCAACACATTAACTGATAATACACAAAACTAATCAGAGGAGTGTATTTAAACTGATTTCAAAACGTTTGCATCTCACAAACTAATTATAAAACCTAAATCCAAACACCCCTTTAAATTAGAAAATTGAAAATTAACTAACAGTCTCTACTCTAACATGCACCAAATCATTTCACATCTATCCTAACCTGTTCTAATCCAGCAAATCTACAATATCCAGCATTTGACCTAACATCTAACAGCCTAATTCTATAAATCACTAAAGCCCAAAAACTTTTTAAGCAAGTATAGAAAGATACATTTCCTTACCTTGTGACCCTACATCCAGGGATCACAAAGGCTGCTTGTGCCTTTTCCATCAAGCTCGGGCTTGAGCTGATCATCATCAGAAAGAAGCTTGTTGGTATGAATAGGAGATGATGATGATGAGTCCAAGAAAAGGCCACCACATCCAATATACAAAATTTGTACCTGCTAAGACTAAACAAGACAAGAAAGAGAGTGACCTGGAACACAGCCTTAAAGAGTATAAGCTTGGCTTATCAATTAAGCCAGCTTATCACTTTTGGCTTAACAAAAACTTCAAAAACGGATTCTTTGAAAACCTTTTGATATAAGTGAAAACTTTTTACTCCAAACTATCTTTTCAAACATTGAACAAGATAAAACTAACAAACATTGAATTGGGAACTCAGATTATGCAAATTAACTTTTTTCATTTTCATTAAAAATTTAATATTACAAAATCTGGAACAAGAACTAAAATGGGTACAAACCACCCATTTTATACTACTCTACTGAAATTACTAGAAGCTGAATAAAATAATACAGGAAACTAAAACCCTAAACCCTAATTGACATGAAAATCCGAAGCTACCCTTGGGGTCTTGGTCAATCTTTGGCATGTGATGTGCCAGGCTGTTTGGAAGCTTGCAAAAGATGATCTTGGCCATTGGTAGTTCCTTTGGGACCAAGTAGAGGCTTTAAACCGTTGATCTTGTCTCCTTCATAGGATTTGGGGGAAAGTGACATGAGCAGGGGAGTGGGGTATGGGCACATGGGTTGAGTGGGGACAAAAGTGAGAGTGGTTTAGGGATGAGAATGTGATTAATCAACGATCTGGAGAGGCTAAACCAAAACCCCTTTGTTTTTAATTCAATTTGATCTGGGGCTATTTTAGGGTTTATAGGGGATGAAGGGTTAATTTAATCTGTTTTGGGTTAAGTGGTTTTTAAATTTAATGTTTAGAGGGAAATTATAACTGATTAAATCAGTTATATAAAAGGTGGGTGGAAATCTGACGTGGGATGAGGGTGTAAGGTGATTGGGTGAAAAGTGGAAGTGGGGTGATGTGGCGTTAGCTGAGTGGTGGGGGAGAGTTTGTTTGTCTGCCCAATATGGTCCCTATACTCCCAAAGCTTTTGCACTTCAAATTAAAAAGCCCAAAACCTTTTTTCCTTTGATAATAACTTTCAGCAACTTGTCATTTTTGGCACATGCATTTCCAAACTTTTATCAAGGGCTTTTAATGCACAATTTGCATTCTTTAAGGGTTGATCTTGTAATATCTTGATAATTTAGGGACCCAAATGCAAATAGTGAGTATTGCAAGGGTATAAATTGCCAAGTCTTCAAAAGATGAAGGACCAATCTTGCCAATATTCAAAACTTCAAGGACATTTTGGAAAATCCATGATTTGGGCCCGGTTCTTTGTGCGACTTCATTTCCCGTGTTCGTTTTTGCTTCATTCTTGTGATCTTTTGTTGATTACATGATATCCGTACCTAAAATACACAAGACACAAATACAAGCATATATAGAGTTATTTTCATGATATTTTAAGCGTTTTAAGCCCGATTTGGACGATGAGACTATGTATAATTACAGTCTCATCAATCAGCATCATCCATTTGGAACAAGTCATTGAGTGTTAATCTTGGACTGTTGTCTTGTCCAACAAAGAATGAGAAGGCATCGTTGTCACTAAACAATGGTGAAGATCTTCCATGTGGATTTTGAGAGACTATGGGGTTGCCTTCATTACTTTGTGGGTAAATACCGCTTGTAAGTCCTCCAGCAATATTTGTGAAGTATGTACTGTTGCTTGATCCACTAGCGGTATTATGAAAATAAGTACCACTATTTCCTTCTGACATAAAAGCCAAGTTAGACTTTTTTGTAGTCGATGCCTTGGTCACCTCAATGCCTTTCACATCCATCTCATATGCTCTAAGATTGTTGTAGAGATGATCAAAAGGAATCGTATCCAGATCATCTCTTGTGATGAAGTGCATAGCCATTGCTTTCCACTCTTGTGCAACACTCCTTAAGAATTTTAGATTAGCTTCTTCTTTAGGAATTACTTGTCCATAAACTGCCAATTGAATAAGCAGCTTACTGAATCTTCCATAGCCACCATGTATTCCATCTA
Organism: Glebionis coronaria; assembly: GCA_025667525.1. Taxonomy (NCBI): domain Eukaryota; kingdom Viridiplantae; phylum Streptophyta; class Magnoliopsida; order Asterales; family Asteraceae; genus Glebionis; species Glebionis coronaria. The sequence goes on from CM046882.1 coordinate 305,391,532, forward strand.
TACTGGAAATTAAGAAGTTATCAAATTCTTGCTTAAGAACAATCTTTTTCATCTTCTTAGACTTGTAATTACCTCCAAATCTAGGTTTTATGGCATCCCACATAGCTTTAGCATCCTTATAATGATGAAAGCTGGGTAAGATATCTTCTGAAAGAGACATAGCCAAAGCAGTTCTGGCTTTTCTCTCTCTGATCTCTGCTTGTACCTCCTCAGCAGTCATAGCAGGTAGAGCATAGCATGTACCATCAGGCAACCAGTGTATCTTCTTAGGTGTATTCCCATTCTTAATAACTTGTCACACAGTGTGATTTGTGTGATTCAAGTAATGTTCCATCTGCATAGCCCATGTCTCATAATTGTCACCTTTGAGCACTGGGAGTTTGACAACAGAAAGAGTATGAGAAGGTGTTGTAGTTGTAGAGGTAGCTGCAGCATTCATGGCTTGACCACTTTGTGCTAGTGTAGGATGCACAACTTGTGGTTGTCCCTGTGGTATTGGATCAGGGTTTTGAACATCATCCAAGAGAGCGTCATCACCATGTTGAGACATTGAGTTTATGTGTGAGTAGAGTGTATGGGGTTGTGTTCTTCTTTTTCAGAGTTTCTCAACAAGCTCTGATACCACTTGTTGATCCCTTTGATTGGATCTATATTCTGTTAAGAACTAGTATAGTAGTTTGTAATCAAACTAAAACACTTTGAGAACTCTTACTCAAGCTAAATAAGTTATGCGGAATCTAGATTATAAAGCACAGAAGAACAGAATTACTTTTAACTATTCGATTCTCTTATTAATCGACTTGAATGAGGTACATCAATGACATTGTACCTATGTTCCTTTTATAGAGTAAGGAACCCTAGAAACCTTAGAATATTCTATAAAGATAACAATATCACAGACGATATATTATCAATATTCTAACTATTTAAGTATACCACATAAGATATACTCTAACTATAACTATGACATATCTTATACAAAGATATATCAGTACTTACTTTATAAGTAGCATTACTTACTATGTACCGCGTTAACACTAACGGTACTTGAAAGATAACTAACAGTACTTGAACATTACTAACGGTACTTGACACTTAACAAATAATTCCCAACATGTTGGATTACCGATGTTTGATTCTGGTATTTCCGTTATGGTCAATTAATGTTTTAGGACATTTACCTTATGCTTTGATGACACGCCATAAATACACGTAACGGTCTACTTATCCAAGTGGGGTATTACAATTATGGTATCAGAGCGCAAGGTTCGACCTGTAGGCTCTAAAACTTGACCTGTGACTAGTGGGTAGTCACCAGGAACTTTCCAGATTTTGGCGTTGTCATCTTTCATGCTTCTCATGCATTTATCAGCCAGTTTTCTTCAGTTATCATTCGGTTTTCTTATAGTTTTTCACTAAGTAAAAGGTTGGTACATGACTGGCCATATTTAGTCGCATCTGCTTTTTAGCGAATTTTCGTTTTCGTGAACTGACCATAGGCGTCACCCTTGCCCGTTCATATTTTTGTATAAATGAACTGACCATAGGCGTTCATCCTTACTCATGCCTGATTCATGTTTTCAGTCGAATATTACTTGGTGAACCAGCCCATATACGTTCACCAATGTTCAGATCAAATTTCATGCTTGTCAGTCGAATGTTGTCTTGTGAACCGATCCATAGTTGTTCACCTTTGTCATATCATGACATTTCATAAAATCTTGACAAATATGAATTGGAATACAGCCAACCATATTTAGTCACAAATTGTACATTTCTATACATGGCAGTTCTCAAAAAAATTTGACAAGTATGGATCGAAACAGAATCGCCCATACTTAGTCACATGTGTCCTACTATGAATACTGTGGATTAAACCATAACTATCCACATCAGTTGATGTTAAACCTCAGTTGATTATTCTTCTATGTTATTTGTATCAGTCAAGTTATACTCTCATGTGAATGTCGTTTTCATGCTGACTGAGTTTATGTCTCCTTATGAGGATTATGTTTTCAGCAAGGTGATGATGTCTTCATGCTAAGATACAGAAGGGGTTACAGTAAAAATCCTGTTTTCATGATAAATCATGTTTGGTCTTCATCAGTAATGTCTTTATACTGACCATTGTTGAAATTCCGTTTAATCATATTCTTGAACCTCTTTAAAACCAGCATTAAGTCTATGCAGGAATTACCAGTCTATCATGTTACTCATTTCAGTTCAGTTTACTACCGTTTAAATCAATTATCTTCGTTGACCATGTCAGACGGTTGACACCAGTATCGATCATATCAGCAAACCTTCAGCGGTACCACATGAACAGTATTCATCGTGTACTTCACGTACAGTATTTCAGGTGTACCCCATGTACCTTACTCTATGTGTATCGTTAATCGATCCTTAATCACCTCAGGCATTTCCGTTTGTCGATATTCTATCAGATGCTGATGCTGCTTGTAAGCTGAAGATTTTGCCAGATGCTAATGTCGCTAACACCTTGAAGACCTCACAAATGTTGATGTTGCTGATACTTTGGAGATTTCTCAAGATACTGATATTGTTTATACTATGAAGACTCTACAGAACAAGGACGAAAACTATAAATTGGAAATTTCTGACAAGAATAGATTTCAACCATCAGACACTAGCATTCCATTCCATACTTTTACCTCCCCCAGTTAGATGTCACACTCCACTCAGCTAATCTTTCAGTCAGAAGAGTGGGAATCGGTAACCAGTCGGCCACTCAGCAGAAATAGTTACATGAATCATGACCATGATAACGACCATCAGGAAACTGACAGACAAGGCGGTAATGACAACCATCGTGCTTATAACTAATCAGTCAGTAAGCATCGGAACTCCGGAACGGACGTGACCAGAAATAAAGAGGTCAGCAGTCTAGCCGATCCGCCAACACTAGCATTTACCCGAAATTCTCAACCTTATTCAGACTCGCCCATTAAAATACATGTCCAGACAACAGTCAAGACACGGGTCTCAAGTATCATTACAGAAGATAATTTTCCAGACACCAGTAATGGTACACGTCATACGAATATCTTCTCATAGAACGAGTCCGAACGCATAAATCTAGTGTGTCTTCTAACTCAGACCTCAGAAATTAAGGGTACACTCCACGGGGGGTAAACCCGTTTTGTCATGCCACGCATAAATCAAACCATTAAAGATCCAGTTACCACCACTAGAGTACTATTCAGGTTAGACACGCGGTGTTCATTCTGTGAGGTTACAAACGAACACATTCAGTGAAAAGTCTCCATGTTTACTTCACGTATTCCTATGTCAGCTTTATCTTAAATCAGGTAGTCACCTGCCTCTCAGCCAGAAAGGACTCAGCAGTATCACCATATTTAATAAAGTTTTATTTTCTGTTAACGACGAGATCCGTCTTACCAACCCTGAACATATTCATTTTACTCCTGCTAATAAGTGTGAAAACACTTATCCTTTTACCACTTAATTATAATAATAACCAAATCCAAAACGTGTATTTTATGTCGTAAATGTCGGAATTATGCGTGGTTTGTGTTTTTGTTGTGATTTAGGATCAAAATGTGAAAGGGGAAGAAAACACGGGCTTTCATGGGCTTTTATCGAAGAAAAAGACAAAAGACTAAGTCAAAAGATCTAGAGTGCAAAAAGAACGGAAGTCCAAGGCCTATTATAAAGATTTATCGAAGAAAAGTCTAAAGATGGAAGTTTAATAAAGCCGAAGAACTCAAGTCTAATTAATGAAGAAATTACAAAGACGAGTTCAATTAATCCCGAGACAAAGTCGAAAGAGTCGAAGAATTTAGAAGACGAAAAGACGAGAAAGAAAGAAAGAAAGAAAGAAGGAAGCTTCCAACACATGCTAACCTCCCTTCTCCCTAATCACCTATAAATACCCTCCTAATATCACATTAGGAGTGGTTAGCTAATTTGACAACTTAGCTCTCCACCTTTAATTTCTTGCACCTTTAATTTTCATGTCATTTACTTAATTGTCATTTCAATTACCTTGTCTTGAACCTTCAATTTCTTGCCTTTAATTCAAGTAAGTCTTTTAATTTTGTGTTGTTTAATCTTTTATCTATAAGCTTTTTATTAATCTCCTTCTACCTTTCTTGTTTTAATCTTAATCTTTTTAATCATCTTCATTTGTTTTGATTTCATGTTCTTAATCTTAATCTTTTTCGTCTACTTTTTACATAAAGTTTGCGTCTTTTTACATTTCTTTGTTTGTTTTTAAAGTTTTTATAAGTTTTATCATTCATCTATTAGTTTTGGTTAGCTTATTGGTGTTTTTCTTGGCTTATTGTCCTTAAAAAGTTGAGTTTTTAGTGCTTATTTTCGTCCTTTTTCGATTTCCTATTTTTTAGGAAATCTGATTCAATTTTGCAATTATTGCGATATTGTGTTTTGCGACATTGTGTATTGCGACATTGTGTATTGCGACATTGTGTATTGTGACATTGTGTATTGCGACATTATTGCATGATTTTGCAATTCTTGCGACATTGTGTTCAACTTTTAGGAATTGCGAAATCTTTGTTTTTTTTATTGCGAAATTAATTCTAGTTTTTTATACAATTGCGAAATCTTTGTTATTATTGCGAAATTAATTGTTTTTTTATTTAAATTTAATTTTAAATTTATTTTTCCCGCCAATTTACTTAGCTTTATTTTTACTTGTTCATTTTATTTTAATTTTCAGAGTATTTTATTTTAAAGTTTTCATTTTTATTAAGTTTTTAAATTTACGTTTTGTCAAATTTTAATTTTACGTCATTTACTTTTCGTCAAGCTTTAATTTCTCGTCATTTAATTATTTTACTTTTAAAGTTTTTAATATTGCACTATTTACGTTTTAATTAGTTTTAGTTTTAATTACCCGTCATTTATTTTAACGTCTTGCACATTTACTTTACTACTACGACCAATCTATTGTTTTCCACCAAAAGACGACTGAGTCGCACGTTCAACCAGAGATCAATTCGATTAGACCACTTCAATGAACTTTTTAACTGAGTAAAATCTAGTTATTAAATGGCGCCGTTGCCGGCTCTTTTCGTGAAGATTAACGGTTTTCTGTGAGAGACGCGTTGAATTTTGGGATCCTTTCACTTGTGAACGTTATTTTTCTTGCTCAAAAATTTTCAAAAATCTATAAAATATAAAATTGTTAAAAATCCATAAAAAATTTAGAAATTTTCAAAAATCCAAAAAAGATTTTTATTTTTATTTTTACACGTACATATATATTTTCTATTTCTTTGATATCTTTTTCTTTTGCTTTTGCAGGTGCATGCGTACTAGATCTTCGAATTATTCAGAGCCCGAGACTCGTGAAGATTTAGATATGGCTGGTGTGCACAACCACAATAATCCACCCCACCCCAACATGAATAACAACAACAATGTTCCCCCACCCGACCTTCGAACGATGGAGGAGTTGTTTCAACCAACGAAGAATGGACGAGGAGGACCGATTGCGCTGATGCAAATCACGGCTCCGGAGTTTTTGTTGAAGCATCACATGATCGAACAAGTTCAAAACACTTGTCCATTTCGCGGATTACCGGATGATGATGCCAACAAACACCTCGACAAGTTCATTACCGTTACTCAAAGCATGAAGTTGCCCGGGGTTACTATGGATTTTCTTCGCCTTCACCTATTTCCACACACCTTAACCCACCATGCCAAAAAATGGTTTGATCGTCTTCCGAAGAATTCAATTCATACTTGGGATGAGATGACTCAACGATTTTTGTCGCGCTACTTTCCACCATCCATGGTCACGAGACTTCGTAATCAAATTAGTGGATTTACACAAGAACCTGATGAATCACTTTTTGATGCTTGGGAACGATATAATTTTTTGATTGATCGATGTCCAAACCACAACATGCTCCCCGTCACCATAATTGATACTTTCTACAACGGTTTAACTTTTCGTGATCGTGATACGATTAATGCAGCCGCCGGTGGCACATTTATGAAAAGAAGACCCGAGGAGTGTAGAGATCTTATCGAGAAAATGACTACTCATCACAAAAATCGGGATTCATCCGCATCCTCAAGATCAAACCCGAGAGTCAATGTGTCTTCTACTTCTTCTAACCCTGATATCACCGAATTAACCCGCGCAATGGTCGAAATGAGCAAAAACATGCAACTCTTGGCTACAAATCAACAACAACAAGTTAAAGCTGTTGCAACTTCTTGTGAGACTTGCGGCGGTCCTCATTCATATCTGATTGTCCTTCTACTCATGACAATTAGGAAAACGTGTATGCGGCTTATGGTAACTATTCAACGGAAAGCTATCAAGCCCGACCTCAAGGTGATCGTAACTTACTAAGTTACCGTTCTAACAACTTTCTTTCACCCGGTTTTTCTCCTCAAAACCACAACCCCAACAACTACAATAGAAGCAACCCAAACCCACCTCGAGCTTCTAATCCTTATCACCCACCCGCTCAACAAGCACCACCCATTAATCAAGATGTTGAAACTTTCATGAGGACCCAAGGAGAGCTAGTTAAGAATCTTCAAAGCCAAATCATCAACTTGAAAGGAGATATCACTAAGCAAGGTAATGATATTAGATCCGAGCTTCGACATGATATGCAAACCTCCTTCAGCAATCAAACGAATGATTTAAAGAATATGATGGCTAGTTTCTTTCCAAGTACTCAACCCTCTACTTCGGGCTCTCTTCCTTCAGATACCGTCACCAACCCACGAGCGAATGTGTGGGATATGTAAATCTTGCTTATGTTTTTAGAGAGAGAAAGAGATAGAGAGATGGTGGATTACACACAATTCTAGAGAGAGAAACTTATGTTTACTATGTGTAGAAATGAATAACCACCCACCCTCTCCATCTAAGGAGAGGGTTTATATACCCAAGCCCTTGTCATGGGCTTGGGCTTACATTTGGGCCGGCCTACACATGTTGTAGGCTAGGCTTGTTCTTGTTTGTTAAATAAATATAATTGACTAAACTACGAGCTATTACATGGACTATCGTTGGAGTGACCGATCCTTCTTAATACGTCAAACGTATTTCCAACAATCTCCCCCTAAGGGAGGTCACTCCAAACAAGGGCATTACCCAAGTTACAATAATAAGATAAACCTAGCATACTATGCTTGTCTTGAGCTCGTAGTCTTCGTCTTTCTTTTTTTTCTTTTCAGGTGAACATGCTGATGTGATCATTGATATCAATCTTGAGCATTAATCTCTTGCCTTGATCTCGTGCATCCATCACTTGTGATCTTCGCCTCTTCGTGACACCATGTCCCACATACTTATACCTTAGTAATTCTTGAAGGCTTCAGAGTTCGATACAACGGAAGACTTAACTTTTAGGCTTTCTTGAATTAGATGAGGTATTAAGTGCATAATGTATAAGCATGCGGGGACGACTTCTTCTTGGATCCCGCAACGCCACCGTCTTCAAATGCCGCAACATAAGTAGACACGAACGAAATGGCTTTGAACATTTCATTCTAATTCGGTAGCATTTTACCTCCGGTCGGTGAAGATCGTTGGACGATATAAAATATCGTACTTGTGGCAGGTAGATTTAGTTAAAAGTCTCCTTGACAGGATTTCGCGGGTAAACCCGTTCTCTTTACTCGACCGTCCAAAGCTGACTGCGAACGTAAAGAGTGAATCATTTGGATAAAATTATCCGCATGATTGAAGTCGTCAATTTTGATTCCTGGAACAAGTTTGATTCATTAAAGAATCGCACCATCGTTGCTTTCTAGTTGTCACGAGCTTGATTCGTATAAAATCTTGCAAGTTACCTACCAAGTGCTATTTGAGGTTAACACTAGAATGATTTCCACTCATCACTGTTAACACTAAGGTATCACTCTGAGTGTTCTGGCAAGATTACTAAGATATTGCGTAGAGGCCTGGAACGTGTTTAAATTCAGTTAAGAGTTAAACCACTGTTGCTTTCTAGTTATCACAAGCTTGATTCATAAAGAATCGCACAAGTCACCTACCATGAGCTTTTAGATATTCGCTCAAGAAGGATTTCCATCTTCATTGTAAATACCCTCGTATTACTCAGATGTTCAGGCAAGATCATGAAGATTTTGCGTAGGACTCTTAAGATCTTTCTTACTTTTCACAGTGTGTGAAAAAGCAAGGAAATATGAAAGTGTGTCCTAATGAGATATTTGATGATCTCAAATGGCTCTAGACTCGATCATGCATTTTGGATTTTAGTGATCGGAGGCTGGAGAGGAGTGCCACCTTTTCAATACCAATTTATTCGGAGTGAATAAATCAATAGATAATGCGTTGTCTCCGTGTGATTAAAACAAATACCTTTTGAGAGATATTTGAGTTAGCTGGGATGGGTTGTGCACTGCATCATTGGGTCCATGATGTCTATCTTCAATATCAAGAATCATTAAAAATGATCTCAATAGCATATGTATTGACCCGGTTTCTGCCTAAAGTTGTAAGGAGGGCTTCTTTCTTTACACCCTTTATCTTTACAATTCTTTTTTATTCTTCAACCCCTTCAATGCTTACCAGTACGTCATAACTAGCACCTTGTTGTGATTGTTCCAGTGCTAACTTAAGTACTTGGTCGGCATTCAGCTACGTTCACAATCTTTTTCCATCTTTCCTAAGGACTACTATTTCTAGCTATGAAATGTCCTTGGAAAGATTCCTCCGGTTCTAGAAGAATCATAGGACTTAACCTATCCTACCATCCTTATGTCACCACAATCTTCATCGTCGTGAAATAAATTGGTTTTGGGTAAGTATAAATCACCATGAAATCCATTTTTGATATGCAAATCCGTTTTGCTCCCCCTTAACATATGCCACGATATTCGAAAACATTTCGCATATGTCGGGATAAGCCAGCACATTAAGTCAAACCATTTGTGATAATTTCCCATATTAAATCACATTTTCTCCCCCATATTAAAAATATTAACCCAATCGATGTTTTTAATATCAATTGATTTAATGAAGTTTTAACAAAGGTTTTGGGAAGAAAAATGCAAGTCCGTTTTATCTTCATGATACCAAATGTATGAGATATGATACCGATTTGTAACATGATCACATATTCACCATATTAGAAAAAAAATGACAATGTTGGACCTGATTGATGAGAACATCATATGATAAGATCAAATGGTTCTTGTCAGCATATGGTGGTCACCTCGTCACGTCTGAAGTCATCTCTTGACACCACATCTACGATTGGTATTGTATTCTTGACACCAACTTGTGAACTTGGCACTTTCGGCATCGAAGATTCTGAATGCTTGACAATTGCTCCCCCTCAATTGTTGACCCGTGTTCTATTGAAAGAGCTGTAGTCTTCGGTTGAGTAGTCGCATCGTCGAGTATGTAGATACCAATTGTAGATTGCTATGGTTGTAGAGATGATAGCTTCATAAAAACAAGACTTCTCTTGTTTTAACAAATAAATGCACTAAAACGTACATAAATTTGTGTTAGACCAAGTTATAAAGAAAACTTGATCCCTTACAAGTTTTTAAAGTAAACCTTGCCCGAGAAAATGAATTCCTGTTGAGAGCCAAAGCTTTCATAAGAAATACTTGACTTTAATATGAAAATCGGGTTGCAGTCAGAAATAACTACAAGCCATATGGGCATGTTTTATGAAATATTTACAACTTTTGTACGAACTCTATTTATGGCGCCGTGTCAATATTAATCAACATTTCTAAGGCCGTAAATATTATCGTACCAAAAGACATGCCTTTGAAAAATAAAGTAAAAATATTTTTGGATTTTTATGAATTTTTCAATTTTTATAGTTTTTATATGGTTTTATATTTTTGTATTTTGCTTTTGTGGATAGAAATATAAACAATATATATAGATGATCACCAAGGATACGGAGAATAGTTTTACCACCACTATTCTTTCGCTTCATCTGCCAGTTCCTTTAGAGTCTCAGGCAAGAAAGTTCTCATTCCTAGCTTGTCGGCCAAAAATTCAATTCGAGCGCGATCTAAAGCCTTCGTGAAAATATCCGCCAATTGATACTCAGATCGGACAAAGTAAAGCTCGGTCACTCCATTTTCCACTTGCTCCTTGATGAAGTGGTAGCGAATGTCAATATGATTTGACCGAGAGAATTGAACGTTGTTGCAGCATAAGGCAATTGCACTCTTGTTGTCACAGTACATCGGAATTTTGTTGAAACCTAGACCATAGTCGGTTAATTACGATCTCATCCAAAGAATTTGAGCACAGCAACCGGACATAGCTATGTATTCTGCTTCCGTACTTGAAATTGCAGCACTTTTCTGCCTTTTTGATGCCCAACTGATTAGTCGATCTCCTAGTAGTTGCAAAGTTCCACTCGTGCTACGCCTTGTATCTTGACAACCCGCGTGATCCGCATCTGCATATGCCATAAGTGAAATCGAAGAGTCCTTCGAATACCAAAGTCCCCGATTAATGGTTCCTTTAAGATACCGAAAAATCTGTTTCACAGTAGCTAAGTGTAACTCAGTAGGCCTAGTTTGATACCGAGCACACATACATATAGAAAATTGAAGATCAGGTCGACTAGCTGTGATATACAGAAAAGTACCGATCATTCCTCGATAAAGTGTCGGATCAACGGCAACTCCATGTGGATCTGCATCAAGCTTTGTTCGTTCCACCATTGGAGTATCCACGGGGTCGCAAGATTCCATCTTGTACTTCTTTAGCGATTCAAGGGCATACTTGGATTGATTGATAAAGATGACTCTGGGACTCTGAGATATCTGAAGACCTAAGAAGAATGATACCTTTCCCATCATTGACATCTTAAACTTGGAAGACATGAGTGTCCCAAACTCATCCGATAAGGTTTGGGTCGAGGCTGCAAATATAATATCATCAACATATATTTGTACCATAATCATATCTTTACCTCATTTCTGAATGAACAGCGTGGATCCACCTTGCCTATAGGGAAGCCTTGCGTAATGAGGAATTGTGACAATAGATCATACCATGCGTGTGGAGCTTGCTTCAACCCATAGAGAGCCTTCTTAAGCTTGTACACATGATTAGGATAATTAGGATTCATAAAACCATCCGGTTGTTGAACATAGACCTCTTCCTTGAGTTCACCATTAAGAAATGCCGTCTTCACATCCATCTGATAGACGATCATATTCATATGGGCTGCATAAGCGAGGAATAGTAGAATAGCTTCCAAACGGGCAACAGGTGCAAAGGATTCCATAAAGTCGATGCCCAATAATTGCTTGTATCCACGAGCTACTAGTCGAGCTTTGTTCTTCTATATTCCGCCTAAGTCATCGAGTTTCACCTTGTAAACCTATTTCAAAGTGAGTAACTGCACTTGATCCGGGCATGGGACAAGTTCCCATACTTCAAGACGTATAAATTCATTAAGTTCTTCTTGCATAGCTTCTATCCAACATGATTGAGTAAAAGCTTGTTGCCATGTCTTAGGTTCAACTTTAGTGAGAAAAGCATCAAAGTGACAAAACATTGCACTTTCTTGTAACTGACTTCGTGTGGATACCGGATGATTAGGGTCACCAATAATAGAATCTATAGGATGATCCTTTGTCCACTTGCTGTCATGTTCACGAATCCGTGGATTGGAGTAAACTGTAGTAGGAGCTTCCTCTGAGGTGGACGACCCGGCTTGATTAGGGTCGGGAATAGGTACACCAAAGAATGGAAGTTCACGCATTTGTGTGAATTCCAAATCGTGATCATCATCATCCTCTTCATCATCAATGGGCAGGACATGGGTAGTTGAAACATGTGTTGGTTGAGAGTTACTTGTTGAGGGTATATCTTGACCAATTGTAGGTGCAGATGTGTCTGATTGCGCTTCGGTTGCTGGAGTGACAACTTCGGTTACCGGAGCTATTACCTCAGGTTCTGGAGCAATAATACTTGGAGGAGTAAAGAATTCATCAAAGAACGGTTGAAACAACGTATCCCATTCAGTCCTAGAAGGTAGTGTAAATGATGATGAAGTAGGGTTGTTTGGGACAAGACCAGAACTAATGTTACTGGGTCTCATTTCATGAAGTGCGGGTTCAGAGCTGCTTTGCTCAGAAGCCATCGCTGTCAGCTCGTCAAAATCAACATTCATAGTTTCAATGATCTTGCGAGAGTTACGGTTGTAGATTCGGTATGCCTTCTTTGCGGGTGCGTAACCAATGAAAATACCAATATCAGCCTTTGGTTGAAGTTTTCCCAAATTGTCACCATCATTATTTGGATAGAAAAGAGAACCAAATACATGAAGATATGATAAATCTTGTACTTTTCCATGGAGAAGCTCATAAGGTGTTTTACCATGGCGTTTACGAATTAGTGACCGGTTTTGGGTGTACACTGCGGTAGATACTGCTTCTGCCCATAAAAACAATGGAGCCTTTGTGTAAATTAACATCGTTCGAGCAGCTTCCATAAGTGTGCGATTTCTCCTTTCAACGACACCGTTTTGTTGTGGAGTGCGAGCAACGGATGTTTCATGAGAAATGCCAACTTCTTCATAATAATCACGCAAAATTTGATTCACAAATTCGGTTCCATTATCTGTACGAATGCGTCGGACAGTAGTGTTGAGACGCACTTGAATCATCTTGAGAAATCCGATGATGAATTTAGGTGCCTCATTTTTTGCTTTAAGAAATTTCACACATGTAAACCGAGAGTAATCATCGACAATGACGAGGATGTACTTTTTGCCACTAAGACTTTCAACACGCATTGTTCCACAAAGATCCATATGCAACAGATAAATTTTCTCTTGGTTGGTGTCTTTCGTCTTGGGTTTGTATGATTTCTTAGTGCTTTTCCCCATTGTACACGCGGAACAGAATTGATCCTTGTGAAATGATAGTTTAGGAAGACCACGAACAAGTTCGTTTTTAGCCAAGTGATTAATAGCGTCAAAGTTAAGATGAGATAATCGTCGATGCCATAACCATGACTTAGTCTTCGATGCTGTGGAGAGAAGATATACGGGAGAAGCGGCCATCATGTCTTGTAGAGACAAAGTATACAAATTATTCCCTCGAGTACCTTTCAATAAATCAACCCCTTCCAAATTACGAATGAAGCAGGTATGCTCTCGAAAAGCAACTTCTAGGTTTGCATCACAAAATTGTCCCACAGAAAATAAGTTGTGACCGAGACCTTCCACATAATACACTCCTGAAATGATAACATTCCCAATATGATATTCACCATAACCCATTATCTTTGCAATATGATCATTTCCAAATCGAACCGTACCAAGAAACTTGCTGACGAAATTTCTGAGCTGAGAGCGGTCTCCGGTCATATGCTTGGAGCAACCAGAGTCCAAATACCAGAGAACAATTTGGACCACCTGTTTTCAACAACAACAGTAGACAATGCATTGGAAACTATTGGTTCCGGAGTGTTAGCATATACAGATAATATATTATCAGAATTACTAACATTTTTGTGACCCTTAGATTTCCTGCGTTTTCTAATGTGAGTCTTAGCACTAACAGGTTTTACTGTTCCAACTTTCTTAGGTTTTGGATTATTCGCGGGCACTACAGTGGGAGTAAACCTATTTAAAGGGAACTTGGTTCCTACAGTAGTGTCAGTGTTCCTAGTTAAAGGACACGCTTGTGTTTTGGTAGCCTTGGTACTCCTAGTTAAAGGGTACGCTTTCTTCGCTTCAGTGGGAGTGATCCTAGTTAAAGGGCACATATTTCCTACTATAGTGAAAGTTCTACCAGTGGAGCGCCACATCCAGCCAACTTGGCTTAACACTTTCCCAGTCGGTTTCCATTCTAATCCATTTTTCCGGGCATACATCTCATTCACATGGTCAATAAGGCAAGAATCATGACGACTAGAAAACATACATTCATTGCAATTCCAACATTTCAAATTAGAATTCACAGTAGGCTTAGAACGCTGCACAACCGCAGAGCCTTTAGTTTTAGCTATATGGTTCTTTTTATTCAAAACAGAAATAACATTCCTAGGATGGGCTTCTACTTTCTTCTTCACTTGACTACTAGATGGGGGCAAGATCCTATCATTCTTCTTGTTTCTATTAAGCTTAGATCTTTGAGCCTTAGTAGTGGTGCTTACTCCTGTAGAAGGCAACACGGGAATATTAGAAGCTGGTTTTGATTCCGCCTTATCTTTAGTGACCAAAGTTTGAGATGGTTTAGTCCTAGGGCCCTTGTTAAGTGGTGTGACGGCTATAAGGTTCCTTTTGATTGCACTAGAGGACGATGCTGAGACAGTGGCTGCGTTATCCACAACATTGTTACCTTTTAGAGTACGAAGTGTTTCCTTTAACTCAGCCAAGACCAGATTCTTATCACAAATTTGTTCCCTCAAATCAGATATTTCCATCGACTTTCGATTCAATTGTTCAATCAATGATTGATTCTGTGCAGTGGTATCAACACATGCGGGCTTTACTGAATCGAAGAGTCGTGTATTTTTCTGTTTTAAGTTATCAACTTTGGACAAAATCTTGGAAACTCGATTATCTAGATCAAGTTTAAAATTCTCAGCGGCCTCAAGTACGTTCACACAGTTAAGCTCCTTAGATTTCTCTATTTCTATCAGCAAAGATGTAGCAACTTTGTCACTTGGTTGACGCTGTTTTGATTGTAAATTCAATTGAAAATTCTTTTCAAAGTTTGCATCATCGATATTAACACCTTCGAATGACGTTTCAAAGATTTCTTGAATAAATTGTTGCTTGCATTCAAGCGAAATACAATGTGTTTGAATCTCATCAAAACGTTTTGAAAGTGAAGAATATGAATCTTGAAGCTTTAAAAATTCAGCGTCAGATTCGTGACAAGTACTATCTACCACAGTATCCACAGATTCAACATTATGCACAATAGAATCATCATCAACACTTTTATTCACACAGACGGAAACTATATCATGAGACATCACTTGCTTCAGAAGCTGATCATTTTGCCGTGAAACCCGTTCTATTTCAAGTAAACTATTTTCATAAGCATCATCCATTTCATTGAAAACACGTCTAAATTCTTCTATTTCCAAAAGCAAATCTTGATCAAGATTACTAAGACAAGCTTTAACATTCTTTACAAACGGAACAATTTCGTCTCGAAACGCAGCTCTCGTGTGCTCAAAATTCCATTCACCTTCCGTTATGGCCGAAGCCGTCGTACGTTCCAAAATGACCTTGTCAAAATCGGCTAAGTGTTGGTGAACCGCATTTAAGTTAACGGACGCCTTGCTTACCGGTGGAATTAAGTTTGTTAAATCCGTTTTGACAAGTGTAGGAGACGTACTAGGAAGGTTTTCATTTGACAAATTTTGGGGCACAAGAACTATCAATTCTGCTACTTCCTTTTGTAAGCGAATGCGTGTCTTTTTCGAAAATTGATCTTTGTTATGTTGATCATAATCAATTGTATGGAATTTTGAAAACATTTTAGAATGAGTTTCATCCGCAAGTGGCTGTGTCTCCTCAGTACTACGAACAAAAGGTACTTCTTTCGATTTGCCAATTAGGGTCATATCATAAAGACACAGAATATATTCCTGAGCTTGTTTTGCATAACCGGGATTAGGTGGTAAATCTTGAAGATGCTTAAGTTCGAGTTCTTTAAATGATTTAGTTAAAAGATGAACCTTTTATGTGGAAGCGTATTGTTTTAAAAGCTGTTTTTCTTTGAATTTAAGAAGTTTGGTAGCATTAATTTCCGATTCAAACTAGAGTTTTGAAATCCATTTTAAGTTTCTGAAAATCATTGACAACCGACTCTTTTGCTTTTAATTCATTGGAAAGATTAGCTTTTAATGATTTATTTCTTTCAAGTGTTCAATCTTTTCAAAACGAAATTGGTCAAATTCAGAACATGTTATTTTCTCTGCTTGAGGGACCATTTCAAAAGTTTTGACCTTTTCTTTATGCAACGCAAGCTCAGTAGTCAGGGTGGAATTCGTATCTACGGATTGTTTGAGAGACATATGCATTTGATCAATAATATGTTTAGGCACCATGACCAAATCATGTTGAGCATAAGATTCCATACCCGTCGTAGCATTTGGTTGAGGTTCACTCAAATGTGTAGGATTGGATACCACATCATTTGAGTTACTAGTCCCCGAATGTTGTTCGAGGTTGTCATTTTCATGCCCAACTTGATGTTGGTTATCATCAATATTATTAGATGTGGTTGGTACCTCACTGACGACATCAGAACCGAAGTGAGAGAGATTAGCAACGAGAGCAGCTTGGGCAGAGTGAATGTCATCACAATCCGAATCATATGCGTCAAGATCATCTGCTTAATAAGCTGCATTATAAGTAGAAACGACTGTAATGCCTTCAGTAATCGCTGCCCCTGGGTCAGCAATAAATGCTAACTCCTCTGAATCCAAAATCTTCCCCTTAGACTAAGGATCAACCAAATACATCTTCTCATGAAACCATGCATCATCCCTTCTCCTCTTCGGCTGAGTGCATTGCCTAGCCATATAACCTTGTCCTCGGCAATTGTAGCAAGTCACAACCTTTTGAGGACCAATGGGGCTTCCATTTCCATTAGCTTGAGAATTCACAGCTTGAGCATTCACAGTCCTTGTAGGAGGTCCATATGAATTTTGCCTTCCCTAAATAGGTTGCACTGTTACTTGACCATCTTGAACAGTAGCTTGTTGTCGAGGATTTGAAGAGGTGCGGAGCTGATTGTTTGTTGGTGGAAATCCTCTAGTTGCAACAAGTTTTGACAAGTAGGCAGTGAGATGGTTTAGTACATCAGCTGGCGTATCATTTGGAGTAAAGACCGGTGCTTGGATTGGTGGAAGTTCATTAGAGTAGAAAGCTTGTGCTGGTTGTGCTTCTATTGGAAAATATCCTTGCTGAGGAGTATAGCCTATTGGAGAAGTGTTGGCTTGTGATGGTGATGTCTGATATGGTGGTTGTTGTGGTAAATATTGTTGATGAACACTTTGTTGAAATGCTTGTTGTGGCATCATTAGTGGTTGATAAGATGGTTGATGTGGTTGCTGATAGGTGTGTGGTGGTGGCTGCTGCAAGTATGATGGTTGTTGATAAGTATAAGCCATGTTTTGTTGAGAAGCATACATTGCAAGTGGATCATGAACTTGAGGTGTAGACAACCGAGCCTCGATCACATGGCATTCGTGTTGTTGAAGAAAAACTTGAAGTTGATCCACATTGGTGTTATGCAAGTCCTTAGCCAATTTAACATCCGTCACGTATTTTTTCCATTCTGAAGGAAGAGTGTTCAAATACTTGGTGTTCAATTGAAAGGTAGGAATTTCCATGCCATAGATATTAAGCTCATTCAACAATAGGGTAAATCTTAGATAGTAATCATTGAGAGTCTCCCCTGGCACATAGGAAAACTTATCAAAAGTATCATAAAGCTTACACTCTCGTTCTTGTTTAGTTAACGAGGTGCCTTGCATGAGAACACGAATTCTATCCCATAACTCTTTGGCAACTTTATGTTGCTGACGAGTTTGTAGACATCTGGAGGAAGGGCTTGGAGAATGATATTTTTAGCTTGTTTATCACACTTGTTTTGTATCTTAGCATCTCCAGTTAGTTCACCCGTTGTGCGAGGACGAGTAACAGCACCTTCCGTCACATTACCATATACCAATGGTCCATTGAGCACCGATGCCCAAATTAGATGTCCATTCTCCTTGTTCAACATATAAAGTTCCATTCGGGAAGCCCATTCCTCATACATAGTCTTCACCAACATTGGTGGACGATTATTCGTACCCGAGAGGATGGACTTATCCGTAAGAGATGTGTACTCCATTTTAATAAGTTAAGATTTACAAAGTTGATCGATCAATGAAAGAAAGTTAATGTATTTGTTGTTGTGTGTTAAATCCGAGAAATAATGTTGAAATCCCTTAAATTATGTCCTCGATAAACCAAAAAATCCAAGTCAAAATTGCACAATTTTCAAAAACACGTTTTTGAAAAAATGTTGGATCGCAACACCTGATCGTAGTGGAGGTCGTACTCAGATCGTACTCACTATGATCGTACTCAGATCTTACAGGTGATCGCACTCACTATGATCGTACTTAGATCGTACCCAACGATCGTACTTGGATCGCACTCGTTTGATCGTACCCAACAATCGTACTCAGATCGCACTCGTTTGATCGTACCCAACGATCGTACTCAGATCGCACTCGTGATCGTACCAACGATCGCAACGTGTGATCGTGCTCGTGATCGTAACGAGTGATCGTACTCGTGATCGCAGCGAGTGATCGTACTCGTGATCGCAGCGAGTGATCGTACTCCCTTATCGCAACGAGTGATCGCACTCCCTTATCGCAACAAGTGATCATACCCTGATCGAAGCCTAGATCGTACAAATCTATCGTACTCCTTGATCTTAGCTAGGATCGCAGTGAGCTATCGTAGTCACAGATCGTAACGTGGATCGTACTTGTGATCGCAGTTAGATCGTAAAATTAGATCGTGACTATGGATCGCAAGTAGAAACCCCCAGGGTTTATGCAATCACAAAATCAGATCGTACTGGATACCAACTTCCCACTTTTCTCGGACAGTACAATAACACAATCAATTCGCGATTCTAAGCCAAAATATGAATCAAACACCAAAATGTTTTGTGTTTTTAACCCAAATAACAATACCAAATCACTATAACAAGTAATAAGATGAAGTATATCAAGATTAACTCATAAAAACACAAAAAAAAATTGGTACGTGTGAAAATGGATCAAAAATGGCGAGAGAATCAAGAACACAAACACAAAAACCAAACAATCATCCCATGGCTCTTGATACCATTTGTGGGATATGTAAATCTTGCGTATGCTTTTAGAGAGAGAAAGAGATAGAGAGATGGTGGATTACACACAATTTTAGAGAGAGAAACTTATGTTTACTATGTGTAGAAATGAATAACCACCCACCCTCTCCATCTAAGGAGAGGGTTTATATACCCAAGCCCTTGTCATGGGCTTGGGCTTACATTTGGGCCGGCCTACACATGTTGTAGGCTAGGCTTGTTCTTGTTTGTTAAATAAAGATAATTGACTAAACTACGAGCTATTACATGGACTATCGTTGGAGTGACCGATCCTTCTTAATACGTAAAACGTATTTCCAACAGAATATGAGTGCTATTACTACACGCACTGGAGCAACCTTAGTAGGACCATCTACCCCTCCCCCAGTTACTCCATCTACACCTCCTCCACCACCATTTATCCCTCCTACTCCCACGCCTAGTATTAGTTCTCCATTACCGTCTCCACCGCTTACTGAAGCAGTACCCAAGAAACACCCGTCACCAACCCCACCTTCCACCTATAAACCTAACATTCCTTATCCTTCTCGCTTAGACAAAGGCAAATTGATCACCAAGGATGACATTTAAGTGTCGAACTTTTTGAAGAAGATTTCGGGAGTGACCATCACCCTTAGCCTTGTTGAAGCTCTTGCCCAAATGCCGACATTCGTTAAGATGTTTAAGGAATTGCTTAATAAGAAGGAGAAGATGGTCGAGTTTGTTAATACTCGATTGAATGAAAACTGTTCTGCAATCCTTCTTAAAGAACTTCCGGAAAAACTTGGAGATCCCGGTCGTTTTGTGATACCATGTACTTTTAACCAAACCGAAGAATTTACTGCCTTAGCCGATCTCGGGGCAAGTATTAATATGATGTCTTTAAGTGTTTGGAAAAAGTTATCATTACCCGATCTTACACCAACAAAGATGACTCTTGAGCTTGCAAATCGAACTCTCGCGTACCCCGTTGGTATTGCCGAAGATGTCTTTATTAAAGTTGGTACCTTCACTTTTCCGGTCGACTTTGTTGTTGTTGATTATGAAATGGACCCTCGTATTCTGTTAATACTTGGTCGGCCATTCTTGAGAACCGGAAAAGCCTTAGTCGATGTTGTCGAAGGTGAGTTAATCTTAAGGGTCGGGAATGATGCACAAGTTTTTAAGATGGGGAAGATCACAACCACACCTAATGGAAGAGAATCAGCGAATATGATTAATGTGCTTGATGATTTTGTCGTCTACAACAATCCTCTTTTCGATACTTGCTATGACAATCCACTTTTCCAAGATGATGTGGATGATTCTCTCTCCAATTTAGATCCTCCACCAATTCATGAGTCTCCGCCAACCTATGATGACTATGATGACGATTCTAGTTCTGATATGGATGATTATTTATGATTTTACTTCTGAGTATAAAGACATGCCAACATATGATGATTTTGAGGATGTTGATACTCTTTCGAGTGATTCTTCACATGATGACCTTGCACCTACTTTTGATGAAGATCCTCCACCAACAATGCTTGATCCTACTTTGGATGACTACTCATTTGAGGAAGACTTTGCTACTTTTCTCAACACTTACTTCCCAAATGAGAGTGATTCTCCTCCTTTGGACTTTGATGATTATGGTCTTTATCCTCCTTTGGATATGAAGAAACCCGTTTCAAAGGAGAAGAAGCCGGAAGACACCGATATCCGCAGTACTTATGTCTTGACACCTCTCTATCCACCTTCTGAGGATGAGATTGTGAGATTTATGAGCGGATCCTCTTCAAGGTCTACTGAGCCTGAGTGTTATTTTCTCCTAAAGGAAAAGGTGTTCGATCCTGGTATTGCAATTTTTAAGCCATCTCAGTATCCAATAGATGAAATAAAAGGAAAGATTTTTGGACACAATGGAGATGTTCTTGCACCTCATGACCCTTGCTACCACCGTGCTCAACAACTGCTTAAGGGAACCTTGCCTACTCTTATTTGGCTTGCCTTGTTCGCCTTAAGCATATGCTAATTGATGGATGAAAACCATGTATTTGATCCCGGTGGATGTGTTTCAAGCTTCTTCCTATTTTAATCAAGGTCGAGTCAGGCTCACAACTCGGTTAACAAAAACAAGCGCTTCTCGGGAGGCAACCCGCAGTATCTATAATTTTTATCTGTTTTTTATAATAAGTGTAGGGGAGACCCTAGTATGTGTTTGTTGTTTTCTTTCTTATCATGTGCATGGATTCGAGCTTTCAAAGATCCATTCTTGATGACTTTTGACGAACCGTGATCCCGTATACCCGTCTTCCCGGTTCTATCCTAAACTCTTTTGATTCTCTATTTTATATTCTTCAATATTACAATAGGAATCACTTTAGTTGTCCCTTCCTTAGCAAGATTTAAACAAAGTGCACAATGTCCTAAGTGTAGGGAAGTTTACTTCTACATGCTTAAACATTGAGGACAATGTTTATATTAAGTGTAGGGGGACTTCTATCAAATTTAAGTGGTCTTTTCCATGGATTTGTCCTCATTTTAGCCGGAAAATTGATTTTCAACATTTTTAAAAAATTTTAATCTATTTTAGCCTATTAGTATTTACCTTTGTTATGGTTATTTTCTTTCTTTGCTAGAATAAATTTTAATAAAGTGGTTTTAATTTTTAAACGTTGTGAATCTTTTGACTCAACCCGAGTTTACTTATCTAAGTTTACTCTAGCTAGTATCCTTAACGTGTCTAAGTCAAGTTTTGCTAGGCTTTTATATAGGGAACTTTAAAACGCGAAAGTCTTAACTCTTACGGGTAAAGAACAAGAACTTTTCGCAAGTTCCTATAATTGATCCTAGAAATTCGTTTATCAAGGGAACTTTAAAATGCGAATTCTAAACTTGAAAAGGTCTAAGAAATTGCAAGATCCTATAGATGACTTGAAAACCCGAAACTTTGATTTAATTGGCTAAGCATCCACGAGTCTTATTCCTTGAGATTTTAAATTGTGGAGAACGAGAGATGATAGAGTCAATTATAAGTTTGGTATTCTTTCATGAAGTTATGTGAGTTGATTATAAGCTTTTTCTCCCATCGCTTGCTAATAAATTTAATTGCAATAAATAAGGTTGTACGATTCGAAAAGTTACTTAGCTTCTAGCACAAAATCGTTTAAAAGTTGCTCGGTATTGATTAAAGTTCATAGCCAAGGCATAACTTATTGAAGCGGGATGCGAAGATTGGCGAGTCCGAAAAGGTCCTAACAAGACATGATGGCTACATTTTGTTGCTAAAGATCCAAAGTGATGTGAAGAATCATTTATCAAAAATCAATATGAAGGATCGAGACACACGACGAAAAGCAAATACTCCCCTAAAGATCATGGAGAAGTCTATCCAAAAAGGCCCTAACAAGGTATGAGGATAAATAGATCCAATTCCTAAAAGGAGGCGGATCGTTGTATATCAAAATCCCAAATAAAGATTGGAGAAAAATGAAGAAGTCGTGGTCCAAATATGAAGAATCTCTCAAAGAGTTCAAGTGAAGAAATTCCTATTATGAAGAGAAGACCATTATTTCATGAACGTCTCTCAAGATCCGAAGTATGAAGTCGCTGCCAAATATCATTCCGAGAAAGGTCTCAAATCGTGAAGCTAGTTATGCCAAGATATGAACTTTATGAGGTCCCGAGAAGCAGTTTTAAAAGATTTTGTCCTTTAGCTAACTATTGATTAAATCGTCCCACTTTATTTTCAGCCTAAATAACTATCGAAATAAGTCAACAATGCATCCTCGTGATCATTCAAGACAATAATAAAATATAAGAGATACACCTAGGAATAAGGGAGTCTAAGTGAATAATTGGCCCACATGAGTTTGTGTTAGTTTGCTAACTTATAGTAACAATGATCTCATTTTTAAGCTTGGTATGGGGAACGTGAAACTTGAGGGTGATAATCATTCATGACATTCCAAAATCCCAAGGTAAGTTTTTGATCTTTTTACTAGTTTTCTTCCTTTAATTATTTGGTCTCTTTAATAAAGGCCAATGTGGATTGATTGTGATGGAAAATATAAAACTTGCTTTGTAAATAATGCATTGCATGAGGACATTGCAATGGTGAAGTGTAGGGGATTTAATAAGTGCAAAAACACTTATCCTTTTACCACTTAATTATAATAATAACCAAAGCAAAAACGTGTATTTTATGTCTTAAAAGTCAGAATTATGTGTGGTTTGTGTTTTTGTTGTGATTTAGGATCAAAATGTGAAAGGGGAAGAAAACACGGGCTTTCATGGGCTTTTATCGAAGAAAAAGAAAAAAGACGAAGTCAAAAGATCAAGAGTGCAAAAAGAACGGAAGTCCAAGGCCTATTCTGAAGATTTATTGAAGAAAAGTCTAAAGACGAAAGTTTAATAAAGCCGAAGAACTCAAGTCCAATTAATGAAGAAATTACAAAGACGAGTTCAGTTAATCCCGAGACAAAGTCGAAAGAGTCGAAGCATTTAAAAGACGAAAAGACGAGAAAGAAAGAAAGAAGGAAGCTTCCAACACATGTTAACCTCCCTTCTCCCTAATCACCTATAAATACCCTCCTAATATCACATTAGGAGTGGTTAGCTAATTTGACAACTTAGCTCTCCACCTTTAATTTCTTGCACCTTTAATTTTCATGTCATTTACTTAATTGTCATTTTAATTACCTTGTCTTGAACCTTTAATTTCTTGCCTTTAATTCAAGTAAGTATTTTAATTTTGTGTTTTTTAATCTTTTATCTTTAAGCTTTTTATTAATCTCCTTCTACCTTTCTTGTTTTAATCTTAATCTTTTTAATCATCTTCATTTGTTTTGATTTCGTGTTCTTAATCTTAATCTTTTTCGTCTACTTTTTACATAAAGTTTGCGTCTTTTTACATTTCTTTGTTTGTTTATAAAGTTTTTATAAGTTTTATCATTCATCTATTAGTTTTGGTTAGCTTATTGGTGTTTTTCTTGGCATATTGTCCTTAAAAAGTTGAGTTTTTAGTGCTTATTTTCGTCCTTTTTCGATTTCCTATTTTTTAGGAAATCTGATTCGATTTTGCAATTATTGCGACATTGTGTATTACGACATTGTGTATTGCGACATTGTGTATTGCGACATTGTGTATTGCGACATTGTGTATTGCGACATTGTGTATTGTGACATTGTGTATTGCGACATTGTGTATTGCGACATTGTGTATTGCGACATTATTGCATGATTTTGCAATTATTGCGACATTGTGTTCAAGTTTTAGGAATTGCGAAACCTTTGTTTTTTATTGCGAAATTAATTCCAGTTTTTTATACAATTGCGAAATCTTTGTTATTATTGCGAAATTAATTGTTTTTTTTATTTAAATTTAATTTTTAATTTATTTTTCCCGCCAATTTACTTAGCTTTATTTTTACTTGTTCATTTTAGTTTAATTTTCAGAGTATTTTATTTTAAAGTTTTCATTTTTATTAAGTTTTTAAATTTACGTTTTGTCAAATTTTAACTTTACGTCATTTACTTTTCGTCAAGCTTTAATTTCTCGTCATTTAATTAATTTAATTTTAAAGTTTTTAATATTGCACTATTTACGGTTTAATTAGTTTTATTTAATTACCCGTCATTTATTTTAACGTCTTGCATATTTACTTTACTACTACGACCAATCTATTGTTTTCCACCAAAAGACGACTGAGTCGCACGTTCAACCAGAGATCAATTCGATTAGACCACTTCAACGAACTTTTTAACTGAGTAAAATCTAGTTATTACCTGCCAGAAAAATCAGTACAAATTGTTTCAGCTTTACGAGCACGTGAATTATTATCTTTAGCTGTGAAGACTTCTAGTCACCATTCATGATGCGAATTCTAAAATTCTTTAAATCCATGATCAGCAAATTTTTTTCAAAGTTTCCAGATGTAATTCCGGAAGGTATTCCAGAAATTCCTTCCTGGCCACGAGACATAATTTAACATCGAGCTTGTCTAAAAAACAAAACCTGTTTTCAAAACTCTTTATTGCGGGGTTTCAGCTAAGTTAAAAGAGTTGCAGCAATTTCTGTAAGAGTTACCGGAACGAGGCTTAATTAGCCCTATCGCACCACCAGGAAGTGTACTGTTTCCGTCTATCATAAAGAAGACTGGTAACATGAGATCATATATCGATCACTGAAAATTTACAAGACCACCGTTCATAAACGATACTCATTCCACGAATAGAAGGTTAGTTGACCTGCTACGATGTCTTAAATATTTTCCCGAACAATTCACGACATGCCATCAACAGTGGTGAAAGACGAACATGATGTTTTCAGATTGTTATTGAACACGCTATAGTCTCTCTAAAATTTTTGACCTATACGTCTGAGCTCCCTATTGCCCAGCTATAGTATGAAATTTATGAGTAAATTTCTTTTTATGACTTCATAGACAAGATCGTCAGTATGTTCTTTGATAACATCCTGATCTCCTAAATTCTAAAGAAGAACATGAGAATCATCTCTCCACGATCCTGCAGATTTTCTGATAGGAGAAAATTATATACGCACTTTCCAGGTGTGAGATCCATATGAACAAGGTGGCATTTCTGAACCACCCTATTTAAGCAGAAGAAATCTTAGACAGTCCTGCGAAGATGAAGGCCATCACCAGATGGTCAAGATCGACGCCTATGGCTAAAGCATAAATTTTCTAGAACTCAGTTGATTGATACCGCAAAAATTGCGTACAGTTCCCACGATTAGCCTTCCATGGCTAAGCTTACGCATAAAGGAGAGGACCTAGAATAAAATTTTGCATCACATAAGATCCTACGCTAGGGGAGATCTATTTTACCCAGACTCAAAATTCTTTCATGACTATTCACCCAGATTCCACTAGAATGTACCATAACCCCAGAAAAAATTTTGATAGAAGTAGTGTAACACATTGATGCAGCTATGTTCATATCTAGAGGCCTGACATACCGTAGGGTCAAGGTAGAACGCTGTCATGCTAGTGAGTTATTACTACCAGTAGAAATTCAGGACAGAAAGGAGACAAGATTCCATGAAGATTGTTTTATGTTTACCATAGATTTCAAAAAAATACGATACTATCTAAGTCATTGTCGACCATTTAAACCATCCTACACGGTTTCTCTCATCCGAAGAGAACTCGCAGTACCAGACCTGCAGGAAATTCAACAATAGATTGTACAATTTCAAGGTATTACATCAACCATCATATCAGGTAAAAATTTCACGTTCACGGTCACGTTTATGTTCACATCCACGTTCACGTTTACGTTCACCTTCACAGTTACGTTTCACGTTCACAATTATGATGTTGCTTCAGTCCATAATTTATGCTATCTCATGATTTTAGTTCACGTTCGCGTTTGTGACATTGTGCACGTTCAAGTTCGTGTTCCATCTCGCGACACACGTTCCACGGTTTGTTACCGAATACGGTTATAGAAAGCTTGAGAAACCAGACTCAAGTTTAGCACGTCTTTTCCATATCCAGGTAGACGTTTCACGTCTCAGGCCGTATCGTTTGGCATTCCTTCCTCAGTCAGCATAAGTTCATGATATTTTCTAATATCACGTTCAAAGTATGTTTCACGTATCATGTTCACAAAATAATTCATGCACAGTGTTCCTCATATAATCGCGAACCACGTTCACAATTGCTCACTTGGCACGTTCACAATTATTCACGTAGTTCGTTCTGATATATTCTCAGCAGCTTAATCAGAGAAATAAATATTATCTTTTCGGATAATCATATGTACTGTTTCATGTACCCGACAGGCTATAGCCTATTCATTCTATCAGATTTAGAAAATCCATCTTATGTATGGAACCAGGAATCATTCAACATCGTCAGGCAGGGTCATTAGGACCAAGATTTTCATTATGTTTAGACCTTGAAGGAATCGTTCGAGCGGGAAGCTACTCGAAAAGGAGGAGTCCATCCGGACCTCTCATCATTTTCCCTTCAATAAAATCAGCTAAGATCTTTCAGTCATGTTACGTTCCTTGTCACCTCAGTCATATCACGTTATATCCTTTCAGCAGCATGATGTCTTAATTAGAAGACGATCCTTTCAGCTTACATGTCGTTTCAGCTTCGATGTCTTTCGGTTCTCATAGTTGCAGCAGCTTATTACCTTAATTCGAGGACGAATTATCTTTCAGCTTATACGTCTTCTAACTTATGTATACTTTCGGCTTTTACCTCGATCAGCTTAAATTATCCTATAATTCGAGGACGAATTTTCCTTTTTAGAGGGGAAGAATTGTAAAACACAGTATGGTCGTATCATTAATTCGGGGACGAATTATTTTTTTTAGAGGGGAAGAGTTGTAAAACCCGCCTTAAAATACAAGAACATTAATTTTACACAGTCACGAATTTAAGTAACGTAATAAAAAATTATTTACTCAGACAATAAATATTGTAATTAATTCAAACATCACGTAAATGCTAGTTATTCAATTAATAACTAATACGTTCAGAGTTTTTCAGCACGAGATATTAAGTCACGGAACCCGATCATTTAAATACATGATAACTAATAAAGTCAAAAAAAAAAAGTATAGCATTGTGGTGGCTGGCGGTTTTAAGAGAAAAAGAACGAAACAAATGGGCTATAGGGCCCGACCCATTTCTCAAACAAAAAAAACAAACGGGGGAACCCCACCCCTTTGTCATCAATCAGTAAAGAAAGAAAACAAAGGATTAGGGTTTGGGTGCCGGGATGTCACCGGCTGTTAAAGAACAAAAAAAAAGTCAGATTTGATATTTCTGTTAATTTGCTTCGTATTGTTAGTATCCATATCATCAAGTAAGGTAAACACCCGTTTCTTTTCTTTCATAAGTCGTGAATCATAACACCCCTAATCTAGAACACATGGTTAGATCGTATTCCTGTTATCAAGAATTAAAAACAGTCGGGTTTTGGTGTTTAACCGAGACTTAAATGTCTCGGTGGTGTTGTTCTTATCAAGCCACAGCCGACACCCCTATTCGGGGATGTGTTCAAAAAATAGTAGGATGGTTACAAGTCGGGTTTTGGTTAATAGCACAAAAACCGAGACCTTTAGGGTCTCGGTGTGACCCCGTTTAGGCCCAGCCGCGACCCACTAAGGGGCCGGTGTTAGTTTCATGTGGTCGGCAGCAAACCACAATCAAACAGGGGGTGTGTTTGGGATTGCAGTAGCAGAAGGGTGCGTTTGGGTCTGCAACATCAGCAGGGGTGTTTGGGATTGCGAGCAGTGGGGACAATTAACACTAACAGTGGGAACCGTGAACAAACACTGGGAACAATAATAGAAACAGTGAGAAGAATATAAAGAACAGTGGGAACTTGTTAAACAGAAAACAAAAGGGTTTTGGTTCTGAAATTAGCGACAGATTAGCGACGTTAATTTCTGTCGCGAATTCATTTAATGATAGTTATAGATACTCAGCTTTTGGTTACACTTTTTAGTGACAGTTTTTCTGTCATTAATTTCATATAGGCAGATTTTACATATTTGTTGTATTGTTTTAGTGCGACCGAGAAGGGGTATCTCGGTAGGCTCGGGACATAGTTAAAATAATAAAAATGAAGATTTTTAAATTATACCTTTTATTACTTATTTTTATAAATGTCTAAATTGTATTTGAAAAGAATTAAATTAAAATAGTTTTGTAATAATTAAAAGGGTATAATTTTGTTAAAGTAATTATAAATGATTTTAGAAACTTTCTAAATTAGGAAACTTTCTATTTTTAGCAGGTTACTTATTATAGTATTAACCTAATATTAGAATACATTTTACCGTACTTAATAGTAGGCCGATAATACATCGAAAAGAATTACTATAAGGTCAGATTCATCAGTTAATATACGTACAGAATTCCAGAAATAAAATGAATAAATGAGAAGCCAATAAGATCAGTAAATTAAATAGACGAATATCAGTTAACTTATTCGCGTCCTTTATTCATGTAGCTTGCGTGAAATCAGAATAGACTTTCTGTCAATTGATCTCGGTTGGTTACTGCACACGAGGTACGGATTTTCCGTCCTTTCAGTAAGGACTTCTTTTCTATGCAGGATTAGGATTTCCCTTCTGCAGCCAAATGTTTTCCCCAGTACATGTTATAAATTATCTGAAATTATGTTAATAACTAAGATATTGCCTGAGCCTTATATACAAGCATGATCAGTCATTAGTACTGGTTACGGAGGTACCGTAACCATGATACTTGAGGCACTGGTGTCATGACTCACCTACTGGAGAGTGATATCCCACAGCGTTCCACTCAGTTCAGCTTGGCCATTTTATTAGTATTATTAGTGGGGCGTATGGATGCATCCTAGGCTTATCAGTTTACATTTATCAGGTGAATGTGGTGTGTGCTCTACATCCTTCACATTGGAGCTAATCCCTCCACCCAGTACAGTAATTAGAGGTCACCCCTCTACAGCATGACGAGGTCACCCCTCCAGTTATTCATGCAACAGTTGTTACAGCACATGACCTATATAAGCTCTTGGCAATTAAAATACAGTAAATGCATGTTTTCAGATTTAACAGGTAACAATTTAGTTTTATTATTTATAAATCAGACTTATCATATTTTCTACAGTTTTTCATCATACTCCACATATCAGTCTTTCAGTTTTAGTAATTATTAATTATTTCTAGTTTAGTATATTCTTATCATGCGTTATATCCGTTCACTGAGCGTTATGCTCAGCCGTAGTTCTTTCATGTTCTAACGGCATGTACAGCAGGATACTCTTAAGATCCTGAGAGCATGTGCATTGGATGGAAGCAGTCCAGACTTCTTTACTTTATGTTAAACTCGCTTTAAAAGTCCACGAACATTAATTACTTACAGTCATAGCTTTAAATAAAACGTTGCGTAGCTATTTATTTCAGATAATAAACGACATAAGTAATTCAGATATTACGCGAATATTAATTATTCAGGAAATAAATAATCCATATCAGAATATACCACGAGGATTAATATAAATTTCACGCAGTCTCAGTTTTATTAAAAATGTTACGTAGTTAACTATTCAGAAAATAATGCAGAAAATTATTATTCAGTATGACGAACATATTTATTTCAGTAAAATAAATAAATACATGGCGGGATTTTAAAACGTTGAAACGCAAATTAAACTCTTAAAAATGAAGCGAAAAGAAAGATCAAAACATAAGTATACGTACGTTTTGGGCGGCATTTAAAACAAGGAAGAAAGAGCAGGTGGGCTTGGAGCCCAGCCCAATACCAAAAGAAAAAAAACGGGGGTATACCTTCCCTTTTGTTAAGTCAGTAGCATACAAAAAAAAGAAGAAAATTAGGGTTGCTTCCTTTTGTTCCTGCCGATAGATAAGACAAAAAAAATGAGGCCGCCGGCCATATTCAGACAACAAGGGGTTCGGGATATATTTCATCAATGGTAATTCGTTTTTTTGTCTTCCCTCTTCTCTTTATGAATCACGAATCATGAAAGCACCATCAAGAACACACAAGTTTTGGTTAATTAAAACAAGAAAAAGATCAGTTTGGTGGTCGGGTTGTTTGGCTGCACGAAAACCGAGACCAGTATGGTCTCGGTGTGGTTGTTGTTTTGGACCAGCCATGACCCACAAGGGACGGTTTGGTTTGCTGTTGTGTCGGCAGAAACATATACCACCAGGGGTGTTTGCTTATAAAACAGCAGGGGGAAAATGACCATCAGGGGGTGTTTGGTTAAATTCGCAGGGGGTGTTTGGGGTAAGCAGTGGGAATTCAAAAAATAGTGGGAACAATATAGAGGACAGTGGGAACAATATAGAGGGCAGTGGGAAAGATTTGGATAGAAGAATAACTATTTTAATATTAGATTAGCGACATATTAGCGACGCTAATTTCTGTCGCAATTTAGTAGTAACAGCTTTTATTGACAATTTTAAAAACTCAGCTTTTAGTCACACTTCTTTTAGTGACAGATTTTATGTTGCTAAGTCAAATAGGCAGATTTAATATAATTGTTGAATTGTTTTAGTGCGACCGAGAAAGGGGTATCTCGGTAGGCTCGAGATATAGTTAAAATAATTAGAAAATGAAGATTTTAAATTATACCTTTTATTACTTATTTTTACAAATGTCTTAATAATATATTTAAAATGAATAAAATTAAAATAGTTTTATAACATTTAAAAGGGTATAATTTTATTAAGGAAAATATAAATGATTTTGGAAACTTTCTAATTTAGGAAACTTTCTATTTTTAGCAGGTTACCTAATATAGTATTAATATAGCGTAAGAATACGTTTGTACCGTAATTAATAGTAAAATGATAATACGTTAAAAATGAAATATTAGAATACCCAGACTTATCAGTTTATATACATACAGTATTCTGAGAATAAAATAAATCACGAGAAACAGTTAAAATCAGTGAAAATAAATAAATATCAGTCAACTTATCTTCGCATCCATTATTTATGTAGTATCCGTGAAGTCGGAGTAGATCTTTCAGCTTCCTTTCTTATTTCATTACTGGACACGAGGTACGGATTTTCCGTCCTTTCAGTAAAGACTTCCCTTCTATGCATGATTAGGATTTCCCGTTTACAGCCAAATGTTTTCCCCGGTACATGTTATAATTTATCTGAAATTATTCTAATGACTAAGGTATTGCCTGAGCCTTATATACAAGCATGACCAGTCAGTAGTACTAGTTACAGAGGTACCGTAACCATGACACTTGAGGCACCGGTGTCATGACTCACCTACGGGAGAGTGATATCCCGTAGCGTTCCACTCAGTTCAGCTTGGCCATTTTATCAGTATTATTAGTGGGGCGTATGGATGCATCCTAGGCTTATCAGTTTATAGTTATCAGGTGAATGTGGTGTGTGCTCTACATCTTTCACATTGGAGCTGATCCCTCCACCCAGCACAGTACTTAGAGGTCACCCCTCTACAACATGACGAGGTCACCCCTCCAGTTATTCATGCAACAGTTGTTACAGCACATGACCTATATAAGCACTTGGCGATTAAAATACAGTAAATGCATGTTTTCAGATTTAATAGATAACAATTCAGTTTATTATTTATAATTCAGACTTATCAGATTTTCTACACTTTTCATCACACTCCGTATATCAGTCTTTCAGCTTCAGTAATTATTAATTATTTAAAGTTCAGTATATTCTTCATGCATTATATCCGTTCACTGAGCGTTATGCTCAACAGTAGTTCTTTCATGTTCTAACGGTAGGTACACCAGGACACTCTTAAGATTTTGAGAGCATGTTCATTGGATGGAAGCAATCCAGACTTCTTTACTTTATGCACTTCATGTTTATATTGCCTGTTGGACATTGTTCAGTCCTTTATTTCAGATTTTACTTTTCATGTTTTGATCTTATGTTGGATTATCGATGTTTGATTCCGGTATTTCCGTTATGGTCAGTTAATGTTTTAGGACATTTACCTTTTGCGTTGATGACACGCCATAAATATACGTAACGGTCCACTTATCCAAGTGGGGTGTTACAATTATGGTATCAGAGCGCAAGGTTCGACCTGTAGGCTCTAAACTTGATCTGTGACTAGTGGGCAGTCACTAGTAACTTCCTAGATTTTGGCGTTGTTATCTTTCATTGTTCTCATACATTTATCAGTCAGTTTTCTTCATTTATCAGTCAATTTTATTAAAGTTTTAACTAAGTAAAAGGTTGGTATAGGAATGGCCATATTTAGTCGCATGCGCTTCTTACCCAATTTTCGTTATGGTGAACTGACCATAGGCGTTCACCCTTGCCATTCAGATTTTTGTATAGATGAACTGACCATAGGCGTTCATCCTTACTCATGTCAGATTCATGTTTCCAGTCGAATATTACTTGGTGAACCAGCCCATATACGTTCACAATGTTCAGATCAAATTTCATGCTTTTTAGTCGAATGTTGTTTTGTGAACCGATCCATAGTTGTTCACCTTTGTCATATCATGACGTTTCATAAAATCTTGACAAATATGAATTGGACTACAACCAACCACATTTAGTCCCAGATTGTACATTTCTATACATGACAGTTCTCAGAAAATTTTGACAAGTATGGATCAAAACAGAATCGCCCATACTTAGTCACATGCTTCCTACTATGAATATTGTGGATTAAACCATAACCATCCACACTAGTTGATGTTAAACCTCAGTTGATTACCTTTTCATGTTCTTTGTAATAGTCAAAGTTAATACTCTCACGTGAATGTCGTTTTCATGCTGACTAAGTTCATGTCTCCTTATGAGGATTATGTTTTCAGCAAGGTGATGATGTTTTCATGCTAAGATACATAAGGGGTTACAGTAAAATCCCGTTTCATGATAAATCATGTTTGATCTTCATTAGTCATGTCTCTATGCTGACTATTGTTGAAATTCCATTTAATCATATCCTTGAACCCTTACAAACCAACATTAAGTCTACGTAGGAATGTCCAGGCTATCATGTTGTTTCAGTTCAGTTTACTACCGTTTAAATCGAGTATTTTCTTTAATCATGCCAGACAATTGACACCAGTATTGATACTCCCGTAAAAGTTTCCACCAGTGCCATGTACAGTATTCCATATGCACCTCATGTACAGTGTCTCAGTTAAACTTCATGTACATTATTTCATGTGTACTCCACGTACAGGGTCTCAGATATGCTCTAAGTGCAGTATTCATATTGTACTTCATGTACGGTAGTCCAGGTGTACTCCATGTACCCTACTCCATGGATATTGCTAATCGAACCTCAATCATCTCAGGCATTTCCATTTGTCAATATTCTACCAGATGCTGATGCTGCTCCTGAGTTGAAGATTTTACCAGATACTGATGCTGCTAACACTTTGAAGACCTCACAAATGCTGATGCTGCTGATACTTTGGACATTTCTCAAGATGTTGATGCTGTTTATAATATAAAGACTCTACAGAACAAGGACGAAAACCATAAATTTGAAATTTTGACAAAACTTCAACCATCAAACACCACCATTCCATTCTATTCCATACTTTTACCTTCTCAGCTAGGTGTCACACTTCACTCAACTAACCTTTCTTATAGAAGAGTGGGAACCGGAACCCAGCTGGCCACTCCGCAGAATAGTTACATGAATCACGGTCATGAAAATAACCGTCATAATTGACAGATAAAGCAGTAGTGACAACCATCGTGCTTATAATTAAACAGTCAGTAACCATCGGAACTCCGGTACGGACGTGACCAGAAATACAGAGGTCGGTAATCTAACCGGTCCGCCAATCCTAGCAGTTACCAAAACTTTTCAGCCTTGTCCATATTCACCCACTAAAACACATGTTGTGGGTTTGCCATTTATGGATCCGGTGGTCTAGGTGGGTGGTGAAAGAATATGGCAGCCATGGATGAATACAGAGAGAGAGGTTGTGTGTGAAAGAAAGAAAAAGTTTATTGAAAAATGAAATGAAAAAACAAGCAACAACCCCCTCCTTGGAAACCTTGGAGAGGTATATATAGCCACACGACACCTAAACTATACATCGTTACCTAGTCTAGTCTATGCCTGTGTGACTATGATAACTAATGGGAATTCTTAAATGTCATCACATAAAGTGAATTTCCAACAATCTTCCCCCATGGGACGACGTGTATAATTCCTTACAATATTCTTCCTAACAAGTACATAATAATTAACAACAAAAGCTTCCATGAAGCATCCAATGCTGATGAAGTCTTCTGAGGTCTTTGACTTCAAGTCTTCACTTCAAAACGACTCATCTTTAAAGTAACTTGTAGTAGAAATACTGTAACGGCACGAGCTAAGTAATCCATATACTTTTGGTTAAGAAGAAGCTTCTGAATTAACTTCCCCCTAATTCATGCCACATAAACTTGATGTAGAAGCTTTTTAATAGCTTCCCCTTAAACCGACAATCCTCATAAGCAAACTCAAAGCTTTCAATAAAGCTTAGAATGATTAAGCGCACAGTGGAATTTAACAAGCAAACCCCATCATATGAAATGATAATGTTGCTATGAGTGATTGAGATTTTGGGGCACACCAAGTAGATCAACAACTTCTCTTCTCACGCTTGAATAATTCTTCTGAATTTTTCTTCCCCCTAAGAGTTCAAGTTATGCATACTAGAAAGAATCAAAACATTTCTTCCCCCACGTAGTTGAAGAAAGTAAACCAATCCCATGTATGAAGCTCAAATACTGAAGTAGACACTTTATCCCATTCATGAAGTTGACATCGTAACACCAGAGTCAATTAAGTCCCGAAAATGCACATATCTTCTTCCGGAGATGCACCAGAGTCAATTAAGTCCCGGAAGTGCATATCTCTCCATATAGGATAATGATGATGAATAATTACAACCTCAAAACAATTAAACATCTAACAATAGTGTATCGTTTAGAGAATGATAACGCCACGAGTTAAAACACTGATTTTCACTACGGTTATGACAAATGTCTTCGCGGAATGTCTTCGAATCAAAAGAAGGTATGAAGTTTATCATGTGTACTTGTTGTGCGTTTAATATGTCTTCTTCTTCCCCTTGATGGTTTCGAAACTCGGAACCAGCAATAAATCGTACGCACATGTACCTGAAATCTCATGAGAATAATAAATAAGCTGAATTATATATTTTGTGTGAATCAGCTGTTGATCGAAAATCTCTACTCATAAACTCTCCATGGCTATCTTTACCAACCCCCTTGTAGGAAAATTGAAGTGACCGCTGATGGAATGAACCAGATATACCAAACATGAAACTAAATAAGAGTACCTCGATCTTGTGACTTAAGCTTGCACAATTGTTGAATGAAGAACGGTGGAGAAATTTCTAAGTACCCAATACATTACTGAAGAAGTATATAAGCACAACACCTCTTGAAATTATCCACATCGACTGTGCGCGTGACACGGAGTACAATAATGTATCTCATTAAAGTGATAGTTATCCGGGTCATCAACCAACCACCCCGAACCCGGAAACTAGATAAACAAGTCTTCATTCTAAGATTAAGCACGAGCAAGTTATCTTCAAAGATAAAATAAGTTCACGCCTTCGATAAATTCGTCTTCAACTTCAAATAATTAATACCCGATCACAAATCCGTAGCCACTAAAAAATAGCCGTTTCTCCTCGGTCTTGTCAAATAAGTTTGTCACTTAGTCTCGTCACTTTGTCACATTACATTGTCCCGATTATAAACAAAATATATCATAATACCCAAATTTTATTCAAAATAAATAATTTTGAAATAAAAATTCGTGTATAGATATTGTTAAATCATACGGCCCATCAACCTTATACCACACAATATGAACGTGGCATATGTGTATCATAATAACCAAATACATAAACAGACTTTTAATCATGGGACAACAAGCAGTCCATGAAACATATAATATCATGTGATCCATAATCTATTAGCACAAATACACCATCCCATTTTATGACCAGCCCAACAATCCCTAAACGTGGGATATATAAGTAACTCATCTAACCTAATCATCACATAGAACTCGTTTCCTCCGCCCCCTTTCCCATATCTCTCACCAAACTTCCATACTCATCTTCAATCCCATTAATACACAGCCACCAAATCACTCTGGAATCTCCGCCCCTATTTTTATCTTAAATCTAGTTATCACTGTCCTTATCATGCCATCCCAATCTCACCAAACCTTAACCATCTCATCATCCTTCATCCTCGAATTTCATTCATATAATACACAATCTCCTGTTCTTACCACAACCTAAACCCACGAAAACATTTACCTTTAGTATTCATAAACCAAACACAGCATGTTTTGATTAGTTTTCCAAGGTTGGTCTTCAAGATCTCGTAAATAGAGGTCTCGGGTAGGTAAATATGGTGTTGCATGTGTTAGATTGAACGAAACAAAGATCAAATGAAACATATTTGTTATCATTTTATCTTTAATTCGGAGAAAATACAAGAGGGTAAAACCTCACATAGATCTATGATGATATGATTTTGTGATTATAGATAATAGATCTTGGCATGTATGTCAATCACGAAATAAATCTAAGATTGTTTTAAGTTCTGTTTTTGTTCGAGTGTAGATGCGATGGGGGTTTAGGAGACGATGGGAATAGGATTAGTGTAGATTGGTGTTGTGGAGTTAAAAGGGTGATGAGTAATATTGGTTCTGGTCAAGTGTTGGTTTAGGTCTCGAGTAATGTTTTTAAACAAGTCATGATCACGGTATGGACTTTTGCTACATATCGAAATGTTATAAAACAATCTTGCAAGTTTCAGAGTCACTACACCTATCGGAATATGAATATATTCATCGGAATATATTTATCGGAATATATCCATCGGAATATATCCATCGGAATATATCCGTCAGAATCATATGTCGGAATATATCCATCGGAATCATCCGTCGGAATGTATCCAACTGAAATCTCATCCAGAAGAGGTACTTTTTCCGTTTTTCCAGGATCTTGGTTTTGTGGATCTGATTTTATAGATCTGAAATTCATCTTCTCCATAAAAAATGAATACAAACTGAAACACAAAAAAATTGTATACCAGATCTCGAAAAAAACTAGATCTCGTAAATAAAGAACCAGAAAAAGTGGACACCAGATCTGAGAAATCTGCAAACGTTGACCATAGAAGTGAAACTTGGACAATGAAGTGAAACTTTGACCATAGAAATCTGCAAACGATGATAAAGAAAACTTGAAACTTGTGACAATGAAGCCATGACAAAACTGTGACAAAAAATTATATCAGATTCGGACAAAAAAACATTTTGACCACCAAATCAAGAGACAAAAAACACGACCGATCCAAGGACTGAACCGTCGGCTCTGATGCCAATTGTGGGTTTGCCATTTATGGATCCGGTGGTCTAGGTGGGTGGTGAAAGAATATGGCAGCCATGGATGAATATAGAGAGAGAGATTGTGTGTGAAAGAAAGAAAAATTTTATTGAAAAATGAAATGAAAAAACAAGCAACAACCCCCTCCTTGGAAGCCTTGGAGGGGTATATATAGTCACACGACACCTAAACTATAAATCGTTACCTAGTCTTGTCTATGAGTGTGTGACTATGATAACTAATGGGAATTCTTAAATGTCGTCACATAAAGTGAATTTCCAACACATGTCAAGACATCAGTCAGGACATAAGTCTCATGTATCATTTCGGAAGACACATATCAGGACACTAGTCGTGGTACACATCGTACGAATCTTTTCTCAAAATACGAGTCAGAACTCATAACTCCAGTATGTTTCTAAACGAGCTGAAATAAATATTACGTTTCTAAACCAGACCCTCAATAATTTAGGGTACCCTTCAAAAAGGGGTATACCCATTCTATTATTCCACGCATGAATCAGATCATTTAAAAATTCCATCACCACCACTAGAGTATTACTTAGGTTAAACACGTAGTATTCATTCTGAGAGGTTACAGACGAACGCATTCAGTGAAAAATTTCCATGTTTGCTTCGCCTATTCGTATGTCAGCTGTATCTAAAATCAGGTATTACCTACCTCCTAGCCAGAAAAGACTCCACAGTATAACCCATATTTATTAAAGTTTTCTTTTCAGTTAACGACGAGATCCGTCTTACTAAATCCCTAATATATATTCATTATGTTTTCTGCAAAAAAAATCAGTACAAATTGTTTCTGCCTTACAAGCGCGTGACCTATCAGTCTATAGCTACGAAGACTGTCTAGCCACCAGTTATAATCCACTTCTGAAGTTCTTTAATTTCATGATCAGCAGATTATTCCAGAGTTCTCAGATGTAATTTCAGAAAGTTTTCAAGAAATTCCTTCCTAACCACGAGACAGAATTTAACATCGAGTCAGTCTCAAAAACAGAACTTGTTTTCAAAACTCTTTATTGCAGCGGCGCCATTTAATAACTGGCTTTTGGCCAGGTAAAAAGATTCGTTCATTTAAGTATGTCTCTTCGAATTGAAAAAGGAGTTTAGTGTGCGACTCAGCTGTCTTTGGTGGAACCAAAAGTCGTGTCGTTGTAGTATATTAAAAAGTGCAAAACGTAAATGTAAATGACGTAAAAGTAAAAGGCGTTAAAATAAATCTAAGTCTAATTAAAATAAGGGTGCAATATTAAAGCTTTGCAAAGTAAAATAATTAAATGACTTGAATTTAAAAGCGTGACGAAAATTAAAATTTGATAAAGTATTAAAATGAGAACTTAAAATTTAAACAAGACAAAATATAAAAATAAACCCACCATCGGAATGTGGGAATAAGGGGCTATCGGAATCCTCCCAATCGGAATGTTGTCGGAACTCCAATCGGAATAACTGTCACTAGACTGATCGGAATAACCAACTTACCCTGATCGGAATCTCAACAATCCCCAAATCAGAATGTGCTTACCTCTTGATCGGAATGAAGAATAGACTCCTGATCAGAATAATTGTCACTTAACCTGATCGGAATGTGCTAGACTCCCCTGATCGGAATAACACAAACCCTTTTCCGACCAAGCAAAGGAATGTTGGTCGGAATATGAAACCCTTTTCCGATCACTATGATCGGAATACGGAGGAAATAACACGAAATAAGCTAGAACTAATAAGCTATAAACAAATAAGCACACACCTAAAATCCTAAGCAAACACGTATAAGAAAAAGCTACTAAACTGAAATTTAAATACTTTTGAAAACACAAAATGAAACAAAGTTTACGAAAACAAATTTTATATAAAAATAACTTTTATAAAAGCTTAAGAAACTTGAAGATAAACACAAATAAGCTATAAAAATCAATGATCCAAAACAATCAAAAGCATAAAAACATAACCTTTAATCAAATAAGTAACACAATAAGCATGTAAACAACAAGATCAAGCAAAGAAAGAAGGGTAGAATGAGAGATTAAAACAAGAAAATTAAAGAACACTTACTTGGAATTAAAAGGTATTAAAAGTGCAAGACAAGTATTTAAAGACATGTATTTAAAGAGCAAGTAATTAAAAGGTGGAAGAACTAGTGTCACTCTAGCCAAAAAAATGAAAATGAGTTATCTAATGACTATATATAGGGGAGGATTAGGGAATGCTTAGGAAGCTTCCTCCCCTCCTTCATTTCTTCTTAATTTCACCATTAAATCCTTCCCTTCTTAATCTTTTGTTAATCTTGGACTTTAATGACTTCTGGCTCGGGATTTCTTTAAACTCGTCTTTTAATTCTTCAATAAATAAGACTTGAGTTCTTCGGCTTTTAGTAAACTTCCGTCTTTTTACTTTTTCTTCGATAAATCTTCAGAATTGGTCTTGGACTTCCGTTCTTTTTGCACTCTTGACTACTTGACT
The DNA here is from genome assembly GCA_025667525.1 of Glebionis coronaria. NCBI lineage: Eukaryota > Viridiplantae > Streptophyta > Magnoliopsida > Asterales > Asteraceae > Glebionis > Glebionis coronaria. Next base: position 305,431,790 of record CM046882.1, read on the forward strand.
TCGTCTTTCATCTTTTTCTTCAATAAAAGCCCGTGAATGCCCGTGTTTTCTACACTTTTCACCTTTTCGTCCTAAATCACAACAAAAACACAAACCACGCATAATTCCGACATAAAAGACATAAAATACACGTTTTGGCTCGGTTATTATTGTAATTAAGTGGTAAAAATGATGGGTGTTTACACACCTATCAAATCCCCTACACTTGACCATTGCAATGTCCTCATGCAATGCATTAGTTACAAAGCACGTTTACATTTTTCATCATAATCAATCCACATTGGCCTTTATTAAAGAGATAGAAAACTATAAACATTCAAGTAAAGAAATCAAAAGCATACCTTGGGTTTTGGAAATGTCATGAATAATCATCATCCTCAAGTTTTCACTTTCTCCAAACCAAGCTTAAAAACGAGATCATTGTTATTATAAGTTAGTAAACTAACACGAACTCATGTGGGCCAATTACTCATTTAGACTCCCTTATTCCTAGGTGTATCTCTTATATTTTATTATTGTCTTAGTTTTCACTTTCTCCAAACCAAGCTTAAAAACGAGATAATTGTTATTATAAGTTAGTAAACTAACACGAACTCATGTGGGCCAATTACTCACTTAGACTCCCTTATTCCTAGGTGTATCTCTTATATTTTATTATTGTCTTGAATGATCACGAGGATGCATTGTTGACTTATTTCGATAGTTATTTAGTCCGAAAATAAAGTGAACGATTTAATCAATAGTTAGCTAAAGGACAAAATCTTTTAAAACTGCTTCTCGGGACCTCATAAAGTTCATATCTTGGCATAACTCGCTTCGCGATTTGAGACCTTTCTCGGACCGATATTTGGCAGCGACTTCATACTTCAAACCTTGAGAGACGTTCATGAAATAATGGTCTTCTCTTCATGTAGAAATTTCTTCAATTGAAGTTTTGAGAGATTCATACTTGGACCACGACTTCTTCATTTTTCTCCAATCATTATTTTGGACTTTGATATACAATGATCCGCCTCCTTTTATGACTTGGATCTATTTATCCTCATACCTTGCTAGGGTATTTTCGGATACACTTCTCCATGACTTTTGGGGAGTTTTTGCTTTTCGTCGTATGTCTCGATCCTTCATATTGATTTTCGATAAATGATTCTTCACATCACTTTGGATCTTTAGCAACAAAATATAGCCCTCATGTCTTGTTAGGACCTTTTTGGACTCGCCAATCTTCGCATCCCGCTTCAATAAGTTATGCCTTGGCTATGAACTCTAATCCATGCCGAGCAACTTTTAAACGATCTTGGGCTAGAAGCTAAGTAACTTTTCAAATCGTACAACCTTATTTATTGCAGATAAATTTATTAACAAGCGATGGGAGAATAGGCTTATAATTAACTCACATAAATTCACGAAAGAATACCAAACTTATAATTGGCTCTATCATCTCTCGTTCTCCACAGTTTAAAATCTCAAGGAATGAGACTCGTGGATGCTTAGCCTATTAAATCAAAGTTTTGGGTTTTCGAGTTGCCTATAGGATCTTGCAAATTCTTAGACTTTTTCAAGTTTAGAAATCGCATTTAAAAGTTCCCTTGATAAACGACTCTCTAGGATCAATTATAGAAACTTGCGAAAAGTTCTTGTTCTTAACCCGTGAGAGTTAAGACTTTCGCGTTTTATAGCTCCCTATATAAAAGCCTAGCAAAACTTGACTTAAACACGTTAAGGATACTAGCTACGTTTGAAAATTAAAACCACTTTATTAAACATTTATTCTAATAAGGGAAGAAAATAACTATACAAAAGAAAAACTAATAGGCCAAAATAGATCAAAAATTTTGAAAAATGTCGAAAAATTGATTTTCCGGTTAAAATGAGGACAAATACAAGGAAAAGACCACTTAACTTCGATAGAAGTCCCCCCTACACTTAATATAAACATTGTTATCAATGTTTAAGCATGTGGGAGTAAACTCCCCTACAGTTAGGACATTGTGCACGTTGTTTAAATCTTGCTAAGGAAGAAACAACTAAAGAGATTCCTATTTTAATATTGAGAAAATATAAAATAGTGAATCGAAAAGAGTTTAGGATAGAACCGGGAAGAAGGGAATATGGAGTCACGGGTCGTCAAGAATCATCAAGAGTGGATCTTTGAAGCTCGAATCCATGATTAAGAGAGGAGAGGAAATAGCAAACACCAATGGGTCTCCCCTATACTTAGGATAAAGAAAGCTAAAAGATAGATGCATGGGTTGCCTCCCAAGAAGCGCTTGATTTTTGATTACCGAGTCGTGAGCCTGACTCGACCTTGATTAGCAGAGGAAGAAGCATGAAACATATCCACCAGGATCAAAGACATAGTTTTCGTCCATCAAATAGCACAAGCTTAAGGCGAACAAGGCAAGCCAAAGAAGAATAGGCAAGGTTCCCTTAAGCAGCGATGGAGCATGGTGGGAGCAAGTATGGTGAGGTGCAAGCATGTCTTCAATAGTTCCAAAGATTTTTCCTTTTATTTCATCAGGTGGATACTGAGATGGCTGCAGAATATCGATACCGGGGTCGAACACCTTTTCCTTTAGGGGAAAATAGCACTCAGGCTCAGCAGAATGTGAAGAAGATCCGCGAATAAGATGCACAACCTCGTCCTCAGAAGGTGGACAAAGAGGTGTTAAATCATATGTGATGCGGATATTGGTGTCGACCGGTTTCTTCTCCTTTGAAAGAATTTTCTTCAAATCCAAAGTAGGATCAAGACGATAATCTTCAAAATCATAAGGATGAGCATCACTCTCATGAGGGAAGTAAGTATTGAGAAATGCAGAGAAGTATTCCTCAAATGAGTAATCGTCCAAAGTAGGATCGAGTGATGGCGGAGGATCTTCATCATGTGAAGAATCACTCGAAAGAGTATCGGCCTCATCAAAATCATCGTAAGTGGGCAGATCGGGATACTCAAAAGTAAGGTCATCATAATCATCCGAATCTGAGCTAGAATCATCATCATAAGCATCAAAGATCAGTGGAGAATCATATATGGGAGAAGGTTCCGAATGGGAGAGAGAATCATCCACATCATCATGAAAGAGTGGATTATCAATGCAAGAGTCGAATAGCGGATTGTTGTAGATGACAAAATCATCGAGCACATTAATCATATTCACTGATTCTCGTCCATAGGATTTGCTTGTAAGCTTCCCCATTTTAAAAACTTGTGAATCATTCCTGACTCTTAAGATTAACTCTCCTTCGGCAACATCAACTAGAGCTCGTCCGGTTCTCAAGAATGGCCGACCAAGTATTAAAGGAATACGAGGGTCCATTTCATAATCAACAACGACAAAGTCGACCGGGAAAGTAAATGTGCCAACTTTAATGAACACATCTTCGGCAATACCAACAGGGTAAGCGAGGTGCGATTTGCAAGTTCAAGAGTCATCTTCGTTGGAGTAAGGTCGGGCAATGATAGTGTTTTCCAAACACTCAAAGGCATAAGGTTAATACTGGCCCCAAGATCAGCAAGGCCAGTAAATTCTTCAGTTTTGTTAAAGATGCAAGGCAACACAAAACGACCGGGATCTCCAAGCTTTTCCGGAAGTTCTTTAAGAATAACTGCAGAGCAGTTTTCATTTAAGCGTGTGTTGGCGAGCTCAATCAACTTCTCCTTTTTGTTAAGCAATTCCTTGAATGCTTTCACAAATTTTGGCATGTGGACAAGTGCTTCAACAAGGCTAATGTTGATGTTCACTTGAGAGATCATCTTCATATAGCTTGACACTTGACAGTCATTCTTGGTTAGCTCGTTGGTCTTGCCTAAGCGAGAAGGATATGGGATATTGGGTTTGGGTGGTGAAGGTGAAGGTGGTAAAGGTTGAGATGTTGAAGGTTCCTTCCTAGGTACATCGTCATGACGAGGCGGAGACGGTAATGGTACACTAATACTAGGTGTAGGAGGAGTAGGGATAAATGGTGGTGGAGGAGGTGTAGATGATGGGGGCGGTATTGGTGGTCCTACGATGGTGACTCCACTACGGGTAGTAATAGCACTCACATTTGCTCGCGGATTGGTGACGGTGTTTGAAGGTACAGAACTCGAAGTAGAAGGTTGAGCGGCGGGCAAGAAACTAGCAAGAATATTCTTCAAATCATTTGTTTTATTGTTGAAGGAGGATTGGATATTATCTCGAAGCTCGGATCTTATCTCATTCCCTTGCTTGGTAATATCTCCTTTAAGATTGATAATTTGACTCTGCAGATTCTTGATTTGCTCACCTTGGGTTCTCATGATGGCTTCAACATCGGGTTTAATGGGTGGGGCTTGTTGAGTGGGTGGGTGATAAGGATTAGAAGCTCTTGGTGGGATTTGGTTGCTTCTAGTGTAGTTGTTGGCGGGGTTTTGGTTTTGAGGAGAAAACCCGGGTGAAAGGTAGTTGTTTGATCGGTAACTCAGCAAATTTCTATCCCCTTGTTGTCGAGCTTGGTAATTTTCCGGTGAATAATTACCATAAGCTGCATACACATTTTCCGGATTTCCTTGTGTAGAAGGACAATCGGTGTATGAGTGAGGACCGCCGCATGTTTCACAAGAAGGTGCAACTGCTTTAACTTGTTGTTGTTGGTTTGAAGCGAGAAGCAAGATACTTTTGCTCATTTCAGTCATCATGCGGGTGAGTTCGGTCATATCAGGGTTTGCTGAAGTAGAAGAAACATTGACTCTCGGGTTGTTCCTTGAAGAAGCGGAGGAATCCCAGTTTTTGTGGTGAGTAGTCATGTTCTCAATTAACTCTCTACACTCCTCGGGTCTCCTTTTCATGAATGTGCCACCGGCGGCTGCATTAATCGTATCACGATCTCGAAAAGTCAAACCGTTGTAGAAAGTATCAATCAATGTGACTGGAAGCATGTTGTGGTTTGGACAACGATCGATCAAGACATTATATCTTTCCCAAGCATCAAAAAGAGATTCATCGGGATCTTGCATGAAACCGCTGATTTGATTGCGAAGGCTTGTGACCATGGATGGTGGAAAGTAGCGCGACAAAAAGCGTTGAGTCATGTCATCCCAAGTATGAATTGAATTCTTCGGGAGACGATCAAACCATTTCTCGGCATGATGTGATAAAGTATGTGGAAAGAGTTGAAGGCGAAGAACATCCATTGTGGCACCGGGCAACTTCATGCTTTGAGTGATGTTAATGAACTTGTCGAGGTGTTTGTTGGCATCATCATCAGGCATTCCTCTAAAAGGATTTGTTTGCACTTGCTGAATCATGTGGTGCTTTAACGAAAACTCAGGAGCCGTGATTTGCATTGGCGCAATCGGTCCTCCTCGTCCAAACATTGTTGGTTGACAAAGTTCCTCCATTGTCCGAAGATCGGGCTGTGGAAGAACATTGTTGTTATTGTTGAGGTGCGGTGGATTATTGTTGTTGTTAACACCTGACATACTTAAATCTTCTCGAGTCTCGGGCTCTTGATAATTAGAAGATCTAGTACGCATACACCTACAAAGACAAAAGAAAACAATACCAAACGCAAAGACAATATATATACACAATAAAAATAAAATCTTTTTGGATTTTTGAAAATTTTAATTTTTATGGATTTTTGAAATTTTTAATTTTTATGGTTTTTTGAATTTTTGTGCAAGAAAAATAACGCTCACAAGTGAACGGATCCCAAAAAGCAACGCGTCTCTCACAGAAAACCGTTAATCTTTACGAAAAGAGCCGGCAGCGGCGCCATTTAATAAATGGCTTTTGGCCAGGTAAAAAGATTCGTTCGTTTAAGTATGTCTCTTCGAATTGAAAAAGGAGTTTAGTGTGCGACTCAGCTGTCTTTGGTGGAAACAAAAGTCGTGTCGTTGTAGTATATTAAAAAGTGCAAAACGTAAATGTAAATGACGTAAAAGTAAAAGGCGTTAAAATAAATCTAAGTCTAATTAAAATAAGGGTGCAATATTAAAGCTTTGCAAAGTAAAATAATTAAATGACTTGAATTTAAAAGCGTGACGAAAATTAAAATTTGACAAAGTATTAAAATGAGAACTTAAAATTTAAACAAGACAAAATATAAAAATAAACCCACCATCAGAATACATTCCGATCATTACAATCGGAATGTACACAAACACTGATCGGAATAAGGAGTGGTCTCCCAATCGGAATACTGTCACTAGACGTGTTCGGAATGTCAACCCTTACCTTTCAATCGGAATGTGGGAATAAGGGGCTATCGGAATCCTCCCAATCGAAATGTTGTCGGAACTCCAATCGGAATAACTGTCACTAGACTGATCGGAATAACCAACTTACCCTGATCGGAATCTCAACAATCCCCAAATCGGAATGTGCTTACCTCTTGATCGGAATGAAGAATAGACTCCTGATCGGAATAACTGTCACTTAACCTGATCGGAATGTGCTAGACTCCCCTGATCGGAATATCACAAACCCTTTTCCGACCAAGCAAAGGAATGCTGGTCGGAATATGAAACCCTTTTCCGATCACTATGATCGGAATACGGAGGAAATAACACGAAATAAGCTAGAACTAATAAGCTATAAACAAATAAGCACACACCTAAAATCCTAAGCAAACACGTATAAGAAAAAGTAAACTGAAATTTAAAGACTTTTGAAAACACAAAATGAAACAAAGTTTACGAAAACAAATTTTATATAAAAATAACTTTTATAAAAGCTTAAGAAACTTGAAGATAAACACAAATAAGCTATAAAAATCAATGATCAAAAACAATCAAAAGCATAAAAACATAACCTTTAATCAAATAAGTAACACAATAAGCATGTAAACAACAAGATCAAGCAAAGAAAGAAAGGTAGAATAAGAGATTAAAACAAGAAAATTAAAGAACACTTACTTGGAATTAAAAGGTATTAAAAGTGCAAGACAAGTATTTAAATTGACATGTATTTAAAGAGCAAGTAATTAAAAGGTGGAAGAACTAGTGTCACTCTAGCCAACAAAATGAAAATGAGTTATCTAATAACTATATATAGGGGAGGATTAGGGAATACTTAGGAAGCTTCCTCCCCTCCTTCATTTCTTCTTAATTGCACCATTAAGTCCTTCCCTTCTTAATCTTTTGTTAATCTTGGACTTTAATGACTTTTAGCTCGGGATTTCTTTAAACTCGTCTTTTAATTCTTCAATAAATAAGACTTAAGTTCTTCGGCTTTTAGTAAACTTCCGTCTTTTGACTTTTTCTTCGACAAATCTTCAGAATTGGTCTTGGACTTCCGTTCTTTTTGCACTCTTGACTACTTGACTTCGTCTTTCATCTTTTTCTTCAATAAAAGCCCGTGAATGCCCGTGTTTTCTCCACTTTTCACCTTTTCGTCCTAAATCACAACAAAAACACAAACCACGCATAATTCCGACATAAAAGACATAAAATACACGTTTTGGCTCGGTTATTATTGTAATTAAGTGGTAAAAAGGATGGGTGTTTACACACCTATCACAGGGCTTCAGCTAAGTTAAAGAGTTGCAGCATTTGCTGCAAAAGTTACCGGAACGAGGCCTTATTCGCCCTAACGCACCACAAGAAAGTGCACCGTTTCTGTCTATTAGAAAGAAGGCCGGTAACCTGAGATCATGTATCGACCACCGAAAAATTTACCAGATCACCATTCTTAATCGATATTCATTCCATGTATAGAAGTTTTACCTGACCTAGTACGATATCTTAAATATTTTTCCAAAACAATTCGCGACCATGCCACCAGCAGTGGTGAGAGAAGAACATGATGTTTTCCAGATTACTGTTGAACACGTTATAGTCTCTCTAAAATTTTAACTTATACGTCTGGGCTCCCTAATGCCCCAGCGATAGTATGAAATTTATGCATAAATTTTTTTCACGACTTCGCAGACAAAATCATCAGTATGTTCTTTGATAACATCCTGATCTCCTAAATTCTGGAGAAGAACATGTGAATCATCTTTTACGATTCTGCAGATTTTCTGATAGGAGGAAATTACATAAGCAGCTTTCCAGATGTATATTCCAGATGAACAAAGTGGCATTTCTGAGCCACCCTATTTCAGTAGAAAAAAATTCAGACAATGCTGCGAAGGTAAAGGCCATCACCTGATGGTCCCGACCAACGCCTGTGAACGAAGTACCAAATTTTCTAGAACGTAATTGACTGCTACCACAGAAATTGCTGACAGTTCTCCCTAAAATTTTCCCATGACTAGTCAACCAGATTTCCACCCAAATATCCCATAATCAGGCAGAATTTTGATAGAAGCAGTATCACACATTGATGCAGCTATGTTCATACCTAGATGCCTGACATACCGCAGGTTCAAGATTGAACGTCGTCGTAGTAGTGAGTTACTACAATCCTTTGTTATCAGTTACCACAGACTCAGACGAAGCATGGTGCCATCTAATCCGTTGTTAACCAGTTAACCCAGCCTTCACGCCTTCTTTTATCCAATCGTTACGCAATAATAAATCTGCAGGAAATTCAGCAATAGATCGTATGATTCCAAGGTATTCCATCAACAATTTTGTTAGATAGAAATTAGCATTCGCGAATCGCGCTCACGTTCATGTTCACGATCACGTGTACGTCTGCATTCACGTTCACATTTATTTCACTTTCATGTCTACGTCTCATTCGCAGTGTAATGCTATTTCAGTTCATGTTTTGTGTTATCTCATTATTTAAGCTCACGTTAGCGTTCATAACCTTGTTCACGTTCAAGTTCGTATACCATATCGCGATACACGTGTCACACCTTGTTACTGAATATAGTTAGAGAAAGCTTAAGAAACCAGACTCAAGCTTAGTACATCGTCTCCATACTCAGGCAGACGTTTCACGTCTCAAGCCGTATCGTTGACATTCTTTCCTCAGTCAGCATATGTTCATGATATGTTCTAGCATCATGTTCACAGTATATTTCATGTATCATCGTGCACAATATATTCCATGCCTAGCATTCCTCGTATAATCGTGAACCACGTTCACAATTGCTCACATAGCACGTTCACAATTGTTCACGTAGTTCGTCCCTATATATTTTCAGCAGTCTGCTCAGAGATATAACTGTTATCTCTTCAGGATAATTACACGTACCTTCTCATGCTATGGCTTGTTCATTCTATCAGATTCAGAAAATCCATCTTAAGTATGGGACCATAAATTATTCAGCATTCATCAGGACAGGGTCAACAGGACCAAGATTTTTTTTAACTTATTTATTATGATTAGACCTTTGAAGGAATCGTTTCGAGCGGGAGGCCACTCGAAACAGAGTAGTCCATCCGGACCTCTCATCCTTTCTTTTAATAAATTCAGTTAAGTTCTTTCAGTAATGTTACGTCCCATGTCCTCTTCAGCCATGCCACGTTCAATGTTTACTTCAGTCATGTCACGTTTATACCCTTTCAGCAGCATCATGTTCTAAATCAAGGACGAATGATCCTTCAACTTATATGTCTTTTCAGCCTTCATGCTCTTTCAACATATATGTCCTTTCAACTTTTATAACTTCACCCCCTTATTACCTTTAATTCGAGGACGAATTTCTCATTTTTAGAGGGGAAGAATTGTAAAACCACGGCATAATCGCATCCTTAATTCGAGGAAGAATTATTCTTTTTAGAGGGAAATAATTGTAAAACCCGCTTTAAAAGTCCACGAACATTAATTACGTATAGTCATAGTGTTAGCCTCAAAATATTGAGTCAAACAAGAATGTTTGGTCATAGGTTTATATTGTAATATTTATTAGAACGTTGTAATATTTAGTTAAAATAGTCGTGACATTACAGGCTTGATGGTTAGCTTAAAGGCCTCTTTTAAGGTACTAAGCATTTTATTCAAGCCCGGCCAAAACAATATAGTGCATTCAAAGCCCACATGTAGGCGGACTATATAAAGCCCTTCCTAGCATGTTAGGAAGGGTAAGGTTGATTCATTTTTCTTAATCTAATATTTTCCTAGTTTCTCCACCTTCTCTCTACTTTCTCACACTACTTTCTCTCTCCAAAAATCTTCATTCTTTTCATCTATTGTCTATTAATCAACCATGGTGAAGTGAATAAATTAAGGAATAACATTTGGTATCAATCGCCACGGGGTAGATTAGTGATTGGTTGTTGATTTTATTGTTTGGTTCGTGTGATTTTTCATAAAAATCATCTCGAATTAAATTTCTTTTAGTGTTTTCGGGTTCTAAATCTTGATACAAATCACTTACATAGATTTGGTAAGGATTTGGTTAAGTTTTTGTGGTTAATATCGCAAGTTTTTGAGGTGTTTGGATTGGTTTTTTGGGATACGGTTCGTATAACAGTAATTTGATTTGGTTATCTTCGGAAAGGGGTTTTGATTATTCCGAAAATTGTGATTTTCGGAAAAGGGTTCCGAAGAAAGGTGTTCTTCCTTGCTTTATCCGAAAATCATTTTATCCGAAGATTACAAATATTCCGAAAAGTGCTACTTATTCCGAATATATTTTATCCGAAGATAAGTAGAAATTCCGAAAAAAGATGGTTATTCGAAGATTTATTCCGAAGAAAGTGGGATTATGCCGAAAATCTTCAGTTTTTCCGAAAAAGGGAGTTATTCCGAAGATATTGCTTTATCCGAAGAAAGGGATTTTTTTCCGAAAATCGTTTATCCGAAAAGGTAAGTTATTCCGAAAATCCTCCTTTTATCCGAATTCATTGCATTTATCCGAAAATTGTTCTTCATCCGAAAAAGAGCCATAATATTCCGAAGATAGTGCATTATTCCGAAAAACCACAAAATTCCGAAAATAGTGCATTTATCCGAAAACGCCACATTTTTCCGAAAATCTCTCATTATTCCGAAGAATTTTATTTATCCGAAGAAACCAATTATTCCGAAGATTCATCAACTTTCCGAAAATCTTCATTTATCAGAAATCCACCATTATTCCGAAGAAGGGTCAATTATCCGAAAAAATCACTTATTCGGAAAACCTCCAATATTCCCAAAATAGAAGTTTTTTACAAAAGTGAAAATTTCGTGTGACTTTTCGCCTTAGAATTTTTGGTTTCTTTTGAAGACAAATTTTAGGGGATTTTAACATTTTTCATCGACAACAACAATCACAACACATCTACTTAAGATCCGTTTTCACTTCAACAAGTTCAAGTTTCTCGAAATTGATTCAACTCAAGAGTATCGAGTGACAAACAACAACATCATGGTGGTGGGTAACAAAGAGAGACCACCAATGCTTGTGACTGGTAGATACGCACAATGGCAATCACGATTCCTTCGATATCTTGACACTAAACCCAATGGTGATGTTCTCCGACGTTGCATCAAAGAAGGACCCTATACTCTTACTACAATAACCATTCCTGCAATTCCAGCAATCGACTCGACGACCGGTTCTGATGAGCAAACAATTGAGGAAACATATTAGAACACTTCGAAAGAGAAACGTGCTTGGATTGACGCAGAGAAAGAAACAGTCTATTTGATTCTCAGTGGGATTGGGGATGATATTTACTCAACGGTTGATGCATGCTCTACTGCAAAAGAAATTTGGTTTGCCATTGAATGCTTGCAACAAGGTGAATCACTTAACAAGCAAGATGTCAAAACTAACTTGTTCTGGAACTTTGGTAAGTTTACTTCATTGGATGGAGAATCAATTGATTCATATTAGTCAAGGTTCTACAAGATGATGAATGACATGACAAGAAACAATTTGCAAGTCTCCACCATGCAATTCAATGTGCAATTTCTACAGCAACTTCAACTAGAGTGGACACGGTTCGTAACTTTGGTGAAACAACAGAGTAAGTTAGACGAGGTCAACTACCACACACTCTTTGACATTTTGAAACAATTTTAAAATGAGGCGAATGAACTTCGTGCTGAAAGGATAGCAAAGACTGCTAATCCACTTGCTTTGGTGTCTACCACTTAACAAGTCAAAGATCATCACTCTCGTGCTCCAAAGTCATACTCCACTACATCCTCATCACCAAGATACTCCACCACATCCTCTTCACCAAGATACTCTACTTCATCTAAGTATTCAGTTCCCACAAGATCACGAGACAATGAACCAAGAGCACCATCACCATCACCTGAGCCATCATCTAAAGAGGACAGTGATGAAGAACTAGCTCAGAAGGATAGGGAGATGAAGCAACAAATTGCTTTCATTATGAAGACCTACAAGAAAATCTCCAAACCCACCAACAACAATATTCGAACATCATCAAATACAAGGAACCAATATGTTGAGAGTCCTCGAAGGTATGACACACGTCAACGTGATGAAAGTCCTCCTAGGTATGATCGACGTAATCCAACACATGTTGAGGGTTCTGCACGGTATGATCGACAAACTGCTAAGTATGATACTCAGAGGATTGCTACTACTGTTGGGAATAGGGAAACTGTTGGTACTCAAGTGGTTCAGCAAAGTGGGATTCAATGCTTTAATTGTCAAGGATACGGGCATATGGCAAAGGAATGTAGGAAGCTGAAATGGGTTAGGGACTCTGGCTATCATAAGGAAAAGATGTTGCTATGCAAGAAGATGGAAGTTGGAGTTAAACTGTCGGCTGAGGAAGGAGCAATGCTTGATGATACTGATGATGAAGCCTCCGACCAATAACTTGAAGCACATTACTCGTACATGGCAAAGGTTGAAGAAGTTCTCAACGTCACTGAAGATGACAATGGTCCTATCTTTGATACTTAGCCAATCGATAAGGTGATACAAATAATTCTCTTAATACTGGACTCCGGATGCACGAAGCACATGACGGGGAATCTCAAGCTTCTAACTAACTTCGTGGAGAAGTTCCTGGGTATGGTCCGATTCGGAATGATCAATTTGCACCGATCCTAGGATATGGAGATTTTCTTCAGGGGAATATCACGATCAAAAGGGTATACTACGTCGAAGGGCTCAATCACAATCTTTTCTCGGTTGGTCAATTCTGTGATGCGGATTTGGAGGTTGCTTTCAGAAAGAAGACATGTTTTGTTCGTGATTATTATGGGAATGACTTACTACCGGTACACGGGGTACTGATCTCTACACTATTTCACTTCAAGACACAACTTCTACAACTCCAATTTGCTTCATGGCTAAAGCTTCAACAGCTTAGGCATGGTTATGACATCAACGTTTATCTCATCTTAATTTTGATACCATCAACTTGCTTTCCAAGAAAGATATTGTGAGAGACCTTCCAAGCCTGAAATTCATCAAAGATAATCTTTGTTCTTCTTGTGAGCTTTGTAAAGCTAAACGAAGTAGCTTCAAAACAAAGACTACACCAAGATCTAAAGGACGGTTATATCTTCTTCATATAGATCTTTGTGGTCCCATGTGTGTTCATAGTATCAATGGAAAGAAATATGTTATGGTAATTGTCGATGATTACTCAAGGTACACATGGACTCACTTCTTGAGGTCCAAGTATGAAACACCCAAAGTTCTCATCAGCTTCCTTAAACTGATACAACGTGGTCTTCAAGCTCAAGTAAAAGTGGTTCGTACTGACAGAGGCACAAAATTTTTGAATTCAACTCTGAGAAACTATTTTGAAGCTGAAGGAACTGAACATGAAACATCTATTGCCCGAACACCCGAACAAAACGGGGTTGTTGAAAGAGGAAACCGTACTTTAGTTGAGGCTGCTCGAACATTATTATCTGCTTCAATACTTCCACTATACTTTTTTGCCGAAGCCGTGTCAACCGCATGTTACACACAAAACCGATCCTTAATTATCCCAAGGTACGAAAAGACACCATATCACATAATTCATGATCGAAAACATTCACTCAAATACCTTCACGTTTTTTGATGTACTTGTTACATTATACGAGATGGTGAAAATTTGGATAAGATGAAAGAGAAAGGTGATGCACGTATTCTAGTGGGATATACAACTCAGTCTAAGGGATATAGAGTTTACAACAAGAGAACAAAATTGATAGTCGAGACTATTCATATCATATTTTATGAATTACAAGAGATGGCACTTGAACAAAACAGTTTAAGTCCCGATCCACAACGACATACGACTTCCGTTCACAAGCGCACGGAACTCGAAACTCAAGACCACAACAATGAACCGTATATGACAGTCAACACGACAATTGAAGAGTTGGAAATGTTATATGGACCAATGTATGATGAATATTTCACGGGGGAGAAACATGTTGTATCGAAGTCTTCCGCTGTCTCTCATGATAAGAATGATGATACCGATCATCGTCAACAAAAGGATACAACCTCATCTACTTCAACACGGGTTGCTGCAGATTTACCTCCTCAGAATATCACATCAACAACCGCTCCTACAACATCCACAAGTACTGTCATTGCTCTAGAGAACAGAAATCAAGCAGACTATGCATTAAATGACGAAGACGACTTTATCAACCCATTCGGTACACCTGTACACGAAACTGGAGAGTCTTCTACTCGCCATGTTGATCCGTCAAATATGCATACGTTCTACCAACGACATCCTTCAACACATCATTGGACCCGAGATCATCCTTTGGTTCAAGTTATTGGAAACCCTTCACAGCCCATTCGTACAAGATGACAGCTTAACACCGATGGCGATGTTTGTATGTTCGCACTCGCCGTGAGTACAGCTGAACCGAAAAACATCAAAGAAGCCATGGCTGATCATGCTTGGATTGAATCGATGCAAGATGAACTTCTTTAATTTGAAATACTTAAAGTCTGGGAACTTGTTGATAGACCATACGATGTAATTCCATTAAATCTTCGATGGGTCTAGAAAAACAAGATGGATGAAGAAAACACAATCATCAAGAACAAAGCCAGGCTAGTGGCTAAATGGTATGGACAGAAAGAGGGTATTGATTTTGAAGAATCATTTGCACCAGTAGCTCGTATGGAAGCGGTCAGGATTTTCCTTGCTTATGCTGCATATAAGGGATTCATTGTCTATCAAATGGATGTAAAGACGACATTTCTTAACGGTCCTTTGAAGGAAGAAGTTTATGTCACGCAGCCGGAAGGATTCGTCAATCCTCATTATCCTGACAAGTTGTATCGTCTCCACAAAGCACTTTATGGACTTAAGCAAGCTCCAAGGGAGTGGTACCATGAGCTCTCGAAATTTCTGGTATCCAAAGGTTTCTCAAAAGGTTCCACTGATCTAACTTTGTTCACTTATAAATATGGGGATGACATTTTGCTTGTGCGGATTTATGTTGATGACATTATTTTTGGGTCAACAAACCCAAAACTTTCAAAATGGTTTGAAAAAGTAATGCATAACAAATTTGAAATGTCTATGATGGGCGAACTAAAATTCTTTCTAGGAATTCAAGTTCACGAATCCCCAAGTGGTATCTTTATTAACCAAGCTAAGTATTGTCAAGAGATAATCAAAAAGCATGGTATGACCTCATGTGACCCCGTTGGGACACCATTATCAACCACATCCCTAGATGCTGATTTGGAGGGAGATGCCATAGATCAAACGAGATATCGTTCCATGATCGGCTCCCTCATGTACTTAACAGCAAGTCGACCAAATATATCACATGATACGTGTTATTGTGCACGATATCAAGCACGACCCACTGAAAAGCACCTCAAGGAGGTTAAATGGATCTTTCGGTACCTTAAGAATACCGTTCACATGGGACTCTAGTATCCGAGGGAAAACGGTTTCTTTCTAACGGCTTATTCAGATTCTGATCATGCAGGGTGTCTTGATATATGAAAAAGTACTTCTGGTGGTGCACAATTTCTAGGTCAAGATAAGCTCGTGGGATGGTCTTCCAAGAAGCAGGATTGCACGTCACTATCATCAGCCGAAGCGGAGTATGTGTCTCTATCTGTGTGTTGTGCTCAAGTTCTTTGGATGAGAACACAACTCACGGATTATGGCTTCCACTTCGATAAAGTACCTATGTATTGTGACTCAAAGTCCACCATAGCCATCTCCTGCAATCCGGTACAGCATTCCTGCATGAACCACATTGATGTCAGCTATCACTTCATTAAGGAACAAGTTAAAAGGGGTATTGTTGAACTTTACTTTGTTGGAACTGATTACCAATTAGCTGACTTGTTTACAAAAGCTCTTTCGAAAGAGAGGTTTGTGTATCTAGTTAGGCAAATTGGTATGAGATGTTTGACTCGAGCGGAACTGGAGATTCTAGCAAAGAAGCCTGCTTGATTCATCAATCAAACATCTACTTGTAAATATAAATGAAAAAGAAAAATACAAAATTAAAAAACCTTGAAAATCCAAAAATATTCTTCTCGACATGTCTTTCAGTATCGATAATATGGACGTACCTAGAAATGTCGCTCAATAACGACACGGGTGTGTACATAAAGCTCGAATGAAAGTTGTAAATATTTTTCAAAACATGTCATTCCAATGATTTACAATTACCTCAGATTGTGACTCGTGCTTCAAATAAAGGAAAGTGTATCTTTAAGGATAACTTATCCTAACAAACGGGTAGAGCAATCTATCACGGGTTGAGCTTGTCACAAAACATTCAACGTTTTGAGCTTAACACAATGGCTTGTAATCCCTTTCAGATTGCAACCCGGATCTATATTCACGGGGGAGTGTACGATTTAGTTCCCTTACCCTCAGCAAAAGAAGTTAAATCTTCTTACACTTGAGTGGATTTGTCAAGACATTCAAAGTCTATGAACTCAAGTTTATGCTTTAGAAAAACCTTTTAATAGAGTTTTTCAAAAAGCGTTGAACAAATTTTTTTCAAGAGTTTTTCAATGATTATTAAAATCTTTCAAAAATTGTGTGCTCAACAACTCCCATCCTCAAAAAGCGAAATGTGGATCACATCCTCACAATGACAATTCAATTGGATCAATTATTGAGGGGGAGCGTTCCAAATTCATGCTAAGTTTGACACATTTTTCTCCCAGAAATTTTCAAAACTATTTTTCACAATATATTTTAATCAAATTTGGTATCTCTAATATCAAACGATTTTTATATATTAGAGATAGGGGAGAAAATGTGATTAAAATGTGGTCTAAAGACTCAAGCACTCATAGCTACGATCAAATACCTACAACATCTTTAATTCACGACGTTATTGGTGTCAAAAGGGTGGTTAGGTTTAAGTCCTATGATCCAACCAGAACCGGAGGGATCTTCACAGGGACAATCCAATGGATTATTAGAAGTCCTTAGGAAAGATGGAGTAGAATGTGAACGAAGCTGAATGCCGACTAAGTACTGATGCTAGCACTAGAACAATCACAACAGGGTGCTAGTAATGATGTCTTGGAAAGCATTGAAGGGGTTGAAGAATGAAAAAGAAATGTAAGGATAAAGGGTCTAAAGAAAGAAGCCCTCCATACATCTTAGGCAGAAATCAGGTCAACACATCATGAAGACAACACATCATGGACCCAGTGATGTAGTGCACAACCCCTCCCCAGCTGACTCAGGCTTCTCTCAAAAAAAGTTTGTTTTATTGTCACGGAGATCAACATGACTTCTATTGACTTTCTCACTCCGAGATAGTTGATATTGAATAGGTGGCATCTGCTCCAGCCTCTGACTACTAATAGTGCACAAATCGAGTCTAGAGCCAAGAGATCAATCAAATCTTGTTAGGACACACGGATGACGATCAAGAGAGTCCTAAGCTATATCCTTGTGATATTGCTAGAACACTCAGAGTGGTACTACCTAGTATTCACAATGATGAGTGGAAATCCTTCCAGTGTTAACATCAAACAGCACTGCGGTAGGTCATGTGTAAGATTCTTTATGAATTGAACATGTGTAAACTGAAATGCAATGGTGGTTTGTTTCTTTATTAATTCAAACTCGTTTCAGGTTTCTACGCAATATCTTTATGATCTTGCCAGAACATTCAGAGTGATATTTTATTAATATTCACAATGACGAATGGAAATCCTTCTAACGACAACATTAAACAGCGCTACGGTAGGTAACTTGCGAGATTCTCATGAATCAAGCTTGTGTCAACTAGAAAGCAACAATGGTAAGATTCTTAATGAATCAAACTTGTTCCAGGAATATAAATTGACGACTTGATTCACTCTTTATGTTCGTAGTCTTGCTTTGAGACGGTCGAATAAAGAGAACGGCTAGTACAGCCGCGAAACCCTGTCAAGGAGGTTCTTAATTGAATCTACATAATCACATGTACGATATTTAATATCGTGTAACGGTCTTCACTGACCGGAGGTAAAACGCTACCGATTTAGGACTAATGTCAAAGCCATTCAGTCTGTGTCTAAGTTTTTTGTCTCAAGAAGGTGACGTTACGGTGTACTCAGCAAAGTCAAAGATTCAAAAACCACATACTCATGCCCAAAGACATTCAACAATCAAGAAAGCTAAAGACTTCTGCAACTCTGATGATCAAAATCTTCCTTATCAATTAATGTAGAGGAATGACCTCTCTTCAAAGGAGATTGTTAGCATGCTTTCAAGATAGTGCAACGTATGAGCATGTGGATGAAGACACAAGATCGCAAGATGGCAAAGACAAGCCAAGGATAATTTGAAGATCTCAAGTTTAAAGACAAAGTCGAAAGACAACGACATAGGCTCAAAGATCACAGCATGAAGAAACAAGACTACTATTACACGTTCAAGATTCATTTATGACGAAATTCGTAATATCCATTGAACTCCAAAGATCGAAGAGGAATGACCTCACATTGGGGGAGATTGTTAGCCTCAAAATATTGAGTCAAACAAGAATGTTCGGTCATAGGTTTATATTATAATATTTATTAGAACGTTGTAATAGTTAGTTAAAATAGTCGTGACATTACGGGCTTGATGGTTAGCTTAAAAGGCCTCTTTCAAGGTACTAAGCATTTTATTCAAGCCCAGCCTAAACAATATAGTCCATTCAAAGCCCACATGTAGGCGGACTATATAAAGCCCTTCCTAGCATGTTAGGAAGGGTAAGGTTAATTCAATTTTCTTAATCTAATATTCTCCTAGTTTCTCCACCTAATCTCTACTTTCTCTCACTACTTTCTCTCTCTAGAAATCTTCATTCTTTTCATTTATTGTCTATTAATCAACCATGGTGAAGTGAATAAATTAAGGAACAACACATAGCTTTAAATAAAACGTTGTGTAACTATTTATTTCAGATAATAAATGACAGAAGTAATTCAGATATTACGTGAATATTAATTATTCAGGAAATAAATAATCCATATCAGAATACACCACGAGGATTAATATAAAATTCACGCAGTCTCAGTTTTATTAAAATGTTACGTAGTTAATTATTCAGAAAATAATGCAGAAAATTATTATTCAGTATGACGTACATATTTATTTCAGTAAAATAAATAAATACATGGCGGCATTTTAAAACGCGGAAACGCAAATTAAACTCTTAAAAACGAAGCGAAAAGAAAGATCAAAACATAAGTATACGTACGTTTTGGGTCGCGTTTAAAACAAGGAAGAAAGAGAAGGTGGGCTTGGAGCCCAGCCCAATACCAAAGAAAAAAACGGGGGTATACCCTCTCTTTTGTTAAGTCAGTAGCATGCAAAAAAAGAAGAAAATTAGGGTTGCTTCCTTTTGTTCCTGCCGACAGATAAGACAAAAAAAAAAGAGGCCGCCGGCCATATTCAGACAATAAGGGGTTCGAGATATATTGCATCAATGGTAATTCGTTTTTTTTCTTCCCTCTTCTCTTTATGAATCACGAATCATGGAAGCACAATCAAGAACACACAAGTTTTGGTTGATTAAAACAAGAAAAAGATCAGTTTGATGGTCGGGTTGTTTGGCTGCACGAAAACCGAGACCACTATGGTCTCGGTGTGGTTGTTGTTTTGGACCAGCCGTGACCCACAAGGGACGGTTTGGTTTGCTGTTGTGTCGGCATAAACATATACCACCAGGGGTGTTTGCTTAATAAAAAAGCGGGGGGAAATGACCATCATGGGGTGTTTGGTTAAATTCGCAGCGGGTGTTTGGGGTAAGCAGTGGGAATTCGAAAAACAGTGGGAACAATATAGAGGACAGTGGGAACAATATAGAGGGCAGTGGGAAACATTTGGACAGAAGAATAACGATTTTAATATGAGATTGGCGACAAATTAGCGACGCTAATTTCTGTCGCAGTTTAGTAGTAACAGCTTTTATTGACAGTTTTAAAAACTCAGCTTTTAGTCACACTTCTTTTAGTGACAGATTTTCTGTTACTAAGTCAAATAGGCAGATTTAATATAATTGTTGAATTGTTTTAGTGCGATCGAGAAAGGGGTATCTCGGTAGGCTCGAGATATATTTAAAATAATAAAAAAATGATGATTTTAAATTATACCTTTTATTACTTATTTTTACAAATGTCTTAATAATATATTTAAATGAATTAAATTAAAATAGTTTTATAATATTTAAAAGGGTATAATTTTATTAAGGAATATATAAATGATTTTGGAAACTTTCTAATTTAGGAAACTTTCTATTTTTAGCAGGTTACTTAATATAGTATTAATATAGCGTAAGAATACGTTTGTACCGTAATTAATAGTAGAAAGATAATACGTTAAAAAGGAAATATTGGAATACCCAGACTTATCAGTTTATATACATCCAGTATTCCAAGAATAAAATAAATCACGAGAAATAGTTAAAATCAATGAAAATAAATAAATATCAGTCAACTTATCTTCGCGTCCATTATTTATGTAGTATCCGTGAAGTCGGAGTAGATCTTTCATCTTCAGTTCTTATTTCATTACTGGACACGAGGTACGGATTTTCCGTCCTTTCAGTAAGGACTTCCCTTCTATGCATGATTAGGATTTCCCGTTTACAGCCAAATGTTTTCCCCAGTACATGTTATAAATTATCTGAAATTATTTTAATAACTAAGATATTGCATGAGCCTTATATACAAGCATGACCAGTCAGTAGTACTAGTTACGGAGGTATCGTAACCATGACACTTGAGGCACCGGTGTCATGACTCACCTACGGGAGAGTGATATCCCGTAGCGTTCCACTCATTTCAGCTTGGCCATTTTATCAGTATTATTAGTGGGGCGTATGGATGCATCCTAGGCTTATCAGTTTACAGTTATCAGGTGAATGTGGTGTGTGCTCTACATCCTTCGTATTGGTGCTGATCCCTCCATCCAGCACAGTAATTAGAGGTCGCTCCTTTACAGCATGACGAGGTCACCCCTCTAGTTATTCATGCAACAATTGTTACAACATATGACCTATATAAGCTCTTGGCCATTAAAATACAGTAAATGCATGTTTTCAGATTTAACAGATAACAGTTCAGTTTATTATTTATAAATCAGACTTATCAGATTTTCTACACTTTTCATCACACTCTGCATATCAGTCTTTCAGCTTCAGTAATTATTAATTATTTCAAGTTCAGTATATTCTTCATGCATTATATCCGTTCACTGAGCGTTATGCTCAGTCGTAGTTCTTTCATGCTCTAACGGTAGGTACACCAGGACACTCTTAAGATTCTGAGAGCATGTGCATTAGATGGAAGCAATCCAGACTTCTTTACTTTATGCACTTCATGTTTATATTGCCTGTTGGACATTGTTCAGTCCTTTCTTTCAGTATTTTACTTTTCATGTTTTGAGCTTATGTCGGATTACCGATGTTTGATTCCGGTATTTCCGTTATGGTCAGTTAATGTTTTAGGACATTTACCTTTTGCTTTGATGACACGCCATAAATACACGTATCGGTCCACTTATCCAAGTGGGGTGTTACACTTTATGCACTTCATCTTTTTATATTTCCATTGGACATTGTTCAGTCCTTTCTTTCAATATTTTTATTTTTCATGTTTTGAGCTTATTTTGGATTACCGATGTTTGATTCCGGTATTTTCATTATGGTCAGTTAATGTTTTAGGACATTTACCTTATGCTTTGATGACACGCCATAAATACACGTAACGGTCCACTTATCCAAGTGGGGTGTTACAAGTTCCAAATCTCAATTGGGATGTCTTTTGGTAATGCATTTGAAAGCCCTTGATTAACATTTTGTAAATCACGATTTTGATTTTGGTTTTGCAATTGATTGCTAGTCCCTTGATTCCCATTGTTGTTATTGTTACCCTTATAGTTGTTCTTGTAACCACCTTGATTGTTTCGATAATTGTTAGCATTTTGATTTGGTGGAAAACCCGATGGAGTCAATTGATTAGTGCGGGCAACTTGACCGTTTTGGTTATAAGTTCCTGTGGC
Organism: Glebionis coronaria; assembly: GCA_025667525.1. Classification (NCBI taxonomy): domain Eukaryota; kingdom Viridiplantae; phylum Streptophyta; class Magnoliopsida; order Asterales; family Asteraceae; genus Glebionis; species Glebionis coronaria. The sequence continues at coordinate 305,454,063 of CM046882.1, forward strand.
CGCGTAGGCACTCGAAGTGTTACCACCGTTGGTAATGCACTTAGAGAAATCATGAGCTCCACCACAATACATACAAGAAACCTCAACCGCTTTAGCCGTAGCGAGAGTGGGTTTTTCACCAACTTTAAACTCAATTAACAATCCTTTAAGCTTATCAAAAATCTTGTTTTCCAAATTAGCCTCAATTTGGCAAGCATCAATGGTTTGTGACAATGAAGGCGAAGACGAAGCCTTATGAACACTCGATGTGCTACGAGGACTATAGACCTTAGACCTATTCTCAATAATCAACAACGCTTCCTCAACCGTTTTACACAAAAAAATTACCACCCGCGGTGGCATTAAGATAATCTCTCTCATGATCGTTCAATCCATTGTAAAACGTGTCAATTTGATGCAAGTCAGAAAAACCATGATGAGGACATTCGTGCAACATTTCCTTAAACCGATTCCAAGCCGTAGAAATACTCTCATTATACTCTTGTGAAAATTTTGAAATCTCGTTTTTCAAATCGTAGTCTTAGAGGGCGGAAAAAATTGGTTCACGAACTTCAAAACGAGATCCTTCCACGTCAATATCGAATTGGATGGCTCTTTCTCTAAACAAATTTTAGCGGGCCCCGCTAAGAAATACGGAAAAAGCATCATCTTAATCGAATCGTTAGAGACGTCCTTAAACTTGCAAGTGGCGGTAAGACGATTGAATTGGCGGATATGGTTGTGAGGGTTGCCCTTTTCATCATCACGGAATTTGTTGTTTTGGATCATCGACAACAAACCCGTCTTAACCTCAAAATTCTCCGCAAGGATGGCGGGAATCACAATAGCCTCTCTATAACCCTCTGTGGGTGCTTGAAGTAACTCCATCATAGTACGATTAGCCATGGTTGCTTCTTGTTCTATGATAGGTTCGTCAATAGGAGCTTCTTCACTAGAAGGCGTTCCTTCCTTTCGGTTTCTATGTTTACGTGCACGTCTAGCTTGGTTACGAGTTTGCATAAACGTCACGTACAACGTAGGGATGAGCAAAGAAGATTCTTTTGGGTGTTTTTAACTTTTTCAATTTTTTTGTGCTTTTGATTGTTTTTTACTTTTTTGGATTTTGGTGATGTATTACGTAGACAAAAATCTACAAATCTCTCCTCAAATCAAATCTCTCGATTAAAGAAGCCTCAAGGAATGAAAACGATCACGTGAAGTGAACGCCTTCGATGACTTTAGAACGTTGGTGGAACACCAAAACGTTCAAGAGGGTTTAATCTTTTGAAACCAAGAAAATATATAGATACGTAGATAATACTTTGGTTGGCAAACCCTCGATTAGCCCTTTTTCTCTTAACACGCACAAGCAAGCGGGGGAAACGAGGCGGCGCTAAGCACTTAAGAGCCTTTTTCCCTTAGGTCGTGAAATACAACTGCCTTATACCCACCTTATAGTTTGTGTTAATTAAAATCAAGCTTCACGAAAGTAATTATCTATTTTGCCTTTTTTCTTTGTTTGAGATTCGAATACAATGATTGAGTGATGAAATCCCAAATCAAGGTTGTGTTTTCACACTTTTGGAGTACTTGTGAATTTATTGTTTTACGTATACAATATAGTAATAATATTCACACAAAAACGAAAAACCGATAATACGTATGATTAGAGTGATAATCACACAAATAGTTATTATGGCTAATATAAAAACAAAATTTGTTCAAATCAAAACACAACACGCCTCCCCGGCAGCGGCGCCAAAATGATAGTTGTAAATTTACACTCGTTTAGGAAAACGAGGTAAAAGCGGTAAGTACCAAGTGAACGTTTAAGAAAACGTAAGCACTTATGACCCTTTGTGTGGGATTGTTCTCAAGGAGGCTAGTGTGTTGTGTAAAGAAATGATTAACTTTGAGATTAATATTGATGGAATGGAGAAAGAAAAAGATGAATTACGTTAAAAAATATCCTACGACGTAAAAAACGTAAAACCGTAAAATTACCAAGAAATTAACATAAATCAAGAAAAATGTAATTAAGACAAAAATGAAAACCAAATTATCTAAAACTTTTTTAATAATATTATATTAACTTTTAAAGTCTAATAAAAAACCAAAAATTAAATAAAATTAAAAATAAGTGAAAATGAAAACTTTTTCTTTTGTAAACGTCAAAAATACTAATGAAAACCTAAAAATGATTTTTCAAAATTTATAAAATACTTTTAACTATTTTTAATGACTTTTCAAAATTTTAATCTAAAAATAATCATAAAAAATAAATTAAAGACGTGAAAAATATAATTTTTCTTTCAAAAAGTCCTAAATTGAATGAAGAACAAAGGAAAATGTGAAACACCAAAAAACTTAATCAATAAGCTGTTATCAGCTTATTTAAACTCGAAAAGTATTTTATAAGCAAAACAAAAACACCCCTTAAATACCAAGCCATAGGGAGACTTGACAGTAAAGTCCCTAGGGCACAATGGTATGTGTGTTGGTGTGTGAGAGGAGTGGTGCAAGTTCGAGTCTTGGCCACGTCCTTTTTGTTAACTATTTTTTTTCTTTTTCAAAACTGATAACTAGCACTTTACTCACTACAAAAACACAAATAATACTAAGATTTGACAAGATTAAAGCAAAATATAGGCAAAAATGTGCCCAGATACTAAAATGATGCTACAGTATGATAATAAAAGAAAGTAGAGTTATCCGAGATATAAGTTGTTCTTTGGTGACTATAGGAAGGTCACTGTATGCTTGAGACCCTGATTTTTGGTCGTTTGATGTGATTTTCTTGGTGTTTTTGGCAAGATAAGGCACCCCACAAGTCAGTTGACTTGTGGGAGTCACAAATAACACAAAAAGACAACAAGGAACTACACCAGATTACAAAGATCTAACACAAAAACAAGAGCATCAATTTTAAGCAGACAAACTCTTTTTGATGATCTATATGACAATATGGTGAGATAAAATCAGGCAGAACTTGTTTTGGAAACAACCAATCCATAAATGATATGCACACAATCTCAGTTCACCAATTGCACTAACATATTGCCAATTTCCAAGCATTGAAAATCAAAATCAGACTTACTAAGGGACTACTGATTAAGCTAAGTAGATTTACCAAATTTTGAAACACCAAACCTCTTAAGAACTCTAAATTACTTCTCAACTCTTGTTCAAACACACTTTTTATCCATTATTGAGCATAAGTGATCAGTTTATCTAAAGTTTTATGTTACCCAAGGCTGGCAAACTAGAAAACCAAACACCCTAAAAACAAAAATTTTAAACTGAAAACATGTGAATCAAACTCAAATCATATGAAAAGCACACAAATCATGCATCAAACCATGAATGAATACAAATGAAGCAATCCTATTCAATTAAACACTAAACATTCAACCCAACTTCAAAAATCCCACAAGTACTTGACTGAAATATAAGAAGGTGAGAAACTTACCTCCAAGGTGCACATCCACACTTTGGAGTGTTTGAGCTTAAGTGCAAAGGAATGCACTAGCTTCCTAACCTCCCCTGCTAAGAAAAGAGAACACACAAATGATGACAGAATATGGAGATATCAAAGAAATTGAGCACATATTTGTTAAACTATGGGTCCAAATGAAAAATAAAACTTGAACAAGTCTTATGCTTATCTTGTGTGCATGATTTCAACCAATGAACTCATTCACACAAGATCCAAACATAAAACCTTGTATAACAGATTTGAAAAAACAGATTTAATAGAGAAAACTTGAACACTTCACTTCTTGAAAACTTTTTAACTCAACACCAAGCCACAAAACCAGTGAATTTCTTACTTGCACTTGATATTCAACAAGAATATCAGGTGCATATGATCAAAACAACACTGATTTGTTAAGCCAAAAACTTAACTCAAACACTTGCTTTCAAACTGAAACTTTGAAACCTTTTTTAGAACCCGAATTAAACTAAACCAAACAAGAGAGAATTTAAACAAGATAAATAAAGTGGCACTTGTTTTTCATCATCAATGCAACACCATTTCATTCCATTTGAAACTGGATTTACAAGATTGTGAAAAAGGAAAAACAAGAACAAGGAAAATGGAAAAAAACTAGGGTGCCTTATATAATGGCTTACAAGAACTTGATAAACTAGTAAACCCTAATACTTGAGTTTCCAGAACTGCCCTTGTAGATTCTTCAAAGATGCCAAGATGCCTAAATTTAACTTTTAGGTCAAAGAGATCATGTGATGCATACTGTCTTTTCTTGGACTGTTTTTGGAGTACTAGCTGGCTAGAAGGGATCATGGTCGTCTATTTTTGCTTTGCCAACAAGAAAAACAAAGATGGCCATTGATCTATTGTTGCTCTTGTCTTTTTGCAGCAGGGGATGCCACGTGGGGGACTTATAATGAAGGGGGACCAATGTTAGGAGTGGGGTTGTGATGAGGATGTGTTTAATTAATATTATGTAGATTTTAAACCAAAACACCTTTGATTTGAAGGTGATTAGGGATTAGTGTTTATGAGGTAGAGGGTGGTTGTTTGATCTGATTTGGGGGTTGGTAAGGTGTTGCCCGCCAGTTTTATTATTTATTAATCAATTTAAAAACTGATTAATAATAAATAAGTATGGGGTTAGTGGAGTTTGACGTGGAGGGTGTTTTGAGGTGGAGGAGTATGATTGGTGGAGAAGATGACATGGCAAGGTGTGAGTAGTGGGAATGGTTTGCTTGTCTGGGCATAATTGGTCCCTCACTTTCCTTCTTCTTTGCAAATCCAGCTTTCAGCAGCCCAAAACTTAAGTCCTTTGTTAAATAAGTTTTTGTTTTTATATTTTTGCCGCAAAAAACTTTCCCAAAGCATTTTTAAGGGTGTGTTTTGTACTTTCATGATATTTGAAGGGCTATTCTTGGCATTTCTTCAATCTTTAAGGTCTTGACTTGTATTGTTGACTTTGTGGAGGACTAAAAGTGACAAGTCTTCATATTTGAGGGGCCATTCTTGCCAATTTTTCAAAGTGGACGGTCCTTTTTGTAAATTAGACAAACTTTAGGGACCAAACTTGTAATTATGAATATACAAGGGTTTAAAGTGTCAATTCTTCAATAATGGAGGACCCTTCTTGTACAATCTTCAATTCTTCAAGGTATTTTCTTGGAAAATCAACTCTAGGGCCCGGTTCATTGTGCGGCTTCGTTTCCAATGTTCGTTTTTGCTTGTTTCTTGTGATCTTTTGCCATTTTCTCAATATCCGTACCTAAAATACGCATTGAACAAACACAAGCATATATTTGGCACATTTTATGATATTTTATGCATTTTAAGCCCGTTTTGGACGATGAGACTATGTATAAAAGCAGTCTCATCATGTGACAACCGTGGTTTTGAGGTTCGTCACTTGGTCTTACTTTTAGGTTATTTTTTTGTTACTACTTGATTTTTGTGCTTACGTGTTTATTTTGTGTGAACGAGGTTGGTGTGATTATCGTTTATGACTATAGAGTACTCATAAGTAAATCGAGGAACGGTTAATTCATGTTCATGAGATCACAAGTGGTGACTATGAAATGAAAATGGTGATATTGTGGTGTTTACGTATACGTATAAGTATTATAGTAATAGTATTTTTTTTAGGATTTACGGTTTAGCATTTAGAGGTCTCGGGTGAGGTAATTATCCATATGAATATTTTTCGGGATGGTTTTAAGTCATTTAGGACTTAAATATAAAGTTTATTTCAAAATTTGAGATTTTTTATAAAAGTGTATATTTTACGTCTTTTACGGTAAAACGCGTAAATTTGACTAGTTTTACGGTTTTGAGGTTTTGGAAGTTTTAGGAGCTGAAATAAATTAAGGTAAATTAAGGTAATATTAATAAGATATTAATTAACAATAAAAAGAAAAAAAATAAAGAAAAAACGAAATTAGGGGTGTTTGGGTCGGTTTAGAAGAGAAAAAAAAAGGAAGAAAAGGAAAAAAAAAGGAAAGTGGGCTTTGGGTTGGACTAGGATTCACCCATACCCTATATAATGTATATACTAAACCAAATTAATTATTTTTCTCCTGGAGATGAAGGAAATTCGTGAGTCTTATAAAAAAATTAGGGTTCTTCATAAAAGGGTTTTCATAAATCCAAGGTAAATCTTCAAATCCCTTTTTAATTAAATTGTTTTTATGTTTTCTTTAATAATCTTATGATGGATTTAGGTTAGGGTTTAATATAAAAATAGTAAATTAATTTTGTATTAATCATAATATGATGATTACATAAATTAGGGCTTGTAATTTGAGGGATTAGGGTTAATTAATGAGGTTGATTTTGTTAAACCCGTTTTTAAAAACTGGGCAGATTTTTGAGTCAATTGTTTTGATCATATCGGGAGTTCTATCAACTCTTATTTTACGATCCAAGTACCCCTGGAAAGCTATTTGAAGTGGATTTCCAATGCAAGAAACGAGAACTAAATTGGAGGTAGGGAAGTGGGTCAAAAACAGGTTACAATAGTCGGAGGTCGAAACAGTTTTGAATTCAGCCTGTTTTCTTTTTAAGTTTTGGGTTGTTTTGGGCACTTAGGGTTGCATTGGGATCTTCTCACGAACGTGAGAGATGGTTTATATATTGTAGTTAATATCTGCACTTGGGCTAAGGTGGTGGTTTAGGGTAAGACCCATTAATGGTAACAAACTTTTAGTACGTTTAAAATCAGGAAATCTGGAATGACGAAAGTAGATATATATATATCGGGGCCTTAACAGTAGCTTTAAGGTTAGGGCAAGTGGGAGGTGTTAGCCAACATATGTAAGGGTGTGAATATTCCTTTTACAGAAACCATGGGTAGGTTTAAGTGTGCGTTTGACCTAAAGTTTTGAGACCTAAAAACTGGGACTATTTTGGGTAAAATACGAACGGGTTAGTTATTAAACTTAACCAAGTTAAGGACTTGTTAAGGAAGGGTAATGGGGTAATTAGAGCTTATTAATGAGGTAAATATGTGAGAATGGGTTAGATGTCCATCATAGGTTAATGAGCCATCTTAGTGATTGGTTCGTTTATTGATTTCGTGTTTTTGGTTTGTTAGCTTGTTGCTAGTGCAAGGACGTGTGAAGGAGCTATCAGGTGAGTTTCATAGTCCCATGTTTAATATTGATTTTGACTTCCAGATGGGATGGAAGAGACACTGTGTTGAGTTATTTTCTAAATTGATGCTGTGAATGTTTTTGTGATTTGAGATGGACTTGTGTGTACACTTATGTGATTAACTGCTATGTGATTCTTGATTGTGTATGATTTGGATCGGGGGACACGAGCCGTCTCAGTTATTGTGGTTTGACAAGGTAGTGGCCTTGTGGTTTGACAAGGTAGTGGCCTTGTGGTTTGACAAGGTAGTGGCCTTGTGGTTTGGCAAGGTAGTGGCTTTGTGGTTTGCCAAGGTAGTGGCCTTGGGATAGGTACATAGTGTGATCATCTATGGTACCATGATGTTGTTTGGCAAGGTAGGAGCCTTGGATTGGTTTGGTATGATTGGTCTTGATTGATAGTTGTTAATACATAATTGTAACACATTGTCCATATGTTCTTTTGTTTATGATTGTTATTCACAGCTTGTAACTGATTTAGCGTTGGAGTCTAAACCTATGACTCTCACCAACTTTATGTTGACGTGTTTTAGTGTCTCTTTCAGGTGAGAATGTGGTTAAGCTTGAGGATAGAAGTGGCTAGACTTGGATGCCTTAGGATTGCATATAGAAGGAGATCCCCGTTCCTTCTTAGTTTACCTTTATGTTTTTTTGATAAGTGATACATGTTGGCACCTATATGTTTGTTTGGTTTATGTTTATTGTTTGTCTTGGGTAAGTGGTAGGACTGTTACCTACTTACCTAGACTCCTGCATTGTTGAGATATTGTCATGACATTTGTGTCGCCATTTATGACATTATATTTGCATTTTAGTCTTCTCTATAGATACACCATTTGTTGTGATGATATCCATACGTCGCGCCCCATATTCCGCCATTGGTGGGGTGTGACAGAATGGTATCAGAGACAATGGTTATAGAGAATTAGGTTGCCTAGTCGCGTAGCCTAGTCTATAGCTTAAGGGTCCCTGCATATAGGCGTCATAGGAGTATGTGTGCATTTTATTATAATTGATGTGTTTGAATGTTATTTATTGTGATGTTTGGACTGGTATGAATTGAACCATAGTAAGTTCATACTTAGCCACATGTTATTTTCTTTTCGAGTTGTGAGTAGTGCGGGTTTAACCATAATCGCCCACGCTAGTCATTGTCGTATTTTACTTATAATGTACATTATAGTACATAATTTGGTACATATTAGTTTCTATCTTTTGTTGGGTTATTTTATGTACCTGAGGGGTATTATTTTCTTTTGATGTTTAATTCATGTTCCCTAAGAATCATGTGGTGGTTCGAGTTATTAGGAGTAGGTGAATATGAAGGACCTTATGCTATTTCCACTCTTATGGGCGACATGACTTATAACTGATTATGTTTTCGTTTTGGATTTAGTCTAGGCTGTTTTAGCTAGACTATGGATTTCTGTATTCCAAGAGTTTTATTATGTTATTTTATAGATGGAGTTTTGGACCTTATTGGTTATGTGGTTATGAGCTTACGTGAGTAGATAGATTTATGTGTGATATGTTGTATTGATTCTTATAAGTGTCATCATAGGAGGGAGTGCATTGGGGAAAGGGTAATTGTATAAGTATGGTGGCCAACATAGTTATACAAGTACCACAACTTCAATGGGTTCTCAAGTATGGTTGCATGAAAGAGGGTTAGTACATGCTTGTATATGATGAGATGTAGAATTTGGGTATATGTATTATATATGGATTTATGTAATGGCTGCCTATGATATGGCTATTGTTCTTTTTGTGTTTTATGTTTTGGGTTATAGTTGTGGTGTGTGATTATGGGGTCACACGATATGGTTTGGTTTTGGAGGTGGGCATTATGCCTTGTTGTGGCACGGTGAGATGGTGATTAGTCGTGTGGAAAAACGAGTGTATGACGTGATTGGTTGATCCGACATGTATGGTAACGAGTATGTTTTGGGTGATTTAATAGGTATATATATGCGGATGTATATAACTACTATGTGTTAAGTTATGGTATATGGTCGTTCACTAGTTATTATAACTTGAACGTACCTTGTGTTTGTTCGTGTTTTATGGTGCTGGAGTTGATGGAGTTTCAACAACGTTTCGAATTTTTTGAACTGTGTCTTGTAGCGTATTCTTTGAGTTCATATTTCACGTGTACGTTTTAAAATGTTGTTCTGGGTTTTAAGTCCGTTGAAATAAATGGAGATTTCTTTTGGGATAATGAAATCTTTTGGGTTGAGGCTTACATTTCTTTTGGTTGGTATATGGAAAAGGGGGGACTTAGAAATCTACTATAGAGTTAGATAGTTGGTTGTATTTGGTAAAATAAGGGTAAGGTGTTGGAGTCATGTTTGAAACAAGATGTAACATAAGTTTTTTTATCAACACTTATTTATTTCAAATTCTAAAAGACTTTCATTAAAATAAAGCAAAGTAAAATTTCTTTCTACTTACATAGTTTATATAATCGGATTTAACTGATTCATGCCATTTATAGTTATTGATACAAGGTTAAAAGGAGTTATGAATATTTCACATACAATTATATCTTTCATTGAAAAGGATTGCATTGATCACTAAGTCTATTCTTTAGTTTTTAAAACAACTAGCATAAAATTGTTTTGGTCATAACTTATTCGTTTTTAAAGCTTTTTGGGTGATTCAAAAGCCTAAAATTATGTACTCGGAACGTACTTTTCAAATATTCAGAATGTATAGTCATGGGAGGTCAGTGGACTGGTCGGAATTGTTGTACAAGTGTCGGGTTCAAGGTTGAGTTTGAATAGTAGTTTTATTTTTATGATTTGGGATGCACGGGATACCTAGTCTTTGAGTTGAGTTTTGAGATCGTCTAGAAAGTTGTTTGTAGATGGTTTGAGTCACATAGATGTGGGGAGGTAAGAAAAAAAAATTAAAAATATATATATATATATATATATATATATATATATATATATATATATATATATATATATATATATATATATATATATATATATATATATATATATATATATATATATATATATATATATATATATATATATATATATATATATATATATATATATATATATATATATATATTCTTTTGGAAAGTCGATCTTTTGTACGGTTTAAATAATATGTCGCGGGGCGTAATATGTTTTGGTTGCCATTGGGTGTTTCTTGGATTATTTTTCGTTGTCATGGGTCATTTGGAATTGATACATGTTTTGGGTTTGAGTTTTCTTTGGAGTCTCGTGGTTTTTGATTTGTTTTAATTGGTGTACGTGAAATGTCGTTAGTTATCCGTGGGTTTAATTCGTCGATCGTATCTGGTGTATTCAGGATGTAGTTTTGGTTTTGTATGGTTTAGGAGAGTTGAGGTAGAACCATGAATAGAGCAAGTAGGAGAAGTGAGAGGAGTTGTAGTTAGTGTCATCCAATGCAAATCGTTGATGGATTGAATTAAGAACAAGAGCTGTTAGAAATTGCAAGGAATTTATTCGTATTGCCGCTAAGAGAGGGTGTGAGGAGGACATAGTTGAAATTGCTAAGGATGTTGTATGAACGCTTTGGGTTTACGGTTATGCATTTGGCTTCGCCAAAGCACTAGCGGTTTTCATGGAGTCAATGAACCGAGTGTTCATGAACGTCTATAAACGAGTTGTCATCGGGAGCATCGACGACATCTTGATCTACTCAAATCTCAGAAGGAGGATGAGGCGAATTATGTGTTGGTTTTGGAGTTGTTAGTAAAGGGAATGAAACGTGAGATTTTCAAGTGTGAGTTTTAGGATTTAGTTGGCCAGGACTAGTAGTCAGAGATGATGGCATATCGTGGAACCAGCAAGGGGCGAAGTGAAGAAGGACGAGGAAGCATTTTGGAGGCTGAAGAGGTGGATTGGATGATGAGCAGATCTTGGCATTATTGGAAGGACTGGATGAATTCGCGAAGCATGACGATACGTGGAGCAGGGATTTGGACGCGTACGAGGACGACAAAGAAAGGCGACCGCTTATACGTTGCAGGAACTGAAGATTTGGAAGAACTGGATAGACTTAGTTAGTGGAGCTGGACTGTTATATCTGCCTAGAATGCTAGAGGCATTTGGTGTACGATACGTGGAGAATGATCTATACGGATCATGAACGTATCCAACACATATTCAATCATCTTGATTGAACATTTGGCAAAGGTGATGGGTGGAGTTAATTGATGAAAGAAAATTGCAAGGCCAAGTACCATCTGGGAAAGGCAAGCATGGTCGATGAGACATGGAATAAGAAGGATGAGGTGAAGCTGAGACGAACTTGAACTATAGGGATGATGTATTAGAGTGGTTTGGAAGAAGGATGTGGGTTGAACGAGTTGAGTTGTCTAAAGTAGTGAACGCGTCAACATTTATGTTGCATGGCTTGGACAATCGTAAGGAGGAAAGGGATGTAGACTATACTTCCTACATGGATAGGAGTAGTTTAGAAAGGGCGATGTAAGGACGAAGTTGGTGGAAGGGATACATAATGCGGTGGGGGATTAAGTACGATGAGTGTTGGGTGATAGTCGATAGTCAACATTTATGTTGCATGGCTTGGACAATCGTAAGGAGGAAAGGGATGTAGACTATACTTCCTACATGGATAGGAGTAGTTTAGAAAGGGCGATGTAAGGACGAAGTTGGTGGAAGGGATACATAATGCGGTGGGGGATTAAGTACGATGAGTGTTGGGTGATAGTCGATAGACTGACTAATTCATCACCTATTTCAAGAGGAATGAGAAGTCACGTAGTTGGGAAGTTGGAAGAATTAATGGATATGTGAAAGACCGTCATAGGTCACTTTGTAAGGAAATTGGAATTTAAAGTAGTTTGGGATACGGACTGAAGGGAGTTGATGAACGTAATTGGACATGGGTGATTGATTTAGAGGTAGTTCGGAAACTCGTTAGCGATGGCTGAGTTTTCATATAATGATAGTTATCGTACTAGAAGTCGATAAATGCCATTTGAGGCACGATATGAAAGGATAGGGTGAGTTGTCCTCATTGTGGACTAGAATTGGTAAAAGAGGCTACTAATGTGGTAATGGTGTTTCTGGACAGAATGAGAGCAACAAGGGATGCTATGTAGAAAAGGAGGAAACCACTGGATTTAGTGACAAAGTTATGTATGGAGTTTCACCCATAGTAACGGGTGGTATGATTTGGAAAGATGTAAGTGTTGATGTAGAGTTTTGTAGGTCCATTTATGATCTTTGGGAAGATCAGACCATTAGCTTATGAGCCTAGAATTACCTGGGGGAAATGAGTTGTATACATGATACATTTCATGTATTGGGGTTGGTAAATGTTGTTTGAGGATGCATATTTGCATGTCCGGTTATTCGGGTTTTCTGCTAATAAGAGTCTTTGTTTTATCGAAGAGTCATTTGCGAGATTTATTGACTGTGAGGTCAAGAGTTTGGCAATGGGTTTAATTATTTTTGGTTTGTACATGTGGTATCTTGAAACTTGAACTGAAGTTCACGTGGAAATGAGAGGAGTTCATTTAGAACAAGTATCCTCGTGTGATTTGTTGTCTGTGTGTTGATCCTAAGGAGTAAATCTCGGGACGAGATTTCTATTAGGAGGGAGTGATGTGACAACCGTGGTTTTGAGGTTCGTCACTTGGTCTTACTTTTAGGTTATTTTATGTGTGACTACTTGATTTTTGTGCTTACGTGTTTATTTTGTGTGAACGAGGTTGGTGTGATTATCGTTTATGAGTATAGAGTACTCATAAGTAAATCGAGGAACGGTTAATTCATGTTCATGAGATCACAAGTGGTTACTATGAAATGAAAATGGTGATATTGTGGTGTTTATGTATACGTATAAGTATTATAGTAATAGTATTTTTTTTAGGATTTACGGTTTAGCATTTAGAGGTCTCGGGTGAGGTAATTATCCATATGAATATTTTTCGGGATGGTTTTAAGTCATTTAGGACTTAAATATAAAGTTTATTTCAAAATTTGAGATTTTTTATAAAAGTGTATATTTTACGTCTTTTACGGTTAAACGCGTAAATTTGACTAGTTTTACGGTTTTGAGGTTTTGGAAGTTTTAGGAGCTGAAATAAATTAAGGTAAATTAAGGTAATATTAATAAGATATTAATTAACAATAAAAAGAAAAAAAATAAAGAACAAACGAAATTAGGGGTGTTTGGGTCGGTTTAGAAGAGAAAAAAAAAGGAAGAAAAGGAAAAAAAAGGGAAAGTGGGCTTTGGGTTGGACTAGGATTCACCCATACCCTATATAATGTATATACTAAACCAAATTCATTATTTTTCTCCTGGAGATGAAGGAAATTCGTGAGTCTTATAAAAAAATTAGGGTTCTTCATAAAATTTGGGGGTTTTCATAAATCCAAGGTAAATCTTCAAATCCCTTTTTAATTAAATTGTTTTTATGTTTTCTTTAATAATCTTATGATGGATTTAGGTTAGGGTTTAATATAAAACAGTAAATTAATGTTGTATTAATCATAATATGATGATTACATAAATTAGGGCTTGTAATTAGAGGGATTAGGGTTAATTAATAAGGTTGATTTTGTTAAACCCGTTTTTAAAAACTGGGCAGATTTTTGAGTCAATTGTTTTGATCATATCGGGAGTTCTATAAACTCTTATTTTACGATCCAAGTACCCCTGGAAAGCTATTTGAAGTGGCTTTCCAATGCAAGAAACTAGAACTAAATTGGAGGTCGGGAAGTGGGTCAAAAACAGGTTACAATAGTCGGAGGTCGAAACAGTTTTGAATTCAGCCTGTTTTCTTTTTAAGTTTTGGGTTGTTTGAGGCACTTAGGGTTGCATTGGGATCTTCTCACGAACGTGAGAGATGGTTTATATATTGTAGTTAATATCTGCACTTGGGCTAAGGTGGTGGTTTAGGTTAAGACCCCTTAATGGTAACAAAGTTTTAGTACGTTTAAAATCAGGAAATCTGGATTGACGAAAGTAGATATATATATATCGGGGCCTTAAAAGTAGATTTAAGGTTAGGGCAAGTGGGAGGTGTTAGCCAACATATGTAAGGGTGTGAATATTCCTTTTACAGAAACCATGGGTAGGTTTAAGTGGGCGTTTGACCTAAAGTTTTGAGACCTAAAAACTGGGACTGTTTTGGGTAAAATACGAACGGGTTAGTTATTAAACTTAACCAAGTTAAGGACTTGTTAAGGAAGGGTAATGGGGTAATTAGAGCTTATTAATGAGGTAAATATGTGAGAATGGGTTAGATGTCCATCATAGGTTAATGAGCCATCTTAGTGATTGGTTCGTTTATTTATTTCGTGTTTTTGGTTTGTTAGCTTGTTGCTAGTGCAAGGACGTGTGAAGGAGCTATCAAGTGAGTTTCATAGTCCCATGTTTAATATTGATATTGACTTCCAGATGGGATGGAAGAGACACTGTGTTGAGTTATTTTCTAAATTGATGTTGTGAATGTTTTTGTGATTTGAGATGGACTTGTGTGTACACTTATGTGATTAACTGCTATGTGATTCTTAATTGTGTATGATTTGGATCGGGGGACACGAGCCGTCTCAGTTAATGTGGTTTGACAAGGTAGTGGCCTTGTGGTTTGACAAGGTAGTGGCCTTGTGGTTTGACAAGGTAGTGGCCTTGTGGTTTGGCAAGGTAGTGGCCTTGTGGTTTGCCAAGGTAGTGGCCTTGGGATAGGTACATAGTGTGATCATCTATGGTACCATGATGTTGTTTGGCAAGGTAGGAGCCTTGGATTGGTTTGGTATGATTGGTCTTGATTGATAGTTGTTAATACATAATTGTAACACATTGTCCATATGTTCTTTTGTTGATGATTGTTATTCACAGCTTGTAACTGATTTAGCGTTGGAGTCTAAACCTATGACTCTCACCAACTTTATGTTGACGTGTTTTAGTGTCTCTTTCAGGTGAGAATGTGGTTAAGCTTGAGGATAGAAGTGGCTAGACTTGGATGCCTTAGGATTGCATATAGAAGGAGATCCCCGTTCCTTCTTAGTTTACCTTTATGTTTTTTTGATAAGTGATACATGTTGGCACATATATGTTTGTTTAGTTTATGTTTATTGTTTGTCTTGGGTAAGTGGTATGACTGTTACCTACTTACCTAGACTCCTGCATTGTTGAGATATTGTCATGACATTTGTGTCGCCATTTATGACATTATATTTGCATTTTAGTCTTTTCTATAGAGACACCATTTGTTGTGATGATATCCATACGTCGCGCCCCATATTCCGCCATTGGTGGGGTGTGACACATCAGTAACTTAAAAAAGATTCTTTTTAGAACCCAACAATCCTCTACGTACTAACAGAAAAATTCACTATCCTTTTTGTATGATTTTTAAGTTTTCGATCGATTTTTTCCGGTTTCCATAGTTTTCAACTGATTTTTGACAATAACGGTTGAAAACGCTAAAAATGGCCAAAAACTAGCGAACACGGTCACAAATTGCCGAAAAAGATCGACAACGGACGAAAATGGACGAGAATTCTCGTAAACAACGAAAATGATTCAAAAACAGTCGAAAACGATGGAGAATGGCCGAAAGCGTACATAAACAGAAAAAATGTCGAAAATGATAAAAAAAATTGTCGAAAACCTATGAAAATGGAGGAAAACGTTCAAAAAACGTTAAAAGAATTCGAAAACTGGCGAAAATTGTCTAAAATGAACGAAAATTCTCGAAAACAACGAAAATGATAGAAACCAATCGAAAAATAAGGAGAAAAGTCAAAACGTATAAAAAATGTGGAAAACGCTCGAAAACGGTGAGACGAAAAACAAAGTACGAAAACTGTAAAAACATACACACAATGTAAGTAAGACCGAAAACGAAAAAAAAGTTGTGGAAAATGATAAAAAAAAATCAATCAAAACGACAAAAAAACCATTGAACCAGTAAAAAATGTGTCAAAAGTTGTTGAAAAAGTGTGAGAATGGCAAAAAACTGTCAAACAAGGTCAAAAATTTGCCGAATAAGGTTGAAAACGTAAGAAACCCGTAAAAAGGCCCAAAAACCCACTACGAAAGATAATGACCGAAAAAGGCCGTCTGTTTACAACCGTTTTGACTATTTTTTTACAGTTTACTGTTTTTTAGTTGTCGAAAATGATCAAGAAATAGTCGACAACAATTTTTATTCGTTTCTGTTAGTGCAAACATTACGATGTTTAATCAAGATGATCCATTCATGTTTTGGTGATGACAAACGTATAACTCGTAATACATAATGTAAAATGTGTAAGGTACTCGTAATCACTCAAGCATACTTATGTATACTTCTCTTGACACCTTGAAGATTACATTCGTCATGAAAGACAAGAAGGACGCGCGGTTCTCTTATAGAACACGCGGTTCCTTAGTGATATCGAACCGCGGGAAGATATGGAACCGTGGGCAGTCAAGCCGGTTTAGGCTTACTCAAGATTTCTGGAAGCTTCTAGAAGATGGAGGGAAACTAATAAATTCAAAATTCAAATTTTGAATTTGGGCTCCAAGAATATAAGGTGCATCCTTTTATCCAATGGGTAGTCCACTCTTTTATCCAATGGGTAGTCCACTCTTTTATCCATTGGGTAAAAAGGTGCTCTCTAAGGCAAGAGTTGGCTATAAATAGAAGACTATTCTCTTCCATTTTACTTGCACAAAAATACACAAAAACCTTCCAATATCCCATTCCTCATTTGCCTCATCAAGAGCAATGAGAAGAACACTTTCACCCTTGTGAAGTGTTAGTGTCTAGAGTCATAACATGATGAAGATCTCTCTAGATCAAGTCATGATTATTGTCTTCCTACTATGTATATGTAGAAGATCCAAGTTGTGGGTACACTTGGATGTGTTTGTAAGGGTAGAATATCCAAGTGATGGGTATCCTTGGATTAGGTGTTAGTTGTGTAGATCCAAGTCTTGTTAGTACTTGGATATAGTGTTAGAGTTATAGATCTAAGTGTTGTGTGCTTAGATCTATATGGTTTATGTGTTTAGGCCATAAAACACAAGGTTTGTTATGTTGGGCCATAAAACATAACTAGTGGGTAGATTAGGTTGTGTCTTGGTAGTTCTCACTAAACTCTAAAGTGATGTGGTTGTGTCTAGGTAGTTCTCACTAAACTATAAAGTGATGTGGTTGTGTCTTGTGAGTTCTCACTAAACTTTAAAGTGATTAGTAGTTGTGTTGTGTGAAGTTCTCACTTAGCTTCAAAGTGAAGAGTCGTGAAGATTGGTTCTAGCTTTCGATTAGAACTCGACATCTAGCCTTGTGTCGTTAAATGGTGAAGTGGGCAACGTTGTGTAGATTGGTCCTACCTAAGATTAGGAATCGACATCTAGCTTAGTTTCGGAAATGTGTAAGCGACGTGTATGGTTTTCTCCGCCTTGAAAGGAGTTTTGTTGACTAGTGAAGTAACTCTCGAGTAAAGTGTACTCGAGGAGTGGAGTAGGGCGAAGAGGAGCTTCGTGACCGAACCACTATAAATCATCGTGTCGGTATTTTCCTTTACATTTATGTCTTTACTATTATAGATGTATTTATATGTTGTGTGTTGTGTGCATCTCATAATCTAAACATCTAAGTTGCGGAAAAGCTAAGGCTTAGTACGTGTTTGCTTCGTGTTTAGATTATGGTGAAGTGTACATCACTTAGTCTAAACATCCTAGTTGCGGAAAAGCTTATGCTTAGTACGTGTGTGCTTAGTGTTTAGACTATTGCTTGATGTACTCTTGATTTGATGTGTTTGTGTGTTTACTTACTTGTGGTATTTATCTTTCAATCAAATACATCTCATATCTAGTCAAGCTTGATCGAGAATGTCACACCCCACCATGGCGGAATATGGGGCACGACGTATGGATATCATCACAACAATAGCGTGTCTATAGATATAACTAAATGATATAAGAAATGTCATAAATGGCGACACAAATGTCATGACAATATCTCAACATGCAGGAGTCTAGGTAAGTAGGTAACAGTCCTACCTCTTACCTAAGACAAACAAGTAACACAAACAAAACAAACATATAGGTGCCAACAGTATCACTTATTTAAATGAACAAATAAAAACTAAGAAGGAACGGGGATCTCCTTCTATATGCAATCCTAAGGCATCCAAGTCTAGCCACTTCTATCCTCAAGCTTAACCATATTCACACCTGAAAGAGACACTAAAAAACGTCAACATAAAGTTGGTGAGAGTCATAGGTTTAGACTCCAACGCCAAATTAGTTACAAGCTGTGAATAACAACCATCAACACAATAACATATGGACAATGTGTTACAAGTATGCATTAACAACTAACATTCAAGATAAATCAATCATCACAATTCCAAGGCATCACGCCTTACCAACAACCACAATTACCAAGGCATCACGCCTTACCAAACACCATAATTTCCAAGGCATCACGCCTTACCAAACACCATAATTTCCAAGGCCACTACCTTGTCATTAACCATTGGTCCCATAGACGATCACGCTATGTACCTATCCCAAGGCCACTACCTTGTCATTAACCATTGGTCCCATAGGCGCCCATACACCTATGTACCTTTCCAATCCAGATCATACACAAACAAGAATCACATAGCAGTTAATCACATAATGTACACACAAGTCCATCTCAACCTTAAAAACATTCACAGCATCAATTTATAAACAACTCAACACAGTGTCTCTTCCATCCCATCTGGAAGTCAAAATCAAAAGTAAACATGGGACTATGAAACTCACCTGATAGCTTCTTCACAAGTCCTCGCACTAGCAACGAGCTAACAAACCAAAAACACACAATCAATACCCGAACCAATCACCAAGATGGCTCATCAACCTATGATGGACATCTAGCCTATTCCCATATAATACCTCATTGATAAGCTCTAATCACCCCATTACCCTTCCTTAACAAGTCCCTAACTTGGTTAAGTTTAATAACTATCCCGTTCATAATTTTACACAAAACAGTCCCAGTTTTTAGGTCTCAAAACTTAAAATCAAACGTCCACTTAAACATACCCATGGTTTCTGTAAAAGGAATATTCACACTTTTATACATGTTAGTTAAATCCTCCCACTTGCCCTAACCTTAAAGATACTGTTAAGGCCCCGATATATGTGTATATATTGCTACCTATCCAGAATTTACTGATTTTAAACGTATGAAAAGTTTGTTACCATTAGAGGGTCTTACCATAAACCACAACCTTAGCCCAAGTTCAGATACTTACTACAATATATAAACCATCTCTCATATTCGTGAGAAGATCCCAATGCAACCCTATGTACCCCAAACAACTCAAAACCTAAAAAGAAAACAAGCTGAATTCAAAACTGTTTTGATCTCCGACTGTTGTAACCTGTTTTTGACCCACTTCCCGACCTCCAATTTAGTTCTCGTTTCTTGAATTGGAAAGCCACTTCAATTACCTTTTCGGGGATACTTGGATCGTATCTTGAATGTTCCTAGAACTCCCGATATGATCAAAACAATTGACTCAAAATTCTGCCCAGTTTTTAAAAACGGGTTTAACAAAATCAACCTCATTAATTAACCCTAATCCCTCTAATTACAAGCCCTAATTTATTTAATCATTAAAATATGATTAATATACTGTTTTTAATTAAACCCTAAACTAATCCATCATATGATCATAGAAACATTAAAAACATTTAATATGAAAAGGGTTAAGAAGGTTTTACCTTTAAATTAATAGAAGATGAAGAAAACCTAATTTTTGAAGAACCCTAATTTGCCACCATTGATGAATTTCGGTTAGGAGATGTTATGGAGGTTAAAAACCTGATAATTATGGTTATGAGTTGGGTTTAGTTAAGTCCTAAAGGCCCCCTAATCCCATTACAAGTCCATTGGGCCTGTTTTGGCCTTTTCCCTTCTTTCTTTCTTCTTTGGTGCGTCTAAACCGACCCAAACACCCCTAAATTCGTTTTTTTTATTTTTATTATTTAATATTATGTTATTAATACTAATTTAATTTTCCTTAATTTATTTCAGCTCCTAAAGCTTCCAAAACCACAAAACCGTAAAACTAGTCAAATTTACGCGTTTTTCCGTAAAAGACGTAAAATATACACTTTTAAAAAAAATCTCAAATTTTGCAATAAACTTTATAACTAAGTCCTAAATGACTTAAAACCATCCCGAAAAATATTCATATGACTAATTACCTCATCCGCGACCTCTAAATGCTAAACCGTAAATCGTAAAAAATACGATTTTCTATAATACATAAACGTATACTTAGAACCACCAAATAACACCATCTCACTTCATAGTCACTACCATGTGAACTCATGAACATGAAATCATCACACATCGTTTCATTCACAAGGTACCCCGTACCGGAAACGATATCCAAACCACAATCCATACACACCAATAAGCACATAAACACGTAAAGACACGCAACTAGCACAAAATAAAACTAAGTGACGAACCTCAAAACCAGGGTTGTCACATCACTCCCTCCTAATAGAAATCTCGTCCCGAGATTTACTCCTTAGGATCAAACACATAGACAACAAATCACACGAGGATACTTGTTCTAAAAGAACTCCTCTCATTTCCACGTGAACTTTAGTTCAAGTTTCAAAATACCACATATACAAACCAAAAACAATTAAACTCATTGTCAAACTCTTGACCTCACAGTCAATAAATCTCCTAGATGACTCTTTGATAAAACAAAGACTCTCATTAACACAAGTCCCGAATAACCGTACATGCAAGATGCATTCTCAAACAACCTTTACCAATCTCAATACATGAAATGTATCATGTACACAACTCATTTCTCCCATGTAATTCTATGCTCATATGCTACTGGTCCGATCTTTCCAAAGATCATGACTGGGCCTACAAAGCTCTACATCAACTCTTCCATTTTACCAAAACATACCACCCGTTACTATGGGTGAAACTCCCTTTAGTCCGTACCCCAAACTACTTAAAATTTCCAATTTCCTTACAAAGGGACCTATGACGGTCTTTCACATACCCATTAGTTCTTCCAGTCCAAATCAACTTACGATCTATACACATCCTCAGAAGAATGGTTATCTCAGTTAGACCAATCACTTCGTCCCTATGGCATATCACACCTATAACTCCTCATCCATTCTATTATCGATACTAATCCTCCCAAACAATCAGCATAGCTCAGTGCCATTTCCTTTTCCACACTACGACAGCATTAGCATGCGTTGTGCTTTATTCTACTCATTAAGCTCTACCAAAGTTTTACCTCCGGTTCCTATTTCATTCATGCTTCGCTTCAATACACACGTCCTTCTTCCTCCTCAACTCATACCATACCTCACGATGTGATGCTTCCCATCGTTTCTTCCCTTGCCATAATCCTTGATAAGGCATTCCATACATATTAGGCTAACTTTTACGCATAACCCTCTATTCCATCCCATTCGTACGCAATTCTTCCAACTTCTCAACTACGTGACTTCTCATTCCTCTTGAAATATGAGATGAATTAGTCAGTCTATCGACTATCACCCAACTCTCGTCACTTTCACCAATTTGGTCCTTACATTACCCTTTCTAAGCTACTCCTATCTATGTAGGAAGTATAGTCTACGCCCCTTTCTCCATATGATTATCCAAGCCACGCAACATACATGTTGACGTGTTCTCTGCTTTAGACAAATCAACTCGTGCAACCTACATCCTTCATGCAAACCACCCTAATACGTCATCCATATAGTTCAAGTTCGTCTCAGCTTCACTTCATTCTTCTTATTCCATGTCTCATCAACTATGCTTCCCTTTCCCAGATGGTACTTGGCCTTGCAATTTTCTTTCATCACTTAACTCCACCCATCACCTTTGCCAGAAGGT
Organism: Glebionis coronaria; assembly: GCA_025667525.1. Taxonomy (NCBI): domain Eukaryota; kingdom Viridiplantae; phylum Streptophyta; class Magnoliopsida; order Asterales; family Asteraceae; genus Glebionis; species Glebionis coronaria. The sequence continues at coordinate 305,476,084 of CM046882.1, forward strand.
CAATCAAGATGATTGAATATGTGTTGGAGACGTTCATGATCCGTATAGATCATTCTCCACGTCTCGTACACCAAATGCCTCTAGCATTCTAGGCAGATATAACAATCCAGCCCCACTAACTAAGTCCATCTAGTTCTTCCAAATCTTCAGTTCCTGCAACGTATAAGCGATCGCCTTTCTTTGTCGTCCTCGTACGCGTCCAAATCCCTGCTCTACGTATCGTCATGCTTCGTGAATTCATCCAGTCCTTCCGATAATGCTAAGATCGGCCCATTATCCAATCCACCTCTTCAGCCTCCAAAATGCTTCCTCATCCTTCTTCACTTCGCCCCTTGCTGGTTCCATGATACTCCATCATCTCTAACTACTCATCATGGTAAACTTAATACTAAAAACTCACACTCGAAAATCTCACGTATAACTCCACCCCAAAACCAACACATAATTCGCCTCACTCTCCTTCTCAGATTTGAGTAGTTCAAGATGTCGTCGACGCTCCCGATGACAACTAGTTTATACACGTTCATGCACACTTGCTTCATTGACACCATGAAAACCGCTAGTGCTTTGGTGAAGCCAAATACATAACCATAAACCCAAAGCGTTCATACAACATCCTTAGCAGTTTCACTATGTCCTCCTTGCACCCTCTCTTAGCGACAATACGAATAAATTCCTACCTCATTCTACTTGCAAAATTCTACACGCATCTTAAAAGACCGGTACTTCCTCTCATCGAACCACTCAACCTCCTTCCACATCCAATCTACTACTAAGAAACTCAACATTTATCCGGTATTCCTTGCAATTTCTAACAACTCTTGTTTTTAAATCACTCCAGCAACGATTTGCCTTAGAAAGGCACTAACTACAACTCTTCTCACCTCCCCTACTTGCTCTATTTATGGTTCTACCTCACAGTAATAGGCGAACCTACTAAATTTCAGGAAATTTTTAGAAAACTTACATGCCCTACGAACAATCATAAATACCTTTGAGGTATTACTTCCCCTTCCAACACTCTTTATGGCGCGTTACTTGTGCTAATATCCCACAAATCTCTGTTCATCTCCTTGGTACTCCTAAGAGACCTCATGACCACACTAGTTCGTCTATAACTTTTTTCCTCCCCACTAAGGGTATTCCGACCGTTCTCTCATGGTGACCTACTTAAGCGTGTAGGCGCGACCAAGTCTTTCATACGACTACCTCAACGCTCCCGAACAATATGAAACCAAAACTACATCCTGAATCCATCAGATACGATCAACGAATCAAACCAACGGATGACTAACGACATTTCACGTGCACCAATTAAAACAAGTCAAAAGCCACGAGAGTCAAAAGAAAACTCAAACCCAGAACATGTATCAATTCAAAATGACCCATGACCACGAAAAATAATCCACGAAACACCCAATGGCAACCAAAACATATTACGCCCCGCAACATATTATTTAAACCGTGCAAAAGATCGACTTTTCCAAAAGAATATATATCTCTTTTATTTATTTATTTATTATTACCTTCCACATCTATGTGACTCAAACAATCTACAAACAACCCTCTTGACGAACTCAAAACTCAACTCAAAGACTAGGTATCCCGTGTATCCTAAATCATAAAAATAAACTACTATTCAAACTCAACCTTTAACCCAACACTTGTACAACAATTCTGACCAGTCCACTGACCTCCCATGGCTATACATTCTGAATATTTGAAAAGTATGTTCCGAGTACATAATTTATTTATTTTTTTGCTTTTGAATCACTCAAAAAGCTCAAAAAAACGAACAAGTTATGACCGAAACAGTTTTATATTAATGAAAGATAAAATTGTATGTGAAATCTTCATAAACTCAATTTAACCTTGAATTAATAATTATAAATGACGTGAATCGGTTAAACCCAATTATATAAACTATGTAAGTAGAAAGAAATTTTACTTCGCTTTATTTTAAAGAAAGTCTTTTAGAATTTGAAATAAATAAGTGTTGACTAAAAAGAAATCTTATGTTACATCTTGTTTCAAACACGACCCCAACACCTTACCCTTATTTTACCGAATACGACCAACTATCTAACCCTATACTAGATTTCCATGTCCCCTTTTTCCATATACCAACCAAAAGAAATGTAAGACTCAACACAAAAGATTTCATTATCTCAAAAGAAATCCCAGGTTATTTCAATAGACTTAAAACCAAGAACACCGTTTTAAAACGTACACGTGAAATACGAAACTCAAAGAATACGCTACAAGACACAGTTCAAAAGATTCAAAACGTCGTTGAAACTCCACCAAACTCCAGCACCATAAAACACGAACAAACACAAGGTACGTTCAAGTTATAATAACTAGTGAACGACCATATACCATAACTTAACACATAGTAGTATATATACATCCGCATATGTATACCTATTGAATCCCTAAAACATACTCGTTATCATACACGTAAGTCAATCAATCGCTTTATACGCTCGTTTTTCCATACGAGTAATCACCATCTCACCGTGCCACAACAAGGCATAAAGCCCACCTCCAAAACCAAACCATATCGTGTGACCCCAAAATCACACAACACAACTATAACCCAAAACATATAACACAAAAAGAACAATAGCCATATCGTAGGTAGCCATTACATATACCCATATAAAATGCGTATACCCAAATTCTACATCTCATCATATACAAGCATGTACTAACCCTCTTTCATGCAACCATACTTGGGAACCCATTGAAGTTGTGGTACTTGTATAACTATGTTGGCCACCATACTTATACAATTACCCTTTCCCCAATGCACTCCCTCCTATGATGACACTTATAAGAATCAATACAACATATAACACATAAATCCATCTACTCACATAAGCTCATAACCACATAACCAATAAAGTCCAAAACTCCATCTATTAAAATAACATAGTAATACTCTTGGAATACAGAAATCCATAGTCTAGCTAAAACAGCATAGGCTAAATCCAAAACGAAAACATAATCAGTTATAAGTCATGTCGCCCATAAGAGTGGAAACGGCTTAAAATCCTTCCTACCCATGTACTCCTAGTAACTCGAACCACCACACGATTCTTAGGGAACATGACTTAAACATCAAAAGAAAAATACTGTACCTCAGGTACATAAAATAATCCAACAAAAGATAGAACTACCATGTACCAAATTATGTACTATAATGTACAATTTAAGCAAAATACGACAATGACTAGTGTGGACGATTATGGTTCAACCCGCACTAGTCACATCACAACCCAAAAAGAAAATAACATGTGGCTAAGTATGAACTTACTATGGTTCAATTCATACTAGTCAAAACATCACAATAAATAACATTCAAACACATCAATTATAATAAAATGCACACATACTCCTATGACGCCTATATGCAGGGACCCTTAAGCTATATACTAGGCTACACGACTAGGCAACCTAATTCTCTATAACCATTGTCTCTGATACCATTCTGTCACACCCCACCATGGCGGAATATGGGGCACGACGTATGGATATCATCACAACAATAGCGTGTCTATAGATATAACTAAATGATATAAGAAATGTCATAAATGGCGACACAAATGTCATGACAATATCTCAACATGCAGGAGTCTAGGTAAGTAGGTAACAGTCCTACCTCTTACCCAAGACAAACAAGTAACACAAACAAAACAAACATATAGGTGCCAACAGTATCACTTATTTAAATGAACAAATAAAAACTAAGAAGGAACGGGGATCTCCTTCTATATGCAATCCTAAGGCATCCAAGTCTAGCCACTTCTATCCTCAAGCTTAACCATATTCACACCTGAAAGAGACACTAAAAAACGTCAACATAAAGTTGGTGAGAGTCATAGGTTTAGACTCCAACGCCAAATTAGTTACAAGCTGTGAATAACAACCATCAACACAATAACATATGGACAATGTGTTACAAGTATGCATTAACAACTAACATTCAAGATAAATCAATCATCACAATTCCAAGGCATCACGCCTTACCAACAACCACAATTACCAAGGCATCACGCCTTACCAAACACCATAATTTCCAAGGCATCACGCCTTACCAAACACCATAATTTCTAAGGCCACTACCTTGTCATTAACCATTGGTCCCATAGACGATCACGCTATGTACCTATCCCAAGGCCACTACCTTGTCATTAACCATTGGTCCCATAGGCGCCCATACACCTATGTACCTTTCCAATCCAGATCATACACAAACAAGAATCACATAGCAGTTAATCACATAATGTACACACAAGTCCATCTCAACCTTAAAAACATTCACAGCATCAATTTATAAACAACTCAACACAGTGTCTCTTCCATCCCATCTGGAAGTCAAAATCAAAAGTAAACATGGGACTATGAAACTCACCTGATAGCTTCTTCACAAGTCCTCGCACTAGCAACGAGCTAACAAACCAAAAACACACAATCAATACCCGAACCAATCACCAAGATGGCTCATCAACCTATGATGGACATCTAGCCTATTCCCATATAATACCTCATTGATAAGCTCTAATCACCCCATTACCCTTCCTTAACAAGTCCCTAACTTGGTTAAGTTTAATAACTATCCCGTTCATAATTTTACACAAAACAGTCCCAGTTTTTAGGTCTCAAAACTTAAAATCAAACGTCCACTTAAACATACCCATGGTTTCTGTAAAAAGAATATTCACACTTTTATACATGTTAGTTAAATCCTCCCACTTGCCCTAACCTTAAAGATACTGTTAAGGCCCCGATATATGTGTATATATTGCTACCTATCCAGAATTTACTGATTTTAAACGTATGAAAAGTTTGTTACCATTAGAGGGTCTTACCCTAAACCACAACCTTAGCCCAAGTGCAGATACTTACTACAATATATAAACCATCTCTCATATTCATGAGAAGATCCCAATGCAACCCTATGTACCCCAAACAACTCAAAACCTAAAAAGAAAACAAGCTGAATTCAAAACTGTTTTGATCTCCGACTGTTGTAACCTGTTTTTGACCCACTTCCCGACCTCCAATTTAGTTCTCGTTTCTTGAATTGGAAAGCCACTTCAATTACCTTTTCAGGGATACTTGGATCGCATCTTGAATGTTCCTAGAACTCCCGATATGATCAAAACAATTGACTCAAAATTCTGCCCAGTTTTTAAAAACGGGTTTAACAAAATCAACCTCATTAATTAACCCTAATCCCTCTAATTACAAGCCCTAATTTATTTAATCATTAAAATATGATTAATATACTGTTTTTAATTAAACCCTAAACTAATCCATCATATGATCATAGAAACATTAAAAACATTTAATATGAAAAGGGTTAAGAAGGTTTTACCTTTAAATTAATAGAAGATGAAGAAATCCTAATTTTTGAAGAACCCTAATTTGCCACCATTGATGAATTTCGGCTAGGAGATGTTATGGAAGTTAAAAACCTGATAATTATGGTTATGAGTTGGGTTTAGTTAAGTCCTAAAGGCCCCCTAATCCCATTACAAGTCCATTGGGCCTGTTTTGGCCTTTTCCCTTCTTTCTTTCTTCTTTGGTGCGTCTAAACCGACCCAAACACCCCTAAATTCGTTTTTTTATTTTTATTATTTAATATTATGTTATTAATATTAATTTAATTTTCCTTAATTTATTTCAGCTCCTAAAGCTTCCAAAACCACAAAACCGTAAAACTAGTCAAATTTACGCGTTTTTCCGTAAAAGACGTAAAATATACACTTTTAAAAAAAATCTCAAATTTTGCAATAAACTTTATAACTAAGTCCTAAATGACTTAAAACCATCCCGAAAAATATTCATATGACTAATTACCTCATCCGCGACCTCTAAATGCTAAACCGTAAATCGTAAAAAATACGATTTTCTATAATACATAAACGTATACTTAGAACCACCAAATAACACCATCTCACTTCATAGTCACTACCATGTGAACTCATGAACATGAAATCATCACACATCGTTTCATTCACAAGGTACCCCGTACCGGAAACGATATCCAAACCACAATCCATACACACCAATAAGCACATAAACACGTAAAGACACGCAACTAGCACAAAATAAAACTAAGTGACGAACCTCAAAACCAGGGTTGTCACAGAGAATTTGATACAAAGGATTGTCAAAGTTTAACATGTAACAAAAGGTTAAGTTCACTGTCGGTGGTTCTCTAAATGGACCAGCGGTTCTTTATTGATAAAGAACCGCGGGTACACATAAGGAACCGCACACAGTGGATTAAGCCGAAATGTTTTGAAAACTAACTAGAAACTATTCAACCCCCCCCCCCCCCCCTTCTAGTTTCTACAATTGGTATCAGAGCTAGGTTATTCAAGATCTTTGAAGTATATTGTACTTTAAAGCTTGGATCGATCTTTGCTCTCTTTTTCATAACAAATGGTTTTAAAAATGAAAACGGTTTTTAAAAATAGAGGCGATCTTTGTATCAAATTGTTCATGAAGAATGATTACTTATGAAATGTGTTTTGTTGTTTCATTCGTACGAGTTTTGGTGTTAAATAAACTTTGTATAATAGCTTGAATTAAATCTTTTCATGTTTGGAAGTATAAAAATCTTTTGTGTCATAATTAACTCTAAAATACGAGTTCTATGTGTCTAAAATGCTTTATTAGAGTCCTAAGTCCTTCCAAAAAGTTACCAAATGATTTTGGCCAAAAACTCATTTTTTGTCCTCTGACCGCGGTTCTTTATTGTTCCCCGCGGATCCTTATCAATAAGGAACCGCAGTCAGTCTGACTCAGATTTTTGCAAACTTTGAAAAATCATATAAAATCAACCGTAAGTCCGTAGAAGTCGTGCCACCCGTCATTTCGAACGTAATTGAATTTTCTCTCAAGTAAAAATGCTTCCAAACATTTATTAAAACTTTAAAATTTAAATGTTTTATAAGTTATATACTTTGTCCAAAGTATTGAGTCTCGGTTTGTCGTAAAACTTGTGTTTTACTCTTTACTATTAAGTTGGACATCTCTTGGTGATATATCTTTGAAAACTGATATATTTACAAAGTGTTAAACTTAATTAAATTTTAAATGGGTCAAAGACTATTTTCAAATAAAATCAAGGTATGAATACTTTGTTGTATCTAACACTCAAAACATGGACAAATGCTTTTATGTGTTACGCTAATTGTTTGTGTGTGTTTCCTTGTGTGTTATTATTATATGTAGACATTATTAAGTGTTCCTTACTATTTGTAGTAGTATTGCTTATATGTCTAGTCTCTTGTGCCTTGCTTGGTATTTGTTAGTATCTAGTTTTTCCTAATTAGGATGTATGCTAGATTTCTTGCATTTTAGTTGCAACATTATGTGTGCATTGCATATAGGATTAACATCTCTTGGTTTACAAATGTTACATAAACATCTTGTACACCTCGGCATGTTCTTTAACACTTTTAGGTTTGAAAGCTTTGGGAGCTTGTCAAATCTATTGATTTGGGTCGTCTTACTCGATCATGGTGTTATTAGTTCAAGTAGATAAATGTCTCACTATAAAACATGAAATACCCTTTGAAAATATTAGCTATTTTCTCTTAAAAGAGTGTTTGTGGGAATCAAGAAAGATTTCGATTAAATATCAATGCATTATTCAAACTATGATTGGTATCATTATCGAATCTAATTGACATGTTTTTTAGTGTAGACATGAATGTGGTTTATTAATAATATATATCGGATCATAACTCACACTTGTGTTGATGGTCTTATATTGAATCTACTTGTTCAAATTGTTAGACATATTTGTTTAATAATTACTTATAATGCACAATAGAGTCGGTTTGATAACTTGGATGTTTCATCCGAAATACTCAAGTAATTTACATTGTTATGCAATTTATAAATGTGTCATTTCCGAAAGACCAATCAAGAGTGTTCCTTTGGTTTGTGTAAACTTTGTTTATACACTTCAAAGTTATTAGCCTCAAGTTCTATTAAGGTAAATAACCTTAACTAGACTTGTTTGACAAAATATGCAATGGTGTATTCTTAACCCTCATTAGGTCATGCATTGTGTCGCCATGCAAGTTTCATCCTTGCTAAACTTTATTAGGCAAATGTTGGAATTACATTTTGTCTAACTTGAGAGTGACTACTAGAGAATTTATGCACTAGGATCTTAATTTGACCTAACGGTTGAATTACTTCCATGTGGGAAGTTGAGTTGGTGTATAACTCGTAAAAATGGTCGTGTTTAGCCTTAATTGAGCACCTCTAGTGATAGTCTCATACTCATTCTCTAAATTGGCTAAATGGCTCTTTTCCTATATATGACTAATGATAGTTGACTTTGATGAACTTTGTATGTCACTAGGAGTCTTTTTCTTTTGTAGCCATTAGGTTTTTCTTAGCTTTCCTCTTACGTGCTAATTGAACCTATGTGTCTTTCCTTTGTGTGTGTTCTAGTTTTTATTGCTCTTAAGCATGACTTTATGATAAGTTAGACTAGAACATTAGGATTTGCTGAATTAGAAAATCCTCCTTCACCACCTAAACCTAGCCTCTATAGGCGGTTCTTTAAATAGACCGTGGCTCCATATCAATATGGAACCGCCGGTGGAGATAAAGAACCGCGGGCAGAAGCTCTCAAATTCAGGTTTTCTAAAACTTCCCAATTGTTCCAACACCCTTTGGAATCTTTGTTTCAAACCTTTGATCACTCCCAAAATATCTTGGGCTTTACCTTTTTAACCCATTACTAGTTTGGATCATCCCCTTACCCTTTTAAACCCACCTTGTTAGCCATGGTCTTCACACCTCAAACCATTCATCCTTACCCCTTAAACCACCCATTACTACCATGGTTTCTACAAGAACCTCCAATTCATCCAAAACCTCCTCTTCAAAGAGGCACCTCAAATTTAAGATTAAGTTACCAAAACTTAACTCTTCACCTTTTGCCACACCTAAGAATGAGATTGTGCCCATTCTCATCTCTTCATCACCCTCACCACCTCTTGCACCATGCAAGACTACCTCAGCCCATGGTACCAACCATTCACATGGTTCTACCTCCTCTTCATTCCAATCTAGAATGAATGAGCTAACCTCACCCTTCACTCCAAGTACTCTCTTGGATGTGACTACCCAACCTCAACCCATCCAAAGCATTCCCATTGTAAATGACTTTGTTGATACCTTGGTGACTTCAACTTTTACCCCTTCAAACTCACCCACATCACCCATCCAAAACATTCCTATTGTGAATGACTTTGTTGAACCCTTGGTGACTTCACCTTTCACCCCACCAAATTCCGCCACCACCCTTGTCTTTCATTTAAGCATGTGGATTGCTTATTGCTAAGGCATCTAATTTAAGCAAATCTTAGGATTCTAGTGTAACTAAGATTAAATTATGCTTAAGTTTTAGGCTTTTTTTCAATCTTTGTATGATCTTTATTCTCTTAGATGTGTCTAACTCATGCATGTCCTTAAATGCTACGTGCTAACATGTTTTACTTAGTCTTCTCTTTTTAAGTAATCATGTTTCTTGCATATGTGTTAATTGCGCACCTTCTCTACATTATTTTGTTGTAGACTTCATTAGGCATTGCATGAATGATCCTATGTGCTTACTTGATTATGTGTTAGATTTTGTACTAACTCTTTCATGTCTTCTTGAGCTTCTTTTGAGTTTCTTCTCTCATTTTCTTTCGAGATTTCACTATCACCTTCTAAGGTATAGTATTCATGAATCAATTTGTGAAGTTATCGTTAACTTCTTTGATTGAGTTTCTCTTGGTTTATTTTAATCATGCCTCTCTAAGTCGAGTCTCTCTCTTCTATCTTTCTAAACTAAGTTGAGTCGAGCCTCACCCTTTCCTCATCATGTAATTGTTCTCTGAACACTCACATTGATTGAGAAGAGCTACGAAACTTTGAGCATGTAGTTTATCGTATGCTAAACACCATCCATCTTGGTATTTATATTCTTTGGCTTATTTGATCTTTTTTTTATCATTGAGTCATCTTTTTGGTGTCGACATTCATAAGCATCCTTGCCTATAATGTCTTTGGTTTTATATTTTTTATTCTTCTTGTTTTTTAGAGTCCATTAAGGTTAAAATTTACAATTGGATTGGGTGATTCCAACAATTCTAAGTTTTTAACCTTTTGAGAGGATTTTGGTTAAATCTTGAATTTTCTTGGGTGATTCCATAAATTCTAAGCTTTTAGTCCTTTGATATATTATCATTACAATTAGTATGGATGTTTCTTCTCTACCTCTATTCCAACGATTGTGAATTGGTCTTGTCAAGATCCTCTCCTTTGACTTGTTTTTGGATTGATAGCATCGCGTGCACACTTCTTTCTTCAATGCTTGTCATTGTTTGTGCAAACGACTTGTTTATCATCCTCTTTTTTCTTTTCATCATAGTCCTTCTTTCTCTCTTTTCGACTATGTGGAATTGTTTTTATTGTCCATGTCATACTCTCTTTAGTTTGGTATTAAAGCGGAGTATGTCCTCTCGACAATATATGCTCTTTTTATATATGCTCTTGTCTACTAACCTTGTTTTGTAGGATACTTCTAACCCATTTTTGTAGCTCGTCACTATTCTTGCTTTGTTGGTGCCTCAAGCAAGGGGGAGCTCATATCAAGGGGGAGCATTTTCAAGAGTTCAACTCTATTAGCCTCAAAATATTGAGTCAAACAAGAATGCTCGGTCATAGGTTATTATTGTAACATTAGTTAGAACGTTGTAATAGATAGTTAATTAGTCTTGGTTTACGGGCTTGGATTTAAACTAATTAAAGTCCAAAAGATAAGCCCGGCCCAATATATAGTCCATTAAAGCCCGCATGTGGGTGGACTATATATACTACCCTCCTAGCATGTTAGGAGGGTGGATGGTCATTTGTAACAAATTCTTTTCTCTAATCTAATCTCACCAAGTTAATCATCTCCTCTCTACTTTCTCTCACTACTTTCTCTCTCTGAGAATTCATCTCTTCTTCATCTATTTTCTTTCTTTATTCATTGCTTAATCATCACAAATATATGGGACAACATTTGGTATCAATCGCTATGGGGTAGTTTTGTGATTCGTTGTTGATTTTACTTGGTTCGTGTGATTTTCTCTTATAATCATCTCGAATTCAAGATTCTTTTTGTGTTTCTATGCTCTAAATCTTGATATAAATCTTCTACATAGCTGTGGTAGGGATTTGGTCGCATTTGGTTGGTTAAAATCGCGGATTTCTTGTCGAAAAATTCATTTTTTTTACCCCAAAATCTCGTAACAGCACTATTATTCCGATTGGTGTAATCGAAAAAGGGTTTATAGATTCCGATTGGGATTCCGATCAGTATCATCGGAAAAGGGTTTACACATTCCGACCAGCTTTCCGACCATCATTCCGATTGGACAAAATATTCCGATTTGCATTCCGATCAGCTTTCCGATCATAATTCCGATTGGACAAAATATTCCGATTTGCATTCCGATCAGCTTTCCGATCATCATTCCGATTTCACATTCCGACAAGGCCGTTCCGATCATACATTCCGATTAAACATTCCGATCATACATTCCGATTAGACATTCCGATTGGACATTCCGATTAGGGGACATTCCGATGATGTGTTTTGCTAAATTTTGTTTGAGTATTTTTTAGACTTAGCCACCATCTAGACTAGTTTCGGAATATCGTTTACACGAAGATCAAAAAAAAAAAAAAAAAAAAAATATTTAAAATTTTTCCGTCAAGTAAATTCAAATTTTTTCCATACTAGTTTTAGGACATTTCTAGCTCAATTTCAAAATTTGGCGATACAAAATTTTTTGGTCTACCGTTTTGTCGGACTGGAGAATTTATTGTCGGCCTGGAGAAAAATTGCAATTTTCGGAATTTAAACCACAACAACAATCACAACAAATCTACTTAAGATCCATATTCACTTCATCATTTCAGAGAATATTGAGATGGATTCTACTGCCGAATATCGTGTGACGAACAACAACATAATGGTGGCGGGTAACAAAGAGAGACCACCAATGCTTGTATCTGGACGGTATGCTCAATGGCAATCACGTTTCATACGATATCTTGATACAAGACCTAATCGTGATGCCTTGAGGAAATGTATTACTCATGGACCATATATATTTAAGAAGATCTCAATTCCTCCAAGAGCAGCCACAGATACTACTGATCCAATACCTGCAAGTGAACGTGATGAAACAAGAGCTGATCTCACACCTGAAAATTGTGCTTGGCATGATGTAGAGAAGGAAGCCATCTATATGGTTTAAGTGGGATTGGAGATGATATTTACTCCACGGTTGATGCATGCCCGACAGCACATGAAATGTGGACTGCTATTGAACGCTTGCAACAAGGAGAATCACTCAACAAACAAGATGTCAAAACAAACTTGTTTTGGAATTTTGGCAAGTTTACTTCAAGGGATGGAGAATCAATTGACTCTTACTACTCGAGGTTTTATAAGATGATGAATGACATGACAAGAAATAATCTGCAAGTCTCCACCATGCAAGTCAATGTTCAATTTCTTCAACAACTTCAACCCGAGTGGACACGATTCGTCACTTTGGTGAAACAACAAGAAAAGTTAGACGAGGTCTCATATCATCGACTCTTTGACATCTTGAAGCAATTTCAGAATGAAGCAAATGAGATTCGAACTGAACGTGTTGCCAAGACGGCTAATCCACTTGCTTTACTGACTACCACTCAACATGTTCAAGATCCTCACTCTCGTGCTCCTAAGCCATACTCCAATACATCCTCTTCACCACGATATTCCACATCATCTAAGTCTTCATCTTCAACAAAATCTCGAGGTAAAGCGCCAAGAGCACCATCACCACCATCTGAGTCCTCATCTGAAGAAGATAGTGATGAAGACCAAGCTCAAAAGAACCGAGAGATGAAACAACAAATTGCTTACATAATGAAGACTTACAAGAAAATCTACAAACCCACCAACAACAATCTTCGCACATCATCTAACACAAAGAACCGATATGTTGAGAGTCCTCCAAGGTATGACACACGTCGACGTGGTGAAAGTCCTTCTAGGTATGATCGACATAATCCAACGCATGTTGAGGGTTCTGCAAGATATGATCGACAAACTGCAAAGTATGATACTCAGAGGATTGCTGCTGCTACTGGGAATAGGGAAACGGTTGGAAGTCAAGTGGTTCAGCAGAGTGGGATTCAATGTTTTAATTGCCAAGGTTTTGGGCATATGGCAAAGGAATGCAGGAAGCCGAAAAGGGTTAGAGACTCCAGCTATCACAAGGAAAAGATGTTGCTATGCAAAAAGATGGAAGCAAGGGTTAAATTGTCAGCTGAAGAAGGAGCCATGCTTGATGATACTGATGATGAAGATTCTGATCAAGAGCTTGATGCACATTACTCGTACATGGCAAAGGTTGAAGAAGTTCTCAAAGTCACTGAAGATGACAATGGCCCTATCTTTGACACTGAGCCAATCGATAAGGTACACACTACTGATGAATATAATGTGCTTGGTGATATTCCTGAGCATAGTGATCTACCCAATGCCATTAATGACACGTGTATGATGGAAACGGTTGATAGCAATACCACACCCGATTCATCAGACATGTGCAATAATGAGTCTGAGGATGATCAACATGCATATGAATATGATGAAGAGGAACGTATTGCGCTTGCTAATTTAATTGCTACTTTACAAAAAGATGTCACTGAAAATAAAAAGAGTCAAAAGCAATTAAAGAAGGCAAACGCTACGCTCACTCAAAGTTTTGAAGAATGTAAAGCTGCTCTTATCAAATCTACTGAGATGACTGAAAGCTATAGAGATGAGCTCCTTCAGAAAACCAAAGAGCTTGAGGGGTACAAGGGAAGTGCGTTAAAAAATCAAAAGGACGATTTTGAAAACAAATATAATACAACTCTTGAGTTATTAGCTAAAGAGAAGCGTCAATATAATGTTTTCTTAATGGATGAACGTCAAAAAATGTACCTTGCCAATACCAAAGTTAATGAACTTGAACAAAAGCTCTCTATGACCACTACTGATACTGCTAAAATTCTAGAGGATAAGAAACAAGAGGTAGACGCGTTAAAACAAGACTTCAAAAGTAGATATGATAAAGAAACCGAAAAAGTTACGAAACTAGAAGCACAAGTCGACTTTTTGAAGAACGTTGTTTATAAAACGCATGATTCTATTCAATCCGTAAGAATGCTAGCACCTCCATCGATGTTTAAGGGTCAAGCTAGCTTTGCAAGTCCTGAGTACCTTGCCAAAGCTCAAGCTGTGAACCCGTGTCTCTATCTTGATGAGACTGAAAGGACAGATCTTGATTGCATGCCTGTTAGTGTCAATAGTGAAGAGACTGCCCTTTGGGATGCTGATAGTCAACCACTTGTTAATAAGGAGTTTGTGAAACCATATAATTATGCTTATGAGAATAGTCTTTATGGCCTTTTCAATAAACAAACTCAGAAAACTCGTGAGGAAGTGTTCCTTGAATGCAAACAAAAGAGAATTCAATGGAAGAAAGCATTTGCCCCTAAGAAATCTAATGTTTACAAATACATAAACTACCTCCCTCTAGATGAATCTAAAAGCAAGAGTAGGAAAACATTAGGTATTCTTAAACACCACATAGATAATGTTAAATCTATTGTTGAAAGAGACTGGGCAAAACGTGAAAATGCTGAGTGGACACGTCCGATTCCTCACGATATTACCTTGCTTGTCAAAGAACTCTTAATTCCAAACACGGCGTTGATTAAAGAAACTGTTCTTCAACTTGAGGAGTTAATTCGGACTGAAATGTTTGATGATTTAAAATATGTTGAATATATTGAGAAACACATTGATGATCTTCAAATGGAGAAGTTTGATTTCTCAAATGAATATGATTTACTCTTGCAAGAATGCGTTTCTAAAGATGTTATGTGTGCTTATTTTACATCTTGTGCTGATATTGATGAATATTCTGAATTTGCATGCCAATATCTTGATAAGATCAAAGAATGTGAACGTCTTGAAATTGAGCTTTCGAAACGTAAAGAAAATGTTGACAAAAAGGCTTTTGAGTTACTTCAACACAAAACTGATTTCCTTCAAAAACATTGTCATTCACTTGAACTTGCTTTGCAAAAAGACGTTGGTCGTTTTCCACATGATAATAAATTGCAAGAAAAACTTTCCCAAACATTTCGAGAAATGAATGAACAGAATTTGGAAATTAAAGGGTTGAAAGCTCAATTACAAGACAGGGACAGAGCGATAGCAGAGTTGCAGAAACTCATTGCTAAAATGGGTGGGAAAATTGTGGAACCTAGCATTAAGAAAAATGTTGTTAGACAACCCAATGCCTTTAAAGAGAATAGATCCTCTATCTTGGGAAAACCATCTGCTTTATCTAATTCCTCGTTTGCAAAACCTGTGTTTGCCCCCAAGATGGATGGAAAGGAAAGGTTACCACAAGCTCAACCCATAAGGAATCCTATAGCACCAAGCGTTAAGCACAATAATGTGATTAAACCAGGGATGTATAGAATGACCACGAAGCCCACAAACAAAGATACTCACTCGCCTCAGACTTCTAGAAACACTAATATTCATGTGTCTTCTACTACAGGAATAGTCTCCACTACTAGTGTTAGCCGGCCTCAGCTTAAGAGCACTCAAGTGAATGATAAGGTCTGGAAACACAAGAATCAAGGGGAGATGCAGGAAGTAGAAGAACACCCTAGGAATTTGAATGTTTTTAAGAATAAAAAGTCTGTTATCGCATGTAATGACGATTTGAATGCTGTGAATGATTTGAATGCTATGAATGTGAAATTTGTTTGTGTCAAATGTGGCAAGTGTGCTAATGCTAATCATTCTATGTGTGCTATAAATAAAGTCAAAGGCTTAGATACTAGAACTAAGAAGCAAGTTGCAATGCCTATTAGAGCTAGTAAACCCAAACGCAAAGTGAACCATTCTGGTGCAACCCCCACTAAGAAAAGTAATGCATCAGACTCCACCACTAAGAATCCTAGAAGAAAAATTAAGGAATTATATGAGTCTGCCAGTAAGTCTTGGAAATGGTGGTTTGCTAATCAATGTCCTCCCGGATATAAATGGATGCCTAAAGTTAGGACAGAAAATGTGAAAACGAGTGTTAGTTTGCCTTTAAATGTTGATAAGGACACTAATGATTCTACTATTACAACTACTGTGGTATCCAATTTAGCAAATGCTCCATCGTGTTCTAACGCTTCTGCAGGTGATACAAATAATTCTCTTCATAATGGACTCCGGATGCACGAAGCACATGACGGGGAATCTCAAACTTCTAATTAACTTCGTGGAGAAGTTCCTAGGTACGGTCCGATTCGGAAATGATCAATTTGCACCGATCCTAGGATATGGAGATTTGGTTCAGGGGAATATCATGATTAAAAGGGTATACTACGTCGAAGGGCTCAATCACAATCTTTTCTCGGTTGGTCAATTCTGTGATGCGGATTTGGAAGTTGCTTTCAGAAAGAAGACATGTTTTGTTCGTGATTATGATGGGAATGACTTACTTACCGGTACACGGGGTACTGATCTTTACACAATTTCACTTCAAGACACAACTTCATCAACTCCAATTTGCTTCATGGCAAAAGCTTCAACGACTCAGGCATGGTTATGGCATCAACGTCTTTCTCATCTCAACTTTGATACCATTAACTTGCTTTCTAAGAAAGATATTGTGAGAGGCCTTCCAAGCTTGAAATTCATCAAAGATCATCTTTGTTCTTCTTGTGAACTTTGTAAAGCTAAACGAAGTAGCTTCAAAACAAAGACCACACCAAGCTCTAAAGGACGGTTAGATCTTCTTCATATGGATCTATGTGGTCTCATGCGTGTTCAGAGTATCAATGGAAAGAAATATATTCTGGTAATTGTCGATGATTACTCAAGGTACACATGGACTCACTTCTTGAGGTCCAAGGATGAAACACCTGAAGTTCTTATCAGCTTTCTTAAATTGATACAACGTGGTCTTCAGGCTCAAGTTAAAGTGGTTCGTACTGACAGAGGTACAGAATTTTTGAATTCAAATCTGAGAACGTATTTTGAAGCCGAAGGGATTGAACATGAAACATCTATTGCTCGAACACCCGAACAAAACGGCGTTGTTGAAAGACGAAACCGTACTTTGGTTGAAGCTGCTCGAACATTATTATCCGCTTCAAAACTTCCACTCTATTTTGGGCCGAAGCCGTGTCAACCGCATGCTACACACAAAACCGATCCTTAATTATCCCAAGACACGAAAAGACACCATATCACATAATTCATGATCGAAAACCTTCACTCAAACACCTTCACGTTTTTGGATGTACTTGTTACATTATACGAGATGGTGAAAATTTGGATAAGATGAAAGAAAAAGGTGATGCATGTATTCTTGTGGGATATGCAACTCAGTCTAAGGGATATAGAGTGTTCAACAAAAGAACAAAATTGATTGTCGAGACAATTCACATCCGATTTGATGAATCTCAAGAAATGGCACTTGAAAGAAACAGTTTAAGACCCGATCCACAACGACAAACGACTTCCGTTCACAACCGCACGGAACTCGGAACTCAAGACCACAGCAATGAACCGTCAAGTTCAACGCTGGTTCCAGAAAATGTTCCTAGAGCTGATATGACAGTCGACACGACCATTGAAGAGTTGGAAATGTTATATGGACCAATGTATGATGAATATTTCACGGGGGAGAAACAAGTTGTATCGAAGTCTTCCGCTGACACTCATGATAAGACTGATGATACCGATCATCGTCAACAACTGGATACAACCTCATCTACTTCAACACGGGTTGCTGCAGATTTACCTCCTCAGAATATCACTTCAACAATCGATCCTACAACATCCACAACTACTGTCATTGCTCCAGAGAACACAAATCAAGCAGACAATGCATTATCTG
Source organism: Glebionis coronaria (assembly GCA_025667525.1). Taxonomy (NCBI): domain Eukaryota; kingdom Viridiplantae; phylum Streptophyta; class Magnoliopsida; order Asterales; family Asteraceae; genus Glebionis; species Glebionis coronaria. Next base: position 305,494,125 of record CM046882.1, read on the forward strand.
ACGAAGACGAATTTATCAACCCATTCGGTACACCGGTACACGAAACTGGAGAGTCTTCTACTCGCCATGTTGATCCGTCAAATATGCATACGTTCTACCAACGACATCCTTCAACACATCATTGGACCCGAGATCATCCTTTGGTTCATGTCATTGGAAACCCTTCACAGCCCGTTCGCACAAGACGACAGCTTAACACCGATGCCGATGTTTGTATGTTCGCACTCGCCGTGAGTTCAGCTGAACCGAAAAACATCAAAGAAGCATTAGCTGATCATGCTTGGATTGAATCGATGACGGATGAACTTCAACAATTTGAAAGACTTAAAGTTTGGGAACTTGTTGACAGACCATACGATGTAACACCATTAAATCTTCGATGGATCTGGAAAAACAAGATGGATGAAGAAAACACGATCATCAAGAATAAATCTAGGCTAGTGGCTAAAGGGTATGGACAGAAAGAGGGCATTGATTTTGAAGAATCATTTGCACCAGTAGCTCGAGTGGAAGCGGTCAGGATTTTCCTTGCTTATGCTGCACATAAGGGATTCATCGTTTATCAAATGGACGTAAAGACGGCGTTTCTTAACGGTCCTTTGAAGGAAGAAGTTTATGTCACGCAGCCGGAAGGATTCGTCAATCCTCATTATCCTGCCAAGGTGTATCGTCTCTACAAAGCACTTTATGGACTCAAGCAAGCTCCAAGGGCGTGGTACGACGAGCTCTCGAAATTTCTGGTCTCCAAAGGTTTCTCAAAAGGTTCCATTGATTTAACTTTGTTCACTTATAAATATGGGGATGACATTTTGCTTGTGCAGATTTATGTCGATGACATTATTTTCGGGTCTACAAACTCAAAACTTTCAAAATGGTTTGAAAAAGTAATGCACAGCAGATTTGAAATGTCTATGATGGGCGAACTAAAATTCTTTCTAGGAATTCAAGTTCACCAATCCCCAAGTGGTATCTTCATTAACCAAGCTAAGTATTGTCAAGAGATAATCAAAAAGCATGGTATGACATCATGTGACCCCGTTGGGACACCATTATCAACCACATCCCTAGATGCTGATTTGGAGGGATTACCCATAGATCAAACGAGATATCGTTCCATGATCGGGTCCCTTATGTACTTGACAGCAAGCAGACCTGATATTCATCATGCTACGTGTTATTGTGCACGATATCAAGCACGACCCACTGAAAAGCACCTCAAGGAGGTTAAACGGATCTTTCGGTACCTTAAGAATACCATTCACATGGGACTCTGGTATCCGAGGGAAACCGGTTTCTTTCTAACGGCCTATTCAGATTCTGATCATGCAGGGTGTCTTGATACACGTAAAAGTACTTCTGGTGGTGCACAATTTCTAGGTCAAGACAAGCTTGTGGGATGGTCTTCCAAGAAGCAGGATTGCACGTCACTTTCATCAGCCGAAGCGGAGTATGTGTCTCTATCTGCGTGTTGTGCTTAAGTTCTTTGGATGAGAACACAACTCACGGATTATGGCTTCCATTTTGATAAAGTACCTATGTACTGTGACTCAAAGTCGGCCATAGCCATCTTCTGCAATCCGGTTCAGCATTCCCGCACGAAGCACATTGATGTCCGATATCACTTCATTAAGGAACAAGTTGAAAGAGGTATTTTTGAATTATACTTTGTTGGAACTGATTACCAATTAGTTGACTTGTTTACAAAAGCTCTTTCGAAAGAGAGGTTTGCGTATCTAGTTAGGCAAATTGGTATGAGATGTTTGACTCCAGCAGAACTGGAGGTTCTGGCAAAGAAGCCTGCTTGATTCATCTATCAAACATCTACCTGTAAATATTAATCAAAAAGCAAAATACAAAATTAAAAAATCTTTGATAATCCAAAAATATTCTTCTCGACATGTCTTTCAGTATCGATAATATGGACGTACCTAGAAATGTCGCTCAATAACGACACGGGTGTGTACATAAAGCTCGAATGAAAGTTGTAAATATTTTTCAAAACATGTCATTTCTATCTTTTCAACAGGAAATTGTCTATTTTGGACAATATTTCCAACAACGGGTAGAGCAATCTATCTCGGGTTGAGCTTCTCACAAAACATTCAACGTTTTGAGCTCAACACAATGGCTTGTAATCACTTTCATATTGCAACCCGGATCTAAATTCACGGGGGAGTGTACGCTTTTGTACTCTTACCCTTAGCAAAAGAAGTTAAATCTTCTTACACTTGAGTGGATTCGTCAAGACATTCAAAGTCTATGAACTCAAGTTTATGCTTTAGAAAAACCTTTTCGTCAAAAAGAATTGATTTTTCAAAAAGCGTTGAACACAATTTTTTCAAGAATTTCTCAATGATATTCAAAATCTTTCAAAAATTGTGTGTTCAACAACTCCTATCCTCAAAAGTTTAATGTGGATCAAATCCTCGTAATGACAATTCCATTGGATCAATTCTTGAGGGGGAGTAATTCAACTTCATGCAAAAGATTAACACATCTTTCTCCCGAAGATTTTCAAGACTATTTTTAAAAATATATTTTAATCAAATTTGGTATCTCTAATATCAAAAGATTTTATATATTAGAGATAGGGGAGAAAATGTGATTAAAATGTGATTCAATAAGACTCAAGCACTTTAACTCTTACCCACATGTGCGAAACACTTTCGATTATCGATGCACATGTGAAGGGGGAGCATTTCTAAAACGACAAAACTAGCAAGGTGTTAAATGTTTTTCAAACACTTTGTTAGAATTTAAAGTGGTTTTCATGGTTACGATCAAATACCCACAACATCTTTAATTCACGACGTTATTGGTGTCAAAAGGGTGGTTAGGTTTAAGTCCTATGATCCAACCAGAACCGGAGGGATCTTCCCAGGGACAATCCAATAGATTATTAGAAGTCCTTAGGAAAGATGGAGTAGAATGTGAACGTAGCTGAATGCCGACTAAGTACTGATGATAGCACTGGAACAATCACAACAAGGTGCTATTAATGATGTCTTGGTAAGCATTGAAGGGGTTGAAGAATGAAAAAGAAATGTAAGGATAAAGGGTCTAAAGGAAGAAGCCCTCCATACAACTTAGGCAGAAAACGGGTCAACTCATCATGAAGACAAACTCATCATGGACCCAGTGATGTGAAGCACAACCCTTTCCTAGCTACTCAGATTTCTCTCAAAAGAAGTTTGTTTTATTGTCACGGAGATCAACACGACTTCTATTGACTTTCTCACTCCGAGATTGTTGATATTAAATAGGTGGCATCTGCTCCAGCCTCCGACCACTAAAAGTGCACAAATCGATTCTAGAGCCAAGAGATCAATCAAATCTCGTTAGGACACACGGATGAAGATCAAGAGAGTCCTACGCTATATCCTTGTGATATTGCTAGAACACTCAGAGTGATACTACTTAGTATTCACAATGATGAGTGGAAATCCTTCCAGTGTAAACATCAAACAGCACTGCGGTAGGTCATATGCAAGATTCTTTATGAATTGAACATATGTAAAACTGAAAAGCAACAGTGGTTTGATTCTGAATTGATTCAAACTCGTTTCAGGTTTCTACGCAATATCTTTATGGTCTTGCCAGAACATTCAGAGTGATATTCATTAATATTCACAGTGACGAATGGAAATCCTTCTAGCGTCAACATCAAACAGCGCTACGGTAGGTGACTTGTGAGATTCTCATGAATCAAACTTGTGTCAACTGGAAAGCAACAATGGTAAGATTCTTAATGAATCAAACTTGTTCCAGGAATTTGAATTGACGACTTTAATCAAGCGGATATTTATCCAATTGATTCACTCTTTATGTTCGCAGTCTTGCTTTGAGACGGTCGAGTAAAGAGAACGGCTAGTACTGCCGCAAAACCCTATCAAGGAGATTCTTAATTGAATCTACCTGATCATAGGTACGATATTTAATATCGTATAACGGTCTTCACCGACCGGAGGTAAAACGCTACCGATTTAGGACGAATGTCAAAGCCATTCAGTCCGTGTCTATGTTTTGTCTCGAGAAGGTGGCGTCACGGTGTACTCAGCAAAGTCAAAGATTCACAACCACATATTCATGCCCAAAGACTTATCCAACAATTGATAGTGTGAGCATGTGGATAAAGATACAAGATCGCAAGATGGCAAAGACAAGTCAAGGATGATTTGAAGATCTCAAGACTAAAAGACAAAGTCGAAAGACAACGACAAAGGCTCAAAGATCACAGCATGAAGGAACAAAACTACTGTTACACGTTCAAGGCTCATTTATGACGAGATTCGTAATCTCCTTTGATCTTCAAATATCAAAAGGGTATGACCTCACATTGAGGGAGATTGTTAGCCTCAAAATATTGAGTCAAACAAGAATGCTCGGTCATAGGTTATTATTGTAACATTAGTTAGAACGTTGTAATAGATAGTTAATTAGTCGTGGTTTACGGGCTTGGATTTAAACTAATTAAAGTCCAAAAGACAAGCCCGGCCCAATATATAGTCCATTAAAGCCCGCATGTGGGTGGACTATATATACTACCCTCCTAGCATGTTAGGAGGGTGGATGGTCATTTGTAACAACTTCCTTTCTCTAATCTAATCTCACCTAGTTAATCATCTCCTATCTACTTTCTCTCACTACTTTCTCTCTCTAGGAATTCATCTCTTCTTCATCTATTTTCTTTCTTCCTTCATTGCTTAATCATCACAAATTTATGGGACAACAAACTCATTACATTTGCGATCGTTCACTCACTTAAATTGCATTCATTGAACATCTTGCAAGTAATGAATTATGGGATCTCGAAGACATGGAGGTGGTTAACCTATGGTGATTGAAGACTTCACTAGGATGACGCAAGCTCAATATCTTTGGATGATGGGTTTACGGTTCGGATTCTCGCCTCTCAACCGAATATCTTTTAGATGCAAGCTATCTCAAAGTTGATTCTTCTCTTCTACAAAACGCCGACTACCTTTGGATGCGTGATCTTCCTCAAATGATATGGATTCTACTCTTCCTCAAATGACGACTACCTTTTTTATTCGACAAAAGGGGGAGAAGGAAGTGTAAACGAGTACGTTTCACATTTTACTATGCGTTACGGTTTACTTGTTTGTCATCATCAAAAAGGGGGAGATTGTTAGTGCAAACATTATGATGTTTAATCAAGATGATCCCTTCATGTTTTGGTGATGACAAACGTATAACTCGCAATACATAATGTAAAATGTGTAAGGTACTCGTAATCACTCAAGCATACTTATGTATACTTCTCTTGACACCTTGAAGATTACATTCGTCATGAAAGACATGAAGGACGTGCGGTTCTCTTATAGAACACGTGGTTCCTTAGTGATATCGAACCGCGGGAAGATATGGAACCGCGGGCAGTCAAGCCGGTTTAGGCTTACTCAAGATTTCTGGAAGCTTCTAGAAGATGGAGGGAAACTAATAAATTCAAAATTCAAATTTTGAATTTGGGCTCTAAGAATATAAGGTGCATCCTTTTATCCAATGGGTAGTCCACTCTTTTATCCAATGGGTAGTCCACTCTTTTATCCATTGGGTAAAAAGGTGCTCTCCAAGGCAAGAGTTGGCTATAAATAGAAGACTATTCTCTTCCATTTTACTTGCACAAAAACACACAAAAACCTTCCAATATCCCATTCCTCATTTGCCTCATCAAGAGCAATGAGAAGAACACTTTCACCCTTGTGAAGTGTTAGTGTCTAGAGTCATAACATGATGAATATCTCTCTAGATCAAGTCATGATTATTGTCTTCCTACTATGTATATGTAGAAGATCCAAGTTGTGGGTACACTTGGATGTGTTTGTAAGGGTAGAATATCCAAGTGATGGGTATCCTTGGATTAGGTGTTAGTTGTGTAGATCCAAGTCTTGTTAGTACTTGGATATAGTGTTAGAGTTATAGATCTAAGTGTTGTGTGCTTAGATCTATATGGTTTATGTGTTTAGGCCATAAAACACAAGGTTTGTTATGTTGGGCCATAAAACATAACTAGTGGGTAGATTAGGTTGTGTCTTGGTAGTTCTCACTAAACTCTAAAGTGATGTGGTTGTGTCTAGGTAGTTCTCACTAAACTATAAAGTGATGTGGTTGTGTCTTGTGAGTTCTCACTAAACTTTAAAGTGATTAGTAGTTGTGTTGTGTGAAGTTCTCACTTAGCTTCAAAGTGAAGAGTCGTGAAGATTGGTTCTAGCTTTCGATTAGAACTCGACATCTAGCCTTGTGTCGTTAAATGGTGAAGTGGGCAACGTTGTGTAGATTGGTCCTACCTAAGATTAGGAATCGACATCTAGCTTAGTGTCGGAAATGTGTAAGCGACGTGTATGGTTTTCTCCGCCTTGAAAGGAGTTTTGTTGACTAGTGAAGTAACTCTCGAGTAAGGTGTACTCGAGGAGTGGAGTAGGGCGAAGAGGAGCTTCGTGACCGAACCACTATAAATCATCGTGTCGGTATTTTCCTTTACATTTATGTCTTTACTATTATAGATGTATTTATATGTTGTGTGTTGTGTGCATCTCAGAATCTAAACATCTAAGTTGCGGAAAAGCTAAGGCTTAGTACGTGTGTGCTTCGTGTTTAGATTATGGTGAAGTGTACATCACTTAGTCTAAACATCCTAGTTGCGGAAAAGCTTATGCTTAGTACGTGTGTGCTTAGACTATTGCTTGATGTACTCTTGATTTGATGTGTTTGTGTGTTTACTTACTTGTAGTATTTATCTTTCAATCAAACACATCTCATATCTAGTCAAGCTTGATCGAGAATTTGATACAAATGATTGTCAAAGTTTAACATGTAACAAAAGGTTAAGTTCACTGTCGGCGGTTCTCTAAATGGACCGGCGGTTCTTTATTGATAAAGAACCGCGGGTACACATAAGGAACCGCACACAGTGGATTAAGCCGAAATGTTTTGAAAACTAACTAGAAACTATTCAACCCCCCCCCCCCCTTCTAGTTTCTACAGTTTCCAATGATTCTTTTTCGACTGTTTTCCTCAGTTTTCAATAGTGACCATTTTCGGCTGTATTTTATCGATTACACCCGTTTTCTATAGTTTTCATCCGTTTTTTTAGAGTTTTCTACGGTTTACGCACGTTTTCGTCCACTCTCTACCTGTTTATATCGTTTTTGACATTTTTTGATCGTTCTGGACATTTTTCGATCATTTTCGAACGTTTTCATCCTTTTTTGCATGTTTCCGAAAGTGATCGTTTTCGACGGTTTTTTTATCGATTAAGACCGTTTTCTACATTCCCGAGCGTTTTCGACAGTGTTCGACCATTTTTGAAATTATCGACCGCTTACGCCTGTTTTCGTCTGCTCTCTACCGTTTTCAATCGTTTTTTAATGCTATTATCCGTTTTAGAAATTTTTCGCATGTTTTCGTGTGCTCTCTACCGTTTTCGATCGTTTACGCCCTTTTTCGACCTCTTTTGTTTATTTTCGGCCTCTTTCGTCTTTTTTCCCAGTTTTTTTAGAATTTCATCCGTTTTGGCAGATTTCGTCCGTTTTGAACCCTTTCCACCTTTTTTGATCGTACAAAAACGTAAAAACCCAGAAGAAAACTGACGAAAGGAAACAAAAACAATCGAAAACATAAAAAACGGATAATAATATATAAACTTCAAAATTTTTTTTGACCTTTTAGGCCTATTGAGAGACACATCTAAAGTCATCTATAATATTCAAATACTCATTTAAACCCATGAGAGATCCAAATAAACCATCTCATAATAGGCTTAATTAGATCCATCTTTGGACACAATAAACCTCTTCAAAATTAGAGTAAATTGCATGTTTGGTCCTTGTGGGTTGGCCAAATTATAGAATCAGTCCTTATCAATAGTGACCATTTTCGGCTTTTTTTATCGATTACGCTCGTTTTCTACAGTTTTCGTCCGTTTTTAGAGTTTTCGACGGTTTACGCACGTTTTCGTCCACTCTCTATCGTTTTATATCGTTTTCGACATTTTTCGATCGTTTTCGGACCTTTTCATCCTATTTTGCCTGTTTGCCTGTTTGCCCGTTTCCGACAGTGATCGTTTTCGACAGTGATCGTTTTCGACAGTTTTTTTTATCGATTAAGACCGTTTTCTACATTCCCGAGCGTTTTCGACAGTGTTTGGCCATTTTTGAAGTTTTCGACTGCTTACGCCTGTTTTCGTTTGCTCTCTACTGTTTTCAATCGTTTTTGAATGCTTTTATCCGTTTTAGAACGTTTTCGTCTGTTCTCGTCTGCTCTCTACCGTTTTCGATCGTTTATGCCTTTTTTCGACCTATTTTGTTTGTTTTCGGCCTCTTTCGTCATTTCTCCCAGTTTTGACAATTTCATCCGTTTTGGCCGATTTCGTCCGTTTTGAACGCTTTCCACCTTTTTCGATTGTACGAAAACGTAAAAAACCAGAAGAAAACTGACGAAAGGAAACAAAAAAAATCGAAAACATAAAAAACAGATAATAATATATAAACTTCAATTTTTTTTTTGACCTTCTAGGCCTATTGAGAGACACATCTAAAGTCATCTATAATATTAAGATAGACTCATTTAAACCCATGAGAGATCCAAATAAACCAAGGTTGCAAAAATCGTGAATCGCTAGCCGGCCGGTCGACCACCTTGTAACTTGTAATCGTTCTAGGCGGGATTAATCGGTGATTAATCGGATTGACATTTTTAGCAAATTTTTGGTATTTTCGGCAAGTTTTGGATATTTTTAATGAGTTTTAAGTATTTTCAGCAATATTATTCTTAATATACAACGTATCATACATATAAATAGTTACTATAAGTGATCAACATAAGTTTACAGTGAGTTTTTGGTAATTTTGGCCAAATTTGCAAGTTTTTGGCAAGTTTGACCACCCTTGACCGTCGTTGACCATAGTTGACCGCTATTAATCGCCTTTTCATTAATCGGCAAGGTTGAGGGCCTTGTAGCTATTAGTCGGTGATTAATCGCCCTTGTAGACCTTGTTTTGCAACATTGAAATAAACCATCTCTTAATAGGCTTAATTAGATCCATCTATGGACACAATAAACCTCTTTAAAAATAGAGTAAATTGCATATTTGGTCCTTTTGGTTTGGCCAAATTATAGAATCAGTCCTTATCTTTGCGAAATTGCAGTGGACGTCTCTATTTTCAAGTTTGCATTGCAGTTTTGGTCCTTTTAATTTACAGTTTTGGTCCCTATTGTTTGGCTAAATTGTAGATCTAGTCCCTAACCAGGGACCAAACATGCAATACAAACATGAAAATAAGGACATTTACTAGAATTTTGGAAAGATAAGGACTGAATCTGAATTTTGTGTAAACCACAAGGACCAAAAATGCAATTTACTCTTAAAATTATTTAACCAATTAGACCGACGTTTGACATATAACCGAAGGGCCTGTTGTGGCATAGAAGATATATTGAAGGAAGTGAAACATAAAACTTTCATCTTTAAAGCATTCATTCAGTTTTAGATCATAAATAATCTCAAGCAGAAAAAAAAAGGTGTTAGTATTTAATAACAAAAGATCGATCTTCGCTGCAAAAGATGGTGAGTGTTGTTGATTTCAGATCTCAAATTTGTCTACTTTTCACTTATATTTTAGATTTTTTTATTAACTTTTTATGACTTATGTTTCTTAATTATTACCGAGTATATAAGAATCTAGGTTTTATGTTATTGATTATTTACTAGAGGACTGAAATTGGGGGGTCTAGGTTATCATGAGGACGATAACCTTCCATCTTCGTGCTTCAACATTTGTTCAAAATAGATTCCCACCATACTGACCAATCAACCACTAGTCAAAGTTATCGCATCCAAATCTATGCTTATCATTGCCCCAAATCCAAGGGTCCAAGCCTCAAAGCCTTATTGGCTAAGGCAAAGCCTTTTAAGGCGGCACAAACTATGAATATATTTATAATTTATTATAATTATATTGATAGCATATTAAAATATATTGAGTTTACACAAAGAAAGTGTTATACATAAAGAATAAAGTCAAAAAACTATATTTGCGCGTCATTTATATATAAAAAAAAGTTCTATGTTATCCAAGTTGAAATGAAGAAAGCCTCCTTGCATCATGACTTATCTCGCATTATCACGTTTTTTTACTTTTCATATCACGTCAAGCCTTACGTAGACGCCTTGGTGTATTGCGTAGCGTGAAGGTCAAGCCTTGCGCATTTGCGAGCCTTTTAGAACATTGCCCAAATCATTGTGTGAACAATCGGTATAACAAGACAACTAATGGTGACAGTGATTGAAGATCACCCATTCCTGGTTAAAGGAATGGGTAACTACAAAAAATTTCGACCAAAGAGTTTAAGGCTTCTTTTCTTGATAACTCATAGTTATAAACATTTTTTTTATTATGGTTTTAAGGTGCTGAAAGTTTTATTTCTTCGTATTCTGCTCATGCTTTGTTTATATGTCAAACAGTTACACATACACTACCTAGAAAACTTGTACTCGTGTTCTTCACTCTGGCTGTAGCCTTTTTGCGCCTCCCACCTCAGTTTTGTTTTCGTCTTTAACCACCATTTCCATGATCCATCATATATAGACAATAACGTTATTACATAATAAAATATCTTTTCTGTTTTGGCAGTAGCTCATATACATTATAAACGCCATTTCCATGATCCATCATTATTACGAAAAGTGGGACTTGGTTCATTGAAGAGTTCTATTAACCAGATACGAATGCAATAGTAACGTAAATGTTGTGGAAAAATCTTTTTGGGATATTGAAAGGGATTTTGATCCGGGCGGACCAATCAAAGTGAATTACTGATCTGTCTAAGTAGATCGGTTAAGTGAATCTCATTTATCTAACTAGGTAGGTCGATGCAGAAATCATCAGCTGATATGTTGAGAGACATAAGTTACTTTTGAATTTAAGCACATGCCTTAAAATTCAGGAAGGGACATAATATATAGGATTACTACCAAGGGTTTGACTCTATATTTAAGAAGGTTTAAGAATGGAATGCTATATGCAGAGAAGTCAGATTGAGTTGGGACATGGCACCTCTCTCAATTCTTCATCTTTTGTATATAGCGGTAGTAAATTAGTGGTTACTTATTTTACCTTTGTTGGAGAGAGCGTGTTTAACTGGATATTTGTCTTGTAGCTTAGATTTATCTTCGATATATTGTTACTGTTTTGTATTTTCTGCAAGTGGTTCTTACACTTGATTTGTTTCTCAGGGAGTTTACGGAGAACCATCTAGGAGAGATAAGCAAAGAGGACGCCAGCACGGGTTGACTCAGCAGAAAAAGCAAGAGATTAAAGAAGCATTTGAGCTCTTTGATACTGATGGTTCTGGTATGTTCTTAAAATTAATACTTTGGTTTGGGGGTGTTTGGATGTAAGCTTTAAGTTGAAACAAAAATTGGCTGTAAAAAAATTGTTTGGATATGCTTATGCTGTTTGACATTGTAATAGTAAATAATCTGATGTTTGAATGATTAACAAGATCTGCTTATTTAAGATAATGACAAACAAGACATGTTGTGAAACCAATGGAGATGGTTTGTTAGTCTCTCGACTTAGGTTAAGAAGGTGTAAGTACATCATTTTTTTTTTGCCCCAACGAGTATTTTGTTGCAGCCGGTATGAAACTGATTACGGTATAATCAGAAGCACACTCTGTTTACCTAAGCATTAAAAACCGAATCAGTTTCGATACGCAAACCCAATCACTTTTATGTTATCTCAGTGGGATTTTAACTTGTGTGGTATGGTCTCTTTTCACTATAGGCACCATTGATGCTAAGGAGTTAAATGTTGCGATGAGGTATGTCCTTCAATCCTTCATCCTACTGTACCATGAAAATCTTATGATGTGGGATTATGAGATATTGAATTATCCTTACATTGATACTTAGCTTGATTTCATTTCAGGGCATTGGGTTTTGAGATGACTGAAGAGGTAATATTTGACTGCCATTGATTATCCTTTTGCTCTTACTTTGGGGATTCTGTTCGCATATTAGTATTATTCCTACCCGTTATCTTCTTTACTCTATTCCTAAGAAACTTGTGCCTCACTGATTTCTAAGCGGCAAAATTCTCTAGTAAGACAGTATTAACTAATTAATGCCTCTGGTCCCACCGGATTCCTCCAAAATATTAGACATATTAAAGACGGGTTGCGCCTTGTATTCCTCCTTTTCTTTGCTTACTGAATCTTGTTTTGCTGAGAAAAGTTGCTCATGTGTGTAGCTCGTTTTTGTTGCTATTCAACTTCGAATCATTCTGTCAGTTTTTCATTTATTACACATTTGTGAACGTCCTGTGTTTGTTTCTCAGCAAATTACTCAGATGATAGCGGACGTAGACAAAGATGGGAGCGGTGCGATCGATTTCGATGAATTTGCCTACATGATGACTGCCAAAATTGGTGAGAGGGACAGCAAACAGGAGCTAACAAAAGCATTCGAAATCATTGACCAAGATAAAAATGTAACCTATAAGTTTTATAATTAGTGACCATTGTTATTCTACATTAGAAACTAATTTTACATTGCTGAACTACAGGGGAAGATATCTGTTACTGACATTAAGAAAATAGCTAAGGAGTTGGGGGAACATTTTACGGATGATGAGATTCACGAGATGGTCGAGGAAGCAGATCGTGACCGTGAGTTTCTTTTATCTTTCTGACTGCATCTTATGATTAACTGAAATTTAACTTTCCACCAATTACCAAGATATCTCTAAAATGCGTTCGGCTATTGTGTTTGTGTGATGTTGCATTGCATTGAATCTTCAGTGTTATGTTTGGTATCTGATTTGTTTGGGTTTAATGATTACGTGTCTTTCCATTGGGCAGATGATGGTGAAGTCAGTGCTGAAGAGTTTATGAGGATGATGAAGAGAACTTCGTATGGATATTAGGCCTTTGAGCATTTTCAGGCATGGAAGAGTCGGGTTTTTACTGTGTTCTATGGTGTGTATAATCTGTATTACTTGATGAAAAAAATTTACTATCAGATTTATTATGCTATTCTAGGATTGAAATGAAAACATCTTGATTGTGACTTATTTTTTTGTGCGACTTTACGCTCTAAATTTGTTTATATATGGAAACAAATAGAAATATAAAAAGTGCAAGTCCGGTAGGTCTAAAGGTGCTTAAAAGGACCAAGATTGATATTAGGTGTGAAGATTGTTTTTTTTTTCAAATCGGTTTGGTTTTTAAGTCGGTTGGGGTTTGAGTAGTAAACCGGTTAACAAACATGTTTGACTTAAACCGGTTTTTAACCGGTTCCGTTTGGTTTTAACCGTTGCCATTTTTAAACTGGTTACGAAACAGCCGGCTTGGTTTGAAGAAAACCGGTTTCAAAAAAACAGGTTTCGGCTTTTTTCGGTTTGGTTCATGAACCGGTTTTTATGCCTACCCCTTAGATATAAACCCCTCTAGTAATGTGCAACACCTGGGTTATAACTGAGATCAAGCCGACTGTTTCGAACATAACCTAGCTAAGGATAGATGCAAGATCAACTACGCTGACCTGACCTAAACTACTCTTTAGCATACGAGACTTGAATCTATGTAATTTTCAACCAATAAGTATAATATCTGCAAACATGATTTGATAATGTACTTGTTTCGGATTTAAATGCTTGAAAAAGGCTCCTGAGAATGATGAAGTAGATAACGAGTTTGAATCAACGTTGTCAGATAATAACTAGTTTGATGGAAGTAGATAAGGAGTTTGAATCAATGTTGTCAGATAATAACTAAAGCCTGATGTTTGTTATGTGGATAAGAGTAGGATTTCGTGTCCACAAGTCTTGTAAAAATCTCTCAAAAGTGGCCATTTTCTGTAAGACCACAAAAGGCTATAGATGGAAATACTTTTTTGTGATGACTTGGTACATGATTTGATGATTATATCTTACGGGTTGATTTTGTAGTGTTTTATTTCCAAAGGATGTAGTAACTCAACTGATAATCAAGATTAATCAAGAATTGAACTGAACATATATTCAGAATGAGCATAAAACTAATCCTGTGTAAAATTTGTCCTGGGTTGGTCCAGTTTGATCTGCAATCTTCTTCGTTCACCTCAAAGAGCAACACTTATTTTGCAACCAGCTCAGTATTCGAAATGTCATTTTTATATCCAATTTACGCAATTTCCTAGTAGCAACTGTTATATAAACTTAATAATAGTATAAAGTAGAAAGTTGTAGTCAACATATGAGTTCATGTTCAAAAAAAAAAAAAAAAAAACATATGAGTTCATTATTTCCAAAAGTCAAAGAGTTCACATCTTGGAGCCTAACGGCAGAGCCAACTAAGAGTAACCCAAACCTCACACTTAACAAACAGTTGACTCACAGAATTCAAAACACACCCACACAATGGCAAACACCATCCTCAATCACCTGGAAAATACCGAAAAATACCTTCTCAAATCCACCAAATTCTGGCCATCACTTTCCGCAGCTGCCATGCTTGCGGCTCTTTCGTCCTTGTACACAACTCAACAATACACCAACACTTTCACTAGTTTGGGCCTATGCATTTTCGCTCTCATTCTCGCCTTACACTTCATTCTCTTATTTTCCAACCCTCAAAATATCAAAAACAAAATAACCCTTTACTTGTCGGGCTCAGTTATGAAGTTAGCCCTTAGGATCACAGCTATGGCAGTTGCATACATGCTACATTATGTTCCTGAGCAAACACTTGTTGGTTTGTTTTTTGTTATTGGTGTTTGGGTTGATTTTGTTGCTATTGCTAGGATCATTAAACCCGAAAGTGATTTATGGGTTGTGAATTCGATGTTTATGGTAGTTGTTAGTCGAAGCAATGATTTGTATGGGTTTTCGGCTCGTTATTGGCTTGTTATGTTGGTGTGTTTCCTTTGATTTATTCAGAAATACGGCTCGATGGTTATAAGAATGAAGAAACAAAGGAAAAAGAAGGATGATGATATGTGCGAAATCAATAAAAGGGACTATTGGTAATGCATTTACATTTTTTAGTTTGTTTTCTAAAATGTTGTTTAAATATGTAAGTTTTGATGATTCAAAGTCTCAAACGTACCATTGTTTTAATCAAAGAACACAAGCTTAACAATTGTTATTTGCTTTGAAAAATAAAGTTTGGAGGATGGATGGATGGGAAAGAAGATGATAAAAGAACAATTCGTGATCTTTGACTCTATTGATAGATTTGACTTTTAGGAAATTTAAAAAATAAATCAATTAGACAAGTTGCAAGAGATAGAGTCTTGAGGCTACCCGCAACGCACCGAATTTATGTCGGTCGCTAGTCGGTCGCGACCGAGTCGTCGCGTTGCGGCGATTCGGTCGAGCACAAATAGACCCCGGTCACGACCCAATTGAAAATCAAGTTTAAAAATTAAACCGTTTGAAAATTTTGACCGTTTGAAAAATTTGACCGTTACATTTAAAAAAAAAAATAATCAAATTTTTTTTAAAACCTATATAATCAATACCTCTTTCATAATTTTTACATTTCACACACAAATCTCAACACACATTAAAAATGTCTAGCAAGAGAACTCCCAAAAACAAAACCCCAAAATCCCGAGTTCGTCAAGAATCCGTTCCACATGTGACACCGAACTCGACTTTCCGATTATCCGGTGTGTCTCCACAATTCCAGTTTAGACCCACCGGTTTTGAATATCAATCACACCAACAACCTAACTATTCAAATCGTCCTTTTTATCCCCCACAACGTGATAACCAACAAACTAACTACGAATCGCCTACGGGTGTGTATCGGCCTACTATGGATTCTTCTACTACTTCCTATCCAAACCAACAGTATTCCCCGATTAATCGTTTTGAGGTTGATGCACAATTTGAAGATATGATATACAACCAAGACAACTATGTGGGTGACGGGCCTAGCCAAGATCAATCTATGGGTCAAGGTTCGGGACACGGGTCTTTTCATGGTGCATACAACCTTGAAGACGATGAGGAAGAAATGTCCCCAATCAAACCTAAGAAGGCCTCAAGACGTGCTACGAAAGCCAAACAGGTTGATTTAACTGAGGCACCAAAAGAATGGACAAGTGAGGAAGAGTGTGCGTTATGCACAGGTTGGTGTTATGTTTCCGAGAATTGCATCCAAGGAAACAGTCAAAAATCAAAGGGCTTTTGGCTAAAAGTAGTGAAGTACTATGAAACCGAGACGGGTTCTGCTAGAGGGTATGACGCAGTTCTGAGCAAATGGAAAAACAGGTTGCGTCCTAGTGTTGGTGCATTTTGTGGTATTATGAATAACATTGAGCGTACTCATGATAGTGGTGCAAATGATCTCACTGATTACCAAAAAGCTTGTGCTGAATACAAAGTGACTTACAATAAAGAGTTTCAATACCAGGAGGCGTGGAAAGTGCTCAAAGATCACCAGAGTTGGATAGAGGTTGAAATGCCAAAGTTTACAAAGAAACCGTCTAGCAAAAAAGCCAAGACTTCTGAAACCACTTCTGGTTCTGGACACGCTAGTTACATGGATGTGCACGATGATTCTGAAGACGAGCAAGAAGAGAAACAAGAAAATCGACCAATGGGTCGTGATCGTGCTAAAAAGAAGTCATCAACCTCTTCGTCAACTGGGAAGTCTTCATTTGTTGAAGCTGTAAGCACCAAATGGGAGAAGATGAAAGACATTGGATGGGAAAAGAAGAAGCAACAACAAGATTCCTACTTTGACTTGAAGTAACGGGAGTTGGATTTGCAGGAGAAAAACGCGGAAATCAAAAGAGAAAAGCTCGAGTTATAACGTCGGGCTATCGAGCTTGCTGAAGCAAAGAAGCGAGATAAAGACTTGATGTTCTACAACTCGGAAATCGACCCCAACTTGCCGATAGCCAAACAGTAAGCCCAACAAGAAATGAGGGACAAAATCAAGGAACGTTATAATTTAAATTACTAGGATTATTGTAATGTTTTTTAAATTCGAATAATTGTGTAATGTTTTTTTAAATAAATGTAATGTTTTTTATGAAATTTATTGTGTTTTAAATTTTTTTTTCAACTAGGCCGCACTAGGTCGCCGGGTTGTGGCAAATAGGTCGCACTAGGTCGCCGGCCGAAAAAACTAGGTCGCGACCTAGTAGCGTTGTGGGTAGCCTGAACAAGGTGAGAAACCTTCGCTAGGGAATCAAATGAAAAAATTAAATAGCTAAACATGTTGTGAATCAATAGATTAAATGAACTAGGTCTTGTGCCCGCGCTTCGCCGCGGGTGTTTTGTTTTCGTTTGCTGTAGAAATTTAAGTTGGTATATGTTATAAGATGGGTATTATAAGTGGAAACAGAACAACGTACTTTACTAAGATGAGAAACAATGTTAAGGTAACAAAATCTAGTATAGTACAAAATCAAAGCTTTAACGTTTTAAAGCATAAAAAGTCAACTGTATCTGCTATGTATAAAGCACCATACTGCTTACCGAAAACATTCAGCTCATATATTACTCGATAGTTCGGCTACCGATCACTATATGGCAGTTATAATCTCCTTGACGGTATGTGATAGAGGGTTCATCACACTGCATGACCAGGTCGGTGTTTCAGCCACCCACGGATGAGAACTTGGAGTAGAGGGAAACCGGGTTTCATTATGGATCTTACTCGACGAATAGGTTCACCTATTTGACTCAAGTTGTTGAATAGTTCAAAGCTGAAGCAACTAATGTAGATGAAACCAAAGAAACCATACCCCCTGAACCACGACCAAAAACACACATTTCATTCTTGATTTCAGCATTTAAGGAATACAACACTGTTATACAGTATTATTTTGATAAAAACATTAAAAAATAGCAATAAAGTGGGTTAAATGGGCAGAAACGTTGCTATAAATTTAATTTAGTAATAAGACTTAGATTTGTCTAGGCGAGGCTGCAACCAACAGATTATCAAGTCTAGTTCCTAACTATTGCTAATCTATAGAATTAGCAATGCAATTAACACAATAAGTTATCAGATGTTACTATCCATCTAATCAAGCAGTTCTGAACCATTTCCATGACGCACCCATAATCTATTTTGACAATTTTGCGTGACCCACTTAATTTCGCATCAAAGTTAACTTTCAACGGAACTTAAAATTTCATTGTGGGTAGAACACTTAAGCAAGATCGAAAATCAATTCAAGGAGGCAGCAACTTTACTCTGTGCACTTAATGGCTTCCTAACAGTACAACGCTTTTATATAACTAACTGGAACCTACTTATACGCATAATAAAATTTGAAAGCACATATCATATACTTGAGCAACAAAATGCTTTTGCTTGTAGAATTAAATCTTTAATAACACTATCTTAAATTTAGTTTGCACAATAACATCATCAATTTAAACGTTTGCACAAAACATACTGGTACTTAGATAACTAACCTTTAGTATTTGAAATAGTTGACTGCCACCTATAATTAATTTTCATTAGCAAGCAATCATAAACATCACTTAAAGGATATCTAAACTCGGTTACTAAAACTATCCCAACAACCTTAATCATCTAACGGTCAAGTAATTGCAATATTGAAGGGGTGTTTGGATTTACCGTGCAATTAGCAGTTTAAAAATTTTTGTTACCAATCCCAAACACGCATTGTAAGCTAATTGTCTAGAAAAGTATCATTTAGGCTTTTCAAAATCTAATTACCAAGAATAATCCTACCATTTTGTCGAGATTTTTAATTACCAAATTACCGAATGTTCAGGGAAACTATTCTCTAAAAAGGTGATTCTTTGTTTGGGAGATCATAAAAAGCTGCTCGCTATTTCTTACCAAGCGTATTTGTTGTAGTGTAGTAGGACCAGTTGTCGCTCTCTTATCTGCTAGAATAATGAGAAGATCCATCCCAGTAAGTGCATTTTATAGTTGTTGTGGTCCAAGAAAACCACGTACCTACAGTCACAATAACGATCTTATCAGACGCTATTTAAACAACTACCAATTCAATAGAGAGCTGGTGGATGAAACTTACGACAGCACTGGTGTCCATGTGACTAACCTCAGAAGTTACACCATGAGTATTGACAACATCATAAAGATGCAGAACCGACACCAATGGATTCATCTTCATTAGCATGGAAAGTGTTTGACCAATGCCTCCAGCCGCACCTAGTATAGCTACTTTAAATCCAGGTGATCCACCTTTTGCACAACAATTTCCTCGTTACAAAAGACTGGAGTGTCCTTCCATCTTCATATACATTATAACATACGCCCTCACAATTTCAAAACAAACAATACCTAGCATAAATATAGCATGCCAGACATAAAAGGATGTTTGGGATTGCTTCTTTTTTTCTGCTTAAAATAAGCAATTCAAGAAATAGTGTTTGGATTTGCTTATTTAGGCTCAGATTTGTACATGGTGGTTAGGTCATACACGCATCCAAATTCCGCTATGGCTGCAAAGAAATTCGGTTTCACAACAGCCATATATGCCATGCCATCCGGTCATTGCCCCGCCTAGCTAGGGTCGGATCTTCAATAACCCTTTTATTTTGGCCAGTCTACAATAATCATCATAGCCTAATTTTTTTCATAAAAATAAATGGAAAGCGTAATAAGCATATATAAGCAAATAAGCAATCAAAGTTCCCATCTTGTTAAGATCGCCAAATAGCTTAGGTAGCGTTTGTTTTGGTTTTGATAGTCTGGTTATGGCTGCTTGTTTTTTGGTTCTATAATCCATAGGATTTGAAAATAATGCACAAAGAGTGAGCTAATGAAACATAAGCCCAACACCAATTAAGTCATAAGCTGCCAATATAAACCGAGACAAACAGCCCCTATGTAATAGCGTTACCCCCTGATGAAATCACAACCCAAAATACATTTTGATATTAGGATGTAAGATATATAAATGAGTCATACCAATTATTGGCCTTTCGTTAAGGAATGGGCATAAGTGATAGTATTACCATAATAACTTTCCATGAGATAACCAATACAACCTAGCCAAATTCAAGTAAGCATGTTAGCAGAACACGTGCTTGCCAAAAAACTTGGCTCACGTTTGCGAGTGCGAATAGGAATAAAGGGTATATGACCAGCCATGGCTGCAAGCACGACAACGTGCTGCCCCGCCAAGATACAGGCCGGTTCCACCCAGTACGAACCTGCCTGTAAAGCTTCAAATACCATCATCACAGCCTGTTTACAAAACTTTTATCGCTTTCAAAAAAAGTATCAAAAATGACATCGTAGGAAAGCTTATGTAGATACTCACATAGCATATAAAATGACATCGTAGGAAAGTATACAAATGAGATACTCACATAGCATATAAAAAAACCCAAATCAAAGCGAATGGCCATGATTTTCTCACATAGCTTATCTAATTCTGCTATATTTTCATAAAAGCTCATTTTTCTCAGCTTATTTGATGGCTTTTGATTTAATTATGACTCACGGATAAAAAAAACTAATTATTGGCCATTTTTTAAGCTTATACGCAGACTTATGAGCTTATCTGATCTTGTTATTGTTTCATAAAAAGCCGATCTTTCTCAGCTTATTTGATGATTTTAGAGCTTATTACGACTTATAGAAAAAAAAAACGGCTTACACAAAAAACAAACATCTTTTCAAATCAAAAGATTACTAAAGTTACCATCTTTAACAAATTAATCAGTAACTAATCTCTTCATAAAACTAAAAAAGGTGTATATTTTCACTGAAACCTTAAATCAAACATTTAACAAATCAATCAGTAACTAATCTCATAGAAAACTAAAAAAAAGTAAATATTTTCACTAAAACATAAAATCAAGCAGTAAAAACTCAATCTTTAACAGATTAACTCATGCATTATTAAAAAAACACATAACAAAACATGTATAATACACTAATCTCAGCTTATTTGGTGGGCTGCAAACCAACCAAGATTGAAATCTGACTAATTTAGTAAGAGTGCATTTTTGGACTGTATTGGCTAAAATTTAGTATACGAAAATGCACCCTACGACAATCGATATGCAAAGTTGTTAGCTTGGCCCGCCAAAATCTCAGCAAAAAAGACCAGTAGCTTTCATGGCATAAAAATGTAATAAAAATCACAATCTAAATAACTTTTCTTTTAGCTTATTTTGCAACTTTTAAGCTGAAACAGCAACAATCTTAACACCAATAAGTAACAAAGTAAGGCACCAATAAATGACAATAAAATATACCTGTAACACTGAGCTGACCCGTAAAAGGAAACACCCACCTAAACCCACCGACGCCACCTACCGACCATCAACGCCGCACACCATGAACGGAGGCAGCGAAGAAGCCAGTGGCAACGAACAAATTCGTGGGTATGCGCTTCAAATATCCACATATCAGTGTTTCACCAATGCCTCCAGCCGCACCTAGTATAGCTACTTTAAATCCAGGTGATCCACCTTTCGCACAACAATTTCCTCCTTACAAAAGACTGGAGTGTTCTTCCATCTTCATATACATTATAACATACGCACTCACAATTTCAAAACAAACAGTACCTAGCATAAATATAGCATGCCAAACATAAAAGGATGTTTGGGATTGCTTCTTTTTTTCTGCTTAAAATAAGCAATTCAAGAAATAGTGTTTGGATTTGCTTATTTAGGCTCAGATTTGTACATGGTGGTTAGGTCATACACGCATCCAAATTCCGCTATGGCTGCAAAGAAATTCAGTTGCACAAACAGCCATATATGCCATGCCATCCGGTCATTGCCCCGCCTAGCTAGGGTCGGATCTTCAATAGCCCTTTTATTTTGGCCAGTCTACAATAATCATCATAACCTAATTTTTTTTCATAAAAATAAATGGAAAGCGTAATAAGCATATATAAGCAAATAAGCAATCAAAGTTCCCGTCTTGTTAAGATCGCCAAATAGCTTAAGGAGCGTTTGTTTTGGTTTTGATAGTCTGGTTATGGCTGCTTGTTTTTTGGTTCTATAATCCATAGGATTTGAAAATAATGCACAAAGATTGAGCTAATGAAACATAAGCCCAACACCAATTAAGCCATAAGCTGCCAATATAAACCGAGACAAACAGCCCCTATGTAATAGCGTTACCCTGATGAAATCACAACCCAAAATACATTCTGATATTAGGATGTAAGATATATAAATGAGTCATACCATTTATTGGCCTTTCGTTAAGGAATGGGCATAAGTGATAGTATTACTGTAATAACTTTCCATGAGATAACCAATACAACCTAGCCAAATGCAAGTAAGCATGTTAGCAGAACACGTGCTTGCCAAAAAACTTGGCTCACGTTTGCGAGTGCGAATAGGAATAAAGGGTATATGACCAGCCATGGCTGCAAGCACGACAACGTGCTGCCCCGCCAAGATACAGGCCGGTTCCACCCAGTACGAACCTGCCTGTAAAGCTTCAAATACCATCATCACAGCCTGTTTACAAAACTTTTATCGCTTTCAAAAAAAGTATCAAAAATGACATCGTAGGAAAGCTTATGTAGATACTCACATAGCATATAAAATGACATCGTAGGAAAGTATACAAATGAGATACTCACATAGCATATAAAAAGTATACAAATGAGATACTCTCATAGCATATAAAAAACCCAAATCAAAACAAATGGCCATGATTTACTCACATAGCTTATCTAATTATGCTATATTTTCATAAAAGCTCATTTTTCTCAGCTTATTTGATGGCTTTTGATTTAATTATGACTCACAGATAAAAAAAAAACTAATTATTGGCCATTTGTTTAAGCTTATACGCAGACTTATGAGCTTATCTGATCCTGTTATTGTTTCATAAAAAGCCGATCTTTCTCAGCTTATTAGATGATTTTAGAGCTTATTACGACTTATAGACAAAAAACCGGCTTACACAAAAAACAAACATCTTTTCAAATCAAAAGATTACTAAAGTTACCATTTTTAATAAATTAATCAGCAACTAATCTCATCATAAAACTAAAAAGGTGTATATTTTCACTGAAACCTTAAATCAAACATTTAACAAATCAATCAGTAACTAATCTCATAGAAAACAAAAAAAAAGTAAATATTTTCACTAGAACTTAAAATCAAGCAGTAAAAACTCAATCTTTAACAGATTAACTCATGCATTATTAAAAAAACACATAACAAAACATGTATAATACACTAATCTCAGCTTATTTGGTGGGCTGCAAACCAACCAAGATTGAAATCTGACTAATTTAGTAAGAGTGCATTTTGGACTGTATTGGCTAAAATTTAGTATACGAAAATGCACCCCACGACAATCGATATGCAAACCTGTTAGCTTGGCCCGCCAACAATCTCAGCAAAAAAAGACCAGTAGCTTTCGTGGCATAAAAATTTACTTGCCCGCATCTCTTGCCTTAAAGGTTTAACATATGCACCAGTTAAAAAAATGAGGGTTTTTATGAAACCCAACAAAGGGTTTCCATCAAACCACAAAAAACACCACAAATGATCAAATAACATTGGAATAATTACCTAAATGTTGAGCCAACGCACCACTACCTTGATCCAAAATCAGTCCATTGGTTTCCGAGATCATCTTTTGTTGATCAAAGTTTAGATCAAACTGATTTGATCAAACTTATCAAATAACCCTAAAACATTAGATCAAACTCATTTGGTCAAACTGATTTGATCAAAACCTAATTGCTACAGGAACATAAATTATTTGATCAAAACCCATTTGGCCAAAATTATTGGTAGTATATATATACACCAATTTTTTAATCAAAGGGGCAAATAAAATTAATCACCAAAAGGTAATCAAACATGAAAGGGCAAGTGCTCAATTAATGGGTAAGGGGCAACTTTACAAACAGCCAAACCATGCACTGGTAGGTAATTAATGAGTAACGAAGGGTCAAATCACTGTAGTGTGTGTGCCAGTGTGTGTTTTGGTTGTGAGAGGGTTTTTTGGTTGTTAGAGAGAGGGATAGTATTATAAAAAGCGGTTTGTGAGGAGAATCACTGCTCATATGGATGCGTGATTCTCCTCCTTTATATAAAGGTTAATAATAAACAAGAACTAGGGAGAATAGAGAAATTGTATTGATTGATATTTTAAATATACATTATGAGTATTTATAAGATAAAATAGAGTAAAAACCTTATTAGTTAATTGGTTAATGAGCTTACTATAGACATACATAATTAATATTCATAACAAAACATTATTTATTTATTTTTTAACGAATAACTTATGTTTCATCTTTTTTCGAAAAACATATCTTTCTAACAATAGATCCCGAATAACGAAAAATACATCATTACGACGAGAAATTTTTTGTATTTCAGTATACAGACATTTTAATATAGTTTTAACGATTTTTTAGTGTTGAAATTTTGTAACTAAAAAATGAAATGTGATTTGTTTTGTTTTGTTATTTTTGTTTATTTTACAGAATAAATAACAAAAATATGTGATTCGTCTTCGTTTACGTTTTTAAAATTCTTTATTATTACATACACAACAGTGAAAGATAAACAAGCAGTAATATGTATCGCTAGCCTTTTCTAATTAAATAGTTAATTCTTTCGAAAACCACATTTGCGTATTTTCTTTTAATAAAGACGCGTCAGGTTTTACATTTATAATACCAACTACCTAGACTATTCATACGCACTAAAGAACAGTGTACCCTATTATGTATAGTATATCGGTTGGTAAGTATGTGTGGTGTACACAGAATAGTTTGAATTGCCTAACTGTCACTAAAATGACATCTACCTAAAAGACATGGAAATGGAACATCTTGCGTTTTTGATTACATGTTTACTGTATTGCATTGAGCTTTAATGTTCTAATTTGACAAAAAAAGTTCTTCATATAGCTAGGTATAGTGGCAATTAAATAAAAAGAACCTAATTAATTATCATAACATAATGCAATCCATTAAAATTACTAACTAAAAGATATGCTAATTAATGTCTTGAAAACCGGGTCAATGATTGACCCGGCTGAGGCACCGGGTCACCGGGTCGACGGGTCAACCGGTTGGACCGCCGGGTCAACCCGGTCTAGATACACATGTATAGGATCCCATCTTCAACTGTCCAAAACACTAATAAAACTTGACTAAATCTTTTAGTCAACCCGGTCTAGAAGGTGTAGTCAACAAATAAAATGTGAAAAAATAAGATCTAAATCTTCATACACTTTTTAAATAGCCATAAATCCTATGATCTGAACTACATTCTTACTACCATTTCAACAATTTATCAAAATAAATTACACAAAAATTAACCATCACTCTCAACATTGGATTCATCGCCAGTGGGTTGAAAGCATCATTTATACCTTTTGTAAAGAACTCGATGTATCTCTTTTGTTTTACCCTTAATCCCTTATTTGGCTGGGTTATCACTTCAGCCGCTACTTCTTTATCTTCATCAGATTATTATTGGTAGGTTGTTTTGTGTTGGAATTGATATTAATAGGTGACTACTAGGTGAGTATTAAAATAGAAAAGTAGTAAAAGTGGAAAATGGGTAGGTGGAAAACGGACATAATATCTTTCGATGTTTTCAAATCAATATAAAAAGGAACCCGCCCGGTTTTGCTGACCCGGGTTGACCCGGATTTGTAAGAAACTGTCGGTTCAAACTGGGTTTCAAATAATAAAAAACCGGTTAGATTTGCTCCGTTTTTCAGATCAGAACCAGTTTAACCGGTCGAACCGGTCGGGTTGAACTGGGTTTAAAAACATTGATGCTAATCTCATATTCAAATGGTCAATCAACATTTCTCCCACTCCTAAGGCTACCCACAACGGTTGTCAACTTCGGTCGATCGCACTCGATCTCGACTCGGTCGCGCCGTTGTGGCTAGTCGGTCGTGGTAATCGGTCGGGCTCAAAAGGGTCGTATGTAAGGTCAAATGCATCACTCGGTCATCACTTTTCATTCTTTTTTTTCTTTTTTATATATTTTGTGGATAATTTATATTAGTTTTAATTAAGTTTTAATTAGATAAAATTTATAAAAAAATTCCAAGTTTTAATATATTGAGTTTTGTTTAATTCCTCACAACATATATTAATTTGATAATTTTTGGAGTTACTTTTAGCTCTTTACTTCTAATTAAGTCTTTTTTTAATTATTTCTTTAACGATATTTAAGTATAAATACTATTTTAATATTTTTATTTTATTTAACAAATTATTTAAAAAAAAATTATATTAAAAAATTAAATTAGGTCGCACTAGGTCGCCTTGTTGTGGAAAATAGGTCGTAGTAAGTTGCAGGAGAGAGAAAGCTGAAAAAACTAGGTCGTGACCCATTACCGTTGTGGGTAGCCTAACATACATTGGTTTATTTAGGCATTCAATATATATTTATATAGACTGTAATTATTATTAGTTTGCATGGGTATAATAGAACATTTATAATAGTGAAACTTTTCATACATATGTAATTATTAATTTATAAACATTTTGATAATATAAACATATGTTCGCTATACAAAAACTTTTAAAATGATTCATAATAACATATTCAATAAATTATAAAAAGAATCAAGAAAATTCTATATCTTTTACTTAGTAAAAAGCAAAAAGATTAGTGTGGATTTTTTATGTAAAAAAGAATAAAAATGTAATAATAAATAATATTTTAATTTAATATTTTTTATTTTTGTGTTTTTTTTTTAATTTTAAAAAAAATTATTTGGTAAAGTTCATAAAATAATTGTTAATGAAGAAAAAAAAAATATAAAGTTATAGATGTCAAACTTGTGAATAAAACTGAAAAAAGGACATACATAATAAATAAAACTTTAGTAGTTTAAATTTTAAATAAATTAAGTGATATTAACTGTTAAATGAAACTTATAACTTTTTATATTTTTTTAATATCAAAAAATTAACAAATATATCTTACACTTTTTAACCTAATAATTTTATAACTACAAAATATTAAACACATGAGTGATTTTTTATAATTAACCTTTCTATTATAGAGGGGAATCACGGTTCTCTAGGAACAGTGATCCCCCTCACACTCTTAATAAAGAAATCTTTTTTCCTCCCCTTACAAACACTCGCTTCTCTCAAAGTTTTTACACATACAAAACACACACCATTCTCTGGCATGTTCCGTTATTTGCCTCCGTTTTGGCTCCGTTCTTCATTTACTTCATTAATCAGGGTTTGGCCTTTTGCCCAATCATTAATGATAAGTTGCCCTTTGGGGTTTGATTAGTTTGCCCTTTTATTAAATACCCAAAATAATATCATTCAGTCTCAATCTCTCTCATCTCATCGTTTCGATATGATTCGATCTAATTTTGATCGGTTTTGGGGATCACTGTTTCGATATGATCTATATATGGGTTTGGTTGGTTTTGATCTAGACGACCTAATATTGATGTTGTTACGGTGTTTGGTGGTGCTCACTTTTTGTGGATTTTTTTGCCGTATGAATCTTCAGCTAAATAAGGTAGTTCTTATGAAATCTGTGTTATTTGGTATTTGGTCATTATTACTTTTGTTCTAATTAGATTGATAGTGATGTTGTTTATTTGTGGTAATCCAATGTTTTCATTTTTACCTGATTGTTACAACTATCAATAATCCAAATTGTTATTAGGGTTCATGGACTTTTGATTGTTACCTGATTATAACAACTATCAGTAAAGTGGCCCGAGTGTTTCTGTGAATACCTTGTAAATATGTTTCAGAAAACTTATTAGGCTTCATTGGGGGTTTCCATTGTTGTCATTCCTGGCTTTTTTGTTGTCGGGTTGATGGCAGGCCACGATAGTGACGGTCGTGTCTTTCGTTGTCGCTGTTGATTCTGGGCGACGATATCTAGCTCTGATAATGTCCCTTTTAAGGTTTTTGGCATACATGTGATTGGTAATGTGACCAAGAAGCTATCAGAACCCAATAGCTGTCAATGGGTACCTGTTGAATCACGGTACGGGATATGCAATGTTATATCTCAGATTGGTTTAAAAGCATGAGGGTATGTTCTTTGGCCCGTTACTGTGTCGTTTTGCACATCAGGCACTGTTAAATCACGGTACTAGCTGGTTTGGGATATGCAATGCTATATCTTAGATTGAAACACGCATTAATGTGACATATATTGTTAGTTTCTTACAAAATTGCATAACACTGGGTTTACTATTGTTTGTACAGTTATTTCGATTTTGTTGTTGCCCCATGTATTATCATTCAATCGGACGTTGGTTCGTTGCCGCTATTGATAGCAGGCGATGATACGGACTACCGTCTCTTTCGTTGCCGCTGTTGAAATCTCCTCGTAGGCGATGATGATAATATTCGAGAGTCCCTAAGTGGAATAGAACATGATTTGGATTGCGTGCCTCTTGGGCGGGCGACCTTTTTATGTTCACAGCCAGAGCGCGCATATCCCGATATCCGATGCTCACTTATATGAGCCTCAACATAGCACATAAAAAATACTTTGCCCTTTCTGTTCGACCTGCATATTTCATCGGGTGTTCGTATTGAAATTTGATCTTTGATTGTGAAATGATAGAAGGACAGGGTTGGCGGTTTAGCAGCATGTCGGGTGTGATAAACTTCATAGCCGACATAATCACAGAAACATACGGTCCATGCTGAATGACAGGGTTGCTGTATAATATGGTAGTGGCTTGCATCTACTAATTTTACTTTGCGAGGGATTGTGATATTTGCCTTAGCATTATGTCGGCTGTGATGAATTTAAACAGTCGCGTGTAAAGATAAGATAGCTCGGATCTTGGCGGGGCGACCTTTGAAGGTTGCAGCCATGCCGGGTTACAACTCTTTTTACCAAATTGCGCCTTATCTGAGCCAACACTATATAGCCCAATCTTCGCGGGGAAACCTTTATAGGTCTCAGTAATTTCCTAGGGTTTGAATGATTAATAAGGAATACGAATATGCCGGCTGATACTTGCCTTCGCGTCTTCCCTGTGTTGAAAGTGTGCACTTTCACTTCACATTTGGTTGATTGCCTGGCCGATAATCTTTGTAACACGCTGTCATGATTATTTGTACGCTTCTGTAATTATGTCGGGTTGTCATGAGGCTAAATAGGCCCGGGTAACCATAACATAGCCCGGATCTTGGCGGGGCGACCTTTGACGGTCGCAGCCATGACATGTTATGACTTTTTCCCCCAAATAACGTTCTATCTAAGCCTATGCTAAAAATCCCAAAAAATCGGGAACGAACCTCGGGGTTAAAATACCATAGCCTCGATCTTGGTGGGTACCTTGCATTTGATTGATTAATAACAAATGAGAAGACGCCTGCTGATAGTTGCCTTGGCGTTTAGGTACTTTGATGGTGGTGTTTGGGATAATAATAGACAGCAAAACATTGATTGCAGTCTGAGCAAGCAGTGCAAAGTGGAATGGTTGCCATGATATGGTCACCACAAGTGACTTTTGTTAGGGCTATAGTTGAGCTATAGGTGTAGTTGGCCTCACACCCCGAAATTGTGTCGAACATTCCATTCTCACACGCACCATTCACAAAATGCCTCCAAAAAGTTGAAGACAATGCAAGGAAAAATCAACTTTAAAACAAAACCTCGAGCAACAAAATTATTCAAGTTTACTTATTTTTAGTTTATTTGCATATTTTTTTTTGAAATTCAATAAACAGTGTTGAGTAAAATGTGTCTGTGCTTATTAGATGTTTACACTGGACAAGAAGGTTATGGGGATGTCTAAAAAATGTTTTATTATAGCTAATTATCAGATTCCTATTTTTTTATGAAATAGTATTTTCTTGGGCAAACGAATGGCTGTAGAGTATGCAGCATCACCACATGTTGTATGTCTCCTTATTGCCTTTTTGCGGTTGATGGGGTTGAGATACGGTCTTCCATAAAGTCATGGTTGAACATTGCATTTTGTCTACTACAAGAATGATAAAGATATAGGAAAAAAAATTAAGATATAGAAAAAACCAACTCTATGTCTAACTAATTGATTATTTAGGGCTCTTCAAGGACCTTTCTCATGTAAATTGTAATGTGAGTTTCAGACTAATTATTCAAAGTTATATGGATTGTTTTTCATTTGTAGCGATCCAAGCTGTATGCACATTACATTATATGTTTTCAAGAGCTTGAAGACATTAAATTTTGCTTGGCATATTTGAAGAGAAACAACAAAAGAGTGCTTGATCCCAAGGTTCGACAAAGAGAAGATTGTATTAAGTTATTTTGTGTTGTTTTAATGTTGTAAGTGTAGATTGTTTGAATCTTTATTTCTTTTTTGTAGACGGCTATACTCTTTGTCCTTCAAGATGTTGTCGTTTAGGAATGATGGTAATAGACGGGCCCATCAGGAGATCTCTCGAAATCGTGAGTTCTTATATACTTTGCGCTTTTTCATTTTTATTATCTTACTCCTATGTTTTTTACTGTGATTTACATTCAGAAAAGAAAGGAACAAGTCTGGGTTTCTCGAGAAATAAAAGGATTATGTCATTCTTGCAAAGGCCTTCTATAAAAAAAAAGAGGATTACTTACAAGTAAAACTTCTTTTTTCGGTGATGACATTCATTGCTGATAGGGGTGTTTTTCTTAGAAACGGCTAAATCTATAGTCATGACTTTGTGTAACAGAATCTCAATGAAAAGGCGGCATTCAGGAATCCCGATGAATTCTACTTCAAGATGATTAACTCCAAAACTGTTAATGGAGTACATAAACATGCGTAAGTTTTTATTCGTTTACCTTTTGATTAATAATGAAGTTGTGCTTATAATATTTATATTTTTTGTATGTATATGTTTGATAAATTAGATGTTTTCAAGAGTATGTTGCACATTTATATTTACACCTGTAATAATGCAACTATGTTATAATTTTCATATTTTGTGTATGTATTGCATCTACATAATCAGGTCAGTTGAGTCTGGTTTTGAATTTTGATAATGTGATCTGCAATCTGACCCGATAAAAAAATAGGTTATCGGGTTCGAGTGTTTATCGGGTCGGGTTGGTCGGTTGTCGGTTTGATCGGTAGGCGGGTTATAAGGTAAATTCAACTCTATCTATATAAACGTGTTCAAAACAGGGCATACAAGATCATAGCAGCAACATGACAGAAGATCAGAACATGGGGAGTTTCTAGGAGCAAAAAGCTGTTATGAAGTACTTTTTATTATTAAAAGTGTTTTTTTCTAGAAGCAGGAAACCTCTTATTGTTGGTCTATCATATAATTTGTTATGTTGATTATTAAAAAAAACTCAGCAAACCATATAATTTGTTAGAAAATCAGTTCATTTAGTAATATACTAGGGTAATATCTAATATATAATGGTAGACAATAATGATAACTTTAGGTGGGCTATACGTGGCTTCCTGATGCCCATAGCTTGGCTTGGCATCATATGCAAAGTGTGATTGCAGCCATGGTGGGGGTTTCGAAAAACACACTTTTAGTCAATCTTTCTTTAGTACGAGCTCACTAGAGGACCACACTTTTGTAGCAGGATACGTCGTTATCGCCATAGGGTGCCATATTACTTTCAATTGATGCACATATATTTGCAGCATGAAATATAGGCTCATATATCCATAGAAAAAAACACGCTTGCATAAAATATAGGAATCATATATCCATAGAAAAAAGTTACCACCATTAACCTCAGTGGTTCAATGGATATTTGTTCTTTAAAATGTCAAAAAATTGGCTTTTACTCATCTTTTGTATGCACGTTGTAAATTTGGCCATTTTGTTTATATAACCGAGATTGTATTATTTCGATATCATTACAGCAACCACCTTCCAATACTGACAGAGCTAGTACTAGGAGTCCTGATGAGAATATGATTAAGGTAATGTATTAAGCTCTAATGTCTGCATTTTCTTTATCATCATAACTATTCTTTTTTATACATGTTTAATATAAATAAGATATTGACCACAATTCAATTGCTTCAATGGTTCATTGCAAATATATATGCTTGAAATCTTTTTATGAGTAAAAGAACACTCTTATGAACCCAACTAATGCGTATAATCAACATTGTATATTATGTTTACAAAATATTTGTCGACTTAGAAAACTTTCAGTCTTCACTTTGGTAGTTTGGTGGACCATGTTGACTTGCTAGCAATATATTTTCATATTCTTGGTTTATTTGAATTTAACCACTATTTAACCACTTGATATGGCGTATTCTCTTCAAAGGTGTTCATTTTCATTTTGATCGTCAGGAAGTTGTGATATCCATATTCAGTATATGGAATATGGCAGATATTTGTGGCTGCCTATTTGTGACAACCGTGGTTTTGGGTTGGTCACTTGGTCTTACTTTTAGGTTATTTTATGTGTGCTTACTTGAATTGTGTGTTTACGTGTTTATTTTGTGTGAACGAGGTTGGTGTGGTTATCGTTTATGAGTATAGAGTACTCATAAGTAAATCGAGGAACGGTTATTTCATATTCATGAGCTCACAAGTGGTGACTATGAAATGAAAATGGTGATATTGTGGTGTTTACGTATACGTATAAGTATTATAGTAATAGTATTTTTTTAGGATTTACGGTTTAGCCTTTAGAGGTCTCGGGTGAGGTAATTATCCATATGAATATTTTTCGGGATGGTTTTAAGTCATTTAGGACTTAGTTATAAAGTTTATTTCAAAATTTGAGATTTTTTTTAAAAGTGTATATTTTACGTCTTTTACGGTAAAACGCGTAAATTTGACTAGTTTTACGGTTTTGAGGTTTTGGGAGCTTTAGGAGCTGAAATAAATTAAGGTAAATTAAGGTAATATTAATAATACATATATTAATAATAAAAAGAAATAAAAAACGAATTTTGATGGGTATAGGTCGGTTATGTGAAAAAAAAGAAAAGAAAAGGGGAAAAAAGGGAAAAAGGGAACCGGGCTTTTGTATATGGGCCAAGGACATGTTAGGAAAGTATATAAAGTATTTTTATTAATCAAAACACTCATAAAATCCCTGGAGATCAAGGTTTGGTCGGCATAGATGGTGGTTTTAGGGTTCTTCATTAATTTTTCTTCTTTCAAAAATTCTAAGGTAAAATCTTTAATACTCTTTTTAATTAAATTGTTTTTATGTTTTCTTTAATAATCTTATGATGGATTTAGGTTAGGGTTTAATATAAAAACAGTAAATTAATGTTGTAATAATCATAATATAATGATTACATGGTTTAGGGCTTGTAATTAGAGGGATTAGGGTTAATTAATGATGTTGATTTTGTTAAACCCGTTTTTATAAACTGGGCAGAATTTTGAGTCAATTGTTTTGATCATATCGGGAGTTCTACAAACTCTTATTTTGCGATCCACATACCCCTGAAAAGGTATTTGAAGTGGCTTTCCAATGCAAGAAACTAGAACTAAATTGGAGGTTGGGAAGGGGGTCAAAAATAGGTTACAACAGTCGGAGGTCAAAACAGTTTTAAATTCAGTCTGTTTTCTTTTTAAGTTTTGGGTTGTTTGGGGTACTTAGGGTTGCATTGGGATCTTCTCACGAACATGAGAGATGGTTTATATATTGTAATAAGGATCTGCACTTGGGCTAAGATTGTGGTTTAGGGTAAGACCCTCTAATGGTAATGAACTTTTCATACGTTTAAAATCAGGAAAACTGGAATGACAAAAGTATATATATATATATCAGGGCCTTAACAGTAGCTTTAAGGTTAGGGCAAGTGGGAGGTGTTAGCCAACATATGTAAGGGTATGAATATTCCTTTTACAGAAACCATGGGTATGTTTAAGTGGACATTTGACTTAAAGTTTTGAGACCTAAAAACTGGGACTGTTTTGTGTAAAATATGAACGGGATAGTTATTAAACTTAACCAAGTTAAGGACTTGTTAAGGAAGGGTAATGGGGTGTTTAGAGTTATAAATGGGGTATTTATATGAGAGG
This sequence comes from Glebionis coronaria, assembly GCA_025667525.1. Lineage (NCBI taxonomy): Eukaryota > Viridiplantae > Streptophyta > Magnoliopsida > Asterales > Asteraceae > Glebionis > Glebionis coronaria. The sequence continues at coordinate 305,528,063 of CM046882.1, forward strand.
GGGTTAGATGTCCATCATAGGTTGATGAACCATTTTAGAGGTTGGTTCATGTATTGATTTATGTGTTTTTGGTTTGTTAGCTTGTTGCTAGAGCAAGGACTTTGGAGAAGCAATCAGGTGAGTTCATAGTCCCATTTTACTACGTTTTTAAATGTTTTTTTTCCAGTATGGGATGGAGATGACACTTGAAATGTTCTTTAACATGATTTAGTACTATGTTATAAAATGTGTGGACATAAATGTGTTATTGTGTGACTTGCGTGCTTATGTGTTCTCATATGTGCTTTGGTACGTGTTCTCCTATGTGAATCTTGTTTGGATTGTGATTGGCTTTGGTACATAGATGTATGGGCGTCTATGGGACCAGTTGTGATGTGTGTGGAGCGTGGGGCACGATCCGTCCTGAGTACTTGTGCATCGTCTCTTCGGAGGCAAGATATCTCGACGGGGATATAGTTCATCTTCCACAGGTGGTGTGGGAAAGATCCGGATAGTGTGGTGTGTGTTCTTGTGCATGTGACGGGATACTTCTTGATTGTTATAATGTGCTTTGTGAATTGTAGATGTGATTGGTACTTGGCTTGAGTTTTGTTGTGGATGCATGTAGCATGATTATCACATAATGGTCCATTACTATAAATTGTTTTCTTCAACTTATTTACAGCGGATGTCAAGGTTTCTTATGATGTTCTAGATAACTTGAACCTATGTTCTCACCAACTTTATGTTGACAGATTTTAGTGTCATTTTCAGGTGAGGTAGTTGTGCAAGATGATGTTACAAGTGGCTAGAGTATAGAGGCTGCTAGGATTGCATTCAGAGGAATCCCCTTTCCTCTTAGATTTTTTTTTGTGTTTGATTAAGTGAACGTTGTGGTACTTATATGTTTGATGTTTGTTTATTTGTATGTCTTTGGTAAGATGTAGGCCTGTTACCTACTTACCTAGACGCCTGCATTGTTGAGATATTGTCACGACATTTGTGTCGCCATCTATGATATTTCAATTTCATTTAGTTCTCTCTATAGACACGCTGTTGTTGTGATGATATCCATACGTCGCGCCCCATATTCCACCATGGTGGGGTGTGACAGAATGGTATCAGAGACAATGGTTATAGAGAATTAGGTTGCCTAGTCGTGTAGCCTAGTCTATAGCTTAAGGGTCCCTGCATATAGGCGTCATAGGAGTATGTGTGCATTTTATAGTAATTGATGTGTTAGAATATTATTTTTGCAGTATTTGTTAGGTTATGAACTACTATGGTTCATACTTAACTACATGTTATTTTCTTTACGAGTTTTGATTAGTGCGGGTGGAACCATGGTCGTATACGCTAGTCATTGTTGGATTTCGCTTAATTATGTTTTCATGTTCTTTATACATTTTGAATTTTGTCTACGCTGGTTCAGCTGGACTACGAGTTTATGTGTTACGTGCATTGGCTATGTTATTTTAATACATGGGGTTTTGGATCTTATCTTGCGTGTTTATGTGCTTGTGAGTTGATGGATTATGTGTTATGTGTAGTATTAATTTCTTATAAGTGTCATCATAGGAGGGAGTACGTTGGTGAAAGGGAACATGTATAATTATGGAGGCCTACATAATTATATATGTGCCACAACACCACTGGACTTTCAAGTATGATTGCATGAAAGAGAGTTAATACATGCTTGTATAGTATATGTTGGATGGATTTGAGTGTATGTATGCATATGCCTATATATGTATAATTCCCTTCTACTTATCGGTTGTATTCTTGGGATGGTTGCTAGCTCGTTTCTCTTTGAGATGTTCAACTTCTGTAGTAGCGCATTGCTCGGGTCCTCATTTCACATGTTTGTTTGTACGGTACTTTTGGCGTGAAGGATTTTGAGATGGTGGAGATTTCTTTTTGGGGTAACGATGCCTTTTGTTTCGAGTTATACATGGTAAAAAAAATAGAACTTGCAAATTGAAAAAAAAATAGTTGTTGGTAGTCGATGAAATAAGGAAGTGTCGGGATCATGTTTCAAATAAGGTGAAATATAAATTCTTTAACATATAAGCATGACTCGATTATTTTAAAATATTTTGGTTTTGATCACCTAAAGTTATTGTTCTTTAGTTAGAATTCTTATTCTTACTAACTTAAATATGTTAAATCATGTATTAATCATATGATGGGTGAGAGTTTAAATTTTCTAGAATTAAAATAAATTAGACCTTGAATTTTGTAATTAATAACGGTTTTTTAGGGTTTAAAAATCGTTTTTTTTTTAATTTGGTATAAATCGGAGTAGGCAAAAACTGTCGCTAAACTGTCAAAATATGTCGCTAACTGTCATAAACTGTCGCTAATGCCTAGGCAGATTTTGAGAAAAATCGTTTTGGTCATAACTTATTCGTTTTTAAAGGTTTTTGGGTGATTCAAAAGCCTAAAATTATGTACTCGGAACATACTTTTCAAATATTCAGAAAGTTTCGTAATTGGAAGTCAGTAGCTTGGTCGAATTAATTGTACAAGTGTTGAGTTCAAGGTTAATTTTAGGACAATATGGTTTAAACTCGTGTTTTGGGTATTTTGCGGTAATGAACACTTGGAGGGTTAACATAGAGATGAGTTGGGAAGGAATTTGAGAGTTCTTTAGACCTTATTATACGTGGTTATATTTTGATGAGTTTTGATTTATGGTACTTATGAGTAAGACTGAAATCGGGGTGACAGTGTTAAACCCGTTGAGTTATGTGACGGCTCCTAACTTGGTTTCAAGACAGTTCTTGTCTGATGAGTTGCGTGATTTAGTTAGGTTGGTTACATAACTTTATGGTTTTGATAAGTTTCCTCGCGGACGGTTAAGGCTCATGTGTTGTTGGTTGAGATTATTTTCGTGTAAACTGAGTTCACGTTTGAACGTGAAGGTTTTATCAGGGATATGCATCCTCGTTTGTTTGCTGAGAATAAGTTTGAGTTTGGGAGTGAATCTCGGGACGAGATTTCTATTAGGAGGGAGTGATGTGAAAACCGTGGTTTTGGGTTGGTCACTTGGTCTTACTTTTAGGTTATTTTATGTGTGCTTACTTGAATTGTGTGTTTACGTGTTTATTTTGTGTGAACGAGGTTGGTGTGGTTATCGTTTATGAGTATAGAGTACTCATAAGTAAATCGAGGAACGGTTATTTCATGTTCATGAGCTCACAAGTGGTGACTATGAAATGAAAATGGTGATATTGTGGTGTTTACGTATACGTATAAGTATTATAGTAATAGTATTTTTTTAGGATTTACGGTTTAGCCTTTAGAGGTCTCGGGTGAGGTAATTATCCATATGAATATTTTTCGGGATGGTTTTAAGTCATTTAGGACTTAGTTATAAAGTTTATTTCAAAATTTGAGATTTTTTTTAAAAGTGTATATTTTACGTCTTTTACGGTAAAACGCGTAAATTTGACTAGTTTTATGGTTTTGAGGTTTTGGGAGCTTTAGGAGCTGAAATAAATTAAGGTAAATTAAGGTAATATTAATAATACATATATTAATAATAAAAAGAAATAAAAAACGAATTTTGATGGGTATAGGTCGGTTATGTGAAAAAAAAGAAAAGAAATGGGGAAAAAAGGGAAAAAGGGAACCGGACTTTTGTATATGGGCCAAGGACATGTTAGGAAAGTATATAAAGTATTTTTATTAATCAAAACACTCATAAAATCCCTGGAGATCAAGGTTTGGTCGGCATAGATGGTGGTTTTAGGGTTCTTCATTAATTTTTCTTCTTTCAAAAATTCTAAGGTAAAATCTTTAATACTCTTTTTAATTAAATTGTTTTTATGTTTTCTTTAATAATCTTATGATGGATTAAGTTAGGGTTTAATATAAAAACAGTAAATTAATGTTGTAATAATCATAATATAATGATTACATGGTTTAGGGCTTGTAATTAGAGGGATTAGGGTTAATTAATGATGTTGATTTTGTTAAACCCGTTTTTATAAACTGGGCAGAATTTTGAGTCAATTGTTTTGATCATATCGGGAGTTCTACAAACTCTTATTTTGCGATCCACATACCCCTGAAAAGGTATTTGAAGTGGCTTTCCAATGCAAGAAACTAGAACTAAATTGGAGGTTGGGAAGGGGGTCAAAAATAGGTTACAACAGTCGGAGGTCAAAACAGTTTTAAATTCAGCCTGTTTTCTTTTTAAGTTTTGGGTTGTTTGGGGTACTTAGGGTTGCATTGGGATCTTCTCACGAACATGAGAGATGGTTTATATATTTTAATAAGGATCTGCACTTGGGCTAAGATTGTGGTTTAGGGTAAGACCCTCTAATGGTAATGAACTTTTCATACGTTTAAAATCAGGAAAACTGGAATGACAAAAGTATATATATATATATATCAGGGCCTTAACAGTAGCTTTAAGGTTAGGGCAAGTGGGAGGTGTTAGCCAACATATGTAAGGGTATGAATATTCCTTTTATAGAAACCATGGGTATGTTTAAGTGGACATTTGACTTAAAGTTTTGAGACCTAAAAACTGGGACTGTTTTGTGTAAAATATGAACGGGATAGTTATTAAACTTAACCAAGTTAAGGACTTGTTAAGGAAGGGTAATGGGGTGTATAGAGTTATAAATGGGGTATTTATATGAGAGGGGGTTAGATGTCCATCATAGGTTGATGAACCATTTTAGAGGTTGGTTCATGTATTGATTTATGTGTTTTTGGTTTGTTAGCTTGTTGCTAGAGCAAGGACTTTGGAGAAGCAATCAGGTGAGTTCATAGTCCCATTTTACTACGTTTTTAAATGTTTTTTTTCCAGTATGGGATGGAGATGACACTTGAAATGTTCTTTAACATGATTTAGTACTATGTTATAAAATGTGTGGACATAAATGTGTTATTGTGTGACTTGCGTGCTTATGTGTTCTCATATGTGCTTTGGTACGTGTTCTGCTATGTGAATCTTGTTTGGATTGTGATTGGCTTTGGTACATAGATGTATGGGCGTCTATGGGACCAGTTGTGATGTGTGTGGAGCGTGGGGCACGATCCGTCCTGAGTACTTGTGCATCGTCTCTTCGGAGGCAAGATATCTCGACGGGGATATAGTTCATCTTCCACAGGTGGTGTGGGAAAGATCCGGATAGTGTGGTGGGTGTTCTTGTGCATGTGACGGGATACTTCTTGATTGTTATAATGTGCTTTGTGAATTGTAGATGTGATTGGTACTTGGCTTGAGTTTTGTTGTGGATGCATGTAGCATGATTATCACATAATGGTCCATTACTATAAATTGTTTTCTTCAACTTATTTACAGCGGATGTCAAGGTTTCTTATGATGTTCTAGATAACTTGAACCTATGTTCTCACCAACTTTATGTTGACAGATTTTAGTGTCATTTTCAGGTGAGGTAGTTGTGCAAGATGATGTTACAAGTGGCTAGAGTATAGAGGCTGCTAGGATTGCATTCGGAGGAATCCCCTTTCCTCTTAGATTTTTTTTTGTGTTTGATTAAGTGAACGTTGTGGTACCTATATGTTTGATGTTTGTTTATTTGTATGTCTTTGGTAAGAGGTAGGCCTGTTACCTACTTACCTAGACGCCTGCATTGTTGAGATATTGTCACGACATTTGTGTCGCCATCTATGATATTTCAATTTCATTTAGTTCTCTCTATAGACACGCTGTTGTTGTGATGATATCCATACGTCGCGCCCCATATTCCACCATGGTGGGGTGTGACACTATTACTATCTGATTCTAAATCAGTGTTATTGTGGGCGATCATGAAACTATTTCATATGTGGTTAACAGATGGTATCGGGTAGAGTAGGCCCGTAACTAGGCAGGGCAGCACGGTGTCATGCTTACAGTCATTACGGGTCCCTTACCTTTTCCCCCATCTTTCCCTTGCATCTTCTTTATGATTTATGAGGCTCTTAATGTGTCGTTTTGTTGGAAGTTGTCATATCGAAATTGAGTATACGGAATGTGGCACATATTTGTCGCAAAGGTTGTTACTGTGCGACTTTTACTTGGTGTTATTGTACGCAATGATGAAACTATTGTGTATGTGGTTGACGGGTGGTATCGGGTTGAGTAGGCCCGTAACTAGGCAGGGCAGCATGGTGTTGTGCTTGCAGCCGTTGCGGGGCACTCAACTTCTTCCCCCATCTCTCTGTTGCATCTCTGAGCCCCACATCATCAAGCTTACTGTATTCATGTTTTAGTTGCTGTAGAAACCGCAAGCACATGCCACAGGAGCCATTCAAATTAAACAAGTAAAAACCAGGTATTTAGTTCAACCAAAACCATATTTCCAATTCGATTCAACGCCATTTGCTATTAGTTTTTCAGGTTACTCATGTGCGTTTAGTTTTGGTAGCTACGAACAAAATGCAAGTGAGCTCTAAGGTTGTTTCTACTCGCCTCAACTGAACATTTTTTATGGTGGTATGGTGAATGTCTTCTAGCTTTAAAAGCCTGTTCATTTATGTGGTTTTACATTCTAAATTTTTTGGTTCAATTTTTTTAATGTTCTATAAAGTGACCGGGACGTACAATGCAGGTTCCTAGCGGTCAACAATGATCAGTTATGTAAATGTGTATGCTGGACTTGACGGATAAAATGTAGGTGAGGCAGTGTTCGGGGTTAGTTATTTATCTCTGCATATCAACTATTTGTGGTAAAATAAGTAGCTTTCAATTACCAGGTCATTTTAGATGAAATTTATTTTGTTCGTCCATATGTTTGCCGCAAGTAGATACAGTAAGTTGCTAAAGATCTAATCTTGGTTTCCAGAAAGATCTTTATGAAGGACTGTGACCATCAAAATGTCGTTGGAGTGCATCGAGAAGGTTTGAAACCTACAAATGATGTTGTAATTTTCGATTCTTCAAATCCCATAGGTATTACCTGTACCTGATCCTACCTCTTCCATATGATTTATTCGATATGTTGACATGGAAATTATATTTCAGGTCCAGCTCAAGAACTTTTTGACAAACCTTTCTTTAAGTCGGTTTCAAAAGCACTTCATCCCGGTGGTGTTGTACTGTGTGCACACAAGCTGAGAGCATATGGCTCCATATGCACATTATTGAAGATATTGTTGCAAATTGCTGTCATGTATTTAATGGTCCGGTCAACTATGCGTGGACAACTGTTCCTACATATCCAAGGTAATTTCATGCTCAACCACGATTATTGTTTCTTGAGGAAAACTATATACTGTAAGTTTTCTTATGACCTGAACTTCAAAATGCAGTGGTGTTATTGGTTTCATGTTATGTTCAACTGAGGGACCTGTGGTTGATTTCAAGAACCCGATTAGTAGAATATGAATCGTTGCCAAGACAAACTAGACCATAAGCAAATTTAACTAAAGTAATATCACCATACAAAACTAAGGTAAAACCATCAACAATCCTAATACTATTCATGACAAATTTAATGTTTTTAATCAATTTAAATCATTTAAATCACATCATAAGAATATATAGTATAAAAATGTTAAAGTAGAAGAGTAGTATTTTCAAGTTTCAACTATCCAAAATAGTTTGAAATCCAAATAATACATAATATATATATATATATATATATATATATATATATATATATATATATATATATATATATATATATATATATATATATATATATATATATATATATATCTCTTATGTACCCCATTATTAATCTATTCTTTTTTGTTACATGTCACAGTCGGAAACAAGGAGGCATACAAGGTGATAAAAGTTCGTCGTGAAGATCCAACAAAAGACTTAGAAATGAGCAGACCCATGTAAGAACAATAGTTCATGTTTACTTCATGCATATCCATATACATCTCAGCATCATCCATAAGTGAATGTTTGCAATGATTTTGTGAATTGCTTGATATATATCTAACAAATCCTCTTCTATTATTTTGTTTGGTTCCCGTAGCAGTGTTCTATTAGCCACACACTTTTGGGAGGCACTCATTGACAGCCTAAATTACAACACCTTCATCGAAACCGCTCTGAAAACGTTCCCAAAAAATGCCCGCTCTTCGCCGCAGCGAAGCGCGGGCATAAATCATAGTCTGTATAATTCATAGGTTGTAAATAGCGAAAAAGACTCGAAATTCTTGCTCCAACATGATTCCGAATATTCTCGGTTGCACTAACGGCATGAAAGATATATTCTTAGAAAATGATTTTCAAGGCACTCACCGTTCACCAAGACCATAATATTTCAGGATGAATTCAAACTTATCCTTATTTGCGGTAGCAAAACATTTTGACAAAAACACAATATTATCTTAAATAAACATCTCAAGACTAGAATATAGCTACAATGGTTTGTATGTCTTCGTCTTTCCTTATGCAATTATTCTATTTACTTTTGCATGTGTATCTTTATTTGTTTTATACAATCGTGAGATCTTATGATATATGAAAATAGTTAGTTCTTATGTTTGCATCATGTGAGATTGTTTTTTTCTCTAGAATTTATCGATGCTATTCATGATTCTAGTGAATATATAGTATGAAAGTAAAACCAGAAGGCTATGACTTATTGATTAGCTTAAAGAGATGAATGTTAATATTATTGCGTGATTAAAGCCCATATTGTTATTAATGAGTTTTTTGCTTAGCTGAATCACGACGTTCGAGGTCTCACTAACCAAAGTGTTGTGGTTCCAGTATCGCTTGACACGATATGTACATATACACAGACAAGTGTTGAATGGGTGGGGTGTGGCCTTTAAAAAAATACCTTCCCAAAGTGTTGCGAATTTTATTTTTATGGATCATCATAGCATAGCACAAATTGATTCATCTCACAGTAATTTCACGATAGTCGAGTATAACCCAATGACTTTTATTATATAGAAGGGTGTTGGAATGCTTCATACAAATATGTGAGTCACTCAAACCCCTTTCAACCATGGTAACAAGAACGATATCCGTGCGTTGCACGGGTAGATGATCATTTATACACTAATTTTTTTTAATAAAAAGTATAATAGTCATGCGTTGTCTGAACGGGGTACTTGTTAATCTACTTTTTAGTGATGTTTGTATCATTTACTTTATTTTTTCCTTAACATTAATATGATCATTAAACTCCATAAAAAATGATCTCATACAAACGTAGTTGGTTATCAATTTAACCATTTAACAACCACGTCGTATATTATCATATATCAAGTATAACTAACTCTCCATTTAATTAGCACTTATTAATAAATTTACTTTTAACATTTTTATTCCGAACAAATACGGTACAATTGTTATTTTTCTTAACTAATGGTAGTCAATGCAAAACACATTAAGGGACATGTTCTATTTTTCTTAACTAAATAAATTCGAGCAACCATTTTCTAGACCGACTAAAAGTCCTCAAGAACCGTATTTCTTTTTCATTTACGTAAGATCGTTAAATCAATCCTTTTAGTGTGTCTCTTTTTGCGTGGTACATGAAACTATAAAGTATATGAAACTATAAAGTGAATGTACCACTACAAAAAAGTAGTGTTTTCTCACATTATTTTGTACACACTTCTAAATAGTGTAGAAAATATTTTGAGTTTATTAACATATATATAAATGTGTAAAAAATAATAATATAAATAAATATGAACAAATTTTACAACATCACACTTATATGTGTTGAGAATAAAATTCACACTTTTTAGTGTGAAATATTTCATATTTCTCCACACTTTTAAGTGTGGACCTTATTTTGTTACACCCATATTTCCCACACTCCTCGTTTTTTGGAAGTGTGAGGAATATCGGTGTAACAAAATGGAGTTCACACTTGAAAGTGTGGAGAAATATGAAATATTCAAGACTAAAAAGCGTGGACTTTTATTTTCAGCACATATAAGTGTGATGTTTTAAAATTTGTTCACATTTATTTGTGTGATTATTCTTTTACACATTTATATATGTTAATAAAATCAAAATATTTTCCACACTATTTAGAAATGTGTAAAAAAATGTGAGAAAATACATCTTTTTTTGTAGTGTATACTGGCTCTTTTTTTTTCTAAAGAGTATTGTATATACATAGTACACAAATATGGTAATGCAACCATATGTGTATATACTTCATGATAGTTGAAAGGTTAAATATAAATTTCTTTATTTTTTAATTTGTATATATATGAACAGGAAAACTACAAAAATTTTGCACTTTTAAAAATTATTTTTTATCACTCATTGTTTGTTTTCTTATTTATGACGATTATATAATGAATGACTAAAAAGTTGAGACATATTAAATATGTCATAATATTTTGTAAACATATGTTTATAACATATAAAAAGTCTCATGCAAGATATTTTTTCAGAGCCATTTTCTTGAGCAATGATAGTGAATTTATCAAGAACATATTAATGGCTCTATTATTTTTTTAACAAAGCTTTGTTTATCAATGGCATATCATTCTTATAAACTGACAACATAAATTAAATAATTTTTGAAGATTTGTTTATCGATCTTTTATTGAAAAATACACTTATACAGGAAAAAAAAATAAAAAGACATACTACTACTAGATAGTCGTCCAACAGATAGAAATAAAAGAAACATATATTAATCTAATAATAGTAACAATGTTATATAAAACTTAAAATAGGTATTTTCATCACAAACCCATTCGACATTCTTATTGTCTTCTTCATCTAAGCTTGCTTTCATCTTTTTCAAATATTTGAGACAACCTGTTTGTCCTAGTGATTTTGATTTTTTTTTGTTTCGCTTAATTGGCCCATTGGGATTCATCATCATTAATCTCCTACATGAGAAGTTAGCGCAAGAGTTAATGAAATTATATGATACTTTCGTAAAAAAAGTAAGAGAATTAAGAAAAAAGTATATCAATGTACTTACATGTTAGAAAATTAGCAAGTTGAACTTCATATAGAAGATCATCAACGACAGTTACATTGCACCATTTCAGTTTCTGAGGTGGTCTTCACCTTTTATTTTGGTTCCTCATTTTTTATCACAAAACACAAATGATTTAAGCAATTTCCTAATATGGAATAGGGTATTTAAAGAAACAACTACGAAATAAAAAAAAGTACAGAATGCATGATAAAACGTATCACCTAGTTGGCTAGTTGTTATGGTTAGTTGCCATCATAGGATGGATGATTTGAGTACCGCGATTTTAAGTAGAAGAATAGAAACATGATTTAGAAAAGTGATGGTTAAACATGTTTGTATATTTAAAGATCATCAAAAAAATAACATGATTATTTTCAATGTTCTTAGATGTTTATATATAAACTAATATTTGCTTGTGTTTTATAGGTTTTATGATAAACATCAATTTATCTGTTATAGCCAATGTGGCACATGGGGTGCATGTGTGCAGCTAAGCTGAACACATGAGTTACATGTGTATTTCTCCCATATGGTTATAACAGAATCTGTAACTAACTTTCCCATCCCATCTCTCCTTTAAATAGTTTGTAATCTTCATTTGTTCAATTAGCTTTGAAATTGTAATTTTCTTTTCTCTCTCAATTACATAATCTTGTAATTCAGTTTCAAGTAATCAAAGGCAATAGCATAGTTCAATCTTGTTTCTCATTCCCAAGATTCTGTTATGTTTCTTGAACAACTTCGAGACTATCCTGGTTGTTCAATCCATTTGTGATACTTTTCTGGTTGTTATCATTTAGTTACTTAACAATTGGTATCAGAGAACTTTCTTGTGAAAGATCTCGTTGTCATTGTTCGTGATCTAGTTTTTGGGGGGTTTCTTGTTCAAACCGATTTTGGCGGGAAATTCTGTTTAGAATTATGTTACAATCATGGCACCAACAACAAGGTTTACAAGTACAAGCAATAATGAAGAAAACAATGGGGATGATTGCTGGGAAGCCATGACTAACCGAATTGTACAACTAACAGATCAATTGGTAGGGTTGATTTTGTAAAATGCTGGTGGTGCAAGGAATAATAACCAATTTACAAGAATGACTAAACTTGAGTTTCCACGTTTCACCAGTGAGGATGTCAAAGGATGGATCTACAAGTGTGAGCAATTCTTTCTTCTTGATAACATTACGGAAAATCAGAAAGTTAGATTAGTTGTTGTTCATTTGACTGACACACCATTACTATGGCATAAGTAATATATTAGACTGTATGGGGAAAATGTGGGGTAGGAGGTGTACAAGTCTGCAATCTTGCAACGATTTGGTACAATTTTTTATGACCCCATAAGTAAGATAAGAAACATCAAGTATGAATCTAGTGCCAGAGAGTATCAAGATCGTTTTGATACATTGTTGAGTAGATGTGATATTGTGGAAGAACATGCTGTAAGTTTTTACTTGGGTGATTACCAACTGAGCTTGAAATTGGTGTTAGAATGTTTGACCCTAACACTTTGGTTGAGGCTTATAAGTTTACTAATTTTCAAGAAGCTACTTTCCAAGCTATTAAGAAAACAAGTCATATGGTGGAAATTTTGCTAGTAGGTCAAGGGTGGGGAATTCTGTGGGTAGTTCTGTTACTACCAAGTCACCTCTGTTGTCTTTGCATGCTCCAAATAGTGTGTGGAAAAGTAAACCTACCACCCTAGTTAATGCTCCTATGAGGAAACAACTTACACAAAAAGAGTATTTGGAAAAAGGGCTCAAAATTTATGTTTCTATTGTGATCAGAAGTTTACTCCAGGGCATAAGTGCAGTGGTCAGTTCTTTTCCTTAGTCTTGTTGGCTGGGAAGATGAAGATTGTGAAGAAGAGTAGCAGGAGTGTTTGGGTGAAGAAATGGTAGAAATGGTAGAAACACAGGGGTTAACCCAAGTGTCTCTGAATGCTTTGGATGGTGCAAATTCTTTTCAAACATTAAGGATTACTGGAAAAGTGGGAAAACATTCAGTGCACATATTGGTTGATTGTGGGGCTACTCAAAATTTTTTGGACCTGAATGTAGCTAAACAGGTAGGGTGTAAGATGACCAACACTTGTCCATTATCTGTAACTGTAGGAAGAGGGAAGAAACTGATAAGTGATACTGAGTGCAAGGGTTTTGAATGGCAATTGCAAAGGGAAACATTTCATACGGATGTCATGATTATGCCATTAGGTGGATGTGAAATAGTGCTTGGAATACAGTGGTTAGCAACATTGGGTGATATCAAATGTAATTTTAGTTAGTTAAGGATGGAGTTCATGTATAGGAATAAAAGGATGACTTTAAGGGGTTCTCCTAAGCCTCAGATGCAATGGTTAGATGGGAAAAATCAGGGTAGACAGTTTATAGAGTCATCTAAAGCTGAGTTGTTGATGTTTTATGTTTACCCAAACACTGGTGTTCAATTATCTAGTGTAGAAGGTGGGCAACTGGCTCCTGCATTGGCTAAGGTGGTAAACGAGTTTGAAGATATGTTTGCAGTATACCTTCTGAGTTGCCTCCTCAGAGAAGTCATGACCACAAAATACCATTGGTTTTAGGTGCTCCACCAATCAACATTAGGCCTTATAGACATCCACCAATGCAAAAAGATGCTATAGAGGCCATGGTGAAGGAATTGTTGGAGTCAGGGGTGATTAAGCCTAGTAATAGTCCATTTGCTTCTCCTATAGTAATGATAAAGAAGAAAGACAATACCTGGAGGATGTGTGTGGATTACAGGCAACTCAATAAGCACACCATTAAGGACAAATTCCCTATTCCTATCACAGAAGAATTAATAGAAGAATTACATGGTGCTACTGATGTGTCGAGGATAAGTATATGGTGATAATTTGAGATTACGTTATAGGGTAAATTAGAAAATTACCTTTAGGAAAAAGTAATAGACTAATACTACCAATGACGAATTCAATTAAACACGTGAGTGAATCAAGTTCGTTGTACACGAAGATCTTATGAATTTGAGACATTTTGCTTTGATATGGACAATTGATTTGAATTGTTTTTCGGTTTTTAAACTACAAATTAAATCTACCAATTTTAAACTAATTAGTTTTAGCATAAAGTGCATGAATCGTAACTCCGCTATTTTAAAAATCCACAAACAATTAATTACTTAAAAATTAACACTATTTAAAAATTAATCCATTTGAAAATATATAAAATAAATCTATTTAATAAAAATAGCTTTTAAAATAATTTACTTTTAAAACTAATAATCTATATTAAAAATACTCTAAACAAATCTATTTAAAAACTATATTTATTTAAATCTAAAGTTATAAAAATCTTATTAATTTAAATTTAAACTAATTAAGCTTTTTAAATAAAAACATTTTTTTATTATTTTTTTATTTTAAACTACTTATTATTTAGAATTTACTTTAATTAAAATTAAAAGTTGTATAAAAAAATAAAACGTGACTTAAATAAACTAACTCAAGCAAATACAGCCAGCTTGAAAAACGCTATATTAATGAAATAACCTGAAATAAAATCAAAGAGCCAACTAGCTCAGTTGGCTAACATGCTGGGCATACAAAGGGGAGGTCTCGAGTTCGAGACCCCTAAGTGATATATTTTTGCTTATTATATCTTTTTGACAACTGAAAAAAAAGGAGTCTTAGGAAAGACTTTTTGGTAAGCTTATTTGATTAAGCTGATAGGACACTTATTTTGATAAGCTGTGAGGACACAGCTTTTTAGGCTTATCAGATAAGTGAAACTGATAAACTTGAAATTAAACAATATAGCAGAACTATCAAAGATGCAATATCAGTCAAATTAAAAACAAAATATCATTCAGAAAAAAAATCAAAAAAACCTCAGATCAGATCATTTAAGCATATACTACTAGATCTCAAGAATCATTTCAGTCCAAAATTACTTTAAACACTATATTTAATTCTGAAAAGATTAATTAAAATCCGTTATAAGAACTAACAAGAAACTTTATGTTTAACAAGCGTGAAACTGAAATCTATGACAGCATAATCCCTCCTTCAAACAAATTCTTATAACAGGCAAACCACAATTCAAACAAAAATGAACCTAAAAGCTGGGCAACGAAGCTAAACACCAATCCAATCTATGATAATCTACAACCGCAGCTATAAATCATTCATAATATGAAAATTAAAATCGTTTAAACAGTAACTTCTATAAATCAGAACACACTACTAAAGCAGAAAACTCGAAATCAACTAAAATTAAACTCTTTCAAAATCAAACCCAAATAATCCTATTACGTGTAGCAGATCATCTATGCTCATTCAATAGAAATTCAGGATCGACATACATCATAACAAATGAATATTTTCATGCCAAAACAGTTTAAACTGAACATTCCTTACTAACTCAACCTCGATCTAACATATCCAGTATCATAAACAATCTCAACTTAACATTAATCAAGCAACATCAATACGCATAAACACTCAAAAATCTAAAAGCATTATTTCACTTAAACAAATTTAAATCTATTTAACATTAAAATAAGAGAGATTAGTACCTTATGTAGTAACCGTTGAGCAGTAGGTATGCGCTGAGCATCCTATGAACCGGAAACTAAACCACCATTCACCATTCGATTATAAATCGATATCAAAGCGAACCACCAACTAGCATCATCAATGATTCTCGAAACATTTGTATTATCTTTCCAGTAGGGAAAAACAACTTAAATCCTTTTTCACTTTTGATATTAAAAATAAAGCTATTAATTAGCTTATTTTTACCATCACAAACGTTATTCTTATGAAACAGTAAATAGGGTTAATTCATAAATCAATTTAAAGCAGTAAAAGATGTTAAATGAGACAATATAAACGAGACACGATATAATGAAATCAACTGATCTTTCATTAATTTTCAGAAAATATTACAAAACTTAATAAAAAGAAATACAAAATATCCCTAAATCTATTTCTACAGAGTAACATTAAAGAAAAGTAAAGGATAAATTTACAAGATAATTTGGGGGTTTTTATAGCCTCCCCAAAGGCTTTGCTGAGAGGATATTCGGATCTCTTAGGAATATTCCTTCTGATTTCTGGCCTTTGATCTTCTCTTTCTCTTTCTTTCTTTGATCGGATGGTGGATATAGCACAACTAGCACACGGATTGCCAACGTGGCATCCATGTGTGCTAGTTGTGCTTCTTTGAAGCCCTGTGATTGGTGGGATAGGAAGAGTGAGGTGTAGTGATGAGACTGCTTTTATATATAGTCTCATCGTCCAAATCGGGCCTAAAATGCATAAAATATCATTAAAACTGCCAAATATATGCTCGTGTTTGTTGCTTGTGTATTTTAGGTACGGATATTGAGAAAAAGACAAAAAGATCACAAAAATCAATCAAAAATGAACACGGGAAACGAAGCCGCACAATGAACCGGACCCGAATCATGATTTTCCAAAATGACCTTGAAGAAGTGAAGAAATACAAGTTTGGTCCCTCATCTTTGAAGACTTTTCACAAATGACCCTCCAATAGTCATTTGTACAAGAAAAATCCCTAAAGTTTGAGCATTGTACAAGTTCAGTCCTTGGAGAATGAAGATATTACAAAAGATGCCCTTATTCATAATTGAAAGTAACTTGTGCCAAAAATGACAAGATAACCAAACTTATTATAAAGGGAAATAGAGTTTGTTAGCTGTTTTTACAACATGGACAAAACAAGAGAGATTGGGGACTGAATCTGCCAAACACTCTAACTCAACCCAGCCAATCACCTTGCCAAGTCACCTCCACCCACCAATAGCAACACACCACCTCATTCCCCCCACCCACGTCACCCTTCCACTACTAAGTTTATTTATTAAACTCAGTCAACCAAAGTCAAACCCTCATTTTCCCACTTAACACAATATTTAAAAAACTAAACCCCCATTTCAGATTAAACCAAACTCTAATCCACCCATAAACCCTAAATTTCCCAAGAAGAACAAAGAGCAAAACAAAGGGGTTTAAGCTAATCCTTTCCAGATCACTGATTAAACTAAGCCTAAACCCAACACCACTCTTATTTTTGTCCCCACTCAACCCATGTGACCACCCCAGGGGTCCCCTGCACCCGTCCCTTTCCACAAAACCCTAGGAGGGGACATGATAAACGTCCAATATGGTTTTACTTGTCCTCCACACCAAATGAAGGGTCCAATATTGAAGATTGCAGCTGGCATGTCAACATCCTTCACATGAGCACATTTTGACCAAAAATTCAAAAATCATCCAAGGGCATGATAGGAAATTCATGTAATAGGGTTTCAGTAGTCTAGATAGTTCTTGGGTAGTCTATTTAAGGAGGGTGCAACATGTGCATACCCCTTGTTCCTGATTTTTTTCCTTGGTCACAAACTTGTAATGCCCGTTTTATTAATGAATGAAACTTGGTTGAGTGTTGTTGATGAAAAGAATCCAGGCTCCATTTTACTTTCTGTTGTTTGATTGTGTGATTGAAAGCTAAGTTCTGAGTTCCAAGTTTGTTATTTAAGTTCAAAAATTTTCAAAATTCATTCCTTTTCAAAGTTTCTGAAAAATAGGGTATTTTGATATAGCTTGTTCCAAAAGTGGTTTTCCAGGTTTTTAAGTGTTTGTTTAATTATTTTGAAAAGAAAGTATTTGGAAGAAGTTTGTGAAAGAGGTTTAAGAAAGTTTTAAAAATCAGAAAATATTGGATATTATTGCTTGCTTCTTGTTGATCTTAGCAGGAAGTTTAATAGGAGCTTGTTGCCCAAGGTTCAGCACAAGCCCGAGCTTGTGGGAGGTGACTTTTCAGTCACTGTGGGACCTGGATGTGGGTCCCACAAGGTAGCTTCCTTGTTCTTTATTTTTCAGTTTTTAAATTTGTGGTTTATATGATTTGATGAAAGTACATGAAAGTTGTTAAGTGTTGTTTATTTGTTTGGTTATGCTCATTGGAGTTTAGTATGCATGCTTAGGATAAGTGAAACCAGTTTTGTGTAGATTTGCTTAGGCTTGCTTGTTAATTTTTTGGTTTTCAGTCATTAAGGCGTGTTTGTATTAAGGATTAAGTTGGGCTAATTGATATCAATCTTGGCTTAAAACCTGTTTAACATACTCTTGTGGTTGATAGTAGGTGATATTGTTACTTAGCTTTCAGTTTGGAAAGGTTTTAAAACAAGTTGCATGCTTAAAATTTGGAAAAGTGGTCAAAAACAGTCAAGTGCTTGTCTGCCTGATTTCTTTGAAGAATTTGTGCCTCAACTTTTGATCATTGCTAGATATAGGTTGTTTTAGGATTGTGTATCTGTTCTATGTCATTTGGTTAGTTTGTGTACAAGTTTGTGAGCTTTGAAAATCGTTTTTGTGCCATTTGCATCAGTCAACTATTCATCAGAAACTTGTATGCCTAATCAGTAACATTTTGTGCTCATTGTGTGGATTTTTGTGAAGTAACTTTGTGTTTTTCTTGTTTTATTGACTTCCCACAACCCCACTGGTTGTGGGAGTGCCCCCATTGACCATCAAACATCAACAAAAATCCAAGAACAAGCTCATCTTGTTCTAATATTCACAAGTGAAGATACGACTTTACTTGTGTGTTCATCATTTAGCACAATGCTTAACTGAGCATCATTTTGATTCTAGTAGCTTGATTCTACCCTGTTTTTGATTTAAAGTTGTTTTAGATTAAGTTTAAGTTACTGTTCTTGAGTATTTAAAGTTAAAAAAAAAAAGTTTTTACAAAAAGGACGTGGCCAGGACTCGAACCTGTGCCACTCCTCTCACACTCCAACGTGATAACCAGTTGCCCTAGGGTCTTTGACTGGTTATCACTTAGAACTTTAATTATTTAAGGAGTATTGTTTTTAGCTTATTTAACTAAACAACTTATTTATAAGCTGATTCCAGCTTATTTCTTTTAGGTTTTTACAATTTAGCATTTTTCCTTTGTTCTTACTAAGGTTTAAGACTTTTTGGTTCAAAAAGTATATTTTTCACGTGCTTATTTAATTTTCTAAGATTATTTTAAGTTTAAATTTTGAAAAGTAAATTAAAAATAGGAAAAAGTATTTTAAAAATCTGGAAAAATAGTTTTTAGGTTTTTAATTATATTTTTGAGGTTTACAGCTATTTAAGTTTTCATTTTAGCTAATTTTTGATTTTATAGGATTTTAGGGTTTTTAACTAACTTTGGAATTTAATATAAAATTATTAAAAAGGTTTTGGAAACTTTTGATTGCATTTCTGTCTTAGTTACATTATTCTAGATTTTTGGTAATTTTTAGAATTTTTTTATAAACTTTGATTTTTTTTGAATATTTTAATATTATTTTACTATTAAAAATTAAAAGTCTAATTTTTTAAGTTTTTACATTTTTCCTAGATTGTAGACACTTAATTAGGAATTTTGTAACTTTCCAAATATTTTTAAGGTCTTTTAATTATTTCCTAGATTTAATTTAAGTTTTAATTGATTTTAATAGTTTTTAAGTGTTTAAAAATAGTTTTATTTGGTTTTAAAATTTAAAAAAATACTTTTTAGCTTAATTAGGTTATTTTTGAGGTTTACAAACTTTAAAGTCTTGTTTAGGGCTTTTTAATAATTAATTGTGATTTTTAGGGCTTTAATTAGCATTAAAAAGTCATTATCTAATTAATTAAAAGGTTTTAGCAAGTTTGCATTTTTTGTAAACTCTTAGAATATTATTGTGGATTTTTAGTAATTTTTAGTAATTTTTAGGTTAAATATTTAATTTTGGTAGTTTTTACGGTTTTACGTGATCGACCTTTTCGTCTTAGTTTAATCCGTCGTCGTAACCGTCATTCTCTTCTAATCTCATTTCTTTCTTTCTTTTTCAATCATATAATCACAAATCATTTATCATCTCTTAACACAACGCACTTGCCTCCTTGGGAAACGAACTTGGACTTATTTGGTCATTAGTGCTCGGTTTTCCTAAACCGACACTTAATACTTGCCACTTTTGCCTTCCTTTTCCTAAAGGGGTAAAAAATTCTACAATCATGTAGCTTCCAGTGATTCTTGCCACGTAGCATCTTTTCTCCAATCTTTCTCTTCCTTAAAGATTGGGGGTTTTATTCCCCTTTTCTTGAATTAATTGATTAAATAAAAAGCTCTTTGTTAAACTGACTTTTTACTGATTAGGGATTGGGTGAATAGTAACTAGGGTTACTGGATTTTAGGTTTTGGGGTAAAGTGGGGAAGAAAGGTGAGAGAGAACTCACCTTGGTTATATCGAAACATTTAATAAATGAGTGAAATGGAACGGTATTTGTTTATTTGGTGTGAAAAGTTGAGATATTTATTTATTTATTGTGGTGAGATGAAAACGTGAATGAGTGGGTGAAAATTGGATAACGTGTGGTGTTAACACGTGAAACAAAAGAGAGTATTTAATGTGTAGCCAGGGAAACGAATTTGAACCCTAATGGGCCTTTTAACACATCCGTCCCAATTATTAAATGGGCCTTGTATTGGGCTCCAATCTCAAAAGTAAATTATACTCTTTTAAATGGGCTTTTAAGCCCATTTCCCAAAGGTGGGTCCCACTTTGCCCGTAAACTTGCACAATTATTAAATCCACTCAAGTCGAGCTCGATTTTTGGCTCCTTCAATCTTTATCTTCAAAGTCGTGTCGATAATTGCCGGTTTTCGCGAACTTGGTACCCACACACATTCAAACAAGAAACAAGCATATACAAGGCATTTTTGATACATTTCATGCATAATTTCATTGTTTAATGATATAAGTGATATGAGTATTTAAGCTCATATCAAATTCCCCCATGCTAAGCAATTGCCGTGTCCTCACGGAATGATAAAATAAAACCATAACTACACCATTATTCAACTTATGACATTTTATTTTATAAAGAAATAATGTAATGCTTTCATTAATGAAAAATAATTTTAAGGATCATAAAACTCAAATAGATTCCTCGTCCTCGACTTTTCACTTTTCCATGCCAAGTGCAAAAACAAGATCATTGTTATTATAAGTTAGCAAACTAACACGAACTCATGTGGGCCAATTACTCACTTAGACTCCCTTATTCCTAGGTGTATCTCTTATATTTTATTGTTGTCTTAAATGATCACGAGGATGCATTGTTGACTTATTTCGATAATTTATTAGGCCGAAAATAAAGTGAACGATTTAATCAATAGTTAGCTAAAGG
Source organism: Glebionis coronaria (assembly GCA_025667525.1). Taxonomy (NCBI): domain Eukaryota; kingdom Viridiplantae; phylum Streptophyta; class Magnoliopsida; order Asterales; family Asteraceae; genus Glebionis; species Glebionis coronaria. The sequence continues at coordinate 305,549,150 of CM046882.1, forward strand.
ACAAAATCTGTTAAAACTGCTTCTCGGGCCCTCATAAATTTCATATATTGGCATAACTTGCTTCGCGATTTGAGACCTTTCTCGGACCGATATTTGGCAGTGACTTTATACTTCAAACCTTGAGAGACGTTCATGAAATAATGGTCTTCTCTTCATATAGGAATTTCTTCACTTGAATTTTTAAGAGATTCATACCTGGACCACGACTTCTTCATTTTTCTCCAATCTTTATTTGGGATTTTGATATACAACGATCCGCCTCCTTTTTGGACTTGGCTTCATTTATCCTCATACCTTATTATTTTCTTTTTAGATAGACTTCTCCATGACTTTTGGGGAGTATTTTCTTTTCGTCGTGTGTCTCGATCCTTCATATTGATTTTCGATAAATGAATCTTCACATCACTTGAGATCTTTAGCAATAAAACATAGCCCTCATGTCTTGTTAGGACCTTTTTGGACTCGCCAATCTTCGCATCCCGCTTCAATAAGTTATGCCTTGGCTATGAACTCTAATACGTACCGAGCAACTTTTAAACGATCTTGGGCTAGAAGCTAAGTAACTTTTCAAATCGTTCAACCTTATTTATTGCAGATAAATTTATTAACAAGCGATGGGAGAATAGGCTTATAATTAACTCACATAAATTCCCGAAATAAAACCAAACTTATAATTGGCTCTATCATCTCTTGTTCTCCATATTGTAAAATTTCAAAAATGTGAAATCAATGGATACTTAGCCTATTAAATCAAAGTTTTAGGTTTTCAAGTCATCTATAGGATCTTGCATCTTCTTATACTCTTGCAAGTTTTAGAATTTGCGTTTTAAAGTTCCCTTGATAGACGACTTTCTAGGATCAATTATAGGAGCTTGCGAAAAGTTCTTGTTCTTAACTCGTATGAATTAAGACTTTCGCGTTTTAAAGCTCCCTATATAATAGCCTAGCAAAACTTAATTCAAATACGTTAAGGAAAAGCTAAGGTTAAAAACCGAGTCGAGTCAAAAACTATTCTTATTTTCACCAACGGAAAGCCTACATTTGTGTCAAAAGCACTTATTTTACTTATTAAAACCTAAAAATAACACTAAAAATCTAAAATTTTATTGAAAAATGAGAAAAACAATACGTTTGGACACGGCAAAAACAATTGCAAGCGATTATATCGATTGACTCCCCCATGCTAAAACCAAACATTGTCCTCAATGTTTCTTAGCTCAAGAATAACACCCCCTTGCTAAGACACGAAGAGTCTAATGCAAATTCCTAGCATGGAAAGAGCACGCAAATCTATAAGCCGTTTATTAATTATGCCTCAAGAAAAACGTTAGTCGATAAAAATCAAGGGATAGAAAATGTGCCCCTTTTTGGCATTCAAAGAATGGAAGATCAAGTGGACCGGCAAAAACCGAACACGAGAGTCTTCAAAAATAAGGGTCGTACCTAAGATCACAACACAACAAAACACGAGCACAAGCTTGAAAGATCAAGCCTTATTGGTGTTAGAAAATAGAAAGAAGATAGAATGTATGGGACTCCCCCACAAGGCACCTCGTTTTTGTTCACCGAGTCATGAGCTCGACTCGATCCCCGCGTTCATTGGTCCTTAGGGAAAGTGGTGAAAACCGGCATATTGGAGTAAAAACCAACATAAAGCACGATGCCGGGGTAAAAGATTACATCCTCGTTGTCGGATGACAAACAAAAGGATGAAACTCCAACACAAATCTCTAAAAAGAGATGGTAGTCACAAAAAATGGTATGAATAAAGCATGCTCCCCGAGATAAACTCGCACCAAGATGATAGAAAAGTCTTCCAATTATTGCATCGGTGAAAGGCCGAGATTTCCCTAAATCAACGATTCTGGGGTCGAATACCTCGTCCTCGGTGGAGAAAGGAAAGGATAACACGGTGTCGTCCCCCCATGCTTATCCAAGATCATATAAAGCACATGGTAATGGTGGGATAAAAATCTCATCCATAGTGGAATCAACATTCTTTGCTTTAACGACCATTTCACCCTTAGGAATGTGATCAATGGGGTCATGGTACTCAATGTGAGACACATGAAAAACCCGCACATTAAGGTCAAAGTGGGTGGGAGGAGGACTTGGGACGAAATCATCATCAAGTAAATTCTCTAAAAAGATATCGTCCCCCTCCGGGTCGATGTCATCAACACCCGGTGGTATCGAATCATTAGAAGCAAGAAAAGTATCAATCTCCTCCATAAGCAGATCACTATCCTCACGGGAATAGGAGATGGAGAGAAAGACTTGGCATTAGGCTTAGAATTCAAAGCCTCGATCCTAGATATGAGAAGATAGACATTGGATAATTTCTCACGAAAAACCACGTCTTCCACATCTAAATGAGTAAGTTCATCGGAGAACTTCTCGAGGATCGGAATAGTCAAATCAACCTCATTTCCCGGTGGAAATGGGTCTAAAGGAGCAAGTTCAAAAGTGAACCTCTCAAAAATCGGATCACAATCAACCTCATTTCCCGGTGGAAATGGGTGAAGAAGAGTAGGTTCATCGGGTGAACCCCTCAAAATCCGAGTCGTGAATATCATCATCATAAGAAAGTTCATCGGAGAACTCCTCATTAGAAAATTCACTAGAAGTAGAATCATCCTCAAAATCTTCATTTCCATCACGATTTTCATCATTAGAATTAAAGAGAATATCAAAGTGAATGGAAGAAGTCGAGTCATCACAATGTGGCAAATCACACATCTCATTGGAAATACCGTCAAACTCTCTTGGGTTTTGGACAAGAATAGTGCTAATATGCTCGTCCCTCTTGCTTAGAGAATTTTCGGGTTCCACGATGGAAGAATCATGAATAGGAGTGGTGATGTCATGAGAAATTTCCTCATCATCTAGGATGGGAGAATCCTCGGGCTCAATAGCCGGCAAGATACGAATAGGAAAAACGATAGCACTAGACGAAGGATGAAGAGCCATAAGATCTCGCAAAGAAAGAGTACTATCCTCATCATCATCCAAAAGAAGAGAACGCTCGAGTTCACGATTAGCAAGATATTTTTCTTCCTCTTGAATTTTTTCTTTCTTTCGAATCTCAATGCTTAAACCATTATAATCTTGCGAAAGTTGTCTAATCTTAAGCTCACAATCTCGTCTAAATCCCTCATCAATCAGTTCACCATGAAATCGTCGACTTCCTAATTCATTAGTAATGTCATTAATCTCTTGATTAATTTGTCTCTTTTCAAGCAACAAATCTTCAATGCTCTTTTCAACAACTTCAACATTTCTTTGGCACATTGTTTCAATATCGAAAGAATATTGTGGAGATTGGTCAAAACCGGTTTATAGCAAGGATTAGGCTCATAAAAACTTTGATCCATCGGTTGACAACAAAAACTCTCGTGAGGACCTCCACAATACTCACAACAAAGATGTTGTTATGATAAACTCGGTAAATCTTGTGGATAACAATTATCATTAAAGTTTTGATTGTAGCTCGGTTCTTGCTCGTAATTAAGCGAGAATCGATGCGAACAATTAATTCCTAAATGAGAATTATTTCCACAAAACTCACACGAGGGTGTCTCGTATGTAGGGTGTGGAGGTGGATTGAAATCGAGAGAATTATTCGAAAAATTCGGATTTTCACATGAAGTAATATCATTACAATAAGGACAAAATCCAACACGTATATCGTGACGTAAATCATTTCCACAACGCTCACACGTGCACCACCGACATGGTGAAAAACCATATAACGGTTCTCCACACCCTTCACAATTGACGAAGAAATTCATGGAAGAATTAAAATTTAGAGGGTGAGGAGAAAAAGAATTAAACATGATAGAGGATTAAGAAAATTATTTTTGGTATTTTTCATAAAAACGAGAATTTAGAGGATTGAAGAAAAGAATTTAGACAAGAAGAAGATTATTTTTGGTATTTTATTTGGTATTGCTCAATCAATAATGATCGATAAAAAAAACAAGGAATAAGGATAACTACTATGGAAGTAAATTACCCTCGGTCGACTTTGAAACGATAGGTGAAAACCTAAACGTATCGAGGTTCAATAAGTAAACAACAAAAATAAGATTTATTACTACTTGAGTCGGTAAACCAATAATAGGTTGTCCCTCTCAATATACGCACAAGCAAGCGGGGAAACGAGGTGGCACAAAGCACTTAAAAACCTTTTTCCTTAGACGACCTTTTATAGCACGTCGCCTTATACCCACCTTATAGTTTGTATAAATCGAGTTCAAACTTCTTATTAGTATTTATCTATTTTGCCTTTTATTTTTGTTTTGGATTCGAATACAATAGCTAGGTGATGAAATCCCAACTAAGGCTTATTTGAAAGATATGTAAAATTATTGTTCTACGTAATATAATATATTATTCACAAAAAACGAGAAAAACGATACATACTATATAATAGAAAAATAACAAACTTTCCGAGGACGCAAAGGGTCTTCAAATCAACGATCAACAAATCTCCACAAAAGCGAATCGTACACAAGATCCCCGGCAGCGGCGCCAAAATTTTTGATGTGTCGAGGATAAGTATATGGTGATAATTTGAGATTACGTTATAGGGTAAATTAGAAAATTACCTTTAGGAAAAAGTAATAGACTAATATTACCAATGACGAATTCAATTAAACACGTGAGTGAATCAAGTTCGTTGTACACGAAGATCTTATGAATTTGAGACATTTTGCTTTGATATGGACAATTGATTTGAATTGTTTTTCGGTTTTTAAACTACAAATTAAATCAACCAATTTTAAACTAATTAGTTTTAGCATAAAGTGCATGAATCGTAACCCCACTATTTTAAAAATCCACAAACAATTAATTACTTAAAAATTAACACTATTTAAAAATTAATCTATTTGAAAATATATAAAATAAATCTATTTAATAAAAATAGCTTTTAAAATAATTTACTTTTAAAACTAATAATCTATATTAAAAATACTTTAAACAAATCTATTTAAAAACTATATTTATTTAAATCTAAAGTTATAAAAATCTAATTAATTTAAATTTAAACTAATTAACCTTTTTAAATAAAAACATTTTTTTATTATTTTTGTTTATTTTAAACTACTAGTTATTTAGAACTTACTTTAATTAAAATTAAAAGTTATATAAAAAAAATAAAACGTGACTTAAATAAACTAACTCAAGCAAATACAGCCAGCTTGAAAAACGCTATATTAATGAAATAACCTGAAATAAAATCAAAGAGCCAACTAGCTCAGTTGGCTAACATGCTGGGCATACAAAGGGGAGGTCTCGAGTTCGAGACCCCTAAGTGATATATTTTTGCTTATTATATCTTTTTGACAGCTGAAAAAAAGGAGTCTTAGGAAAGACTTTTTGGTAAGCTTATTTAATTAAGCTGACAGGACACTTATTTTGATCAGCTGTGAGGACACAACTTTTTAGGCTTATCAGATAAGTGAAACTGATAAACTTGAAATTAAACAATATAGCAGAACTATCAAAGATGCAATATCGGTCAAATTAAAAACAAAATATCATTCAGAAAAAAAATCAACAAAACCTCAGATCAGATCATTTAAGCATATACTACTAGCTCTCAAGAATCATTTCAGTCCAAAATTACTTTAAACACTATATTTAATTCTGAAAAGATTAATTAAAATCCGTTATAAGAACTAACATGAAACTTTATGTTTAACAAGCGTGAAACTAAAATCTATGACATCATAATCCCTCCTTCAAACAAATTCTTATAACAGGCAAACCACAATTCAAACAAAAATGAACCTAAAAGCTGGGCAACGAAGCTAAACACCAATCCAATCTTTGATAATCTACAACAGCAGCTATAAATCATAATACTCATAATATGAAAATTAAAATCGTTTAAACAGTAACTTCTATAAATCAGAACAAACTACTAAAGCAGAAAACTCGAAATCAACTAAAATTAAACTCTTTCAAAATCAAACCCAAATAATCCTATTACGTGTAGCAGATCATCTATGCTCATTCAATAGAAATTCAGGATCGACATACATCATAACAAATGAATACTTTCATGCCAAAACAGTTTAAACTGAACATTCCTTACTAACTCAACCTCGATCTAACATATCCAGTATCATAAACAATCTCAACTTAACATTAATCAAGCAACATCAATACGCATAAACACTCAAAAGTCTAAAAGCATTATTTCACTTAAACAAATTTCAATCTATTTAACATTAAAAATAAGAGAGATTAGTACCTTATGTAGTAACCGTTGAGCAGTAGGTATGCGCTGAGCATCCTATGAACCGGAAACTAAACCACCATTCACCATTCGATTATAAATCGATATCAAAGCGAATCACCAACTAGCATCATCAATGATTCTCGAAACATTTGTATTATCTTTCCAGTAGGGAAAAACAACTTAAATCCTTTTTCACTTTTGATATTAAAAATAAACCTATTAATTAGCTTATTTTTACCATCACAAACGTTATTCTTATGAAACAGTAAATAGGGTTAATTCATAAATCAATTTAAAGCAGTAAAAGATGTTAAATGAGACAATATAAACGAGACACGATATAATGAAATCAACTGATCTTTCATTAATTTTCAGAAAATATTACAAAACTTAATAAAAAGAAATACAAAATATCCCTAAATCTATTTCTACAGAGTAACATTAAAGAAAAGTAAAGGATAAATTTACAAGATAATTTGGGGGTTTTTATAGCCTCCCCAAAGGCTTTGCTGAGAGGATATTCGGATCTCTTAGGAATATTCCTTCTGATTTCTGGCCTTTGATCTTCTCTTTCTCTTTCTTTCTTTGATCGGATGGTGGATATAGCACAACTAGCACACGGATTGCCAACGTGGCATCCATGTGTGCTAGTTGTGCTTCTTTGAAGCCCTGTGATTGGTGGGATAGGAAGAGTGAGGTGTAGCTTCCAGTGATTCGTTGCCACGTAGCATCTTTTCTCCAATCTTTTTCTTCCTTAAAGATTGGGGGTTTTATTCCCCTTTTCTTGAATTAATTGATTAAATAAAAATCCCTTTGTTAAACTGACTTTTTATTGATTAGGGATTGGGTGAATAGTAACTAGGGTTACTGGATTTTAGGTTTTGGGGTAAAGTGGGGAAGAAAGGTGAGAGAGAACTCACCTTGGTTATATCGAAACATTTAATAAATGAGTGAAATGGAACGGTATTTGTTTATTTGGTGTGAAAAGTTGAGATATTTATTTATTTATTGTGGTGAGATGAAAACGTGAATGAGTGGGTGAAAATTGGATAACGTGTGGTGTTAACACGTGAAACAAAAGAGAGTATTTAATGTGTAGCCAGGGAAACGAATTTGAACCCTAATGGGCCTTTTAACACATCCGTCCCAATTATTAAATGGGCCTTGTATTAGGCTCCAATCTCAAAAGTAAATTATACTCTTTTAAATGGGCTTTTAAGCCCATTTCCCAAAGGTGGGTCCCACTTTGCCCGTAAACTTGCACAATTATTAAATCCACTCAAGTCGAGCTCGATTTTTGGCTCCTTCAATCTTTATCTTCAAACTCGTGTCGATAATTGCCGGTTTTCGCGAACTTGGTACCTACACACATTCAAACAAGAAACAAGCATATACAAGGCATTTTTGATACATTTCATGCATAATTTCATTGTTTAATGATATAAATGATATGAGTATTTAAGCTCATATCAGCTACCATCTTTTCCAAGTTGGACTTGAGGTCTGGATATCATCAAATCAGGATGCATAAGGATGACATTCCCAATACAACTTTCAAAACTCATCAGGGTCATTATGAGTTTCTAGTTATGCCCTTTGGATTGGCTAATGCACCATCTACATTTCAATCACTGATGAATGAGGTATTCCAATCCTATTTGAGGAAGTTCACACTAGTTTTCTTTGATGATATACTGGTTTATAGCAAAAGTTTGGAGGAACACGTTCAACATTTGTTTGTTGTCTTAGTAACTATGAGGCAGATTAAATTGTTTGCTAAACAATCTAAGTGTGTGTTTGGCACAAATCAAGTGAAGTATTTGGGTCATGTGATTTCTGCACAAGGGGTAGCCACAGATCCTAGTAAAGATAAAGTTATGCAAGAATGGCCTACTCCAACAACTGTCAAACAGCTAAGGGGATTCCTTGGTCTCACAGGTTATTACAGAAGGTTCATTCAAGGTTTTGCTACTATTAGTAGACCCTTGACTCAGTTACTTAAGAAAGGTGGTTACAAATGGACTAGTGAAGCCCAGTCAGCTTTTGAGAGACTTAAAGATGCTATGATCAAAGCTCCAGTTTTGGCTCTTCCTGACTTCAATACCCCATTTATAGTGGAAACTGATGCTTCTGGGATAGGAATTGGGGCAGTGTTGCAACAAAATAGTCACCCAATTGCTTATTTGAGTAAAACCTTGTCTGTTAAGCACCAAAGTTTGTCCACTTATGAAAAGGATTTTTTAGCTGTCTTATTGGCTCTTGAGAAATGGAGGGGATATTTGCTGGATAGGCACTTTATTATCAAGACAGATCATTTTAGCTTGAAGTATTTGTTGGATCAAAGAATCACAACCCCTACTCAGATGAAGTGGTTGCCTAAACTCATGGGTTTTGACTATGAGGTAGTGTACAAAAAGGGGTGTGACAATGCTGCAGTTGATGCTCTTTCAAGATTACATACTTCTGAGTTGTTTAGTATGGTGACTACCTTGGTAACTACTGATTTGACCAAGAAAATTGAAGAAACTTGGGTCACTGATGACAAGCTCAAAAGACTGATAGAACAATTGCAGACACAATCAGGGAGTAAGAAACACTATGTATGGGCTAATAGTCAGTTGTTGAGAAAAGGTAAAGTGGTAGTAGGTGATAATGCTCAACTCAAGACTCATCTATTGCAACATTTCCATGGATGGTCTATTGGTGGGCATTTAGGGGTCAAGGGCACTACCCACAAGATCTGTTCCACAGTCCATTGGAAGGGACTCAGAAAATAGGTTAAAAAATTTGTACAAGAATGTGTGGTTTGTCAGAGGAATAAACCAAATCTTTCAGCTTATCCTGGTCTTTTACAGCCATTACATATACCCCAGAATATATGGACAAGTATGTCTATGGATTTCATTGAGGGACTACCAAAGTCACAAGGGAAGAATGTGATTATGGTCATAGTGGACAGACTCACCAAATATGCTTATTTTGTGGCCTTATCTCATCCTTTTAATGCTAATCAAGTAGCCCAGGCCTTCATTGACAATGTCTACAAACTCCATGGTATGCCACAGTCAATTATGTCAGACAGAGATAAGATTTTTCTAAGTACCTTTTGGAAAGAGCTTTTCAAAATGTTGCAAGTCCAATTGTTGATGTCCACAGCCTACCATCCTCAGACTGATGGCCAAACTGAGGTGGTGAATAGGTGTTTGGAAGGGTACTTGAGGTGTATGACAGGAGAACACCCAAAAGAATGGTGTAAATGGTTGTCCTTAGCTAAGCTGTGGTACAATTCCAATTTTCACACATCCACACAGATGACTCCATTTGAATTGTTCTATGGTATTGTTCCACCAGTACATGTACCATACTTGGGGGGTTTAAGTAAGGTGGAAGTTGTTGACAAAAGTTTGAAGGACAGAGAAGAAGTGTTACAAATAATGAAGTTTCATCTATCAAGAGCCCAGAATAGGATGAAACAACAAGTAGACAAAGGAAGATCAAAAAGGATTTTTGATGTTGGTGATTGGGTGTTATTGAAATTGCAGCCACACAGGCAAGTTACAGTAAGGATGGGGAAACAACACAAGCTCTCACCTAAGTATTTTGGTCCTTTCATAATTAGTGCTAAGATTCGAAAAATGGCCTATCAGTTGGAACTTAACTCTCAAGCCCAGATACATAATGTGTTCCATGTCTCTCAGTTGAAGAAGTATAAGGGAGTACCACCTAATCCACAGGATGTTGCAATTCCAATGTGCAATACAGAGAGAAGATTGGCAGCTCAACCAGTGGTTGTCTATGGGTTGATCCAGTGGACTAATGGTACTAAAGACGATTCTACTTGGGAGCCCTTAGACAAGATCATGAAGGACTACCCAGACTTATTTCTAAATTCTTGAGGACAACAATTTTGTAAGGAGGATGGATTGATAAACATCAGTTTATCTGTTATAGCCAATGTGGCACATGGGGTGCATGTGTGCAGCTAAGCTGAACACATGAGTTACATGTGTATTTCTCCCATATGGTTATAACAGAATCTGTAACTAACTTTCCATCCCATCTCTCCTTTAAATAGTTTGTAATCTTCATTTGTTCAATTAGCTTTGAAATTGTAATTTCCTTCTCTCTCAATTACATAATCTTGTAAACGTTCAGTTTCAAGTAATCAAAAGCCAAGAGCATAGTTCAATCTTGTTTCTCATTCCCTATGTTTCTTGAACAACTTCGAGACTATCCTGGTTGTTCAATCCATTTGTGATACTTTTCTGGTTGTTGTCATAGTTACTTAACATTTTATTTAGGTGAAAGTGACTACTGAGTACTGATGTATATATAGTACATTGAGTTCATCTATGAGCCATTGAATTAGATGCTAAACATCACGGCATGTTTAAAATTTAAAATCATACTTCTTATCTATTCCTAGAATTAGTAGGTGATGAATTAGGCAAAGAAAGTGTATACATACATTCCCTAAACTGTAGAGCAGTTTGTTTTTCAACAATGGCATACCGTGAATGAAGGTAAGTTAATTAACAGTGGATATAATTATGTTACTATGTCATTTTATACTTATCCTGATTGTATTTTTTAGGAAACGTGTGACAATAAAGCCTCTCATTCTACTTCAAGATAAGTATGAATAATTTATAGGGTGTAGATTTGTTCCTACATTGATCCTTCGGTATGTACATCATGACACGTCATAATTTTTTCCCCGAGTAGCGTGGAGCCGTGGACAATAAATAAGGGTAACTAAAAGTGAATGGTTTTAACTGGACCCATTTTAACCACTTGCCTAAATTGTATCATCCTTATTTACATTTAAAACCTATGTTTTCTTTTTCACTTTTGGTGATTCATTACATTTTCACTTTGGGTTGTCAGGGGTTTTATGGAGAATCAAGAATAAACAAATCGAGAGTACGTCATCGTGGAGTTACACAACAAGTAAAGCAAGAGCTGAAGGAAGCATTTGAGCTGTTTAACACCGATGGCAATGGCATGACTGAACCCAGTGAACTCTTGTTATTTGAGTGAAAATGATTTTGACTTGTGTGGATTTTTACAAGTATAGGTACTATTGATGCTAAGGAGTTGAGCGATGCAATGAGGTACGAGTAAAGATGGCAAAAAACTCCGAACCCGATGGAGAATCCGATACCCGAATCTGATTTGATCGAGGATTCCCCGAGTTGACCGGGTATGGGGATGGGGGTGGGGATTCCCCGATAATAAAAAGCGGGTATAGAGGCGGGGATGGTAATACCCTTGGTTCCCAAACCCGTCCCCGAACCCGCCCCGAATATCTTTATTCTACATATACATTTATATATCTTGTATGTTTCAAACATCTATTAAATATATGAAACACTATCAATCGATAGTTAATAACTGTTTTGACACTAACCTTTTACGATGAGCTCTTTTGTGTTAATTTTGTTGTTATTAATAGAGAGCATGATTGCATGAATGTTAATCTCGTAATATTTTTTGATATTACCGTATTGTGTTATCCGTAATGGTTGCGTCATTTGAAACATAGTTTAAATGTTAATTGTGTAACGGGGAAAAAATCCCTGATTCCCCATTGGGGATCCCCCGTTCCCCGTTGGGGATGGGGATGGTATGTAGCTTGTAATCCCCGATGGGGATGGGGACGGGGATGGGGATAGATATCTAACTTTGGGGATGGGATGGTAGCAATCATTCCCCGCAAACCCGACCCCGTTGTCTTCTCTAAGTACGAGCATCATTTAATCATTGAACAAAAATCTTACTATGATATATGATTATGCATACGATTATGCATACAATGATAAGTCGTTATTCACTTTAGGGCCCTCGATTTCGAAATGACAAACGAGGTAAGATCCAACTGCCAGTTGTTTTGCTTATTTCTAATTTATTATATAGTGTTTAGGGTTATCTGGATTTACGTATTGAAACTTATGTTGGGTTTATTCAACTGTTCTTCAGCAACTTGATCGGATGATAGCGGATGTAGACAAAGATGGCAGTGGTGCAATTGATTTTGATGAATTTGTGTACATGATGAGTGATAAAATTGGGGAAAGAAGCAACAAACAGGAGCTTACAAAAACATTCAACATTATCGATCATGATAAAAATGTAACCTTCCGTATCAATGAAACTTGTTCTCTTACATTAGAAACTAATGTTACTCTGTTGAACAGGGAAAGATATCGATTTCAGACATCAAGAATATTGCTAAGGAGTTAGGTGTACGCTTTACTGACGCAGAAATTCATGCTATGGTAAAGGAAGCAGAACGTGATGGTATGTTCGTGTACTTCCCACAATCCCACTACATTTAATTGTACGTTTACTAGAGTTGATAAATGGACGCGTCATATTGGGTGAATTTAAATACATGTTGACCAACTCAGCAACACTTTTTGGCTTTACAATTGATTGATGTTATGGATATGATCATAGAACTCTTGTATTGTGTTAAGGGGCAACTTTTGAACCGTTTGCTTGTTAGTTAGTTCTTCAGGAGATATACTACACATTTTTTTAAATGATATACTACACACTGACCCTTGTCCCGTTTGATGATTTAGTTGTCCTCTCAATTAAACAACAAAATAGAACTTGTAGTTTCAATATGTGACACCCCAGGCAAATCCCACATCAGTTGTGGCCAAGAGAGATCCATGGTTCATAAGATAACAATCGTCTTCTCATGACACAACGTGTTTTGTGGTCTACTCAAGTGGGGTTCTTAGGAACTGGCAGTTAAACATGCTCATGTAAGAGTAGTACTAGGTTGGGTGACCAGCCGGGAAGTACTTACAAGAGGGGCACAAAGCAAAGCCGTGAGCCTGCGGGCAAAGCGGACAATATTGTAGTCTAAGTAAGCGGGATGTCATAAGTGGTATCAGAGACACTCCTGAGCCGTTCTGGATGGTGGGGCAAACCTCATCGAGGACGATGAGTCCCGAAGGGGGGGTGATTATGACACCCCAGGCAAATCCCACATCTGCTGTGGCCAAGAGAGATCCATGGTTCATAAGATAACAGTCGTCTTCTCATGACACAACGCGTTTTGTGGTCTACTGCAAGTGGGGTTCTTAGGAACTGGCTGTTAAGCGTGCTCATGTCAGAGTAGTATTAGGTTGGGTGACCAGCCAGGAAGTACTTACAAGAGGGTCACAAAGCAAAACCGTGAGCCTGCGGGCAAAGCGGATAATATTGTAGTCTGAGTAAGCGGGATGTTACACAATATGTGTTTCTTCTATTTACCAATATCCCGTATGTTATTTTTGTTAATCAGATGATGGATAAGTTAGCAAAGAAGAGTTCATGAGAATGATGCAGACAACTTCTTACGGATATTAGGAATGGAGGACTGGCCTTCCCCGTAATTCCATGATCCGATGGTGTCTTATCATCTAACAAAGAGTTGCAAAAGAAGTATGTTAGTATTGTCGTAGTCCATGTACAAGTGATACAATATCTTCAACTTAGGTGAGGAATATTGTGATAGCTTACACAAAACCATCATATCGACTATATAAAGGTTTGCCATGGTGGTCGTGTCATATAAGTTGGTTGGGGACGAGAGGTGATAATTATCTGTATGGCAACCAAACGGTTTGGACAGTTATTTGTTGACAGTCGGTGATCAAGTGGAAAGAGTCTTGTGATCGGTTCCTTAAACTACCAACGGCTCTTGGATTTCAAACAAAACCATCATATCGACTATATAAAGGTTTGCCATGGTGGTCGTGTCATATAAGTTGGTTGGGGACAAGAGGTGATAGTTATCTGTATGGCAACCAAACGGTTTGGAAAGTTTTTTGTTGACAGTCATCAGTTCCTTAAACTACCAACGGCTCTTGGATTTTCAAAATTAAATACATGTCTTAAGAAAAAGTATGGCGGGAAGTTCAACTCATTGGAGGTAATTAGCTAAATGCTAATATACATAAGAACCGAAACCATATAGTTAACTGTATGGCAACCAAACGGTTTGGACAGTGATTTGGTGTCTTGTTGATAGTAGCGATCAAATGGAAAGGGTGGTGTCAAATTTCAATATTACATACCACGTAAGTCTCAACAAAGGAGCTGGTAATGTGTGGGAAAGTTCAACTCACTGGAGCTAACATATGTAACAACTGAAACCATGTTAGTGTATATAAAGACCAGAACCATCCGTTGCATAATAGTTATTGTCAGAACTTGCTACTACATCATTCGAGTCCGAGTAGAGGTCATGCGATGCACAAAACGTATAACGAATTTGCCCCAATTTCTCAACTAATAGCAAACATGGAGGGGTGCGAGTAAGACCACAAACAATGAATTTGCCCCAATTTCTCAACTAATAGCAAACATGGAGGGGTGTGAGTAAGACTACAAACGACAAATCTATCTTTGTACAAATGCTAGTAATACTTTTATAGCAGAACACTATAGTTAACACCATATATCATGAATGCCAGATATAAAAATCTAGACACGGGGCTTCGTCATCTTATACATACACAACTTCACTTGTTTAGAGTTTTGGCCCCTCCACACGTTCTATACAAGAAAACTAGCACTTGTTAGGGGGCACTGTGATCGATACCTTTGCATAGCAGACTCCCCCTACTGATACTCTCCTGTTTCGTAAACCAGCGACTGCAATATAATATCTACCTGGAAAGAAGTAACATCATCACAAACCTGCGTCATTTTCAAACTGGTCTTAGTTTGTGAAATATTCAACTTATTTCATGAAAGTATTATTTAGGAGTCAATTATGCATCTGCTCAAAATATTAGCCTAAAAGATGGATCTGTTGGTATATTTGTTTCTAAACCATGAATAGACTAATCAGTTTGTTGGATGAGAAGGCAAAGTTACTAGAATAAGTATGAATGGGTCAGTACAAAATTTTTAATAATTAGGAAATAGGTTGAATTGAAATATCCGAGAACCATAGCGTATAAAGATGTCCCTACATTTCCTTACCAAAGAAAGCTAGTAAATCATTAGTTTAGTTTAGTAACTATACCTGAGACATTAACGATCTGACAAAATTAACCAAAAGAAAACAAAATCTGACAAAAAATGTTGGCGGATGACTTTGAAGACGATCTATTACTGATCATCAGATATAGTAAACCTACACTTTATAGTGCTAACTGACACTGCTAAAAGCACATATATAGGCCATCTATCTTCAACATTGTTGACTAGTCATCCACTTGCAAGTTGCAACCAGTAACACCTAGCCCTTAAAAGCTAAGAGTGACGTGTCGAGGTACAGAAATGCCTTGTAATTCAGGGTTTATTTTCTTTGGGCATGTAGCAGGGCCACCGTCATACCTTTGTGCAATTTTTACTGCTATATTTTATCGTTTGTTTTATACGTAAATAAATTACTATTGAAAACATTAATGCCTGGTCCATCGGATTGAACTGGTGAAGCTTCGTCCCTGCCTTTGTGATACTAGTTAACTGTTCAACTTTTGATAAGGAACCAAACATTCTAAACCTGCACCATCCAAGACACTCAAATGTTGTGTGTGTACTTGAAACTGACCTCCTCATACAATAGTTGCTCGTGGGTCACAGCTTATAATACCCTCCCTGTCAGCGCTCAACATATCATTGCCAAGTACAAAAAACATTAGGCAATACCAACTTCTACACCATACACTTAATCAGAGGTTGCCAAAATGGGCAGGATAAGGGTTCGAACCATGTTGTCTTGTGTTGGACAAAAACTTTACATTATCGTCTAGATATGACCATGTCACAGAGATAATGACATAACCCAAATCGACCTATTCACAAGAATGTGCTAAAATTGTCGCCTCTAAGCTTGAGCCAAAACTATAAAACTACAGAGCTCTCTTACTTGGACTTATGCCTTCATCTTGGCAATCAAAAGTTTGTAACTCTAAATTGTTGAGTAACTAAAATCCAAATCTAGAATAAAGGAAAATTTTGTATATTCTTTTTGTAGTCGTCAGCAATAAGTTCTAATAAAAGTTAGTTGACACTTTATACTCTATAATATAGATGGGAATCTTGCTCGTTAGTTTCTTGTTTTCTGTCCAGCCCAAGAATTCAAGAATCTCTGTATTCTGTCTCTCTTAAGAGATCTGGTATATATGTTCAGTTAACTGGTTGTGTGCACAACACCAAGTATCTATAAAGTAACGTTAAGTAACTCCCAATACCGTTCCGCAGTGTATGGGGGAGGTTGAGATGTAGACAGCCTTAACCCTACCTAAAGTAGAGACGCTGCTTCCGGTTCAACCAAAGGTAGAAAAGGACCTCCAGCCTTGCAAGGGGTAGGGATCGAACCCTTGACCTCTGTCTCCAGAGGCAAGGGTGTTAACCACTTGATCCAAGCGTAGCTCTTGCAACATTCTGGTCGTGGTTAATAAGCTATATATTTCCAGCTATGGCAAGAATTTCCGCGGTTGCATATGTATGCTTGTTGCATCTATATGTCAATGCCACTCTATGTCCTCAAAACACTTTCCGAAATGGAGTGTTCAAGCAATCAAGCTGAGTACTTAGTGGTCATGTATGTGTCTATTATTCACATCTTTTGGTAATGTGATATTCTATTAAGCCTTTATTGTAAACAAAACTATTCTCCAATAAGAGACACCTCTCGCCAGTAGTATCCCGAACTGTCAACATACACAGTCCTAGGAGAAAGTTTTTCAAATCTCATTTTCATTTCTATCAATACCTTTTACAAGATTTTTTATCCATGCAAAAGCAAGATTCTTTTATTGATACGTAAAAAAGAGTACCTGTTTAACTGGTAATAATTGGTTTAAGATGTTTACACACTACCATCTAGGGTTTTTCGTGAAATCTTGATCCAATCCATTTGAAACCCAACAGATACTCCATTATAGGGGTGTCATTCGGTTCGGTTATCGGGTTGTTCGGTTTATTCGGTTCGGGTTATTCGGTTATTTTTTTTTTCTGAGTCAACCCGAAAACCGAACCGAACCGAAATAGATTTCAACCGAACCGAACCGAAAACCGAATTTGAATTCGGTTCGGTTTTCGGGTTGACCCGAATAACCCGAATTTTCTGAATTTTTCAAAAAAAATATATAATTAAATAAATATTTTGAAAAAAAAGGTTATTTCAAGTATAAAATGATATTTTTATATCAAAATTATGTTTTAATAACTAGTTTGCATATATTAGGATTAAATTAAATTTTAATAACTATTATATATATATAAATTTATAAAAATATATATATATTTATAAAATTTCGGTTTTCGGTTCGGTTCTCGGGTCCGACGGCTAAACCCATACCCAACCCGAAAACCGTATTTGTAGTTCGGTTCGGTTCGGTTATGACCCAAAACCCGAATTCTATTTTCGGTTCGGTTCTAGTTCGGGTTCGGTTCGGTTCGGTTTTCGGTTTTTGTGGGTCAAACCCGAATTATGGACACCCCTACTCCATTATGACATTTCCATACGACAAACTACAAGGCTTGCACAGGTTATCCATGGACATTAATATATAATAATATATCCACACATAAAAAATCAGGCTTTTTTTGGTTCTAGGTATTTGGCATTGCTTTTTTTTTTTTATCTAATCATGCTTCTACTTATAGGCTGTTTACATACAAGTAGTATACAAAATAGGTTGTACTCATAAATAAAAGTGGTAGAAAAAATTTCAACCATATCCATTTATAAAAGGTTGCCAGGTAAAAAATCAGTAAAAAATTGATCAAAAAGAGCCCCAGATAAAGTATTTAGACATTAGCTGTATAGCAATTTTGATTTATGCTGTTGAAAATCGATCTGAGAGTATGATAACTTTGAACTATTTGAACTTTACAGTATTGGAGGTATTATGTTGATTACATACATAGTACATACACAAAATACTTGGGAGCGTTTTTGGAGCAGCTAGCGACTAGCGGTTTAAATATGTGTGTTTAGCAGGAAATTTAAAGAATTGTTATGTTAATTTGTACAAACTATAGGCAAAAAACAAGAAAGAAAGAAGAACTAACCATGAAAAGGAAAAGGGTAATTAACCAACATGAAAAGGACCAATATCACCAGTACGAAGAGAAGCAGCAATCTCATCAGCAACAGTCAAACAAGAAATAACCCAACCACATAAAGCCATCCACACCATCTTCGCCATCCATGCTGTCATACTCCATGTTACTGCCATTATTTCCTTCTTCAATTTTATCAAAATAATTTAATTTGGTCTGATGATGATTTAATGGAAGGTTCCAGATCCAGACAAATTCTGCCACTAGATCAAATCTCAACCCGACAAAACAACAACAGGAGATAACTTTCACTCTTGCTATCCTGTGTGACTCTTCCACGTTTATTTTTTAGTTAAGTTACATACAAATGTTAGTTAGCTCATTTTTCCTCCCAAAAATCGGTTTATTACACCACTAGTCCGTGTAGTTTTCGCATTCACTCATTTTTTCCACCAAATGGCCGCAACTTATTTCGTCTGGTCTAACCGTCTTTTTTAAGTCCACATGGACATTTATGTAAATTTTTAGGTTTTTTTTTTTAAGTTTCAAAGAAAAAAATTTCACTATTCTCTTTGACATTAGTCCCCAGTTTATTATCATTATCTTATTGCTACAATTTATCACCTCAATTATTATCATCGTTTTCATTGTTTTAACCACCTTTATTGAATAACTACCACCCACCGTCATTCACCACCTACCACCATGATTACCACCCAACGCCACCTATCACTCCCACTCTCATCATAACCATCGTAAAGATGGCGGTGGTTGTGGGTTGCGGTGCTGGTGAGGTAGTGGTTGGTTGTGATGGTGGATGATGGTAGGTGATGGTGGGTGGGCTGGTTAATTGTGGTGCCATGTCGTAGGTGGTGGTGACTAGGGCTCACTGGTTGTAATGTTAGGTAGTAGTTGGTTAGGTGGGGTAGTAGGTGGTGGTGCTAGTGTTGGTGGGTGGGTGGTGGTTGGGGTTGGTGGTGGTGCTAGTGTTGGTTGGTGGGTGGTGGCAGGTGGTGGTTGGTTGTGGTGGTAGGCGGTAAATGATGGTGTGAGTGGCGCTGGCTGTGGTCACGGGGGTGATGAGTGGGGGTAGTGGGTGGTGGTGGTGTTTTTGTGTGCTGGTGATTGAGTTGTGATAATTATATTAAATGTTAGAGAGTTGTAAGAAAATAATTATTATATAGAAAGTTACTAAAGTTTATATAAATATTCGTTTAAATTATTAAAGTTTTATTTTTTCATTTAAGTTACTAAAGTTATGAAACGTGATTTTTGAGGTAGATAGGGTAGAGCATCAGGTTGATTTTCTTAACTTGTAAAAACGCAACATTCATGCCATTTAACTTATAAAAAATATGTATTCAAGCGAACAAATGAAACTTTAAACATACGTAACTTTTTTGTATAATCTTTAAAAAAAATTGAGTAGTTTGTACTTTGTACATCTTACTACGAACTTAAAAGGAAAATTTTTGCCTCATGTCACCAGCACATTACTGAACTTCACAGAAAAAAGTAGAAACTGTTTGATCGACCAGTGAATGTAAAAGTATCAACCACTGGGACGACTAACGTAATTAACTTTATTTTATTGTTTTTATAAATCCGAATGATTTTTGTTTCTATTAATTTTTGCAATCTCTCTCCCTTCTACATTTTACCATCTTATGCTTAACGAGAGAAATCATAATGTTGTGATGATTTTTTCTCATGTTAATTCTTATTTCGTGTTTTCTTTCATGCACAACTTCATAAACAAAAGAAATAAGAAAATAAAACAAAATAAAAATATACGAAATAATTGTGTGATGATTGATAAGTACTATTTTGGTCTCAAAATTTTTGTCCACTATTCAAGTTTTCATGCTTCAAATAAGCACATTGTGACACCCCCAAATTGGTCAAATGCAGCGGAAATAATATTTGGATGTCATGTAGGTGGATCAATAGCAGATAGTACATAGAGCATCAGATAAAAGATTATCAAACATTTATTACATGAACAGTAGTGAGAATTGTTATTTAAAATGGTTCCAACATAAATAAAAGATTGTTTGTAAATTCCCAGTTATAAAATCCCCAGATGAGTGCTAGAATGTTGCCTATCCTGATGCGGATGTCCATGCACATAATAAATACCTGCTTCAATTACTTGAGAAAAACATGCTTTTGAGAGTCAACATAAAGTTGGTGAATTCACAGGTTTAATAAATAAGTTTGGATAGTAAAACATTCACTGAAGTAGTAATGCACATAGCATCAATACTTAAAGGTAACTACATTTCCTATTGTTCGAAACTGACACTTGACAAGTTAAGCCCTCAACAAATGAGAACCCTTCGCATTAATAATAATGCACTCAATATTCCGTTCCGACATGATAAACATCTGTCGTCCCGGCCAAGGCACAGTGAGCATGACTCACCCTGTAAAACCCGCATGCTTTTACCATGAATAGTACCCTTATGATCGTACGTACATGATTAGAACTTTCCTTTTATAGCACGTTTACGTTTCATGAACAAGATTTATAAGTATTACGTACGTGTTATAACACGATAAATATTTATTACGTATTAAGACACGATAATTATTTCAATAATATTTATAATCACGAACATACGAACATGAAATCATGAACGTAAATAATCACGAGCTTAGTATTACGTATTTATGTATATTTATTAAGATCATGAATAAATATAATAAGACACGAACGATAACTATTTTAATTACGTAAAACACGAACACGAGAACAAGTATAATATTAGACACGGAAAACATTCGGGTTACCCCATATGGGCCCCCTTACCCACGGCTAGAAACAAGACAAAGGGCCAAGCCCATGCAATTTTTACTAAAACAAGATTAAGGGAAAGATATTTTTCATAATAACAAAATATTGGAAAAACAAGAAAACCCTAAAATCTTCTCTTCTCTTGTTATTCTTGACCGCCGGGTACAAACACACACCAAGGGTGTGTTTGTTGATTTTGGTGATTGATTTCGTGCAAGTGTGTTAGTGTTATCATTCTCCTTTGATTCACGTAATCGGTAAACCCTAAATCCCTTTTCTTTTTATGTTTTGATTTATTGATCACATGAAATCATGAGTAGTTTAAAAACAAGTAAATACATGTTAATAAAATCATGGGGGTAAAAATTAAGTAAGGTTTAAGGGGTGTTTGTTTTGGCCGACGCATGAACCAAGACCAAGGGTGGGGGGGGGGGGGGGGGGGGTCTCGGCTTGTTTTTTATTCACACCAACCGAGACCTCAAGGTCTCGGTGTGTGTTATGTGTCTCGGCCACAAGAAAAAAAGCGAACCCCGACCTCGGTCGGGGTGTGTTTTGGCTCGGGTGGGTCTCGGCTAAGACAAGGACCACCACCGGCTTATGCCGGTTGCTAAATAAGGAAACCAAGGGGAACCCCAAGCCGCGGCAGCAGGGGTAACCACCGGCTAGCCGGTGGGAACTTTTGCTAGCCGACGACTAGCCTTGACCAAGGATGCGTTTGTGACCGGTTCACGGGTCCGGTTCACGGGGTTCACAAATACGGTTCACGACATGTTTAAATTAAAACACGGGTTCGATTCATGGGTTATTTTTTCTAGTTAATTATTTTACAAGGATAATTATTTTTACAAGATTAAATTAAATTAATTAAAACATGCACATGATTAATTTAATTTATACATGACTTAGGTTATTAATATTATTATTAATACATGAATTTTAACCTAAGTAATTATCATTTTAATTAGACTATATAATTAATTAATTATTGAAATCATGACTTATAATTAATTAATTTACATGACTTAGGTTATATTATTAATAGATAATAATACATGTTTTAACGTATTTTTATCTTTATTTAATTAAATCATGTTATATTTAATTAAATACTTTAACCTATAGTTTATTTAATTTACATGAAATAAATTAATAAACTATACTATTTAATTACATGACTTAAAATATTAATCAGTAAACACTTAAGCTTATATAATTAGCTTAATAATCCAGCTTATTTCTATTTATGGAAACTTTCTATTTTTAGAATCTTATTTAATTAAGGCAGCTAATCTATTTACGGAAACTTTCTATTTTTAGAAACTTATCTATTTTAAGCAGTAAATCTATTTTTGGAAACTTTCTATTTTTGGAAACTTTCCATTTTTGGAAACTTTCTATTTTTGGAAACTTTCTATTTTTTGGAAACTTTCTATTTTAGGAAACCTGCTATTTTTAGAAAGTTACTCATTATTACACAACAAGTATAATAATACAAGAAATACAAGAAATACTTAATCAGAATAGACAGAATACATGATAAACACAGTATAAAGCTATAATCAGTAAAACATGACATGAACATATAAAACAAGTTAAAACATGATATAAAACCAATTACGTACTCACTAATCAGATACTTATACACGTATGTATTTATGTAGCATTAGTGATACCGAAGTAGGATTCTCTTCCGTTCGTCTTCTTCGTTCACTGGACACAAGGTACGGATTCTCCGTCCTTTAAGTATGGACATTCTTCCTTATTAGGATTCCCCGTATGCAGCCAACTGTTTTCCCCAGTATATGTTTTATATGTTTTTGAATTGCTTATGTTTAATTAGATACCTAAATCCATATACATGCATGACCGGTTTCACCTAGTTATGGAGGTACCTTAATCATAACACTGGAGGCACCAGTGTTATGACTCCACCACGACGGAGTGATAGCTCGTGGCGTCCCTTCAGCTTTTGGCCATATTATTATTATCAGGTGGGGCGTATGGGTGCATCCTAGTTTACATGTTTTCAGCAGATTATTCAGGTGAATGTGGTGTGTGCCTTGCATCCTTCACAAGGAGCTGATCCCTCCTACCCAAACCAGTATATTAAATTAGAGGCAGCCCCTCTAATTTGCATGACGAGGTAACCCCTCCAAGTATTTATGCACCTTGATAATTCATAACCTATATTGGCTAATGGTAAACATGTTAAACAGTTTTTATAAGATAAACATAAGGCTTTTCAAACTATAAAACCAGTTTTAATAAGATATACCAGGTTATCCAGGACTTAGTCTTTTCCGCTGCTCTATGCTTATATGCTTATATTATTCATTCTTTACTTGTATATCCGTGCACTGAGCGTTATGCTAAGCCGTTTTCCTTTTCATGTTCCCAAAACGGCAGGTACTCAGGGACGCTCATAGACTTTAAGCGTACGTGCATATGGATTGGAAGCTTCCCAGCCTTCTTTACTTTATGCATTTCTTTATACTTTGATACTCATTTCCATGGACATTGTCTAGTCCTTTTCATTTACAGTACTTTGTGTGTGATGAGTTCTACTTTTGGGGTACCGATGTTTGATTCTGGTATTTCCTTTATGGTCATGTGATGTTTTATACATTTAACCTTGTATGCTTTGATGACACGCCATAATCACGCGTGACATTCCATTTACCAAAATGGGGTGTTACAATTATGGTATCAGAGCCAAGGCTTCGACCTGTAGGCTCTCAAATCACGACCTGTGATTAGTGGGTAGTCATTATGGTCTTCCTAGAACTGACAGTCGGTTTTCATGCATTCATCATTTTCATGCATACATATATATGTCATTGTCGCAGGTTTATGACTAAGTAATGGTTGGTATTGGACTGGCCCTATTTAGTCGCATGTGTTTTATCAAAAATTTTAAATTTGGGACCGACCCATTGGCGTCCCCTCGCCATGTCTTTTGTTTTGAGTGAACTGACCATAGGCGTTCACTCTCACGCATACAAAAGTTTTCATAAAACTGCATCATGCATTCATGTACTAGTTTTTCTTGCGTAAAATGTTTCTCATGATTTATTGGTATAATTTTTTTTTCATGTATATAGTTTATGTTTTGATCAGTTTAATCATGTATTTTATGTTATACTGTCAGATGGTTCTCACACACGAGCAGGAACAACTCAATGCAGCAAAGCTGCAATGTAAGCTATGCTTCCTCAGCTAAGGAACAAAATCAGGGCTGAGGTTCAGCTGCCAACAACCAGCAGCAACACCCAGTACCTCCTCCTCCTCCTCCAGCAACATTGGTCACATGGCTGGAGAGATTCAATAAGCTCCGCCCTCGAGCTTTCGATAGAACGGATAGCCCTAGTGAAGCTGAAAGATGGTTGGCTCATATTGAGAAGATCTTCGATGCTATGGGTTGTGACCCTGTCTTCAAGTCGAGGTTGCCTTGCTACAGATTTAAAGGTGATGTACTATCATGGTGGATGGCATTGAAGCAGTCTGAGGGAGGTGATAATTGGGTGGCTGGTTTGACTTGGGCCCAGTTCAGGGATTTGGTGATGGGACAGTTCTTTCCCAAGGCTGAGCAAGACAAGCTGAAGAGGGAGTACCACAGAATCCGACAGAGAGCTGGGGAGAATAGCAACGAGTTCATGCAACGCTTTCTTCGTTTGGCTGGTTTCCTTGGTGCAGCAGCAGGTACTCATGAGGAGCAAGCACACCACTTCAGGTGGGCTCTTCGTACATCGATCGCAAACAACTTGGTGTGTGCTACATTCAACACGGTAGCACAGGTGACCGATGCAACACGTAAGCTGGAGATGCTGCAGGAAAGAGATGAGTTCGGGGAAGCAGAGAGACCCGATAAGAGGTAAACATTCGTATTCAAACGGTGACCAATCCGTATTCTTTAAGTATATGTCAATAATTCATCACTTTAAACTGTATCTTCCAGGCAGAAGACTGGGACCGGTCTCAGCCGGCTACTCAGCAACAGCCTAATCAGCCCAAGGGAAACGGTCAGACTTACGACCGTTCTGCTACGGATAGGCGTGGCGGTAATGATAATTACCGTAACAACGCTGGACACTCCAACAGCAGCAGGAATCATGGTAACGGGAGGGACCAGAACCAGAGAGGTTCACAGCCTAACCGTCTAGCTATCACTGGCTCTCAGCCAGTCAGGACACCTGCTAGAGGATATACTCATCCTCTTTGCTCTACTTGCCATCGTAGGCACCCAGGGCCATGTCGCCGCGACAACGGCGCATGCTACAAGTGTGGTCTTCCTGGCCATCGCATGAAGGATTGCCGCAAGGGCGAGATGGAGGGTACATCGGGTCATGCTGATACCAAGCCACCTCCTACTAGTGGACGCGTTTACACGACATCTCGCGATTAGGCCAACAAGTCTACAGGTACCATCACTGGAATCTTGTATATGTATGGTCAAGCTGCATGTGTTCTGTTTGATACGGGTGCTACTCACTCGGTCATTTCTACTACTTATGCCCAGAATGTTAGGATACTCCCCATGCCACTAGAGAATATACTGTGTATTTCCACGCCTTTACGAGACTCTGTACGCATAACCCATGTGTACAAGAGCCTTCCCCTAGAGTTTGACGACAATATTCGTCTTGTTGACGCACTTCCGCTGGACATGAATGATTTTGACATGATTTTGGGCATGGATTGGCTATCCAAGCATCATGCTACCATAGACTGCCATTCATATCGAGTCATCTTCGGCGATGTTAATGCACCAGAGTACATTCACAATGGGTTCGTACCCGGAAGGTCTGTACAAATCATATCAACCCTGCAAGCACGTGCATTACTTTCGCATAGCTGTGAGAGTTATCTGGCTACTGTTCATGACATGGATGCTGAATCCCCATCAATTCATGATCAACCGATAGTGTCAGAATTTCCAGATGTATTTCCAGAAGAACTTCCGGGCATACCACCTGCACGTGAAGTAGAATTTAATATCGAGCTCATCCCAAGAGCTGAGCCGATTTCCAAGGCTTCTTATCGCATGGCTCCCATAGAGTTGAAGGAGCTGAAGGATCAACTGCAAGAACTTCTGGAACGAGGCTTTATTCGCGCGAGCGCATCTCCATGGGGCGCACCGATCTTATCCGTCAAGAAGAAGGACGGTAGTATGCGTCTTTGCATAGATTATCGCGAGCTCAACAAGATTACCATCAGGAATAGGTACCCACTACCACGTATAGACGATCTGTTTGACCAACCCCAAGGGGCCAACATTTCTCCAAGATTGATCTAAGGTCGGGCTATCATCAGCTACGGGTTAAGGAGCAGGACATCGCCATGAATGCTTTCCGTACACGCTATGGCCACTAGAATTTGTAGTCATGCTATTTGGCCTTACCAATGCTCCAGTAGTGTTCATGGATTTGATGAACAGAATCTTCCATGAATTTCTGGACAAGTTCGTCATTGTCTTCATTGACGACATCCTGATTCTCAAAGTCCAAGGAGGAACACGAAGACCAACTTCGTACAGTACTACAGATTCTTCGCCAGAAGCAGCTGTATGCTAAATTCTCCAAGTGTGAGTTCTGGTTAGACAAGGTGGAATTATTAGGTCACATTGTATCAGCAGAAGGAATCACGATGGATCCAACAAAGGTTGAGGCTATTACTAAGTGGCCAAGACCGACATCAGTGACTGAAGTCTGTAGTTTCCTAGGCTTAGCTGGTTATTACCGTAGGTTCTTGGAGAACTTTTCCCGATTAGCACTACCATTGACCAAACTGATGCGGAAAGGGGAGAAATTCGTCTGGACTGAAGAAAGAGAGAAGAGCTTTGAAGACCTAAAGCAGAAGTTAGTATCTGCACCGATTCTTACTCTCCCATCTGGTACAGGTGGATTTCAGATCTATAGTGATGCATCGGGGAAGGGACTTGGCTGTGTTCTCATGCAACATGGGAAAGTGATCGCGTACGCTTTACGACAGCTTAAGCCTTATGAGGAAAATTACCCCACGCATGACTTGGAACTTGCAGCAGTAGTATTTGCATTGAAGATATGGAGGCACTACTTGTTTGGAGAATCATGTGACATTTTCACAGACCACAAGAGCTTGAAGTATATCTTCCCTCAGCGTGAATTGAACATGAGACAGAGGAGATGGTTAGAGTTGTTGAAGGATTATGACATTAATCTGCAGTATCATGTCGGCAAGGCGAATGTAGTGGCAGATGCACTTAGTAGGAAGTCTGGAATGATAAACGGCATTAAAATTGAAGAGGAAATTATAAGAGAGTGGGAGCGACTAGACATAGAGATCATGGTACGTGGACTACACGGTTACTAGGCTAATCTTAGAGTGGAACCCGAGTTACTCTCTAAGATCAAGGAAGCTCAGAAGGATGATGGTGAAATCTGGGCGATAATTTAGAATTTGGAGAAGCAGACAGAATTCCGAGTAGACGCAGATGGTATCTTATGGCAGGGCACTAGACTTTGTGTTCCTGATGATCAAGAACTCCGGGAAGCATTGTTAGCTGAGGCTCATAACTCCCCATTCTCTATTCATCCTGGTTCGACCAAGATGTACCATGACATCAAGCAGTACTTTTGGTGGAGTGGTATGAAACAGGATGTTGCTACTTACGTCTCCAAATGTCTTACCTGCCAACAGGTTAAGATCGAGCATCAGCGATCTGGCGGTCTTCTACAACGGTTAGATATTCCAGAGTAGAAGTGGGACAAAATCACCATGGATTTTGTTACTGGTCTTCCACCGACAAAGAAGAAGCACGATGCAATTTGGGTTATCGTTGATCGACTTACCAAATCATCTCATTTCTTACCGATCCGCAAGGAAGATTCGGTCAGTAAACTCGCCGATACTTATAGGAGGGAGATCATGAGACTTCACGTTGCTCCATCCAGCATCGTCTCAGACAGAGATCCTCGGTTTACTTCGCGATTCTGGAGAAGTCTGCAGAAAGCTTGGGGTACACAACTTAAGCTTAGCACGGCTTTTCATCCTCAAACAGACGGGTAGTCAGAGTGTACGATTTAGACATTGGAAGACATGATGAGGTCATGTGCGTTGGAATGGACGGGTGTTTGGGACGATTATATCTGTTTGGTGGAGTTTGCATACAACAACAGTTGGCATGTAAGTATCAAGTGTGCTCCTTTCAAGATGTTGTATGGCAGGAAGTGTCGCGCCCCAATCTGCTGGGATCAGGTTGGTGAGAGAACACTTGAAGGACCAGAAATGATAGAGTTTACTAATGAGAAGGTCGTAGTAGCTAAGCAGAAACTACAAGAAGCACGGTCACGTCAGAAGAGTTATGCAGACAAGCATCGTAGGGACTTACATTTTAACGTAGGAGATCACGTTTTCCTTAAGGTTTCGCCGGCACGTGGTGTTAGACGTTTTGGAATCAAAGGGAAGCTCAGTCCTCGATTTATCGGACCGTTTGATGTCATTGAACGAGTCGGTTAAGTATCTTACCGTTTAGCGTTACCTCTACAGCTTTCTCATGTTCACGATGTTTTCCATGTATCCTTACTCAGAGGGTACAAGTATCATCCCCTTCACATGGTTCAGTATCCACTGGAACAGATTCGTGAAGATCTAACTTTCATAGAAGAACCCGAACGAGTTCTTGACAGACAAGAACGAGTCATGAGAAGGAAGACGATTCCATTCGTCAAAATCCTTTGGAGGGATCATACCGAGCGGGAAGCCACTTGGGAAACAGAGGAGTCTATCCGGGCTTCTTACCCTCATTTCATATTTTGAATTCGGGTATGTTCTTTTTTTCTAGTTTACTTTATCTATAAATCAGAGACGAATTATTCTTTTTAGGAGGGAAGAGTTGTAAAACCCGCATGCTTTTACCATGAATAGCACCCTTATGATCGTACGTACATGATTAGAACTTTCCTTTTATAGCACGTTTACGTTTCACGAACAAGATTTATAAGTATTACGTACGTGTTATAACACGATAAGTATTTATTACGTATTAAGACACGATAATTATTTCAATAATAATTATAATCACGAACATACGAACATGAAATCATGAACGTAAATAATCACGAGCTTAGTATTATGTATTTATGTATATTTGTATTAAGATCATGAATAAATATGATAAGACACGAACGATAACTATTTTAATCACGTAAAACACGAACACGAGAACAAGTATAATATTAGACACGGAAAACATTCGGGTTACCCCATGTGGGCCCCTTTACCCACGGCTAAAAACAAGACAAAGGGCCAAGCCCATGCAATTTTTACTAAAACAAGATTAAGGGAAAGATATTTTTCATAATAATAAAATATTGGAAAAAAAGAAAGCCCTAAAATCTTTTCTCTTCTCTTGTTCTTCTTGGCCGCCGGGTACAAACATACACCAAGGGTGTGTTTGTTAATTTTGGTGATTGATTTCGTGCAAGTGTGTTAGTGTTATCATTCTCTTGATTCACGTAATCGGTAAACCCTAAAACCCTTTTCTTTTTATGTTTTTATTTATTGATCACATGAAATCATGAATAGTTTAAAAACAAGTAAACACATGTTAATAAAATCATGGGGGTAAAAATTAAGTAAGGTTTAAGGGGTGTTTGTTTTTGCCGACGCATGAACCGAGACCGGGGGGGGGGGGGGGGTGGGTCTCGGCTTGTTTTTGATTCACACCAACCGAGACCTCAAGGTCTCGATATGTGTTGTGTGTCTCGGCCGCAGGAAAAAAAGGGAACCCTGACCTCGGTCGGGGTGTGTTTTGGCTCGGGTGGGTCTCGGCTAAGACCAGGACCACCACCGGCTTATGCCGGTGGCTAAATAAGGAAACCAGGGGGAACCCCAAGCCGCGGCAGCAGGGGTAACCACCGGCTAGCCGGTGGGAACTTTTGCTAGCCGGCGGCTAGCCTTGACCAAGGGTGCGTTTGTGAACGGTTCACGGGTCCGGTTCACGGGGTTCACAAATACGGTTCATGACACGTTTAGATTAAATCACGGGTTCGGTTCATGGGTTATTTTTGCAAGTTAATTATTTTACAAGGATAATTATTTTTACAAGATTAAATTAAATTAATTAAAACATGCACATGATTAATTTAATTTATACATGACTTAGGTTATTAATATTATTATTAATACATGAATTTTAACCTAAGTAATTATCATTTTAATTAGACTATATAATTAATTAATTATTGAAATCATGACTTATAATTAATTAATTTACATGACTTAGGTTATATTATTAATAGATAATAATACATGTTTAACCTAAGTATTTTTACCTTTATTTAATTAAATCATGTTATATTTAATTAAATACTTTAACCTATAGTTTATTTTATTTACATGAAATAATTAATAAACTATACTATTTAATTACATGACTTAGAATATTAATCAGTAAACACTTAAGCTTATATAATTAGCTTAATAATCCAGCTTATTTCTATTTATAGAAACTTTCTGTTTTTAGAAACTTATTTAATTAAGGCAACTAATATATTTATGGAAACTTTCTATTTTTAGAAACTTATCTATTTTAAGCAGTAAATCTATTTTTGGAAACTTTATATTTTTAGAAACTTTCTATTTTTGGAAACTTTCTATTTTAGGAAACCTGCTATTTTTAGAAAGTTACTTATTATTACACAACAAGTATAATAATACAAGAAATACAAAAAATACTTAATCAGAATAGACAGAATACATGATAAACACAGTATAAAGCTATAATCAGTAACACATGACATGAAGATATAAAACAAGTTAAGACATGATATAAAACCAGTTAGGTACTCAGTAATCAGATACTTATACACGTATGTATTTATGTAGCATTAGTGATACCGAAGTAGGACTCTCTTCCGTTCGTCTTCTTCGTTCACTGGACACAAGGTACGGATTCTCTGTCCTTTTAGTATGGACATTCTTCCTTATTAGGATTCCCCGTATGTAGCCAACTGTTTTCCATAGTATATGTTTTATATGTTTTTGAATTGCTTATGTTTAATTAGATACCTAAAGCCATATACATGCATGACCAGTTTCACCTAGTTATGGAGGTACCATAACCATAACACTGGAGGCACCAGTGTTATGACTCCACCACGACGGAGTGATAGCTCGTGGCGTCCCTTCAGCTTTTGGCCATATTATTATTATCAGGTGGGGCGTATGGGTGCATCCTAGTTTAGATGTTTTCAGCAGATTATTCAGGCGAATGTGGTGTGTGCCTTACATCATTCACAAGGAGCTGATCCCTCCTACCCAAACCAGTATATTAAATTAGAGGCAACCTCTCTAATTTGCATGACGAGGTCACCTGTGACAATCTAACATTTTCAGGTAGTAAATTTATTTTCTCGTATAATATTTTGAAACTTATTTTTGTGTTGATTGATGAACTCACAATTTACGTATTTAAATTTGGGCTTACGTGCATAATTTAACGTCCTTTACGACTAAACCGGAAACCTTAGGATTACGTATTTACGTTTTTGAACTCCGTTTTTGATGAGACAATTTTTATTAGATTCGTTTTGTGCCGTTGATTCATAATTTATAAAAACGTTTTTCGTAAAACGACCCGAGGGCACGCAAATCGAGGAAACTAGAATCGAGGAATACCCGTAAATTAGTGGGATGAGACAAAACAAGTTTTGCCCCACCCCACTCAAAAGGGACGGCCAAACCATGACACCACACCTCATGATGTGTCAAGTTTTAACTAACAAGTTACACTTGTTAGCTTAAGATTAACAAGTAAGCTAACACACCACAAAACCACTAAATCAAACCATTTACATACTTTCACTCAGGCAAACTACTCTCAAAATCCTCTCACCCCCTCTTTCTTTCCGTCCCATATCAAGAACAAACACCCCCATTAGATCAATTTTAGCCATAAACTTTGTGTTATCTACACATATAAGGAAGAACCCTTGAAGCCTTGTTTATTGGTGATCATTATAACATCAAAGGAGGTGATTTTCTTGTATCCTAGGGCTGATTTCTCAACAAATATTCTTGGTGGTTGATGATCTTGAAGATAAATTTGGTGTACCTTAAGGAGTAGTCATCCAAAAACAAGTTATAGTCTTGGTTGGTAAACAAGATCATCCTTTCCATTTTATTTGTTATTTTTGTAAAGATCAAATGTATTTTCTTTCCTATTGTATATGTATATGATGAATATATGATGATAAAAATGTTGTGTGGGGATCAAGTGTTGATAAACATGGTTTAAAAGATGGAAAACCATATGTAAAAAGGTTAAAATCTTGCTTAATAAATTGGCTGTGTAAAAACAGTAACTAACCAAATGATAAACTGATAAAATGGCATAGTGGAAACAATATACAGTAAGTATTAGTTGTTGTACACATGTGAGAGTTGGTCATGCAATGGAATCATTATAATGAGTGAGATATGATCAAAACAAAATTAGTGTATCAATCTGAATAGTCTATTTTGTGATGACTGTTAGGGATACTTAGACTAGGTTCTGGCAGTAGCTAAAACTAAGTTATTTGTAACACATAATGTGAAGTTTATTTCATCCAAAAATGAGCTTCTATCTCCTTGTAGAACTCAAGATATGATAAAAATGGTAAAAGTGAAACTAAAAATCCGATTTTGTGAAATTAAAGTTTAATAGTATTATAATAGCACTCAAATAAATATAGTATAAAATGTGAATAAAAACCCACTAAATTATATATTACATTTATATAAATATGTACAATGATAAATAAATGGACATTTTATAAAAATGGTAGTTTGATAAGTTTTATAAGTTATAAAACTATAAACATGATTTTTACGTCTTTTCGGCTAAAACCGTAAAATTAACGTTTTCGTCAATTAAAACTTAGATGGTCGGACCCGTCTAATGTAAACTTTTTATAACTCATATACTGATATATAAGTACATATTATAAGTAAAAACCGATAAACCCGAGCTTTATAACATACGGAGATTAACTGGCCAAGTTAGCCTTATTGGACTATTAATCCAACTAATTTGGCTAAACACTTATAAACTACTTATTGGGCTTAACCCACCTGGGCCCAACATGTAAAGTATAATACTGATATTAAAAGTATAAAATGGACTAATATAAGGTAATGGGCTTCTAATGGGCTTAATGGGCCTTGATAAGAAAATAAGATGAACTAGTGAAACTAATATAAAAATTACCAACAATAACACTAAAATGAGTAAATGAGAATGTATAAACCCACTTGATTATCATCATATGTATACATAATTGTTATTTTGATAAAGTAATTTGACAAAAGTCTAAGACCGATTATTATTTATATAGGTTTCCGTGACCGAAGCACGCCCGTAGCCGATAATCCGCCTTTCATTATCAACGTGAGTTCATAGCCTCACACTCTTTTAAATGTTTTATAAAATGATTTGTAAACCCGCGAGGGAGATAACATGCTAGTTTTAGATAAAAATAGAACACAAGTAGTCCCGATGGTATGCTTAATGATATGGACCCGAATGATGCTATGACCCAATAAAAGAGATAAAAAGGATTATTAGTAGTTAGGTTATGTCACTTAAAGTCCCATTAGCATGAATTGTGAACTACCGGGATTTGGTAGACGCTTATGCATATGATAGTACTATTTGGGGACGATCACCCCAGTTCGCGCCTTGACGGTTGATCCCCGTCGTACCACATCGATTGGCAAGCGAATTTATGTATGAGAAGATTTACATAGCGCGATTTTTGTGACGACACGCTAACTTAGATGGGCAAATTGTTTGTCGGGTTCGCGGCCCGTTGTTTGTGATAGTAAGGTAACAATGTCATGCGGCTAATAATAATCCAAATATATTCCAATACAATTCAATAATGATGCAAATAACGATTATAATATTACCTATAATGGTAATATTGAGGCTACGGTCTCATGGACGGTTTAAGATGTATGCTTTAATTTATATATTGCCTGACTAGCAATACGAGGAGTTACTTCTGATATTATACTTGTGTTCTGATTTCAACGATTGTTTTATATAACGGTTTTATTAAACTCTACGAATTCACTCGACATTCGCTGATATGATTTTTGCATGTTTTTATCTTAGGTGCTTGAAGGTAATTCGGATGGAGATCGACTTTGATGGCCCACATAATAATAAAACTGTTCATTCGATCTATTTTTTGTAAACTTAATGACCTGTATAATTTGGGACCTGTTGTACACTTGAAACTTTTATTTCGAATGAATGTATGTTAAACCTTGTACAGCCATTTTTATGTGTTGTCTATGATTGAAGTTATTGTGCTATTCCGTAACACTCTAAAGACTCTTCCGCTGTACCGATATGAAATTTAAGAGTGTTACAGTTTGGTACCACAGCTCTCGTTATAGAGAACGAAAGATTTTAAAAACCAAGGTTTTGAAAAAAACTTTTCATAATCTTTTAACTATAAACATTTGAGAAATATTTGAAAAATCTTTTGACTATAACGGTGCCAAAGATCTCCGACGTTACCAACGAGCCTTATTGAGAAGATATATATTTTGATATATATAATTTAATTTATATATACGTATATATCGTGGTTTCAGTATGTAAATGTTTAATAAGTATGTTATGCTAATACGAGACATATATAAATGCAGATTGTCATGGCTGACCCTAATATTCCCGTAGAGAACCATGCTATTCCTGAACCTAATGTAGATGATAACCCTTATTTAGACTTAGTGGATTATGATGTAAATGAGGATATGGATGATGATGAGGAGGAACCATTTGAGGATCCCGAGCCCGAGATAGGACTAGTAGATCAGATTGCCCCTCAGGTTAATATGGTAGAGAATGAGAATGATAATGTTGGTATTGAGAATGATGATGAGATTGGGATAGATTATGTAGATAATGAGGATGACGACGAGGATGTCGAGGAGGATATAGGTATAGATGAGGTTGATGATGATGATGAGGCTGAGCTTATTTACCCTTATGATGTTCCGGAGGGCGAGCCCTTACCCCCTCCAGTTTATTGGTCTGATTCTGAGATTGAGCTACTTAGAGATGAATTGTCTGAATCGTCTGAATCTGATTCTGAATCAGAGGATGATGAGGATGATGATGCACCTGATGGTACTGATGGTATTGCTACTCGTAGATATGTGATAGGAGAGTCGTCTAGGGTTCGAGAGGCTACTCATATTGATGGTCTTGCACCTTGGGCCTTGAGACGTGATTTAGATGCTTCCCGTGCTCAGAGTAGTATGACAGAGGTTGGATTAGGTGTTGTTCAGACTCATGTCGCTTATTTGGAGTCGAAGACTAAGGTTGGTGAGAAAGAGCGAGAATTGCTTAATTTGGGTTTGACTGATGTAGAGCGTGGTTTGAATGAGGCTTTTAGGAGGTTATTTGTGTTAGAAAGTGGTGACTTTGCTGAAATGAAGAAAAAGGTGAATAATATGGAGATTCAGTTGAGTGTAGCTCGTGCGATGCGTGAGAAAGCTGAGAAAGAGTTGAACATATCTGTTGGTTAGAACAGTAGATTTTATGCTGAGATGGTTGAAAGAGGTGTGATTCGTAAGCGCCCAGCTGAAGATGTGTCTTGTGATCGTCCGACAAAGATACAGAAGACGATGGATGATGGACCATCTGGCGGTTCTCAGTAGACCAGTCTATATTTAGTAGTGACCTTTGTATCTTTTGTACCTTTTGTAACTTTGACTAAACCGACTTATTAGTTAGTAGATCTGGCACGAATTTTGAGTATGTATAGTGCTTGAACTTTGATATGGGATGTAAATTAAGACAATGCTTTTGTTTCAAATCTAATGAAATATGTATTTTGTCTTGAATTCCATATTGTGCCTTATTTGTATCTTGATTATGAATTCAATCCATATTATATGAATCCCTTGTTGGGTGAATGCTTAATACTTTGAAATTGTGAAATTATAGAACCATGCCGCCCAAGAAAGCTGTGACTGAGGATGATGTACGTAGGATTATTGCAGAGCAAGTTACCGCATCTATGACTGAATTTATGGCAAATGCTAGAAATAGAGCTGGCAGTAGTGGAGCTGGCGGTAGTGGAGCTGGCGGTAGTGGAGCTGGCGGTAGTGGAGCTGGCGGTAGTGGAGCTGGCAGTAGTGGAATTGGTGGTACTAATGTGAATGTGAATGCTAATAATGTAAATGATAATGCTGGAGGAAATGTAGGAGGACTTGGAACTAATGCACCTGAAGTAGATGGTTGTACTTATGTGACGTTCATGAAGTGTGAACCTCTACCTTTTAATGGAACTGAAGGTGTTGTAGGATTAAGCCAGTGGA
The DNA here is from genome assembly GCA_025667525.1 of Glebionis coronaria. Taxonomy (NCBI): domain Eukaryota; kingdom Viridiplantae; phylum Streptophyta; class Magnoliopsida; order Asterales; family Asteraceae; genus Glebionis; species Glebionis coronaria. Next base: position 305,585,581 of record CM046882.1, read on the forward strand.
TTGAGAAGATTGAGTCGGTGTTTCGGATTAGTAAGTGTAAGGAGGAAGATAAGGTGACTTTTGCTATGGCTCCTATTAAAGGTCGTGCGTTGACTTGGTGGAACGGGAGAATTGATTTCATGGGTATTGATGCTGCTAATGCTACTCCTTGGGCTGAAATTAAGAAGTGGATGACTTTGGAGTTCTGTCCCCGTAGTGTGATCATTAGGTTAGAACAAGAATTGATTCATCTGAGAATGAAAGGTGTGGACATTGATAGCTACACAAGCCGATTCCATGAGTTGGCCTTGCTGTGTCCTCGATTGGTGGAACCCGAGGAGATCCGAATTGAGCAATATATTATAGGGTTGACCAACAATATCCGAGGGGACGTGACGTCATCAAAACCACTGACCATTGATGATGCTGTTCGAATGGCTTACCAACTCATTGGGCAGATAATTCAGGATAGGGAAGATGAAGCACATACTGGTGAGAAAAGAAAGGGTGATGGCGATCGTGTAGATAGAGGTGATAATAGGAAAAATTTCAATCGTCGTCAGAACCAGAGAAAGGGGAATGCAAATGATCTTACCAACAACACACCGCGCAACGATGAAAGATGTCCTAAGTGTGGCAAAAAGAGGCATGCTGGCGACTGCTGGAAGTGCCGAAATTGCGGAAAGCTTGGACAAAAAGTTGAAAGGTGTAAGAAGGGAATCATTTGCTTCAACTGTAACGAAGAGGGTCATAAGAAATCGGAATGCCCTAAGTTAAAAGCGATTGTACCTGGAAGAAACCTCCAGGGTGGTGCTTATTAACTTGGAACAGTCGAGGTGAAGAATGAGGATAAAAATGTCGTTACCGGTATGTTTCTACTCAACAATCATTATGTTGTTGCTTTATTTGACTCGGGTGCTGATAGGAGCTTTGTATCCACTAAATTTAGTGCCCTTATTGACATTGAACCTGTTGAGATAAATACCAGTTACGAGGTGGAATTGGTTGATGGTAAAATAGTGAAAGCTAATAAGCTATTAAAAGGATGCTCTCTAAATCTCTTAAACTATTCCTTTCCGATTGATTTGATGTTGATAGAATTAGGTAGTTTTGATATTATTATTGGTAAGGATTGGTTGTCGTTGAATAATGCTACTATTTTATGTGGAGAAAAGAAGCTTAAGATTCCTCTTAGGAATAGGACGTTAGTAATTGATGGTAATCGAGGTGAATCCCATTTGAAAACTGTTTCATGTATTAAAGTCCAAAAGTACATCAGGAACGGTTGCGAGTTATTCTTAGCTCAAGTGACCGGGAATGAGTCTATAGAGAAACGATTGGAAGATGTACCTATTATCTGTGAATTTCCTGAGGTATTTCCCAAAGATTTACCCGGGCTTCCACCGATAAGGCAAGTTGAGTTTCGAATCGATTTAATTCCTGGTGCTGCACTGGTGGCACGTGCGCCTTACCAATTAGCACCTTCTGAATTAAAGGAGTTATCTGAACAACTTAAAGAGTTGTCTGATAAAGGTTTTATTCGACCGAGCTCGTCGCCTTCTGGAGCTCCAGTCTTGTTCGTTAAGAAGAAGGATGGGTCTTTCCGTATGTGCATTGATTATAGGGAACTGAGTAAGTTGACGATTAAAAATCGATATCCTTTACCAAGGATTGATGATTTGTTTGATCAACTACAAGGATCTAGTGTGTATTCTAAGATAGATTTGTGGTCTGGATATCACCAACTTCGCGTCCGTGAAGAAGATATTCCTATAACTGCATTTAGAGCTCGTTAGGGACACTATGAATTTCAAGTAATGCCATTTGGGTTAACTAACGCACCTGCGGTTTTCATGGATTTAATGAATCGAGTGTGCACCCTACTTGGACAAATTTGTGATTGTGTTTATTTACGATATTCTAATCTATTCTAAGAACAAAGATGAACATGGAGAACATTTAAGGATTATCTTAATTTTGTTAAAGGATGAAAGGTTGTATGCTAAGTTTTTGAAATGTGATTTTTTGTTAGATTCTGTGCAATTTCTTGGTCATGTGATTAACAAGGATGGAATTCATGTTGATCCTACAAAGATTGAAACCATTAAGAATTGGTCTACACCGACAACGCCAACAGAAGTGCGACAGTTCTTAGGATTGGCTGGCTATTATAGGCGATTCATTAAAGAATCTTCTTTAATAGCTAAACCCTTGACTAAGCTTACCCAGAAGAATAAACCTTTCGTTTGGGGAAGTGATGAAGATGGAGCATTTCAGATATTGAAGCCAAAATTATGTAGTGCGCTGATACTTGCTTTTGTATTGGGTTCTAGATTAAGTCTCGGTATCCTCTCGAATTGATTACAGCTCAAAGTGGAAAGATTGTTCTTGGTTACTAAAAAAGGGGATTGGTATTTTAATCTACTAAAGGTTTAAATGCTCTAAGATGTAAACTTAAACTAAAAGCAATTGATTTAATAGCAATTAATAAAACTTGAATTAAAATTTAAGTATTGAAAAGAAACATTAAAAAGAAACAGTAAATAACACTTAACTTTGATACGAAATGCTTGAAAGAAAATTGACTCGGAAGTTCTTCTTGATTCGGAACACTTCCGAATGAACTCCTTGATTCGGAACTTGTTGATCCGGAAGATTTGGTTCGGAACTTCACTCGGAACTTCACTCGGAACTTCGTTCAGAAGATTTGGTTCGGAACTTCACTCAGAACTTCACTCGGAACTTTGTTCGGAAGTTTGGTTCGGAAGATTACTCGGAAGTTGGTTCGGAACTTTATTCGGAACTTATAAACAGAATACTCATTCGGAACTTTAAAAATGAAACTGGTTCGAAACTTTAAAAGCAAGTTGATTCGGAACTTTTTTCCTAAAAGATTTTCATTCGGAACTTTTGAAAATGAAACTGATTCGGAACTTATAAAACTGATTCGGAACTTTTGAAAAGAAATTGATTCGGAAGATTTGGGTTGATTCGGAAGTTTATTCGGAAGTTTGTTCGGAAGTTCATCCGGAACTTTTAACTGATTCGGAACTTTTTACTAAGATGATTCATTCGGAAGTTTTGTACTCATTCGGAACCTGGGAAAAACTCAAGAACAGTAGGAGGCCGAAGAACAGGGGAACACGATTTCAAGCCAAAAATCACCAAGTTTTTAACCAAAACTTAAATAAAACTAACCACGAATCATATACTAACCATAAACAACAAATCCCATCAACAAAAACTTAAAACCCAATAACTTTTAAAGATCAAACTCAACAAAATAAACTTTAAGACTTGGAATCAAAAAGAAGAAAGATGAACAAGATGAAATGAAAGATGATATTGATTGATTAATGTTGAACAAACAAAAGAAAAAGATTAAACTACAAGATTGGAAAAACAAGAATCAAAATCACCAAACACCCTAATGGTGTTGGTGAAGCCTACGAACAGAAAGGAGAGAAAAAGGGAAAATGAAAAACTGAATGAAAAGTGTGAAGGGAATCCTTTATATAGGTGTTCCCTTTGGTTGGTGAGTGGGCTTTCTCCCTTTCTTCTTGTCTTCTCGTCTTTTCTTCCGCATATTCACAGACATGTCTATTTCACCGAGACTCTCTCCGAGACAGAGCCCAGATCGTTACGCCTTTCACGCAGGGTCGGAGCTTACCCGGAATATCACTACCTTTGGACCTTTGACTGGTGGCTTCGATAGCCTTACCCCTGTCATCAGGTTATCAACTTCCTTGACCTTCAAGCACAAGACAGGCTAAAGCCCCATACATGGTCATACGGCTTAGTTGGAGACCAGTGTTTTTGGTAAACAGTTTGAGTCTTTTTCTTCGATAAAACCCATGCAATCCCATGTTTTCTTCAATATTCATCCGGTTAACTCTGAAAACACAATAAACACAAAAACCACGCATAATTCCAAACAAATGATATTAAATACGTGTTTTGGTCTTGTTTTAGTAAGAAATAAGTGGTAAAAGGATGGGTGTTTACACACCTATCAAATCCCCTACACTTAACCATTGCCATGCCCTCATGCAATGCTTAGTGATAAAGCAATTTTACACTTTTTCTCATAATCAATCAACCTTGGCCTTATTAAAATACTACTAAACAAAAATTAAAGTACTAAAAGAAATTAAACTTTAAAGGAAACAAAAGGATAGAAAACCATTTTCACTTGAAAATAGCTACATGGAAATAACTTGCAAAGAGATCAAGGACTTACATTAGGGCTTCGGTGCTACGAAGATTTATCACCCTCAAGTTTCACGTTCCCCAAACTAATCTTAAAAACGAGATCATTGTTATTATAAGTTAGTAAATCAAACACTTACACATATGGCTTAATTATATGCTTAAACTCCCTTATTCCTAGGTGTATCTCTTATATTTTATTTTTGTCTTAGAATGATCATGAAGATGCATTTTTGGACTTATTTCGATAGTTTATTTAGGCTGAAAGCAAAGTAGGACGATTTGATCAATAGTTAGCTAAAGGACAAAATCTCTTAAAACTGCTTCTCGGGATATCAAAAAGTTCATATCTTGGCATAACTCGGTTCACGATTTGAGACCTTTCTCGGGCCGATATTTGGCATGTACTTCATACTTCATATCTTGAGAGACGTGCTTGAGATAATGGTATTCTCATCGTTAATAGAGTTTCTTCACTTGGAGACTTTTGAGGTGTACTCCAACTTTGTTGACCACGACTTCATGATTATTTCTTCAATCTCTATTTGGGATTTTGAGATACAACGATCCGCCTCCTTTTCGGATTGGATCTATTTATCCTCATACCTTGTTAGGGTCTTTTCGGATAGACTTCTCCATGATCTTTATGGGAGTTAATTGCTTTTCGTCGTGAGTCTTGATCCTTCATATTGATGTTGATCCCAAACTTAGATCGATTAAGCTTTGTGTATACGAGATTAGATCAAGTACTACACGTAGAGAAACCTTTGCTTATGAATAAAGTAACTAAGTGTTATGCGGAATTAACACTTAATCTAAAACACAAAGATGTTAAACAAACTTTCACTTGTATTAGAATGATCGAACTTGATTACAATGAAAGAGGTTTAACTTGTGAAAACTTATGAAAACTGATGATTAACTTTAACCTAAAAGATCTTCTTTAATAGATTAAGAAGTCTTGTACAATAAGCTACGAATCAACTATTCTAGGTAAAGATAATAATAGAAAATACAATGTCGAGCTTATCTTTACCATACACAAATAAAGAAACAAATAAACAAAAAGATTCGTATGAAGATATATTCCATCAGTGTCAATCTTCAAGGCTGTCAGCGTTGACTTATACAAATGTCAACGCTTGGCTGTCAGCGTCCAATGTCATCTTATCAGCGCTTGAATTCTTCTTAACAGCGTCTAGTGATCTGACCCATAATTTATTCCCAACAATCCTCCCCTAAACTTGATATCTATTCCAATGATCAAGTTTCTGAATAAAAACTTAAGGCTTAGGAGGAATCTTACAAAAACTTCTTATGTTGGTGATAAACATATCTAATCAAGTCTTTGGCCACGTCACTAGTATAATCAATCTCCAAGGGTGTCTCCTTCATCTTCTCCAATACTTCTTTGGACAAGAAATAGTTAGCATCCACAAGTAGATACTCTGAAAACTTTGTAGAGCTCAAATGAAATACACCACAAGTAGAATAAAGCCTCCAATGAAGATTACTCAGGTCATCTTCAAGATCCTTCCATATGGCAGGATCTGCTTCTCTTGGACCACACAAAGTTAAAAATGTGTGCCATAGTCTTATTCCATTTGCTGAAGTAGGTGCTTCAGCTGTATACTTGGCCTCTATCAATCTCCATAGATGCACCAAGTCTTCTCTGTCTATGCTTGCAAAGATAGAAATAATTGAAGTGAAAGTGTGTACCTCCTTTCCAAACCTGCCAATCTTCCAAAATCCACACTCATCTTCATCAAAACTAATGATTGGATTTCTGTCATCTAGAGGTACTACATTAACCAAATCTGAAGCTTCCAATGGAGAAAGCTTGAGATGCTTCCTTATAACAGTTTCAGTTGGAAAATACACATCCATATCTTTAGGAAATTGGAGAGGATCTCCCTTCTTCACTGGTCTTTGAGCAATCCTCATCTCCTTTTGAATCTGCATTTCCTCAGCAAGCTCTTGTTTCCTTTCTTCTGAAAGAAACTGGTAGACATTTTGTTCTTGCACATTCCTCCAAATAGGATGTGCCCTGTACTCTAGCTCCTCAAAAGATAAAGCCAGCAACTTCTTGTATGTCCATCTAGGTTGATGGCATCTAAGCAACTTGTAGTACAATTGCCTTCTATCTCTTTTAAGCCAGGTCTTGACCTCTTGTGCATTAAACCTCAAAATCACCTTTATGTCATCTTGTACCCTGAGAAGAATTTCCAACCCCCAAATTTGATCTGATAAGCTCATCCCTGGGTTGTCCATTACTTTGTCTTCCCAAGCATGGTACATTCTGGTAATTTCTGGAAGGTCCCAATCAATCTGATTCTTCAAATCACTCAATCTTTCTTTTGCCAACTCATCCCCATATTCAAGTCTTTCTGGATCTTCAATAATTTGAACACTTGAATCTGAGCTATCTCCTTCTTTTTCATCACCACTCTCTTCCTCACTATCAGAAGTGGCAACAAATGGTGATCTACCACTCCTCTTCAAATCTCTTTCCAAAAGTTGTGCAGCCAACTGTTCATCAAATGCAATTTGTGCTGCATCTTTCTTTGTAACATCTTCTTCAACCATAATCCCCTTACCCTTGTCTTTTGGATCAATAATAGGTAAGGTAGAAGAAGAAACCTGTGTGGACACATCTTTGATGATTGTTGATGACTGGAATACATCAACACCACCTGCAACTTTGTCAGCGTTCAAGTTACCTTTATCAGCGCCCCGATTACCTTTATCAGCGCTGGATGTGTCAGCGTTCAAACCTGTATCAGCGCCCATTGTTGCTGTGAAAGATCCTTCCAAGTTCAATGGAGTTACCTTGGATGTATCAATAATTGGGTGCTTCTTCAAGTTGGTGAGTACTTCAGCAACATTTAAAGATTCACTAAATTGTGAACTCTTCTCACTGGCTGTATGAATCAGCTCATCCTTTTCATCCTCCCCTTTGGAAGATTCCTCCATTCTACTCCTGCTACTTGGATTCTCCAAAATAGTTACCCGCTCCCTCAATACTTGGAGTTCACGGCCCTGATTATTGACAATTTGTACAAGGCTGACATTTTGCTTTTGCAAGCTAATGACAGCAGCCGTCAATTCATTCAATGTCATAGGTTCCAATCTGCCCTCAGCTAGAATGGGGATTTGACCTCCCAAAATAGAATCATAGGGCGTGGATGAGGTCTTAATGATGTTGGGACTGTCTTGACCAGCATCTAAGCTTGTGTCAATAGCCCCAGCCTCATCCATGGCACCAGCCACACTTGTGGAGGTGGTTCTCTCTGCAACAAGGCTAGGACCACTAGAGGAAAACACTCCAGTAGTCCTTAGGCGTTTATTCAACCTAGATTGTAATGGGGTGGAAGATGAAGTAGATTGTGTGGGTGTTGGTTGGTTAAGGGGTGTTTGGGATTGTTTAGGGATGGCATCAGCGTTGGGATTGGCTGTGTCAGCGCCAACATTTAGAGTGTCAGCGTTGACATTGGGTTGGTCAACGTCCATGTGGTCAGGTGAAGGTAATGGTTCATGGATAGGCTCAAGTTGGGGTGCAGGGTCTGGTTGTGGTTGAGCAGCCTGAATTACTTCAAGCATGGCTTGGGTAAGAGGTATGGATCTGTTTGTGGAGCTCATCTTGTCAAAAATGGTTTTCTTTTGCTTAGGGATCTCATAAAAAGTGTCATGATCCCTAGTACAATATTCTTGTAAATCAAACACCATTTGCAAAAATCTTGGGTAAGCCAAAGTCATTTTACTTCCCTTATTTTTACACATCCCTTCAAAAATCATTTTTGAAAAATTATACTTAAGCCCACGTGACATACAAACCAAAGCACTTGCAATTGACCTGTTTATTTCATTAAAAGCAGTACATTTTGGACTTAAGCATTGAAGAAGGACATGTATCAAATATTTCCAGTCAGAGGGAAATTCCTGCTTATGATATTTATTTAAAGATTTACCAGCAGGAATAGGATAACCCAATTCCCTAAGACCTTGTTCTATTGTTGCAACGGCAAGGGTAGTCACACCATCAGCGTCATCAAGACGCAAAGCTTGGCGAACCAAGGCTTCAGTGACCACCCATGTTCTTCCATGAACAGTAGATGTTAATGTGGTCACTCCATTAGCTGTTGTGGAACTAGCATGATTCCAAAACTGTCTAATGTGTGCGACAGGGACTAATGGTTCATGAGAAAGTGCATACCTTAATGAGGATGCATTTAAAAATGCCACCATTTGTGAATACTGAGGAAACAAATCATTATCAGCAGCCAAGTAAGCGACCATATTATGTTGGCTCTTGAACTCCAATGTCAGATTGGTTGAGTTGAACTTTGGTGCCATGTTTAAAGCTGTTTAGGTTATGTGATATGGGAAAAATCTAGGAGAAAAATGTTAGACAAGAAAATATGAATACCCAGAACAAAAAGTTTAGCCAAATTTATAGGAGAGATGCATGATTTGGATTGGTAAAAAATGAGGCAGTTATATTCAAAGAGCAATGATGAAAATATTGAATCAAATATAACTTATCTCATGCATTAATTAAAAGTAACAACTCCCCAAAATTACGGCCAAAGATTAGTCAAAAATAACAACTGGGTAGGGCCCACTAGGTGTCAACGGTCAAAAATAGCCCATCAACGCCCAACGGCTATATTTCCTTGTCAGCGTTTGCCTAAAGCCTTGTCAGCGTCACGATTGGACGTAACAGCGTTTGGAGAAAAACTTGTCAGCGTCTAAAAATGAAAAAAAAAAAATATTTATAAAGAAAAAGACCTTAACAAAGTAATTTATCCTAAGGGAAATATCTTACAAGTTGATAATAATTACTGGGCGGCAAGCACTGTCCATTTATGCACACTTGCTTAAGCAAGATAGACACAAATGTCCTCTAGTGTCCCTTGCTAACCAAAATACTTACCAACAAAGTTATTTCATAAAATTCTTTGTAACTCCCAGGGAAACCCATAACAAAACTATTCCCAAGTCTCCCATCAGACCATAACCAATTCTAGGCCAAAAATGTCTTGGCAGCATGCATAGTGTGTCAACTTTGCATGCTACAGTGCCTCATGGGTTAGTAAAACTAACCCATACTCACCTGTGGACACAATCTAGAATTGTGATGAGAGTATTATAAGAATACCCAAAAGTCCTAAAGGTTCCTTAAACCTCCCCTTAAACTATGATACATGAGTTTCTCAAAATATATATGAACATTAAAAATTTATGTCAAGATAGGAATATAAATATTCCAACCATCATCCATAAACAAAAACATGTCCAAATAGCTCTTCAAAGATCCATAAGCAACTATGTATCCAATGGCATCAAGCTACCATCACCTACACATTTAGATTGAAAACCACAAAACTAACATTTGTTGCTGACAGCGCCCCGACAACACGTATCAGCGTTGAAGGAACTCTTGTCAGCGTTAGACAATAATATCTCTAACAACGGCAAAACAACACTTATCAGCGTTACATTTACCTTTGTCAGTGTTAGAAAAAAAAAGTGGAAAAATCTAAATCACCACAAAGACCAATAACAATGCATTATCCTGTACATACTTTTACAAAAAAAAAATAAAAAAATTCCAAAACACATATTAAGTGAGATTAACCATTCCAATATTTGTTACCAAATATTGAAATCTTCCAGTATCAAAAGGTTTAGTTAATAAATCAGCCACATTATCTTCTGTGGCTACCCTATCTGGTTGTATTAAACCTTTCTCAAAGCAATCTCTTATAAAATGATGCCTAATTTCTATGTGTTTGGTTTTAGAATGATGTACAGGATTTTTAATAATGCATAAAGTACTGTTATTGTCTACAAAAATCTTGGTATGCATAAAATTATACCCATAATCCAACAGCTGGTTCTGAATCCATAAGACTTGTCCACAACAAGCAGCTGCTGCAACATATTCTGCTTCAGTTGTAGAGTTTGCCACCAATGTTTGTTTCTTGCATTGCCAAGATATTAATCTACTCCCAAGAAATTGACATCCACCAGTTGTGGATTTCCTATCAAACTTGTCACCACCATAGTCACTGTCTGAATATGCAATAAGCTCCAATGGAGAATCTTTTGGGTACCATAAGCCAAGATCTGGATAGCATCTTAGGTACCTAAAAATTCTTTTCACAGCAAAAAGGTGACATTCTTTGGGAGTCACTTGATGGCGTGCACAAGCACACACAGCAAACATGATGTCAGGTCTTGAGGCTGTAAGATACATCAATGAACCAATCATTGATCTATAGTGCCTAACATCCACATCCTTTCCAGCTCCAATTTTTCCCCAGGGGTGTTCCCTATCCATAGGAGTGGAAGCATCCTTTTCATGTGGAGAAAAACCATATTTCTTCAAGATTTCAGCTACATATTTGTCTTGGGAGATGAAGATGCCATCTTCTTTCTGCTGAACTTGTAAGCCTAGAAAGAAGTTCATCTCACCCATTGCACTCATCTTGAATTTATCTGTCATAAGCTTGGAAAAGTCTTCACTCATCTTTGGATTAGAGGATCCAAAAATGATATCATCAACATAGACCTGAACAAGTAAGACATCCTTACCTTTCTTCTTTGTGAACAATGTCTGATCTATGGTGCCCCTTTTAAAACCATTTTCCACCAAGTAGGTGGACAATGTACCATACCATGCTCTTGGGGCCTGATGAAGTCCATACATAGCTTTCTTCACTCTATAAACCTTGTCTGGATTCTCAGGATCTTTAAAACCAGGAGGTTGCATGACATATACCTCCTCAACAATTGTTCCATAGAGGAAAGCACTCTTCACATCCATTTGATAAACAGTGAAGTTCATACAAGAGGCATAAGCTAGGAAAATTCGTATAGCTTCAATTCTTGCAACTGGAGCAAAAACTTCTTCATAATCTATACCTTCCTCTTGTGTATATCCCTGAGCTACCAAACGTGCCTTATTTCTGACCACAATACCCCTTTCATCTTTCTTGTTCCTTAGAACCCATCTTGTCCCAATTGGTCTCACATATCTAGGACAATCAACCAGCTCCCAAACATCCTGTTTAGCAAATTGGTGAAGCTCATCCTGCATTGCTTCCACCCAACTAGGTTCTTTGAGAGCATCAAAAATCTTCTTGGGTTCTTCTTGTGACAGAAAACATGCAAACAAACATGCTTGTACAAGAGGGGTATCAACCTTCTTGTGTATATTGGCAATAAATCCACCAAGATTTTGATGGGATCTTCTTGTCTGAACTGGAGCCATAACATCACCAATGATCTGAGATGAGGGGTGATCCTTTGCTGTGGAAGTGAGAACTCCTCCTTCAAAAAGTCTGGTGTCCTCAACTTCACGCTCCATGTTGCCAATATCTTCTTCATCAGACTCTCTTTGATCAACAGGAATCTCTTCATGGACATTGGAAGGTCCACCTTGTTCAAAATGGGAAGAGAAAAGATGTGCAAAGGTGTCATCAAAGTCTGAACCTTGCTTGTCAGCGCTTGGGCTAACAACGCTTGAACTGTTGTTGTCAGCGTCTGTTCCATCAGCGTCTGAATTGCTCTTGTCAGCGCTTGATTTCCCTTTGTCAGCGCCTGAAGAACCATGCATGTTTGTATTTGGTGGTATTTGGAAACCACCATTATCTTTTCTAGCAGCAGCAGCAGCAGCATAATACTCATCTGTCCATATAGGAAGTGTAACATATTCTTGTGTGGGAGATGACTCAACTGCTGGTGGTCCATCCTTCTTAGCAACCTGTATACCTGAAACATTACCAATTCTCTTTTCCAAAACACTTGAAGTTACCTTCACAATGTCTGGATCAGTAACAGGCATATAATTTAAAGCTCTAGATAAAGGTTCTAAGTCAAACAACCAATTTGGACCACTTTCAGGATCACTAGGTTTACTCTCTAAAAACCTAACATGTACTTTTTCAAGTATACGTTTTTCCTTTTTAATGTAAACCCTATATCCTTTGCTCTGCACTGAATAACCCATGAAGTAGCCTTCATCACCTTTTGAATCAAATTTACCTAGAGCTTCACTAGTTTCTAAAACAACTACATGACAACCAAAAGGCTTGAGAAAGCCAATATTTGGCTTCCTTCCCCAAAGTAACTCATAAGGTGTCTTATTATGTATTTTGTTGACCAATGCCCTATTTTGAACATAACAAGCTGTGTTAACAGCTTCAGCCCAAAAGGCTATAGGAAAGTGGGCATCAGCCAACATGGTTCTGGCTGCTTCAATTAGGGTTCTGTTCTTCCTTTCAGCAACCCCATTTTGCTGTGGGGTTCTAGCTATGCTAAACTGCCTAGTAATCCCTTTCTTGGCACAAAAATCATCTAACAACTGATTTCTAAACTCACCCCCATTGTCACTTCTAATAATTTTGACCTCATTACCATTCTTCTTCTCAATCTGGGTAATGAAATTAATCAGACTTTGGGCAGTTTCACTTTTCTTGGCTAAAAAGAAAGTCCATGTAAACCTGGAAAAATCATCAGTGATGACAAAACAATATGATTTACCCTTCAAACTTTCTATATTAGTTGGACCAAAGAGGTCCATATGCAATAAGTGAAGTGGTCTAGAACTAGAGTGCACCTGTTTAGATTTGAATGAGACCTTGTGCTGCTTGCCCTTAAGACATGCAACACAAGAGTGGTCATTGTGGAAAGCCTTTTCAGGCAAACCATCAACTAAACCAAGCCTCACAAGTCTATTGATATTTTTAAAGTTTATGTGCCCTAATCTCCTGTGCCAAAGATTACTTTCATCTACTGAGGCTTTAGCATAAAAACATGACATCATTTTATTATTCATCTTAATTCCATTAAGATTCACATTATAAATGTCTTTATGCCTTGGTGTTCTAAATTCTATGTATTTTTCCTCAGGGAGCTTGTAATCTTTGCTTAACACCAAGCACTCAGTATCTGTGAAAAGAACCTTATTTTTGTTATCACACACTTGTGATACACTAAACAAATTATAATCCAGTTCTTTTACCAGGAAGACATTCTCAAAACGTAGATTATTGGTAATAAGGGTTCCTTTTCCTGTGATGGTGCCATAGCCCCCTCCAAAGTATACCTTATCACCATCTTGAATAGGAGTGAAGTTTGTCAGATAGTCTTCCTTTCCTGTCATGTGCCTTGAGCATCCACTATCCCAATATCCATAATCATTGATCTTCTTCTGAATGCCCTGCACATAAAGAAAACATATTAGTTTTCTTTGGGAACCCAAGCCTTGGAAGACTTGGATTCATCTGGTTGTTCAACAAGAACAGACTTGGTTCTCATAACAACCCCATTTTCATCCCTTTTTGAATGAAATTCCCAGTTAACCCCAACTGGTGTTGACATGGCCTTTGAAATATAATGAAACCTGTTGCATGTCATAGAAAGACCAGTAAAATTAGGGTTTTGGTCTTGTTTTGGTCTCCATGTTAAGCTAGTAGAGGCTTTAGACCTATTTCCCTGTGGTTGCAAATACCTAGGTTTGGCAGTGTGTCTGTCAGCGCTGAAATTGCTCTTGTCAGCGCCCCGATTGCCTTTATCAGCGTTAAACCTAGGGTTTGCTATAGGAACCCATTGCCTATTGGACCAAGTGTTTGACTTTTGGAAAGGTCTTAGGCCTTGTGTGTTAGACCCTCTAGAAAAGAATGGGGCTGGTCTAACAACTTGTGAACTTTTGTTCACAAAGGTATTGGGTCTGACAGTGTTTGACCTATGTTGACTTTTGTCAGCGCTGAAATGGTTCCTATCAGCGTTGACATTGGAAGCGTTGACACATTTGTATGCCAAATGTGAAAAGCTACCACATGAGTAACAAGCTTTTCTAGACATAGTCTTAGGTCTAGAAGCAAAGAAGCCTGTTCCATGGTTACTAACTTGGCTTTTTGGTGACCTAGTATTTCTATACATCTCTGCATATTTAACACTAGGTTTTCTAACAGTTTGTGGGCCAAGGTCAACAGCTTTGCCAGTGGTTGGGTGTGTGATTTTAATAGGTGTAGGATCATGGCTCTTGATTGGTGTGGGCTCATTTGGACTTTCACACAACAACCCTCCCTTAACAAACAAAGTGTGGTTAGCTTTCTTCCACTCATCTAGGTCAGTCAGTTTTTGTTTGTATTCTTCAACGGGGGAAGTCACTCTAGGTGGAGGAATGAATTCCTTCTCTTGGAGTTCTGGCAAGCCAGTCCAAGATAAGTCCTTTGATTGGACACCATAGAAATCCCCAGCTGGTGGTGGAACACCAGTATAATCTTTCATCCCAATCCCACTCATGTCCTTAGAGTCTCTCTGTTTACTAACACACTCTCCTAGGGATTGTGTGGCCTTATCAAATCTCTGGATTTTAAGACTCACATTATCTTTATTTTTGTTAGCCTCATCTAACTGAGCTATCAAATCAAGATTAACCCTGTTTGTGATATCTTGAATATCTTTACTTTGATGTAACTCATGTTTTAAGATATTTATTTGATCCTTTAAATCAAACTCCATTTTCTTATACTCAGCTACTGTCTTTTCTGTTTGGGTAAGAGCAATTTGATAATTAGATACTTTGCATCTTTCAGTACTTGCCTCATCTAATAATTTTACTATCTCTTGATTTAGTTTTTCAGTATTTAAACGACAACCCTTAGAACAGAAAGCATCATCATATACCTCATTATCTGATGAAGAGGAGGAGTGTGCCATGAGAGCATATTCAACATGCTCTTCTTTAACTTCAGCAACCAAAGCTCTGTCCTCTTCCTCATCCTTAGCCATAAAGTTCCAGCTCCAGTCCCATCCTCCAACACCATCAATTTGTTGAACAGCAACCATGGCCTTGGGATCTTGGCTCTTAACCATTTGGCTTGAAGGCTTACCAGCATCAGATCTTCTTGGAGATCTACATTCCCTCATAAAGTGCCCCATCCTATGACAATTGTAGCACTCAACTTTGGATTTGTCAAATCCAGCGACATCCTTAGCATCAAAGGTCATCTTCTTCTTGAACCTTTTATTAAACTTGTTTGCTCTTAAACTTACAAGAGCCATAGTCCACTTGATGTCCATCTCTTCCAATTGCTCATCACTTATCTGCTCAAGATCTTCATATGTAATCCTTGAATCACTGGGCAAAGAAGCAATGAATGCACACACAATATCTAGATCTAAACCAGCAGGTTTAATTCTATCAGCGCCAAAGTTGTGTGTGTCAGCGCTTGAGTATAAAGCGTTGACAGGATATGATCCAGCGCTGACAGACTGTGATCCAGCGTTGACACATTGAGATCCAGTGACTGGATGTCCATAGGAGTTCATGGAATCAAATTGGCCTTCACTTTGTGAGAAGAAGGCCATGTTGCTACTGGAAGATTTATTATCACTCTCCAAAAGCCATTCATTCTCCAACAGTCTTAGTTTGTTGAAGATGTCATCAAACCTGGAGGTCTTGTGGGTGTTATTGACAAGAATGGATCTTGTCTCAATCTTCCATACATCACCAAGGCTTTTGAGAAAAGTAGCATTCAAGTCAGGGTCATCAATCTGTGTTCCCATGAAGGAAAGTTGACTTGTGATGTCAAGCAGTCTACTTCTCACACTGCTGAGATTCTCAGTGGGTTGAGCCTTAAAGACAGCATACTCATGCATGAGTTGCTTCTTCTTTTCTTCTTTTGTGTCAGCATTGCCACCATGTGCTACTTCAAGAGCTTCCCAAAGCTCTTTTGCAGACTCAAAGCGTTTGTACTTGTGCTGATTCTCATGACCTAGGGCGTGTTTCATGATGTTCAAGATTTTCATGTCCACCCTTTTCTTGGCTACATCTTCAGCAGATACATCTCTTCCATCTTCAGGCTTTTCCTTCTTATCAGCTTCAGGACAATTAGGAAGAGCTATCCTTGTGGCAATAGCATTAGCAATCTTTTGAGCTTTGTTGAATGTGTTCCCATATTCAACAATCTCCCAAAGAGTGTAGTCATGAATAGCTATATATTGCTCAAAATTAGACTTCCAAAGCTCGAAGTTCCTGGCATCAAACATGGGAATTTTGATACTAGGGTTTGTGGAGTTGTTTTGTAGCAAAGCAGAAGGCTGATTTGTGCCAGACATGATGTTTTTAGGGTTTTGAGAGATTTAGGGTTTTTAGGGTTTGGTGTTTTAGGGTTCTTGCGTTACTTAAAGATCAAAAGTTTCTCAACAAGCTCTGATACCACTTGTTGATCCCAAACTTAGATCGATTAAGCTTTGTGTATACGAGATTAGATCAAGTACTACACGTAGAGAAACCTTTGCTTATGAATAAAGTAACTAAGTGTTATGCGGAATTAACACTTAATCTAAAACACAAAGATGTTAAACAAACTTTCACTTGTATTAGAATGATCGAACTTGATTACAATGAAAGAGGTTTAACTTGTGAAAACTTATGAAAACTGATGATTAACTTTAACCTAAAAGATCTTCTTTTATAGATTAAGAAGTCTTGTACAATAAGCTACGAATCAACTATTCTAGGTAAAGATAATAATAGAAAATACAATGTCGAGCTTATCTTTACCATACACAAATAAAGAAACAAATAAACAAAAAGATTCGTATGAAGATATATTCCATCAGTGTCAATCTTCAAGGCTGTCAGCGTTGACTTATACAAATGTCAACGCTTGGCTGTCAGCGTCCAATGTCATCTTATCAGCGCTTGAATTCTTCTTAACAGCGTCTAGTGAACTGACCCATAATTTATTCCCAACAATTGATTTTGGGAATAATGCTTTTCACATCACCTTGGATCTTTAGCAATAAGGTTGAATCCTTATGCCTTGTTAGGGCCTTTTCGGACTCGCCAATCTTCGCGCCCCGCTTCATAAGTTATGCCTTGGCTATGAACTCTTATCATTACCGAGCAACTTTTAAACGATCTTGGGCTAGAAGCTAAGTAACTTTTCAAATCGTACGACCTTACTTATTGCAGATAATTTATTAGCAAGTGATGGGAGAGTAGGCAAATAATTACACCAAGTGAGCTTGTGCAAGACTACCGACTTATAATTGACTCTATCATTTCTCGTCCTCCATAATTTAAAATCTCAAGTAATGAGACTCGTGGATACTTAGCCTAATAAACCAATTAAGGTCTACATGGTTAAGGATACTAGCTAGAATAAACTTGAATAAGTCTATTCGGGTTGAGTCAAAATAATCGCAACGGGCCTAATATGTCAAAGACTTCTAAACTAGCTACACCACTTTATTAATATTTTTGACTTTATTGCGGGATCTATACATATGAAAGCAACGATAAAAAATTTAAAAATTATGACTAAATGGCCAAAGTTAATTAAAATTTTGAAAAATGTTGAAAAAGATGATTTTTCGGTTAAATGAAGGCATTTTCATGGAAAAGTCCACTTAAAACTTCGATAGAAGTTCCCCCTACACTTAAGATAAACATTGTCCTCAATGTTTAAGCATGTGGAAAAAGTCTCCCCTACACTTATGACATTGTGCATGTTGGTTAAATCAAGCTAAGGAAGAGACGACTAAAGTGATCAATTTCAAATGTGAGTATGAATTAAAATTGAATCACGATAGTTGAGAGATAGAACCGGATTTCGGATAACACGGGAGCACGGTTCTTCAAAGGTTCCAAGAGTGCATTCATCCCTGTAATCACATCACCACACAAAAACAAACACCTGTACAGGTCCCCCTACACTTAGGAGGTAAAAACATAAAAGGATAGATACTCGGGCTGCCTCCCGAGGAGCGCTTGTTTTTGATAACCGAGTCACGAGCCTGACTCGACCCAAAATTAGTTCATGGGAAACGTGGTGAGGGATGAAATCATCTCCTGAGAGATGTCCTCACCAAAGTACAACTTCACTCGTTGGCCATTCACCTTAAAATTTGGTCCATTAGGTTGAGCGAGCTCGAGAGTACCATATGGAAAAATTTGGGCAATGGTGAATGGGCCGGACCAACGAGATTTCAGCTTGCCCGAAAAGATTTTCAACCGAGAGTTAAAGAGTAAAACTTTGTCTCCAACTTGGAACTCTCGGTTCTTAATCTTGGAGTCGTGAATGAGCTTAGTCTTTTCCTTATAGATCAAATAATTTTCATAAGCCTCATTCCGGAGTTCATTCAGCTCATTGAGTTGGATCTTGCGTAGGTCATCGGCTTTGTTGATATCGAAATTAGCCCACTTCAAGGCCCAGTAAGCCTTGTGCTCCAACTCAATGGGGAGGTGGCACGCTTTCCCGTACACGAGACGATATGGTGTACAACCAATCGGAGTCTTGTAAGCGGTACGAAAAGCCCACAAAGCATCATCAAGTTTATCAGCCCATGAGGCACGATGCTCTCCCACGGTTCTTTCCAGAATTCGCTTTAATCCTCGGTTGGATATTTCAGCCTGGCCATTAGTTTGTGGGTGGTAGGCGGTGGAAAGACGATGATTAACACCATACTTCGCCATAACTCTTGCAAATTGATCATTGCAAAAATGAGTCCCACGATCACTAATAATGGCACGAGGCACACCGAATCTAGCGAATAGCGATTTCAAAAAGTTACAAACCACCCTTGCGTCATTAGTGGGTAAAGCTTTGGCTTCAACCCATTTGGAGACGTAGTCAACGGCTACAAGGATGTATTTGTTTCCTTTATAAGAAGGGAATGGCCCCATAAAGTCGATACCCCAAACATCAAATATTTCACATTCTTGTATGAAATTCTGAGGCATCTCGTCTTTATGTGTGATCTTGCCTTGTTTTTGGCAAGCATCACAATGTTTAACCATCTCGTGAGCGTCACGATAGATGGTGGGCCAATAAAATCCCGAGTCAAACACTTTTTAGCGGTGTAGTTGGGACCAAAGTGACCACCGGTGGGTCCTTTGTGGCAAGCGTCAAGGATTTCTAAAGCTGCCGGTCCATCAACACATCGACGAATAATCAAGTCGGCACATTGTTTGAATAGGTAAGGGTCGTCCCAGAAATAATGTTCGACATCTTTAAAGAACTTTTTCTTTTGTTGGGATGTTAACCCTTCCTTGAGAATTCCACCCGCCAAGTAGTTTGCAATATCCGCAAACCACGGGGTTTCATCAGAATTCGAATTGATAGACATTAAGGTCTCCAAGGGGAAAGAATCATTGATTTCTTTGTTCGGATGATCCCCTTGGTAAGGATCCTCAAGTCTACTGAGATGATCCGCGGCTAGGTTTTCAGCTCCTTTCTTATCGCGAATTTCGATTTTAAATTCTTGGAGTAGCAAAACCCAGCGAAGAAGTCTTGGTTTGGAATCTTGTTTAGTTAACAAGTACTTCAACGCGGAATGATCGGTGTAAACGACTGTGGTGGAAAGGACAAGATAGGGGCGGAACTTTTCAAAAGCATAGACAACAGCTAAAAGCTTTTTTTCGGTTGTCGTGTAATGCAATTGAGCCCCCGTCATTGTCTTGCTAGCATAGTGGATTGGTTGGAAGTGTTTATTCACTCTTTGGCCCAAAACCGCACCAATAGCAAAGTCGCTAGCATCGCACATTAACTCGAAAGGCAGCTCCCAATTAGGGGTAACCAAGACGGGTGCCTTAGTAAGCTTATCCTTAAGCAAGTTGAAGGCTTCAAGGCACTCTTTGGAAAAGATAAAAGGAGTATCTTTTTCCAAGAGGTGGGTCATCGGGCGAGCGATTTGAGAATTTTTTTTGATGAATCGACGGTAGAAGCCCGCATGACCCAGAAAACTTCTCACACCCTTCACGGTTGAAGGTGGAGGCAACTTAGCGATAACATCGACTTTAGCACGGTCTACTTTAAGACCGGCTTTGGAGATCTTGTGTCCTAGCACGATGCCCTCTTTTACCATGAAATGGCATTTTTCCCAATTAAGAACAAGGCGAGTGTCTTCATACCGCTTAAGCATACGTTCTAAATTGTCAAGGCAAGCAGAGAAAGAATCGCCATAAACCGAGAAATCATCCATGAATACTTCCATAGTGTCTTCCACCATGTCATGGAAGATAGCCATCATACATCTTTGGAATGTCCCAGGAGCATTGCATAAACCAAAAGGCATACGTTTGTAAGCAAATGTTCCGTAGGGACAAGTGAATGTAGTCTTTTCTTGGTCCTTGGGATCGATAGGAATTTGAAAATACCCGGAGAAACCGTCTAAAAAGCAGTAATAATCATTACCAGCTAGACGCTCGAGCATTTGATCCATGAAAGGAAGAGGAAAGTGATCTTTTCTCGTGGCATCATTGAGCTTGCGATAATCAATACAAACTCTCCACCCAGTAACGAGACGAGTGGGAATCAACTCGTTGTGTTCATTGGAAACAACGGTTATTCCGCCCTTTTTGGGCACACAATGGAAGGGACTTACCCACGGCGAATCCGAAATAGGGTAGATCAAGCTGGCATCAAGAAGTTTGATAGCTTCTTGTTTGATGAGTTCATGAATTCGAGGATTAACCCTTCTTTGGCTCTGGATTGCGGGTTTAAAGTCATCTTCCATGAGAATCTTGTGAGTACAAAAGTTCGGATCAATTCCGCGGATGTCGGAAATTTTCCAAGCAATTGCCTTCTTATGATCTTTAAGCACGGCGATGAGGCGAGATTTCTCTTCTTCTTTCAAGTCCTTAGCAATGATGACAGGCGACTTCTTGTTTTCTTCAAGGAACACGTACTCGAGATGGGGCGGCAACTCCTTAAGTTCTAAATCCGGAGGATTTTCGATGGGAGGCGTTTTCAAAGTCGGAGCATCGATAGCAATAACCGTGGGAGATGGTGGAGAAGGATTGTCTTCTTTAAGAAGGTTCTCAATGAGGCGAAGATCTTCATCCCAATTGGTGGTAGAATCGTCATTAGCTAAGTTCACATCTCCCATGGTGGCTTCCAAATCTTTCCAAAGGAAATCACTTTCTCCAAATAGAGATAGTGATGAATCAATCGAGGAAACGGTCTCAACATTGGGAAGAGAGGTAGGAATACTTTTGCAAGCATCTTTGAAGTGTTCTTCACAAGCCTCATCAAGAACGTCAATATAATTAACACTCTCGTTAGAATAAGGCTGTTTAGACAACTTTCCCATGTTGAAGACGATTTTATCATCACCCACTCTCATGATAATCTCACCGGCTTCAACATCGATGAGAGTGCGACTGGTCCTCAGGAATGGACGACCAACGATCAATGGCACACGAAGGTCCATTTCGTAGTCAACAACGACGAAATCAGCAGGAAAAGTGAATTTGTCGACTCCTACAAAGACGTCTTCGGCTATCCCCACTGGATAAGCAACCGTACGGTTAGCTAATTCCAAAGTCATTTTGGTGGGGACTAGCTCAGGGAGAGATAATTGCTTCCAAATACTTAAAGGCATTAAGTTAATACTGGCACCTAGATCGGCTAGGGCCATGCAATTCTCTACTCCCGGGAAGTTACAAGGGATTAAGAAACGACCCGGATCACCAAGCTTGGTTGGCCATTTCCTTAAGAGTACTGCAGAGCAATTCTCATTAAGTTGGGTGTTAGCAATATCAAGAAGCTTTTCCTTGTCGCTAAGAAGATCTTTGAACATTTTCGCATACTTGGGCATGTGAGCGAGAGCCTCAGCGAAGGAGATGTTGAAATTCAATTGTTTGAACATCTTAAGAAAGTTCGAAACCTGAATATCATCCTTGCTGTTGAGCTTCTCTTTCCTCAACCTAGATGGATAAGGTATATCGGAAGAAGAGGAAGGCTTTGGGAGAACAGGATCACTCACATCCTTGGGTGGGGGAGGGGTAGAAGTAAGAGGTGGAGAAATTGGGGAAGTAGAAGGATGAGGAATAGGATCAGGTGACTCGTTCTCCTTAGTCACAAGCACCGGTGGAGGTATAGGAAGCTCGGGTTCCTTGGTACCTTTGCCACTGCGAGTGGTGATTGCTTTCATCTCCCCTCTTGGATTCGCAACGATGTTACTCGGAAGAGTACCCGAAGAAGAGGGTTGATTACCTTGGAAGAAACTAGCCATCATATTCTTTAATTCATTCGTTTGACTATCCAAAGTATTTCTCATATCAGCTCTCAGATCGTTCCCTTGTTTCACCAAGTCTGCTTTCAAGTTGAGCACTTCCCGCTGAAGATTTACCACGATCACATTGTTAGTCCTCATGTAGGTTTCCACTTCTTGGTGTAAAGCAGTGGGTTGGTTGGGAGGAGCATTGTATGCGGGTGGTTGATAAGCAGGTTGCTGGTAAACTTGGTTGTTTCTTTGAGGTGGTTGTTGTTGTTTGTGAGGTGGTATGTATGGTCCACGAGGTTGTTGTTGTTGTTGAGGAGGGAGATTTAGGCTTTGTTGTTGGTTTGGGTTATTAGGAGGAAAACCAGGTGGTGAGAGATAGTTGGTAGAGCGGTAGCTAAGCAGGTTGCGGTCACCTTGAGGACGAGCTTGATAAGCGGGTTGAGGATAGGTGCCATATGCTGCATTCACATTTTCAGAAGGGTAGTCTTGGGTGGCAGTACAAGTGGTGTAAGAGTGAGGACCCCCGCATATCTCACATGGTTGGCTGACAACATTGACTTGAGCGTCTTTAGCGTTTCTAGCGTTGATGCTGTTGGTGTTGCTGGCGGTTTGGGTAGCAAGCGATTCAAGAAGCGCAGTGATTTTGTCAAGTCGCTTATCGCTGTCACTAGTACTAGCACTAGCGACATTGGTCCGAACACTCTTGGTTTGCACACGAGACTTATTCTCAATGATATCCCAAGCAGCATTGGAAGTCTTAGCCAAAATATTACCCCCCGAGGCACTGTTTAGTGAATCTTGGTCATTCATGTTTAAACCATTATAAAAAGTATTGATTTGATGCACTTTGGTAAAACCATGTTTTGGGCATTTTCTCAAAAGGTCTTTGAAACGGTCCCAAGATTCACTAAACGACTCATCGTACTTTTGTTCAAAATTGATAATTTCATTCCGCAAAGCGGTAGTACGAGAGGGTGGGAAAAAGTAGTTGATAAACTTGGTCTCCAAATACGTCCACGAAAGAATACTCTGTGGCGGTTCCTTAGCAAGCCAATGCAGGGCTTGTCCCTCTAAAGAAAAGGGAAAAAGTTGTAAACGGATTACCTCTTGTGGAACACCATTGAATTTGACCGTATTGGTGAGTTGCAAGAATCTCTTGATGTGGTCATGTGGATCATCAATGGTACGCCCCAAGAATGGTTGAGCAGAGACCATCTGGATAAAGTCGGATTTGAGCTCAAAGTTGTTGGCTGCAATCGCGGGTATGACAATTGGATCATTGTTACCATCTACATGTGCTTGCAGAAGTTCAATCATCGGGCGATTATCCGGTAGAGGCTCATTGTTGTTGTTATTATTGTTGTTGAAAGGTGCATTGTTATTGTTATTATTATTGTTTTGAGGTGGGTTATTGTTGTTGTTTTGTACACCGGCCATGTCTAAGTCTTCGAGAGGCTCGGGCTCTTGATAAGACGTTGATCGTGTACGCATGCACCTGCAAAAGAACTAACGAGGCAAAAACAAAGCAGAAATATTTTTGGTTTTTATGTTTTTTAATTTTTAGGATTTTTGAAAATTTTATATATATATATATATATATATATATTTTGTGTTTTTGAAAATTTTATGAAAAAGTAACGTTCACGGTGAACGGATCCCAAAATCCAAGTTCTCACAAAAAACTGTTGATCTTAACAAGAAGAGACGGCAGCGGCGCCATTTGATACTTGCTTTTGTATTGGGTTCTAGATTAAGTCTCGGTATTCTCTCGAATTGATTACAGCTCAAAGTGGAAAGATTGTTCTTGGTTACTAAAAAAGGGGATTTGTATTTTAATCTACTAAAGGTTTAAATGCTCTAAGATGTAAACTTAAACTAAAAGCAATTGATTTAATAGCAATTAATAAAATTTGAATTAAAATTTAAGTATTGAAAACAAACATTAAAAAGAAACAGTAAATAACACTTAACTTTGATACGAAATGCTTGAAAGAAAATTGACTCGGAAGTTCTTCTTGATTCGGAACACTTCCGAATGAACTCCTTGATTCGGAACTTGTTGATCCGGAAGATTTGGTTCGGAACTTCACTCGGAACTTCACTCGGAACTTCGTTCGGAAGATTTGGTTCGGAACTTCACTCGGAACTTCACTCGGAACTTTGTTCGGAAGTTTGGTTCGGAAGATTACTCGGAAGTTGGTTCGGAACTTTATTCGGAACTTATAAACAGAATACTCATTCGGAACTTTAAAAATGAAACTGGTTCGAAACTTTAAAAGCAAGTTGATTCGGAACTTTTTTCCTAAAAGATTTTCATTTGGAACTTTTGAAAATGAAACTGATTTGGAACTTATAAAACTGATTCGGAACTTTTGAAAAGAAATTTATTCGGAAGATTTGGGTTGATTCGGAAGTTTATTCGAAAGTTTGCTTGGAAGTTCATCCGGAACTTTTAACTGATTCGGAACTTTTTACTAAGATGATTCATTCGGAAGTTTTGTACTCATTCGGAACCTGGGAAAAACTCAAGAACAGTAGGAGGCCGAAGAACAGGGGAACACGATTTCAAGCCAAAAATCACCAAGTTTTTAACCAAAACTTAAATAAAACTAACCACGAATCATATACTAACCATAAACAACAAATCCCATCAACAAAAACTTAAAACCCAATAACTTTTAAAGATCAAACTCAACAAAATAAACTTTAAGACTTAGAATCAAAAAGAAGAAAGATGAACAAGATGAAATGAAAGATGATATTGATTGATTAATGTTGAACAAACAAAAGAAAAAGATTAAACTACAAGATTGGAAAAACAAGAATCAAATCACCAAACACCCTAATGGTGTTGGTGAAGCCTACGAACAGAAAGGAGAGAAAAAGGGAAAATGAAAAACTGAATGAAAAGTGTGAAGGGAATCCTTTATATAGGTGTTCCCTTTGGTTGGTGAGTGGGCTTTCTCCCTTTCTTCTTGTCTTCTCGTCTTTTCAGAAAAGTCGACGTTTTCGATTCTGATTCGGGATTTGTCGACGATTAAATTCAACTCGTCTTTTAATTTCTTCGTTTAATAGACTTGAGTTTCTTCGACATATGTAAATCTTCAGTCTTTGGTCCTTTTCTTCGACAAATCTTCAAATAGGCCCAGTGACTTCAAATCTTTTGCATCTCTTGCACAATAGACTTCGTCTTGAGTCTTTTTCTTCGATAAAACCCGTGCAATCCCATGTTTTCTTCAATATTCATCCGGTTAACTCTGAAAACACAATAAACACAAAAACCACGCATAATTCCAAACAAATGATATTAAATACGTGTTTTGGTCTTGTTTTAGTAAGAAATAAGTGGTAAAAGGATGGGTGTTTACACACCTATCATGCGCCAATTCTATCATTACCCGACGGGAGTGAAGATTTTGTAGTATATTGTGATGCATCTCTTAGAGGTTATGGAGCTGTTTTGATGCAGCGCGAAAAAGTAATAGCTTATGCTTCTAGGCAATTAAGGAAGAATGAGGAGAATTACACTACTCATGATCTTGAGTTAGGAGCTGTAGTCTTTGCTCTTAGGTTGTGGAGACATTATCTATATGGCACCAAGTGTACGGTATTCACCGATCACAAAAGCCTACAGTATATTCTCGATCAAAAGGAATTGAACATGAGGCAACGAAGATGGATAGAGTTGTTAAGTGATTATGATTGTGATATAAAATATCACCCATGAAAAGCAAATGTTGTTGCTGATGCATTCAGCAGAAAGGATAGAGAGCCTATCAGGGTACGTTCTCTAGTCTTGACCGTGCAAAATAATTTGCCTGAGCAGATTAGAAATGCGCAAATAGAAGCCTGTAAGAAAGAAAATTTTGTTAATGAAGGGTTCCGAGGAGAAGGAGATCCTTTAGAAGTTAGAGTTGATGGAGTGAAATGCTTAAGAGGTCGTATGTGGATACCTAAGTTTGGAGGCTTAAGAGATTTGATTATGTTAGAATCCTATAAATCTAAATATTCCATTCATCCGGGATCTGATAAAATGTACCATGATTTGAAGAAGTTGTACTGGTGGCCGAATATGAAAGCTGATATTGCTATATATGTTCTTTAATGCTTGACTTGTGGTAGAGTCAAAGCTGAACATCAAAAGCCATCAGGACTACTTCAACAACCAAAGATTCCTGAATGGAAGTGGGAGCGAATTACGATGGACTTTATCACTAAGCTTCCTAGAACATCATCTGGAAATAACTCGATTTGGGTCATTGTCGACAGACTGACCAAATCAGCACACTTCATTCCGGTTAAAGAGCAGTTCTCACTAGAGAAGTTGACTCGTATTTATCTTGAGAATGTTGTATGCAAGCATGGAGTGCCTGTATCGATCATTTCAGAGCGAGATCCTAGATTCGCATCGAATTTTTGAAAATCT
Organism: Glebionis coronaria; assembly: GCA_025667525.1. Lineage (NCBI taxonomy): Eukaryota > Viridiplantae > Streptophyta > Magnoliopsida > Asterales > Asteraceae > Glebionis > Glebionis coronaria. Next base: position 305,612,225 of record CM046882.1, read on the forward strand.
CTCCAAAGATCTTTGGGAAAGAATCTCGACATGAGCACTGCTTATCACTCCCAGACTGATGGGCAGAGTGAAAGAACGATACAAACACTGGAAGATATGTTGAGAGCTTGTGTGATAGATTTTGGTAAGAATTGGGATAAACATTTGCCTTTAGCAGAGTTTTCATATAACAATAGTTACCATGCTAGTATTAAGGCTGCACCGTTTGAAGCTTTGTATGGTAGGAAGTGTAGATCTCCTGTATGTTGGATTGAAGTTGGGTATACCCAGCTCACGGGACCGGAATTGATCCGGGAGACTACGGAGATGATAGTTCAGATTAAGAATAGGCTGTTGACTGCCCGTAGTGGACAAAAAAGTTACGCGGATGTGCGGCGGAAACCGATGGAGTTTGAAGTGGGTGACCGAGTAATGTTGAAAGTATCGCCATGGAAAGGCGTTATAAGATTTGGAAAGCGAGGGAAATTGAATCCTCGCTATATTGGACCCTTTAAGATTTTATCTAGAGTAGGTCCGGTGGCTTACAAACTAGAGTTACCCCCAGAACTTCATGGTGTTCACAACACATTCCATGTATCTAATCTGAAGAAATGTATAGCAGTGAGTGATGAGAAAATCTCGTTAGATAAGGTTCGAATAGATGAGAAGTTGCATTTTATCGAAGAACCCGTAGAGGTTATGGATCGTGAGGTAAAGCAACTGAAACAAAGTCGGATAACTATTGTCATGATCCGATGGAATTCAAAGCATGGACCGGAATTTACTTGGGAACGAGAGGATGAAATGTGGAAGAAATATCCGCACCTCTTTGATTTCAATAAGAAACGGACATCAAAATGAAATGGATCACAAGGACGTTGATCCCTTTTAGGAGGAAAATCTGTGACAATCTAACATTTTCAGGTAGTAAATTATTTTCTCATATAATATTTTGAAACTTATTTTTGTGTTGGTTGATGAACTCACAATTTACGGATTTAAATTTGGGCTTACGTGCATAATTTAACGTCCTTTACGACTAAACCGGAAACCTTAGGATTACATATTTACGTTTTTGAACTCCGTTTTTGATGAGACAATTTTTATTAGATTCTTTTTGTGCCGTTGATTCATAATTTATAAAAACGTTTTTCGTAAAACGACCCGAGGGCACGCAAATCGAGGAAACTAGAATCGAGGAATACCCGTAAATTAGTGGGATGAGACAAAAGAAGTTTTTTCCCCACCCCACTCAAAAGGGACGGCCAAACCATGACACCACACCTCATGATGTGTCAAGTTTGTAACTAACAAGTTACACTTGTTAGCTTAAGCTTAACAAGTAAGCTAACACACCACAAAACCACTAAACCAAACCATTTACACACTTTCACTCATGCAAACTACTCTCAAAATCCTCTCACCCCTCTTCCTTGCCGTCCCATATCAAGAACAAACACCCCCATCTGATCAATTTTAGCCATAAACTTTGTGTTATCTACACATATAATGAAGAACCCTTAAAGCATTGTTGATTGGTGATCATTATAACATCAAAGGAGGTGATTTGCTTGTGTCCTAGGGCTGATTTCTCAACAAATATTCTTGGTGGTTAATGATCTTGAAGATAAATTTGGTGTACCTCAAGGAGTTGTCATCCAAAAACAAGTTATAGTCTTGGTTGGTAAACAAGATCATCCTTTCCATTTTCTTTGTTATTTTTGTAAAGATCAAATGTATTTTCTTTTCTATTGTATATGTATATGATGAATATATGATGATAAAAATGTTGTGTGGGGATCAAGTGTTGATAAACATGGTTAAAAAGATGGAAAACCATATGTAAAAAGGTTAAAATCTTGCTTAATAAATTGGCTGTATAAAAACAGTAACTAACCAAATGATAAACTGATAAAATGGCATAGTGGAAGCAATATACAGTAAGTATTAGGTATTATACACATGTGAGAGTTGGCCATGCAATGGAATCATTATAATGAGTGAGATATAATCAAAACAAAATTAGTATATCAATCTGAATAGTCTGTTTTGTGAGGACTGTTAGGGATACTTAGACTAGGATTGAGCAGTAGCTAAAACTAAGTTGTTTGTAACACATAATATGAAGGTTATGTCATCCAAAAATGAGCTTCTATCTTGTAACACCCCCAAATTTATACAACTCAATACAGCGGAAGACTCGTTGGTGTTACGGGATAGCACATTACTCACATCATTGACAACACATAAAAATCGCGTCGTTTAATAATAAATCATTTCCATTCATAAATATCAAAGTTACATCGGTCCCAAGTCATTATATTTTATACAAAGTTTTACAAAGTATTTGAATGGAAAATATTGTTTAAGTGCGGGCCATGAATTCTTGTCGTCTTCCCGAGAATTACCTTCAAGTACCTGAGATAAAATATGTTAAAAGAAAAGGTCAGCGATAATGCCGAGTGAATTAATAGAGTTTAATAAAATCCATCAATATAATATCAGTATAAGATTACTACTGAAAATCAATTTGTACAAATCATTTTAATAGGCCATAAAATAGCCAAAGTCATTTTTATAAATTTTTTTATCGAAAATCATAATATAGGTATTTGCCTTAAAAATCATTATACGAGCCAATGTCGTAAAAACATCATACAATACGTCTTATGACGTTGTATAAAAATAAAAACCGTTATATGAATATGGTTATGAAAACCAAAACACGAACTTAATATCAATAGTATGACCCCGTATTGCTAGTCAGGCAATACTTCGTAATTCGGTGCGTCTATTAGTATTTCGTTAATTGGATTATTATAAGCCGCATGACATTGTTACCTTACTAACCAACAACGGGTAGCTAACCCGATACTCAATTTTCCCATCTAAAGTAGCGTGTCGTCACAAAGGTCACGCTATGGAAATCTTCTCATACATAAATTCGCTTACCAATCAATGTGGCACGACAGGGATCAACCGTCAAGGCGCGAACTGGGGTGATCGTCCCCAAATAGTACTATTAAATGCATAAGCGTCTACCAAATCCCGGTAGTTCACAATTCATGCTAATGGGACTTTTAGTGACATAACCTAACTTTAATAATCCATTTAATTTCATCTATCGGGTCCTTTAATCATTTATCGTGTCATACAATTGGGTCATACAATCATTCGGGTCCAAATCAATAAACAAGCAATCGGGACAAATGGTGTCCTATTTTATAAAAACTAACATGTTATCTCCCTCGCGGGTTTATAAAACATTTATAAAAACATTTAAAAGAGTGCGAGGCTATGAACTCACGTTGATGTGGGAAGGCGGGTTATCGGCAATTCGGATGTACGGTACGTGCTTCAATCACGGAAACCTAGACAAATAATACTCGTCTTAGACTCATGTCCAATGACTTTAGAAAAATAACAATTATGTATACATATGATGATTATATATATATGATGATCAAGTGGGTTTGCATATTCTCGTTTGCTCATTTTAGTGTTATGTGTCGGTAACGTTTATACTAGTTTACTAGTTTGACCTATTTACGTGTTTTAGGTCCAATAAGCCTATTATAAGTTTATTAACTTGTATTAATCCATTTCATACTTATATTATCAGTATTTAAACTTTCAAGTTGGGCCCAAATGGGTTAAGTCCAATAAGTCCTTTTTATAAGGGTTTAACTTATTTAGTCCAATTAGTAGTCCAATATGTTTACTTAGCTCGTTAATGCCCGTATGTCCTATAGTTCGGGTTTTATCGGTTTTTACTTTTTATACATGTTTATATATCAGTATATAAGTTTTATAAATATTACATTAGACGGGTCCAACCATCTAAGTTTTATTTAACAAAAACGTTATTTTACGGTATTAGCCGAAAAAGTCATAAAAATCAAATTTATAGTTTTTATTACTTATAAGTATTATTCCACTACCATTTTTATAATTTATACACTTATTTAACCTTTTATATATTTATATAAATAAAATCCATAAGTTAGTGGGTTTTTATTTTACATTTTATACAATATAATTTTGAGTGCTTATATAATAATAATAAACATTAATTCTCAAAATCTGATTTTTATTTTCATATTCACCAAAACTGCCATATCTAGAGTTCTATATGGAGATAGAAGCTCAAATTCTTATCACATAAACTACATGATATGTGCTCCATTTAACTCTTGTATATCTACTGTTGAATCATCTTCTAAGTATTTTCTAAAAATCGTCCAAAACAGTGAACTCAGATTTGTACTTTAAACTTGTTTTGATCATATCTCACTCATTACAATGATTCCATAGCATGGCCAACTCTCACATGTATACAAGACTCATAGCTTACTGTATATCAATTCTACTTCATCATTTTATCACTTCATGACATGTTTCTTTACTGTTTTATACAGCCATCAAATTTAAACAAGATTTTAGCCTTGTTTCTTATAGTCTTTCATCTTTTTAAGCATGTTTATCAACACTAAATCCCCACACAACATTTTTATCATCATATATCATCATATACATATACAGTAGGAAATAAAATACATGATTACATAATCAAAATAACTAGAAGATGAGGAGGACAATCTTTATACCAAGTTGATGTAGGTTATGATTTGGACATGGATTTTGATGGAGAAACTTGTGGATAACCATGACCATCTTTAAGACCACCATTATTCATGAACACCTTGTGGAAATCAGCCCTAATACTCCATAGAAACTCCTCCTTGGATGTTAAAACTTGCACCAATCATCATCTTTTTGAATGGAGATTAACATATGTTAATTATAACATATGTTTGTGGTTAAAATTTGTATGAATGGGGTGTTTTGGTTGAGATATGGGACGGCAACAATGGAGGAGGAAGAGAGAATTTGTGGTTTTTGCATGTAGTGGAAATGAGTTAGTGGTAAGTGAAAAGTGGTTTTGATGTAAGTAGCTTCACTTGTAAGCTTAGCTTACAAGTGTAAGCATTATGCTTATAAGTTGACACCTATTTGGTGTGTTGGTGATGTTAGGCCGCCCCATGTGTAGTGGGGTGGGATAAATTAGTTTGTCCCATCCCACTAATTTACGGGTATTCCTCGATTCTAGTTTTCTCGATTTGCGTGCCCTTGGGTCGTTTTACGAAAAACGTTTTTATAAATTATGAATCAATGGCACAAAACGAATCTGATAAAAATTGTCTCATAAAAAACGGAGTTCAAAAACGTAAATACGTAATCCTAAGGTTTCTGGTTTAGTCGTAAAGGACGTTAAAATAAAATCGTAAGTCCTAATCTCTTCTCGTAAATTTGTGAGTTTATGAACTAACACAAATTTAAAACTCCAAAATAATATTCACGAATAAATTTATTTTCTAAAATGTCGGACTGTCACCAAAGACGGTGTATGCAAACGTAAGCACGTAACGTAGAATCCTCCGGTTTAGAAGTAGTCGGCGCTACTTCAAGACGTAAATCCAAATTACTTCCCAAAAATAAGTGAGTTCATATTATAACATTAAAATAATGTTTTTAAATATTATCTGAGAATAAAATATTAACCATAAATTGACGGATTGTCACAGCATTTACCCTAAACAGGATCTTTGTCCTCAAAGATCATCTTACTACTCGCTTCTTATAGAGTTAAAGCCATGTGGGTATTTCCTCCACACCCGATCTTTTCTCATATGTGTAATTCATTACAATACGCGAGGTTCATCAAACAAAACTACGGGAATAAGATCAGGCTTAATGTTGACTTACTTTCTCTATCCATGATGTTCACGGGTTTTTGATGAATGCAACTTTTCGCCGATCTAAGTTTTATCAAGAAGAATTCAGATTTTCACTTGATAGATATTCCATCAAGTTCGATATACGAATCATAATTCACGCAGCTCGTGAAGTCCTAGGGTAGATCCAGCTTATATGCCTTTCAAACCAATCTTTTACATCATCTCAATGGTCCCATACAACGGGGACTTATATCCCATGATTTGTCAGATCATGAATTCATTTTTCCAAGTTTTAAAAATTGTGGCATAACTTCGCTACCCATTTGGCACTTCAAGATCTACATTTCACATTCACATAACCTCTTGCCCACTACCGGCTGTCAATAATCAGATCCTAATTTCAATAATCATTTCAGATCTCGCGGGTCGGGTATTTTGTAAGGCTAGGTTCGCCATCATAGGAAACCTTAAACCTAAAAGACATGTCCAACACACAATGGGTGTATGTCGGGTGTATTCATCTCAACTCTTGCTTACAGATGCTCTAATCTATAAATCTTAACAAGATTCGATCTCGATCCTAATACGATAATTATCAATGATAATCCTTCCAAAGGAAAACGGTTATACGGTTCATTACCAAAGGTCAATCATTCAAACATAACACAACACTTATAGTATTTTGTATCGTTACTTTACCTCGTCCCTTCGATTGGGGTGGTACATAGTACTCTCATCAAGGTTCGTTCTCAATGATTTCTGAGCAAATCTCTAGAAATTCGATGCGAAGCGAGGATCTTGATAAAGATGTTCGATACAGGCACACTATGTTTACATAACTCTTTTGCATTTATCATTAACGGGAATGATATTAGCAGATTTGGTCAGTCTGTCCACGATGACCCAAATCGAATCAAATTCAGATGATGACCTTTGCAATAGCTAGACGTTTACTAATGTATGAGGCGATGTCTGCCTTCATAATTGTCATCAGTACAACTTCTTCAGACAAAGATACTTTTAGTCATAAATGACATAAATAGAATACTTATACTTACAAATTCCAACATAACTATATCTCACAATCCTCTATATTTCGACAATCACAAACGGCCTTTTATACATTTAATGTCATTGGCTTCTCAATTCTAATGGTTCACATTAGCCGCGAACCACTTTTTATTATCTATATTATTCTTTTTACAATCATCTGCTATTTTTAAATTGTTCGGCAATTTATTTTACACCTTCATTATTAAGGAACATGTCCTAATTGGTTCTTTATCTACTATACATAACGTGTCAGTAATTACGTTCACTTTCCTGGTGAAATAAATATCATAACCGTATTTATTCAAAATTCTTTCTTTATATTTTCTAAGTTTTAGTTTTGTCTCAACTATCATTTTTATCCGTTTTACTCAATCCGTCGTCTAAAGCGTCGATAATTATTATAATTAATTAAATAATTAATTAAATAATTATTAGTTAATTTTTATGAAGCGTAAACGTAAAAATTTTAAATTTCTTAGTGCGACCAATTATATAAAATGTTCAAAATAAATTTGAATTTCATTAACAAGATTTTTGTTGATTTATCGAAAATAATTAAAATAATTAATAAGATCCGAAAATGTTCGAGAAATCTTTGGTTATACTTTGGTCAAAATTTTCTTAGTTTGAAAAGCAAAATGTATCGTTTCAAATTTCAAGTCATGGTTTAAATGATTTCCTCAATCCTTCTTAAGTTATCTTGAGGTATACACAAACATTTACCCCTAAACAGAAGTTTAGTTAAATGGTTTGTGTATAAGGGAATAATCCCTTAAAATTATTTGTTAAAGCATTTGTAAAAATATATTTGTACTTTTTTTTTTGTATAACTCAAGTCTTAAATGACTTCTAAATTTTGAAGAGTCAATTTATATTCCATTATCTATTAGTCACACGGTTAAATCATGTAAAGGATTAAGTCTTAAGTCTTATGTTAAATATTCAAGGTACAGGTTTTCATTGTTCGGCCAATTCAGGGCAACCTATAAATAATTATTAACTCATTCTTATTCTTATAAACAAATAGTCCTTAATAATCATGAGCATGAATTTATCAAATTATCGTCTACACACGAGATTCACCAAATTTATGATTGCTACATGTGTATTAGTTAATCCAAACGACATCACGTGAAACTCATAATGTTCATTACAAGTACCGGATGTAGTGATTGGAATACATAATCTTTTTCGCGGACGCGAAGTTGATGATAACCATGCCGTGAATCAAATCTTTAAAACATACGCTAGAACCTTGTAAATGATCGAACAAATCTTCCATTTCGAGTTATGGATTTCGTTTTCGATTGTCAATTTACTCAGTCACAATAATCTATAAATATAAGGAATGATAACACCATAGCTCTTCATGATGACAGGCTTGGTATAATAAAATCTTTCTCCGACAACTCTCTCAGTTGTACGGTAATTCCTTTAATTTAGATGGTGCTGACATATAGTGCACAAGCCACAGGTGCAGCACCGGGAATATAATCAATACCAATTTCAATCTGCCTTAATAGCAAAAGTCTAGGTAATTTACCAACAAATACCTCCTAAAGTTTCAAATAACAGAATTATCTTTTAATAAATTCATATTAGGTTCTTTCTAGATTATAATATCTATGACTAATTCACAACCAATCACAATATAATTTCAAGTCTAAATGCAGGATATGGTCATCCATCAAGAATTATTTAGATCACCTTTGATAATCAACATCTTATTATTTAGGGGAATTCTACTTGAGTTCCCATCAATTAAGACAATGTCGTCATGTCATAATCAATCAATCCATTCTACTGGCACTTCCAACTTTCCAGTTTATTGCTGTCGATAAGATGTGAACTTCTCAAAAGACTAATAATAACTCATAATCCTTCGCAAATTCAAGGATATCTGGAGACATAACTAACCTTAAAAGAGTAAGGTTAACGCATAATCTACGCGAGAGAATTTCAAATCAGATACAGACGAAAACATTTAATGAATATGAATATATCCTATGTTTTCATAATTTGAGTACGCATTCGAAAGCTCCTCGGATAGTTTCCCAGGTCATTCAAATGTAATCAAATCATAAGAAATGATAAGAACGTCAATACATCCAGTCGGGTATCAACACTCGGTAATCAAATACTTTTTCTAAGAATCTCACTACGAGAGAATTGGACAAGAAAGAATTGTCAATTGTCAAATAAGACAATTTCCAAAGATGAGTAAATTCGACTCTGAAGAATAGATGCTACAGGTACATATGTAGGTGTCCCTAACACTATGTCCTTATTTTCACTTCTTGCAGATCTCATAAAATTTAATCTTTCATAATCTTCAAAGAAAATGTAGTGTTTATTCATTAGTTTTATGGTGACTACTAATCAGTCTTGCATGGTCCATTCCAAATTGTATGTAGGCGCGCAACTATATACAATTTCAAGATTAACGATGCAATACTCAGTTCGTCAAAGTTTTATCATCATCTTTATAATAAAAACATTTTCATGCTTAAGAATCAAATTAAATTTACAAAGATTTTCCTTGTTATGAAAACAATTAAGTTTTTCAAGGCGCTTTTGATAGGTGTGAAAACACCCATCCTTTTACCACTTATTTCTGGCTAAAACAAGACCAAAACACGTATTTAATATCATTTGTTTGGAATTATGCGTGGTTTTTGTGTTTATTGTGTTTTCAGAGTCAACCGGATGAATATTGAAGAAAACATGGGATTGCACGGGTTTTATCGAAGAAAAAGACTCAAGACGAAGTCTATTGTCCAAGAGATGCAAAAGATTTGAAGTCATTGTGCCTATTTGACAATTTATCGAAGAATAGAGCCAAAGATGGAAGATTCATATATGTCGAAGAACTCGAGTCTATTAAACAAAAGATCATAAGACGAGTTGGAATTATTCACCGACACTTCTCAAATTCCAAAGTCGGAAACGTTTATTTAAAGAAACGTAAAGACTAAGGAAGAAAAAAGAAAAGAAGCCCGATACCAAAGCCCATTCACAAGCCCATATCACACGCCTATATAAAGATTCCACTTCAAAATTTTAGAGAGCTTTTAGCCTTTAGACTTAGTTAGTCTTTCATTTTTCTAGTTTTAGAGAGAGAAAGTTCCAAACTTTCTCTCACTAGACTTCTTTTCCTTGTTTTCATCTTTCAAATTTTAAGCTTTTCATGAATCTTTGTATTTTAAGTTTCTTAATTAAAAGTTTCAGTTTAAGTTTGTGTTTTTTAATCTCTTCCTACTTTTCTTGGTTTCATTTTGCCTTTAATCCGAAAGCTACAATCCTCACGGTTTGGTTTCGTTTCATGTTCAAGTAGATAAAAGATCAATCTTTTTACCACTTTTTAAGCTTTTAATTGGTTTAGGCTATAAGCTCTTTATGCTTATTAGCTTACTTCATGCTTTAGCTTTTTACTTTTCGGATTATTAAAAAGTTTTAGTCATTCAAAAGTTTTGTTTATAAAGTTTAAGATTTCTCGTGTTCAAAAGTTGTCCAATTTAATCTTTTTGAAGAATTTTAAGTCCCTGTTAAGATAGCTTATTGTATGTGCTTATCCAAGTTTCAGCTTATTATCATTCTCGGATTGATTTGGTTTCCATCGCAATATAAGGGTTTATACATATTCCGACGGTTTTCTGATTTGTATCGCAATAACCCAAGTGCGGGTTCTACTTTGCGATAGGTTGGTAATTCCCCCTTATTCCGATCTGGATTGCGATCGCTTATTGCGATCGCACATTCCGACGGGACTAAGGTCCTCTTTAAGTCGAAACTCTGGCCAATTTTTATTTACCACATTCCGGTAGTAAGTCATTGCGACAGAAGTGTTTACGATATTCCGATCAGACTTTCCGATCTAGAACATTCCGATAGAACTGCATTTTGATAGACCATATTCCGACAGCTTGCATTTTTAAAGTTTTAGCAAAGTTTTTAAGTGTTAGTTCAATTAAGTTTTCAAAGTATTCGTCTAATCTTTTCTTTACGTTTTCAAGCATTCAGTTTTAACTTGTCAATCTAGTTTAATCTTTTAAAAGCTTTAATTTTACTCTTCGACACTTACTCATTCGTTATTAGTTCAAAATAGATAAACAAACCAACCCCCTTTTTATTAACCAAGAACAAATCATTCTACTTAGAGCCGTGATCAATTCGAGGAGATACCGAGAACTAAAATCCTTGTATCAAATGGCGCCGCTGCCGGCTCTTCTCGTTAAGATCAACAGTTTTTTGTGAGAACTTGGATTTTGGGATCCGTTCCCCGTGAACGTTACTTTTTCATAAAAATTTTCAAAAACACAAAAAAATATAAAATTTTCAAAAATCCTAAAAATTAAAAAACATAAAAACCAAAAATATTTCTGCTTTGTTTTTGCCTTGTTAGTTCTTTTGCAGGTGCATGCGTACACGATCCACGTCTTATCAAGAGCCCGAGCCACTCGAAGACTTAGACATGGCCGGTGTACAAAACAACAACAATAACCCACCTCAAAACAATAATAACAATAACAACCCACCTTTCAACAACAATAATAACAACAACAATGAGCCTCTACCGGATAATCGCCTGATGATTGAACTTCTGCAAGCACATGTAGATGGCAACAATGATCCAATTGTCATACCCGCGTTTGCAGCCAACAACTTTGAGCTCAAATCCGGCTTTATCCAGATGGTCTCTGCTCAACCATTCTTGGGGCGTACCATTGATGATCCACATGACCACATCAAGAGATTTCTACAACTCACGAATACGGTCAAATTCAATGGTGTTCCACAAGAGGTAATCCGTTTACAACTTTTTCCCTTTTCTTTAGAGGGACAAGCCCGACATTGGCTTGCTAAGGAACCGCCACAGAGTATTCTTACGTGGACGGATTTGGAGACCAAGTTTATCAACTACTTTTTCCCACCCTCTCGTACGACCGCTTTGTGGAATGAAATCATTAATTTTGAACAAAAGTACGTTGAGTCTTTTAGTGAATCTTGGGATCGTTTCAAAGATCTTCTAAGAAAATACCCACAACATGGTTTTACCAAAGTGCACCAAATTAACACTTTTTATAACGGTTTAAGCATGAATGACCAAGATTCACTAAACACTGCCTCGGGGGGTAATCTTTTGGCTAAGACTTCCAATGCTGCTTGGGATGTCATTGAGAATAAGTCTCGTGTGCAAACCAAGAGTGTTCGGACCAATGTCGCTAGTGCTAGTACTAGTGACAGCGATAGGCGACTTGACAAAATAACTGCGCTTCTTGAATCGCTTGCTACCCAAACCGCCAGCAACACCAACAACATCAACGCTAAAAACGCTCAAGTCAATGCTGTCAACCAACCATGTGAGATATGCCGGGGTCCTCACTCTTACACCACTTGTACCGCCACCCAAGACTACCCTTCTGAGAATGTGAATGCAGCATACGGTACCTATCCTCAACCCGCTTATCAAGCTCGTCCTCAAGGTGACCGCAACCTGCTTAGCTACCGCTCCAACAACTATCTCTCACCACCCGGTTTTCCTCCTAACAGCCCAAACCAACAGCAAAACCTCAACCGCCCTCCTCAACAACAACAACAATCTCGTGGACCATACATACCACCTCACAAACAACAAAATCCACCTCAAAGAAACAACCAAGTTTACCAGTAACCTGCTTATCAACCACCCGCATACAATGCTCCTTCCAACCAACCCACCGCATTACACCAAGACATTGGAACCTACATGAGGAATAATGATGTGATCGTGGACAATCTCCAACAGGAAGTGCGCAACTTGAAAGCAGACCTGGTAAAACAAGGGAACAATCTGAGAGCTGACATGAGAAACACTTTGGATAGTCAAACGAATGACTTAAAAAACATGATGGCTAGTTTCTTCCAAGGTAATCAACCCTCTTCTTCGGGTACTCTTCCGAGTAACACCGTTGCGAATCCAAGAGGGGAGATGAAAGCAATCACCACTCGCAGTGGCAAAGGTACCAAGGAACCCGAGCTTCCTATACCTCCACCGGTGATTGTGACTAAGGAGAACGAGTCACCTGCTCCTATTCCTCATCCTTCTACTTCCCCAATTTCTCCGCCTCTTACTTCTACCCCTCCTCCGCCCAAGGATGTGAGTGATCCTTCGATCCCAAAGACTTCCTCTTCTTCCGATATACCTTATCCATCTAGGTTGAGGAAAGAGAAGCTCAAAAGCAAGGATGACATTCAGGTTTCGAACTTTCTCAAAATGTTTAAACAATTGAATTTTAACATCTCCTTCGCTGAGGCTCTCGCTCACATGCCCAAGTATGCGAAAATGTTCAAAGATCTTCTTAGCGACAAGGAGAAGCTTCTTGATATTGCTAACACCCAACTTAATGAGAATTGCTCTGCAGTGCTCTTAAGAAAATTGCCAACCAAGCTTGGTGATCCGGGTCGTTTCTTAATCCCTTGTAACTTCCCGGGAGTAGAGAATTGCATGGCCTTAGCCGATCTAGGTGCCAGTATTAATCTAATGCCTCTAAGCGTCTGGAAGCAATTATCTCTCCCTGAGCTTGTCCCCACCAAAACGACTTTGGAATTAGCCAACCGTACGGTTGCTTATCCAGTAGGGATAGCCGAAGACGTCTTTGTAGGAGTCGACAAATTCACTTTTCCTGCCGATTTCGTTGTCGTTGACTACGACATGGACCCTCGTGTGCCACTGATCGTTGGTCGTACATTCTTGAGGACCGGTCGCACTCTCATCGATGTTGAAGCCGGTGAGCTTATCATGAGAGTGGGCGACGATAAAATCGTCTTCAACATGGGAAAGTTGTCTAAACAACCTTATTCATACGAGAGTGTTAATTGTATTGACGTTCTGGATGAGGCTTGTCAAGAACACTTTATTGATGCTTGTAAAAATATTCCTACCTCTCTTCCCAATGTTGAGACCGTTTCCTCAATTGATTCATCACTGTCTCTATTTGGAGAAAGTGATTTCTTTTGGAAAGATCTTGAAGCCACCATGGGAGATGTGAACTTAGCAAATGACGATTCTCCCACCGATTGGGATGAAGACATGCGTTTCTTTGAAAACCTTCTCAAAGAAGAAAATCTTTCTCCACCATCTCCCACGGTTATTGCTATCGATGCTCCGATTTTGAAAACGCCTCCCATCGAAAATCCTCTAGATTTAGAACTTAAGGAGTTGTCGCCCCATCTCGAGTACGTGTTCCTTGAAGAAAACAAGAAGTCGACTGTCATCATCGCGAAGGACTTGAAAGAAGAAGAGAAATCTCGCCTCATCGCCGTGCTTAAAGATCATAAGAAGGCAATTGCTTGGAAAATTTCCGACATCCGCGGAATTGATCCGAACTTTTGTACTCACAAGATTCTCATGGAAGATGACTTTAAACCCGCAATCCAGAGCCAAAGAAGGGTTAATCCTAAAATTCATGACGTCATCAAACAAGAGGTTATCAAACTTCTAGATGCCGGCTTGATTTACCCTATTTCGGATTCGCCGTGGGTAAGTCCCGTCCATTGTGTGCCCAAGAAGGGCGGAATAACCGTTGTTTCCAATGAACACAACGAGTTGATTCCCACTCGTCTCGTTACTGGGTGGAGAGTTTGTATTGATTATCGCAAGCTCAATGATGCCACGAGAAAAGATCACTTTCCTCTTCCCTTCATGGATCAAATGCTCGAGCGTCTAGCTGGTAATGACTATTACTGCATCTTAGATGGTTTCTCCGGGTATTTTCAAATTCCCATCGATCCCAAGCACCAAGAAAAGACCATATTCACTTGTCCCTATGGGACATTTGCTTACAAACGCATGCCTTTTGGTTTATGTAATGCTCCTGGGACATTCCAAAGGTGTATGATGGCTATCTTCCATGACATGGTGGAAGACACTATGGAAGTATTCATGGATGATTTCTCGGTTTATGGCGATTCTTTCTTTGCTTGCCTTGCCAATTTAGAACGTATGCTTAAGCGGTGTGAAGACACTCACCTTGTTCTTAATTGGGAAAAATGCCGTTTCATGGTAAAAGAAGGCATCGTGCTTGGACACAAGATCTCCAAAGCCGGTCTTGAAGTAGACCGTGCTAAAGTCGATGTTATCGCTAAGTTGCCTCCACCTTCAACCGTGAAGGGTGTGAGAAGTTTTCTCGGTCATGCGGGCTTCTACCGTCGATTCATCAAAGATTTTTCTAAAATTGCTCGACCGATGACCCACCTCTTGGAAAAAGATACTCCTTTTATCTTTTCCAACGAGTGTTTTGAAGCCTTCAACTTGCTTAAGGATAAGCTAACTAAGGCACCCGTCTTGGTTACCCCTAATTGGGAGCTGCCTTTCGAGTTGATGTGCGATGCTAGCGACTTTTCTATTGGTGCGGTTCTGGGCCAAAGAGTGAATAAACACTTCCAACCAATCCACTATGCTAGCAAGACAATGACGGGGGCTCAATTGCATTACACGACAACCGAAAAAGAGCTTTTAGCTGTTGTCTATGCTTTTGAAAAGTTCCGCCCCTATCTTGTCCTTTCCACCACAATCGTTTACACCGATCATTCCGCGTTGAAGTACTTGTTGACTAAGCAAGATTCCAAACCAAGACTACTTCGTTGGGTTTTGCTACTCCAAGAATTTAAAATCGAAATTCGCGATAAAAAAAAGAGCTGAAAACCTAGCCGCGGATCATCTCAGTAGACTTGAGGATCCTTACCACGGGAATCATCCGAACAAAGAAATCAATGATTCTTTTACCTTGGAGACCTTAATGTCTATCAACTCGACTGCTGATGAAACCCCGTGGTTTGCGGACATTGCAAACTACTTGGCGGGTGGAATTTTCGTTGACGGGCTAACATCCCAGAAAAAGAAGAAGTTCTTTAACGACATTAAGACTTACTTTTGGGATGACCCGTATCTATTCAAGCAATGTGCTGACTTGATTATTCGCCGATGTGTTGATGGACCGGCAGCTTTAGAAATCCTTGACGCTTGCCACAAAGGACCCACCGGTGGTCACTTTGGTCCCAACTACACCGCCAAAAAAGTGTTTGAATCGGGATTTATTGGCCCACCGTTTACCGTGATGCTCACGAGATGGTTAAACACTGTGATGCTTGCCAAAAACAAGGCAAGATCACACATAAAGACGAGATGCCTCAGAATTTAATACAAGAATGTGAAATCTTTGATGTTTGGGGTATCGACTTTATGGGGCCATTCCCTTCATCTAAAGGAAACAAATACATCCTTGTAGCCGTTGACTACGTCTCCAAATGGGTTGAAGCCAAAGCTTTACCCACTAATGACACAAGGGTGGTTTGTAACTTTTTGAAATCGCTATTCGCTAGATTCGGTGTGCCTCGTGCCATTATTAGTGATCGCGGGACTCATTTTTGTAATGACCAATTTGCTAGAGTCATGGCTAAGTACGGTGTAAATCATCGTCTTTCCACCGCCTACCACCCACAAACTAATGGCCAGGCTGAAATCTCTAACCGAGGATTAAAGCGAATTCTTGAAAGAACCGTGGGAGAGCATCGTGCCGCATGGGCCGATAAACTTGATGATGCTTTGTGGGCTTTTCGTACCGCTTACAAGACTCCGATTGGTTGTACACCATATCGTCTCGTGTACGGAAAAGCGTGCCACCTCCCTATTGAGTTGGAGCACAAGGCTTACTGGGCCTTGAAGTGGGCTAATTTTGATATCAACAAAGTCGGTGACCTACGCAAGATCCAACTCAATGAGCTGAATGAACTCCGTAATGAGGCTTATGAAAATTCTTTAATCTATAAGGAGAAGACTAAGCTCATTCACGAATCTAAGATTAAGAACCGAGAGTTCCAAGTTGGAGACAAAGTTTTACTCTTTAACTCTCGGTTGAAAATCTTTTCGGGCAAGCTGAAATTTCGTTGGTCCGGCCCATTCACCATTGCCCAAATTTTTCCATATGGTACTCTCGAGCTCGCTCAACCTAATGGACCTAATTTTAAGGTGAATGGCCAACGAGTGAAGTTGTACTTTGGTGAGGACATCTCTCAGGAGATGATTCCATCCCTCACCACGTTTCCCATGAACTAATTTTGGGTCGAGTCAGGCTCGTGACTCGGTTATCAAAAACAAGCGCTCCTCGGGAGGCAGCCCGAGTATCTACCCTTTTCCGTTTTAACCTCCTACGTGTAGGGGGACCTCTATAGGTTCTTTGTGTTTGTGTGGTGATGTGATTACAGGGATGAATGCACTCTTGGAATCTTTGAAGAACCGTGCTCCCGTGTTATCCAAAATCCGGTTCTATCTCTCAACTATCATGATTCAATTTTCTTCATACTCACATTTGAAATTGATCACGTTAGTCGTCTCTTCCTTAGCTTGATTTAACCAACGTGCATAATGTCATAAGTGTAGGGGAGATTTTCCCCACATGCTTAAACATTGAGGACAATGTTTATCTTAAGTGTAGGGGGGGACTTCTATCGAAGTTTTAAGTGGACTTTTGCATGAAAATGCCTTCATTTAACCGGAAAATCATCTTTTTCAACATTTTTCAAATTTTTAATTAACTTTGGCCATTTAGTCGTAATTTTTAAATTTTTATCGTTACTTTCATATTTATACATCCCGCAATAAAGTCAAAAATATTAATAAAGTGGTGTAGCTAGTTTAGAAGTCTTTGACATATTAGGCCTGTTGCGATTATTTTGACTCAACCCGAATAGACTTATCCAAGTTTATTCTAGCTAGTATCATTAACCATGTAGACCTTAATTGGTTTATTAGGCTAAGCATCCACGAGTCTCATTACTTGATATTTTAAATTGTGGAGAACGAGAAATGATAGATTCAATTATAAGTCGGTATTCTTGCACAAGCTCACTTGGCGTAATTATTTGCCTATTCTCCCATCACTTGCTAATAATTTATCTGCAAAAAGTAAGGTCGTACGATTTGAAAAGTTACTTAGATTCTAGCCCAAGATCGTTTAAAAGTTGCCCGGTAATGATAAGAGTTCATAGCCAAGGCATAACTTATGAAGCGGGGCGCGAAGATTGGCGAGTCCGAAAAGGCCCTAACAAGGCATGAGGATTCAATCTTATTGCTAAAGATCCAAGGTGATGTGAAAAGCATTATTCCCAAAATCAATATGAAGGATCAAGACTCACGATGAAAAGCAATCAACTCCCGTAAAGATCATGGAGAAGTCTATCCGAAAAGACCCTAACAAGGTATGAGGATAAATAGATCCAAGTCCGAAAAGGAGGCGGATCGTTGTATCTCAAAATCCTAATTAGCGATTGAAGAAATAATCATGAAGTCGTGGTCAACAAAGTTGGAGCACCCCTCAAAAGTCTCCAAGTGAAGAAACTCTATTAACGATGAGAAGACCATTATCTCAAGCACGTCTCTCAAGATTTTAAGTATGAAGTACATGCCAAATATCGGCCCGAGAAAGGTCTCAAATCGTGAACCGAGTTATGCCAAGATATGAACTTTTTGATATCCCGAGAAGCAGTTTTAAGAGATTTTGTCCTTTAGCTAACTATTGATCAAATCGTCCTACTTTGCTTTCAGCCTAAATAAAACTATCGAAATAAGTCCAAAAATGCATCCTCGTGATCATTCAAGACAATAATAAAATATAAGAGATACACCTAGGAATAAGGGAGTTTAAGCATTTAATTAAGCCATGTGTGTAAGTGTTTGATTTGCTAACTTATAATAACAATGATCTCGTTTTTAAGCTTAGTTTGGGGAACGTGAAACTTGAGGGTGATGAATCGTCGCAACACCGAAGCCCTAATGTAAGTCTTAGATCCCTTTGCAAGTTATTTCCACATAGCTATTTTCTATCCTTTTGTTTACTTTAAAGTTTTAATTTCTCTTAGTACTTTAATTTCTTTTTAGTAGTATTTTAATAAGGCCAAGGTTGATTGATTATGAGAAAAGTGTAAACTTGCTTTATCGCTAAGCATTGCATGAGGGCATGGCAATGGTTAAGTGTAGGGGATTTGATAGGTGTGAAAACACCCATCCTTTTACCACTTATTTCTGGCTAAAACAAGACCAAAACACGTATTTAATATCATTTGTTTGGAATTATGCGTGGTTTTTGTGTTTATTGTGTTTTCAGAGTCAACCGGATGAATATTGAAGAAAACATGGGATTGCACGGGTTTTATCGAAGAAAAAGACTCAAGACGAAGTCTATTGTCCAAGAGATGCAAAAGATTTGAAGTCATTGTGCCTATTTGAAGATTTATCGAAGAATAGAGCCAAAGATGGAAGATTCATATATGTCGAAGAACTCGAGTCTATTAAACAAAAGATCATAAGACGAGTTGGAATTATTCACCGACACTTCTCAAATTCCAAAGTCGGAAACGTTTATTTAAAGAAACGTAAAGACTAAGGAAGAAAGAAGAAAAGAAGCCCGATACCAAAGCCCATTCACAAGCCCATATCACACGCCTATATAAAGATTCCACTTCACAATTTTAGAGAGTTTTTAGCCTTTAGACTTAGTTAGTCTTTCATTTTTCTAGTTTTAGAGAGAGAAAGTTCCAAACTTTCTCTCACTAGACTTCTTTTCCTTGTTTTCATCTTTCAAATTTTAAGCTTTTCATGAATCTTTGTATTTTAAGTTTCTTAATTAAAAGTTTAAGTTTAAGTTTGTGTTTTTTAATCTCTTCCTACTTTTCTTGGTTTCATTTTGCCTTTAATCCGAAAGCTACAATCCTCACGGTTTGGTTTCGTTTCATGTTCAAGTAGATAAAAGATCAATCTTTTTACCACTTTTTAAACTTTTAATTGGTTTAGGCTATAAGCTCTTTATGCTTATTAGCTTACTTCATGCTTTAGCTTTTTACTTTTCGGATTATTAAAAAGTTTTAGTCATTCAAAAGTTTTGTTTATAAAGTTTAAGATTTCTCGTTTTCAAAAGTTGTCCAATTTAATCTTTTTGAAGAAGTTTAAGTCCCTGTTAAGATAGCTTATTGTATGTGCTTATCCAAGTTTCAGCTTATTATCATTCTCGGATTGATTTGGTTTCCATCGCAATATAAGGGTTTATACATATTCTGACGGTTTTCTGATTTGTATCGCAATAACCCAAGTGTGGGTTCTACTTTGCGATAGGTTGGTAATTCCCCCTTATTCCGATCTGGATTGCAATCGCTTATTGCGATCGCACATTCCGACGGGACTAAGGTCCTTTTTAAGTCGAAACTCTGGCCAATTTTTATTGACCACATTCCGATAGCAAGTCATTGCGACAGAAGTGTTTACGATATTCCAATCAGACTTTCTGATCTAGAACATTCCGATAGAACTGCATTTCGATAGACCATATTCCGACATCTTGCATTTTTGTATTCCGATGGATTGTTTTGACAATTATTCCGATGGCACATTCTGATCTGGGATGCGATTCCGATGAACTAC
This sequence comes from Glebionis coronaria, assembly GCA_025667525.1. Classification (NCBI taxonomy): domain Eukaryota; kingdom Viridiplantae; phylum Streptophyta; class Magnoliopsida; order Asterales; family Asteraceae; genus Glebionis; species Glebionis coronaria. The sequence continues at coordinate 305,632,445 of CM046882.1, forward strand.
TTTTAATTATATTCCGATAGCTTAAGGTTTTAAGTTTTAAAGTTTTAGCAAAGTTTTTAAGTGTTAGTTCAATTGAGTTTTCAAAGTATTCGTCTAATCTTTTCTTTACGTTTTCAAGCATTCAGTTTTAACTTGTCAATCTAGTTTAATCTTTTAAAAGCTTTAATTTTACTCTTCGACACTTACTCATTCGTTATTAGTTCAAAATAGATAAACAAACCAACCCCCTTTTTATTAACCAAGAACAAATCATTCCACTTTGAGCCGTGATCAATTCGAGGAGATACCGAGAACTAAATCCGAACCATAGCAAATCATTGTACCAGTTTTATAAACAACTTCATTTGGATAACAATCACTTATAAATCTCACTTTGAATAATCCTTATTGTGATGAAAATTAAATTTTCTCAAAGGATACCGTTTTAACTTTATAAAAACAATGAGTGATCTGCAAAGGAGTGATGAAAAGTTGTTCGCCAAGAACTAACTACAATATGATAGGAAATGAGCTTTAGCCAAATAATCATGAGGTTCGTGACCTCGATGGCACTCAACAAGAATAATCTACAACGTAACTCAAATCAAGATGAGTACTTGTTCAATGGTTGCATCACTAATGCGAGCATTATGAAGAAGAAAGAAAAGATAGATAACATCGATACATGTAGAATTTAGCAATCAAAGGTAGTCTTTTCATTAATCACAAACAAGCCAAAATTGTACCGTAACACATTACGTGTCACTATGTCATACAATTCTCAGAACTCATCCTACCAACTGATATCTCAGTTAAGTTAGGGATTTTTAAAAGATACCACAATGAATACTAATCTACAAGAGTCATTAGGTGTCCCACCTGTCCCGGAAGATCCATCGGTCCCAATTCAGAAGAAGATTTCTTCAATTTATTTGTTGGACACTGGGCATCCTCATTAGTGGATAATGACCTAGGAACAACCCTTAACACGAATCAACAATCAATTAAAACCTTATAATTCAATCAAAGAACTTAACGATTTCCTCTTAACAATCTCATATTTCATACGGGTTAAATTTTACTTTTTTCACGTCTTAACCAATTTTATACTCAATGTGATATTCTACCTCATTCTGCAATACTTACAACCTTATTCTTTGGCCTTGTAAAGGCAATAAAAGCTCAATATGATCAACACTTCATTTCCAATCCTATAGCTCTTACAACAACAATTATCAGATGAGTCACTAGTATTAAATGACTCACACATTCAATCAGACTTCTCGGAAAGGTACTAGTGGCATGAGGCTTTTGGGTAATGGTTCCAATGACAGCCTCAAGTGCAACATTCACCCTTTCGATTTCAATTTAAGAATTGGATGACAACGAATCAGATGACATCTTTCTAGGTGGTAACGTTTTGTCAAACTCCACTCTATAAGAAAAGACCGTCATGACATCGATATCAGATTTAATCTCGCCAATCCTTTTTCAATATCGCAATCAACTAATATCTACATTTCTACGAATATCAACCATTTGTTGGGATCATAAATATCCACAACTTGGTTTAGATCTAGGATAGCTAGAATTCCTACGAGAATAGCTTTGATTAATTTACTAGGGGATTTAGGGTTACTTGTGACAATCTACGTCGTATAAATACCTCGTATAAAAATCAAAATAATCATCAAACAATCATGTAATAAAATTACATCATATATATATATAATCCAAGTTATATATATATATATATATATATATATATATATATATATATATATATATATATATATATATATATTAATATAACACTTCTCAGTCTGGCCTTGTCGGTAACTCGGGAATTCTTCGGCACCGTTATAGTCTAAAGATTTTTAGACATTTTTAGAAAAATGTTTATAATTAAAAGATTTTGAAATGTTTTATTCAAAACCTTGGTTTTAAAAATCTTTCGTTCTCTATAACGAGAGCTCTGGTACCAAACTGTAACACCCCCAAATTTATACAACTCAATACAGCGGAAGACTCGTTGGTGTTACGGGATAGCACATTACTCACATCATAGACAACGCATAAAAACCGCGTCGTTTAATAATAAATCATTTCCATTCATAAATATCAAAGTTACATCGGTCCCAAGTCATTATATTTCATACAAAGTTTTACAAAGTATTTGAATGGAAAATATTGTTTAAGTGCGGGCCATGAATTCTTGTCGTCTTCCCGAGAATTACCTTCAAGTACCTGAGATAAAACATGTTAAAAGAAAAGGTCAGTGATAACGCCGAGTGAATTCATAGAGTTTAATAAAATCCATCAATATAATATCAGTATAAGATTACTACTGAAAATCATTTTGTACAAATAATTTTAATAGGCCATAAGATAGCCAAAGTCATTTTTATACAAATTTTTATCGAAAATCATAATATAGGCATTTGCCTTAAAAATCATTATACGAGCCAATGTCGTAAAAACATCATACAATACGTCTTATGACGTTGTATAAAAATAAAAACCGTTATATGAATATGGTTATGAAAACCAAAACACGAACATAATATCAATAGTATGACCCCGTATTGCTAGTCAGGCAATACTTCGTAATTCGGTGCGTCTATTAGTATTTCGTTAATTGGATTATTATAAGCCGCATGACATTGTTACCTTACTAACCAACAACGGGTAGCTAACCCGATACTCAATTTGCCCATCTAAAGTAGCGTGTCGTCACAAAGGTCACGCTATGGAAATCTTCTCATACATAAATTCGCTTACCAATCAATGTGGCACGACGGGGATCAACCGTCAAGGCGCGAACTGGGGTGATCGTCCCCAAATAGTACTATTAAATGCATAAGCGTCTACCAAATCCCGGTAGTTCACAATTCATGCTAATGGGACTTTTAGTGACATAACCTAACTTTAATAATCCATTTAATTTCATCTATCGGGTCCTTTAATCATTTATCGGGTCATACAATCGGGTCATACAATCATTCGGGTCCAAATCAATAAACAAGTAATCGGGACAAATGGTGTCCTATTTTATAAAAAACTAACATGTTATCTCCCTCGCGGGTTTATAAAACATTTATAAAAACATTTAAACGAGTGCGAGGCTATGAACTCACGTTGATGTGGGAAGGCGGGTTATCGGCTATTCGGATGTACGGTACGTGCTTCAATCACGGAAACCTAGACAAATAATACTCGTCTTAGACTCATGTCCAATGACTTTATAAAAATAACAATTATGTATACATATTATGATTTTATATATATATGATGATCAAGTGGGTTTGCATATTCTCGTTTGCTCATTTTAGTGTTATGTGTCGGTAACGTTTATACTAGTTTACTAGTTTTACCTATTTACGTGTTTTAGGTCCAATAAGCCTATTATAAGTTTATTAACTTGTATTAATCCATCTCATACTTATATTATCAGTATTTAAACTTTCAAGTTGGGCCCAAATGGGTTAAGTCCAATAAGTACTTTTTATAAGGGTTTAACTTACTTAGTCTAATTATTAGTCCAATATGTTTACTTAGCTCGTTAATGCCCGTATGTCCTATAGTTCGGGTTTTATTGGTTTTAACTTGTTATACATGTTTATATATCAGTATATAAGATTTATAAAGTTTACATTAGACGGGTCCAACCATCTAAGTTTTATTTAACAAAAACGTTAATTTTACGGTATTAGCCGAAAAAGTCGTAAAAATCAAATTTATAGTTTTTATTACTTATAAGTATTATTCCACTACTATTTTTATAATTTATACACTTATTTAACCTTTTACATATTTATATAAATAAAATTCATAAGTTAGTGGGTTTTTATTTTACATTTTATACAATATAATTTTGAGTGCTTATATAATAATAATAAACATTAATTCTCAGATTCTGATTTTTATTTTCATATTCACCAAAACTGCCATATCTAGAGTTCTGTATGGAGATAGAAGCTCAAATTTTTATCACATAAACTACATGATATGTGCTCCATTTAACTCTCCTATAGCTACTGTTGAATCATCTTCTAAGTATTTTCTAAAAATCGTTCAAAACAGTGAACTCAGATTTGTACTTTAAACTTGTTTTGATCATATCTCACTCATTACAATGATTCCATTGCATGACCAACTCTCACATGTGTACAAGACTCATATCTTACTGTATATAAATTCTACTTCATCATTTTATCAGTTCATGACATATTTCTTTACTGTTTTATACAGCCATCAAATTTAAACAAGATTTTAGCCTTGTTTCTTATAGTCTTTCATCTTTTTAAGCATGTTTATCAACACCAAATCCCCACACAACATTTTTATCATCATATAATCATCATATACATATACAATAGGAAATAAAATACATGATTACATAATCAAAATAACAAGAAGATGAGGAGGACAATCTTTATACCACCAAGTTGATGTAGGTTATGATTTGGACATGGATTTTGATGGAGAAACTTGTGGATAACCATGACCATCTTCAAGACCACCATTATTCATGAACACCTTGTGGAAATCAGCCCTAATACTCCATAGAAACTCCTCCTTGGATGTTAAAACTTGCACCAATCTTCATCTTTTTGAATGGAGATTAACATATGTTTGTGGTTAAAATTTGTATGAATGGGGTGTTTTAGTTGAGATATGGGACGGCAACAATGGAGGAGGAAGAGAGAATTTGTGGTTTTTGCATGTAGTGGAAATGAGTTAGTGGTAAGTGAAAAGTGGTTTTGATGTAAGTAGCTTCACTTGTAAGCTTAGCTTACAAGTGTAAGCATTATGCTTATAAGTTGACACCTATTTGGTGTGTTGGTGATGTTAGGCCGCTCCATGTGTAGTGGGGTGGGATAAATTAGTTTGTCCCATCCCACTAATTTACGGGTATTCCTCGATTCTAGTTTTCTCGATTTGCGTGCCCTCGGGTCGTTTTACGAAAAACGTTTTTATAAATTATGAATCAACGGCACAAAACGAATCTAATAAAAATTGTCTCATCAAAAACGGAGTTCAAAAACGTAAATACGTAATCCTAAGGTTTCTGGTTTAGTCGTAAAGGACGTTAAAATAAAATCGTAAGTCCTAATCTCTTCTCGTAAATTTGTGAGTTTATGAACTAACACAAATTTAAAACTCCAAAATAATATTCACGGATAAATTTATTTTCTGAAATGTCGGACTGTCACCAAAGACGGTGTATGCAAACGTAAGCACGTAACGTGGAATCCTCCGGTTTAGACGTAGTCGGCGCTATTCAAGACGTAAATCCAAATTACTTCCCAAAAATAAGTGAGTTCATATTATAACATTAAAATAATATTTTTAAATAATATCTGAGAATAAAATATTAACCATAAATTGACGGATTGTCACAATCTCCTTGTAGAACTCAAGATATAATAAAAATGGTGAAAGTGAAACTAAAAATTAGATTTTGTGAAATTAAAGTTTAATAGTATTATAATAGCACTCAAATAAATATAGTATAAAATGTGAATAAAAACCCACTAACTTATATATTTCATTTATATAAATATGTAAAATGATAAATAAATGGACATTTTATAAAAATGCTAGTTTGATAAGTTTTATAAGTTATAAAACTATAAACATGATTTTTACGTCTTTTCGGCTAAAACCGTAAAATTAACGTATTCGTCAATTAAAACTTAGATTGTCGGACCCGTCTAATGTAAACTTTTTATAACTCATATACTGATATATAAGTACATATTACAAGTAAAAACCGATAAAATCCGAGCTTTATAACATACGGACATTAACGGGCCAAGTTAGCCTTATTGGACTATTAATCCAACTAATTTGGCTAAACACTTATAAACTACTTATTGTGCTTAACCCACTTGGGCCCAACATGTAAATTATAATACTGATATCAAAAGTATAAAATGGACTAATATAAGGTAATGGGCTTATAATGGGCTTAATGGGCCTTGAAAAGTAAATAAGATGAACTAGTGAAACTAATATTAAAATTAGCAACACATAACACTAAAATGAGTAAATGAGAATGTATAAACCCACTTGATCATCATCATATGTATAAAGTCATCATATGTATACATAATTGTTATTTTGATAAAGTCATTGGAAAAAGTCTAAGACCGATTATTATTTATATAGGTTTCCGTGACCGAAGCACGCCCGTAGCCGATAATCCGCCTTTCATTATCAACGTGAGTTCATAGCCTCACACTCTTTTAAATGTTTTATAAAATGATTTGTAAACCCGCGAGGGAGATAACATGCTAGTTTTTGATAAAAATAGAACACAAGTAGTCCCGATGATATGCTTAATGATATGGACCCGAATGATGCTATGACCCAATAAAAGAGATAAAAAGGATTATTAGTAGTGAGGTTATGTCACTTAAAGTCCCATTAACATGAATTGTGAGCTACTGGGATTTGGTAGACGCTTATGCATATGATAGTACTATTTGGGGACGATCACCCCATTTCGCGCCTTGACGGTTGATCCCCGTCGTACCACATCGATTGGCAAGCGAATTTATGTATGAGAAGATTTACATAGCGTGATTTTTGTGACGACACGCTAACTTAGATGGGCAAATTGTTTGTCGGGTTCGTGGCCCGTTGTTTGTGATAGTAAGGTAACAATGTCATGCGGCTAATAATAATCCAAATGTATTCCAATACAATTCAATAATGATGCAAATAACGATTATAATATTACCTATAATGGTAATATTGAGGCTACGGTCTCATGGACGGTTTAAGATGTATGCTTTGATTTATATATTGCCTGATTAGCAATACGAGGACTTACTTCTGATATTATACTTGTGTTTTGATTTCTACGATTGTTTTATATAACGATTTTATTAAACTCTACGAATTCACTCGGCATTCGCTGATATGATTTTTGCATGTTTTTATCTCAGGTGCTTGAAGGTAATTCAGATGGAGATCGACTTTGATGGCCCACATAATAATAAAACTGTTCATTCTTATATTATTCATGCTTTACTCGTATATCCGTGCACTGAGCGTTATGCTCAGCCGTTTTCCTTTTCATGTTCCCAAAACGGCAGGTACTCAGGGACGCTCGTAGACTTTAAGCGTACGTGCATATGGATTGGAAGCTTCCTAGCCTTCTTTACTTTATGCATTTCTTTATACTTTGATACTCATTTCCATGGACATTGTTTGGTCCTTTTCATTTAAAGTACTTATGTTTGTGTGTGATGAGTTCTACTTTTGGGGTATCGATGTTTGATTCTGGTATTTCCTTTATGGTCATGTGATGTTTTATACATTTATCCTTGTATGCTTTGATGACACGTCATAATCACGCGTGACATTCTATTTACTAAAATGGGGTGTTACACACCCAGATGGGGATGGTCAATCCCAAATAGATCTATTTATGACATTCAGGTAATCCAACAATTTTAATAGTTGCAGTTCACGTGTCATGAGGAATTCTACGATAGGCAAATGTAGTCAAGAGTTGATACAATTTAGTTTACATCCTTAAAATAAGTTGCATGATTTCTTCCCCATAAAGGATTTAAAAGTTTGTCAATATATAAATTGGGCCATGAACTCACCTTAGTAATACAGTAATAAGTCACAAGAATCCAATGTGGTGCCCACGATACAGTCAACAACCTAAATAAATATACAGTCTTAGTAAAAGTATAATAGGATGCATAAATGTCACTGAAACAAATTTGTGCATGCTTACACTGGTTTTAAGTATTTTATTATGATTCTTGTAATTTAATTTATCGTTGTACAAGTAATAGAGTACTTATTTTTTAAGTGCGTAATAATTAATATCGTTTAAGTAACTAATTCGTTTAATTAATATCTTCGTACTTGTACCATTTAAGGTGAGTTAAATATTTATAAAAGAAGGTTTTATATATATTTAAAATGTACAAGGTTAATAGTAAATATATTTAATATATTTATGCTTTTAAATTAATTTTATTCGGTTTATGTAACTTATACAAATACGTTTACAAAAATGCATTACATTTTATTTAATAAAAAGTCCCCGAAGTATATATAATTTATTTAAATGATAAGTTTGAGAAAGAAAACGATTTCTGTATTTATAGGTTTATTTAAGAGTACACTTTTTAATATTAGGAAAGTATATATATAATTAGGGTTTGTTTAGCTTTAGGAATTTTAGTCCCTCAAACATATATATACTCGTGGCAATTTATATAAACACCCTGATATGAGCTAAATTACTCATATCATTTGTATCTATAAACAATGAATAAGTGCATAAAATGTATCATTATTGCCTTGTATTCGTTTGTTTGTTGTTTAATGTGTGTAGGTACCGAAGTTCGAAAAAACCGGCAAAATCGGCACGAGTTTGAAGAAAGGATCAACAAAGCCAAAAATCAAGTCCGTTTTAATGGATTTAATCTTAAATAAGGAATTGGGCTTGTGGGTCCCACATTGGATTATTGGGCTTAAAATCCCAATAAAAAAAACAAGTTATTCACTTTAAACCTAAAAGCCCATTACACTTGAAATATATAACGGATTGGATAAATTGGCTAAAAGCCAAATCAACTTACAACATGGGACGAATTGGGCCTTAAAACCCATTGTGAATTGAAAGTAAATAAAACGTTTTTGGTCAGTTGTTAAATGAATAAGAAAGTTATATCTATTAACTTTCCTCACATATGGTCAAACTTCAAACCATATACAAAACACACACTCACCCTTTTTAATTTTCGATATAACCAAAGTATCTCTTCTCTCTCCCAAACCAAAATAACCAGACACCTGATGTGCTCGTACGCTAGGTATATTTTAAAAGAATTGCAAATACAAATCCTAGACAAGAAGCAAAAAACTTGATATGTGATCTTTCCACACATTGGGTTTTAAATTTATAACAAGAATTACCGATATTAATTAGGAACACAAATTCGAGAAAGTATACTCTAGTCATGTTACAATTAGGTTGGTAAGTCAAGGTCGTCCCATGGGACTTGGTTATACTCAAGTGTAGTTGTTTATAACAATGGTAAGTATGATTGTCACGATCACACCACCATGAGAATCGTTAAAGGCACTAGCACATAAAGAACATACAAGTATAGTCAAATGATCACATGGACATTAGGATGATTAGTTTGGAAAACATATTAAAGGTAATCCTTTCGACCTATAGAACCAACAATAAGACACTAGTGCTTTATAAATCAAATATACATAAGTCTCAATCAAGTGGTCACTCATGAGCCTTATGCCTAAACCAATAACAACAAGAATCCTTTCGACCCATAGACTTAGTTATCGATTTGATAAGTTCCATTTACTTGAAAGATGATTAGAAAAATATATTCAAAAGACTCATTTCGACCTCTAATCTAGATTAAACCATTACTTGTTAAGTTTATTAAATCTCTTGCACAATCTTCACAAGCACAAGACCAAATCATTTGTCGATTAATGAATTGACATCAACCATGTTGAGAATAATTTCGACATATAGACTCAACAATGATTAACCAAATTGACAAACAAGAACAAGTTCCAATTCAATCAAATATAATGTTATCACCATAATCCAATGACAAGCACTAATAAAATCCAAACATCCATTTATCACAAGTTACCATATAAACAATTCAAGTATCACAACATTCACAATATCACAAACACAAGAATCACCATGAACATGAACATAAACTACATTGAATAATAAAGAAGAAGTTACCCAACATTAGAATCCATAGTTACAAAGTATCCAAATGATTCTAACCAATAGAAAAACTAATATACAATGCATTCTACCCATAGCCTTCTTGGACATTAATACGTAGCTTTTTGCTAAGTATAAAATATTATCGTCCGATCTCTTCGAATTGACTATTGGTAGAAAGTGCGAGTCAATTGTTATTGGTGGAATAATAAATGGTTTGGTTGATTATCTATTTAAAACTAAAAGCAAGTATGAAAATGTCGTTGAGTAAAATTAAAGCGTTTAAAAATTAAACTAGAAAACTATTCGGAAAAACACTTAAAACATAAAACTTTGTAAAACTTTAAAACTTAATCTAAATTTAACAAGTCCTTTCTATCGGAATGCACCAAAAGTAGAATCATCGGAATGTTATTAAAATAAGTCATCGGAATAATATAAGTTCAAAACCATCGGAATGTTCATCTGAATAACCATCGGAATAACGAAGTCAATTCTGTCGGAATGATGTCTGTCGGAAAGTCCTAGATCGGAATGTTTCAGATCGGAATAACTTAAACACCTCTGTCGTAATGTTGATCTATCGGAATGATGCCCAACCTATCGGAAAGTAGTGGACAAAATTTAGGCAGCGTTACGACTTAAGGGAACCTTGAATCCCGTCGGAATATGCGATCGCAATGAGCGATCGCAATCCCAGATCGGAATAAGGGGGATGGTACAAATGACCGCAAAGTAGAACCCTTAAGGGTTATTGCGATCTAAACAAGCAATCCGTCGGAATGTTGAGATCCCCAATATTGCGATGAGCAGAAGAGTAATCCGAATATGGTGGTAAGGTGAAAACGCAATAAGCACGTATAATAAGCTATCTTAACCAAACCTTAAACAACTCAACTAGCTTAAATTTGACAACTTTTTAAAAACATGAAATCATAAACTTTGTAAAAGAAGCTTTAAAAAGACAAAGCTTTTTTAATAATCCAAAATGTACTAAGCTAAAACATGAAATAAGCCAATAAGCATAAAGAGCTTATAGCCTAAACCAAATAAAAGCTTAATAAGTAGTAAAAAGATTAACCTTTTAACCACTTAAACATTAAACAAAATCAATCCGTATGGATTATAATTTTCGGATCAAAAGCAAAATGAAACCACGAAATGTAGGAAGAGATTAAAGAACACAAACTTAAACTTAAACTTTTGATTAAAGAAGCTCAAATACAAAGATTAATGAAAGCTTAAAACTTGAAAGATGAAAACAAAGAAAAACTTAGTGAGAGAAAGTTGAGAACTTTCTCTCTCTAAAACTAGAAAGAAAAAATGAAAGTAAAAAATTAGCTAACCACCCTCCTAATGTGATTAGGAGGGTATTTATAGGCTAAGTGGGAGGTGCATGTGTGGTGTGCTTCCTTCTTTCTTTTCTTCACGACACGATTTAATTCTTTGTCTTTTCTCGACGTCGTCTCGGGATTTGAACTTTGTCTTAGTAATTTTCTTCTATAATTTAACTTGAGTTCTTCGACTTCATTAAACTTCCGTCTTTTAGACTTTTTCTTCGATAAATCTTCAGAATAGGTCTTGGACATCCGTTCTTTAAGCACTCTTGATCTCTTGACTTCGTCTTTTCTCGTTTTCTTTAGTAAAAGCCCGTGAAAGCCCATGTTTTCTTCCTTTTTCACCTTTTGGTCCTAAAACACAATAAAACACAAACCACGCATAATTCCGACTTTTACGACATAAAATACAAGTTTTGGTCTTGTTATTATTGGAAATAAGTGGTAAAAGGATAAGTGTTTTCACACTTATTAAATCCCCTACACTTGACCATTGCAATGCCCTCATGCAATGCGTTAATTTTAAAGCACGGTTTACATTTTCCATCATAAATAACCTACCTTGGCCTTTATTAAATACTAAACATTTAAGGAAAATAAGAAGATAGAAAACAAGTAAGGAAATCAAAGACTTACATTGGTTTTAGGCTGCCATGAACGTTTATCATCCTCAAGTTTCACGTTCCCCATACAAGGCTTAAAAACGAGATCATTGTTATTATAAGTTAGCAAACTAACACGAATTCATGTGGGCAAATTATTTACTTAGACTCCCTTATTCCTAGGTGTATCTCTTATATTTTATTTTTGTCTTGAATGATCACGAGGATACATTGTTTGACTTATTTCGATAGTTATTTAGGCCGAAAATAAAGTGGGACGATTTAATAAATAGTTAGCTAAAGGACAAAATCTTTTAAAACTGCTTCTCGGGACCTCTTAATGTTCATATCTTGGCATAACTCGCTTCACGATTTGAGACCTTTCTCGGACCGATATTTGGCAGCGACTTCATACTTCAAATCTTGAGAGACGTTCTCGAAATTATGGTCTTCTCTTCATAATAGGAATTTCTTCACTTGAAGTTTTTGAGAGATTCTTCATATTTGGACCACGACTTCTTCATTTTTCTCCAATCTTTATTTTGGACTTTGATATACAACGATCCGCCTCCTTTTAGGACTTGGATCTATTTATCCTCATACCTTGTTAGGGCCTTTTTGGATAGACTTCTCCATGATCTTTTGGGGAGTTTTTGCTTTTCATCGTGTGTCTCGATCCTTCATATTGATTTTTGATAAATGATTCTTCACATCACTTTTGGATCTTTAGCAACAAAACGTAGCCCTCATGCCTTGTTAGGGCCTTTTCGGACTCGCCAATCTTCGCATCCCGCTTCAATAAGTTATGCCTTGGCTATGAACTCTAATTAATACCGAGCAACTTTTAAACGATCTTGGGCTAGAAGCTAAGTAACTTTTCAAATCGTACAACCTTATTTATTACAGATATATTTATTAACAAGCGATGGGAGAATAGGCTCATAATTAACTCACATAAACTCACGAAAGAATACCAAACTTATAATTGAATCTATCATCTCTCGTCCTCCAAAACTTAAAATCTCAAGGAATGAGACTCGTGGATGCTTAGCCAATTAAATCAAAGTTTTGGGTTTTCGAGTCATCTATAGGATCTTGCAAACTCTTAGACCTTTTCAAGTTTAGAAACCACATTTTAAAGTTCCCTTGATAAACGACTCTCTAGGATCAATTATAGGAACTTGCGAAAAGTTCTTGTTCTTAACCCGTGAGAGTTAAGACCTTCGCGTTTTAAATTTCCCTATATAAAAGCCTAGCAAAACTTGACTTAAACACGTTAAGGATACTAGCTAGAGTAAACTTAGATAAGTAAACTCGGGTAGAGTCAAAATATTCACGACTTTGAAAAATTTAAAACCACTTTATTAAACTTTATTTTTAGCAAAGAAAGCAAATAATGATAGTAAAGGAAAACTACAAGGCCAATATAGATTAAAAATTTTGAAAAATGTCGAAAAATCGAGTTTTCCGGTAAAAATGAGGGCAAATTCATGGAAAAGACTACTTACTTCGATAGAAGTCCCCCCTACACTTAATATAAACATTGTCCTCTATGTTTAAGCATGTGGGAGTAAACTCCCCTACACTTATGACATTGTGCACTTTGTTTAAATCTTGCTAAGGAAAGGACAACTATAGTGATTTCAATGTGAACATATAAAATATGAAATATTGAATCACGACAGTTTAGGATAGAACCAGGAAGATGGGAACACGGGATCACGGTTCGTCAAAAGTCATCGAGATGCTCTTTGAAGCTTGAATCCCTGCAGAAAATAAGAAACAAGACAACAACACATACGGGGCTCCCCCTACACTTATTATGAAAGCGGTAAATGATAGATCACGGGTTGCCTCCCGAGAAGCGCTTGTTTTTGATAACTGAGTCACGAGCCTGACTCGACCCAAAACTAGTTCATGGGAAACGTGGTGAGGGATGGAATCATCTCATGAGAGATGTCCTCACCAAAGTACAGCTTCAAACGCTGGCCATTCACCTTGAAAATAGGCCCATTTGGCTGAGAAAGCTCAATCGTCCCATATGGAAAGACATTGGCGATGGTGAATGGACCAGATCAGCGGCTCTTCAACTAGCTAGAGAAGATCTTTAACCGAGAGTTAAAGAGTAAAACTTGATCACCAACGTGGAACTCTCGGTTCTTAATCCTTGTGTCATGGATGATCTTGGTCTTCTCTTTGTAGATCAGTGAGTTCTCGTAAGCTTCATTCCTCAGTTCGTTAAGCTCGTTGAGTTGAATCTTCCGATGATCACCGGCTTTGTTGATGTCGAAGTTAGTCCACTTCAAGGCCCAGTATGCCTTATGTTCCAGCTCAATGGGGAGGTGGCATGATTTCCCGTACACAAGACGATAAGGTGTACAACCAATCGGCGTCTTATAGGCGGTACAGAAAGCCCACAGAGCATCATCTAACTTGTCGGCCCACGCGGCACGATGCTCTCCCACAGTACGTTCCAGAATTCGCTTCAATCCACTGTTGGAAATCTCGGCTTGCCCATTGGTTTGGGGATGATTGGCGGTGGAAAGACGGTGATTGACACCATACTTAGCCATAACTCTTGCAAATTGATCATTGCAAAAATGAGTCCCGCGGTCACTGATTATAGCACGAGGAACACCGAATCGAGCAAACAGCTGCTTCAAAAAGTTCACAACCACCCTCGCATCGTTCGTTCGGAGATCCTTAGCTTCAACCCATTTAGAAACGTAGTCAACGGCTACGAGGATATACTTGTTCCCTTTGGATGATGGAAATGGCCCCATAAAGTCGATGCCCCATACATCAAAGATTTCACATTCTTGTATGAAATTTTGAGGCATCTCATCTTTGTGTGCGATCTTGCCTTGGCGTTGGCAAGCATCACAATGCTTAACCATTTCGTGAGCGTCACGATAAATGGTGGGCCAATAGAATCCAGAGTCAAAAACTTTCTTAGCGGTATAGTTGGGACCAAAGTGACCACCGATGGGTCCTTTATGGCAAGCATCAAGGATTTGTAAAGCTGCCGGTCCATTAACACATCGACGAATAATCAGATCAGCACATTGTTTGAAAAGGTAAGGGTCGTCCCAGAAATAGTGTTCAATGTCTTTAAAGAACTTTTTCTTTTGTTGGGACGTTAACCCTTCCTTAAGAATCCCACTCGCTAAGTAGTTTTCAATGTCCGCAAACCACGGGGTGTCATCAAGATTGGAGTTGATAGACATTAAGGCCTCAAGGGGAAAGAGTCATTGATCTCTTGATTCGGATGATCCCCTTGATAAGGATCCTCAAGTCTACTTAGATGATCCGCGGATAGGTTTTCGGCTCCATTCTTGTCATGAATTTCGATTTTAAATTCTTGAAGGAGCAAAACCCAACGAAGAAGTATTGGCTTAGAATCCTGCTTAGTCAACAAGTACTTCAACGCGGAATGATCGGTATACACGATGGTGGTATAAAGGACAAGATAGGGGCGGAATTTTTCAAAAGCATACACTACAGCTAAAAGCTCTTTTTCGGTAGTGGTATAATGCAATTGAGCCCCCGTCATTGTCTTGCTAGCAAAGTGGATTGGTTGGAAGTGTTTGTTCACTCTTTGGCCCAAAACCGCTCCAATAAAAAAGTCGCTAGCATCACACATCAACTCAAAAGGTAGCTCCCAATTAGGGGTAACCAAGACCGGTGTCTTTGTTAGCTTATCCTTAAGAAGATTGAAGGATTCAAGACACTCTTTGGAAAAGATGAAAGGAGTATCTTTTTCCCAGAGGTGGGTCATCGGGCGAGCGATTTTAGAAAAATCTTGAATGAATCGACGATAGAAGCCCGCATGACCAAGGAAACTTCTCACACCCTTCACGGTTGAAGGTGGAGGTAATTTGGCTATGACATCCACTTTAGCACGGTCAACTTCAAGACGGACTTTAGAGATTTTATGTCCAAGCACAATGCCTTCTTTTACCATGAAATGGCATTTTTCCCAATTTAGAACAAGGCGAGTGTCTTCACACCGCTTAAGCATGCGTTCTAAATTGGCAAGGCAAGAAGAGAAAGAATCACCATAAACCGAGAAATCATCCATGAAGACTTCCATAGTTTCTTCAACCATGTCATGGAAGATAGCCATCATACACCTTTGAAATGTCCCAGGAGCATTGCATAAGCCGAAAGGCATTCTTTTGTAGGCAGAGGTTCCATAAGGACAAGTGAATGTGGTTTTCTCTTGGTCTTTAGGATCGATGGGAATTTGAAAATACCCGGAGAAACCGTCTAAAAAGCAGTAATAGTCATTACCCACTAGACATTCAAGCATTTGGTCCATGAAAGGAAGGGGAAAATGATCCTTTCTCGTAGCATCATTGAGTTTGCGATGGTCTATACAAACTCTCCACCTGTAACGAGACGAGTAGGAATCAACTCGTTGTTTTCATTGGGAACAACGGTGATTCCGCCCTTCTTAGGCACACAATGGACGGGACTAACCCACGATGAATCCGAGATAGGATAGATCATTCCCGCATCAAGAAGTTTGATAACCTCTTTTTTGATTACGTCATGGATCTTAGGATTCACCCTTCTTTGGCTTTGAATAGTGGGTTTAAAGTCGTCCTCCATGAGAATTTTATGTGTGCAAAAGTGAGGATCAATTCCACGAATATCTGAGATTTTCCAAGCAATCGCTTTTTTGAGAGATTCTTCATATTTGGACCACGACTTCTTCATTTTTCTCCAATCTTTATATTGGACTTTGATATACAACGATCCGCCTCCTTTTAGGACTTGGATCTATTTATCCTCATACCTTGTTAGGGCCTTTTTGGATAGACTTCTCCATGATCTTTTGGGGAGTTTTTGCTTTTCGTCGTGTGTCTCGATCTTCATATTGATCTTTTGGATTAGCAACGGTGTTACTCGGAAGAGAACCCGATCCAGAGGCTTGATTACTTGGGAAGAAACTAGCCATCATGTTCCTTAATTCATTCGTTTGACTTGCCAAAGTGTTTCGCATATCAGCTCGAAGATCATTCCCTTGCTTCACCATATCTGCTTTAATGTTGAGCATTTCCCGCTGAAGATTTTGCACTATCGCATCATTAGTCCTCATGTAGGTTTCAACATCTTGGTGTAATGCGGTGGGTTGGTTGGGAGGAGGAGCATTGTAGGCGGCAGATTGATAAGCAGGTTGTTGGTAAACTTGGTTGTTTCTTTGAGGTGGATATGGGTTAATTTGGTTTTGATATGGAGTTGGAGCACGAGGTTGGTTTTGATTGTTGCGATTGAGGTTGTTTGGGTTTTGTGGGGGAAAACCGGGTGGTGAAAGAAAGTTGTTTGAGCGATAACTGAGCAAGGTGCGGTCACCTTGAGGACGTGCTTGATAGCCTCCTGGAGAATAGGTACCGTTGGCGGCATACACATTTTCCGGATTCTCGTGAGTCGAAGGACAATCGGTGTATGAGTGAGATCCCCCGCATATATCACATGATTGAGTCAAAGAACTAGCTTGGGCAGTGATAGCTTTGGTATTGTTGGCGGCTTGGAGAGCAAGTGATTCAACAAGTGAAGTGAGCTTATCAATTCTCTTATCGCGCTCATTAGTGCTAGCACTAGCCACATTGGTCCGAACACTCTTGGTTTGCACTCTAGACTTGTTCTCAATAATATCCCAAGCGGCATTAGAAGACTTAACCAAAAGATAACCCCCCGAGGCACTATTTAGTGAATCTTGGTCATTCATGCTTAAACCATTGTAAAAAGTATTAATTTGGTGCACTTTGGTAAAACCATGTTGTGGGCACTTTCTTAAAAGTTCTTTATAACGGTCCTAAGATTCACTAAAAGTCTCATCGTACTTTTGTTCAAAAGTAATGATTTCATTCCACAAAGCGGTAGTACGAGAGGGTGGGAAAAAGTAGTTGATAAATTTGGTCTCTAAATCCGTCCACGTAAGAATACTTTGTGGCGGTTCCTTATCAAGCCAATGCCGGGCTTGTCCCTCTAAGAAGAAAGGAAAAAGTTGCAAGCGAATTACCTCTTGTGAAACCCCATTATACTTAACCGTATTAGTGAGTTGAAGAAACCTCTTAATATGGTCACGAGGATCATCAATTGAACGCCCCAAGAATGGTTGAGCAGAGACCATTTGAATGAAGCCGGATTTGAGTTCAAAGCTGTTGGCTCCAATCGCGGGTATGACAATAGCATCGTTGTTGCCCTCTACATGTGCTTGCAAAAGTTCGATCATTGGACGATTGTCCGGTAGAGGTTCATTGTTGTCATTATTTATGTTGGGTTGAGGTGGATTATTATTATTGTTGTGTACACCGGCCATGTCTAAGTTATCGAGAGTCTCGGGCTCGAGATAAGACGTTGATCGAGTGCGCATACACCTGCAAAAGAAATAACAAAGCAGAAATATTTTTGGTTTTTTTTATGTTTTTAAATTTTTTTTTTGTATTTTTAAATTTTTTATATTTTTTAGGATTTTTGAAAATTTTAAAGCAAGGAAAATAACGTTCAAAGATGAACGGATCCCAAAATCCAACGCGTCTCTCACAAAAAACCGTTAATCTTAACGAAAAGAGCCGGCAGCGGCGCCATTTAATACGTAGCTTTTGGCTAAGTATAAAATATTATCGTCTGATCTCTTCGAATTGATTATTGGTAGAAAGTGCGACTCAATTGTTCTTGGTGGAATAATAAATGGTTTGGTTATTTAAAACTAAAAGCAAGTATGAAAATGTCGTTGAGTAAAATTAAAGCGTTTAAAAATTAAACTAGAAAACTATTTGGAAAAACACTTAAAACATAAAACTTTGTAAAACTTTAAAACTTAATCTAAATTTAACAAGTCATTTCTATCAGAATGCACCAAAAGTAGAATCATCAGAATGTTATTAAAATAAGTCACCGGAATAATATAAGTTCAAAACCATCGGAATGCTCATCTGAATACCCATCGGAATAACGAAGTCAATTCTGTCGGAATGATGTCTGTCGGAAAGTCCTAGATCGGAATGTTTCAGATCGGAATAACTTAAACACCTCTGTCGCAATGTTGATCTATCGGAATGATGTCCAACCTATCGGAAAGTAGTGGACAAAATTTGGGCAGCGTTACGACTTAAGGGAACCTTGAATCCCGTCGGAATATGCGATCGCAATGAGCTATCGCAATCCCAGATCGGAATAAGGGGGATGGTACAAATGATCGTAATGTAGAACCCTTAAGGGTTATTGCGATCTAAACAAGCAATCCGTCAGAATGTTGAGATCCCCAAGATTGCGATGAGCACAAGAGTAATCCGAATATGGTGGTAAGCTGAAAACGCAATAAGCACGTATAATAAGCTATCTTAACCAAACCTTGACAACTCAATTAGCTTAAATTTGACAACTTTTTAAAAACATGAAATCATAAACTTTATAAAAGAAGCTTTAAAAAGACAAAACCTTTTTAATAATCCGAAATGTATTAAGCTAAAACATGAAATAAGCCAATAAGCATAAAGAGCTTATAGCCTAAACCAAATGAAAGCTTAATAAGTAGTAAAAAGATTAACCTTTTAACCACTTAAACATCAAACAAAATCAATCCGTATGGATTATAATTTTTGGATCAAAAGCAAAATGAAACCAAGAAATGTAGGAAGAGATTAAAGAACACAAACTTAAACTTAAACTTTTGATTAAAGAAGCTCAAATACAAAGATTAATGAAAGCTTAAAACTTGAAAGATGAAAACAAAGAAAAACTTAGTGAGAGAAAGTTGGGAACTTTCTCTCTCTAAAACTAGAAAGAAAAAATGAAAGTAAAAATTAGCTAACCACCCTCCTAATGTGATTAGGAGGGTATTTATAGGCTAAGTGGGAGGTGCATGTGTGGTGTGCTTCCTTCTTTCTTTTCTTCACGACTCGATTTAATTCTTTGTCTTTTCTCGACGTCGTCTCGGGATTTGAACTTTGTCTTAATAATTTTCTTCTATAATTTAGACTTGAGTTCTTCGACTTCATTAAACTTCCGTCTTTTAGACTTTTTCTTCGATAAATCTTCAGAATAGGTCTTGGACATCCGTTCTTTAAGCACTCTTGATCTCTTGACTTCGTCTTTTCTCGTTTTCTTCCGTAAAAGCCCGTGAAAGCCCGTGTTTTATTCCTTTTTCATCTTTTGGTCCTAAAATACAATAAAAACACAAACCACGCATAATTCCGACTTTTACGACATAAAATACACGTTTTGGTCTTGTTATTATTGGAAATAAGTGGTAAAAGGATAAGTGTTTTCACACTTATTAGACATCAACCTCTTGGTGCGAGTATAGAGCCTTTTGGGGTGTTTGTGAATAAGGATTGTTGGAGATTGAATTGTTTATGGTGTATGGTTTTCATTCTCTACTTCTTCCATGGCTTATTACACATTCATGGCAACTAATTCCACCACCCCTCACCACTTGGGTGAGGGGTGATACCAAAATCACAGAAATATGGGAATATATGATGTAGAAGATGATGATTGAGAGTGTGATGATGAGATTAACACTACCCCATGGGTCTTATTTATAGGTGAATTAGCCTTGGCCACTAAGTAGTTTTCTTTGGCTCCAAGGGTTGTAAATGTTCTAGGGAATGAAGTAATAAAGAGAAGATGATAGGTTCTAGGTGTTATGGAGTGATTAAGTTTGCTTGGAGAAGTGGAAGATATGTTTAATGTGACTTTTGCTAGACTTGACTAACAACATGCTGGTGGCAACTGATGGTGGATTTGCCGGTGGCACGGACTTGCTTGCCGGTGGCAACTGAATGCTACTTTGATGTTGGTGGCAAATGAAGGTTGGTTTGATGGAGGCAAGCTAAGTGTTGCTGGTGGCAACTTAGCCATTTTCCATAATTTTCCCTCTAGTCCTTCTTCTTTCTTTTCTTTCTTCTACACTTCCCCAAACTCCTTATTATTGTATTATTTATCATATGAGAGCTACACTTTCATGTCTCGTTCATCTTTTCACCTCTAGTTCACGTCTTTTCTTCATTTATCGTGATGTAACCATTGATGAACCTACAATTGCAAATAAGCTTCACTAAGTATCATATGTTCATAATAATCACACAAATATATGCATAAACACCACGAATACGCTCATATAAATATGTTAGATCTGAGCGTTATCAAATCCCCTCACACTTGAATTTTGCTCGTCCTCGAGCAAGGAAAAGAAAAACTTTGCTTGCCCTCAAGCAAATAAAATAAACTAAGGTTATAAACAAAATGACTAAGTTCTAAAAGAAAAGAAAAATTTTAAAATTCTATGAAAAATTGAAAAATCTATGAAAAATTGAAAATATTTTTGATTTTTATAAGAAATGGCTAAAGATGCAAACTCCCTCACACTTAAGAGGTTGCTTTTCCTCAAGCAAGCAAAAGAAAATATTTTTGAGATTTTTTTTTCATTTTTTTTATTATATATATACGAAATTGCTAAAGGTGCAAACCCCCTCACACTTAAGAGGTTGCTTGTCCTCAAGCAAGTAAAAGAAAAATATTTACCACATGGTGCATAAAAATGGTTTAGAAAAATAAAAGAAATTCTACAAAGTATAAACAAGACTAAACCGAATGGAATGAGCACCAAGTGTACACATCTAAAGAAGACTTTTATTGGGTTAAGGCTAAGGATTTGGGTTAATGGGTATGGATAAGACATGATATATATTATGAGAGGTTTAACAAGAATATACAAGTTAAAAAGTCTAAGTCCCATTTTGCTAGTTACCGAATAAATCACAAGCCCAAAAATGATCATAGCTACGAGCTTAATTCAAAACATATCGATCAACACAAATATATATCACGTCTTAGCACATTGGCTAATCGATATCCAAATATACTTCGTCTTCCTTCATCTTCATAATATAGCTCATTGGCTATTTTTGTCATCACTTTTTTTGTTACTTTTTTTTCCGATGACTTATTCTTTTTCTTTCCTTTCACTTTTCTCATCCTCCTCTTTTATTTTTAAATTTTTATTTTTATTTCAACAAACATCACATGCTCCCCTCACACTTCGCTTAAGCACACACCACAAAAAAATACAAACATAAAGGAGCTCATCTTCATCTTTGTTGGAATGGCACACACACATAGCGACGAGTGGCAACAAATAATCATCAAAAACGATCCACCATACAAAGCAACTAGCAACCCACCATTTTGACTTTGACAAGGGTTAGGCTAAGGTTTAAGGTTAGATACTTTTTTTCTTTTTTAGTGGATTTAACCAAAAATGAAAAGAATGGCTCAACGGGTGTTCTAAGGGTATCTAGAACTAAACGAGAGTGCTAACAAAAGGGTTAATATGAGAGGTTAGCTAATCGATGAAACTAGCTAAAGACAAAATGTAAAAGGCTTTTGGGTATAATTCCTACGGTTGCCTCTATGTCACGCATATACACTTATATCACACAAGTGTGATCTCACTAAAATTTATTTATTTTTTAATTTTTTTACACCATGTGAATGATTATTGAAATATCTCTACATACAAATGTGTGAAAACATTTAAATCCTAAGGGCAAACAAGTGTACAAACTCTCCCCTTTTTTTTCTTTTTTCTTTTTTTTTTCTTTTTTTTTCTTTTTTTTATAATAGCCCAAAAATTTTAGATACTAAAATTTAGTTTCATTATCCCATTTATTTCCCCTCACACTTAAGTTTTGGATTAGACTCAATATTAAAAATAAACTTCAAAGCATGAAAAGTGAGGAAAATAAATAAATAGTCCAAGAGAAACGAAACTTCCCGGGTTAATAAATTGCAATTGATCTCCATATGATAAGATGCCAAGTAAGGAAGATCAAGCGATTTCATGTCCATCATGTGTATACACATACAATCCATCAACACAATCAATCTATCCTCCATAATCTTTATTGATCCTACAAAACAAACTAAACTACAAAACACGTAAATTTATTAAGCACACTTTCGTAGGCAACACGATTGCATTTAGCGTATGCAACAAGCCTTTAAACCCCTCGGTATCCCGAGTGGACGAGTTATAGTCTCGTGAGGGTTTCCAGCGAACACATCCACAAAGTTCATACATGAATCACATGAACTTAAACAAACACAAACAAGCACGCATGCAAACAAAAAGAAACACACACACAAGACAACTAACACAAACAAGAACAAACATTATGCATATATATACATCACACATATGACAAATAAAAATAATCTAAACACTTAAAAACATAAAACGACTCAACAAAATTTACATAAGAAAAACTAAATATATATATATATATATATATATATATATATATATATTTTAACTAATTGAAAAAAAAACATATAATAGAGTTTTTGTACCAAATCTATTAAACCGGATGGTTTTCTAGACTTCGGGTTCTATCCACGGGGCTTGGGAATTAACCGGGGCAAATAGAAATACGAACAAGGCACAAAATGACTAAAACGGGGCGGTTGGGCGGGATATAAGCTTTATTAATAATTGGTTCAAAACTCGATTAACGTATGTTAAACAAGTGTAAAACACAATTAGGAACGGTTTTGGTGAAAGCCAAGTTTAAATAAAAGAAGATAAAAAGAAAAAAAAAATTCTTTTTTTTTTTCATAAAATTCCAGTTGCCGCCGGCAACATGATAGCAGAATGCGATTTGCCTCCCGACAAGGGGCATTTGCCGCCGGCAACGTAATTTTTTTTTTTACAAACTTCTTTATAACTTAAAAACTAATTTTTTTTTGTAAAAAAACTTTTATTAGAATGATTAAAACATATGAGATAAAGCTTAATCCAAACACACCCTTAAGAAAGAATAAGACACCTTATGCAAAATAGGGAAAATAAGCACACAAATCAAAAGGAAAGGCAAATAAGCTACAAAGACAAGTAAAACCATTTAGCACACAACATTCTAATAACAAAATAAGAAACAACACAATGCACATCTAACACATAACATGAAACAAATGACAAAAAACTAGATTCCTAACTCTTTTTTTATTTTTCATGTATTTTCCATTTATTTTCAAAACAATTTTTTTGATTTTTTATTTTAACAAATATGACTAAAGGTATCAAATACCATTTATTTTGACTAAAGGAGAATTTTTGAAGTGATCAAAATGTTAGGAAATGATGAATCCAAACGCCCCCTTAAACTAGGAAAATAAGAACTAAAAGTATGCATACAATGGAAAATGCAAACAAGCACACAATCAAGCAAGCACACAAGACATAAAAACACTTATACACATGACACATAAGAAGACACAAACTCACAAAACACAAACATACACAAAAATTCATGTGGTCAATTAGTTCTAGTCATAAACTAGAGTGATTCGGGACAAGGTTTTTGGGTTTTTGAAACAAGCACTTTGAGACACATTTAGGAAGCAATCATTGAAGCAAGCATTTTGAGACCACAAGAGAGTAAATCCCAACACCAAAAGCATGAATTTGGTGCCAAGATCATTTAAGCAATTTATGAGAATTAAGAGGTTTTGAGAAAAGGGTGCTCTAACCCTTGTCAAGGGCTAGAGCAATCATTCAAGAGCAACAAACTAAGAACGGAATTTAGAGCAATTCAAAGCCTCCAGTTGAGTAATCAACCACCAACCGAAACCTCCTATGCGAAATTCGTCCCCCTATGCGGGTAAATGGGGTATAACAACTCTTTCGGGTTATGTAGAAATTGGTAACACAAACTATTCAAGAAACAAGGACACAAACAAGCAAGCAATCAACAAGATAACGATTCCAACTAACAAAGATACAAACAAACAAACTCAAGAGTATGAACTAGCAAGTCCCCGACAGTGGCGCCAAAAACTTGATGTGCTCGTACGCTAGGTATATTTAAAAAGAATTGCAAATACAAATCCTAGACAAGAAGCCAAAAACTTGATATGCGATCTTTCCACACATTGGGTTTTAAATTTATAACAAGAATTACCGATATTAATTAGGAACACAAATTCGAGAAAGTATACTCTAGTCATGTTGCAATTAGGTTGGTAAGTCAAGGTTGTCCCATGGGACTTGGTTATACTCAAGTGTAGTTGTTTGTAACAATGGTAAGTATGATTGTCACGATCACACCACCATGAGAATCGTTAAAGGCACTAACACACAAAGAACATACAAGTATAGTCAAATGATCACATGGACATTAGGATGATTAGTTTGGAAAACATATTAAATGTTATCCTTTTGACCTATAGAACCATTAATAAGACACTAGTGCTTTATAAATCAAATATACATAAGTCTCAATCAAGTGGTCACTCATGAGCCTTATGCCTAAACCAATAACAACAAGAATCCTTTCGACCCATAGACTTGGTTATCGATTTGATAAGTTCCATTTACTTGAAAGATGGTTAGAACAATATATTCAAAAGACTCCTTTCGACCTCTAATCTAGATTAAACCATTACTTGTTATGTTTATTAAATCTCTTGCACAATCTTCACAAGCACAAGACCAAATCATTTGTCGATTAATGAATTGACATCGACCATGTTGAGAATAATTTCGACATATAGACTCAACAATGATTAACCAAATTGACAAACAAGAACAAGTTCCAATTCAACCAAATATAATGTTATCACCACAATCTAATGACAAGCACTAATAAAATCCCAACATCCATTTATCACAAGTTATCATATAAACAATACAAGTATCACAACATTAAATATCACAAACACAAGAATCACCATGAACATGAACATAAACTACATTAAATAATAAAGAAGAAGTTACCCAACATTAGAATCCATAGTTACAAAGTATCCAAATGATTCTAACCAATAGAACAACCAACATACGATGCATTCTACCCATAGCCTTCTTGGACATCAACCTCTTGGTGCGAGTATAGAGCCTTTTGGGGTGTTTGGGAATAAGGATTGTTGGAGATTGAATTGTTTATGGTGTATGGTTTTCATTCTCTACTTCTTACATGGCTTATTACACATTTATGGCAACCAATTCCACCACCCCTCACCACTTGGATGAGGGGTGATACCAAAATTACATAAATATGGGAATATAGGATGTAGAAGATGATGATTGAGAGTGTGATGATGAGATTAAAACTACCCTATGGGTCTTATTTATAGGTGAATTAGCCTTGGCCACCAAGTAGTTTTCTTTGGCTCCAAGGGTTGTAAATGTTCCAGGGAATGAAGTAATGAAGAGAAGATGATAGGTTCTAGGTGTTATGGAGTGATTACGTTTGCTTGAAGAAGTGGAAGATATGTTTAATGTGACTTTTGCTAGACTTGACTAACAACATGCTGGTGGCAACTGATGGTGGATTTGCTGGTGGCACGGACTTGCTTGCCGGTGGAAACTGAATGCTACTTTGATGTTGGTGGCAAATGAAGGTTGGTTTGATGGAGGCAAGCTAAGTGTTGCTGGTGGCAACTTAGCCATTTTCCATACTTTTCCTTCTAGTCATTCTTCTTTCTTTTCTTTCTTCTATACTTCCCAAAACTCCTTATTATTGTATTATTTATCATACGAGAGCTACACTTTCATGTCTCATTCATCTTTTCACCTCCAATTCACGTCTTTTCTTCATTTATCGTGATGTAACCATTGATGAACCTACAATAGCAAATAAGCTTCATTAAGTATCATATGTTCATAATAATCACACAAATATATGCATAAACACCATGAATACGCTCATTTAAATAGGTTAGATTTGAGCGTTATCAACACCCCAAAATACTTAACCCTAGTTCATAAATTAAATTGGGGGTTTTAAGTCTCAAGCGCGTGATTGCACACGCATAAGGAATTAATTCCCCATTTTTTCGGATCAAGAAGATGGAGTAACTTGGGTGACGTAGCGATCCTCCTTGTACCTGATTGGTGGAAACACCTCACCATTCATCACTCTCCAATAAGAAAAGGCACATCACCTTGAAACTAACACAACAATCACACATGGATTGCCACATTAGCAATCCGTGTGATGAAAGAAGATTATCAGCCGTTAGATCAAGATGGGAAAGAGAAAAGAAGAAATCAAAGGCTAAGGATGAAGATGCTCTTCAACAACCTCCCACCAAAGGGTTTGGGGTTTTTATAGGCTAACCCCAAACCCTTCGGTGGGAGGTTGTTGAAGAGCATCTTCATCCTCAGCCTTTGATTTCTTCTTTTCTCTTTCCCATCTTGATCTAACGGCTGATAATCTTCTTTCATCACACGGATTGCCAAGGTGGCAATCCATGTGTTCTTGTTGTGTTAGTTTCAAGGTGATGTGGCCTTTTATTATTGGAGAGTGATGAATGGTGAGGTGTTTCCACCAATCAGGTACAAGGAGGATCGCCACGTCACCCAAGTTACTTCATCTTCTTGATCCGAAAAAATGGGGAATTAATTCCCTATGCGTGTGCAATCAAGCGCTTGAGACTTAAAACCCCCAATTTAATTTATGAACTAGGGTTAAGTATTTTGGGGTGTCTAGTTATTTTGGTTTGGGAGAGAGAAGAGATACTTTGGTTATATTGAAAATTAAAAAGGGTGAGTGTGTGTTTTGTATACGGTTTGAAGTTTGACCATATGTAAGGAAAGTTAATAAATATAACTTTCTTATTCGTTTAACAACTGACCAAAAAACGTTTTATTTACTTTCAGTTCACAATGGGTTTTAAGGCCCAATTCGTCCCATGTTGTAAGTTGATTTGTGCTTTTAGCCAATTTATCCAATCCGTTATATATTTCAAGTGTAATGGGCTTTAGGTTTAAAGTGAATAACTTGTTTTTGTTATTGGGCTTTTAAGCCCAATAATCCAATGTGGGACCCACAAGCCTAATTCCTCACTTAAGATTAAATCCATTAAAACGGACTTGATTTTTGGATTTGTTGATCCTTTCTTCAAACTCGTGCTGATTTTGCCGGGTTTTTCGAACTTCGGTACCTACACACATTAAACAACAAACAAACGAATACAAGGCAATAATGATATATTTTATGCACTTATTCATTGTTTATAGATACAAATGATATGAGTAATTTATCTCATATCACACCCCTAGGGCTTGTTTTAGTTTCATTAGTTGGCAAAACAAGTCCCCCTAGTTACACGTGTAACTAGGGCTTGTATAACTTTTGTGCATTTCCACATTCGGTCCTTGTAGTTCGGTTTAGGGTTTTGGGTGTACACATGTTACATAACAGCCCCTAGGGCTTGGTTCATTTTCGAAAAGTGGCAATATTAGTCCTTGTGGTTTCAAAATATATTATAAGGGCACAAAAAGTTCACTAATGGGTTATATAAGTTCATAAAAATGTCATTACTAGTCCCTCAAGTTTCAAAATAGATTATTATGGCACGAAAAGTATTATAGGGCTTGCTATGAGTTTATAAAATGGCAAGTTTGGTCCTTGTGTTTTAATAAAGGTTCGGCTAGCATAAAAACGCAACCCTAGACTTTCAAAAGTGGCAAGTTTGGTCCTTATACTTTGTAGAAGTCACGAACCAAGTATATAAGTTTTATAAAATCACATTTTTGACTAGTACTTTCACTTAATGACATAAATGGCATAAAAAGTCACCAAATGTTAACTTTAGTGTTAAGTGGGCTTGGTTGGCCCATTAAAGGTCCGATTAGTTTCTTGGGCCTAACGGGCTCACTATTGGGCTTGATTAACCCTAGTAAATATATATTTAGCCAATCCATTTAATCTAAACACTTTACTTGGGCTTATGGGCCTACTAGGTTCGGTTTATATACTATACGCATAGTGGCCTTTTTGGTTCAGCTTATTTAAGATTATGGGCTTATTTTAGGTAGCTTATTTGGTGGACTAGGTTATTGATAAGTTTTCTTCCCATCCTAACCTAAGTCAAGCTAAAGGTTCATTAAGCCAAGGTTTTTCCGGTTCGGCCATAAATATTAAGCCGAGACTTTTGGTCTTGTATAGCCATATATTAAGGTCTAAACACTCTAGTTCTTCTAGGAAGCAAACCCTAAGTTTAGTCAATGGTTTAACGAGTTGCTTATAGATCTACCATTAAGGCATGTTTTCTCATAAACACAACTTCAATCCGTGAGCTTTGTAGTTGGTTTTTAGCATAGTTTTCACGTGTGCATGCATCCTTAGTCTCATTTTCTAGGATTTTATATGCATGAAATGTAATGGAAAGTAAAAATAAATGGAATGGTGGTATGGAGGTGTTTTACTTACTTGTTTTGTGGAGATGATGATGAATGAAAAAGAAGTGGTAATGCTAGAGCCTTGAGATTTTAAGAGTGTGAAGTGAGGATTTCTTAGCAATTAAATATGTATGTCGTGACCTTCTTCCTCTTCAATGCTATCTTGACCCAATTCAATGATATGAGAGATAATGGTGTAAGTGTTTGATGATGATTGAGGAGTAAATGAAGTGTGAGTTTAAATGTTTAGTGAAGACTTGCCCATTATGTTGTTCTAGCCGTGAGTTTTGATAAAGCAAGAGTAGTTTTGGTTCAAGTTGTAAGAGTATGATGTATGTATAGTGAGGAGTAGTACACTTTCATAAATGGAAGGATGTACACAATACTTAGGAGGGTTGTTATTCGGCTACAAAAGGGGCAAGTAGGAGACATCATCTTACAAGTTGATTGTCAACTCGATTCAAAAAGGTCCGTATGTTAGAAGAACAATTCTTGTGCCTGGTGATACTACAAATGCTAACCTAGTGGCTGACTCTAGTCATGAGCAAACATATGAAGAATTAACTGAAGTTGAATCCAAACAACTCGACGCTGATGATCAAGCAATTCAAGTCATTCTTATGGGACTTCCTGAAGATGTTTATGCTGTTATCGATAGTTGTGAAACCGCACACGAGATGTGGCTTAGGATTCAGAAAATGATGAAGGGGAGTGAAATCGGTTTACAAGAAAAGGAAACTAAGTTGCTTCGTGAATGGGAGAAATTTACGTCTACTGAAGGGGAACAAATTAAACCTTACTAACATCGGTTTTCAACCCTCATGAATCATCTTAGAAGAAACAAACATGAACCTGCTCAAATTGCTGCCAACATCAAATGTCTTGATAATCTTCCTTCTGAATGGTCACGATATGTTACTCTTGTCAATCAAACCAAGGATCTTCATGTCGTGGACTACACTCAAGTATATGATTATTTGAAGATGAATCAAGATGAAGCTAACGAAGTTAGGGTGGAACGACGTGCCAAGACACAAGATCCATTGGCTTTTATGGCAAACTCTCCGTCATCTATGTCATATCCCATGGTACCCTACCATCAACCTTCACCAAGTAACTTCATGCCACAACAACTCACCTCTTATGGATATCAACCTCCTGCTGCTGTGAATTACTTACAACAACCCATTGCCTGTTTTGATGACATCACCTATCCTACTCATGCAATTAATACTGGTCTTGGACTTCTCGCAAAGGCATTCAAATTTACTATTAACCCCACCAGCAACAATCAGAGAATCTCCTCGAACACTTGAAATAGGCAGATTGCTCAACCTTTCATGAATGCGAATCGAGATCGCCAATTGGTAGCTGCTGGGAACACGGGGACACAATATGGTCAGAATGTTGGGAATGCAGGAAATCAGTATGGACAAATCCGTGGTCAGAATCCGAATGTTCCAAATACGGGTAATCAGAATGGGTTAATAGTTGTGCCAGCGGTTGGTAATCAGATGGGAAACATTGTGGCTGCAAGGGCTGAGAATACTGGTACGGGAAATGGAAACAACAATCGTCAGGTTCAGTGCTACAACTGCAGGAGATTTGGTCATTATGCTCGAGATTGCACAACCAAAATGAAGAGGGATGCTGCTTATCTTCAGACTCAGCTTCTCATAGCACAAAAAGAAGAGGCAGGGATTCCACTTCAAGCTGAGGAATTTGATATTCTTATGGCTTCTGCTGCAGAATATGACGAGGAAGAAGAGGTGAATGACAACTACATCTTGAGGGCAAACTTACAACAAGCATCTACCTCAGGAATGCATGTCGACAGAGCTCCCGTTTATGATTCAGACGGTCCCTCTGAGGTACATCCACGTTTTGATGATAATGATACATATAGTACGTCTAATCAGGAGGAGGAGTATACTGAGATGCTTGAGCCCTACATTGAGACACACGGGGATCAAACGAATAATAGTAATATCATTTCGAATGAGCCTAGTGTGGACCTTAGTGAAGATCAAGTTGCTCAGCCTACAAACCTTCCTGATGTGACGCATGCGTATTATAAATCTTTATTTGATAAGCTTGCTAAGGATGTTGACCATGCTACGGTGGTTAATAATAAGTTTAGAGAAGCTAATGCCAATTTGACCACTGAGCTTGCGGGATATAAGGAACGGGAGAAATGTTTTGAAATTCATCAGGCTAAAATTAATGAACTTGAACAAGCTCATGCTGCATCGGTTTATCAAGAAAAATGCACAACTAAGAAATTAAATGCCTTACGTTTAAGTAGTGCTAAAAAGATAAGCGAACTGAATGATGAAATCACTTCTCTTAATAAACAGCTTTCAACTGAAAAATCTATTATTTTAGATTTAAAAGAAGAACGAAAAAAGCTGAAACATGATTACAAAATTCACGAAGATGGGCTTCTTGAGGATTTTTGCAAAGCTCAGGATATGATTAGAGAATTAGACAACCTTTTAGTAAAACGTGGCCAAACCATGCAGACGATAAATATGCTTGCACCAAAAGTGAATGAGATAAATTTCACTCGATACAAATTGGCTTTAGGTTGTCCCCTTCCTCCTAATCCCGGTTATCTTAAGCATGTTCGGGCCACTAATGAAACTTTATATAATGGTAGTGTGCTCTTGTCTGATGAGCATGATCCTACTAGTGTGCATGATTCTAAGGAAACTACTGAACTTGCAGTAGAGACTCGTTTAAGAATAAAAAAGCTTGATAAAGAAGTGACACCCGTTTACTATCCAAAAGTTAATCCTCCAACTGTTTTTGTTCGGTCTAAAACGAGTTCTGAAATGTTTTTGCTACAATCATTAATTAACCAATCTTAGTACAAGATCTTAGGAAGAGAATGTTGGTGGTTTGGTTGGTTGGAAGGCCCCTAACCGTGTATTGCATAAGGCATGTGGGGAAATGATGTGTCTCAAAATATCTCATGGTATAAGGAGTGAGTAGGTAGTGTTTCAAGTTTAGGAGGGATTTTTGGTAAGTGTATACTAGTATGTATACACAATTCGTGTAACACATAGCTTCAAAAGGGAAATGTAAATTTTTTAGGGTTTCTAGTATATGTATATGATGAATGTAATTATTTAGTTAGGACTGTATATAATGTAGAAGGTATACTTCTTTATTAAAGTATAGTGTAGATATTAAAGGGATATAATGTGGCTAGGTGAAAGTTAAAGTAGTTAAAGATGACAAAGTTCCCATATGTATATAAAAACATGGATTGACAGTGTAGTTAAATGAAAGACTGAAGCTTCATAAAATTAAGTGAAGTGAGATTACATAGATTTCATGCAAGATGTGTGCATAAGGTGACAAGGTCAAAGAGGTAAAATCAGAGGTTTTACAGCACATTCCCATGATTTTAGATTTTTCCTCAAAGCTTAGATTGACGTTACTGGTCAGGTGAACAGTTGTGGGTACTTGGTCTTGAACGAGTCTTCTCGTTCCCAAGTAAACTCAGGATCTCTCCTCGATTTCCATCGTACTTTGACCAACGGGATACAGCTATGTTTCAACTTCTTAGCAGTCCTCTCCATGATTTCTACTGGTTCTTCTGTGAACTGGAGTTTGTCATCGAAGTGAACTCCTTCCAATGGCATAGCTAGAGGTTCTTCAGCATAGCACTTCTTCAGGTTAGACATGTGGAAGGTGGAGTGCACTCGACTCAATTGTTGTGGTAATTCCAAACGATAGGATACCTCCTCGCTCCTGGCTATCACTTTAAAAGGGCCTACATAAGGTGGGTTCAGTTTTCCACGTTTACCAAAGCGTACAACTCCGTTCCATGGTGATACCTTGAGCATGACACGATTACCTACTTCAAACTGCATAGGCTTTCGTTTCTGGTCCGCATAGCTCTTCTGTCGGTCGCGAGCAGCTTGGATCCTTTGCTTTATGAGGACGATCTTGTCGGTAGTTTCCTGGATTAGTTCTGGTCCGGTGAGTTGGAATTCGCCTACTTCTGCCCAACACACAGGTGAACGACATTTTCTACCATATAGTGCTTCGAAGGGGACAACCTTGATACTAGCATGATAGCTGTTGTTGTAGGAGAATTCGACCAAAGGGATGTGATCAACCCATCCATTCCCAAAGTCAATCACACATGCTCACAACATGTCTTCAAGGGTCTGGATGGTTCGTTCACTTTGACCGTCAGTTTGCGGGTGGTAAGCAGTGCTCATGTCCAAGTTTATCCCTAAAGCTCGTTGGAAAGCCTTCCAGAAGTTTGATGTGAATCTACCATCTTGATCACATATTATTGAGACTGGTATTCCATGCTTGGTCATTGTCTCCTTAAGATATGTCTTTGCTAATTTTGTTAGAGAATCAGTTTCCCTGATTGGTAGAAAATGCGCGGATTTGGTGAGTCGATCGACGATTACCCAGATGGTGTCGTAACCGTGAGACGACTTTGGGAGTTTGGTGATAAAGTCCATAGTGATGTTTTCCTATTTACACTTTGGTATCTCAGGCTGTACTAGCAAACCGTATGGTATTTGGTGTTCGGTTTTGACACGTGAGCATGTCAAACACTTCTGAACGTATGTGGCAATGTTTGCTTTCTTGTTCGGCCACCAGTATAACTTCTTCATATCCTGATACATCTTTTCAGATCTGGGATGTATGGAATACTTGGACTTATGAGACTCGTGCATGACTACGTTCCTCAAGTCTCCATAACAAGGTAACCAACTCCTTCCGTGCAAGCACAAAGTTCCATCCACTCTTGGCTCTAATTTCTCTTTGGCGAGGTCGGTTCTAAGCATACCTCTAATATCTTCCTTCATAAGGTTTTCAGGTTTCTGAGATTGAGTCTGAGCTACTAAAATTTGCTTGGGTAGGTCCAAGCTAATCGTCATGACTAGTGCTCGGACTCTCATAGGAGGATTTGTTTCCTTACGGCTTAGAGCATCAGCAACCAAGTTTGCTTTACCAGGGTGATATTTGATCTCACAGTCGTTGTCACTTAGCAACTCAATGCAACGGCGTTGTCTCATGTTTAGCTCCTTCTAATCCATTATGTGTTGCAAACTCTTATGGTCAGTATGCACGGTGCACTTGGTTCCGTAAAGATAATGTCTCCAGATTTTTAAAGCAAAAACCACGGATCCAAGTTCTAGATCATGTGTGGCGTAGTTCTTCTCGTGTTTCTTCAGTTGCCTGGAGGCATAAGCGATCATCTTTGTTCTTTGCATCAACACTGCACCCAAGACTTTGTGTGACGCATCACAATATACAACGAAGTCATCGTTGCCCTCAGGTAAGGCCAAAATAGGTGCACTACACAGCTTCTGCTTGATCAGTTGGAAAGCTGATTCTTCTTTCTCTCCCCATTCAAACTTTATTCCTTTATGTGTGAGTTTGGTCACTGGTTTGGCTATCTTGTAGAAATCTTCGATAAATATGCGATAGTACCCGACAAGGCCTAGAAATTGGCGGATCTCTATTGGCGACTTAGGAGATGCCCAATCCTTGACAGATTCAACCTTTGCTGGGTCTACGTGAATATCGTCACTATCAATCACGTGGCCTAGGAATTGCACTCTGGGAATCTAGAATTCACATTTGGAGAACTTGGCGTAAAGCTGTTCCTCCTTGAGCACCTTTAACACTTATGTAAGGTGTTCTCCGTGTTCCTGTTCATTTTTGAAATAAATGAGTATATCATCTATGAAGACTATCATAAATTTATCCAGGTAGGGTCTGCACACACGATTCATAAGGTCCATGATGATGGCTGGTGCGTTGGTCAACCCAAATGGCATGACCGGGAATTCGTAATGGTCGTAACGGGTTCTGAAAGCTGTTTTTGAAATATCCTCCTCCCTGACCCTCAATTGGTGGTATCCAGATCTCAGGTCAATCTTGGAATACACACTTGACCCTTGTAGTTGGTCAAATAAATCATCAATGCGGGGAAGTGGATAACGATTCTTTATAGTTAACTTATTTAGTTCTTTGTAATCAATGCACATTCGGAAAGAACCATCTTTCTTTTTGACAAATAAGACCGGAGCTCCCCACGGTGAGGAACTGGGCCGGATGAATAATTTGTCAGACAATTCCTGAAGTTGTTCAGCTAGCTCTTTCATTTCTGATGGTGCCAATCGGTAGGGAGCTTTAGCCACTGGTGCAGCTCCTGGGATCAAGTCGATCTGGAATTCCACCTGTCGGGCTGGTGGTAAACCTGAAAACTCCTTAGGAAAGACTTCGGGGAAATCTCGGATGATAGGTACGTCCTTGATTTGTTTCTTCTCGGGTTTGTCTTCTTCATCTGTTTGGGAAATATGAGCCAAAAAGATAGGACATCCTCTCAACAAATATTTCTGAGCTTTAGTACAAGAAATAACACTGAGTCTAGTGTCAGTAAGGTCAGTGTTACCGTCTCCTCGAATGATTAAGGTCTCGTTTCCCCATGGCAGGCGGACTAATTTCTCGTCGCAGACAATGACTGCGTCATACTTAGCTAACCAGTCCATGTCGATTGATAGGTGTGAAAACACCCATCCTTTCACCACTTATTTCTTGCTAAAACAAGACCAAAACGCGTATTTAATGTCATTTGTTTGGAATTATGCGTGGTTTGTGTGTTTGTTGTGTTTTCAGAGTCAACCGGATAAATATTGAAGAAAACATGGGATTGCACGGGTTTTATCGAAGAAAAAGACTCAAGACGAAGTCTATTGTCCAAGAGATGCAAAAGATTTGAAGTCAATGGGCCTATTTGAAGATTTATCGAAGAAAAGGACCAAAGACGGAAGATTTACATATGTCGAAGAACTCAAGTTTATTAAACGAAGAAATTAAAAGACGAGTTGAATTTATTCGTCGACAAATCCCGAATCGAAATCGAAAACGTCAACTTTTCTGAAAAGACGAGAAGACAAGAAGAAAGGGAGAAAGCCCACTCACCAACCAACTTGAAGACCTATAAATAGGACCTTCCTTCACACATTTTGAGTTAGTTTTTCATTCCAGTCTTTTTCTTTTTCTTTGTTTTCATAGGAAGCCAACACCATTAAGGTGTTGGTGATTTTTCATTTTTGTTGAATCTTTAATCTTGTAAGTTTTTAATCTTCCCTTTTGTTTACTCTACCTTAATCAATCAATACAATCGTTCATTTGATCTTGTTCATCTTCATCTTTTTGATTTAAAGTCTCAAGTTCTTATTTGGTTGATTTTGATCTTTAAAAGTAAGTGGGTTTTGTGTTTTTGTTGTTTTGGTTAGATGATTATGATTAGTAGATGATTAGTGGTTAAATTGGTTTAAACTTTTGGTAAAAAATTTGTTGATTTTGGTTAAATTCGTGGCTTTGTTGGTTCCCCTGTTCTTCGCTGTTCTTCATCATTACCCAGATTCCGAATAAGTGTTTTTTGAATGTTCCGAATCAGTATTTTTGAAAGTTCCGAATCAGTTTATTTTTGAAAGTTCCGAATCAAGTTATTTTTAAAGTTCCGAATCAAGTTATTTTTAAAGTTCCGAATCAGTCTTTTTTTAAAAAGTTCCGAATCAGTTAATTTTTGAAAGTTCCCAATCAGTTTATTTTTGAAAGTTCCGAATCAAGTTATTTTTAAAGTTCCGAATCAAGTTATTTTTGAAGATCGGAATCAGTCTTTTTCTAAAAAAAAAGTTCCGAATCAGTCTTTCTTATATATTCCGAATGAAGGATTTTTGAAAGTTCCGAATCAAGTTTTTTTTTGGAAGTTCCGAATCAGTTTTTTTTATAAATATTCCGAATCAGTTAGATGTTCCGAATGAAGGTTCTTGTCAAAATTATTCCGAGTCAATTTTTATTCCGGATGAACAAATGTTCCGAATGAAGGCTTGTTGTAAAATGTTCCAAATGAAGGCCAATGTTCCGAATGAAGCATAGGTTCCGAATGAAGGTTTCTGTTTAGTATATTCCGGATCAAGCCTTAACATTTCGAATCAGTGACTTTTTCTGAGATTAGGTAGTTAACTGTTTTAGTTTAATTCAAGTTTTATTCTTATTAATTGCTTTTAGTTTATCTTTATTTACTTTACGCATTTACCTTTTTAGTAGAATAGAAAACCAAACCCCTTTTTAGTAACCAAGAACAACTATTCCACTTTGAACCGTGATCGATTCGAGAAGATACCGAGAATTAAATTGAACCCATTGAAAATACTTGTATCAAATGGCGCCGCTGCCGGCTCTTCTCGTAAGGATTAACAGTTTTTTGTGAGAAATTAGATTTTGGGATCCGTTCGCCGTGAACATTACTTTTTCATAAAAATTTTCAAAAACCCAAAAAAATATAAAATTTTCAAAAATCCTAAAAATTAAAAAACATAAAAAAACCAAAAATATTTCTTGCTTTGTTAGTTCTTTTGGAGGTGCATGCGTACACGATCAACGTCTTATCAAGATCCCGAGCCTCTCGAAGACTTAGACATGGCCCGTGTACACAACAACAATAACAATCCACCTCAAAACAACATGAATAATAACAACAATGAACCTCTACCGGACAATCGCCCTATGATTGAACTTTTGCAAGCACATGTAGAGGGCAACAACGATCCTATTGTGATACCGTGATTGCAGCCAATAACTTTGAGCTCAAATCCGGCTTTATTCAGATGGTCTCTGCTCAACCATTCTTGGGGCGTACCATTGATGATCCTCATGACCACATCAAACGGTTCCTGCAACTCACAAATACGGTCAAATTTAATGGTGTTCCACAAGAGGTAATCCGTTTACAACTTTTTCCTTTCTCCTTAGAGGGACAAGCCCGGCATTGGCTTGCAAAGGAACCGCCACAAAGTATTCTTACGTGGACGGACTTGGAGACCAAATTCATAAAC
Source organism: Glebionis coronaria (assembly GCA_025667525.1). NCBI lineage: Eukaryota > Viridiplantae > Streptophyta > Magnoliopsida > Asterales > Asteraceae > Glebionis > Glebionis coronaria. The sequence goes on from CM046882.1 coordinate 305,670,208, forward strand.
TACTTTTTCCCACCCTCTCGTACTACCGCTTTGCGGAATGAAATTATTAATTTTGAACAAAAGTACGATGAGTCTTTTATTGAATCTTGGGACCGTTTTAAAGACCTTTTAAGAAAGTGCCCACAACATGGTTTTACCAAAGTGCACCAAATTAATACTTTTTACAATGGTTTAAGCATGAATGACCAAGATTCACTAAATAATGCCTCGGGGGGGGGGGGGGGGGGGGTAATATTTTGGTAAGAGTTCTAATGCCGCTTGGGATATTATTGAGAATAAGTCTAGAGTGCAAACCAAGAGTGTTCGGACCAATGCCGCTAGTGCTAGTACTAGTGACAACGACAAGAGACTTGACAAAATTACGTCGCTTCTTGAATCGCTTGCTACCCAAACTGCTAGCAACACCAAAAGCATCAACGCTCAAAACGCTCAAGTCAATGCTGTAAGCCAACCATGTGAAATATGCGGGGGTCCTCACTCTTACACTACTTGTACCTCCACCCAAGACTATCCTTCTGAGAATGTTAACGCAGCATACGGTACCTATCCTCCGGTCGGTTATCAAGCTCGTCCTCAAGGAGACCACAACTTGCTCAGCTATCGCTCAAACAACTTTCTCTCCCCGCCAGGTTTTCCTCTACCCAATCAAAACCAACAACAAAACCTTAACCAAACCAACCAAAACTAACCTCGAGCACCTTACCAACCACCTCAAAGACAACCATATCCACCTCCAAATCCTACTCAAGTTTACCAACCCGCTCCTTACCAACCACCTGCTTATCAAGCACCTCCTCCTGCTCAACCCACCGTTTTCAACCACGAGGTCGAAACGTACATGCGGACGAATGATGTGTTGGTGAAGAATCTGCAGACCCAGATTATTAACTTGAAGGACGACATGGTGAAACAAGGGAACGATCTTAGAGCCGATATGCGAAACTGTTTGAGTAGTCAAACGAATGACCTAAGGGACATGATGGCTGGTTTCTTCCAAGGTAATCAAACCTCTTCTTCGGGTACTCTTCCGAGTAACACCGTTGCCAATCCAAGAGGGGAGATGAAAGCAATCACCACTCGCAGTGGAAAAGGTACCAACGAACCCGAGCTTCCTATACCTACACCGGTGATTGTGACTAAGGAAAACAAGTCACCTACTCAACCTTCTACTTCCCCAATTCCTCCACCTCTTACTTCTACCCTTCCTCCACCCAAGGATGTGAGTGATCCTACAATCCCAAAGCTTTCCTCTTCTTCCGATATACCTTATCCCTCAAGGTTGAGGAAAGAGAAGCTCAAAAGCAAGGACGATATTCAAGTTTCAAACTTTCTCAAAATGTTTAAACAATTGAATTTCAACATCTCCTTCGCTGAGGCTCTCGCTCACATGCCTAAATATGCGAAAATGTTCAAAGATCTTCTTAGTGAAAAAGAAAAGCTTCTTGATATCGCTAACACCCAACTTAATGAGAATTGCTCTGCGGTTCTCTTAAGGAAAATGCCAACCAAACTTGGTGATCCGGGTTACTTCTTAATCCCTTACAACTTCCCGGGAGTAGAGAATTGCATGGCCCTAGCCGATTTAGGTGCTAGTATCAATTTAATGCCTCTAAGCGTTTGGAAGCAATTATCTCTCCCTGAGCTAGTCCCCACCAAAATGACTTTGGAATTAGCTAACCGTACGGTTGCTATCCAGTGGGGATAGCCGAAGACGTTTTCGTTGGCGTTGACAAATTCACCTTCCCGGCGGATTTTGTTGTCGTCAACTACGAGATGGATCTTCGTGTTCCATTAATCGTTGGTCGTCCATTCTTGAGGACCAGTCGCACTCTCATCGATGTAGAAGCGGGTGAGCTTATCATGAGAGTTGGTGACTATCAAATTGTCTTCAACATGGGTAAGATTTCTAAACAGCCTTATTCCTACGAGAGTGTTAATTGTATCGACGTTCTTGATGAGGCTTGTGAAGAACACTTTAATGATGCTTGTAAAAGTAGTCGTACCTCTCCTCCCAATGTTGAGACCGTTGCCTCTATTGATTCATCACTAACTCTATTTGGAGAAAGTGATTTCCTTAGGAAAGATTTTGAAGCAACCATGGGAGATGTGAACTTAAAATATGACGATTCTCCCACCGATTGGGATGAAGAAATTCGTCTCATTGAGAAACTTCTCAAAGAGGACCATATTTCTCCACCATCTCCCAAGGCCATTGCTATCGATGAACCGAATTTAACTACGCCTATCATCAAAAATCCTCCGGATTTAGAGCTTAAGGAGTTAGCATCTCACCTCGAGTACGTGTTCCTTGAAGACAAGAAGAAGTCGCCCATCATTATCGCGAAAGACTTGAAAGAAGAAGAAAAATCTCGCCTCATCGCCGTCCTTATAGATCATAAGAAGGCAATTGCTTGGAAAATTTCCGATATCCGCGGAATTGATCCAAACTTTTGTACTCACAAAATTCTCATGGAAGATGACTTTAAACCCGCAATCCAAAGCCAAAGAATGGTTAATCCTCGAATTCATGACGTCATCAAACAAGAGGTTATCAAACTTCTAGATGTCGGCTTGATTTACCCTATTTTGGATTCGCCATGGGTAAGTCCCGTCCATTGTGTGCCCAAGAAGGGCGGAATAACCGTTGTTCCCAATGAACACAACGAGTTGATTCCTACTCGTCTCGTTACTGGGTGGAGAGTTTGTATCGACTATCGCAAGCTCAATGATGCCACGAGAAAAGATCACTTTCCTCTTCCTTTCATGGATCAAATGCTCGAGCGTCTAGCGGGTAATGACTATTACTGCTTCTTAGACGGATTCTCCGGGTATTTTCAAATTCCCATCGATCCCAAAGACCAAGAGAAAACCACATTCACTTGTCCCTACGGAACATTTGCTTACAAACGCATGCCTTTCGGTTTATGCAATGCTCCTGGGACGTTCCAAAGGTGTATGATGGCTATCTTCCATGACATGGTTGAAGAAACTATGGAAGTATTCATGGATGATTTCTTGGTTTATGGCGATTCTTTCTCTGCTTGCCTTGCCAATTTAGAACGTATGCTTAAGCGATGTGAAGACACTCGCCTTGTTCTTAATTGGGAAAAATGCCATTTCATGGTAAAAGAGGGCATCGTGCTTGGACACAAAATCTCCAAAGCCGGTCTTGAAGTGGACCGTGCTAAAGTCGATGTTATTGCTAAATTGCCTCCACCTTCAACCGTGAAGGGTGTGAGAAGTTTCCTCGGTCATGCGGGCTTCTACCGTCGATTCATCAAAGATTTTTCTAAAATCGCTCGCCCGATGACCCACCTCTTGGAAAAAGATACTCATTTTATCTTTTCCAAAGAGTGTATTGAAGCCTTCAACCTTCTCAAGGATAAGCTAACTAAGGCACCGGTCTTGGTTACCCTAATTGGGAGCTGCCTTTCGAGTTGATGTGCGATGCTAGCGACTTTGCTATTGGAGCGGTTTTGGGCCAAAGAGTGAACAAACACTTCCAACCGATCCATTATGCTAGCAAGACAATGACAGGGGCTCAATTGCATTACACGACAACCGAAAAAGAGCTTTTAGCTGTTGTCTATGCTTTTGAAAAGTTCCGCCCCTATCTTGTCCTTTCCACTACCATCGTGTATACGGACCATTCCGCGTTGAAGTACTTGTTAACTAAACAAGATTCCAAACCAAGACTTCTTCGCTGGGTTTTGCTACTTCAAGAATTTAAAATCGAAATTCATGATAAGAAGGGAGCTGAAAACCTAGCCGCTGATCATCTCAGTAGACTTGAGGATCCTTATCAAGGGGATCATCTGAACAAAGAGATCAATGACTCTTTTCCCCTGGAGACCTTAATTTCTATCAACTCGAATCAAGATGAAACCCCGTGGTTTGCGGACATTGCAAACTACTTGGCGGGTGGAATTCGCATTGACGGGTTAACATCCCAACAAAAGAAAAAGTTCTTCAAGGATATTAAGACTTACTTTTGGGATGACCCGTATCTCTTCAAACAATGCGCTGATTTGATTATTCGCCGATGTGTTGATGGACCGGAAGCATTAGACATTCTCGAAGCTTGCCACAAAGGACCCACCGGTGGTAACTTTGGTCCCAACTACACCGCCAAAAAAGTGTTTGACTCGGGATTTTATTGGCCCACCATTTATCGTGATGCTCACGAGATGGTTAAACATTGTGATGCTTGCCAAAAACAAGGCAAGATCACACATAAAGATGAGATGCCTCAAAATTTCATACAAGAATGTGAAATCTTTGATGTATGGGGCATCGACTTTATGGGGCCATTCCCTTCATCTAAAGTAAACAAATACATCCTTGTAGCCGTTGACTACGTTTCTAAATAGGTTGAATCCAAAGCTTTACCCACTAACAACGCAAGGGTGGTTTGTAACTTTTTGAAGTCTCTATTCGCTAGATTCGGTGTGCCTCGTGCCATTATTAGTGATCGCGGGACTCATTTTTGCAATGATCCATTCGCGAGAGTCATGGCTAAGTATGGTGTAAATCATCTTCTTTCCACCGCATACCACCCACAAACTAATGGGCAGGCTAAAATATCTAACCAAGGGTTAAAGCGAATTCTTGAACGAACCGTGGGAGAGCATCGTGCCTCATGGACCGATAAACTTGATGATGCTCTGTGGGCTTTTCGTACCGCTTACAAGACTCCGATTGGTTGTACACCATATCGTCTCGTGTACGAGAAAGCATGCCACCTTCCCATTGAGTTGGAGCACAAGGATTACTGGGCCTTGAAGTGGGCTAATTTCGACATCAACAAAGCCGGTGAGCTACGCAAAATCCAACTCAATGAGCTCAATGAACTCCGGAATGAGGCTTATGAAAATTCTTTGATCTATAAGGAAAAGACTAAGCTCATTCACGACTCTAAGATTAAAAACCGAGAGTTCCAAGTTGGAGACAAAGTTTTACTCTTCAACTCTCGGTTGAAAATCTTTTCGGGCAAGCTGAAATCTTGTTGGTCCAGCCCATTCACCATTGCCCAAATTTTTCCATATGGTACTCTCGAGCTCGCTCAACCTAATGGACCTAATATTAAGGTGAATGGCCAATGAGTGAAGTTGTACTTTGGTGAGGAAATCTTTCATGAGATGATTCCATCCCTCACCACGTTTCCCATGAACTAGCTTTGGGTCGAGTCAGGCTCGTGACTCGGTTATAAAAAACAAGCGCTCCTCGGGAGGCAACCCGAGTATCTATCCTTTTCCGCTTTACCTCCTAAGTGTAGGGGGACCTATATAGGTTGTTTGTGTTTGTGTGGTGATGTGATTACAGGGATGAATGCACTTTTGGAACCTTTGAAAAACCGTGCTCCCGTGTTATCCGCAATCCGGTTCTATCTCTCAACTATCGTGATTCAATTTTCTGCATACTCACATTTGAAATTGATCACTTTATTCGTCTCTTCCTTAGCTTGATTTAACCAACGTGCACAATGTCATAAGTGTAGGGGAGACTTTTCCCACATGCTTAAACATTGAGGACAATGTTTATATTAAGTGTAGGGGGGACTTCTATCGAAGTTTTAAGTGGACTTTTCCATTAAAATGCCTTCATTTAACCGGAAAATCATCGTTTTCAGCATTTTTCAAATTTTTAATTAACTTTGGCCATATACTCGTAATTTTTAAATTTTTATCGTTGCTTTCATATGTATTTATCCCACAATAAAGTCAAAAACATTAATAAAGTGGGGTAGCTAGTTTTGAAGTCTTTGACATATTAGGCCCGTTGCGATTATTTTGACTCAACCCGAATAGACTTATCCACGTTTATTCTAGCAAGTATCCTTAACCATGTAGACCTTAATTGGTTTATTAGGCTAAGAATCCACGAGTCTCATTACTTGAGATTTTAAATTGTGGAGAACGAGAAATGATAGAGTCAATTATAAGTCGGTATTCTTGCACAAGCACACTTGGTGTGATTATCTGCCTATTCTCCCATCACTTGCTAATAATTTATCTGCAATAAGTAAGGTCGTACGATTTTATTGAATAACTTAGCTTCTAGCCCAAGATCGTTTAAAAGTTGCTAGGTAATGATAAGAGTTCATAGCCAAGGCATAACTTATGAAGCGGGGCGCGAATATTGGCGAGTCCGAAAAGGCCCTAACAAGGTATGAGGATTCCATTTTATTGCTAAAGATCCAAGGTGATGTGAAAAGCATTATTCCCAAAATCAATATAAAGGGTCAAGACTCACGAAGAAAAGCAATCAACTCCCATAAAGATCATGGAGAAGTCTATCCGAAAAGACCCTAACAAGGTATGAGGATAAATAGATCAGAGTCCGAAAAGGAGGCGGATCGTTGTATCTCAAAATCCCAAATAACGATTGAAGAAATAATGATGAAGTCGTGGTCAACAAAGTTGGAGTATCCCTCAAAAGTCTCAAAGTGAAGGAACTCTATTAACGAAGAGAAGACCATTATCTCAAGAACGTCTCTCAAGATACGAAGTATGAAGTACATGCCAAATATCGGCCCGAGAAAGGTCTCAAATCGTGAAGCGAGTTATGCCAAGATATGAACTTTTTGATATCCCGAGAAGCAGTTTTAAGAGATTTTGTCCTCTAGCTAACTATTAATCAAATCGTCCTACTTTGCTTTCAGCCTAAATAAACTATCGCAATAAGTCCAAAAATGCATCTTCATGATCATTCTAAGACAAAAATAAAATATAAGAGATACACCTAGGAATAAGGGAGTTTAAGCATATAATTAAGCCATGTGTGTAAGTGTTTGATTTGCTAACTTATAAAAACAATGATCTCGTTATTAAGCTTAGTTTAGGGAACGTGAAACTTGAGGGTGATGAATCTTTGCAGCACCGAAGCCCTAATGTAAGTCTTAGATCTCTTTGCAAGTTATTTCCATGTAGCTATTTTCAAGTGAAAATGGTTTTCTATCCTTTTGTTTCCTTTAAAGTTTTAATTTCTCTTAGTACTCTAATTTTTGTTTTAGTAGTATGTTAATAAGGCCAAGGTTGATTGATTATGAGAGAAGTGTAAACTTGCTTTATCACTAAGCATTGCATGACGGCATGGCAATGGTTAAGTGTAGGGGATTTGATAGGTGTGAAAACACCCATCCTTTTACCACTTATTTCTTGCTAAAACAAGACTAAAACGCGTATTTAATGTTATTTGTTTGGAATTATGCGTGGTTTGTGTGTTTGTTGTGTTTTCAGAGTCAACCGGATAAATATTGAAGAAAACATGGGATTGCACGGGTTTTATCGAAGAAAAAGACTCAAGACGAAGTCTATTGTCCAAGAGATGCAAAAGATTTGAAGTCAATGGGCCTATTTGAAGATTTATCAAAGAAAAGGACCAAAGACGGAAGATTTACATATGTCGAAGAACTCAAGTTTATTAAACGAATAAATTAAAAGACGAGTTGAATTTATTCGTCGACAAACCCCGAATCGAAATCGAAAACGTCAACTTTTCTGAAAAGACGAGAAGACAAGAAGAAAGGGAGGAAGCCCACTCACCAACCAACTTGAAGACCTATAAATAGGACCTTCCTTCACACATTTTGAGCTAGTTTTTCATTCCAGTCTTTTTCTTTTTCTTTGTTTTCGTAGGAAGCCAACACCATTAAGGTGTTGGTGAATTTTCATTTTTGTTGAATCTTTAATCTTGGAAGTTTTTAATCTTCCCTTTTGTTTACTCTACCTTAATCAATCAATACAATCGTTCATTTCATCTTGTTCATCTTCATCGTTTTGATTTAAAGTCTCAAGTTCTTATTTGGTTGATTTTGATCTTCAATAGTAAGTGGGTTTTGTGTTTTTGTTGTTTTGGTTAGATGATTATGATTAGTAGATGATTAGTGGTTAAATTGGTTTAAACTTTTGGTAAAAACTTTGTTGATTTTGGTTAAATTCGTGGCTTTGTTGGTTCCCCTGTTCTTCGCTGTTCTTCATCATTACCCAGATTCCGAATCAGTGTTTTTTGAATGTTCCGAATCAGTATTTTTAAAAGTTCCGAATCAGTTTATTTTTGAAAGTTCCGAATCAAGTTATTTTTAAAGTTCCGAATCAAGTTATTTTTAAAGTTCTGAATCAGTCTTTTTTTAAACAAGTTCTGAATCAGTCTTTTTTTTTGAAAAAGTTCCGAATCAGTTTATTTTTGAAAGTTCCGAATCAGTTTATTTTTGAAAGTTCCGAATCAAGTTATTTTTAAAGTTCCGAATCAAGTTATTTTTAAAGTTCCGAATCAGTCTTTTTTTCTAAAAAAAAAGTTCCGAATCAGTCTTTCTTATATATTCCGAATGAAGGATTTTTGAAAGTTCCGAATAAAGTTTTTTTTTGAAAGTTCCGAATCAGTTTTTTTTTATAAATATTCCGAATCAGTTAGATATCCGAATGAAGGTTCTTGTCAAAATTTTCCGAGTCAATTTTTATTCCGGATGAACAAATGTTCCGAATGAAGGCTTGTTGTAAAATGTTCCGAATGAAGGCCAATGTTCCGAATGAAGCATAGGTTCCGAATGAAGGTTTCTGTTTAGTATATTCCGGATCAAGCCTTAACATTCTGAATCAGTGACGTGTTCTGAGTTTAGGTAGTTAACTGTTTTAGTTTAATTCAAGTTTTATTCTTATTAATTGCTTTTAGTTTATCTTTATTTATTTTACGCATTTACCTTTTTAGTAGAATACAAAACCAAACCCCTTTTTAGTAACCAAGAACAACTATTTCACTTTGAACCGTGATCGATTCGAGAAGATACCGAGAATTAAATTGAACCCATTGAAAATACTTGTATCATCGATAATAACGTCAAAACTACAAAGGTTTACTGGAATCAGGTCAATGTCGAATGGATGCTTGGAAAGGTTCGGAGTACAACCACTAATGATGGCATCGACCTCTACGATCTTACCGTCGGCTAATTCTACGGAGAAATGATGGTCTAAAATTGATGGGGTGTGATAGGTGTGTAAACACCCATCCTTTTTACCACTTAACTACAATAATAACCAAGCCAAAACGTGTATTTTATGTCGTAAATGTCGGAATTATGCGTTGTTTGTGTTTTTGTTGTGATTTAGGACGAAAATGTGAAAAGGGGAGAAAACACGGGCTTTTATCGAAGAAAAAGACAAAAGACGAAGTCACGAAATCAAGAGTGCAAAAAGAACGGAAGTCCAAGACCAATTCTGAAGATTTATCGAAGAAACAGTCAAAAGACGGAAGTTTACTAAAAGCCGAAGAACTCAAGTCTAATTTATTAAATAAATTACAAGATGAGTTTATTAATCCCGAGACAAAAGTCGAAGAATTAAGAAGACAAGGACTAAATGATAATTAAAGAAAGAAGAAAGAGAGGAGGAAGCTTCCTTCCGCTAATCCCCTCCTCCCCTATAAATAGAGTCATTAGTCATTTGTTTAGTTTTTGTTGGCTAATAGTGACAATTAGTTCTTCCACCATTTACTTTACTTGCAATTTAAATACATGTCATTTACTTAATTGTCAAATTTAATTACCTTGCACCTTTAAATTCAAGTAAGTTTCTTTTTTATGTTATTGAATCTTTATCTTTATTGTTAATCTCTTATCTTCCTTTCTTGTTTAATCTTTAATGTTATTGCTTATTGTTTATGTTAATGAAGTTTTTATTGATTTAATCAAGTGGGTTTTGATTATTTTGATTAGTATTGTTAGTTTGATTGATTTGGATTGTTTGTTTATGATTAGTAGATGTTATTTGGTTAGTTTGATTTAATCTTTTGGTTGATTTTGATTAGATTAGATTAAATTCGTAGCTTTTGTTCTTCCCGTGTTCTTCGCATAGTCTGTTTTCCAGGTTATTCCGCATCAGTAGTACATTCCGGATCAGCAGTTTATTCCGAGTGAAGAAAACATTCCGAACCAAGGAATTTCTTCTAAGTATTCAGGATCAGTGGATATTCCGAACCAAGCTGGTATTCCGGATAAAGGGTGTTCATTCGGAATAATCTGTATTCCGAATCAAGGTTGTTCATTCGGAATAACAAATATTCCAGATCAAGGTTATATTCCGAATAAAGGTACTATTCCGAATCAGTGGATTATTCCGAATCAGCAGGCAAATATTCCGAATAAAGAATTTATTCCAGATAAGTGACATACTCCGAATAAAGGATTTATTCCGGATGAAGGCTTCTGTTTGATTATTCCGCATCAAGGCCATATTCCGAACCAAGCTGTTATTCCGGATCAACCAGTTATTCCGGATGAGTCTAGTATTCCGGATAAGTGGTTTGTTTGACTATTCCGAATGAAGGTTTTTAGCTAATATTCCGGATGAGCCATCTATTCCGCATGAGGTAAGTATTCCGAGTGAAGAAGAATTATTCCGAACGAAGGTGACATTCCGAACGAGTGATTATTCCGAACGAAGGTTTATTCCGAATGAGCTGTTTTTAGTTTATTTTAAGTTTATGTTTTTGAATTCTTAAGCTTTACTTTTCCCGCCTTTTTACTTAGTTGCACTTTAAGTTTACTTGCCTTAGATTAAGTTTAAGTTTGCCTTTAGGATAGTTTTAAGTTCGCGTTATTTACTTTTAGTGCCTTTTACTTTTCGTCACGCTTAAATTTCTTGCCATTTATTTTCAATTAGGTTTAGATTTAAATTACCGCCATTTACTTTAAAGTTTTGCACTTTCCTTTCACTACAACGACACAAACATTTGTTTTCACCAAAAGACAGCTGAGTCGCACTTAAGCCAATAATCAATTCGATTAGACCACTTCAACGAACTTTAATTTTTATACTAGGTAAAAGCCTTGTATTAAATGGCGCCGCTGCCGGCTCTTTTCGTAAAGATTAACGGTTTTCTGTGAGAGACGCGTTGCTTTTTGGGAGACGTTCATTTTTTAGCGTTATTTTTCTTGCTTAAAATTTTCAAAAACCCATAAAAATTAAAAATTATTAAAAATCTATAAAAATAAAAAAATTTCAAAAATCCAAAAAGATTTTATTTTTATAGTGTCTATATATTGTCTATTGCTTTGGTATCTTTTTCTTTTGCTTTCGCAGGTGTATGCGTACTAGATCTTCTACTTATCAAGAGCCCGAGACTCGTGATGATTTAGCTATGGCAGGTGTGAACAACAACAATAATACACCGCACCTCAACAATAACAACGACAATGTTCTTCCACAACCCGATCTTCGGACAATGGAGGAGCTTTGTCAACCCACCATGTTTGGACGAGGAGGACCGATTGCGCCGATGCAAATCACGGCTCCGGAGTTTTCGTTGAAGCATCACATGATTCAACAAGTGCAAACTAATCCATTCCGCGGATTGCCTGATGATGATGCCAACAAATACCTCGACAAATTCATTACTATTACTCAAAGCATGAAGTTGCCCGGGGCTATTATGGATGTTCTTCGCCTTCAACTCTTTCCACATACTTTATCACACCACGCCGAGAAATGGTTTGATCGTCTCCCGAAGAATTCCATTCATACTTGGGATGACATGACTCAACGCTTTTTGTCGCGCTACTTTCCACCATCCATGGTCACGAGCCTTCGCAATCAAATCAGCGATTTCATGCAAGAACCTGATGAATCTCTCTTTGATGCTTGGGAAAGATATAATGTTTTGATCGATCGATGTCCAAACCACAACATGCTCCCCGTGACCTTAATTGATACTTTCTACAACGGTTTGACTTTTCGTGATCGTGATACGATTAATGCAGCCGCCGGTGGCACATTTATGAAAAGAAGACCCGAGGAGTGTAGAGAGCTTATTGAGAACATGACTACTCATCACAAAAACTGGGATTCCTCCGCTTCTTCAAGGAACAACCCGAGAGTCAATGTTTCTTCTACTTCAGCAAACCCCGATATGACCGAATTCACCCGCATGATGGCCGAAATGAACAAAAATATCTTGCTCATCGCTTCAAACCAACAACAACAAGTTAAAGCGGTGGCAAATCCTTGTGAGACATGCGGCGGTCCTCACTCATACACTGATTGTCCTTCCACTCAAGGCAATCCGGAAAACGTGTATGCGGCTTATGGTAATTATTCACCGGAAAATTACCAAGCCCGACCTCAAGGGGATCGAAATTTGCTAAGTTACCGGTCGAACAACTACCTTTCACCCGGTTTTTCTCCTCAAAACCACAACCCTAACAACAATTACAATAGAAGCAACCAAATCCCACCTAGAGCTTCTAATCCTTATCACCCACCCGCTCAACAAGCCCCACCCATTAATCAAGATTTTGAAGCTTTAATGAGAACCCAAGGAGAGCAAATCAAGAATCTACAAAGCCAAATTATTAATTTGAAAGGGGATATCACCAAGCAAGGGAATGACATTAGATCCGAGCTTCGAAATGATATACAATCCTCCTTCAGCAATCAAACGAATGATTTGAAGAATATGTTGGCTAGTTTCTTACCCACCACTCAACCCTCTACTTCGGGCTCTCTACCTTCAAACACCGTCACCAACCCGAGAGCGAATGTGAGTGCTATTACTACCCGTAGTGGAGCAACTTTAGTAGGACCATCTATCCCACCCCCAGTTACACCATCTACACCTCCTCCACCACCATTTATCCCTACTACTCCCACACCTAGTATTAGTACACCATTCCCGTCTCCGCCTCGTCGTGAAGAAGTACCCAAGACGAACCCTCCACCAACCCCACCTTCCACCTTTAACCCTTCAACATCTCAACCTTCACCTTCTACACCTCCACCACCCAACCCCAGCATTCCTTAACCTTCACGACTCAACAAGGCTAGAATTTTGACTAAGAATGACATTCTAATCTCTAACTTTTTGGAAAAGATAGCCGGAATGAAAATCACCTTTACCCTTGTTGAAGCTCTTGCCCAAATGCCGCAATTTGTCAAGATGTTTAAGGAATTGCTTAGTAAGAAGGAGAAGATGGTCGAGTTTGTTAATACTCTCTTGAATGAAAATTGCTCTGCAATCCTTCTTAAAGAACTTCCGGAAAAACTTGGAGATCCCGGTCGTTTTGTGCTACCTTGTACTTTTAACCAAACCGACAAATTTACTGCCTTAGCCGATCTCGGGGCAAGTATTAATTTGATGCCTTTCAGCGTTTGGAAAAAGTTATCATTGCCCGACCTTACACCCACCAAAATAACTCTTGAGCTAGCCAATCGCACTCTCGCTTACCCCGTTGGTATTGCCGAAGATGTGTTCATTAAAGTTAGCACATTCACTTTTCCGGTCGACTTCGTCGTTGTTGATTATGAAATGGACCCTCGTATTCCGTTAATACTTGGACGCCCATTTTTGAGAATCGGTAGAGCTTTAATAGATGTGGATAAATGTGAACTCATCTTAAGAGTCGGGGATGATGCACAAGTTTTTGAAATGGGGAAGCTTACAAGCAAATCCTATGGAAGAGAATCAGCGAATATGATTAATGTTCTCGATGATTTTGAACAATCCTCTATTCGATTCTTGCAATGATAATCCACTGTTTCAAGATGATGTGGATGATTCTCTCTCCAATTTGGAACCTTCACCCATATATTATTCTCCACCGATCTATGATGCTTATGATGATGATTCTAGTTCCGATGGAGATGATTATGATGCTTTTACTTCCGAGTATCCCGACATGCCCACTTATGATGATTTTGATGAGGCCGATACTCTTTTGAGTGATTCTTCACATGATGAAGATCCTCCGCCATCCATGCTTGATCCTACTTTAGATGACTACTCATTTGAGAAAGACTTTTCTACTTTTCTCAATACATACTTCCCTCATGAGAGTGATGCACCTCCTTTGGAATTTGATGATTATGGTCTTCATCCGTCTACGGATTTGAAGAAAATTCTTTCAAAGGATCCAACACTGGACGACACCAACATCCGCATCACGTATGTTTTGACACCTCTTTGTCCACCTTTTGAGAACGAGGTTGTGCCTTTTCTTCGTGGATGTTCTTCAAACTCTGCTGAGTCTGAGTGCTATTTTCCCCTAAAGGAAAAGGTGTTCGACCCCGGTATTGAAATTTTTAAGCCATCTCAGTATCCGTCTGATGAAATAAAAGGAAAGATTTTTGGAACTATTGGAGATATGCTTGCACCTCTTCACCCTTGCTCCCACCGTGCTCCATCTTTGCTTAAGGGAACCTTGCCTACTCTTCTTTGGCTTGCCTTGTTCGCCTTAAGCTTGTGCTATTTGATGGACGAAAACTATGTATTTGATCTCGGTGGATGTGTTTCATGCTTCTTCCTATGATAATCAAGGTCTAGTCAGGCTCACGACTCGGTGAACAAAAATCAAGCGCTTCTTGGGAGGCAACACAAGTATCTATCTTTTAGCTATCTTTATCCTAAGTGTAGGGGAGACCCGTTGGTGTTTGCTATTTCCTCTCTTCTCATATTCAGGGATACGAGCGCTCAATGATCCACTCTTGATGATTTTTGACGACCCGTGATTCCTTGTTTCCGTCTCCTCGGTTCTATCCTAAACTCTTTTCGATTCACTATTTTATATTTCTCAATATTAAATAGGAATCACTTTAGTTGTCCTTTCCTTAGCAAGATTTAAACAAAGTGCACAATGTCCTAAGTGTAGGGGAGTTTACTCCCACATGCTCAAACATTGAGGACAATGTTTATATCAAGTGTAGGGGGACTTCTATCGAAGTTAGGTGGTCTTTTCCTTGTATTTGTCCTCATTTTAACCGGAAAATCATATTTTCGACATTTTTCTAGATTTTTGATCTATTTTGGGCTAGTAGTTTAACCTTTGTATAGTTATTTTCTTTCTTTGCTAGAATAAATTTTTAATAAAGTGGTTTTAATTTTCAACGTTGTGAATTTTTTGACACTACCCGAGTTTACTTATCTAAGTTTACTCTAGCTAGTATCCTTAACGTGTTTAAGTGAAATTTTGCTAGGCTTTTATATAGGGAGCTTTAAAACGCGAAAGTCTTAACTCTCACGGGTTAAGAACAAGAACTTTTCGCAAGTTCCTATAATTGATCCTAGAGAGTCGTTTATCAAGGGAACTATAAAATGCGATTTCTAAACTTGAAAAAGTCTAAGAGTATGCAAGATCCTATAGACGACTCGAAAACCCAAAACTTTGATTTAATAGGCTAAGCATCCACGAGTCTCATTCTTTGAGATTTTAAACTTTTGAGAACGAGAGATGATAGAGTCAATTATAAGTTTGGTATTCTTTCGTGAATTTATGTGAGTTAATTATAAGCCTATTCTCCCATCGCTTGTTAATAAATTTATTTGCAATAAATAAGGTTGTACGATTTGAAAAGTTACTTAGCTTCTAGCCCAAGATCGTTTAAAAGTTGCTCGGTAATGATTAGAGTTCATAGCCAAGGCATAACTTATTGAAGCGGGATGCGAAGATTGGAGAGTCCGAAAAGGCCCTAACAAGCATGAGGGCTACATTTTGTTGCTAAAGATCCCAAGTGATGTGAAGAATCATTTATCGAAAATCAATATGAAGGATCGAGACACACGACGAAAAGAAAATACTCCCGTAAAGATCATGGAGAAGTCTATCCGAAAAGACCCTAACAAGGCATGAGGATAAATAGATTCAAGTCCTAAAAGGAGGCGGATCGTTGTATATCAAAGTCCAAAATAAAGATTGGAGAAAAATGAAGAAGTCGTGGTCCAAGTATGAAGAATCTCTCAAAACTTCAAGTGAAGAAATTCTTATTATGAAGAGAAGACCATTATTTCATGAACGTCTCTCAAAGATTTGAAGTATGAAGTCGCTGCCAAATATCGGTCCGAGAAAGGTCTCAAATCGTGAAACGAGTTATGCCAAGATATGAACTTTATGCGGTCCCGAGAAGCAGTTTTAAATGATTTTGTCCTTTAGCTAACTATTGATTAAATCGTCCCACTTTATTTTCAGCCTAAATAACTATCAAAATAAGTCAACAATGTATCCTCGTGATCATTCAAGACAACAATAAAATATAAGAGATACACCTAGGAATAAGGGAGTCTAAGTAAATAATTGGCCCACATGAGTTCGTGTTAGTTTGCTAACTTATAATAACAATGATCTCGTTTTTAAGCTTGGTTTGGAGAATGTGAAAACTTAAGGATGATGATCATTCATGACACTTTCAAAACCCTAAGGTATGTCTTTGATTTCTTTACTTACTTTCTTCCTTTGAATGTTTATAATTTTCTATCTCTTTAATAAAGGCCAATATGGATTGATTATGATGGAAAATGTAAAACGTGCTTTGTAACTGATGCATTGCATGAGGACATTGCAATGGTCAAGTGTAGGGGATTTGATAGGTGTGTAAACACCCGTCCTTTTTACCACCTAACTACAATAATAACCAAGCCAAAACATGTATTTTATGTCGTAAATGTCGGAATTATGCATGGTTTGTGTTTTTGTTGTGATTTAGGACGAAAATGTGAAAAGGGGAGAAAACACGGGCATTCACGGGCTTTTATCGAAGAAAAAGACAAAAGACGAAGTCAAGAAATCAAGAGTGCAAAAAGAACGGAAGTCCAAGACCAATTCTGAAGATTTATCGAAGAAAAAGTCAAAAGACGGAAGTTTACTAAAAGCCGAAGAACTCAAGTCTAATTTATTGAAGAAATTACAAGACGAGTTTATTAATCCCGAGACAAAAGTCGAAGAATTAAGAAGACAAGGACTAAATGATAATTAAAGAAAGAAGAAAGAGAGGAGGAAGCTTCCTTCCACTAATCCCCTCCTCCCCTATAAATAGAGTCATTAGTCATTTGTTTAGTTTTTGTTGGCTAATAGTGACAATTAGTTCTTCCACCATTTACTTTACTTGCAATTTAAATACATGTCATTTACTTAATTGTCAAATTTAATTACCTTGCACCTTTAAATTCAACTAAGTTTCTTTTTTATGTTATTGAATGTTTATCTTTATTGTTAATCTCTTATCTTCCTTTCTTGTTTAATCTTTAATGTTATTGCTTATTGTTTATGTTCATGTTCTTGAAGTTTTTATTGATTTAATCAAGTGGGTTTTGATTATTTTGATTAGTATTGTTAGTTTGATTGATTTGGATTGTTTGTTTATGATTAGTAGATGTTATTTGGTTAGTTTGATTTAATCTTTTGGTTGATTTTGATTAGATTAGATTAAATTCGTAGCTTTTGTTCTTCCCGTGTTCTTCGCATAGTCTGTTTTCCAGGTTATTCCGCATCAGTAGTACATTCCGGATCAGCAGTTTATTCCGAGTGAAGAAAACATTCCGAACCAAGGAATTTCTTCTAAATATTCAGGATCAGTGGATATTCCGAACCAAGCTGGTATTCTGGATAAAGGGTGTTCATTCGGAATAATCAGTATTCCGAATCAAGGTTGTTCATTCGGAATAACAAATATTCCGGATCAAGGTTATATTCTGAATAAAGGTACTATTCCGAATCAGTGGATTATTCCGAATCAGCAGGCAAATATTCCGAATAAAAATTTATTCCGGATAAGTGACATATTACGAATAAAGGATTTATTCCGGATGAAGGCTTCTGTTTGATTATTCCGCATCAAGGCCATATTCCGAACCAAGCTGTTATTCCGGATCAACCAGTTATTCCGGATGAGTCTAGTATTCCGGATGAGTGGTTTGTTTGACTATTCCGAATGAAGGTTTTTAGCTAATATTCCGGATGAGCCATCTATTCCGCATGAGGTAAATATTCCGAGTGAAGAAGAATTATTCCGAACGAAGGTGACATTCCGAACGAGTGATTATTCCGAACGAAGGTTTATTCCGAATGAGCTGTTTTTAGTTTATTTTAAGTTTATGTTTTTGAATTCTTAAGTTTTACTTTTCCCGCCTTTTTACTTAGTTTCACTTTAAGTTTACTTGCCTTAGATTAAGTTTAAGTTTGCCTTTAGGATAGTTTTAAGTTCACGTTATTTACTTTTAGTGCCTTTTACTTTTCGTCACGCTTAAATTTCTTGCCATTTATTTTCAATTAGGTTTAGATTTAAATTACCGCCATTTACTTTAAAGTTTTGCACTTTCCTTTCACTACAACGACACAAACATTTGTTTTCACCAAAAGACAGCTGAGTCGCACTTAAGCCAATAATCAATTCGATTAGACCACTTCAACGAACTTTAATTTTTATACTAGGTAAAAGCCTTGTATTAGGGTGAATTCTAGTATGTTACTAAATTCAGTAGATATAAAGCTTCTATCCGCTCTGGTGTCAAATAGAACGGATGCATAACGATTGTTTAGTAAAAAGGTACCAGTAACAATGTTGGATTCTAGATTGGGCTTTGCATTGCCTACCACGTATACCCTTGATGAGGCTCCTCCATTGTTCTTGTTCTGACTAGCCAACTTGGGGCAACCTGGTCTCAAATGTCCGGGTGCTCCACACTCGTAGCACACAACTCTTTTCTTTGGACCCTTGTTATTTCCTCCAGAAGCATTGCGGTTTCCCGGCTCTCCATTCCAGTTCCCACGGGCATTATGTCTGCCCCGGTTGTTGTTTCCAGCATTAGTGTTAGGTCAGACCTGGGTAACAGCATTTACTTGGCAAGTACGAGCAAAATGACCAATCTGTTCACATTTGTAGCAGGATTTGCATGGACTACCAACATTGTGATGGTAGTGGCACCTCGGACACATAGGTTTGGTACCTACGTAAGTCTTTGCCTCTGTGGTGGAGATAGCACTGTAAACCTGCCTGACATTTTTCCTTTTAGGAAGTGGCTGGTAATGGCTGCGGACATTATCATCTATCCTTCTTTTGTTTTCAGTTTGCCTCTCAAATATGGTACGAACTCTATTGTTGATCAGCTCTGTAGCGAATTCCATGGCATTCTCGACAGTAGTGGGTCGAGAGGCGAGAACGCTATCATGGATGGCGTCGGTAAGTCCTCCAACATAATTATCAATCTTTTCCTCTCTCTCGGGAAACATCCTGGTACACATGAGGGTTAACTCTTGGAATCTCTGGTTGTATAACACGATGTCATTGTTCTTACACCTAAGATCCCACAATTCTACTTCCAGTTTCTTCATTTTGCCCCTTGGGCAGTATTTTTCTGTCATTCTCTCTTTCAAGTTGGTCCACTTGAGGGTGTAAGCAGCGCCGTGTCCTAGGGTAGCAACCACCGAGTTCCACCACGTGAGAGCACTTTCGAGTAATGTGCAGGTGGCGAATTTGACCTTGTTTTAGTCGGTGCAGTCGCTGATGCGGAACACGGTCTCTAGTCTTTCAAACCATTGCATCAGATCTACAACGCCTTCGCTGCCCCAGTAGTACGACGATTTTCATTTGAGGAAATCATGATAAGAGAAGCCTCTAGTGGTATTGTTGCTCCTGCGTGCATTGGAGTTTTGGCTATCGTCCATATTTCTGCTAGCGGCCATAGCAGTGGTGATACCATGGTCTATCATTTCCCTAAGTTGAGCAGTAGTGACGTTATGGGTAGCATCGACATCGGCGTTGTTGGGATTAGTTCTAGTGATGGCCATTTGTCTGTGGTCATACACAAAATGAGATCATTAGCTTTAGTGTTAGTACAGTTCATATATTATTTGCACAAGGACATTTATGCACAATATTTATAACAAATCGGATAACCTGACAAGATTTAAATAATATAGCACAACACATGATATATAACAAAAGAAAGTGAGCACATGTCATTTTTGGTAGAAAGTAAACATATCATCAGGCACAACCAATCCAAGACAGAAGTACAGCACGCCTGTCTGGGATGGTGGTACGCATAGTCTAAAATGAAATATATACAGACACCTATCTAATGGAGTACAGTATAAGATAGGATACAAAAGATGCATGAAAATGAAAGTACATGGGGTCCTATATCATGATATCTAGGATGTAACCCAAAATCTTATCATGATGTACACAAAATCTAGTACATCAAATCTATGCATGTCTAACAGATCCGCTGGAAGTGGCTGGTGCAGAGCGTGCCGGTGGGGCTACTGGTGCTGGCAGGGCATCCTGCAAGGCAATCATAGCAAGTCGGGTCCTCTTGACGTGTTAAAGCGTCTGAACCAGCTGAGCTCGAAGGCTATCCAAAGCTCCCCTAAGATGAGCTGTCTTTGCCGTCACTCCATCATGGCGAACAGTCGCCAGGTCAAAGAACATAGGCAGTGTCTGCTCCTGAGCTAAGAGGGAAGTATGGGTCTGATACTGTAGGTGTGACAACCCTAGGTTTTGGATTTGACTTGGTCTTACTTCTAGGTTATTTTATGTGTGCTTACTTGATTGTGTGATTACATGTTTATTTTGTGTGATTGAGGTTGGTGTGGTTATCGTTTATGAGTATAGAAGTACTCATAAGTAAATCGAGGAACGGTTATTTCATGTTCATGAGCTCACAAGTGGTGACTATGAAATGAAAATGGTGATTTTTTGGTGTTCACGTATACGTATAACTATTATAGTAATAGTATTTTTTTACGATTTACGATTTAGCATTTAGAGGTCTCGGATGAGGTAATTAGTCATATGGATATTTTTCGGGATGGTTTTAAGTCATTTAGGACTTAGTTATAAAGTTTATTTCAAAATTTGATATTTTTTATAAAAGTGTATATTTTACGTCTTTTACGGTAAAACGCGTAAAAACTGACTAGTTTTACGGTTTTGAGGTTTTGGAGGCTTTAGGAGCTGAAATAAATTAAGGAAAATTAAGGTAATGTTATTAATACATATATTAATAATAAAATATAAAAAAACGAAATTAGGGGCATATGGGTCGGTTTGGACGAATCAAAAGAAAAAGAAGGGGAAAAAAATGGAAAGTGGGCTTCTACTTGGACTAGGATTTGTGAACACACTATATATAAGGTTTTCTAATAAATCAAAAACCATATTTTTCTCTCCTGGAACTTCATAGGCGACGGCTAGAAGAGTTTTTTTAGGGGTTTTCATAGTTTTTCATCTTCCATTGAATTAAAGGTAAAAACTCTCTTAAACCTTTTTAATTAAATTGTTTTTATGTTTAATTGATCATATTATGATGGATTTAGGTTATGGTTAATTTAAAAACAGTAAATTAATGTTATATTAATGGGGTTATAATGATTACATAAATTAGGGCTTGTAATTAGAGGGATTAGGGTTAATTAATGAGGTTGATTTGATTAAACCCGTTTTTAAAAACTGGGAAGAATTTCGAGTCAATTGTTTTGATCATATCGGGAGTTCTAGGAACATTCAAGATGCGATCCAAGTATCCCTGAAAAGGTAATTGAAGTGGCCGTCCAATGCAAGAAACGAGAACTAAATTGGAGGTGGGAAGTGGGTCAAAAACAGGTTACAACAGTCGGAGGTCAAAACAGTTTTGAAGTCAGCCTGTTTTCTTTTTAAGTTTTGGGTTGTTTGGGGTACTTAGGGTTGCATTGGGATCTTCTCACGAACATGAGAGATGGTTAATATATTTTATTAAGTATATGCACTTGGGATAAGGTTGTGGTTTAGGGTAAGACCCCTTAATTGTAACAAACCTTTAGTATGTTTAAAATCAGGAAATCTGGAATGACAAAAGTATATATATATATATATATATCGAGGCCTTAACGGTAGCTTTAAGGTTAGGGCAAGTGGGAGGTGTTAGCTAACATATGTAAGGGTATGTGTATTCCTTTTACAGAAACCATGGGTATGTTTAAGTGGACGTTTGACTTAAAGTTTTGAGACCTAAAAACTGGGACTATTTTGTGTAAAATATGAACGGGATAGTTATTAAACTTAACCAAGTTAAGGACTTGTTAAGGAAGGGTAATGGGGTGATTAGAGCTTATCAATGAGGTATTTATATGGGAATAGGCTAGATTTCCATCATAGGTTGATGAGCCATCTTAGTGATTGGTTCATGTATTGATTGCGTGTTTTTGGTTTGTTAGCTTGTTGCTAGTGCGAGGACTTGTGAATAAGCATTCAGGTGAGTTCATAGTCCCATTTTTGCTACGTTTTTAAATGTTTTTCCAGTATGGGATGGAGATGACACTTGAAATGTTCTTTAACATGATTTAGTACTATGTTTTAAAATGTGTGGACATAAATGTGCTATTGTGTGACTTGCGTGCTTATGTGTTCTCATATGTGCTTTGATATGTGTTATGATATGTGAATCTTGATTGTGTTATGATTGAGATTGGTACATAGATGTATGGGCGTCTATGGGACCAGTTGTGATGTGTGTGGAGCGTGGGGCACGATCCGTCCTGAGTTCTTGGTTCGTGGGGCACGATCCGTCCTGAGTACTTGTGCATTGTCTCTTCGGAGGCAAGATATCTCGACGGGGATATAGTTCATCTTGCACAGGTGGTGTGGGAAAGATCCGGATAGTGTGGTGTGTTCTTGTGTGTGTGACGGGATACTTCTTGATTGTTAATAGTGTGGTGCATTGTTCTTATTGTGTGTTCTTGATTGTTATAATTGTGCTTTGATTGTAGTTGTATGTAACATGATTATCACATTATGGTCCATTGCTTTAACTTGTTCTCTTCAACTTATTTACAGCGGTTGACAAGGTTTCTTAAGATATTTTGATAACTTAAACCTATGTTCTCACCAACTTTGTGTTGACAGATTTTAGTGTCATTTTCAGGTGAGGTAGTTGTGCAAGATGATTTTAGAAGTGGCTAGAGTATAGAGGCTGCTAGGATTGCATTAGGAGGAATTCCTTTCCTCTTAGTATTTATTTAGTGTTTGAATAAGTGGTACATTTTAGACACCTATATGTTTGATTTTTGTTTATTTGTATGTCTTTGGTAAGAGGTAGGCCTGTTACCTACTTACCTAGACGCCTGCATTGTTTGAGATATTGTCATGACATTGTGTCACTTTTTTTATTACATTTCTATTTCATTTAGTTAACTCTATAGACACGCTATTGTTGTGATGATATCCATACGTCGCGCCCCATATTCTGCCATGGTGGGGTGTGACAGTAGGCTCTCCACAGTGTATATGCGATGACGGATGAAATCATACTCCTCCATAAGACACTGTAGAGCATCATGGACTGTGGCCCATGTCCCTCTGGCGACTTGGGCTTCTGCCCATGTAGTCTAAGTAAGGGAATCTAGATGCTCCTGCAAGATGAAGCGCTCAGCCTGGCCGGCTAATAGCAAGCTGTGGACATCTGCCATGTCCTAGGCCTGTCGAGAAACCAATGCTGCAATCTGGGCCTGGACAGGATCAACCTGTCTAGTCCTGGAACCCTCTCCGACCACAAAAGTAGAGGTGGGGTCAGTCTCGTACCTCTTCTTACGAGGTGGTAGAGATCCGGGAGCATAGCCCTGGAGAGATGATGGGGATGGTAGAGATGGCATGGCATAAATCATCTAGCCCTCCTCCTCAGCAGGGGGAACCAAATCAGCAGGTTGAGTAGCAATAGTCAGGACTACTCTGTCAGTCTGACTGTCCTCAGACTCGGAAGCGGACAACCATCCCTACAGCACCGACGTCGGTGACGGTGGTACAACTGGAGTGGGGTCTACCTCTGGTACATCAGTCGGCGATGTCACTAGTGATGTCATAGTAAATCTGGGAATACATCATTTTTAATTGACGTAAGTATAAGCTTACTCAAGTTAAAAAGTTTCAAAATGATATTTTTAAGTTATAAGGGTTGTAGTGAGTGTCCTTTTTAACATCGCGACTTAAAGTCTTAGTTAATACTTATATGATTATTTAACCAAAAGTTAATAATCAATGCTCACATATATCACATAATAAATGCATGCTCTACGTTCTATATGCTAGCTATTTTAGTCCCGAAAATCCGAAAAGATTTTTAAGCAGTTATAGTCCAGTTTATATAATAATATTATTTTTATATTTTATTAATTTTTGGTCTGGTTCTCTATAACTATCGCTCTGATACCATTCTGTGACACCCCCAAATTGGTCAAATGTAGCGGAAATAATATTTGGGTGTCACGTAGGTGGATCAATAGCAGATAGTACATAGAGCATCAGATAAAAGATTATCAAACATTTATTACATGAACAGTAGTAGTGCGGATTGTTATTTAAAATGGTTCCAACATAAATAAAAGATTGTTTGTAAATTTCCAGTTATAAAATCCCCAGATGAGTGCTAGAATGCTGCCTATCCTGATGCGGATGTCCATGCACATAATAAATACCTGCTTCAATTACCTGAGAAAACATGCTTTTAAGAGTCAACATAAAGTTGGTGAATTCATAGGTTTAATAAATAAGTTTGGATAGTAAAACATTCACTGAATTAGTAATGCACATAGCATCAATACTTAAAGGTAACTACATTTCTTATTGCCCGAAACTGACACTTGACAAGTTAAGCCCTCAACAAATGAGAACCCTTCGCATTAATAATAATGCACCCAATATTCCGTTCCGACATGATAAACACCTGTTGTCCCGGCCAAGGCACAGTGAGCATGACTCAGCCAGATGGGGATGGTCAATCCCAAATAGATCTATTTATAACATTCAGGTAATCCAACAATTTTAACAGTTTCAGTTCACGGGTCATGAGGAATTCTACGATAGGCAAATGTAGTCAAGAGTTGATACAATTAAGTTTACATCCATAAAATAAGTTGCCTGATTTCTTCCCCATAAAGGATTTAAAAGTTTGTCAATATATAAATTGGGGCCGTGAACTCACCTTAGTAATACAGTAATAACTCACAAGAATCCAATGTGGTGCCCATGACACAGTCAACAACCTAAATATTATACAGTCTCAGTAAAAGTATAATAGGATGCATAAATGTCACTGAAACAAATCTATGCATGCTTATACTGGTTTTAAGTATTTTATTATGATTCTTGTAATTTAATTTATCGTTGTACAAGTAATAGAGTACTTATTTTTAAGTGCGTAATAATTAATATCGTTCAAGTAACTAGTTCGTTTAATTAATATCTTCGTACTTGTACCATTATAAGGTGAGTTAAATATTTATAAAAGAAGGTTTTATATATATTTAAAATGTACAAGGTTAATAGTAAATATATTTAATATATTTATTCTTATAAATCAATTGTATTCGGTTTATATGTAACTTATATAAATACGTTTAAAAACGCATTACATTTTATTTAATTAAAAGTCCCCGAAGTTTATATAATTTATTTAAATGATAAGTTTGAGAAAGAAAACGATTTCCGTATTTATAGGTTTATTTAAGTTTACACTTTTTAATATTAGGAAAGCATATATATAATTAGGGTTTGTTTAGGTTTAGGAAAATTACAATTTTAGTCCCTCCAACATATATATACTCGCGGCAATTTATATAAACACCCTAGGGCTTTTTTTAGTTTCATTAGTTGGCAAAACAAGTCCCCCTAGTTACACGTGTAACTAGGGCTTGTATAACTTTCGTGCATAGCCACATTCGGTCCTTGTAGTTTGGTTTAGGGCTTTGGGTGTACACATGTTACATAACAGCCCCTAGGGATTGGTTCATGTTCGAAAAGTGGCAATATTAGTCCTTGTGGTTACGAAATATATTATAAGGGCACGAAAAGTTCACTCATGGGTTATATAAGTTCATAAAAATGTCATTACTAGTCCCTCAAGTTTCGAAATAGATTATTATGGCACAAAAAGTATTCTAGGGCTTGCTATGAGTTTATAAAATGGCAAGTTTGGTCCTTGTGGTTTAATAAAGGTTCGGCTATTAAAAAAATGTAACCCTAGACTTTCAAAAGTGGCAAGTTTGGTCCTTATACTTTGTAGAAGTCACGAACCAAATATATAAGTTTTATAAAATCACATTTTCGACTAGTACTTTCACTTAATGACATAAACGGCACAAAAAGTCACCAAATGTTAAGTCTAGTGTTAAGTGGGCTTGGTTGGCCCATTAAAAGTCTGATTAGTTTCTTGGGCCTAACGGGCTAATTGTTGGGCTTGATTAACCCTAGTAAATATATATTTAGCCGATCCGTTTAATCTAAACACTTTACTTGGGCTTATGGGCCTACTAGGTTTGGCTTATACACTATACGCATAGTTGCCTTTTTTGTTCGACTTATTTAAGCTTATGGGATTATTTTAGGTAGCTTATTTGGTGGAATAGGTTACTGATAAGTTTTCTTCCCATCCTAACCTAAGTCAAGCTAAAGGTTCATTAAGCTAAGGTTTTTCCCATTCGGCCATAAATATTAAGCCGAGACTTTTGGTCTTGTCTAGCCATATATTAAGGTCCAAACACTCTAGTTTTTCTAGGAAGCAAACCCTAAGTTTAGTAAATAGCTTACACGAGTTGCTTATAGATCTACCATGAAGGCATGTTTTCTCATAAACATAACTTCAAGACATGAGCTTTCTAGTTGGGTTTTAGCATAGTTTTCACGTGTGCATGCATCCTTAGTCTCGTTTTCTAGGATTTTATATGCATGACATGTAATGGAAAGTAAAAATAAATGGAATGGTGGTATGGAGGTGTTTCACTTACTTGTTTTGTGGAGATGATGATGAATGAACAAGAAGTGGTAATGCTAGAGCCTTGAGATTTCTAAGAGTGTGAAGTGAGGATTTCTTAGCAATTAAATATGTATGCCGTGACCTTCTTCCTCTTCAATGCTATCTTGACCCAATTCAATGATATGAGAGATAATGGTGTAAGTGTTTGATGATGATTGAGGAGTAAATGAAGTGTAAGTTTAAATGTTTAGTGAAGACTTGCCCATTATGTTGTTCTAGCCGTGGGTTTTGATAAAGCAAGAGTAGTTTTGGTTTTACAAGTTGTAAGATTATGATGTATGTATAGTGAGGAGTAGTACACTTTCATAAATGGAAGGATGTACAAGAGAGCTTGGGAGGGTTGTTATTCGACTATAAAAGGGGAAAGTAGGAGACATCATGGTACAAAATCTTAGTACAAGATCTTAGGAAGAGAATGTTGGTGGTTTGGTTGGTTGGAAGGCTCCTAGCCGTGTATTACATAAGGCATGTGGGGAAATGATGTGTCTCAAAATATCTCATGGTATAAGGAGTGAGTAGGTAGTGTTTCAAGTTTAGGAGGGATTTTTGGTAAGTGTATACTAGTAAGTATACACAATTCGTGTAACACATAGCTTGAAAAGGGAAATGTAAATTTATTAGGGTTTCTAGTATATGTATATGATGAACGTAACTTATTTAGTTAGGACTAGATATAATGTAGAAGGTATACTTCTTTATTAAAGTATATTGTAGATATTAAACGGATATAATGTGGCTAGGTGAAAGTTAAAGTAGTTAATGATGATAAAAGTTCCCATATGTATATAAAAACATGGATTGACAGTGTAATTAAATGAAAGACTGAAGCTTCATAAAATTAAGTGAAGTGAGATTACATAGATTTCATGCAAGATGTGTGCATAAGGTGACAAGGTCAAAGAGGTAAAATCAGAGGTTTTACACACATGCATTTGAACCCACTAATAAACATGATGAATTACATGGGAATGTTAGGGGTGTTAGTCGGGTGGGCCAGATTATTTTGTTGCTTTTTTCTTTCCTTTTTTCAATAGCTTTTTAGTTTACAAAAGATTGTGAAGTTATATTTATACACGATGGTTGTTAATAATTGCGTAATCTTCTCAACTAATCCCCGTAGGGTCGTCAGAAAGACTATTCGACTCGAATCTAGTTCACGTCTAGTTAGTCAGGGTCAAAACTTTTTTCGGGTTAAACTGAGCAACCCGAATACTAGATAGGGTCAAGCATCAGGTTGATTTTATTTTGTAACTCGTGTTTAGGTCAACTTGAGTAAACATTTTTTTATATAAATTTTATATATTTTGAATTTAAAAGTGTAAAAAAGAAAAAAAATCACTTTTACCCCATGCGGTTCACCCGAACCGAACTTGAGTAACCCAAATTCAAATAAGATCAAGTTTGAGTATGGATCTTTTAGTTTGTTGAACTTGACCAACCTGACTAACACCCTTAACATTCCCATGTCATTCACCATTTTTATTGGTCGGTTCAAATTCATGTGCTCATTTGAAGCATGAAAACTCGAGTAAGATTATCCTTTGTCACACCGCATTGGTATTCATCATATCCCATACCACCTAAAAGGTTACAAAAGGTCGTATCTAAGCCCAAAAATGAGACAAAAGTTAACACAAAGGATGCCTCTACCTATCTATTTCATGAAGTCCAAATCATATATGGTTTGAACTATACTATGCAGCATAAACAAAAATACTACTAAACCCATTTGCAAAAATCCAAAAGATACATGATATCAACCTATGTTGTTCCCATACTTTATTCACTTCATCATGGTTAATTAATAGAAAATAGATGAAAAGAAAGAAGATTTCTAGAGAGAGAAATTAGAGAGAGAGTAGAGAGAGAGAGAGAGAGGTGATTAACTAGGAGAAATTAGATTAAGAAAATGAGAACTTGCTACCCTCTTAACATGCTAGGAGGGTGCTTAAATAGTCCACCCACATTCGGTCTTTCTATTGGACTATATATGTTTTGGGTCGGGCTTGAATAAATACTTAGTACCTTGAAAGAGGCCTTTTAAGCTAACCATCATGCCCGTAATGTCACGACTATTTTAACTAACTATTACAACGTTCTAATAAATATTACAATATAAACCTATGACCGAACATTCTTGTTTGACTCAATATTTTGAGGCTAACAATCTCCCCTAATGTGAGGTCATTCCTCTTTGATATTTGGAGATCAATGGAGATTACAAATTTCGTCATAAATGAGTCTTGAACGTATAATAGTAGTCTTGTTCCTTCATGCTTTGATCTTTGAGCCTTTGTCGTTGTCTTTCGAATTTGTCTTTAAACTTGAGATCTTCAAATCATTCTTGACTTGTCTTTGCCATCTTGCGATCTTGTGTCATTTATCCACATGATCATACTTTGCAGTATCTTGAAAGCTTGCTAACAATATCCTTTGAAAAGAGGTCATTCCTCTACTTAATTGATAAGGAAGATTTTGATCATCAGAGTTGCAGAAGTATTTAGCTTTCTTGATTGTTGAATATGTCTTTAGGCATGAGTTTGTGGTTTTGAATCTTTGATTTTTCCGAGTACACCGTAACGTCACCTTCTTGAGACAAAACATAGACACGGACTGAATGACTTTGACATTCGTCCTAAATCGGTAGCGTTTTACCTCCGGTCGGTGAAGACCGTTACACGATATTAAATATCGTACCTGTGATTAGGTAGATTCAATTAAGAACCTCCTTGACAGGGTTTCGCGGTTGTACTAGCCGTTCTCTTTACTCGACCGTCTCAAAGCAAGACTACGAACATAAAGAGTGAATCAATTGGATTGACATCCGCTTGATTAAAGTCGTCAATTCAAATTCCTGAAACAAGTTTAATTCATTAAAAATCTTACCATTGTTGCTTTCCAGTTGACACAAGCTTGATTCATAAGAATCTCGCAAGTTACCTACCGTAGCGCTGTTTAATGTTGACGCTAGAAGGATTTCTATTCGCCACTGTGAATATTAATAAATATTACTCTGAATGTTCTGGCAAGACCATAAAGATATTGCGTAGAAACCTGAAACGAGTTTGAATCGATAAAGAAACAAACTACTGTTGCTTTTCAGTTTTACATATGTTCAATTCATAAAGAATCTTACACATGACCTACCGCAGTGCTGTTTGATGTTAACATTAGAAGTATTTCCACTCTTCATTGTGAATACTAGGTAGTATCACTCTGAGTGTTCTAGCAATATCGTAAGGATATAGCGTAGGACTCTCTTGATCTTCATCCATGTGTCCTAACGAGATTTGATTGATCTCTTGGCTCTAGACTCAATTTGTTCACTTTTAGTGGTCGGAGGCTGGAGCAGATGCTACCTATTCAATATCAAATATCTCGGAGTGAGAAAGTCAATAGAAGTCGTGTTGATCTCCGTGACAATAAAACAAACTTCTTTTGAGAGAGGCATGAGTCAGCCGGGGAGGGGTTGTGCATTACATCACTGGGTCCATGATGCGTTGTCTTCATGATGTGTTGACCCGGTTTCTGCCTAAGTTGTATGGAGGGCTAATTTCTTTACACCCTTTATCCTTACATTTCTTTTTCATTCTTCAACCCCTTCAATGCTTACCAAGACATCATTACTAGCACCTTGTAGTGATTGGTCCAGTGCTAACATCAGTACTTAGTCAGCATTCAGCTTCGTTCACATTTTACTCCATCTTTCCTAAGGACTTCTAATAATCTATTGGATTGTCCCTGGGAAGATCCCTCCGGTTCTGGTTAGATCATAGGACTTGAACCTAACCACCATTTTGACACCAATAACGTCGTGAATTAAAGATGTTGTGGGTATTTGATCGTAACCATGAGTTGTTGAGTCTTTAGATCATATTTTAATCACGTTTTCTCCCCTATCTCTAATATATAAAATGGTTTGATATTAGAGATACCAAATTTGATTAAAATATATTGTGAACAATAGTCTTGAAAAACTTTCGGGAGAAAAATGTGTCAAACTTAGCATGAATTTGGAACGCTCCCCCTCAAAAATTGATCCAATTGAATTGTCATTATGAGGATGTGATCCACATTTCTCTTTTTGAGGATGGGAGTTGTTGAACACACAATTTTTGAAAGATTTTGAATAATCATTGAAAAAACTCTTGAAAAAATTGTGTTCAACGCTTTTCGAAAAACTCTATTTCTTTTCGGCGAAGAGGTTTTTCTAAAGCATAAACTTTAGTTCATAGACTTTGAATGTCTTGACAAATCCACTCAAGTGTAAGAAGATTTAACTTCTTTTGCTGAGGGTAAGAGCACTAAATCGTACACTCCCCCGTGAATATAGATCCGGGTTACAATATGAAAATGATTACAAGCCATTGTGTTGAGCTCAAAACGTTGAATGTTTTCTGACAAGCTCAACCCAAGATAGATTGCTCTACCCGTTGTAGGAAAAATTATCCAAAATAGAAATTTTCCTTTATAAAAGATAGAAATGACATGTTTTGAAAATTATTTACAACTTTTATTCGAGCTTTATATACACACCCGTGTCGTTATTGAGAGACATTTCTAGGTACGTCCATATTATCGATACTGAAAGACATGTCGAGAAGAATATTTTTGGATTTTAAAAGATTTTTAATTTTGTATTTTGCTTTTTCATTAATATTTACATGTAGATGTTTGATAGATGAATCAAGCAAGCTTCTTTGCCAGAATCTCCAGTTCTACTGGAGTCAAACATCTCATACCAATTTGCCTAACTAGATACGCAAACCTCTCTTTCGAAAGAGCTTTTGTAAACAAGTCAGCTAATTGGTAATCAGTTCCAAAAAAGTATAGTTCAACAATACCCCTTTCAACTTGTTCATTAATGAAGTGATATCTGACATCAATGTGCTTCGTGCGGGAATGCTGTACCGGATTATAGGAGATGGCTATGGCGGACTTTGAGTCACAGTACATAGGTACTTTATCAAAGTGGAAGCCATAATCCGTGAGTTGTGTTCTCATCCAAAGATCTTGAGCACAACACGCAGATAGAGACACATACTCCGCTTCAGCTGATGACAGTGACGTGCAATCCTGCTTCTTGGAAGACCATCCCAAAAGCTTATCTTGACCTAGAAGTTTTGCACCACCAGAAGTACTTTTTCGTGTCTCAAGACACCCTGCATGATCAGAATCTGAATAGGCCGTTAGAAAGAAACCGGTTTCCCTCGAATACTAGATTCCCATGTGAATGGTATTCTTAAGGTACCGAAAGATCCGTTTAACCTCCTTGAGGTGTTTTTCAGTGGGTCGTGCTTGATATCGTTCACAATAACACGTAGCATGTGATATATCTGGTCGACTTGCTGTTAAGTACATGAGGGAGCCGATCATGGAACGATATCTCGTTTGATCTATGGCATCTCCCTCCAAATCAACATCTAGGGATGTGGTTGATAATGGTGTCCCAACGGGGTCACATGAGGTCATACCATGATTTTTTATTATCTCTTGACAATACTTAGCTTGGTTGATAAAGATACAACTTGGGGATTGGTGAATTTGAATTCTAGAAAGAATTTTAGTTCGCCCATTAATATAGAGATTTTAGTTCTTGAAATTAATGTCTAATCGAATTGACCACGGTTAAATGTGTGACTCAGTTTTTCTTGGTGAAATGAAAGAAAGGTGATTATCTATTTTAAAATTAAGTTGAAAACTTTAAAGATATAAACTAAAATAAAAAACTTTGAAAATAAAATAAAATGACAAAATATTAAAACTTTAAAATTAAATGACGAAAGATTAAAGCTTGATAAGAAGTAAATTTGAAAATGAAACTAAGATAAAATACTTTGAAATTAAACTAAGACAAAAAATTTTAAAATAAGACTAAAGAAAAATGGCAGGAAAAATGCAATTTAAAAAAACAATTCGGGAAAATAAACTAACACATAAGTCGGAATCTAGAAATTGCACCTAATCCGGAATGTGTGTGTAACACACAATCTGGAATCCTTAACACAAAGCTTAATCCAGAATCAAGTTGTGAGAAACAATCCGGAGTGCATTATATAAACACTATCCGGAATACTTAAATCTGATTTAATCCGGAATAGTATAATTGATCACTATCCGGAATGTGTGCTGAAAAACGTAATTTGGAATATCACAATTTAAACCCTAATCCGGAATCGTTATAAACGTTATCCGAAATCCCTACTAATGCTTATCCGGGATTCGTTATCCGGAATCCATGATCTCTTCACAATCCGGAATGTGTGGTACTAGTACTAATCCGGAATGCCTTCAAATTCTATATGGAATAACTAAAAATGCTTGCTATTCAGAATGTGGAGTTTACCCTTATCCAGAATCTATGTCTACAATGCAATCCGGAATAATTCTTATCTAATCTAATTCGGGATAATTATGAGACTATTAATTCGGAATATGCAAATACACACAAGTTGGAATAATTTGGTTGTTAACAGTTCGGGAAAAGGTTAGAAAGATGCTATTCGGAATACAAGGGTTTTAGAACCCGTATTAAGAAAAATTTAAACAAAATAAGCAAAACTCAAATAAGCACTTACCAAAAACTTAACCAAATTGATTTTTAGAAAAAGTAAATAAGCCACAATTCAAAAACTTTTAAAATACTAAATAATCTAAAAATTTATAATCAACTTTTTATAAAAATATTAATTCTACCAAATCAACTTATTTAAAAACTAGAAAAACATATAAAATAAGAAATAAGCACAATACTCTAAAAACATCAAACACACCAAATCAATAAGCACAATCTAATAAGCAAATCAATCACACAATCAACATGATTAAGCAAACTACATGATTAATAAAACAAAACAATAGATTATGATTAAGAAAGGAAGAATGAGAATTATCTAAAAAGCTTTGAATTGAATAAGAAGATTAAGATTCAATTACAAGATTAAAAGATGAAAGATTAAGCAAACATGAAAGAAAATTCTAGAGAGAGAAAGTAGCACCTACTCCTGATTACCTATTAAAAACTAAAAATGAACTAACTCCTCCTAATGAAGATTAGGAGGGTATTTATAGGAGAAGGGGAGGGTGTTGTTGCTTCTCTCTTTCTTCTTGTCTTCTCGTCTTTTAAATAACTCGTCTTTCTCGACTTTGTCTCGGGATTAGTCAAATGATAAATGAACTCGTCTTCTAATTTTCTTCTTTTAGTATACTTGGTTCTTTGACTTCATTAAACTTCCGTCTTTAGACTTTTTCTTCGATAAATCTTCAGAATAGGCCTTTGAGTTCCGTTCTTCTTGCACTTTTGATCTTTTGAGTTCGTTTTTTTGTATTTTTCTTCGATAAAAGTCCGTGAAAGCCCGTGTTTTCTTCCTTTTTCATATTTTGGTCCTAAAACACAATTAAAACACAAACCACGCATAATTCCGACTTTTACGACATCAACTACACGTTTAGGTCTCGTTTTTACTAGTTTTAAGTGGTGAAAGGATAAGTGTTTTCACACTTATTAAATCCCCTACACTTGACCATTACAATGCCCTAATGCAACGCATAATTTCAAAGCATAGCTTAACATTTTCCATCATAATTATCCCACCTTGGCCTTTATTAAATACTAGACACTTAAGGAATCTAAAAAGATAGAAAATTACAAAATGCTAGAAGGAGGAACACGTAAAGAGATCGAAGACTTACATTAGGGCTTTGGTTGTCATGAATGTTTATCACCCTCAAGTTTCACGATCCCCATACTAAGCTTAAAATCGAGATCATTGTTATTATAAGTTAGTAAAGCTAACACTCACTCATGTGGCTCAATTATTCACTTAGACTCCCTTATTCCTAGGTGTATCTCTTATATTTTATTGTTGTATTGAATGATCACGAGGATTCATTGTTGACTTATTTCGATAGTTTATTTAGGCTGAAAATAAAGTAGGACGATTTAATCAATAGTTAGCTAAAGGAAAAAATCTTTTAAAACTGCTTCTCGAAACCTCATAAAGTTCATATCTTGGCATAACTCGTTTCACGATTTGATACCTTTCTCGGGCCGATATTTGGCATTGACTTCATACTTCGAATCTTGAGAAACGTTCTTGAAATAATGGTCTTCTCTTCATAATAGGAATTTATTCACTTGAAGTTTTTGAGAGATTCTTCATACTTGGACCACGACTTCTTCATTTTTCTCCAATCTTTATTTTGGATTTCGATATACAACGATCCGCCTCCTTTTAGGACTTGGATATATTTATTCTCATACCTTGTTAGGGTCTTTTCAGATAGACTTCTCCATGATCTTTAGGGGAGTATTTGCCTTTCGTCGTGTGTCTCGATCCTTCATATTGATTTTTGATAAATGATTCTTCACATCACTTTGGATATTTAGCAACAAAATGTAGCCCTCATGCCTTTTAAGGGCCTTTTCGGACTCGCCAATCTTCGCATCCCACTTCAGTAAGTTATGCCTTGGCTATAAACTCTAATTAATCCCGAGCAACTTTTAAACGATCATGTGCTAGAAGCTAAGTAACTTTTCAAATCGTACGACCTTACTTATTGCAATTATATTTATTAACAAGCGATGGGAGAAAAAGCTCATAATTAACTCACATAAATTCATGAAAGAATACCAAACTTTTAATTGACTCTATCATCTCTCGTACTCCACAATTTAAAATCTCAAGGAATGAGACTCGTGGATGCTTAGCCTATTAAATCAAAGTTTTGGGTTTTCAAGTCATCTATAGGATCTTGCAACTTCTTAGACTTTTTCAAGCTTAGAATTTGCATTTTAAAGTTCCCTTGATAAACGACTTTCTAGGATCAATTATAGGAACTTGCAAAAAGTTCTTGTTCTTAACCCGTAAGAGTTAAGACTTTCGCGTTTTAAAGTTCCCCATATAAAAGTAATAAGTGTGTAAACACTTATCCTTTTGCCACTAAAATCAAGGAAAAACAAGACCGAATCATGTGTTTTATAGCATAAAAGTCGGAATTACGCGTGGTTTTGTGTTCTTGTGTTTAAATAGGTACAAATGATCAAAAGAAGAGAAAAAACGGGATTTCATGGTCAAATGTTGAAGAAAAGTCCAAAAAGAGACGAAGACAAAGTCAAAAAGACCAAAGTGTGCCCAAGTTCACGAAAACCGGCTAAACCGACACGAGTTTGAAGAAAATGAAAAAGAAAGCCGAAGTCGAGCTCGTTTTAGCGGATTTATTATTTATGAAGATAAAACGAGCCAAGTGGGGCCCACATTTGTGTATTGGGCCAAAAAGCCCAATATTAGGCCCAATCCAATTCAAACCATACGAATTTTAATGTTATTGGGCCAAAGCCCATTATGCAAGAAAACAAAGGGACGAAATAAAGGTGCTTTGGACGTTTAACTTGGGCCTCAAGCCCATTTTTGGGACGGATACAAAAATTAAAGGAAGTACAAGTTTTTAGAATCCCAGTCAAGATACAATATAAACTTGGTCAACCCTATTATTCACCAAACGTTTAAATAGATAAAACAAGTATACTACCATACACCCTCCCACACTTGATTTCTCAAACTCTCCCCACACGTGTCCCATCCCACACTCAAATAATAAAACGCTTTTATTTTACCCTTTTTTTTCATTATTAACAAAATCATACATCACCCACTTCTCTCCCATCTAAAACGCAGCCACCATCACCCAAACCCTAAAAATTGGGGGTTTTTACCCTTTGATGTTTAAAGGCGCGTGCCCTTCACATCCACCAATTAAATTCCCCCTTTTATCGGAGGAACACAATAGGTGGTCCTAAATTTAAACCAACGTGGCAATCTGTGGCTCAAAAGGTTATTATCAGCCGTTGATGTGAAGAGAAGAAAGAGAATGAAGGATTATGCGGCCAAGATTCCAATCCGTGAGCACCAAGGCATTTAGGGTTTTCTATAAAACCCCCATCACATCATGTATTAGAGGATCCATCTGTTCAAGTTTTTCTTTCATTTTTCAGTTTTTTTAATTAAATTTAGGAGTAGGTTAAAATTAGTATTTAATTTTCGAAAATTAGTGATAGGTTTATTGTATTTAATTTTAATTTTCAGTATTGTATTTTTTTTGAAGATTAATGAAAAATAGTTTGATTAATTATTTTCGTTGCATTTAAATTCTGTCAATCTTTAATCTGTTTTTTTACTGTTTCGAATTATTATTATTATTACTGTTCATGTTTTTGTTTATTCGAGTAATATAAAAAAAAGAGAAAAAAAATATAAAAAAAATAAATTACTGTTCGAGAGATGCTGGTTGGTTCGAGATGTGTTGATTCGAAGATGGTGTTGTTGATTCTGTGACAAAGGGGGTTCATCGCCCACCCTTCGGCTCAAAGGTTTCGACATCAGGTTCTTATCTTTCTTTATTTTTGAGTTTTAGGATTTAAATTAATTTCAAATTTTGTTTTTGAAGATTGATTGTCTGCTTAAATCTGCCTATTTAGTAGC
Organism: Glebionis coronaria; assembly: GCA_025667525.1. Lineage (NCBI taxonomy): Eukaryota > Viridiplantae > Streptophyta > Magnoliopsida > Asterales > Asteraceae > Glebionis > Glebionis coronaria. The sequence goes on from CM046882.1 coordinate 305,707,233, forward strand.
TTAGCTTATTTGATGTGTTTGGATCTGCTACTGTTTTTGTTTTATGTTGATTTATTTGAATTTGCTAGTAAAATTTAGAATCTGTTTTAAATCTGCTTATTTAGTTACCTTTATGCTTATTAGATAGATTGTTTTTTAGATTTCAGATTATTATGTTCTAGCTTATTTTAAATATTTAGTTGCTCTTATTGAATTTGTTATTGGTTTATGATTTTAGTTCAATCAAGTTGCTTATTAGGATTTGTTGTTATTTCTTCTTCGTTGCTGAATCGTTGCGTAATATCAAGTTAGAGTTGAGTCTGCTTATTGTTTGGTTTAATCTAGGTTTTCTACATTTGCTTATTTTGTTTAGTTTATTGCCTTGTTTGAATCTGCATTTTGTAGTTACTGTTAGGCCTTAGTTATTTTTCATTCGTAGAGTTTTATGCGGATCTGCTTATAGATTCGTTTGGCTTTGATTTTATTTGAGGTATGCTTTTTCTGCTCTGTTTTGATTGTTTGGATTTGCTTTATAGTTTATAGCCCATTTTGGGTTTGGCTTATCATTATTGAACTGCTTACTTAAATTCGGTTCGGCTTATTTACTTATTTGGTATTGGAGTTTTGCTTATTTAGTTTTTTTTTATTCTAGATTAGTCAGTTTAATTTGGTACCTTATTTGCTAGATACTTTTTCTGATATGGCTATTTGGGATTTGTTCTTTGTTGATTCAGTTATTTAGATTTTTGTTTAGTAATTGTGAGCCTGTGGTGAGCATTTCTGTTTTGGATCTTTATTCTCTTCTGTTTTGGATCTGCTGATATGTGATGTTTTACTGTATTGATAGTAATTTTCATGCGTATGGTTGACACAAAATTTCCAAATTCTGTCCAAAAGAAGTAATTATAAAAATAAATAACAAATTCGTCTGTCAGGGGACTCGAACCCCTGACATCGCGCTCATCAACCAAACACCCTAACCACTTGTGCTTGAACTCTATTTGTGTTTAGATTCTCATTAGTTAATTAATATAGATACTTTAAAATTGGGAGTTTTAATAGTTTAATTAGTTTTTTTTACTTTTGTTAAATCTTAATTAAAAGTTTTTAAATAGTTTTTTTTTAAATTCCGTTTTTATTTACTTTTCAAAAATACAAAAAGATAAAAAAAAATATATTTTTATTTAAATTTCTTTTATAAATTTTAAAATAGTTTTTATAGATTAAAAGTAGTTTTTAAATTCTTATTCAAATTTTAGTTTTCAATTTATATAGTTTTGCTTAAAAGTAGATTTTATTTAAATGTCTTTATTTTAGTTTATATAGATTTTAAAATTAGTTTCGTTTAAAATAGTTTTTAATTAAAGTTTATTTTTAAAAATAGTCTTTTTACATTAGTTTAATTTTAAATTGTTTTCTAATAGTTTAAAGAAAAAAAAATACAAAAAGATATTATTTACCAAAAACAAGTAATCTCACGTCTTATCCGATTATCAATTCGAGTGAGTCGAGGAACGATAAAAGTAAAATAAAAAGGTATGCAAAATCTCTAGTTTCAAAATGGCGCCGCTGCCGCTTCGCTCTTACGATTGACGATTTTTCGTGAAGACGTTTGGATTTTGGGATCCGTTCTCTTTGAACGTTACGTTTCTTGCAAAAAAAATCAAAAATACAAAAAAATCAAAAACTTAAAAATACAAAAAAATTAAAAAATCACAAAAGCAATTTCTTTCCTAAGAATTGCACCAAAAAAATTAAAAAATCCAAAAGCAATACTTTTTCCTAAAAGTATTACACCAAAAATATTACGTATTAGTGTTATTTTTCTTAGTTTGATTTCTTTCGATTTTTCTTGTGTATATATATTTTTCTTAAAAAAAATACAATACAAAAATATTCTTCTTTTTCCTCTATTGTGTTTAATTCTTTTTCTCAACCCCTCTTATTTATAATTCTTCATGGATTTGTCTTGCGTTCGGTGTGGGAGACCATGGCTCGGTTTTCCAATATGTCCATGGTGTACTTGTGCGAAGTGTGGTTCCGATATCGACAATACACAATTTGGATTTTTTCCATTGTGCAATTCTAGAAATTCGTACTTCTCCTCTTACACAAATTTCTCCCCTCCTCCCGTCTATGACAATCCCTATCCTCAACATGCACCGGGTTTTTCTCAATACCCGTGTTGCAACTATTGTGGGGGCCCTCACGATACTTCTTATTGTCAACCGATGAATTATGAGCCACATCCGTGCTATAATTCCGGTTTTCAAAATTTTGAACCCCCACAAAACTTCGTCGTTCATCAACCTTCTTTTAAGGAACAAAGCACTAGTTTGGATGACATTCTCGAAAGCTTAAAACAAATCAAAATTAGCTTGCATGACGAAAGACAACAAGAGCAAGTATCTACTCTTAGTGTTTCTACTCCTCCTCTTGTGCGTTCTTACTATTATGATGATGACGATGAGACTACTATTTCTTGGAGTGATCTTTGTGCTCAATGTCCTAGTGCAATTGTAATCCCTTCTCTCAATATCCCAAATGCATCTAAGGATCTTGATACATCGAGTGAGATTAGCGATTTTGGGCTCGACAAATTCTTTGATGAAGTTTGTGATGTGCCGACTTTTGCTGAGCTTACGGACACGGTCGTTCCGCTAGTCCATGATCACATACTCACAAATCCTAATGCGATAATTGATTCTTCCAATAAGAGTTCTATATGTGGTGAGTATGATGATTTCATCTTCGAGCACGAGATTAAGGAAATTATCGACCGAGAGCTAGCCCTTTTACCTCCACTTCCACCTACAAGTGAGGTCGATTTTTCCAATATCGAGGCCAAACTTGATGAGTTGGAACGTCTTATTTATAATAATAATGACGAACCAACTCACATGACCACGCATCCAATTCTCGAGGAGTTACCTAATAAACACTCCTCTAATGAGAATTACGTTTACCACATTCGTGAGGATTTAACTTATCACAAAATCCCACAAATGAATGATGGTTTCGTACTTGATCGTGATCTCTTCGAGAGAATTTCTAAAATCCTCAATGAGGGGAACGACAAACCTTTGTTTGACGAGCCTATCTATGATGAAGAAATCGAAGAGATTCACGTTCATGAGGATGATTACTTTGACCCGGGAGGTGACATTGACCATTCTTTGATTGATACCTTTACGGCTTTGCCAAATTATGACCATCCATTGTCTTTGGGGGATGACAATTTGTCTCCTTTACACATCCCACCTCCCGTGGATCACGACCTCACATACTTCTCGTATGTTGAGCGGACTTTTCTCCCTTCTATGACTTATCCTCCTGCCTCTCATTTATTATGTTCATCCGGGACCGAGGATAAGATCTTTGATCCCGGTATCACATTCGAGGCTTCCCCATGGACCATTTAATTCGGGGTCGAGTCAGGCTCGTGACTCGGTTAACAAAAACAAGTGCTTCTCGGGAGGCAACCCGATGATCTATCTATTATCTATTTTTCTATCTATTTTCTACAATAAGTGTAGGGGGAGCCGTGTAGGTTGTTTGTTTGTGTGTTGTGTTGTGATTGTGTAGGTACATGTGCTTTGATGATCCACTTTTGGTACTTTTGACGAGACCCGTGTTCCCTTGTTACCCGTGTACCCGGTCCCTTCGATAAGTTTTTGCTATTGTGATTCTATCTTAAAACGAATAAATGTAATCACTTTAGTTATCCTTTCCTTAGCTCGATTTTAAACAACGTACTCAATGTCCTAAGTGTAGGGGAGTTTATTCTCCCATATGCTTAAACATTGAGGACAATGTTTATATTAAGTGTAGGGGGGATTTCTATCGGAATTTTAGTGGCCTTTTCCATGAATTTGACCCCATTTAACCGGAAAATTTAAAATTTTTCAACGTTTTTCAAATTTTTGATCTATTTTGGCCTAGTAGTATTTTTATTTATTTTCTTTCCTTTTATTATCACATTGCAATAATTTTCATTTCAAGAATAAAGTTAAATAAATAGATAAATAAATAAAACGGTTTTAACAAGTTTAGATATCTTTGATATATTAGGCCCGTTGTGAATATTTTGACTCAACCCGAGTTTACTTATCCAAGTTTACTCTAGCTAGTATCCTTAACCATATGGACCTTAATTGGTTTATTAGGCTAAGCATCCACGAGTCTCATTCCTTGAGATTTTAAATTGTGGAGAACGAGAGATGATAGAGTTAATTATAAGTTCGGTATTCTTTCATTAACTTATGTGAGTTAGTTATGAGCTTTTTCTCCCATCACTTGTTAATAAATATATTTGCAATAAATAAGGTTGTACGATTTAAAAGGTTACTTAGCTTCTAGCACAAGATCGTTTAAAAGTTGCTCGGTATTAATTAGAGTTCATAGCCAAGGCATAACTTATTGAAACGGGACGCGAATATTGGCTTATCCAAAAAGGCCCTAACAAGGCATGAGGATACCCGAGTCCAAAAAGGCCCTAACAAGGCATGAAGATTCACTTTTTGCTAAAGATCCTAAGATGATGTGAAGATCATTAATCCAAATCAATATGAAGGATCAAGACACACGACGAGAAGCAATTACTCCCCTAAAGATCATGGAGAAGTCTATCCAAAAAGACCCTAACAAGGTATGAGGATAAATAGATCCAAGTCCGAAAAGGAGGCGGATCGTTGTATATCAAAATCCTAAATAAAGAAGAGGATAAATGAAGAAGTCGTGGTCAACGTTTGAAGCATCTTTCACTCCTTATGAAGATGTATACCTAAATGAAGAGAAGACCATAATTTCAAGATCGTCTCTCAAGATTTGAAGTTTGAAGTACAAGCCAAATATCGGTCCGAGAAAGGTCTCAAATCGTGAAACGAGTTATGCCAAGATATGAACTTTTTGAGGTTTCGAGAAGCAGTTTTAAAAGATTTTGTCCTTTAGCTAACTATTGATTAAATCGTCCCACTTTATTTTCGGCCTTAATAAATTATCGAAATAAGTCAAAAATGCATCCTCGTGATCATTCAAGACAAAAATAAAATATAAGAGATACACCGTAGGAATAAGGGGGTCTAAGTGATTAACTAAACCACATGAGTAAGTGTTAGTAGTGCTAACTTGTAATAACAATGATCTCGTTTTTGAGCTTGGTGTGGGGAACGTGAAACTTGAGGGTGATTAATATTCATGACACCAAAGCCCTAATCTAAGTCTTAGATTTCTTTACGAGTTTCTTCCATCTAATAATTTCCAAGTTAATAAAATAATCATTTAATTTTTGTTTTCTTTAAAGTTTTTATCTTTTCATCATGGTAGTGTAGTAGTAGTAATAGTAATAAAGGCCGAGATGGATTGATTAGAAAAATGTAACTTATGCTTTATAACTATGCATTGCATGGGGTCATTGCAATGGTCAAGTGTAGGGGATTTAATAAGTGTGTAAACACTTATCCTTTTGCCACTAAAATCAAGGAAAAACAAGACCGAATCATGTGTTTTATAGCATAAAAGTCGGAATTACGCGTGGTTTTGTGTTCTTGTGTTTAAATAGGTACAAATGATCAAAAGAAGAGAAAACACGGGATTTCACGGTCAAATGTTGAAGAAAAGTCCAAAAAGAGACGAAGACAAAGTCAAAAAGACCAAAGTGTGCCCAAGTTCACGAAAACCGGCTAAACCGACACGAGTTTGAAGAAAATGAACAAGAAAGCCGAAGTCGAGCTCGTTTTAGCGGATTTATTATTTATGAAGATAAAACGAGCCAAGTGGGGCCCACATTTGTGTATTGGGCCAAAAAGCCCAATATTAGGCCCAATCCAATTCACACCATACGAATTTTAATGTTATTGGGCCAAAGCCCATTATGCAAGAAAACAAGGGGACGAAATAAAGGTGCTTTGGACGTTTAACTTGGGCCTCAAGCCCATTTTTGGGACGGATACAAGAATTAAAGGAAGAACAAGTTTTTAGAATCCCAGTCAAGATACAATATAAACTTGGTCAACCCCATTATTCACCAAACGTTTAAATAGATAAAACAAGTATACTACCATACACCCTCCCACACTTGATTTCTCAAACTCTCCCCACACGTGTCCCATCCCACACTCAAATAATAAAACGCTTTTATTTTACCTTTTTTTTCATTATTAACAAAATCATACATCACCCACTTCTCTCCCATCTAAAACGCAGCCACCATCACCCAAACCCTAAAAATTGGGGGTTTTTACCCTTTGATGTTTAAAGGCGCGTGCCCTTCAAATCCACCAATTAAATTCCCCCTTTTATCGGAGGAACACAATAGGTGGTCCTAAATTTAAACCAACGTGGCAATCCGTGGCTCAAAAGTTTATTATCAGCCGTTGATGTGAAGAGAAGAAAGAGAATGAAGGATTATGCGGCCAAGATTCCAATCCGTGAGCACCAAGGCATTTAGGGTTTTCTATAAAACCCCCATCACATCATGTATTAGAGGATCCATCTGTTCAAGTTTTTCTTTCATTTTTCAGTTTTTTTAATTAAATTTAGGAGTAGGTTAAAATTAGTATTTAATTTTCGAAAATTAGTGATAGGTTTATTGTATTTAATTTTAATTTTCAGTATTGTATTTTTTTGAAGATTAATGAAAAATAGTTTGATTAATTATTTTCGTTGCATTTAATTTCTGTCAATCTTTAATCTGTTTTTTTTACTGTTTCGAATTATTATTATTATTACTGCTCATGTTTTTGTTTATTCGAGTAATATAAAAAAAAAAGAGAAAAAAAAAATATAAAAAAAAATAAATTACTGTTCGAGAGATGCTGGTTGGTTCGAGATGTGTTGATTCGAAGATGGTGTTGTTGATTCTGTGACAAAGGGGGTTCAGCGCCCACCCTTCGGCTCAAAGGTTTCGACATCAGGTTCTTATCTTTCTTTATTTTTGAGTTTTAGGATTTAAATTAATTTCAAATTTTGTTTTTGAAGATTGATTGTCTGCTTAAATCTGCCTATTTAGTAGCTTAGCTTATTTGATATGTTTGGATCTGCTACTGTTTTTGTTTTATGTTGATTTATTTGGATCTGCTAGTAAAATTTAGAATCTGTTTTAAATCTGCTTATTTAGTTACCTTTATGCTTATTAGATAGATTGTTTTTTAGATTTCAGATTATTATGTTCTAGCTTATTTTAAATATTTAGTTGCTCTTATTGAATTTGTTATTGGTTTATGATTTTAGTTCAATCAAGTTGCTTATTAGGATTTGTTGTTATTTCTTCTTCGTTGCTGAATCGTTGCGTAATATCAAGTTAGAGTTGAGTCTGCTTATTGTTTGGTTTAATCTAGGTTTTCTACATTTGCTTATTTTGTTTAGTTTATTGCCTTGTTTGAATCTGCATTTTGTAGTTACTGTTAGGCCTTAGTTATTTTTCATTCGTAGAGTTTTATGCGAATCTGCTTATAGATTCGTTTGGCTTTGATTTTATTTGAGGTATGCTTTTTCTGCTCTGTTTTTATTGTTTGGATTTGCTTTATAGTTTATAGCTCATTTTGGGTTTGGCTTATCATTATTGAACTGCTTACTTAAATTCGGTTCGGCTTATTTACTTATTTGGTATTGGAGTTTTGCTTATTCAGTTTTTTTTTATTCTAGATTAGTCAGTTTAATTTGGTACCTTATTTGCTAGATACTTTTTCTGATATGGCTATTTGGGATTTGTTCTTTGTTGATTCAGTTATTTAGATTTTTGTTTAGTAATTGTGAGCCTGTGGTGAGCATTTCTGTTTTGGATCTTTATTCTCTTCTGTTTTGGATCTGCTGATATGTGATGTTTTACTGTATTGATAGTAATTTTCATGCGTATGGTTGACACAAAATTTCCAAATTCTGTCCAAAAGAAGTAGTTATAAAAATAAATAACAAATTCGTCTGTCAGGGGACTCGAACCCCTGACATCGCGCTCATCAACCAAACACCCTAACCACTTGTGCTTGAACTCTATTTGTGTTTAGATTCTCATTAGTTAATTAATATAGATACTTTAAAATTGGGAGTTTTAATAGTTTAATTAGTTTTTTTTACTTTTGTTAAATCTTAATTAAAAGTTTTTAAATAGTTTTTTTTTAAATTCCGTTTTTATTTACTTTTCCAAAATACAAAAAGATAAAAAATATATATTTTTATTTAAATTTCTTTTATAAATTTTAAAATAGTTTTTATAGATTAAAAGTAGTTTTTAAATTCTTATTCAAATTTTAGTTTTCAATTTATATAGTTTTGCTTAAAAGTAGATTTTATTTAAATGTCTTTATTTTAGTTTATTTAGATTTTAAAATTAGTTTCGTTTAAAATAGTTTTTAATTAAAGTTTATTTTTAAAAATAGTCTTTTTACATTAGTTTAATTTTAAATTGTTTTCTAATAGTTTAAAGAAAAAAAAATACAAAAAGATATTATTTACCAAAAACAAGTAATCTCACGTCTTATCCGATTATCAATTCGAGTGAGTCGAGGAACGATAAAAGTAAAATAAAAAGGTATGCAAAATCTCTAGTTTCAAAATGAAACTTGATTTATATACGTTAAGGATACTAGCTAGAGTAAACTCAAATAAGTAAACTCGGATTGAGTCAAAAGATTCATGACGGGCCTAATATATCAAAGACATCTAAACTCATTAAAACCATTTTATTTAACTACTATATTTTTCTTTTGACTTTATTCTGGAAAAGAAATATATACATACGATGCGATGACAAAAGGAAAGAACATAAAATAAAATAAATGAAAAATACTACTAGGCCAAAATAGATCAAAATTTTTGAAAAACATCGAAAAATTAAATTTTCCGGTTAAAATGAGGACAAATTAATAGAAAAGCCCACTTAACTTCGATAGAAGTCCCCCTACACTTGATATAAACATTGTCCTCAATGTTTAAGCATGTGGGAGTAAACTCCCCTACACTTAGGACACTGCGCACTTTGTTTAAATCTTGCTAAGGAAGAAACGACTATAGTGATTTCAATGTCAACATATAAGATATGAAATATTGAATCACAACAGTTTAGGATAGAACCGGGAAGTCGGGAACACGGGATCATGGGTCGTCAAATATCATCAAAATTAGATCTTTGAAAGCTTTAATCCCTGCACATCATAAGAAACAAGACAACAAACCTATGTGGCTCCCCCTACACTTATTATAAAAACGGGTAAAAAGGATAGATCATCGGGTTGCCTCCCGAGAAGCGCTTGTTTTTGTTAACCAAGTCACGAGCCTGACTCGACCCAGAACTAATTCAAGGGAAACGTGGTGAGGGATGGAATCATCTCATGAGAGATGTCCTCACCAAAGTACAACTTGACACGTTGGCCATTCACCTTAAAGTTAGGCCCATTTGGTTGAGATAACTCAATGGTGCCATAAGGGATGATTTTGGCGACGGTGAATGGACCGGACCAACGACTTTTAAGCTTTCCTAAAAAGATTTTCAACCGAGAGTTAAAGAGTAAAACTTGATCACTTATGTGAAACTCTCGGTTTTTAATCTTGGAGTCATGAATGAGCTTAGTCTTCTCCTTGTAGATTAAAGAGTTTTCATAAGCCTCATTCCTCAATTCATTTAGTTCATTGAGTTGGATTTTCCTAAGGTCACCGGCTTTGTTGATATCAAAATTAGCCATTTCAAGGCCCAATAAGCCTTATGTTCTAACTCAATGGGGAGGTGGCAAGCCTTTCCGTACACAAGGCGATAACGAGTGCAACCTATAGGTGTCTTATAAGCGGTACGAAAAGCCCACAAAGCATCATCTAACTTATCGGCCCATGAGGCACGACGCTCTCCCATGGTACGCTCTAAGATTCGCTTAAGTCCACGGTTGGAGATCTCGGCTTGACCATTAGTTAGCGGATGATACGCGGTGGAATGACGGTGATTGACACCATACTTAGCCATGACTCGTACAAATTGATCATTGCAAAAATGAGTCCCGCGATCACTAATGATAGCACAAGGAACACCGAATCGAGCAAATACATGTTTCAAAAAGTTCACAACCACCCTCGCACCGTTCGTAGGTAAAGCCTTTGCTTCAACCCATTTGGATACATAGTCAACGGCTACGAGGATGTACTTGTTCCCTTTAGAAGATGGAAATGGCCCCATAAAGTCGATGCCCCATACGTCAAAGATTTCACATTCTTGGATGAAAGTTTGAGGCATCTCATCTTTATGTGTGATCTTGCCTTGTCTTTGGCAAGCATCACAATGTTTAACCATTTCATGAGCGTCATGATAAATGGAGGGCCAATAAAATCCAAAGTCGAAAACTTTCTTCGCGGTATAGTTAGGACCAAAGTGACCACCGGTGGGTCCTTTGTGGCAAGCTTCTAGGATTAGGCTGCCGGCCCATCAACACACCTACGAATGAAAAGATCCGCACATTGCTTGAAAAGGTAAGGGTCGTCCTAATAATAGTGCTTAATATCCTTAAAGAATTTTTTATTTCGTTGGGACGTTAACCCTTCCATAA